>CM071636.1:7494178-9894178 GCA_036419045.1 Scirpophaga incertulas
TCCTTCTCTTCCGTATCGCCTTGCCTTAGACATGATGCTTCTGCTGTTTTTGCCCACCTCAAAGTAGCCCTGGTTCATATGATAAATCATCAACAAATAAAGGTGCTGCATATAGTAAGCGATGGACCTAGCAGTCAATATAAGAACAAAAACAATATTTATCTCTTTACGCAACATCTAGTGCATATACTGGGTATTACAGAAGCAACTTGGAATGTTACGGAAAGATCCCATGGCAAAGGACCTGCAGATGAAGTCGGAGCAGCAATTAAGGAGACTGCCAATAAGTACGTGCTTGGTGGAAATGATACACCAGATTATAGCACCTTCCTTCAGGTTTTTAAAAGTAAATCTAATGATTTGCTCTACGAAGAATGTCAAAGTGAAATTGAGTCAGCCGAAGAGTTGTTAAAAACTGCTGGCCAACTCAAAATTATTCCGGGTGTAAAAAATTGTCACCAAATAACATGGAACCGACAAGAACCAAGGACTGTACACCTAAGGGACTTAACTCAATTTGTGCTACATTAGAGAAATGTACACATTATGCTACATCTAAATTTGATATTGCACCTACTTACGATGTCATGACAGGACAGGGGTCAAGTTTGGCAGAAACCTTACAAAGTCCAGGTCAAACACAAATTAATAAAATTCACGAAGGAACTTGGGTTGCTGCTAAATACTCCGGAGCAAAAGATCAAAATGTCTTGTATGTGGGACAAGTCATCCAGGTGGATACTACTAATGATGATCCCTACTATACAAAATTTACGAGAAAAAAATATCACAACGTAATGACCGAAGATACAGTATTTGCTTGGAAAGACCCGGAAGATTGTGCGTTCATTAGTGATGAGAATATAGAGCGCATATTGCCAGAGCCCACTCCAGGAAGACGTGGAGAGCTAATTTTCAAATTTGGTGCAATAAAGTTTGACAATCCAGCAGGGCCCCCGCTACCATATGTGCAAAGTGTGCAATGCACACGGGCGCCATCCTTTAGGGGCGCCAAAAGCCAGGGTCCAAAAAAAATTGCAAAAAAAAACAAAAAAGAAAAATTAATTTTAAAATAAAAGTTAAGAAATTAAATAGTATTAGGTAAGAATACACACGAAATTTTATTAGTATATCATCCAGTTACTGCCGATTCCTATGTTGCGACAACATGTCAGGCGGTAGTTTCTTGATTTTTCCTGTTCAGACATGAATAATGCCTGGAGCACTATAAAAGCGATGCATCGCCAGAGGCGTTTTTAAACGGTTAGTCGGGTTAGTTCAGTGGACTGTGCAACAAGTGCATAAAAATAAGTAATCCTTAATTTTTACATTTAAAGTTATTTTTATTTTGTCAAGTGTTGTGTTATACATAAAATATTTTGTTTCCTACTTTTTTTCTAAAAAATTAAGTGCTGAATACCTGCTGACTGCAATTTCAACGGTTTGATTTTTTATAAAATGGTAAGTGTTCCCTACTTTATACTATCAACATTAACCCTTTATAGAATGCTGGTTATAATTATTTTTTTTTACCCAAATATCTTTTTATTAATTGAAATGTCATGTACGAGTTTAACAAAGTAATTGGTTTTTTATCCATAACTCGCTTAGTTTTTATGCTATCGATCTTTTTAAAAAACCATTTTGTACGGCTTTTTAAGGGCTATAAGATCAAATTAGTTTAATATTTAATATTTTTTCTGCCTTTATTTTTGAAAGGGTTTAAGCTGAAAGGGCTCGAACAAATTGCTTTTTACGCAAATATGCAAACTTGGTGCTTATTTATTGTGCTTACTTTAGAAGTTAATTCCTAATTCCCATGAGCACTAATTATTTATTTGTTTTTTCAGGATAAAAGAAAAAAACCTTCAGGTGCGAAGTTTCGCGAGCAAAAGAAACTGAGACTACAAGAAAGGGAAAAAATGGCTGGATCTTTAAAGCACTTCTTGCAAAACAATTAAGATTCCACGGAGACTATCGATGCGACCGAATCTCAAGATTCTAAGTCCGTAATATCAGTAACCGTGAGTGGACCATCTGAAATTTCGACAGAGGCGACCACGGTAACATCAGGTCCTGCAACAAGTGGCGGCGGTTGTAGCAGCAAAACAGCTTCTACTGATGCAGAGCCCGATGAAGCGATGACACCATCCTCGTCTACAGTACTTGAACAATCCACTTCAGGTAATTCATCAGCTTGTGTAAGAAGTTCGTTAATGTCAGCTACCGAAATACCTGCTGCAAGTGACACTTTCGATGAAGGCTTTAATAAGGCTAGTGTCGATATAATTCCGTCCGATCCCGGTTTGTGGCCTGAAAGAATCACCAATGAGATAGCTAGAATATTGGTTAAACGTGGTCCGCCCTTGATAGACATCAGTTTTAGCTTTCCTAGTAATAAAGATAAGAGAAAGTTTTCGTGCCATTACTTTGTAAGAAGTCTAGCAAATGGAGAAAAAGTCGAAAGGACTTGGCTTATTTACTCCATTTCTAAAGATTCTGTATTTTGTTTTTGTTGTAAGTTGTTTTGTAAAACTCCTAACACTTTTTGTGATACAAATGGAGTATCTGATTAGCAACACTTGTCTTTGTTAATGAAGAGACACGAAACGTCAATTTTACACAACAGTTATATGAACACTTGGGTAAATTTAAAAAAAATGTTGGAGACATCTACGACTGTTAATGCTCATCACCTGCGAATTTTAGAAAGGGAAAAAAAATATTGGCGCGACGTGTTGGAAAGAATTATTGCGATTGTTAAGTATTTATCTACACAATGCCTGGCATTTCAAGATTCTTCTAAATTACTTTTCGAACATGATAATGGAAATTTTCTAAAAGCTGTTGAAATGATTGCCTCTTTTGATTCAGTGATGAGACAGCACGTTAGCCGAGTGTGTAACTCCCAAAAAAATCGGTTAAAATGACTCATTATTTAGGCGTGCAAATTCAGAATGAAATAATTGAATTATTGTCGTCTAAAGTAAGAAATAATATCTTAGAAATGGTTCGCAGTTCAAAATATTTTTCAATAATATTAGATTGTACACCAGACACTAGTCATACTGAGCAAATTAGTCTTGTTCTGAGGTATGTTGTCCTTAACACCATTTCAAAAAAGGTTGAAGTTAAGGAAAGTTTTATTGCGTTTAATCCAATACTGGACTCTACAGGGGAAGGGATATACACATTTGTGACAGAAATGTTGAAAAAATTTTTAGATATAAGAAATATTAGGGGACAAGGTTATGATAATGGGGCTAACATGAAGGGAAAGCATATTGGGCTTCAAAAACGCATTCTTGATGCGAATCCGAGAGCCCTTTTTGTACCTTGTGCGGCTCATACTTTGAACTTAACAGTAAATGACGCTTCTAAGGTGTCAGATGCTACAATAAACTTTTTTAATCTTGTGCAAGAGTTATATAATTTTTTTTCGTCATCCACAAAAAGGTGGGATATAATGAGAAAAAATGTCCCCGGGTTAAGTTTAAAGCCTCTAAGTGAGACAAGATGGTCCAGCAGAATTGATGCAATAAAGCCCCTTAAACTTTATTTAATTAAGGTTTGCGAAAGTCTTCTAGAAGTAGCTGAAGATAATTCCTTTCACATCGATGCAAGACATAAAGCGAGTTCCCTCTTAACGTCTGTACAAAATTTTCAATTTATTTGTGGAATTATTATTTGGCATGACGTTTTATTTCATATAAATATTGTCAGCAAACAAATGCAAAGTGCTACAATTAATATTAAAGTATGCCAAACCTACCTAAAAAAATTAGTAGATCACTTCCAGCAATATAGATCTGACCAATCATTTCAAGAAATTCTTGTACAAGCGAAAGAAGTAGCACTCTGTCTCGAAATTGAAGAAGACTTTCCACCGTTACCAACGGTCAGGAGGAAATTTAAACCAAAACTGTTTGACTATGATCCAAAAACCGTCTATAAAATTAGTTTTTTCTTAAAAATTATAGATCAAACTTTAAGCTCTCTAAAAAACCGATTTGACTTATTAAATGAGTATGATAATATTTTCGGATTTTTTAGCGACATATTCAAATTAAGTGACAGCGATATTTTAAAACATTGTTCTGTTCTTGAAGAACGACTGACAGATCGGGATAATAAGGATATAGACTCCAATGATTTGTTCAATGAAATTAAAGCGTTAAAGTTGTTTTCATTACCTGATGATATTGACCCCTTAAGTATTTTACAATATATATTTGAAAACAGTTTAATCTCCACCCTTCCAAACGTATGCATTTCACTAAGAATTCTTCTGACATTGCCTGTATCTGTAGCTTCTGGCGAGCGATCTTTTTCAAAGTTAAAAATTATTTAAGGTCGACAATGCTTCAAGAAAGACTGTCTGGGCTAGCAATATTAGCAATTGAAGAAGAAATTTTTGATGGTATAAATTTTAGCGATGTAATTAATGAATTTGCAACAGCAAAGTCTCGGAAAATATCGTTACTACAATAATAGCTATTTTTTATTTTTCTATTGTACCTAGCTAGCATTTTTGATTTTATAACGAAGTTACCTAGGTATTTGTTATCAGTATCTGCATATTTTTTAAAATATCTAAGTATAAGTTGAAAGTAGTACTTATATATATGTAGATATTAGGCAATATTTCTATTGTTCCTAAAAAAAATGTGATTTTAGTTTTCGGTTATTTTCTAGTATTTATAAACAACGTGTCTGTACCCTGTACCCCATTAGTTAAGTAAATGCTTTAAAATGGCTGTGAACAAGAATTTATTTTAATTTATTTTGTTATGATTTTATTTTATTTGTTTCATTTTGATATTTTAGTCTACAAATAAATATGACTTCTAAAGTTCAGTTTTTTGCTTTATTTCAAGCACCTACCTACCTACCTTCAAAAAAAGAAATAAAAAACATGATTCAAAATGGCTTAAGGCGCCATTAGCCCTTACGGGGGCCCTGCTATCCAGTAATGTAGTTGATGCCTATTACCGGAATTGGTTTATATTTTTATTGGTTCATATTATTATATTTTGTTAGTGTGTTGCGAAGAAAAATGTTATCTTTTTTGTTGATTGTTCCTAAAGAGTCAGTTTAAACCACTTAACTAATACATAAAAGGTTTGAACTGACTGTTATTAATGTTGATTGTTCCTGAAGAAATTGTAAATGTAAGTGTTGTTAAAAAGCCAAAAGCTGTTCTGTTGATTTCTTCTATGCACCATACACCTGAATTATATCCGAAAACCAATAAACCGCTAGTTATCATTGATTACAATAAAGTGCAGTCAACGAAGTCGACAAGAAATGTTCTAATTATTCTTGTAGTCAACGTACTTGTCGCTGGCCTCTTGCAATTTTTTTCAGTCTATCTGTCGTATGTATTCACTCACAGCAATATTTCACTTTTAAAAATTTGACAACTGAAATTTTCGCTAACAACCCTATACCACCGTGTTCATACTAAAATAATCTTTCATTTATTTAAATTTAATTCATTAACCAGTTCAATGCAAGTTACTAGTAACAATTTACCTGTTTACAGCTGCCTACCCGAGAGTTGTGACAGGAAAAGAATGAACAACCTAACATTTGCATATTCTATGGGCTTTATACTTTCAATTAGTATAGAATTTGTCTATTAACCAAACCAGTAAAATGTAAAAAAAGAACACTTTTTTTAATTGTTAATTAATCACATTCTTGACTGAAACTTTTTAGACATCCCACTTGCAATAAATTTATTGACATATTTAATTGAATATAAAATACTTTTCATCCATTAACCAGCTCAGTGAAGGTCATTTTATGGTGGGAACTTTTACTATAATGATAGCAGGAAAAAAATCTAAAATAAAAACTAACTAAAATAACTAACTATAACTGAAAAGAAAGAATCCAAAAAATTATACACCTCTGAAAGCTGACTTAAATAGAATTATGATTTTACAACACAGAAGTATCAAACATTTTGCCAATTTAAAATGTATTTTTATGATATCAGTAAATTGGAAAATATCTCATTATTTATAAATTATCCTGTGTAAATGGGTGATTCTTCAAAATTTGGTTAACTGGATGTTAGCAGCAATTTTTAAATATTTTATATTTATTATATCTAGCAGCAATTTTTAAATATTTTATATTTATTATATTTGTTATATTTATTATATCTGTCAGTGTGTCCGAGAGTTGATTAACTACCTAGAAAATTGATCAACTTACGAGTCTTGTTATTTTCCGGTGACATATCGATTGTTTGAAAGTACCAGGCGATATTATAAAGTCCATGTAAGTAGGTCAATCATTTTGATTGAGATTAAAATATTTCTTATATTCGAAAACCACTACTTACTACTCTAAATATCAGTCCCTAGCCATGTAAGATCTCCCGAATTAAGAAAACATATAATTTTCACTCTTATTGTAATGTATAATAATATAATTTTAGTTACTTAAAAACGTTTAAAATTAAATGATTTGTCTTTTCATTATGATACAATTATTAATGAGAATGTTTTTTACCAAATTAATCAAATTCTAAAAGTGTAAGCAGTAAACAATTTCAGTCCCTAGCCATCAGTAAAATTTAAAAAAGCGCGCTAATTAAGCAGATGACGTTTACGAAATCATACTGAAGCGGAAGTACTCGTGTGAAGTTAGGTGTAAACACGACTTTTGCCGCGCCCGCCATCTTGGTTTTAGTGCGGTCGTCGACTTTGTTAGGTATACACGCGCTGTGCCAGTCAAATTATCAGGCCCTAGGTAAGTTGTTTTACAGATATTTGATTAATCATTGTTGTCATTATTTACTTATAGTTTGATCTTTGATTACCTTATTAACCTGATCACTGCTCAGTTTTGATGTTGACGTTCAATCATAGGTTATGTTTGATTATGCTTTGATTCGTCAGTCCCTAGACCGTCAGGCCCTCGTCGTAAAAGTGGCTAGGGACTGACGTCACACCTAGGGACTGACGGTCATATTACGTTATGTATGGTTTTGCCCATAAAATCCGTCTATTTGTTTTAGATCATGGCACCTAAAAAGAAAACTTCTCTGTCAAAAGAGGATCTTGCTAAAAAAAAGTCAGAACAGGCCAAAAAACGCTTAGAAAAAATTCATAACGATCCTGTTTTGCTGGCAGAGTACAGGGAAAAAGAAAGACTCAAATATCTTAAGAAAAAAGAAAAAGGACAAAGAAAATGTGTGAAGGACATGACTCCGCGTGAACACAGAGCAGCTAAAAAACAATGGGTAGCCTATTCAGCTGATTATAGAAAAAAACAAAATATTCATAACAATGCTCATAAAAACATGAAACCAAATACGCCACCATCATCGGACGAGGAGAACATACCTGAAGCCGTTGATAATGATAGAAGAGTTGAAGCTAGAAAAAGGAGTATTCTTCACCGAAAAAAAAGAAATAAGATACTAAAAGAGAAGGACTTACTTATTGAAAATTTAAGGAAAAAGCTTGCTAACGAGCAACAAAGAATCAGAAGATTGAAACGTAAAGTGATAGAAAAAAAGAAAGTTCTTACACCAAAAAGTAAAATTGAAGCTATGGCTGATGACCCAAATCAAAAAAAGGAATTAGTAAAAAAAGCATTATTTGGCGAAATTATCCAGACGCAACTTTTAGACAAAAAGGTTGACATAAACCAGAAAACTACCACTACCGCCTTCAAAGCAATATTATCCAGTCCACTGACGCACAAATATAAGATCTGGAGACTAGGAAATAAGGCAATTACTTACAAAAAGATGGGATTTAATCGTACAAAATATGAAGCTAAGCGCAACAGAAAGGGAGTTGAACAAATCATTCAAACATTTTATGAACATGATAACAATAGTCGTTGTGCGGCAGGAAAAAAGGAATGCATAACTCGCAATAAAATAAAAAAACAAAAAAGATACTTACTTGACTCTTTAAAAAACTTGCACCAAAAGTTTCTTAAAACTAATTTAATGACGGTAGGGTACGCAGAGTTCTGTAAATTGCGTCCATTTTGGATTGTTGTGCCAAAGCTGACAGACCGTGACACCTGTGCTTGTATTGCTCACGAGAACATTAATTTGAAATTGGATGCATTAAAAATTGCAAACGTTCTTAAATTTTCAACTTATCAAACTGCCCTGATGATACTTTGCTGTGATCGTTATTCAGAAGATTGCTTAGCAAGAACTTGCAAGAACTGCTCAATGAAAATTATACCATACATGGAGTTTGATAATAGTAAGAAAATAGAAGTCAAACAATGGAAACAAGTCAAGGAATTGATAAAAGACTTAAAAACTAAACAGAATCGATACGTCACAAAGTATAAGAAAGAGATCTATAGCTTTAAACCTCGCGATTTAATAACGCGACTAGAAGAGTATGATCTTCCCAAATTATTTCAACATGAACAAAATATCGTTCATCAGTATAAAACTATAAAATCTTTGAAAGATTCGTTGACAGAAAAGGATGCAATTATCCATATGGATTTTTCTGAAAATTATACAACTAAATGCAACAAAGAAATTCAATCGTATCATTTTGGAGGCTCTCGTACTCAAATTTCGTTGCATACAGTCGTAGTTTACACAAAGGATAAAACAACTTCTTACTGTACTCTATCTTTAAATTTGTCTCACAATGCCGGCGCTATTTGGGCACATTTGCAGCCTGTGTTCAGGGCTTTGCCTCTTTCAGTAGAAAACCTGCATTTCTTGAGTGACGGTCCTGTAACCCAATATCGAAATAAAACTATGTTTTATATTTTGGCGTGCAAAATCCAAGACTTCTACCCTCTCACTATGAATTATACGTGGAATTACCATGAAGCTGGACATGGCAAAGGTGCACCAGATGGAATTGGAGTGACTTGTAAACGTACTGCAGACCGGCTTATAGCTCAGAAAGGTGACATTACAAACTTATACGACCTTGTGGCTGTACTTCGAGAAAGGTGCCCAAATATACAAATATTTGTCATCGAAGATTCTGAAATAGAAACAGTTAATAAAATGATCAAGGATCATGAGAAAGAACAGAAACAATTTAAAGGCACTCTGTTAGTGCACCAAGTCTCGGGAAATATTTATTATCCAAATAAACTTATTTTAAAGTCTCTCAGTTGCTTTTGTGATAATGTTGAATGTAATCATTATAAGTTGGGTACGATAATATATCAAAGCAATACAAAGCGGCTTCAAGTCCAAGATGTTTTCACAGATTCCGAAGATGATATGCCATTGGCAAGTATAAGTCAGAATGCGCAGGAAAAGTCTAAAATAAGCTATAGTAGTGGAGATTATGTTCTAGTGAAGTTAATTTTGAAGAGAAAAGAATATAGATATGCCGCAGTTTGCTCCAAATATGATGACGAAGATGGAGAGCTGACGGTTAAATTCCTTAAAGTATCCAATGATACTGGCACAGAATTTCAACTAAATGAAAATGACATTGCTGACGTACCTTATGAAGATATCTTACACAAACTGCCAGTTCCTAAAGTAATAGTCAAGGGAGGAACAGTATGTTATAAATTTAAAGAACCAGTTAACGTTTATGAAAAGTAGAATACTTATTACGTAATACCTCTTGTGAATAAGAATTTGAAAAATATTTAGTATAACGTTACAAATTACAATTTTATTACTTAAAAGTTAAAAGCTAAATGATATGACTGATTGTTACATTCGAATTATTATTTTTTTACTTAAAAGCTGTTTGTTGTTTTTTGTTTAAAAATACTTTTAATAATTTAAAAGTTTATTAGTTTAATACTCAAAGATTAATTGCTAAGGAATATTATATTTAAGGAAACAAAGCCTGTGATTGTGTCTTTTAACTTTATTACTCATAATTAAACTTTACACATGATAAACTGAAACTTGTGTATTGTACCAAATTTTAAGTTGTAGTTACCATACAATATAACCTTCATTTAACTATTTCTTAAAGTATTCAATTAGAACGTGTAAGTGATTGATTTTGTGATTATTATTTTGCAATAAAAATGGCATTAAACACATTAACCGCGTCTGGCGTCAGTCCCTATCCTGTCTCGTCAGTCCCTAGAAACTTAATTTCATAAAACCTTGAATATCTCATTAAATAGTTGATAAAATGACTGGCCCTTTTAGATGTAACAAAGCAGTCGATATACCTACAGTGTAGTATCAAGACTTTATTGAAAAGGATCCAAAAACACCTCCGTCAAAATTAGGCCTAAAGTTAACCAAATTTTGAAGATTCACCCAAATACATTGAAGGATTGTCTACCGAAATAGCAGTCAGTCAGTCAAAATGAGTTAGTGGAGATTATATTATATCCAAATACAGAAGCTGCAGTTTCTGATCCAAAATTCTGGTGTTTTATATCTGATTAAGATAAATATAAGAAGCAAAGGCAAATAACCCTTCAACTGATGACAATGTTTAGGTCAACTAACTTTGTTGTATTTATTGTTTATTTATAATTCTAAATAATATCTAAATATATTTCACAATATAAAACATTTCACAAACATTCTCAAATAACATCTCAATTTGAATTTTACTGAACAACAAAAATGTTAAACCTCTAACACGATGCACCCTACCTAAGCGACAATTCTTCTAATTCTAAAAACTTCCACTAGATTTCCGAAGTTCTACTTCCAACTTCAGAAAGTCAATCGATCGTAGTTTAACAATTTTGAGGTAGATCACCGGCAATTCAAGCTTGAGCAACCCCGATTTAGAGCATGGACCACACCCAACAATACCAATCATAATAAATCCTAAACAATATAGTGTATTACTCAATTATTACCACATAGGTATACAAATTTAAGGTAATTATATTGAGATTTTTTAATAACACTCGCGATTATTCGGAATGCTCGGTAACTAATTTCCAGATTTATAGTCGTAATTAACTGTGATAGTATCATAATTGACACTAATTTATTATTATTATTGACACTAAAGCCATCAAACACAAGCTTGATTGAAAGAAAATATCAAAAGATTTAGAGTAAAAAACCGACTGGATCACCAAACCATAAAAGATGAAAATTTTAATAATGGCAATGGATTTGAAGAAATATAAAACCTTTTTTGAGAATACTACTGACTATTATTACCACAGATTAGTATATTATTACACAAAATATTCACAACAAAATCGCAAAGCTAAAAGAAAGAGATACTACTTTTTTTTTTGTATATTTTTTTTCCTTCGTTCCCTAAGGAGCAGGCTAAGGAACAAGAAGATCTATGACCATGCTGCCTAGTCGTCAGTTTATTTCAGTTTCTTCAGTATTTTTAATTCTGCACGTCTTCAGTTAATTTCAAATAAAAATATTCAATCCATATCAGTTTAGTTGTAAAATCTTGTTAGAAATATTTTGTTTTTTAAATTTCTTTCCTCAACGTTTCTTATTCAAAAACAGGTGAAGACAAGTCAGTAAAAGCCAACTATAATTGACAGTCGAATAGTTGAACTATTCAACCGTCATTGTTAAGTGTCACGGTCACAATGCAAATAGGCTTTTTGACAATGCGAAAAATAAAGTGTCAATTACTGTTAACAGTATAAATTAAAAGTAAAAAAATGATTATTTATTAACGTAAGTTGAAAATAATGATTAATTTATTTTAAAATCCGTAAATAAAAATTGCATTGTTTAAACGTTTGTCACGTGACACAAAACGCTCCTGATTGGTCGAGTTTATCATGACGTCACTTGCTTGTAAACTTCGTTTGCCTACTTGTGTTGCGCCTAGTTGTGGTAGATTATATCCGTTATATTAAGATTACTACGCATTGTTTTTTGTTTGTTTATTTGCACTATTTTACAAGTTATTGATTATTGAATGTCTTCACATTGTTTAACAAGTTCCATTCTTTGCCGTTTGACAAATGCAGATCGGGAAGTACCAGCATCACACATTCTTTTAATGCGATCTGGCTAGCAATGAAATTTAAAAGGCAGAACTTTATCTTTTAAAATTATTTTCTGACTGAAACCCATTTTGAACTGATAGTAATTTGCCATGTCATTTTCCATCTGTAACGAACAAACAAGTTTTAGTCGGGATCTTTTAGTGTACTGCTTATTGAAATCATAGGACTCTGTAGCTACAAATTTTAAAACAAATATTATGGAAAACAGCGGAAATATTCGAAGTGAGTTGCAAGAGACATTCTGTTAAAAACATTAGAGGTACTATTGTTAAGAACTACGCGGTCAAGCCGATAGACAATATTCCGAAACGAATTTGTCACTGATTTTTAAAATTGACTGTTCTGATTATTTTTTGTTTTTTGGGTTGGTTTTCCAATAATGTAAAATAAAACAACATAATTATCAAGCTCGAATATTTTATTACTAAAGTCTAAGCATATTTATCCCCATACTTCTTGACTCATTCATTACATTGTGGCGACCGTGATAAGGAATAATAAAATGGAGTTAGAAAAGAAGAAGAAAGAACGGAAAATATTGCGAACTGTCTTTACAAAAAATGTACACGAATTCGAGACTTTGACGAAAGATTTAGAGGCGACTGGAAAATACAAGATTATCGAAGGTATTTATTTAAATATTCAAACCTTAGATAAAGAAATATGTCAGCTAATGTTAGATGTAGATTGTGCTGAAGATATTTTAGAAAAGGAAGTCAATGACGCCACAAAATATAAAGAAAATTGGCTACAAATACAATTAAAATTTAATTCAACTGTAGATACTAAATTGCATATTCAAACTGATAATAGGTTACAGCGTAATTTCAAGTTACCGGCTATTGAGCTTAAAAAATTTGACGGGAATATCAAGAATTGGTTGTCGTTCTGGGGTCAATTTCAAAAGATCGATGCTGATCCAAACTTAGATGAAACAGATAAGTTCCAATACCTAATACAATCCATGACCCCAGACACAGAAGTTAAATCGTTCGTTGATAGTTTTCCGCCATCAGGACAGTGTTACGCTCAATGCATTACTGAGTTAAAATCGAGATTTGCGAGAGATGATCTACTAATTCAAGTGTATGTTCGTGAACTGCTTGGTTTGATTCTCCATAAAGAGAAAATTGGAAATATGGAGCTAACAAGTTTATACGACAAATTAAATGCGCATTTACGGTGCTTAGAAAC
Source organism: Scirpophaga incertulas (assembly GCA_036419045.1). Lineage (NCBI taxonomy): Eukaryota > Metazoa > Arthropoda > Insecta > Lepidoptera > Crambidae > Scirpophaga > Scirpophaga incertulas. The sequence continues at coordinate 7,507,325 of CM071636.1, forward strand.
ATTAGGAGTGACGAAGGATAAGTATTCAGCGTTCCTACTTCCAATGGTAGAGTCCGCCTTACCACTTGACATATTAAAAACATGGGAAAGAGCGAAGCCACTAAGAACTGACGACGAACTAAGTGCCTTATTATTATTCCTTAAAAGAGAAGTGGAGAGCGAGCAACGAATAACAATGGCTAAGAATTCCTTTGGTTTAAAAGATATAAAATCGACATCATCATATAATTTAGATAATTGTGGTAACAGAGAGCCGACAGCTGGATGCCTTTTGACTAACATTAAAGATAAACCACGTTGTATATGGTGTGAAAAAGAAACACACAATAGTTTAGAATGTTTCAAGGTACAAAAGATGTCTATAGATGAGCGCAGAGAACATCTGAAAAAACAAAGAGCATGTACTATTTGTCTAAAGAAAGGTCATCATGCTAAAGTTTGCAGAGCTTTTGTAAAGTGTTTGGTATGCGGAAGGCGTCATACTATAATATTATGTACTGGAAAGGGTCAAGATAATATGCCGAACAAACCCGATCAAGCGCTTGCAACTAATTTATCCGCAGTACCGAAATACCATTCAGAGGTGACACTTTTGCAAACTATTGTGGTAAGAATAGTACGCGATGGTAAGCAAGTATTAGTACGAGCCATGATTGACAGTGGGTCACAACGTTCATATATTCGTGAAGACATTGCACTTAAACTTGATATTCCTGTTGTTGGTAAGCAAGTATTAACCCACAATTTATTCGGCGGTGTGGAATTAAACAGCAAAAAATATAATATATATAATTTTAAGGTAGAAAATATTAATAAAACATTTTCTTTAAATATGTCCGCCTTAGGTCAGCCGTGCATTTGTAAAGATATTCCAAAATTTAATTGTACAGATTACCTTTCTAATATACTCACCAAACACAACATTATACTTTCCGACAGTACACAAACATGTGATGATAATATAGGTTTACTGATTGGTGTAGATTTTTCAGGTGTAGTTATGACAGGTAACTTTATAAAATTACAGGGGTCTTTAGTTGCGATTGATACCAAAATGGGCTGGACTTTGCAGGGCGTAGTTCCTAGTACAAGTATCATGAAAAATAAAGCGACTAATATTAATATGTTTTGCAGTTTGGATATCAGTGATTTTTGGTCTTTGGAGACAATAGGTATACGAGATCCTATTGAAACTAAAACAAGACAGCAGACTGAAGAAGATGCCATAGTTAATTTCGAGCAGACGGTGTCGATCAATGAGAATAATCGTTATGAAGTTTTCCTGCCTTGGATGGTAGGTCACGACGATTTATTAAATAATTATGAATTAGCCGTTAAGCGCTTGGAGTCCTGTACAAAGAAATTAAAAGCCATAGGTGTTTATAACGATTATGGTAGTGTATTTACGGAATGGGAAAAATTAGGTATCATAGAACAAGTAGTAACACCAGAACAATTTCACGAGCGTTCACATTATTTACCTCATCGGCCGGTCATAAAAGAGTCGAGTCTCACAACTCGTATTAGACCTGTGTTCGATGCGTCGGCTAAAGACGTTAACGGTAGGTCTTTAAATATGTGCCTTGAAAAAGGCGCAAATTTATTAGATAAAATTCCATCACTTTTAAATGGTTTTCGCAAACGGGCTATAGGTATAACTTCAGACATTTGTAAAGCATTTTTACAGATATCGATTGCTCCAAGTGACAGAGACATGTTACGTTTTTTATGGTGGAATGATAAAGGTGAAGTTATTGTTTTAAGACATTGTAGAGTTGTGTTTGGTTTGACATGTAGTCCATTTTTGTTGTCAGCCACTATACAACATCACCTCAAAACTATTGTGGGAAGTATGAGATATTCAGCCAGAATATTGTCTCAGTCATTCTACGTAGATAATTGTATCACAAGTTTAGATACGGAACCAGGCGCTAGATCGTTTGAGTCCGAGGCAAAGCAGATTATGGCTCTAAAAAATTTTGATCTCAGACAGTGGGTCATGGCTCCACTTCATGAACAAAAGCTTGATGTCAATATCTCAATACTAGGTCTGCAATGGTATACTTTGGAAGATAATTTGGGGTGTAACTTGAATACGATACCGATATCAGACAAGTTGTTTAAAGTAACAAAACGGAGCTTGTTGTCGATTTCACAACGAATTTTTGACCCTATTGGTTTCACATGTCCTGTGACATTGATACCACGTCTAATTTTACAAGAGGCGTGGCGACAATCACTACCTTGGGACAAACAATTACCCGTAGAGTTGCATAATAAATTTATGAGTTGGTATAGGACACTAAAATTTTTGAATGATTGCAAAATTCCACGGAGATTAACTGTTTCTTCTATAGACGACTGTAAACTGCAGTTGCATTTGTTTTGCGATGCTAGTAAGTATGGTTATGCTGCATGTGTTTTTCTTAGGTCTGAGGTTCAGGTGGACAATAAAATTTCACTACGTTTAGTATCAGCAAAATCTCGAATAGCACCTATTGGGAAAACAAGTATTCCCAGGCTCGAGCTGTTAGCAGCACTTATTGGGTCAAGACTTTTAGAAGCAGCTAGGAAAGATTTAGCAATTCTTTGTACTGAACGGTGTTGGACTGATTCTAGCGTTGTCCTTTGTTGGATTAAGCAGCAGTTGTCATGGAATACGTACGTTGGCAATCGTGTCAAGGAAATAAGACAAAACTCAAATATTAACGATTGGTGTCATATTCCAGGTTCAAAAAATTGGGCCGATTTAGCTTCGAGAGGCTGCGATGCTAAACAGTTATATCTTTCGCGGTGGGTGGAAGGCCCAACCTGGCTACTTATGAAGGAAGAGCAGTGGCCTAATTCAAATTATGACATTGACATGGACGAAGTAAATCGTGAACTTATTTCCACTACTAATAATAATGTTAGTCTCAAATCTAATATTTTATCACGTTTTACATATTTTTCTAAATATTCGAAAATAGTAAGGATGCTGGCGTGGATGTTTAGGTTCGTAACAAATTCACTCAAAAGAAGTGAGTTAATAAGAGGTGAACTGAGTTATGAAGAATATGGAAAGTCTGAACAAATACTTTTAAAATGCGTTCAACTTGAACACGTCGATTATATAACTCAGCGGATTAAAGGATTGAACCATTTTCACGATAAAGAAGGTACGTTAAGATTACAAACAAAACTCTTATTAAGCGATGTACCAGAAAGTACAAAATTTCCTATTATTCTTCCAAATATTTCTGTTATCATTCAAAGATTAGTGGATCAGAGACATAGGCAACTACAACATGGGGGCTATAATGTTATGGCTGCTGATCTACGTTCCAGGTATTGGATTATAGGAGCACGGAAGTTAATCAAATCCATTATATTTAATTGCGGTGTATGCAAACGGTATAGGAGTAAGCCAGTACAACCATCAACAGCACCTCTACCTCAAGAACGTATTCATAGCTCGGCTCCTTTTGAAAATACAGGTATTGATTTAGCTGGCCCGCTACAGTTACGAGACGGATCAAAATGCTGGATTGTTCTTTTTACATGTGCCGTATATAGAGCTGTGCATTTAGAGCTTACAAACTCACTATCAACGGATGCATTCATGATGACTTTACGTCGATTCATCGCAAGGAGAGGACGTATGAGCGTTATTATTTCAGATAATGGAACAAATTTTATTGGGTCAAAGAATATGTTTATGGATATAAATTGGGATGAGATACAACAAGAATCTACAATTCGTCGCATTAAATGGAAGCTGAACGCACCAGCTGCACCGTGGTGGGGTGGTTTTTATGAACGGCTGATTAGAATGCTCAAGGATCTATTAAGGCGGGTGTTAGGACAGTCTTCTGTGTCGTACGAGGAACTCCAGACTGTTCTGTGCGACTGTGAAGCCACACTCAATGACCGACCACTAACATATATAGAAGACGGCAAATGCGACTCATTAGAACCACTAAAACCGTCATGTTTTATTCAACCTATATCCGAATCTAATGTGCCGGATATTGATATGTTGGATACAAAAAGTATGAATAAACGTTTAAGTTATATACAAAAGTTGAGATCAGATTTTAGGGAGAGGTTTAAAAATGAATATTTGAATTTGTTAGTTCAAAAATCAAGTAAAGGTAATGGCACTCTTTGTATTGGAGATGTAGTTTTAATCGAAACGGACGAGAAAAGAGTAAAATGGCCTTTGGGTATTGTTATTGAGATATATGCAGGTAAAGATGGCGTTAACAGGACTGCAAAGGTAAGAACCTCGTCAGGTTATAAAGTTCGACCTTTTCAGCGTCTTTACCCCATGGAAGTGACTAGTCCTGAAAAAGATATTCCTGTTCAACATAAAGTTACACGTTCTGGGCGAGTTTCCAAGTTACCTAGTAGATACAAACTGTAGTAGGTAAGTAAGTAGTTTTTTTTTCCTCTTTTATTTAACACATTTACACTACATCAATTTAAGGCACTTATACACACTTGTAATGACAAGTAATTTATTTTGGTGTGTTTGTTTATTTATTTGTTATTATTTGGGATCATTTTTACTGATGCATTGCTGCAGTGATAGATAGATAAATGTTATAAAATTGTTTTAGTAATTGAAACGTGTATAAGGTGTATTTATTTATGTTCTGTTAGAATTTGTCTTAATTTGTTTGTTGAAATTATTTTTTAACATTTTTATATAGTAAAATGTTATGGATTTTCTTGTGGTCTGGAGGATGTTAAGAACTACGCGGTCAAGCCGATAGACAATATTCCGAAACGAATTTGTCACTGATTTTTAAAATTGACTGTTCTGATTATTTTTTGTTGGTTGGGTTGGTTTTCCAATAATGTAAAATAAAACAACATAATTATCAAGCTCGAATATTTTATTACTAAAGTCTAAGCATATTTATCCCCATACTTCTTGACTCATTCATTACAACTATAACCTCAAATCAATAACGAAAATATTAACATTTTGAATGTAATTAATTATTACAAAATATAAATATTATGTTTACTTACATCGAAATGGTCTTCACAAAAGAAAATATTTGTACTATTCGCTATGTCATTATGATCCCTCCGAGAAAGTTGCAACCACTTTCGGCGCACTTCGATATTCTTTGGAACACTTACAAATAGTTTTTCCGGAGTTTTTAACGACGTTTTTGTACATTTTGGAACTGCACACCATTTGTAACTCATTTTGTTACATAAATCACTGATAAAAAGTAAATCCAATTGCACTTTCGTTTTTTGTTTACAACAAACAAATATATATGCCAGTTGTCACAGATCAGAATACAGGCAAGTGACGTCACCGACCTCATTGCAGCACCATATTGTCAAAGTCGCGTTTTGGCACACTATTTAAATATTGAATTTTTAATTCAATGTTTTTCAGCTAATATATACCAGAATTAAAAATAACAACTTTTACTGGGTTCCTTAGACTCTACTACATAATATAAAATGGATTTTAAAAACCTGTCAAATAGCCTATTATAGGCAATCCAACGCAATCTTTATGCGGTTCAAAACTTCAAATATATTTGTTCAAGTTCAAGCCTCATTTTCATAAATCTCTCAGAAATCATCATCAGTCTCATTTTTCTTTGTTATACAAAAGCAATAGCATATTTGCCAACATTATCATATAGACAAGTAGGTATTTTTATAGTGTAAGTATCTCAGAGAATACAAAACCTAACGTAAGAGTAAGTATAACAATAATAATAAGCAAGACGAGGTGGTAATTGTTAAATAAAACAAATAATTCTCTCATTTTATATTTTGGATGTATATACAGACAACCTTTGCCTGTAAAATGTATCTTAAAAAAGCTTATTAAAAAAATAAACCTCTTGGAATTTCATACTGTAAATGCTGTGTTTGATTTTCATTCTTTTAAAACTAAAAACCTGTAAAACATCTGATTGTGGTGATAAACCCGTATAAAACCTTTTCCCCACAGTAATTACAAGCAATCACAAGTACTCTCTAAAGAATATGTACATTTATATATACAGGAAGCACGAGTATCATTAAATTTGTCCAATTGTATTAATTATAAATTTAATCAAACTTAAATAAGTTGAACTATTTACAAGAAGGGCCTGAAGGGAGCGAGGAACCGAATCAGGACTACCATAAATATCAGTCAGCTCATCCATCAGCACAAGGCGCTGAATGCTAAAGGATGAGCAGTGGAAGAATATGTGTGATAATGATTGCACTACTTGTAAATTACAGCAATCACAGTGTGGGTTGTGAGCCATTTTTAAGCGGAAGAGATGGTAATTTAAGAGGAAATGACCAAAACGAAGGGGCTGACACAGTAGGGGGGCTCAGGGGGTCTTACTGAAACTCCTGATATCGATTTTGGCTGCCGGAGAGGTACCTACGTATATTTTTTTATTTTTTCATTTACTTAATTTTTGAGTGAAACGAAACGAAAAACAACAGGGAAAAGTAAAGAATAACGTGAAATGAAACGTTTTCTGACAAAAATGACGTGTGACGTGATTAGAGAAACGTCATTTACGTAGTAAAATTAAACTTTTACCTAATCTGTGGTCACGCCGTCCGCCATTTTGTGTGTTGTGCTGGCTGTCATTCGAATGTTGTTTCCATCCTGAGAGCCTAGTCAAGATGCCTTTCTATTTTTGTAATCGCATCGCTAAAATAATAAATGTATGGTATTGACATAACCGATCGCTTGACTTTTCGAGTGGTTATGTCAACACCATACATTTTTTATGTTAGCGATGCGATTACGATTATCGAAAGGTATCTTGTCTAGGCCCTCTGTTTTGTGATTTCGACCCTTTTTATTGACCTTGGCGCTCCCACCGGACTGATTGGATACTTCTACGATTTACTTTGGCAAAGAACTTGGATACTGATTGGATTGCATTACGAATCACTTTGGCACGTTATTTGGATACCGAACGCAAGCGATATGGCTTCTACGTCTGGAATCCTGGATCCGCAACCTGGGCCGTCGTAACCCAGGTCATCAACAAACGACGCCAGTGAAGACCTTGACCCGCAACCCGGGCCGTCTCAATCCATGTCACCAACAAGTGATGATGAGCCCTACGTCGATCGTCATTTATACGTGGAGGAGATTATTTCGATGTGGAATTTGTCAAAAATTGTGAGGGAACTTGGGAACCGGGACCAGTGCGTGGCATTTGCAGAGGCGCAGGGGTTAATGCCAACTGAAAAACTGTGTCGCACGCATCGTACGCCCATGCTAATTGCGGCGTCAACCAACAGGTTAGTATATGTAATAAGCAAAACCTATGATAACAATTGGGGCTCATATTTACATTAGGGGCCATCGAGTTAGGAGTTAATTTTTTTTTTAGTGAAAGATCTCGTAATTATTATCTTGTGTGTAAAATATTATATTGCGGAGATCAATGGTTTTCGAGAAAAAAAAATATTGAAAATTAAAATTTTTTAGGTTAAGTGACGAACTTTTACAACAAAAACGCGCTTGGAATGTTGGCAGCATTGGTAAATTGACATCATTTATGATTAATGGGCTGTATGGCCTCCTCAGGTAATTAATACTAAAAGTTGCGATATGCTATGTGTCACAGAACCGATTTAATCAACCCCGACTCCACGTGGTTCTAGTCGCTCTTACCCCTAGAGTGTTTTTTATAAGCGCGGAGGCGCGGAGGGGTCCGCGCCTTCGGCTCCGCAGCTTCGGCTTTTTGGTCGCCTTGGCCTTCGGCCTTCGGCGACCAGCCTCAGCCGCTCTGGCGAGCACGGTTGCTCATGCTTTGTTACGCAAGGGCAGAGGGGCTGCGATCCCCGAAGCGCCGGAGCACACGCGTATCCGACTTGCTTTCATTAAGAAATGATATACAAGGCGGGCTTAATCACAATTTAGATTAAGTGTATATAATTAATTATTGTCAATTCTTATTTCAGATGAGGAACACTCGATGGCCCCTAATGTAAATTAGAACCACAATTGGTATAAATTGTTTGGAAAAATATATTTATTTATTTTCTTGTACTTTTTTTAGGTCATTCGGTTCATGGGTGTGCCACAAGAGAACTTGCAAACGAAAAAATAAAGTGGCCCGGACTAATGGAACATTTTTTGAAAATGTAAAAATTGCTTTAATTCATGTATTTTATTTGATTTATGCCTTTGCTTATAAAATGGATTATAAAACTGTTTTGCGAGAAGACCCATTCAAAGAAGAGAAACAAAAATGTTTAAGCCGGGCCACTGTTGGTGACTGTACAATTACTGCCGGGAGTCAGTAGTGACATACCAATTAGAAAAGACAGAGTCAAGAGAACTTATTGGGGGCCCTGGCAAGATTGTTCAACTTGATGAATCCAAGTTTGGGAAAAGAAAATATAGGTAACCGAGGTAATTTTGATATTTTATTTAACAATTAACAATACACATACAAATACAATTAAAGGCCGGACGATTATGGTGAATTTGGTTTATTGATTAGTAAAGTCTTCTGTAATTTAACTGTAACAATTAATTATACATGTGGAACCAAAAATCTCTGTTAGACTGCTTAGACATAACTTTATGCGGGAACACAGATAATAAAAGGTTCTACTATTATAGGTTATAAAACATTCAAATATCTAAAGCGGGTTTTCATTGTCATTCTCAATACATACATCAGAGTTAATTAAATGTGCAACATTTCATTATCATAATGAATAAATACTTATATTCATTTATTTCTTTTTTAGGACGGCACATCGAGGGTCATTGGGTCCTCGGTATGATTGAAGACGGGTCTGAGGATCTGCGGTTGGAGGTGTGAGGATAAGATCCGCAGAGGTGCTGGTGCCACTCATAAAAAAACATATCAAACCGGGTACCACAATTCATACGGACTACTGGCGAGCATATGATTGTCTGGGGCAACATGGGTTTATACACAAAAAAGTAAACCATTCTGATACAGACAACCCATTTATTGCCCCAGACGGTACTCACACGCAGAGGATCGAGTCCCAGTGGAGGGCTGTCAAAAGATATTTCAGAAAAGATAATTATAGCCATCCGCACGATTTTGCAGATTCGATTGTAGAATATTTGTGGCGCAGAAACATAATTAAATATAAAAAAGACGCGTTTTAGGAACAATTAATGCCATAAAACATGTATACAAAATAAATAAATAAATGTGTAGAATTTCATGCTTTTTATTTTTCATATTATTAGTGACAGAACCGAAGTGGTGCGGGGGGGCGCAGCCCCCGCAAGGGGGGCTCGGGGGGCGAAGCCCCGCGCAATGAATAAAGTCTAAAGACTTCATTAGGTTAGGTTAAGGATCGTCTGCTGTACTTCGCGTTCGAGTTGTGAGTTCTGCTACCTTCCTGCAACTGCGCGTACAGCAACTTTCCGGGCCGATCTTCCGTCTTTGGGACCCTCCCGTGTGGCGAAGGCCGGACGGGAGACCTGAGACGTCGAGGGTCGGTCAACAACTGCGACTGAAATTCCATGCCTACCCGCACTTGAAAAAATCAAGATGTCTCACACGCCGGCGACGAAGACCCCTCGCCAGCACAAGACGACCACCCACGCTGACTCTCCGATCCCCTCCACGCCCACCTTGGAGGGAGGCCGGGAGACTACCTTCCCACCACCATCGGAAGACCGTCATGCAGCTTTCTCTCAGAGGAAGCTCTTCACTGATGTGACTCCTCGCTCCCTGCACTCATCCAGGGAGTCGATATCGTCAGCAGCATCGTCCCACTACAGATCGCCGATGCCACTCGCAGTGCGGCCTCTCAGCTCTGAAAGGCCCGCAACCGCCCCACCATCATCCAGTAGGAGGACTATCTCGGCCAAAAAGCCGAGAACTGTTGCCGCCACTACGACGCCTACCCCTACCACTACCACGCAGCCGCAGGACACTGGACGTGCGCCCTACGCTGCCGTCGCTGGCAGCTCCAGGGAGACCGCCGCCAGAGACCCGCGACTGAAAGGACGCACGCATCCTGAGAAGTGTTTCGACACGGATCACCGCCTCCTGGTCAAAACACCAGAGGCAAAGCATATGATAATGCAACAAAGGCCCGCCAAGCGCCAGCAAGAGGAAGACGAGACCGCTAACACCAGGGCTACCAAACAAAAGTTGGAGGGTAGACCCATATCCCCGCGCGACAAAGATTTGCATCTACCGACGCCTGCTGCACAATCTTCACGACCATCGACGCCTACCCCGCAGGATGCGAACAAAAACGCCGCGAAGTACCCTCCCCTAATAGTGGAGACTATACCGAACTGGCCACACCACATTAGGGAGATGAGGAAGATCTTAGGATACGACCCCAGCGCCCGAGCCTACAAACAGGGCCTAAGATTCATCCCTACCTCGGAGGAGGAATATCGTGTGGTACAAAGGTACCTCATGAAAATAGAAAAGACCAATAATATAGCTTGGTTCTGCTACTCCCTTCCTGCAGACAGGAACCTAAAAGTAGCCATAAGGGGACTGCCTATGACAACAACACCAGAGGAAGTAACAGAAGGCCTCGCATGTCTCGGCATAAACGCCGAGCATGTCAAACAGATTAATGCGCGACAAGGACGACCAGGATGCGTATATTTCGCGCAGCTCCAACGCACGCCCAACCTCACACCGAGGGTATATAATATCGAAAAGATGCTAGGACTGCCTATACGAGTCGAAGCCTGGCGCGGCAGGAAGGGGCCAGCCCAATGTCACCGCTGCCAGTGCTTCCGGCACTCGTCGGCAAACTGTCACAGAACACGCGCATGCGTTATCTGTGGCGGCGAGCATGCCGCGAGGGACAGTCCACGCCCGAAGGAACAGCTGCCGACGTGTGCGAATTGCGGCGGGCCGCACACCGCCAATAATCCTACCTGCCCTGTTTATAAAAGGGAGGCCAGGAATAAGAGGGCCGGTACCCAGGCGCGTACCACAGCATATCAGACGGCCCCCATGCCTGTTAGCAACACGGCGGTCGAGGAGACCGAGCCCTCGGGCCCCCATACATTGATGGCGGCGGCCAACGGGCCGGATGGACCCTCAAAAAGGAAGCGCCGAGGAGGCAGAGGGCGAAAAAACATTGATGCCGCAGAACAGGCCACCGACCGCAATCAGTCGCCAGTGTAGTGGAGTCCGCCACCACTGTGACAGCCTCCGTCTTAACAGCCGCCCCGCCGAAAGAACAACGGTCACGCAAACCGAAAAGGTTGCGATCGACAGGCGCAGAGCAAATCAAGCACCCAGAGCCATCTGAGGTGCCGGTGGTCGCCGCCTCTAGCCAGAGGACGAAGGCGAAGCCGGCCACCTCAGACCAGGCACCGATAGCCACAGAGGGAACCGCTGCCGAGATTGTTGAACAACTCGTTCAGATAATCAAAGCAGCGTTCATCTCTGTCATGTCAGGCGAAAACCTGACCACTGTCATAACCAGAGGCCTGATGGAGCTGTGGAGGCTCCTCAGTAGATCATGGAGCGACTGAGGATAATACATTGGAATGCCGGGGGCCTTAACGATACCAAGAAGGTTCTCCTTAAGCGTCTGCTTGCAGAATACAGGGCTGACATAGCCCTGATAAGCGAGACACATTTGAAGCCAGGATCGGCATTTAAGCTCGCGGGATACCAAACCTACAGACAGGACGAAGTATCCCCCCAGGGGTATGCTTATAGAGGGTTGGCAGTGTTAGTGAAAACCAAGATGGTACACTACACTTTGCCACAGATACCACTAGCTACCTCCTACGGTCTGGGTATAGAGGTAGCAGTTAGCACTGGCCCACTCCGTGTTTTTGCTTATTACAGGCCACCACAGGCGAGGCTACATGTGGAAGATATTCATCTTCTCCTGGACTCGCCGGCACCGACCATCATTGCCGGTGACTTTAATTGCAAAAACACGGCGTGGAACTCAGCTACCACATGTGTAAACGGCAGACGCCTGCTCAATGACGCCGAAGCCAAGGGGTACCTGGTGCATGGGCCTGAGACTCCCACCCACTACCTGTACAACACAGCTCACCCTCCTGACACCATCGATCTGATGGTGACCAATAACATCTCGGAAACCACGATCACCCAGGGGGTCCTCGACGATCACCTGTTATCAGACCACCAGCCGGTGATGATAGAACACCATCCGCCTATTAAAGTCGAGGCCCCTGTCAGGAGGAGACGGGTAGACTGGGATCAGTATGAAGTCCATCTGAACAATAACTGCCCTAACTTCCCCATCTCAACGCCTGAGGATGTGGATAAGCTGGCAGAGGAATTTCAAAAACATACTACGGATGCCCTCAAAAACGCTCAACTGAGCAACAGATTACCAACAAAAACGAACCTGCCACCTGTCATCCTCAGGATGATTGAAGAGAAAAGGCGTACCCGCCGCCTATATCAAGTCACTCGCTGTCCACTCCTGCGCAGACAGCTGAACCGAATGGCACACGACATCTCGGCCAGACTCCAGGATTATCAGCGGGAATCCTGGATCAGGACGATTAACAACGTGGCAGATGACACCAATAATATATACAGACTATGCCGTGCCCTTACCAAAAAGCCAGCACCAGTCCGTCCCCTGAGAGCACCAGATGGCACACTCAAATATCGGGCAGAAGAGAGAGCCGAAATACTCGCAGACCACTTAGAGAGCGTATTCCAACCAAATCCAGACGACGCCAAAGAACATACAAAGAATGTGAAAGCTTACCTGGATGAATATCTGGAGAGACCCACAGAAGGGGAAGAACGAGACTCCATCTTCTTCACCCCAGGACAGATCTCCAGAGCTCTAAGGAAATGCCAGCCCCGGAAGGCCCCCGGCCCAGATGGAATACCCAATGAGGCTCTCCGGCATCTCCCACCGAAAGCAGTGGCAGCGCTCACTCGCCTCTTCAACGGGATCATCCGAACCCAGCACTTCCCCACCAGCTGGAAAGAGGGCAGAGTGGTGATGCTACCTAAAGCGCACAAGAATACCACAAGGGCAGACAGCTACCGACCTATCACCCTTCTGAACACCGTCTCCAAGGTCTTCGAGAGACTGCTTCTGGCCATACTGCATCGGCACATAACACCTCGTGCCGAGCAGTTCGGGTTCAGATCCGAACACTCGACCACGCACCAACTGACGCGAGTGATTCACCACGTGGCCAACACCATGAACCGGAAGGAGTACGCAGTCGCAGTGCTCCTGGATGTCGAAAAGGCGTTCGACAGAGTGTGGCATGAGGGCCTGCTGCACAAGATGGCCACTTCTACTACTCCACGTCGAGTAGTTAAGACAGTGGCCTCCTACCTCAGAGAGCGCCTTTTCCGAGTGACAGTGGAGGGTAGAGAGTCGACCAGAAGACCAATAAGAGCGGGAGTCCCCCAAGGCAGCTGCCTGGCGCCGACTCTCTACTCCTTATACACCGATGACATCCCGGTGGCCCCAGGAGTACTGCTAGCCCTGTACGCGGACGATGCCGCCTTCATCACTGCATCCATCAAGCCACGTGGTGCGATAGCCAGAATGCAGTCACAACTGGATGCCCTGCCAGAATGGCTGTCAAAATGGAGGCTATCAATAAACGTGAAGAAGACGCAGGCCATACTGTTCAGCGGGGTGAGGGATAAGCCTTCGCTGACGATGCTGGGTGAAACGGTCCCATGGCAGAAGACAGTTACCTACCTGGGGGTAACTGTCGACAGGCAACTGTACATGGGCCGACACGCAGACAGCGTCGTCAGAAAGGCCAAATCTACACGGACCGCGCTGAGGCCACTATTTGCATCATCGCTACCACTGAAGCAGAAGCTGGCTCTATATAAATTATATGTGCGCAGCAGATTAACCTACGCTGCCCCGGCCTGGATGGCCCTAACCAAAAAAGCGGCAGCCAAGAAGTTGGAGGTGCAACAAACTCAATCACTCCGCACGATAGCACAGGCCCCGCGCTACGTGCGGAACGATGTCCTAAGACGAGACCTGAGATGCCCCAGCTTACTGGAATACACGAAGATGCTTGCGCGGAAGATGTATGAGAGGGCTGCAAAATCCCAACACCCTCTCATACAAAACATCGCTCCGCAGCATACAAGGCCACCTGAAGGGAGAATCAGGAGACTCCCGCGAGACCTCATCGAAGAAGAAGAAGAGTAACCAGGATGCAACAGAAACAATGAAGCCATAGGCCAAACAAGGCCGACACCAACGACCTACCCGTCGTAACGGGTAGCGAAGGATACCACCGAAGGGGACCACAGGTCCCGAACGGTTTCCCCGACTCCTCACGGAGCCGAGAAGATAGTAGCGAGGAGGTTAGGTTAGTATGGTGACCAAAAACGCGCGAGCCGAGCGAGCGGAGCGAGCGTGCCGCGGCAGCGGCCGGCGAAGCGCCAGAAACGACACTTTTGTACGTGCAACGTTTTTTTTTCATACTTTTTCCCCTTTCCCCACCTCGTTTTAGTCTCCCTCCTGCTAAATTTTCATTTTTTTTTTGAGTTTATGTTTACAAAACAAAATATTTCTCGAAAAGTACGCATCTCCGGCAGATGGCGGTTGCAGGGAAGGGGGTTGTTCCCCTTCCCCCCCTCCCCCCACCCGAAGCAAACCCCTATCGAGGGAGCTTATTTCAATTTTTTTACCAGAAACAGTACCTTGGCATGAATTTCTATACTATCACCAAACGAATGAGAATTGGGCATTGTTTGGTCCCAACCCACTGTCCTCACTGCAATCAAGAGAATGCCGACCTACACAACACTTGTTGGAAAATTGTGTCAAACATTTAACTCATTAACTTGCAACGCTTAGTTTACTTAAATTTTGAAGATAGTGGAAGAAAAATCTCTTTTTATCTTGCAGTTATTTATTTTATTATAAGAACACAGTTTTAATTAGGCTATTGTAGGTGAAGAGAGAGAGAGAGAAGAAGGTACAATTATTTTGTTTCTCTCTAGTAAGATGCGTTCATCTAATATGCGTTCAATGAATCTTTTATTGGTTTATAACAGACAACACTCCCCCTCAATAAAAGGTTCATTTTTTACAAGCTTAGGTAGGTAGGTACATTTTTTCTACAAATTCATTAAATTCTGTGATAGGCTAAGTATAAATATAGTTATTAATAAAACATGTTAAGTACAATTCTATTCTGGTTTTATTTTTAAACCCATTAGTTCCCTTAACTTTTCCAAACTTGGACGGGGCAAAGTTTTGGTAAGTATGTCAGCTAACTGATTACTCGTATGAACATATTGAAGGCTAATTATCCTATCATTATTTTTTTTCTTTAATGAAATGATACTTAATATCTAAATGTTTCATTCGTTTCAATTGTTCATGCGAGTTACAGGCCTTAATCACAGATTGATTGTCCTCATATACAACAATAACATAGGTGTAATCCAAAATCTTAATTTCTAATAATAGGTTTCTCAACCAACAAGCTTCACTTATACAATATGCAAGTGCTACATACTCTGCCTCGCAAGATGACAATGCAACAGTAGCTTGTTTTTTAGAAGTCCAGGCTACTAGATTTCCATAAACTTGAAGACAAAAACCTGAGGTAGATTTTCTATCGATTACATTATCCCCCCAACTTGCATCTGCATATGCGGTTAACAACTGATCACTAGAGTCCCTACGGTATACAAGTTTTAAATTAATAGTACCCTGAATATATCTTAAAATACGTTTAAGACAGAACCAAAGATCATTACTTGCACAATTTTGAAATCGTGACAAAAAAGTTATGCTTGCACATAAATCAGGTCGAGTACCAATCATAGCATACATTATGCAACCCACAAGTTGTCTGCACCTACGTTCCAATTCCACACTTTCAGAACTATCTTTTTGCAACACTGAAATATCCAATTTTGGATCCATAGGTACAGCCACACTGTGACACATTAAATTTTCGTAATACATTTTTTAGGTACTGGGTTTGGTCCAATGTTGTGATACCATTTTGTATGTCCTGGTCTATATTAATGCCAAGATAGAAATTTGCTTGACCCAAGTCTTTCATTTTAAAAACATTTTTCATTCTATTCATGATTTCACTAACCATTGGCCCAAAACCACTACAGAGCACATCGTCAACAAATATAAGTACATATACTTTACAATTATTATTTATATAGTAATATAATCAGTTATCAATTTTAGTTTTAATAAAATTTTGAGACAACATAAAATTATTGAAATGTTCATACCATGACCTCGGTGCTCCTTTGAGACCATATAGGGCTTTATTTAATTTACATAATTTTCCTTCAGGAACTGAGAAATTTTCTGGCAATGTAATATAAATATTATCTTTAATTATACCATACAAAAAAGCGCTACAAACATCTAATTGATACACTGGCCAATTATGTTTATTACATAGAGCTAACAAGGTATTCACAGTGCTCATTTTGATTACAGGGGAATATACATCACAATAATCTAAATTTTTTTGAACAAAGCCCCTGGCTACTAATCTAGCTTTGTATAAGTCTATGTCACCTTTCTTGTTACGCTTGACTTTGAAAACCCATTTAGTATCAATGATTGTAACCTTTTCTTCAGGTCTTTTTACTAACGACCATGTGTCATTTTCAGCAAGTGCTGCCATCTCGGTCTTCATTGCTTGTTCCCATTTATCACTTACTAGTATTCGTGTGTAAGTCGGGGCTGATATGCATCACTGCGACCTATTAAGATCTATTGTGACCAGCCTCCTATGTAGGTTCTATGTAGGCCCTACAGTAGCTCCCTTAACTGGGCACTGACCAAGAAAGATAGGATGTTCCCAGTTCGGATTGTTTTTATTTCATCTGGGTCAAGGATGTGTTTCCCCAGGTGTCTGTTTCTTTTGTGAATCAGCGGTTCACAGTAGCACAAGAGGTGAATTGGTGTTTCACGCTCTTGTTCGCAGACTCTGCATGTGTCAGTGTCTTTTAGTTTCATGTTGTAAAGGTGTCTATTCAACTTCTCAGAGTTACTAATGATAAAGCTTCTTGTAATGATGCTGGTTCCTCTGGATCAACAGATAGAAAGCAGTAATACATCTCATAGTCATCAAACTTCTCTGGAAACTTCAGGGTTCGTCGTGGTCTCTCTTGAGTGGGCTGATGTTGAGGATCAGGCACATTAAGGTCTTCACCTTCCTGTGCAAGACTGTCAGAATGCTCAATTTCCTTTTCTTCAGGCATTTGCTGTTCAGTTTCTTGCTCTATACTTTGAGATTCCTCAGTCACGTTCTGTTCTGTCAATGTTAACCTTTCATTTCTTTCTGGTATTTCATTTTCAGTCAACACCACACGACTTTTATTACCACCACAGACGATTTCGGTATTTTTTGATAAAGCTTCCGGTACTGCTATTATTTCTCTTTCCATGGAGAAAGTATTACTTTTCGGGTAGTAGACTTTGTAACCTTTAGTATTTTCCCCATACCCGACGAACAGCCCTTTTTTACTTTTACTGTCTAATTTCAGCCTGCGCTGCTTGGGGATGTGTGTCCAAACTTCTGTACCAAAAGTAAATTTTATATTAGAGATGTCACATTTTTTATTATTCCATAACTCATATGGAGTTTTATTGTCTATGAAGCTTGTCCCTGTTCTATTTATTATGTAAACTGCTGTAAACTGCTGTGTTTACTGCTTCTCCCCACAGACCTTTTTTTAATGATTTTTCTTTTAACATACATCTTGCTGCCTCCATAACAGTTCTCATCTCTCTTTCAATTTTACCATTCTGAGCCGGTGTGTAAGCAACAGTAACTTGATGAATAACGCCATACTCCTCAAGCATCTCTTTTACATTTTTATTAACGAATTCCCCTTCGCCATCAGTCCGTAATGTTTTAATATTCATTCCTTGATTTTGACATAATGCAATGAATATTTTAAGTTTTGAATAAGCTTGGTTCTTTTCTTTTAAAAAATAGACTGTGCGATAATGGGAAAAATCATCTTTAAGCAAAAGAAAGTACCTTGAGCCTCCTAGTGACTTTTCTTCTAGTGGTCAAGGCGCTTGATACTGAAAACAGATTCACAGTTAAGTCTGGAACAAACAAAACATTTTCAAGGTTCACTAATGACCATCCATGACCATTGAAGGCTTTCATACATATATTTCCTTCACCAACGACACGAACCTTCTTGCCATCACCCAGTTGGACCTGCGAACGGAATTCAATTGTTTAAAGTTGTCAAAATATACTTGGTCTTTACACATGTGGTGTGTGCAGCCACTATCCATGTACCAGCAGTCAGCTGATTGTTCAAGCTCACTTGCAACTAGAGCTGTAATATTTTTGTGTTGCTGCTTCTTAGTTTCATTTTTCTTCCTAAAAAAACAGTGTTTAGAAATGTGGCCTTTCTTTTTACAGTATTCACATTGTTTGTTTCTATAACAATCTTTCTTTAAGTGGCTAGATTTGCCACAAGTCAAACAATTTGTATTGACATTGCTCACTAACGCCGATGCTGATGTAATGTCATCTTTTAAGCTTTTGCTACGCTCTTCCTCAAGAAGTAATCTTGAAGTTAATTCTTCTAGAGTTTGTTTTTCAATTGGGGCGACTTATTAGAGTATAAATACTGTATTGTATTATCTATGGTAGAATTTTTGTTTGTCTACGAAACGCTGCCTCATCTCTCTCTCTGGTCTACGCTGGCGTAACAGGAAATGTGTGTTAACAGGAATAAAATAAAGCAATTAATAAAATCAAGGCATTTTAATGAACATCCACCGTATCTTAATAGGTTATGGGCCCAGTAGGACGGGAAAGTAATTGGATGTTCAGAATTAAGCCAGATTGGCACAGATTGATAGAAAGTTAAAAAGTGCGTTTACGGTCACATGGTAAGACTATGGCTTCTTCAACTTTGCAGTTGCCGCAATTCACAGGCGATAACTATAGCTCGTGGCTATTTAGGATTGGTATAATCCTAGAGGAAAAACAATGTAAAGAAGTAAGCGAAAATGTAGACATTGAAAAAGCCAGTGACGCCGATAAAAGAGATCTCAGAAATAGGGACGCGAGAGCCCGCAGCATTATAGTACAGAGTTTATCAGACAAGTATCTAGAATACGTAAGAGACTGTAAAACGTCATATCAAATGTTAAATAATCTCAAAAATGTATTTGAGCGTAAAAGTGCTATAAGTTTATTATATCTAAAAAAGAAACTTCTAAGTTTAAAATGTTCAGAAACAGATGAGCTAAGTGAACACTTTCGCCAATTCGATAAAATATTAAGGGAAATAGAAGAGACTGGAAGCAAAGTAACGGATCAAGATAAAGTCTGTCACCTATTATTAACGTTACCAAGCTCATACGACCCGATCATAACAGCTCTAGAGTCCACTAACATGGAATTGACACTGGACTTCACGAAAAATAAATTGTTAGATGCTGAACTTAAACTAAAGAATACACAACAGACAAGCACTAAAAATAGAGAAGAATACAGTTTCAATTTTGATATGACAACTATAAAATGTTATAAATGTTCAAAGAAAGGTCATTTCGCAAAAGATTGTTACAGTAAAGTACAAAGAGGCAGAGGAAATTATATGAGAGGAAACAGAAGTAGAGGTGCAAGACCAAGAGCAAATCTGATGCAAGAAGAAAAGTCTGAAGAAAAGAAGAAAGTTTCATTTATTGCAGATGAGGCATATTCATCACATGAGTCATGCAGTACTGAAAAAGAAAATGATATCACTTTTGTTATAGATTCAGGTGCTACACATAATATGATAAATAGTAAATATGAAAAATACATGATAGATATAATAGAAATACCAGAATTAAAAGTGATAGTAGCGAACAAACAAGTAATAAACATAAAAAAGAAAGGAACATTAGAAGTAAAAACGCAAAATGGCATAATACTAAGTATAGAAGCACTTATAGTTAAAGAATTGTCTCATAATTTATTGTCTGTAAAAAGAATAAATAAACAAGGATATAAAGTAATATTTCAAGATAACAGAGCAATAATAAGTAATAATTCTACAACACTATTCGGAAATTCATATAACACAGGATTATTTGTCATAAAGTTTTATATAAATGAACATGAAAAAGCAATGATATTGAAGAAATTAGACAAAGGTATTTTGTGGCATAAAAGATTAAATCATCTGAATCATCAAGGGTTAAAACTACTTGGATTACCAACCTCACCAAAAATATGCAATGCATGTATGGAAGGTAAATCAACCAGAGTGCCATTCAAACCAGTTATGCATTCTAAGAGTAAGAGAATAGGAGAACAGATATATGTTGATATAGGAGGCCCAATAAGTCCCAGTACTAAATTAGAAGAAAGATATTATTTACTAATTATTGATGATTACTCACATTTTACAGAAACATATTTATTAAAGAATAAAAGTCAAGCTAAATATTATATAATAGAATATATCAACAGAATGAATAATAATGGAAACCGAGTATCAAGGATAAGATCAGACCAAGGGACAGAATTTCTAAATGAAAAATTAAAACGGTTTTATCATCAACATGGTATCAAACAGGAAACAACTTGTACATATACTCCTCAACAAAATTCAGTCTGTGAGAGAATGAATAGAACATTAATGGATAAAGTGAGAACAATGTTAACAGAAACAAACATACCAAAATATATGTGGGGTGAAGCTTTAAGATGTGCAACATACACAGTAAACAGATCTCCTACAAAAGCATTGAATTATGATGTACCAGCACATAATTTTTATGGAAGAGTTTCCTATGATAATCTTCGTGTATTTGGCTGTAAAGCATGGACTACTATATTACCAAGAGTAAATAAACTTGATAAAAGAGGGAAAACTGTAAGATTTGTGGGATATTCAGGAAATGGATACCGCTTATGGGATCCAATAACAGGTGAAATAATCATATCTCGTGATGTTCGTTTTAATGAAGAAGACTTTGTGTATGATGTTCAGGAAAATATGAGTAATAGAGAATACAATATTCTACAAGAAAATATAGAACAGAAAGAGATAGAAGATAATCAAGAAGATATAGAAACAGAGCAAATGTGTAATAAAAATGAAGATATACATCAAAGTGTGCGTACTAAAATCTTACCAAAGAAGTTCACTGATTATGAAATGTTCATGGCATATGCATTAATAGGAAGTGATGATCCAAAAACTTATAGTGAAGCAATAAAAAGTGAATCTTGGAGAGAAGCCATAAGTAAAGAAATAAATTCATTACAAGAATTAGAAGTTTGGGAAGAGAGTGACTTACCAAAAGGACACAAAGCAATTGACACTAAGTGGATCTTTAGAACTAAACAGGATGGAAGCAATAAAGCGAGACTTGTAGCTCGAGGTTTTCAGCAAGATATAGATCCAATGAATAATAACAATATATATGCACCAGTTGCAAAAATGTCTACAATAAGACTAGGTTTGTCACATGCTGTAGTACAAGATTGGGAAGTTAGACAACTAGATATTCCCTCAGCATTCTTAAATGGAAATTTAGAGTCAGTAACATACATAAATATTCCTGAAGGAGTCAAAGTAAAAGGCACAACAAAAGTTCTAAAATTAAGAAAAGCATTATATGATTTAAGAGAGTCACCGCGATGCTGGAATGATAAATTCAATAAATTTTGTGAAAATATTAACTTAAAGAGATCAAGCTATGATGTGTGTCTATACAAAGGAATAAATATATGGCTCATATTATTTGTGGACGATATAATTTTGATGGGACAAAAAGTTACTGTAGAATATACTGTCAAGGCATTAGTAAAGGAATTTAATGCAAAGGATCTTGGTGAAATAACAAACTATTTGGGAATAGACATAACAAGAAATGAAAACACAATAAAATTATCTCAAGAAAAATTTATTATTAAAGTATTACAAAAGTTCAATATGATGGAGTGCAAACAAATTAATACACCAATGGAAACACATTTTCAAGGAAATGATTTGGAAAATGTGATTATTGAAAATGTACCATATAGAGAATTAGTTGGTTGTTTAACCTACCTCAGTATGGTTACAAGGCCAGACATATGTTATTCAACATCACTATTAAGCAGATATTTAGATAAACCAACACAAGAGTTATGGACTGCTGGAAAAAGAGTATTAAGATATCTCAGGAAAACATCAGATGCAGCACTAATCTATACAAAAGATTCTTCTAATAATATTTCAGGTTTTTCAGATAGTGATTGGGCTAGCGACAAGTGTGATCGCAAAAGTGTCAGTGGTATGGCACTGTACCATGGCAATAATCTAATATCATGGCATTCAAGGAAGCAGCAGGTGGTTGCATTATCAACTGCTGAGGCAGAATACATTGCAGCAGCAATGTGTGTTACTGAATTATTGTATGTGAAAGGATTAAATGAAGATTTTAACAGTGAAAAGTTCAGTGTTGTGATGTATTGTGACAATATGAGTGCTATAAAAATGATAAATAACTATGAGAACACTAAAAGGTCAAAACACATAGACATTAAGGTTCATTTTATCAAAGATATAGTGGTAAATAAAAAGTTATTATGTGTTAACTTTGTAGAAACAAGTGAGAACATTGCTGATTGTTTTACAAAGGCATTATGCAGCCCGAAGTTTAATTATTTTAAAGATAAGTTACTTTTTGGCTTAAAATAAAAGTTGATGCTTTGTTTAAAGTGATAGTTTGTGGTAAAACCTGGTTAGAGTTATGATTTGTATTGTGAAATTTTAAGGTTAGTAAAAATGTAAATTTTGACAGATGACTCACTTTGAAAGATGTCAATTGTGACACATGACATATTTTTTTTTTGACAGTTGCAAAATTGTAATGTTAAGTAATAGGGTTGCCATATATTGTGTAATAAGCAATTTTTATTTTTACACTAAAAATTGAGGGGCGGTATTAGAGTATAAATCAGGGTGTCCACATTCTGGAAAGTCAGGGAAAGTCATGGAAAAGTCAGGGACGCTTGAGGTGGTCAGGGAAAGTCAGGGATATTGAGGAGCTACCTGGAGAGTCAGGGAAAATTTAAGATATTTGTCAATAAAAATTTCTTGAACTGTAAATTGAAATCCATGCAAAAATTTCCCAATGATTGTAAAATGAGGGATATATTTTATGCTCTGGTTTGATTCTTAATCCAGGCCATTGAAGCATTTTTTTAGGTCCGGAGAAAACTACGTAGTTTTTTGCCATTACCTACTAAAATTACTCCTTTCTTGTTTGAAATAAATGAGTATTTAGGTACAATAAATAAAGTTTTACTTTGACAGGGTGAACTATCAGTCATATTGTGCACATGGACATGTATCTTCAAAATTGGAGTGAACTATGTTATAATTATAGGTTATAACTTGTTTACTCACTTTTAATATTACTTAATTCTTCGTATTTAGAAATCTTCTATTTCTTCATACAAAACAGCTCATTACTGTTATCTACGAGAAATTATAGAAATTTTACAACATTAGAACTAAAATGAATGCCAAAAAATGTTCATTTAATAAATTGTGGCTAGATCCCAAAGTCAGTCCTGAATTTTTTGAATGGCTGAATGATGTTCCAAATGATCCAGGATTAGCATTCTGTAAGGTATGCTGCAAGTCCATCAAATTAAGTAAGAAGGGTAAACATGCACTGGTTTCACATGCCAAAAGACCTACACACGTTAAAAATTATGAATTAAGAAAAATGCAACCAAACATTTCATTCTTTACAAAATGATTGATTTTGATGATTGAAATTGATGAACCATCAACTTCGACAATTGCAAGCGCCACAGAGACTTCGTCCCTCAATATCGAAAGTTCTTATGACTCCCATAAAAGTAAAGTTACAAAAATGTGTATACTTACATACAAAGACGATGATGTGACATCAGCGGAAATACTTTGGGCATTAGAAATTGTTTTTAACAAAATGTCCCTTAATTCTAGTGATAGAACCAGCATGCATTCAAAAGAATGTTTCCTGACAACAAAATTGCCCTAAACTTCACATTGGGAAAAACAAAAGCGTCATATGTAATAAACTACGGAATAGCACCTTATTTAAGAACATGTTTGAAAAAAAATTTAGAAGATTGTCTATTTTACGTAATTTCCTTTGATGAATCACTAAATAAAGTCTCCCAGAAATGTCAAATGGATATTGTTAAAAGATTTAAATGGATTTTTAAAGGGTTTGTTAAATCTAGACCATGACAAGTTATTGCAGTTCGATGGATGGACTCAATGTTAACCTGAGCTTTCTTCATAAATTGAAAGCAGAACTTGCTACAGAAAATTCAAAATCTTCATTAATAGATATCGGAGTTTGTGGCTTATACACCG
Source organism: Scirpophaga incertulas (assembly GCA_036419045.1). Classification (NCBI taxonomy): domain Eukaryota; kingdom Metazoa; phylum Arthropoda; class Insecta; order Lepidoptera; family Crambidae; genus Scirpophaga; species Scirpophaga incertulas. The sequence continues at coordinate 7,531,660 of CM071636.1, forward strand.
TGAATGGCGCTGTTAAAACCGGACATAAGCAAACTGATTGGGAAATAAACGAACTCTTAAGAACAATGTATAATTATTTCAGACTCACCGGCACGTCAAGCTCTGTATACAACAATTACTGGCAGTACAGAATTTCCACAGAAGTTTACTTCAATAAGATGGCTTGAAAATGGCCCTTGCATTGACCGAGCTTTGAAAGTTTATGATAAAGTATTGGAATTCGTTACAAACGCATCTGTTCCAGATAGTCATAATAAGAAAAAGTTAGATAAAAGATAGACTGTTGAATGTTCTAATATTATTTGGTTTTTAATTTGTTTTAGCAAAAAAAGTGTTTGATTTTTTTGTACAATTAAGTTTTACTTTTCAGTAACAAAAGTCCTCCTTTTTGATGAAAAAGTCATTCTATTTGCTGAAAAAGTCCCACGTCCCCACTTGGGGGCCTGCTATTGTTTTATTATTATTTTTTAATTGCCAACACTTCTCATTGTGGTATTAGAGCGAGTGAATGACTTATTTAAAAAAAATGTTTTAATTAGTTTGGTCAGGGAAATTTGAAAAAATGGTCAGGGAAATTTGAAAAAATAGTCATGGAAATTTGAAAAGATGGTCAGGGATAGTCATGGAAAGTCAGGGATTTTCTTTAACCAATAGCTGTGGACACCCTGATAAATACTGTATTGTATTATCTATGGTAGAATTTTTGTTTGTCTACGAAACGCTGCCTCATCTCTCTCTCTGGTCTACGCTGCGTAACAGGAAATGTGTGTTAACAGGAATAAAATAAAGCAATTAATAAAATCAAGGCATTTTAATGAACATCCACCGTATCTTAATACGACTCCCAAGCGGATCTGAAGTGCTTATATTTTTCAGGGAGTGACATTAAAATTTTGGTGATAACCATTTTATCTGATATTTCATCATTTGCTTGTTTGAGCTTCACTCTTATATCTTCTATTTTTGATAAAAAATCGGAAACAGAATCTTCAAATTCCATGGTGAAAAACTTTTGTTGTAAAAGATGTATGCTCACAGTTGATTCTTTGTCATAAACAACTTTCAGTTTTGACCACATATCAAACGATGTTTCGCAAGATAAAATGTGTACTTGTGGACCCTGCTCCATCCTGGTAACAATTACAGCCTGAGCTTTGGCATCGTCCTTCATCCATCTTTCCTTTAGTTTGTCATCTTCGGGTTTTTTGCGGTCTCCTTTTACAATATCATAAATACCCAAACTGTTAAGGACGATTCTGGTTTCAAATTTCCAGGTTGCCCAATTTTCACCAGTAAATTTTGTTACAGACGAAGTCGCAAATGCTTTCGCCATTTTGCCTGTGTTCGCCCTCCGTGTGAGAAACGACGCGAACGCCGCTTTTGTAATAAACCTCTTCACGATGGTATTTTTCTTTATTCACTGCAGGATATGAGCCACTAAATTTTGAAGATAGTGGAAGAAAAATCTCTTTTTATCTTGCAGTTATTTATTTTATTATAAGAACACAGTTTTAATTAGGCTATTGTAGGTGAAGAGAGAGAGAGAGAAGAAGGTACTTTTAGGAATCAGAAGAGAAATTCCTCAAAAAAAAATAATTTGGCAACAACATAATTTTACAGAGGAACAAAATCAGCCTAACGCCTACTTTACGAATTACGCAACGTTACGCAACGCAACACGTAATAACGTTACGACCGGTCTACCCGCTCCGAATGCCCGATGATAAGTAAGTCGCTAGTTTTTTTTTTTTTTTTTTCCTCAGGAGAGGAGGCTGAGAATCCATCATGGATACCAACGCAACAGGCAAGCAGGGATGCGTTGATTATGTCGGACTCCTGGTACTGTCGAGACGGCTCGACTACACAGACCTACCGACTAAACTCAGCCTAGCCTTTGGTCCTATTGACCCTACTGGCTTTATTGACGAGAGGGCCGCACCTCAGGAGAGGCACGGTTAGCGCTACCCCATGGTGAGGGTATATGCGCTAGAAGAAGGTACGGATCTCCAGAGTGGGACCGGCCAGTATTGATAAGAACCTATTCAGGCTAAGCAGAAGGCTGCCGTTTAGGGGTTGACAAGGGGGAGCGACGGCTCAGACGCCGCCGCTTGCAGGTCTAGAAGTTCCTGCGTGAGTTGGTTGGGAGGGTCGCTAAGGACATGTCGCGGTCTACGAATCCTCTGCCGGTATTGACTAGTGTTGCCTTGTGACAGGCTCACTGTTGGTGGTATTGACGGGTTGTTGGTGGTATTGACGGGTGTAAGTCGCTAGCCAACCGCAGCGACTTTTATAGGCAACGGCCGGCAACCTTACGCAACGTGTGGGGGGTATCCGCTTATAGTACAATTATTTTGTCTCTCTCTAGTAAGATGCGTTCATCTAATATGCGTTCAATGAATCTTTTATTGGTTTATAACAGACAACAAGTTTTAGCCTCAGTCAGACATTAATTAATGACATTGATTGTGACAGTTTCAACAATAACTAAAGTTTTCCCCGCCGCCTAAAAGATCTTTCCAACCCAAATTATTATCTGCCTCTATTTAAGTATATAGTAAACACTGTAGGAAAAATCTAAAATTATTCTAGGATAATTATCATATTATTATAAATTATTTTGCGTTTTGTTAATATCTAATGTTAAAATGTATACGACTGAAGGACTTTGTATCCAAGGTTATGAATAAAGAATATTTAAAAAAAGTTTGATTTGAGATTGACGTGAGATTGACAATAAATTTATTTACCTATGTAATGTTTGTTCTCTAGAGACGATAAATACATAAAACAACTTCCAAAGTAGCATTCATTTTAAGATTGCTGTTCATTTATTGACCTTATGTTTCATTACATACAAGATTAAATGTCCTCTAAAAAAGGTCCCCTTGTAGATGGTGGTCTATGTAGGTGTTGTCGTGCAATGAAAAAATGTAGACTGTTGAATGTAGAATACGAATTTTGTGGTGAAAAGGAAATTTACTCCGAAATGTTTGTTGATTGCTTCGGTTTAGTGGTAAGTATATGTGTTTATAGTTAATCATTGTTCGTAGTTTTTGTATATTTTCATTTTTTCCCCTCTTGCTGAAAGTCCTCATAGATTCCACATAACCAAGTGCCACTGTAATTTTGTTGAACTCCAAACCTATCGAGATGGCTCGACCGGGATGACCTAACGACTAAACTCGGCTTAGCCTCCATTTATTTAAAATGAAGTATTTGATATTGTTATTAAATATAATTATCAAAATAACAATTTTTGATTATACAACTAAAATTATAGTTCCACCAATCATAACATTCACCCTCAAATGAATAGCAATCCCTGAGCAGACATGAAATTATCGGTCACACATAGTGAATTGAATCCTAGTACTAAAGATTTCTAAGTTATGTAACATGAATGAAATCTGAGAACTGTGCATTGTATAAGTTTTAGTTAATTTTCCATGACCGTGAACATATATTATTAAATAATGCCACTATATTGATATTTGTGGACAATGAGAATTCCATCACAACTTACGCTATGCTTTAGTCCCTTCAGGGGTGCTATTAAACCTTTGATCCAAGTGTAGCAGAAATGGCGGCCATTTCGGTGCAATGTTGTGCTTCAGTTGTTTTTAGTTGGTTTATTTGCTTACACTTTCTGCTTAAGCTATCCCCACATGAAATAATCAAGGGTTCGGGTCAGATCGGGGCTTCTCAGAGGTCAGTTGATGGTTCCTTGACAAGAGATAACTTTTTCTGGGAAAAGTTGATTGACAACTGCAAGCGATTGGTTTGAAGTGTGGCAAGTCACCCCATCTTGTTGAAACCATGTCTCCGCATTAAAACTTTCAAACTTTGGAGCCAAAAAGTTCTGTAACATGTCGCAATACCGCTCACTATTTAACGTAAGTGCGCGCCCTTGCCGGTCTTCCAAAAAATACGCCCCAAGGATGCTTTCCCCAGACATGGTTGCCTACATGATAACCTTTGGACTATGTAGTGGTTGTTCATGTTTCTCTCTCGAATTTTCGTTGGACCAGATGCGGAAGTTTTGTTTAAGTAAAAATTTGATTCATCACTAAACAGGTTGTTTCTGGTCCATACAACGGAAGAAGTTAAGGTCCGGGTTCTAAGCACACTGTTAACGATGAACCTGCGAGTCTCGTAAACTGTCCAGTCTGCCGATACCTCTTGGCAACTAAGTGTACCACAGATTTTGATTCTCGTAAAATTTGAGCAACATTTTCGTAGGTGTGTCCAGTTTCAATTAGAGTAACGGTCCTTTTTTCTTTTTATTTTCAATTTGCAAGGGCCTTGAGAGGCGTTTAGATCTGGCATTGTCAGTTTATTTTTTTTTTTTTTTTTTTTTTATTTAAATACAAAATATAAATCCAAAATACAATTTTAATGTTTGCCATGCATTATAAACCATATTTGGTTTTTCTATACATGACAGATCCGAATCATTACATTATCAACATGTTACAATATACAATAATGCGCTAGCTCTTTTAAGCACTTAACATGAATAGACATACACAGAAAGAAAACAAACTATTGCACAACATTACGCTCGTCGAGTCAGAACTCGCTCCGCGCGAACCGGTCAAGGAAGTGATACGGGAGTGAATTCTGCCGTGCGACGCAGAAATCTTATCAGACAAAAAACAAAAATAATACCTACAAGTAATAAACATTAAAGAAACACTTTTTTTTTAACATGCTATCATAATCTTTTTTTTTGCATTATGCATTTGCAGTATTAATACATACTTAACATGATAAAACAAGACAATCATGGTAAAAATAAAAAAAAACGAAATCAAAAGATGACATTTTTTATGCAGTATGAAATAACAAAATATTACACAATAACAACATAAAACAAATTAAATTCGAAATAAAAAAACATTCCAATACTTTCTTTTTTTTTCATAGGACTTACTAATGTTTGTGGCCAGTAGGTACTATAACAGGAGAAAATAAACCGTTTTTTTTTTCGTTCCTCTAAATTTGTCCATGAGTGTATAAACTTGTAATATAAATAATATATACACGTGATTATAACTTATCCAGACTATGAAATGATAATTGCAAGATTTATTTTAAAAGTGAGCTAATTCACAGCTATCACATCTTGAAGGCGAAGATGCTGATCGTCTGATATGTGCGACATGCGTTAAAAGGCTGCGTGATGCAAGTGCTTTTAGGAAACAAGTGCTCCTCTGTGAAGAAAAGCTACTACAGGAGCAGATCTCAATTGATTGTGAGTATAGTTATATAAAATATATATTTATGTAATTCATTGCAGTTTGAGCATTTATATAAAACTGTCTTAGTTATATATAAATGCATTGTAGTATTTCTGTTTGCACAGTTATGTTTCGATTGCTCTTTAAAAAATTTTTCGCTGAAAAATAATGTAATGAAAATACAAAAGTCAATTTTTTTTCTGAATATTCATTATTTTTTATTGCTTGTGGTGGCAAACATGTAAATGGCCTGATTGAAGTCGGCATCTGCAACAAACAGGATAAAATCAGATTTAAATATTAGAAAAAGTGAGGAATGGAAACTAACTAATTGACACTGAATGAATGAATAATTGGAATCCAATATGCACCAAATCAGAACAACTTTTTTCAATGATTTTTTTATACACTCAAAGAATATTATAAAATCAGACTTCTTAAAAGATACATTAACCAAAGTTTTTTGTACTTTTTGAAAGAATTGGTCTCCTTTTGAAATCTATTTTCATACAACTGCTACTGCTGCATAGGTTAAGTAGTAAGTATAAGTAGTGCTACTTATTGCCTGGCTAATATTTTTTAGCTGTTTTGTATGTGAGTAGAGGTTTTCCCTGGGTGTGTAATATGGGATTCTCCAAGAAGGCCTAGGAATTTGTTTTTGGAGGGACAACACAGCCGTGGTATAAAAAAAATGTACATAACAATTTTGATAAATTAATAAACATCTTGTTGACGTTGAGCGTTGTAGTTTTTCTGACGCTCATAATTAATACAGCACTAAAATTTATTGATGATAAGTAAGTAATTAATGATAGAGAAAGGAACTATTTTATAAATACATTAAACATATACATTTTTGGGTGCTATAATAAAAAAAAGTTATTCCGGGTTTGATAATGCTGAAAATATCGACAATAGGTGCGATGATGACACGATGCGTTATACCGACTCAATGAAACATAGTATCTTTCGTTCGGGACTTAATCCCGATAACGATATCGGGATTAAGAACAACAAAATTACATTGTTAATAGATATTAAGTTAATTTACATTCGAAAATATAGTGACACAATATAGAACATGACACAATATAGAAACATGTTAATTATTAACAAAAATACGAATAGGCAGAAAGTTATTATTTATTCACGAGTAATTAATTTAATACACTCATAAAATATGTACGGTCGGGGTCTAAAAATGTTTACCAGTTTTCAAACTTAATTCGTTGTCACAATGATGTACAGTAAGGCCTATAATGCTTTGACAATATAATTATTACCTTTCACAATTCCGAAGTTTCGATTATAACATGTATCCAACATGTATCTAAAACTCATTTCTTATTTTAAAATGATTACTATTTGACACAAGTGACACATAAAAAACTCTGTCAAAATAGAAAGTTTGAAACACAAACTATAAAGTCACTACGTTTTTTTTTGGTTTGACAATAGGCGTAAAATAAATAAAATGGCAAGTTTAACCGTGCAACAAAGGGCTGAAATAATATTGCTGCATGAAGATGGCTTGAGCATCTGTGCCATCTCAAGAGAACTTAATATATCTCGATTTACTGTGAGGTTCTGGATTCGGCGTCATGGCGAAGAAGGCCAAATAAGTGATCACCGGAACAACTCGGGACGACGGCCGATATTAACTGCTGCACAAATTACCAGTATGGTGCTACATTATGAAGAGCATGGTTTTACACCTACTGGGCATTTCGCAGTAATTTATGAAGTGAGTCAGCGGACAATTCGTCGAGCCTTACATAGTGCTGGGCTACATTACAGACACCATGCCGTGAAAGTAGAGCTTACCCCTCGCCACAAAACGGCAAGGCTTAGTTTTGCACGACAATATATCAATTTTGATTGGTCCAATGTCATATTTACAGATGAAAAAACCTTTAAATCTAGCCAAATCGGAAGATTAACTTTATGGCGGTATAATCACACAAGATACGATGAAGCTCATATCGTTCCTCAAAATGAATCTGGTCGCATCACCGCTAATATATGGGGATGGATGAGCCATGACGGCGTTGGAGAATTAACGTCATTAGAAAATAGAGCAACAGCTATTAATTATGTGTCCCTATTAGAAGACGTTATGCTACCTACTGTGCGCATCGTGTATCCTGCAGCAGATGTCCCACAAATTCACTATGTCCAGGATAATGCACCAGTTCACACTGCCCAAGCAACTATGGCATGGTTCAACCAGCATCGTGACATCCATCTTATTCCATGGCCTGCTAGATCAGCCGATTTGAACCCAATAGAGAATTTGTGGGGCATAATGGTCCAACGCTGGGATTGTCGTAGTGAAAGGGACCCTCAAGTTCTTAGATCTCACTGTGCTCAAGTATGGGATGACATCAGGGGTACTGATTTATGCGCGCGCCTTGTTGCATCTATGCAAGATAGATTACGTGCCGTTATAGCTGCTGATGGAGGCTACACCCGTTATTAGACATATTATATTTTTGATACCTTTTTTATTTTCAATAAAGATTTCGTACTTCTCATTTATTTAATTTTTTTATCTTATCAATTTTTTATCTAATCTATTTTATAATATTACTAGCTTTCCGCCCGCGGCTTCGCCCGCGTTATATTCGATTTTCCCACAGGAAAGAGATGTTTTCCATCAGTAAAATTATCTAATTTCGTTTCCCGTGTCTTAAACCCTCCCCATACCAAATGGGAATGGGTCACCAGAAATGGGTCGGTTGTTGCTATCGCGTTTTCCCACGGGAAAGAGGTATCTTACCGCGGTAAAAAGTATCCTATGTCCGTTCCCGGGGTCCAAACTATATGTGTACCAAATTTCATCAAAATCGGTTCAGTAGTTTTGGCGTGAAAGCGGAACAGACAGACAGACAGACAGAGTTACTTTCGCATATATAAAATTAGTGTGGATTTTCTTCTTATTTATTTATATTTAGTAACAAATTCAATTATATTTTATCTTATTACTCTCCTTTGTTTCCGTGCATTATATAAAACCTCCTTGAGTGAGCGAATAAGGTTTGCTCTAAACTTTGACAGGTTGTTACTCTACTCTTTATTCTCAGCTTTATCTCAGAGTATAATCAAAATACGTAGTATCATTATAGTAAGTCTATGAAATCAAATCAATACAAGTATCTCGACCTTGTGTCATTTAATTGTCTGTACAATTATGAACCTTAAGGTGGTAAACATTTTCAGACCCCGACTGTAACATACCGTCATCAATATTCATGAGACGAAAACTTAAATGGTGGAATTATCAGGTCGCTATAGTCGCGTGTGCATATCCAATCGCTAACTAGAGCACTAGGCTAGGTCACAGGAAAATAGCAACTGATTATGGTTAGGGCAGTGGAGTGGTAGGGTGGAGATCGTCGCCTTAATATTAAGATTTTCGTATAGCAGTCGTGAAACTTATTTTTTTTTTTGGAGCAGGTATGGATGATAAATCAATCAAATTAGACTTGGAGATAAAATTGGAGCAACCAGAAGACGTTGATTGTGAAGAGATGCCGGTGGACGTCAACGATGACTACAATCACCCAGAACACAGTATAGTGACTTATTTGAATTTTAAATATCTTATAAATTAAATACACAGCATTATAGCGTAGGTATGAAATCATGGCAATATCTGATTTGCCATCAATTTATGCCTATTTATATATATATATATATGTTTCAGAAGGGTTAACGGATGTATAATTAAATAATTGTAATAATAATTTACACATATTAATAATTTAATAATTAATTAATACCGCACGCGTGTGTTAGTGGGACTGTATACTTTAACCGGGCAAAATTAGTTTATTAGTAGTAAATATTGAGCATGCACTTTTATTTTGACACTAGAAACATTTTCTCGTTTTTAGTACACGTTACAGAGGTAGAATGTTACTCAGTTTATCTGCACTTTTATCAACAATTCATTCATGTCGGGGCCTCCGAGTCCTCGTCCATCATCGCGGTATTGATACAGCAAACGCAAACACATCTTATGTTCGCTCTTATCATACGGCATACTGACCAGCCCGCAGGGGAACAATATAGTTCACTAAGGCCATTTTGCCAGTGTTTAGGCAATAGACATAATGAGACTCAAGTTATAGTCTGATATCGTCTATTATGATTTCCATTATAATAACTCACTTATTTAACTAAAACTAAGGCTTATATACTAATATGGTACGTGCGTATTTCTAGCTTACTCAGCACTCTTGAGATGATTATCTCAAGGAATGTTTAACCTCAATACCTGCACGTTCTCATGACCGGCACAGTACTCCCCCCTTTTTTAAAAAGAATAAAACAACAAAAGGTACACGCTAGGGGTAAACGAAAAAATATTCAACCTAAACTGAAAACTGACCTACATTATATATATTGCTGATCGTATAATAAAATAATGGTTGTTTCGCCTTGAAACGGAAATGCGCTGACGTTTGTTTTGATGCGTTGGTAGGTTGATTATACGTTCTTAACCTTGACACCCGCTGTGTGCTTGCTTATTTGACAACGTGTTAGAAAATTTATGTTAATCAGCATTTTTGAAGCGAACTACGGGTTTGACTGTCCTTCCTGATCTTGTAACAAACGTGCTTTTTTCTTCACTTGGAGGCACGTTTCTTAACTTCGTTGTTGATGAGAAAATTCTTGTTTTAATCTCAGTCTGGCGTATTCCTTGGCTCGTTATATGATAACCTAAGAAATTTATTTCGCTCTTGAGGAATTTACATTTTTCAAGATTAGGAGTTATTCCATTCTCCTGTAACTGTTGATAATCTCAACATGGTCCCCATTCACTATTCTTTTTCTTGACCATGTTTAAGGTTAGCCCACGGGCTATTTGATAAGCGGCGATTAATGCCTAGCTCAATCATACTTTGAAATTCTCTTCTGGAGGTAATGGTCAATTTGATCAGGGTTGCAGGCGTTGTCAGCTCAGTTACCCTGTCAATAAGTTTCCGACCCGCTATTTCGACTAATTAGCATATTCTCCAAAAACTCTGCTCCAATAGTTACTTGCGTCATATCAGCGATGACGACATTCTATATAAAATATCTTCGTAGTCTCAAGTTTGCTCCCGTGTCAATCAAAAATCTCTTACCACTTTTTCAGTCGGTAGTGAGGCGTTTGGACGGGTGAATAGCACGGATATTTGTCATACTCGTAGTGTGCGTTTCATTTAGTTTCCCTTGAGTTAAATTTTATTTCCAATCCCATGGCTTCATAATACTTTTTCTTGTCTAGTTTCCGTATTTATCTTGATAGAATTATAGAAACAGTAGTGTTTTCTTTCCCCATTGCTTGCTCTTGAACTTGACTTCGATAGGAAGTGCTGATGATTATAATGAAGTTGAATGATGTGTCGATAGTCTCTGCGATTGCGCTGAATTGCACTTAGTTCTAATTGCATTTTTGCTAACTGTGCTAATATGCATGTAGTTGCGCCTTGGTCGTTTTGTTTATATTTTCGTTTACAGTTGATACCTTAGTAATATATCGCACTAATAATACAATAGTGTATCAACTCAAAACGTCGTACTTGACATAATACTATAAACACACGCAAAATTTGATTCCTCACGCGTGATCAAGACCGTCGTTCGATTAGTGCAAAAACAGAATAAGGATAAATTAAAAAACTTATGTGACAGTTATTCAATTTGCAACTATTACATGAAGTGAGTAATAAGTTTTTTTTTGATTCTGAAAAATGTTCGATTTTGAGTTGATACACTATTGTATTATTAGTGCGATATGTATGTTTTGAATTGTTGTAGTTTTGTCAGCGATCTGGCTTATCTTGTCGATATCCATGTTTTTGTGACAGATTAAACTGTGGTAACTGATGGTGATAAAAAAGGTTCGTCACCAATTTTTCCTTTTTCAAAAACTTGCATCTTACGTAAACGTTGTGATGACTTTTGATCGTGGAGGCAAGTGGTGGTGGTGGAGGTCACTAACTTATAGTTCTTCCTTAAGTCAATTGTAGAGTCCTTCCTGTTATCAATTGTACAGTGAGAGCCGTATTGTAGTTGAGAGTCCGCTTTGCCATAGTTTTGTTTCCCTCGGGTCCGTTGTTAAAGAGTTGGGTTACCATTTTGCCATGTCTTCTGTTCGTCGGTTTTTGTTGTTCACGTTTTTTTATCATGTCTTCTGTTTGTCGGGTCCATTGTTCCAGTCGGGGTCTGAAATGTCTTCTGTGCGTCGGGTCCTCTGGTCGGGTTTGCCATATCTTCTGTGCGTCGGGGTCCTTGTAGTCCGAGTCACCAATTTGCCATTGTTTACTTCGTGTCGCGTTTGTCGGGGTCACCAATTTGCCAGTGTTTAGGCAATAGACATAATGAGACTCAAGTTATAGTCTGATATCGTCTATTATGATTTCCATTATAATAACTCACTTATTTAACTAAAACTAAGGCTTATATACTAATATGGTACGTGCGTATTTCTAGCTTACTCAGCACTCTTGAGATGATTATCTCAAGGAATGTTTAACCTCAATACGTGCACGTTCTCATGACCGGCACAGCCATCATCATCCTATCTTAGTGTAAGTGTAGTAATGATGATGATGAATATAGCGCTATAACCGATTTAGTTACCAACTCAAAAGTTTAAGGCGGGTTCCCAATGCGAGAAAAACCTTTTATGTTACACTGTAGCATTCGTTCATAGAGTCTGCATGCGTCCCGTTTACATGTATGTAATTTTCTTTGTACAATACTATATTATTTTTTGCAGCCGATTTGGTAGTGAAAGTGGAATCTGATATTAAGGCAACAAAAAGGAAAAGTAGTAGACGGAGAATTGCTAGAATAACAGTTGCAGAAGAAGATTCTCATCCCAAGCTGGGGCAGATTAAAAAAAAGAGGCATACTTATGCAGATGTCGAAAGAAACGGTATGTTTTGTGTATTTTTTTTCTCTTACTATTTATATAAAATTGCATATTATACAGATGTTTTCATTTGACATCATGTCTAGACTATAATCTTTACTATTAATAACAATTGGATTCTTCGTGCCATTTCTGATATGCTAGCAAAATATACCATAGTCTCTGTGCCAAGCATAATTCATACTTCATATTAATTCATAATTAATGCAATAATTCAGCAAAGTAAATGTAAATTAAAATAAATCCTAATTATATTGATTTCATATAAGTATGTATGATATATATTTCTATAAAAATTATTTATATATGTATAATATATGTATGTCTATCCGTTGCCCTAGATCCCATAGCACAAGCCTTACAGAGCTTAGTTTGGGCTAGGCTAATTGGTGTAAGTGTAACAAATATTTATTATTATTATTATTCATATATTTAATTAATAATCTTAAATTTAAGTTTTTTACAATATAGATATATAAAATAAAGATAAATACTATAAAAAACTTAAACCTAGTATGCCGCCGGTAGCGAGGCAAGGCCCAAACAAACCGGTGGTTAGGGCTGCAGACAGAGAAATCTCCGGACAATACAATTATTATTATTATTATTATGTATGCCGGCCCAATTCGTGCTGAAGCATGGCTTCGGGGCCGGCTCGACCAGAGTGATACCACGGCCTCACAGAAAACCAGCGTAAAATAGCGCTTGTGCTGTGTTTCGCCGAGTAAGTGAGGGTACCGGAGGAATCCCCACCCCCTTCCCCCCTTATTCCCTTTTAAAAGGCCGGTAACGCCTCTGTGACTCCTCTGCCCAGGAGGACCTTCAAGATTATAGCATCCTTCCTCAACGAGAGGAACTTCCACGTTGCCGTCGAACAGGCAACCAGCAGCAACAAGAATATCAAGGCCAGGGTACCGCAAGGCAGTTGCCTTTCACCATCATGCTATTCCTGGTTCACAAATGACATCTCCGTGCAACCAGGAGTTACCCTGGCCTTGTACGCAGACGACGCAGCGTTCATCACAACGTCGATCAACCCCCACCACGCTGCACTAAAGATGCAGCGGCAGCTGGACATCCTGAAGCAATGGCTGAACGATTGGCGCCTGGTGGCCAACTCCACAAAAACACAAGCTATACTGCTCAGTAGGGCCAGGCTACCTAACAACCTGTCGCTCCTAGGTCACCACATCCCCTGGTCGCCCAGGATGAAATACCTAGGAGTAACAATCGACCGAAAACTCCATGATGCCTCACGTCGAGCGCGCGGTCGCGCAGGCAAGAACAGCGAGAGCCCTACTACGACCCATACTGACATCACAGCTGCCGCTCAAAACCAAGACGACCATCTACAAATTATACATCAGGCCGCGTTTAAAATACGCCGCGCCGGCATGGTACGCACTGACGGGGAAGGGCGCGAGGAAGAAACTGGCAGTCCAGCAATCCCAATCCCTCAGGACAGCGGTCCGTGCTTCAAGATTCGTCCGCAACGATGTGATCGCCCAAGATCTAAGGATCGACAGTTAGCATGGCCACATCAAAATCCTTACCACCAGTATATTCCGCAGGGCTGCCAGTTCCAAACATCTTCACCTGAAGAACATCGCACCGTACCATGCCCGCCCGCCTGATATAAGAGCGCAGCCAAGAAGCCTTATCCTCTCCTCAGAGAGTGACTAGAAGCAGAAACAGAAGCACAGCTCTAAATGAGCATACGAGACCACGACGGAGGACCATCCCCGTCACCCCAATGCACCGGCAGTAGCAACTGCCGGCGTTGATACCACTGCAGGGGGCCAACAGAGCCCCGAACAGTCTCCTCCGCCCACAATGAGCGGAGATGGAAGTCCCAGTAGTGTGACTCCTCTAGTGTTGCGGGTGTCCATGGGCCATCTTACTTAGCTTACCATCAGGTGATCCGTTTGCTCGTTTGCTGCCCTATCCTATAAAAAAGAAAAAAATTACAGAGATACTTACTAATATTATACACGCGAAATTTTGTAACTATCAATGAATGTTTGTTACTCTTTCACGTAAAAATTAATGGAATTTAATTAAACTTTACAAAAATATAACTTAATATATAACTTATACATAACAAATAGGCTCCAATTTATAACAATATTTTGTGAATTATCCAAAATATGATGATGAGCGTCCTGCGCAGACAAAGTCGCGGGCTCCAACTAGTAAGTATATATGTATAAAGACGTGATTATTAGAGACGCGTTGAATTTTTAATAACAGAGCTGTCATTGTTAAAGTCAATTTAATCTTCATGTCGCTGAAGGAACTGCGAAAGTCGCTAATGTTAGGGGGTCTCAAGCCTAACCTAGACGCGGGGAACATTTTGGAAAAGAGACAATCTAAACATTTTATTTATTAAAAAAATATATATGATATTTTCAACTCCAAACACAAATGCTCATACTTTTGTTTACCTAAGGCCTGGGTTAGTAAAGATTTGTGAGTCTTTTTTTTTTCCTCAGGAGAGGAAGGCTGAGAATCCTCACAAGGAGCACGAAACGTACCCAGGATACCCCCGCAACGGCAAGTGTCACGGAGGTTATGTCGGACTCCACGCGACCGGAGCGGTCCAGCCACGTGACCTACCGACTAAACTCAGCCTGGCCTAGGTTCTAAAACCATATAGGCAAATCGTGAGGGCGACCGAAGATTTGTGAGTCTAGTTAAGGGGATAACATGGTTGAAATCTAATAAACACTGTATCTTTGAATAAATTTGCTGAGTAAACCGTTTGTTCAAGAGTTACAATAGAAACATATGTTATTCTTAAGGATACATAAAATTAATTCTATTAATAAAAATCGTGATATCTTTAACTGACTCATGTAAAAAAATCACAAAATCTCGTCTTTTTAAAACTTAATTGTAATTTCTCTCTGAAACTGCTTATTACTAATCTATGAAATTTGCACGATAATGAAAGCTTTCGACGTTGACTACAATTTCTATTAAAAGAATTTTTATTTTCTTCGATGTTCTATTAAATAATAAAGAAAAACCTAAAATAAAACAGCACAAGATCCCCGCGTTAAGCTCCTCCGCAACGCCCTGGCAGCATGATCAAAGCAACAAGTTTAGTGTCAAACAGAGTCTGGCAGAGAGAGGACTGTACGTGCGTTACTTGTTTTTAAAATTACAAAAAAAGAATTGATTTGTATGATTTATAACTTAAATCTGTTTGTAAATAGTGTAAATATTATATACCATAACTCTGACGAGATAATTTAAGTTGTAAATATATTTAAAGTGGTTTTCAATTTTATTTCCTTGTCATAGAATAAATCAATTGGATAGCAATGCCTAAATATAAAAGCAAATCCAAAAAATTACATATATTTTATTTTACTTTTTTTTACATGATTCATATACAGACATATCGTTGGCTTGGAAGAAGACTGTCATAACTCAAAAAAATGCATTGTTATGTTTTCGCAATTCAATAAGTCTATAATAATAATAATGTCTTTATAATAATAAAGCCACCTGTAAAGAATATGGTTTCTAATTATTGGTTGGTTTCTAATGGAGATCTGGAGATAATAAAATAGGTAAACATAAATGGAATTTAACAACGTATCTGTATTCTTACTTTATCTTAGACTGAAGCACACTGTAGTGCGATTGTCGTGACAGATTGCGCTAACACGAAAACATGTTTGGCACTAAGCTAATCGTCGAGGTCATTGGGCTATGTAATCCCCTTAATCTATGTTATTGTCTCGTTGCATACTGCAATAAATATTATAAGTTAGAAAGAGAAAAAATATATAGATTCACTAAGCCAGAGTTAAATTAACTATGAGAGATACAACATGTTGCGAGCGCTTAGTTCCGGAAGTTCCTGCCCCAAATAGAATGCTGGGCTAGCGATGCGCATTTACATGATATAGTTGTTCGGCTTAGACTCAAATAATACAAAACTATATTGATTGTCCCACTTCACATAATAGGCTTGTTGCCTAAATTTCAGTAGTTAGATACTAATATACCTTGATGCCTATTCTATACAAAATAATTATTATTTTTGAAAAAAAATGCTTATTTATAAGAATAATTTTGCATTTAATTAAATATTTGACATTAGTCATCAAAAACGCTCATGACTGTCATAGCGTCTTGAATGACGTCACGCCGTGCAAAACACAGCTGTTTTAGTATCGGAATATTCGGTATTGTGAAGTTATTTTAATAAAAAATGGATTCATCGTATTACAAGTACTGCATAGTGCCCCAGTGTACAAGCACAAGTATAAAAACACCAAAAATTATTTATATACGTGCCAAACAATCAGCAGATACGTAAAAAGTGGCTAACACTCGCGAGAAGGAATGATGCCCATTCTTTTTCGCACTTCCACAAGACACTTGGGAATGACATTTTGACTTTGACGTTTCGCACGGCGTGCCGTAACACTTTTTAATTGGTGTTTGCTGTCACGTGACTTATGGCTTATTTTGTGCAATTTTATTTTATAAAAATATAAATAATCAAAAGTTATTATTTTATAAAATTTTGTTTTTTCATAATTAAAGGATCATCTTAATAGTTATGCAACCTAATGCATCAGATTTGTTCATAGTGGATACAAGCCTATTGTTCATGCATTACATATCTACTAAAATCAACAAAATAAAAAATATAGGCGTAACAATTTGGTATTTAAGCCAACCCATGGTCATAGATAAATCTAAATGGAATGGATTGTAGACACGTGTAAATAATGCGCGTAAAATTACAAATGTAATATTTCATATAAATCAAGTATCGTAACGTAGCTCGAAGTATGCGAATAATTTTTACTATATCCAGCTAACGCTGTACATCGAGCGAGCTATATGTTGCTCAGAATATTTCGCTATAATCGCTATCGATTTGGTATCTGCTTTGTTTGTATAATGCAGGGGTCACCAAATGGCGGACCCCGGTCCGCATACGGACCGCCGCGACTGCTGCGGACCGAAAAAATAAATCCCCCATAGTATTTTTTAGTGTTGTTTAGTAGTATTGATTATTAAAACACAGTTTTAAAACACAAACATGCTGAAGTTTCCGTTGAAGAGTTCTGTATAAAGTATGTTGTAATAAATATTCAGAACTACAAAAGTTTGCTTTGAAACTTCTAAATTTGTTTGTGTAACATATGTAACATATATATGCGAAGCAGCATTTTCGAAGATGAACTTCGTTAAGAATATATTTCGATGTCGACTTACTGATGAATATCTTCAGGATTTAATGTCAATAGTTTGCTCCAATTCCACTCCAAACTTCACACAGATAATCAACAATAAAAAATGACACTTTTCTCATTGATATGTAAATAATAATACCTTTGTAATTTCTGTAATTACCTTCAATTTTTTTTTAATTAAATGTTCGGACCGCGAATGTCATTTCATTTCTTAAAATGGACCTTGAGCGAAACTAATTGGTGACCCCTGGTATAATGTATTAGTTATTTCAATCGACCAAAAATGGCATTACTTCTTAATAATACCTTCTGTGGACCCTCCTCCATTCAAGCCGTAGGGCCCATATGGTCAAGGCTAAGGCTGAGTTTA
Source organism: Scirpophaga incertulas (assembly GCA_036419045.1). NCBI lineage: Eukaryota > Metazoa > Arthropoda > Insecta > Lepidoptera > Crambidae > Scirpophaga > Scirpophaga incertulas. The sequence continues at coordinate 7,549,420 of CM071636.1, forward strand.
GTTGGTAGGTCACGTGGTCAAACCGCTCTGGCCCACGTGGAGTCCAACATAATCACCGTGACACTTGCCGTTGCGGTGTTATCTTGGCACGGTTCGTGCCCCTTATGAGTAGTTTCAGCCTCTCCTGAGGGAAAAAAATCTTATGTGGAACTAAAGCGAGAAAGAGCCATAGAGCCATATTAAGAAAAATAAACTTATTAGAGACAAGAGACGCGCTGCGTATTATTCTGTACGGGTGATGATTAAGTAATGTTATTCTCTGTGTGATATTACGTTTTCGCGTTGGGCGCGTGCAACGTATTGCTGCATCTGCATATCGTCATCGATTGTTCGGTACGGATGATGTTTCGAGTGACGTGTTAACGGAGTGTGATATTACGTTTTCGAAAAAAAATTATGATATTATATTACTTACTGAAGCATTGTTTCGCGCATGTCTAATAGACTGCTAACGCCATATAAATATTTTGAGTTCGTGTGAAACTTGTTATTACCACTTGTACTCCTTAGTTCGACTATATCTAGATGGCGAGTAAGATATATTGTCATCTGTCGAGATCGTTAATATGTATAAATATATTTAATGTGTTAATTATAATGATTAACCGTATCTGAACTGCTGGCAACTATATACATCTAGGCTTACGAAAAGCAAATGTATTTATCATAGAAAGAATTATTTTAATAATACTTTAACCGAAATATAATGATAATGTTATTTCGGTTGTCAAAAAAGTGAATAAGTTGTATTTTAATAATAGAATGCGTTATATAATATATTTTGCCATCTATTACAATTTTACAAAACCATTAAAATTCATACAAGATGTTACATATTAAGGTATACTCATAGTGATATTGAACTTTTATAACTTTCAGATGAATTAAAACAACCAGTACCTGGCACATGGAAATCCGCTAACACAAAAGCCTTTCATAATATAATCACTTTAGTAGAAAACTCTTACGTTTGTCCATTCATTACGACATTCAGCAACTTCTTCTGTGTGTATTGCAAAGATATGTTTACCGATCCAGATCGCCTTAGAGAACATACACTGACTCATGATCCTAAATTGTATCAGGACACAGTGCAATATAAGAAAGAATTACAAATCGATATAGCGAGAATTGATTGCAGATTGTGTTCAGAAAGAATCGAAAATCTGGATGATTTCTACTCGCATGTCACAAGTATACACAACAAGATGCTCTATCCAAATATAAAGAATGAGTTTTTAAAGTTCCATTTAAAGTTTGGGACATTGTCATGTATAGAATGTGGAAACACATACACTAATTTTCATGCATTGAAAAGACATATGGCTGAACATTTTGGGACCTGTATATGTGATATATGCGGGGGACATTTCTTTGAAGAAAACAGGCTCCTTATCCATCAACGTAGCCACAAAGTGAAAGCAAATAATGTCTTTCCTTGCAAAGAATGTGGGAAAGTCTTCAAATCTAAACATGGGATGTATTATCACGTGTCAAGAGCTCACAGCGCAGAACCTACATTCCACTGCTATAAATGTGACGAAGTGTTGTTCTCACAAACACTAAGGTATAGACATATGATAGAGGTCCATGGAGAGCTAGCTAGAAAGTTTCCTTGTGAACGATGCGATAAGGTATATGATACAAGAAAATCATTGAGAGAACATAATCGGAAGAATCATTTAAAAGTTTTGAAGCATGAATGTACAGTTTGTGAGAGGAAATTTTATTTGCCTTCAGCTCTCAAGGATCACATGGCTTCTCATACCGGTGAAAGAAATTTCAGGTGTGAATACTGTGGAAAAAGTTACCCTAGGATGAGAGCTTTAAAGGTTCATATGCAGTCACACGAAGCAGAGAAAAAATACAAATGTGGATTGTGCTCAGCATCTTATACACAGAGTAATAATCTAAAGAATCACATAAAGGCTAAGCATCCGGAATCTGACTTTGTGGATGATTTGCGTTGAATTCCTAGTTATCAACAATCAACTGGAAATGTTTGAAAGGTCTTAACTCGAAAGTTTGGCTTTTGATGCATTGGCATTAAACAGTACGTATTAAGTACAGATTAGATTCAATTCTCAATACTTACAGTGATTAGACGCATGCAGAAAAGAATACTACTAAGAGTACAGTCTATCCTGCGGTTGATTAATTATTACCGTATTTCAACTTTCTTGGCAAACTTTTCTGTGCTTGGAGGTACTTCAAATGAGGAAATTTTCGTGTGACACATTAACGAGTATTTGAAGCCATTTACTAGTATTTTATAAGATTCCATAAATTTTATACAACAGTTTATAGCTGTACGGATCACTTAAACATTCTTTTACTATAATATGGGCTTCAAATTTACAATTTCAGAAATATTATTTCATGAAAAATTATCATAGGGGAAGTCCGGGCAAAGTGGACACCTTAACCTTTGACAGCCCATGTAAAGAAAATCTAAAGACATAGAATTAAAGGCAAAAGTGTTTGGAATCAGCATTTATTAAAGTTTCAAATAAAATCAAGAAAAACAGTGTAACATCAATACTTTACCAATAATTATCTATAATATTAAAAATAGTATCACAATCCACTTTGCCCAACATACCGGGTAAAGTGGACAATACCATAGGGCAAAGTGAACACATGGTTAATTAAGGAACAATTACCATAAAAAGAGACAAAAATCAAAAAATTATAATAAAAATAATGAGAAATTATAGGAACTAGTCAGTTATCAGTGCAATGGTCGCAAGTAAACGAACTTTACGAAAACGTCCAAGCTGAGTAGTCGAAGTACCATTCTTCCAATGCCTGTACTGAGTAGAATAAGGAAGGTTATATTTTTTTGCTGTTGCTTTAACAAGAACACCAGCATTGTAGTCAGCTATTGCAAGCATCATGACATCCTCACTCCATTTGGCTTGATTAGTTTTTCTTTTATAGTTATAAACCATCTGAAATATAAATAATAATTTTAATAAATAGAAACTTACATTCACACAAATTTAATCTAATACAAAATTAAAGCTTATCTAAGTATAAACTAATAAAAAAATGTGTAAAATAAACAATCAATAATGATCAAAATGTCTACCGGGTAAATCGAATACTACTGGGGAAAGTGGATACTATATTCACTTTACCCGTGTTCATTTTGCCCAATAGGTACATTTTGAACTCAACCTAAACTGAGATGAAAACAACAAACAATATCTCGTCAAAACTTGCTGTAATTCAACACAAGAACATGCACTTTACAAACATTATCACTTCAAAACGATAACGATATATTTAAATACATAATTAGGAAATTACTTACTTTGAAATATCGTAACAAATGACTACTTTTTGATTTTTTTTGTTTTATTCACAAACGACGCGTGACCTTCCGCTATCTCTCTTTGTTTACGACTGAGGGGTGGGGAGCGAAACTCCCAACAGGAGACGGACATGTTCATACGCGAAATTTTGGAATTATTCAGGGTATTCACTTTGCCTGAGCTATTCGCTATGCCCGGACTTCCCCTAACTATGAACATAACTTGCTATTAGACAAAAGCGCCACTTGTAGTCTGTAAGCTAACTAATAAAATGCTTTGTTCTACTATCAGAAAATCCCTCATTCTAAATTAGGACCTAGTAATTTTGAAATGGTTGACAAGCAATATTGCTACCAAGATCTAAGAGGTTCACAGTTATTTACATAATCGAAATTTGATGTACACCAGGTTTAATTCGACAAAACGGCTACATTACCGAACTTTTCTGCTATACATATAATTGATGTAAAAAAAATATATAAATTGATCCGTTGAAATGTTTTGTTGTTTTATTTTAGTTTTAGTATTTCCCCTCCCCCCAAAATCGTGGGTTGCTAATCAATAGCCCTTCCTGCAATTCTTTTTAAAATGACCAACATTGTTACATTTGAAACATTTAGTTTTTATTTTGTTTTCCAACTTAAAAGCAACAGGTGTTTCATCATTTTTATTAACTCGGCTTTCTTCTGCAAGTAACCTGTTTGTTAGTGAATGTCCTTTTTTCGTCTGGTGTGGACTCCCAGGCGGTGATAAAATAACTCAAGTTGTTTGGAATACAAGTTAATATTTTAGATATCACCATATCATCATCTATTGGATTGTCCTAAGTTGTTAAGACGGAGCCTAAGATTATCTAATTCTGTGATTAATTGGGTCAATGACCCTTCTATTTGAAAATTGAAGAAATCCTGTAACAAACTGGACTTGTTTCTCTGCTCATACATACATACACTCACGTCTTTTTCCCACGGGGGTAGGCAGAGATTACGTCTTTCCACTTGCTACGGTCTTTACATATCTCTTTCGCTTCATCTCAGAGCCTTCAAATATATTGCATAGCTTTTTATACATTTCACTAGCATTGTTGCACATTAGTATGTGACTTTTCAATCTTCTATCTATCGAGTTTATAATATTTTTTTAACTTTTGCATCCTGTGTGATGCCATCTCCTGATTTTATATCAAATTGTTCGGATATAACCTCAATCAATTTGCTTGCTTTCAAGTAGATATTTAACTCGAACTTCCACATCAGAAAATTGTCTGAGTTTGTGAGTTTTTCAATACATACATTGTCTTCCGTCATTTTTCAGTATTTTTATTGGTTTTGATTGTATTACACGTTTTTAGTACTAAAATGGTGGTTGATGTTCTTTTTACTGGTTTTAGTTTTTTAGCTCTGGGCTCATAATCTGATGGGTTTTATTTTAGGCGCAGTTATTATTGTAATGAAACTATTTATTAGCACTATTACACTGTTTATTAATTAATGAATCAATTACAAAAAGTGGAGACTCACATTCTAGTTTTTTTATAAAAGATGTCTCACTCCTCACTCCTCGCAGAGAGTAAATCATAGACAGATATAGATTATCTAAAGTGTTGACACAGATTATATCTTAACATAATCGTTATGTTTGTAATAATATTTCTACATATTTATGTTATTTTAAATTCCGAACAATCTTAATTTACCTACATACTATTGGTGAACTCACTATATGTTCAGCCAATTAATTTGCAGAATACGCTCAGAAACATTTGTAGATTTTGATGCACATATTTATTTGTGGAAGAAATAAATTACTAATATAAAGTTTGATAAAACATTATATTTACATGACATACAAGTTTGGAATACACAAAAGAACAAAAAACTGTGACAATCAACTTTAAAAACTTTTTGACACAGAAAGTCATTAGCACGTATATGCTACCTATGAGTAGAAAAAATTGTAGTTCCTTGATTCAGACAGACCTTCTTGTTCTAACACTCCTCCTCAATTTTATCTCTCATATATAACTTACTATTTATTACCTATAAAATAAAACATTTTACATTACTCCCATGTTCAAGGTACACCATACATATTTTCCTTTCAGTAAAGGTTTGGTTAATGAGTCAGCTACCATACACTCTGTCCGTACATACTTCAACTCAACATGTCCATGTTCAACTGCCTCTCTCACAAAATGATAGCGTACGGCAATGTGTTTCGTACGATGATGATGCACTGGGTTATGGGCAATTGCAATAGCAGATTGGCTGTCGCTATAAATCTTGATAGCTACTTCGACTTGACCGGTTATTTCAGATACAAATCGTTTTAAGAAAATAGCTTCTCTAGCAGCTTCAGACATTGCAACATATTCCGCCTCTGCGGTAGATAATGCGATCGTCTTCTGCTTCTTACTTTCCCAACTTATAGCAGCTCCCATGTGTAAGAACACTGCTCCTGAATATGACCTTTTATCAAAACACGATGCATGACTTGCGTCTGCATAACAATGTATATCCTCTGACGTCTTCTTTTGGTAACTCAGTCCAAATTCTTTTGTTCCCTTAAGGTACCTCAGTACGCGTTTTGCAGCTGTCCAATGTTCTTCGCCATAATTGTTATTAAACTGGCTCAAATAATTTACAGCATGTGCTATATCTGGTCGCGTACATACTGAAAGATACATTAAAGAACCTATCAAATTTTGATATGGTATCTTTGGATTAGGTGTATAGCCAAGTTCTGGCTGCATTAGAATTTGACCTGGAACTGCTGGCGTAGCTGCTGGCTTGCAATCCTCCATTCCAAACATTTTCAAGATCTTGTTTACATATTTGGATTGATCCACTTTGATTCCTTTTTCATTCTGTATGATTTGCATTCCTAAAATCAGTTCCGCTTTTCCTAGGTCCTTCATTTCAAATTTAGACATAAGGTCTTTCTTGACTTCGCGTAATTCCTGTTCATCCTTCCAGAATATAAGCATATCATCTACATAGACTGCGAGAATTATGAGGTTATTATCTTTTGATCTTATATACACACAGGGTTCATTCTTCGATCTAATAAAACCAAGATTTATTAACTCACTATTGAGTTTCATGTTCCAAGCTCTCGGAGCTTGTTTCAATCCGTACAAAGACCGCTTTAATAAGCAAATATGATTTTCTTTCCCTTTTTCTTCAAAACCATCTGGTTGCTTCATATAGACCCTTTCAGCTAATTCCCCGTTGAGAAATGCTGTTTTAACGTCCATTTGGTCTATCTTCAAACCTTGTTTTACTGCTTGTGCAATGAGTGCTCGAAGTGAACTATGTCTTACGACAGGTGAGAATGTTTCATCGTAATCAATCCCACATCTTTGCTTAAATCCTCTAACAACAAGTCTCGCTTTATAGCGTTTCCTATTTCCCGCCTCTTCTTTGATTCGAAATATCCATTTCGAATCAATGACGTTAGTTGCGTGTTCCGGTTGGACTAGTGTCCACGTGCTATTCTTCTTTAAAGCGTCAAGCTCCTCCTGGATGGCATCTCTCCACTGTTTGCTGTCAGGTCTAGATAGCGCTTCTTTAACTGTTAATGGATCATGTTCCAATTCAGATGCTTGATAAAGAACGTAATCAGGAAATTCCTTAGCTTTCCTGTTTCTAAGCGGATATCTGCGTTCACTATTTCGCTGAACAGTTTCTGAAATCTCTGTCGATTCTCTTTCACAATCCTCAATCCCAGTCGGTCCGCCTTCACAGTCTTCAAACACTTCAGTTTCCTCTTCCTGATTCTGAACTTCCGATTCCTGTTCTCTGTCTCCTGTACGTAGACTGTCATTATTTTCCAAAACATTTGTGGTCATTTCTACATTTCTGTCGCTTCTACTCAGATCTTCATTCCCAACAACTGTCTCAGAAGGAATATTTACTGTAGGTACATTAGTTCTTATTTCTTCTGATTCAGGGATAGGTCCATTAGTTCTCATTTCTTCTGATTCAGGGAATATCATGAATTCCACTAAATTCTCAACTGGTTCTGCTATATCTGAATACTTACTATTTTCTAAGAATACAACATTCCTTGCTTTATATTGTTTTCCTGTTGCAGGATCAATGAGGCGGTATGCTTTCGCATCATCGCAAAAACCGGTGTGAATAAGTTCAGTGCTCTTTGCATCCCACTTACTTCGTTTCTGACTCGGGATGTGCATAAATGCTTTGCATCCAAACGTTCTGATTCCACTCAGATCACACTTCTTCCCCGTCCATTTCTCCTCTGGTGTCATATTTCGCACTGCAATTGTCGGCGATCTATTCTTAAGATACACTGCATGATGAACAGCTTCTGCCCAAAAACGTTGAGGTAGTCCGGAGTCTTGTAACATACTTCTTGCTTTTTCGCAGATTGTGCGATTCGACCTCTCCGCAACTCCATTTTGTTCTGGCGTGTAGTCAACAGTCAGCTGATGGTGTATTCCGTTCTCCCCAAGAAATTGTTCCATCCTTCTATTGACATATTCAGAGCCATTGTCCGTGCGCAAGTTCTTGATAGTCTTGCCTGTCTGATTTTCCACATAAGCTTTAAAAACTTTAAATATATTAAAAACATCATTCTTATGTTTTAAAAAATATATAAAAGTCTTACGGGTAAAATCGTCAATAAACGTAACAAAATAAATATTTTTACTAATAGACGGAATACGCATAGGTCCACATACGTCAGAGTGCACCAACTCTAGGACCTCGTTAGCTCTTGATGCCTTTTTAGGGAAAGGTTGTCTCGTTTGTTTACCTAAAATGCAAGAAATACAATCTAATTTCGAATCACAGTTAGCAAAACTCACCCCAGTGGCCATCTTGTCTCTCAGTAATTTCAGATTCCTTAGTCCTAGATGTCCCATCCTTCTATGCCATAACATCTGACTATTTGGCTCACCATCTGCTGTTGCAAGTGCCGAACCATATGCACAGTCCTTGATTTTGTAGATACCGCGTTCTTCTACACCTGTCACAATGGCCTTACCTTTAACCTCGCATTCATGACTCTTAAAGATGTCACAACCTTTCTCAGTAAACACTATTATATAACCTTTCTTAGCAATTTCATTCACACTCAATAAATTTGATGCTAACTTAGGTACATAAGTAACATTACTTACTGTCATCTTGTCAGATACAACCATTCCGATACTTTCACCCAATACCTCATTTCCATCTGCGCATACAACTCTTAAGGGATTAGGTCTCTTCTTCAATTCTTTCATCCACAATTTGTTCTTCGTCATGTGCTTCGAAGCGCCAGAGTCGATCACCCAATCTTCCTTATTATCAATTGCTGTCCCAAAGGCGAACGCTTGATGAGCTTCCTTCTTTGATTTATCCTTTTCAGGGCACTGGTAGAACTTGTGTGGACCATCACAGATGTAGCACTTCAATACTTTCTTAGTTTGTTTGTTAGTCTGTTTGATGTTCCTGTTTCCCTTTTTCTTTGACATCAGTGCAGATGTAGACATTTGGCTTCCACTTCCTGAAGCTGCGTAAGTATCTTCCATTTGAAACAATTTGTTTTTAACATAATCAGATGTCAGCTTAATGTTGCTATTCTCGATCGTAATTTTCAGTGGTTGGAATTCCGGTGTCAAACCTTGGAGTAACAGGGCAGCCAAGAGTTCATCATCGACCTCCTTTCCAATATCTCTTAATTCCTGGGATATCGTTAACATCGTTGTGACGTAAGCCCGTACCGTTGAAAATTGATCCAATTTCAGACTGACCAGTTTCGACAGAAGGCGGCAACGATTATTTAAGCCCTTGTCTTCAAATGTCTGTCTAAGTGTGTCCCAAGCTTCCTTAGCTGTCTTTGCAAGGCGTAAATGCACTAAACATTCTGGACTCACCATCATGCCAATCTTAGCTTTAGCCTTTTGATCCTTTTTTACAGCTTGTATGTCAGTCACATCAGGCGTCACGCTAGTAAACTCCCAAAGATCTTCATAGACAAGAAGCATCTCAGCTTGTACTTTCCATGTAGAATAATTAGAGCTTCCTTCTAGCCTAGCCATAGGTGGCATACTACTACTAGTACTTGCCATCTCGTTGACTGAAATTCTTCTATTGTCACCACTTCCACTAGATACTTGATTTTGATCTACATTCGACATCAAATCATTCTGGGCCCGTAACCTATTGGTGAACTCACTATATGTTCAGCCAATTAATTTGCAGAATACGCTCAGAAACGTTTGTAGATTTTGATGCACATATTTATTTGTGGAAGAAATAAATTACTAATATAAAGTTTGATAAAACATTATATTTACATGACATACAAGTTTGGAATACACAAAAGAACAAAAAACTGTGACAATCAACTTTAAAAACTTTTTGACACAGAAAGTCATTAGCACGTATATGTTACCTATGAGTAGAAAAAATTGTAGTTCCTTGATTCAGACAGACCTTCTTGTTCTAACACATACTTCATACTTTACTTGTCCATTGCCACAAACTATATAGTATGTGTCCATTGCTAATGCACAAGTCGTGCGGCCTGAATAAAGACAAAAAACTATGTTGTTTACTAATATGACAATTGGTGGAAAGCCTGTCCCTATGGATGAAAATGACAACAACAATTTTAGTAACAGAAATGTAATTACAGAATTGTGTACTCAATTTAGAGATCGTATCTGTATTTCCTATTAATTTCTCTAACCATTTGTGAGACAATTTAATAAGTGCGAAAAGAAATAAATATAAAATTAATTTTGAATAGTATGGATTTGTTGTGCGCTCCTGGGCCTCAATCTGATATTCCATTTTACTCATTAAAATGAATGCAGTAAATAAAAAAGGTCCCATTTATGATCCTGGTTTATGTCGCTGTTGCGGTGCTACGAAGAGATGTCGGTTATTGAACCACGAATATGATTTTATGGGACAAAAAGAAATATACTCTGACATGTTCGTGGATTGCTTTGGACTCTTGGTAATACTATTTTTAAACTAAAATAATACTTTTATCAACAGTTCCTTAAATGTTGATGATAAAATATAAAAATAGGAATGTGTCCTATCATTGAATGTTGTAGTTACTGATTTTGTTAGTTTTTACTGTCAACTACATATAATAACAGTAATAACTCAGATTACAAGTAATATTTTTTTATTTTTCAAATTAAAATCATATACCTATGTTTAATCCTGAATTTGAGCTTGGTGGAAAGGATTATGTTTAAGATCCATTATCATATTTGAAAATGAGGAAGTATAATTTTTTCATTTAACACAGCTGGCAAATATGCAGATTACCTTGTCAGTGACTGCTGTGTCTCTTGCAAGATTTTGATATATGTGACTATACTAACATGTCATACAGCCAGTTACAATACTCTCTGACTTACCCTTAATAACTAATAAAATACTAGATCTGCTTCATGCCATTAGTAGTTAAAAGAGAGGTAGATATGGTAAGGAGTATTCTGGTAAAGAGTGATTAAATTACTTCCAATTATGTACTGGTCAGTCAATTAGTAGAAAATTGTTTGATTGTCAACTTTAAATACTAAAGAAGCTACAAATAATATTGCCTTTATGAGTCTGTGAAGTAACAATATATATGAAAAAAGGAAGGAAATGATATATATGAAAACAATACAGGACCCAGTATTGATCATATGGGTACCACCATCATAATAGCTAGTAGATTCTGTCCTATTAACACATACCGTGCTCCCCACTCGGGTCCGAGTGGGGCGGGGCCATAACTAGCGGCGCCTTCCACTTGGATATGAGCAAACGTCCCATTCATTCTGTAGTAGTCAGTAAACCGATCCGAGGGTTCAGTTGACATAAAATCAATCAGGATTTCGATCCATAACATTTTCAAGCTTGCATTCCTTAGCATTATTGTGTGCTTTAAGTAAACAATAATCCTATTATTAATAAATGCTTTATAATACTGTTTTAGTTGCAAAAGAAGGATAGCATATTTCAAATAAAATACAATTTTCTGTTTTTATTTGCTTACACTTTTAATGTAAAATTTTATGTTTACAACTTATTATTACAACAATAAGCTAATATATAATAAAGAAGAAATACTATTTTGAAAGTTGAATATAATATTTTTACAATCTCTGAAAATAGTAAGTTCCCAGGCATATCCATATTATTGATGTCACAAAATTGCAAGTACTTAAAATTAGACTACCTATTCCGAGCACTAATTATGAACTATTCCAATTTATATTCCTTTAAATATGTTTAACAATTGTTATATGAAATCATAGGAATAGTTAAATTAAAAAATGACACACTGTATCAAACAAAAAACTAAAATTATTAGGTCAGACAGTTCCAGGCTATAAATTCCCGACCCAGAATACACTGTCTTCATACAATGGGTTATATATATTATAACGGCACAATCACAGTTGGTGCCTTTCACACTGAACTGTTACTTCATATGATAAACCCACTAGATACTGTTCTATGGGTTTAAATAAAGAAAAGTAGCTAGTGTCCAAGGGCAATACTCTGATATCTTCACCATGCATGGTATCCTCGAACGGAGCACATGGGATGCATTCGTTAAATTAAATAGTGACATTAGAGAAGATCAAGTCGAGATCACTCAAGTTAAAAACATCAGCAGATGTTCACTTCACAGTTGTATTACTGAATCTTCACACTCTTAGTCAATCTTACATCGTCAGAAAGATAAGCCTCCAAACATAATTGATTTCACTGAATGTTGAGGTTGCTGCTCCCTTCTTGGTTTTAAATAGTTTTCTAATAACAAGGCTCCCCTGAGCAGATTAAAACTATCTGGGAGGACACATCTTTATAGAAAATGTTTCATTTCTGACATGAAAAATACAAAAGTTTGGAAAATGATTTATGATTTCAAGAAGAGTAAAAATTAATATTTCGTTGTAGTTGTCTCATCTTGATAGTGAACCATTAGATCGTTTGATATGTGCAACATGTGTCCTACGATTACGAGAGGCGACTTCCTTCAGGCAGCAAGTCCTTCGATGTGAAGAACAACTCCTGCAAGCTCGTTTAGATTCGCAACAAGATGGTACGTAAATATCTAATACTCTTGTCTTTTTTAAAATTCTAAACAACAGCTCTGAAGGGATAAGAACATTTCATTCTAATCTCGGACTTATCTCTAAAAATTACAACCAAACATTGCATTATTATCTTGAATATATATAGTTGTTTAGCCTGGCAGGGCTTGTAAACGCACACAGACGTCCACCACCGTTTTCTTTAATAGTTTTCAAGGAATCGAGTGGAAGACATCTTAGAACTTCTTATCAATATGATAGCTTTACTTTTAGCTTTGTTTTTCATCTATCTTATCTAGTTACAGATATTCAAATAATAGATGTAAAAACTGAAGAGACCCACCCTGAAGTCAGCGCTGAAGAGTTTCCTGTCTGCAATAATAGCGATGCTGATCTGGATTATGATGATGGTAATTTTTCTTCTATTTTCAGATCTGAACCTTTTGAACCATCAGACTAGCTACTACTGTTTTTTCTAAGTTTACCCTCATAGTAACGTTGTTAATAGCATTGTTGTACTCAGATAATTATAGACGAGACAGCCAGTTCCTCAGTTTTTCAGGGTTCTTAAGCGCGGCTTGCTTTCTAACATTCCAGTTTACACTTATCATATACAAAAAAAATAAAAACTTTCCGCCTCAACAGGTGTCAGTTTTGCAAACAATGTGCGCTGTCCACTGCCACATATGATTAGTAATAATTCAGAGTGTCATTTTCTAATATGATTATGTAAAGCCCTTTCCATTACCTTTTGTGTGATTTTGAATCTCGTTATATTCTACTGATTTCATCATTTCTGGTTTGATAATGCAGAGATACTCCGAATATAGCTCTGTCCATTGCCCTAATTTTGAGCCGCCGTATGACTACCGTATCGTGTGCCTTGGCTAGCGGATTATCAAGGAAATCTCGGGCGTTTTAAATATAATCTTAAATCTGTTAACGTAAATGAATTGTTTATTCATTAATATTATTCTGTCCACTCCACCCATGGCCACTAGAAAACCTGTTTCTTTTGTTCTAAAATTTATAAAATTTTTGTTACTTGTATGAGTAACAAAAATTTTATAAATTTTAGAGAGAGACAATGGATATGATAGCTACATACCCATTGTTATCTTCTTTTGATTAGGCACATACCATTACACAGACACCATTTTAACTTGTTTTCATTTTAAATTATTAGTTATATTTTATGACATTTGCAATACAATGGACTACTTTCAGAATGCACCTTACTAGTTGTTTTAATTAAAATCACAAGTTCTTACCGTAACGATCTTCGTATTTGTTTCTATTTGAAAATGTTCTTAGGTTTATCCTTTTGAGGTTATCTGGTTCACTCAAGAAGTATTTATTTATTTATTTACTAGCTGGCCCAACAGACGTTGTCCTGTCAAATGTCCCAAATGTCAAATGTCTCAAATGTCACGTTGTCTCACGTTGTCTCAAATGTGTTTAAATAAATAATTTAGCTGAAAAACAATATCTATATGACCGTATTGTGAATCTAAACCATCCTCAAGCCCCCTGGAATACACACAAAAAATTTCATCAAAATTGGTCCAGTCGTTTAGGAGGAGTTCAGTCACATACACACGCACACAAGAAATATATATATTAAGATTTATACACTTTATTGTACACGTAGTAAATAATATTGTTATTAAGACTAAAGTAAACAAAAGGTGGACTTATCTCTAAAAGAGATTTCTTCCAGTCAGCCCTAAGTAGTGGAAGTAGTAGAATGGTGAGATGACTCAAGTGTATTCAAATCTAGTATTAATTTTTAATTAAATATTTATTTATGTAGTATGTACGAAGTATGTACTTCGAAAACTGAAAATCAAACAATTTGGAATCCAAGTAAAGCACTCAGCGGTATAATTATTTTACATTACGTAATTCACAGATCCACAAGAAAACATGTCCATCAAAGTTAAGTTAAAGAAATCGGCTAAACCAAAGAAAGCATTGAAACGCGCAAAAAATAAGACTTCCAAATTAAAGAAGAAAGGGCTAGAATCTGTGTTTGAAAACGACAAGGAGGAGATGCTCGAAAGCTTAGCAAAGATGAGCGAAAGGCTACAAAAAATGAGGGAACAGAATGATTACGGTAATGTCATAATTTCTGTATACCATTATCGTTTCGGAGCGTCGGTGGCACTATGGTTTCGGCATTGGTTTACGAATTGTATGATTCGAAGAATCCATAGTCAGTCCTGCTATGTACCAATGTGTTTTCCGTTTATCGAATTTCATACGTACACTTATGAATATACGGTACATATGTAGTCAACTAATCTCGGGCCAGCGTGGTTGATTAAGGTCCCTAATCTCTAACATAGAGTAGGCTCCTGAAACTTCACTTACTAGCGTACATAAAAGTTGTTTGGTTCTATCTTTACGAAACAATCTTTCCCGGACGAGTTTCTCTTCAAGCCAAATCGCTATAATTGAAATTGCTTTTTTTTAATGTTTTTGACTTAATTTGTAATTCTTTTACAGATGAAGTAAAGGAGAAGCCGGCCAAATTGAAAACAATTAGTAACGAAAACAAGATATTGTTTAACGCGTCCCAAATAGTTATAAATTCCTACGCTTGTCCCTTCGATTCCTCTTTTAGTGATTACTACTGTTTGTACTGCAGAAAGGTCTTCACAGACCCTTCTATGCTCAGGGAGCACACGTTAACACATGATCCGAGAACTTATAAATCATTCGCAGTTAATAAAAAGCAGCTACAGATTGACATACACAGAATCGATTGCAGATTGTGCTCGAAATCTATAGACGATCTTGATTCCTTTAAGGATCACATCACATCCGTTCACGGAAAAAACTTATACGAAGTTTCCAACGAATTCCTCAAATTTCGACTGACTGTGAACAATCTGTCATGTCTTGAATGCAAAAGCACATTCAGCTTCTTTCACGCTCTTAAAAAACATATGGCGGAGCACTTCGGAACGTGGGTTTGTGATGTTTGCGGCGCACACTATTTCGAGGAACGAATGCTGGTGCTACACCAAAAGTCTCATCAGCGTATAGACGAAAACTATCCATGCAAAGAGTGTGGAAAGAATTTCAAATCGAAGCACAGTAGATATTTGCACATAGCTCGCGCTCATAAGAAGGAGCCGACATATCAATGTTATAAATGTGATGAAGTGTTCTTCTCGTACTCTCTTCGCTATAGGCATATGATCGAAGTTCACGAAGAACAAAGACTTTTTCCTTGTGAAAACTGTGACAGAACTTACGACAGTAGAAAGTCTCTGAGGGAGCATAACAGACGGTTCCATCTGAAAATCCTCAAACACCAGTGTGCTATGTGCGATAAAAGGTTCTATTTACCGTCCCGTTTAAAGGAACATATGGCAGTTCACACTGGCGAGAGGAATTTTCGGTGTGAGTACTGTGGAAAAAGCTATCCAAGGCTAAGAGGCTTGAAAGTTCATATGCAATCGCACAGCGCTGAAAAGAAATTCAAATGTGTGCTGTGCAATGCATCATTTACACAGAACGTGCACTTGAGGAATCATATGAAAAGACAGCATCAAAGCTTAGTCGATGAGTCATTTCATGATTAGAAATTATGTCTTCCATTATTTTTGTATATAAATCAATGTAGTAAAAATGAAAAGATCTCATAAAATATAAGTTTCTTAACAATGTGTGCATTTTGCTGGCGCTATCATGGCGATATTTTATAAAAAAAAATTACGCCAAGACTCTGAAATTTGATTTCTAAAACCTTAAACTTGTCAAAATTGATTATTATGTCGTGAAAATTATGAAATGCCCAGAGTGTTCGTGACAAGGATATTCACACCAATAGGGCCTGCTCTGTTAACTTCCAGGGTCCTTCCTGCGATCTTCACCAAGTCGTCGTTCCACCTCGTAGATGTTCTACCTATGTCTGCAACTCGAGAACCTTTCCGTCCTGAGGGCCCTCAATACTATTTAAGTTTAGCAATTCTTCGGGCTGTTGGTGTGTAGTATTGAAGGTGTTTTTGCTAATACGACGACAACAACTACCGTAACCGTGTAGACGTACAGTAGCGGGTAGTATGTCGTTTAATCATTTAGGTTCTATTGAAATCAAAACATAATTACATAGATACTAAATAAATATATTTACAACAAAGTTATTTATAGTTGCACTAACTTTACTTACTTAATTACATACTAATCTATCAATATGGGGTGTTCAAAATTAAACATTACTCATTTAATGGTCTTAACATTTACACCCCACGCTTTTATAGTCATTGAGTTCTTGGACTAATTTGCTAAATTTTATAGACAAATTTTTGAGTTACATTTCTTTTTGTCATCAGAAATTTTTCTTGATATGTACCCAAATTTTCTAAAAGCGTGACTTTATTTTTATTTTCAAGTTTTTAGATCGGTTTTTAGTCTTTTTAATAAAAGCGTGTTTTTTTAAAAAGTTTTTTTTTAATTTTTTTTTATTTACTACTTTTTAGATCAAATGTTTTTTAGTCTTTATAACAAACAAAAGTTTTTTCAAACGTTTTTTAGTCTTTGCGTAAAAAGCGTGTTTTTAAAAAGTTTTTTTTATTTTTTTTTAATTTACTACTTTTTAGTCTCGTGATTATTATAACAAACATAAAGAAATGTACATAATTGTTCAGAAAATGTAGTATTAGAATTAAACATATGCATTATATCAAATTCTATCTGTTTGCTTCATTGAACCAATTCTCATATTAAAAAGTTTTTAATTTATTACAACATAATTATGTATTTTTATGATTCGAAAATGATTGAATATTGTATTGTCATCTAGAATACACATGTAAAAAAAATTTGAGCTCGATTGGAGCAGTAGAAGTGGTCGAAAAATCGATTACAAGATTTGATCATGACAAACAAACAAACGGACAGAGTAAGTCAATAAAAAGCGTGTAAAAAATCGAACAAATTTGTTTAGCTATATACCAAACTGTAGATTTAATCCTGCGGTTCGAATTAATATTGTGCGTTTCGAATAAGCTGGAAGCGCGCTCACAGTAGCAACTGTTAAGAGCCGTGATTTATTACGTCACATAACTTTAAAGTGAATGACAAACAACCTACCTTCAACAGGTATAATTTAACAATCAAACTAGCTCCGAAGATGATGAGTTTCATCCTCCGATTAATTAATTCAATCAGATATAAGTAATACATTTAAAACGCAAGCATTCTGAATAAGCTTTTTCTTTAAATTTATGTGGCGTTCTCAGGTAACTAGGAAGTGGTACTACCTTGTAAATAATTCGTCATCGAGGACGAGGTAGCAACATATATAATTTCAATCGAATAGCGCTTCAGGTAAGCTAGTGTTATTTTTAGATAATTTTGCACATACAGTAACACAAAGATTGTTACGCCGTGAAAACGATGTAATCACTATAAATGTATGACGGGAATTAACACGATATTGTTACGTACCGAATTTTATTGCCTGACGTTTCGACCAGGTTGCACCGGCCGTGGTCGCAGGCGGACTGGAGCTGCGCTGTCAAGCTCAGTTTGACGGCAGTTGCGGCAGTTTTCTCGAACCACCGACATATTTTTCGATATCCACGCACCGTCACACGCCACACTCACTGTGTCCGTATTACGCAAACTGACTGACGAGCCCGATGTAACCGACTGAGCAAATCGAGTGTTTTTGTCACCACTGGATTACGCATTTGATAATTTGAAGCCGTCTTCTCGATTGAAATTGTTCGGATGTTTTTTAAATTTCAATCGCTTCACGTCAATTCTTGAATAAAAGTGACGATCTGTTGAAAGGACTTGCGTGCGATAAAATTCAATCCAGTGGTTGATGCCTGCTTCTAGGAGATGTTCCGCAATTATCGATCTGTTAGTTTGTCGGTTCTTCACCGCTGCAATATGATCTGTCACTCCTTTGACATAGGGCATATAAGCTGGCTGCCTGCTTACCTCCGGATGCTTGATTCTTCTTGTCGGTTGCTTCCGTCCCCGCGTTACTTAATATCCGTTGTTTTTGAGTACCTCCTGAACATGATCTAGCTCCCGTTCCAAATGCTCAGGGTCGCAGAGTTCATAGGCTGTGTTCTTAAGAGACGTCACAACGGATTGTAGGTGACGCGGATGATGATGTGACGTTGCGTGTAGGTGTCTGTCTGTGTGTGTAGGTTTCCGATACACACAGTGTGAAAGTGACCCATCGGGTCTGGCGGTAATCTTCACATCCAGGAATGACAACGATCTGTCCGCCTCCATCTCATAGGTGAAACTTATATTCGGATGAATGGAGTTAAGATGTTCTATATATTGATCAACTTCCTGTCTACCCCCTTTCACGATGCTGAATACGTCGTCCACGTATCTTTTCCAAAGTTTTACGACCTTAGGGCCACTCTTCAGCACCTTCTCTTCGAAATGTTCCATCCAGAGATTAGCTAGTACAGGGGCTATAGGACTTCCCATCGCGACACCATCAATCTGGAGGTAATATTGACCTTGGAAAAGGAAGTAATTGTCGTCTAAACAGTTTCTTAGTAAATCAACATAATTAAAGGGCATCTCACTGTCACCTAACTTTTCCCTCACGACATCCAGACATTCCTTGACTGGAACGTTGGTGAAAAGCGACTCCACATCAAAGCTCACCATCACCTCATCTGGTTCCAGTGTGAGGTTCCTTACAATCTGGACGAAACGTCGCGAGTCTTTAACAAAAGACGGTGTTTTTCCCACGAGTGGCTGCAATACTGACGCATCGTACTTGGGAAGGTCATAAGTAGGAGATGCGATTTTACAATTGGGCGCAATGGTACGTTGGACTTATGTAGTTTTGGCAGACCATACAACTTCGGTGGTTGGTGTGATGATGGCTTAAATAGTTTTTCATACTCGTCTTCAGTAAATAAGTCTTGGTTTTCCTGGATCAGATGTAATCACGCTAACGAACAATGCTATGACGCCACACTAAAGTGGACCGGTATACATTGACTAATTATCGCTAATCGAACCCCCGGGAATTATACAGGAAATTAAACCATTTGTCTTATTTCATTATAACTGTTACTTTTTCCGTTGTTTGAGCTTTTAAAAAAATATCAAACAAATATTATAATCACATTCGTAATGATTGAATTTGTGGGTGGTATTATTCAGCCAATGTTCTTTATTAAATACTGCAATTCTGTTTTTACAATTACTTCGTATTAAAACCTATTATGTACGGCCACCAATACTTTTAAATTTACTCCAGAATTACATATAAACCTTACTGTACAGCCTGTTAAGAAAGTGTTAAAATTAAATCGTAGATTAATATGCACAATTAACTGAGCGTTAAACAACGAGTTTGTAATATGATTACACTTCGCACTTTTGTATGAAAAATATTTGTATTCTCAAGTATATCCCTACTTGATAATAAACGCGAAAATTAAGTATGGATAAAAGTATGGATGGACGACTCTTTCATATAAAACTGCTAAGTGGATTTTAATGAAACTTTACAATAATATAGCTTATACATTAGAATTACATATGGATATCAATTAATAAAGATGTTGTATCCTGCGCAGACGATGTCGCGGGCACCAGGTAGTGTGTATATATTTATATATATCATAGACAGTATATCATGACGACGTCCATAGTCGAGTGGATAGTACACCGGTTTTTTTTTTTTTGTTCCCCTGAGGAAAATGCATTAAATTGCATACCCCGGCTGTGGCGAGCCGGGGTTATGTGGGGCTCTCCTCCCCAGAAGGGGGAGGCCTACCCACTAAAAACCTCAGGGATGGCCTTCCTCAGGCATGTAGGGAGCCCCCGGGAACACAAAGGCCACTTCCGGGAACCCCCAGCCTCCGCTCCCCTCTCTAGAGGGGAGCCCTCCTCGGGGGAAGCTACCACCTCCCCCGGTCCCCTCCACCGACGACGCCCCCCGGCCACGGAAGGGGCGTGGTCCATCCCGGGTCGCCGTAGCGGTCGCGACTTCCTCGCGCCCGCCGGCGACCCGCGGCGGCGCCGCAGCTGTGCTACCGAGCCCGGCGCCGCCTCCTTCGAGCGGGATCGGCCATCTCCCGACCCCGCTCGGCGGCCTCCTTCTGGAGCATTACTGCTTCACAGAAGGAGGCCACAGCCCTCCAACCTCCCTCGTCCGCCAGCATTGCCGCAATCAATGCCGGCGGAGACAGATCTCGCCCGATCTCTGCGACCAAGACTCGGCGCTCGGAGGCCCACGCGGGGCACTCCGCCAGCGTGTGCTGGGCCGAGTCGAGGTCGGATGCGCAGTGGTGACAATGTGTCGATCCCTCCCGTCCTATTCGACACAGATACTCACCGAAGCAGCCGTGCCCGGTGAGTATCTGAGTCAATCGGTAGGTGACCTCCTCCTTCCCGTTGAGCCAAGCTTCGAGGTGCGGGAGTACGGCACCGACGGCCCGCTGGCGCGCGCAGATCCGTAATTCGAGCTGCGCACGCCAGGCCGCCACAATCCGTCGGTGCCACTCCCGCTTAGGCACTTCGTGCGCGGGTTCCAGGGCGCTCCCCCCATCGCTCCCCCGGTCGACACGCCGCGACGCATACGTCGCCGCGTACATGTCGGCCAGGATGTCGAATGGGGGGGAGCGTCCCAGAACTGTCGCCGCCTCGTACGAGATTGTACGGTAGCCTCGTACGATCCGTATGGCCATTATCCGCTGCAGGCTCCGTAGCAGAGCTCTGCAGCGGGGGGACCTCGCGCAGTCTTGCGACCACACGGGAGCCCCATACATGGCCACGGATCGCACGACGCCCTCGTACAGGCGTTGGCTGTTGATATATATTTCAATAAAAAATATTTATATATGTATAATACATGTATGTCTATCCGTTATCCTAGATCCTATAACACAAGCCTTACAGAGCTTAGATTGGGCTAGGCTAATTGGTGTAAGTGTAACAAATATTTATTTATTATTTATTTATTTACAGTCTGTACCTTAAGTGTGAATATTATGTGGCTGTCGGAAACTTACTTTTGTATTCGACAATAGACGACTGTCCCTGAATGTGTAAGTTTAAATTTATTGAAATCTATTTTATAAATAACAAGACGACATTGTTGATTATTTATAATGTTTTCCAATAATCAAAATTTTATTGTTATTATTATTTTTTATTTATTTATTAATCTTTCTAACGAGTATGTTGGTTAAGAAAGCGCGAAATATCTAAAAAGTATTTGGGTATTTCCAGATTATAGTTAGAGAAAAACGTTTCGTACTTCAACGTATATTTGTATTTGTTTAACTTACATATTATTTTTTACCTACATAAAATTCAAAACGAAAAACAAAAGAATTCAAAGTCCATGCAGGTACATGTCTAATAAGAACGTTAAGTTTCCGGTTTCTATCAAAGATATTTTTCTCAAAATTCAATATTGTTTAACAATATTATTACTTTCTCAATGTTCTTAAATATTATCAAGTTTATCTTCAAACTGAAGAAAAAGTATCATCATATCGTAATTATATTCAATAACAAGTCAATAAGGATAAAGATTACAAGTCGTGCTAACAATGACTGATACATTGATAATATTGCCCGTATTAAAATTTTGAGATAACGCCAAGTTACACTTTGGTTGGCCAGATTATAGGTGCACAATTTATTATCTATTCTTTTCTTGTCAGATTGGGCATTGTCTACTCCTTCTTTATGATTATCCTTCTAGTCGGTTTGATTACTTGCGATTACAACCGAGCTTATGTACTTTTCTATCAATTCAACTAAAACTTCCCTCTATTTCGTAGTTTTGATGATGTGATTTCATATGATTCTTCAAGCTACCGTTTTGTGTAAATGTAGTGTTACAAATGTCACACTTGAATCTGGAACAAAAATAAATCTATGTATTAATTTGTACCCTGGAAAACCTACTTTTTATTATTACACACCATTAATTTACTAATTGTATTTATACTATCAGGAGCACATATCATATAAAAACAAAAAATATGACTAACAAACGCGTAAACTGAGCGAAACTTTTGTTATTGATTTGAAACAGAACCACAAACAAAAAACGTAACGTACATTTGGAACATACATTTTTGTTTATGGTTTTATGCTTCTTTGAAGTGTAAACAGTTTTAAATTAAAACCATATCATTTATTGGCAGATCACAGTTAACTTGTAATGGTAAATAGGCTCAAACTTTTTGCTCAGAGTTCAGTTCCGATTGTCAACTGCATCAATATACGGAAAAGATTGCAATACTGGTATTTTCCTATGCAAGGTCACCTACGTTAGGTGTTACGTTCGCATAACACCTGCCATAGATTTTGAACCAATAGTGTGTGGTAATGTCTTCTTTGATATTTGAAAGTAATTAGATAAATCATATGATCTGTGGTTGTGGGAAAGTTTTTAACTAACAATATTTTATCTATTTGATTAATTGATAAACTTATACGATTATATTTTCTTTATTCCAGTCATCTCAGTATTATCGTTCTAGTCATCTTAGTTTGAATGGAATGTTGATTTCTTATCAGTTTATATTGTACCGATTTCAAAAGATGTTTCAAACTTTAAACATAATCGTTAAAAACATAAGCTAACTATAGAGCATTTCATTATCTGAGACTACGTTGGCTTATTTTTCTCTTAATCTATTTTTTAATGTAAAACATCGCCCTACACTGAGATTTTTATCCTATGCAATAACAAAAATAGAACTTTCATATGCACATATATCCAGATTGAAACAAACTTGCAAGCTATACCAAATATCAGTCACGTGCGGAAATCGAATCCGCGATCCGTTGCGTAGTAGCCGATCACTCTACCGCTGCGCTAAACGTCTAAAATTTATTTCAATAGTATGACAAAACAAATTTATATTGAACATACACAGCCATTTTTTTCTGAAACTATAAGAGCTATACTGTTGAAACTTGGTAGGTAGATGTATTTTGTGAACCGCATTAAGATTCTGATGCAAGAATAAAAAAAATCTAATAAATATTGGGGGCTCCCCATACTTAGAACTCAAAAATTTTTTTTCATCAAACCTATGTATCTATGGATAGGTCTTCAAAAATGATATCGAGGTTTCTAAAATATTTTTCTAAACCGAATAGTTTGCATGACAGACGCTTCCAAAGTGAAAAAAAAAGTTTGACGCAGTGGTCTAGTGATCGGCTACTACGCAACGATTCGCGGGTTCGATTCCCGCACGGGACAGAAATTTTGCATAACCTACAAAAGTTTGTTCCGGTCTAGGTGTATCTGCATATGAGATTCTATATTTGTGACTGCACCCACGACACAAGATAAAAATACTAGTGTTAGGTGACGTTTTTTTTTTTTTAATAAACAAAAGTTAATATACGAGCTGTGCTACATCATCAAGCTCATGAATTATATATTCTAACCTCTATCTATATTCTTATGTTAGATGTATGATGTACTATGTTTATTGTTTCATTTGGGGGGTAAAATCAGTATCCCTAGGTAAGTTATTGGAGAGGTTAGAAACTACTGGTCTTTCAGCATGAGAAGACTTTAACTGCTTTTCGATTTTCGAAACTTTACCTGCGGTCAGCTGCGTGAGAACGGAGATGCTCTTGCAAGGATTGCAGTCGCGGGTAGCTCTTGTCACATAGCTCGCAGCGGAAGTTCCGCTCACCTGTGTGGGTTGCCATGTGCTCTTTTAATCGGGACGGTAGGTAGAACCTAAATGAAGAATTTTCATTATAATTTCATATCAATAGTCCTAAGTAAAACATTTAGTCCATTGATCGTCTAATTACAGATTTCATCCGAACACAATTTGACAAAAAAAAATATAACGTACAGTTACCAGCACATCAACCTACTACAATATATCGTTTGTAAGGTTTCGTACTATCGCCACTTAATAGAAATGTTCGTGTGTAAGCGGATCGCATCGAGCACGATCAGGTGACCCATAGCTATTCCTGATTGGCTACGAGTTACTACAACCAACCATAGACACATGGTTTTGATATCTCTCTTGGTGTCAGTCTGCTTTACGCGTTCGCTGATTGTCGACATACCTGTTACACAGTTGTTGCTTTTTCGTGCTCGTTTCAACCTCCGTTTCAACTTCTGCTAGAAATCGCACTGAGTCAGTATAATATAAATCAATTTATATTATACTGACTTATGCATGTTTAAGGACTATATCCTTACGAATCAATCTTTCAATTGAAGAAAAAGTAAGAATAGTTGCTTTTCGTGTATGCAAATTTCGCAAGACTTTAAAGACTCATAGAAGGAAATTAATTTCCTTCTATGAGAGGTATTAATTACTATTTAGCAAACAACAGAAGCACTCGAATATTTAGAAACTGAAAAAAAATATATTCCACTGTTTCAAATAAATAGTCAATACAAGTATTCGGTCAAAATTTATCCAAAGGCATTTCTTTTGTTGAGTAAAAACCCACACATGGCCCTTCAATATATCATCATCATTATCTAAGAACTATTAGTAAAAAATCCATCAGTCTGCCATCCCGCCGCATCTCATGCACTAAGATAGCTAGCAGATCAACAATTAAAAAGTTCACAAATTACGTATTACTGTTGCCGCTATCTATAGGTACAAATAAATAATATTGGAGAGTCTGTTTGTAATATTAAAATAACCGCTTTCTACTACATTCATATGAATGTATATACGGTACACATACCAAAATACATATTTTTTAGATTTTTGTCTGTCTGTCTGTCCGTTTGTTCCGGCTAATCTCTGGAACGGCTGGACCGATTTGGATGGGACTTTCACTGGCAGATAGCTTATTTAATAAGGAGTAACTTGGGCTTAGCTTATGTAATAAGGAAAAAAAATAAAAATAAACGATTTTTGTATTACGTTACAGTAGGGGGGCACACGCAAGCGCGGTGTTGCCCGTCTAGTGACCCTACCGTGAGGCTGCGTGCGCGTCCGGCTAGGCGTGCACGCCGTGGTAGAGTCTCTCTGTCTGGGGGACTGTCCAGGGGTTCTCGGACAGTCCCTTCTTTGGCGGTGGATCGACCAGCTTTTGGTCGAGTCGGCCCCGGGACACATGGCGGTCGAATCGCGAAAGCACATCCCGCCATGTGCCCCGTATGGGCCTAGAGAACTCGGGGGGTTTTAGTGGGTAGGCCAGTCCTCTATGACCGGAGAGCCCCACACACGGCCGCGCCTTGCCAGCGCGGTATTATGGTGCATAAGGTCGCATATCCCCCTCACAAAATATATAGGGGGTTCCCATACAACTGACTTGACTTTTATTTTAAAGTGTCCATTGTTGTGTATATAATAATACGGAACTCTTTGTTTAAACTCTATGTAAAAATCGAATAAAGAAATTTATTAATCTAAATGCAAATTAAAAAAAGAAAAAAGCGCCACCTATAGATTAGAATACAGGTGGCACTTTTGTCTCAATATCTGTCAATTATGATGATTTGTCACGAAATAATATTTTCGTAATAGTAAATAACGCTTTGAAGCATATATTTTATTAAAAGAGAGAGATGAAACCTCTTTGCATTTAATGGAATGACTGCACCTAGTGTTATAAAAGATCTAAATGCAACACTATTAAGTTTAAGGGCTAGTTATGAATTTATAAATATTACTATCTAAGGAATCTATAGCTATTGTTTATATTTATAATCATGATCTTAATATTTGAATATCTA
This sequence comes from Scirpophaga incertulas, assembly GCA_036419045.1. Classification (NCBI taxonomy): domain Eukaryota; kingdom Metazoa; phylum Arthropoda; class Insecta; order Lepidoptera; family Crambidae; genus Scirpophaga; species Scirpophaga incertulas. Next base: position 7,575,506 of record CM071636.1, read on the forward strand.
TAAACAATGCAATGAAAATCAATAAAAATTAAAATAAACATAATTCTAGATTTGAAAAAAATGATTTTGATGACTATATACCTGTCGTGATGATATTTGATATTAATTACATTAATCATGCTCAAGGCATTAAAAATTTACTATAGAAGGTAGAATGTACCCACCTTTGATCGCACAGGTCACACTGATGCCTGTACACTTTCAAATGATTTCGTCTGTTATGCTCCATCAAAGTTTTACGTCTATTATACACTTTATCACACATTTTACATGGAAATGTCCGTTTGTCACCGTGCTGTTCAATCAAATGTTTATTTCGGAGGGCGTAGGACAAGAAGCTAGCTTCACACTTATAACAGTTCACTGTCGGTTTCTTCTCGTGCACGGTAGCAATATGTAAATATTTACTGTACTTAGATTTCAAATTTTTACCACAAATTTCACACGGAAAGTTAGCCTCTACTTTGTTATGAGTTCTTATGTGAGTCCGTAAAGAATTTTGCTCAAGGAAGCAAGCACCGCACTGGTCACATATGAATGTTCCAAAGTGCTCTATCATATGTTTCTTCAGCATGTCAAAATAAGGAAAGGCCTCCGAACACTCTGTACAAGTTAAGTTGTTTAAAGTGAGACGGAATTTTAGGAATTCGTTGTTAATCTGATGTATTTGTTTGTTGTGTTCGCTGGCCACATGAAGTTTGAAGGAATCAATGTCCTCGATTTTCGCCGTACAGAGCCTACAATCAATCCTTGTTATATCAATTTTAGGTATTTTCTTGTGCTCCATCATACTCTCGAAGTTTTTTGGGTCATGGGTGAGAGTATGGTCTCTCAACTCTATTGGGTTCACAAACTGATCCTTGCAATAGTAGCAATAGTAGTTGCTAATTCGATTCAGGAAAGGACAAACAAAAGAATTCTGCACTATTGTTACTGTATTGTTATATGCTTGAATTTCACGTTCCATTGAGTCCTTTCGTTTCGTTCTTAGGCTGGGTTTCTGCTTTTCTCTCTTGATGGGGATGGATTCTGGATATAAAAGTAAAGATGATTTTAGCAAATACTCAAGGTTTTCACTTTGCTGTATTTAAGGAATGATGACAGTACCTTTAGGTTTATCCAGCATCATATCCAGCTTTTTGCTGAGACGATCCATTCTGGTAATTACAGTGCGTTCACGAGGCACAGCAGCTTTTCTTCTTCGTTTAGTTTTCGGTTTGATGTCCTCTTTGCCACTAAAAGGTTGTTTTATATCCAGCACAGCATGATCCATTGTTTCAGGTGAGTAATCTGGGTCTGAAACATTTTTTGTACAGTTAAAACCTTTCGATACATGAAAAGAAAGTGATACGTAGAATAAAAATCAAAAATTTATTTATCAAATAAGATTTTTACAATCACTTGCCATTGATTCACAAGTCTAAGGAGGCAGACATTGTACTGGAAAAACCAACAAGGGCTATTTTTTTTCTGTATTTTTGCAGAGTCGTCAATTATATTTACCATAGTTAAAATCTATAGTTTCATTGTGTTCAATTCAATTCAACGACTGGAGTCTCGGTATTTGTTAAATGTGGTTTAGATTTTGTGCCAAGTCTGAAACGCACGTTATCAACAACAGATATGAGGTCCACTTGACTTGTCACGAAAAACGCCTCGCATTGAGCTAAGGTGGAAACGGATATCCGGCATAGTGTTCTTACATCGCGGTATGGTCGGCGAATCTTATCCCCCGTCATTGAACGTCGAGTTAGATTCAAATAGTGTGCTCAAATATTGGCTTCTCATTTTCTACGTGGGCCAAGAATTATCTCCCTTGTATATAGGTAGAATGAATGGCATGCAGGTAAATTCCCCTCAATGAGTTAACCTGAAGGAATATGCTCCAATCTTTTGCCAAGGCTATTTGACTGGTTTTTAAAATCCATTTTATATTATGCAGTAGAGTCTAAAGAACCCAGTAAAAGTTGTTATTTTTAATTCTGGTATATATTAGCTGAAAAACCTCGAATTAAAAATTCAATATTTAAATATTGTGTCAAAACGCTACTTTGACAATATGGCGCTGCAATGAGGTCGGTGACGTCACTTGCCTGTATTATCTGTGACAACTGGCATAATATATTTGTTTGTTGTAAACAAAGCGATTGGCTTCACTTTTTATCTGTGATTTATGTAACAAAATGAGTTACAAATGGTGTGCAGTTCCAAAATGTACAAATACGTCGTTAAAATCTCCGGAAAAACTATTTGTAAGTGTTCCAAAGAATATCGAAGTGCGCCGAAAGTGGTTGCTACTTTCTCGGAGGGATCATAATGACAGCGAATAGTACAAATATTTCCTTTTGTGAAGACCATTTCGATGTAAGTAAACATAATATTTATATTTTGTAATAATTAATTACATTCAGAATGTTAATATTTTCGTTATTTATTTGAGGTTATAATACCTCAAAATGTTTTTAACAGAATGTCTCTTGCAACTCACTTCGAATATTTCCGCTGTTTTCCATAATATTTGTTAAAATTTGTAGCTAAAGAGTCCTATGATTTCAATAAGCAGTACACTAAAAGATCCCGACTAAAACTTGTTTGTTCGTTACAGATGGAAAATGACATGGCAAATTACTATCAGTACAAAATGGGTTTCAGTCAGAAAATAATTTTAAAAGATAAAGTTCTGCCTTTTAAATTTCATTGCCAGCCAGATCGCATTAAAAGAATGTGTGATGCTGGTACTTCCCGATCTGCATTTGTCAAACGGCAAAGTAGTATTCTAATTAGTCTGTGCGGCAAAGAAATGGAACTTGTTAAACAATGTGAAGAGCATTCAATAACCGACGTAACGTGAACAAATTATGGTTTATGTTCACGAAATTGTGCCAAACAAACTTAATTATTTATAACCTATATAAGTTTTTGTGTAAGTTCATCATTATTTGATCACTTTCTTATGATATAATTTAAGTTACCAGTAAAGTGTAATTATACTTACTTTACTATTTTTACATTTTTTAGCTCCGAAGCATAAAAGTCAGAATTATTTTTGAAAAATAATCCGACCATGATTGCGTCGACTTGTTGTAGGTTTCTGCTGTCTGCTTTTACAAAATCGTTGTCCATGGTTGAAAGTACTTGTAAAATAGTACAAATAAACAAAAAACAACAATGCATAATAAAGAAAATCTTAATATAATGGAGATAATCTACCACAACTAGGCGCAACACAAGTAGGCAAACGAAGTTTACAAGCAAGTGACGTCATGATAAATTCGACCAATCAGGGGCGTTTCGTGTCACGTGACAAACGTTTAAAAAATGCAATTTTTATTTACGGATTTTAAAATAAATTAATCATTATTTTCAACTTACGTTAATAAATAATAATTTTTTAAATCTTAATTTATACTGTTAACAGTAAGTGACACTTTATTTTTCGCATTGTCAATAGCCTATTTTATAAATGTGCTCTAATTTCGCTCTAGTTACATATCTTTTGAAAGACGAAGTGTTTAAAAACATCTTGTGCTATTCTGCCCCCATGGGTAGACGACAATCATTACTGTATCCTATGCCAATCTAGTGATCTACATGTAGTGATCCATGCGAGCACATTAGCAGTCTGGTTTAGTAGTCAGCACAATATAAGTAAAGAAACCTTCCTTTACACATCTGGGATTGAAATAGGCTTAGAGACCAGTTATGGCAGGCCATATACCAGAACGTAGTGATGAACAGATCATCCCCTATGATGAGATCTACTGCTGCATGAGGTCTGTAGTTATTTGGGTGTTCTCAATTAAATACTCAGTTTTGGTATCACCGCATGCAGTATGGTATGGCATACAAAGTCAGACATAAATGTAACATAAACATCCCAATGTTGAGGTCTTATTGAACATATAATTAATATGACTTACATAGCTACCATGTTATTACCTGATCCATTGTCTGGGATCTCATCTCTGTCATCCATGTGGTCAGAGTCAGCGTCACAGATTGGCTCAGGCTTCACCTTTACCTCATCTTTGAATTCTCCATCTAAAATAATAAATATCACTGTATGAGATAAAATAATACAGCATACTCGTGATGTGCACAATTACACATTTCACTCCTCATTCCTGCATGCAGAATCTTATGATACTTACTGTACAAAAGCTATAGTAAGTAATATTTGTTTATTGTTATTTTTTTTGTTATTTATTTTTCTCTCTTTATTTTGTAATCGTGCTTACAATAACTGCACTATAGCTTTAGTTGGCTTATCTATAGAGATAAGTCCGCCCTCATAAATTCATGATTTTATTATTTAATTTGTTTGTGTATAATAAAAACTGTATTTATAGATCCAATTGCATGCAATGCAATGCAATTAAGGCTAATGATAGTGTGCATGGAATATACCTACAAGGTCATATCTCTATATGCACAATGAGAAGGCTTCTCGCCCAGGCACTATGTTTAAAAGGAGGCTTCAACTGATATTGTGATTAAATTTATTTGAAACCAAATAAACTATTATTATTATCTATAAACATATTAGCTACATACTGATTTCTAGAATTCAGCACTTAATATTACTTCATAGGTTATTTTTGTCAATTTTTATATAGTATGTTTTTATTTATTAACTGTATGGTGCTTACTTATTAGTTTGTGTTTATAAAACAAAATAGTATGTTGTTAGTTTATTTATTAGCTATTATAGTTGTAATTACATAAAAATATACAAACCTTCTTTAATATTGACCTTAGCACTCAAAAAGATCTGTTCACTCTGAAGCACCTGATGTCGGAAGGCGCAGGCGGCCCTTAATTGTGTTACACATGTTGCACAAACACCACGCTCCTTGTCATCTCCATCTAGGTGAGATAACTGACAGAAATTCATCTATTATAAGTTTTTTAATACTACATTGATTGTAGTTTCAAACAAGAATGGATACAATGTTAATTACTGTATATTGTAGCAGAAAATAATAATGATTCATAATCTCTATCAGGCATTGCATCTAACATTTATTTTAAGTTTTCAATTCTCTATACACACAACTGTTTACATAACAATGTAGATCACACACAAAATATACCAGCAAACCATATTGAAAAACATATAAGAAAGCTTTTTCTTACCAAAAGCCCAAAACAATCCATGAACATCTCTGAGTAAATTTCTTTGTTGCCTCCCCAGTCATACTCAGTTGTTAATATTCGACACTTCTTAATTGATCTACAGCATCTACATAGCCCTGGATCTAAGACAGGACACTTAATTGTTGCATAATTGTTGGGAATTGCCATTTTCTTTTAAGAATATATTTTAATTTGATTCTTTCATTAATTGTGTCTGAACTTATATAAACGTTTTTATTAGAGCTTGTTCAGAAGCATTTATAATTTAATCTTGCCAATTTTTATACATATTTATAATACACTTCTCAGATCAGCAGTCTATGTTTTTGCGGATGAAATAATAAAATAAACACTACGCACTCGCCATAAATAAATAAAAGAAAATAATTCTGAGACTACTTTAATATTGTACATTTATATCTTGTTTAACACATTAACGATTATCTTTCAGTTTTTTTTATATATTATAGTGTATATTCATCTTTCATTCATGAAGTATTTCTTCTAAACTTATATATGTTTCATCACAGAAATTATGAAATAAAGAAAACAAAATACACAAATAGTCAAGTAGACAATTGACGTTTGATGTCACACTGACAGCTTTTTTTTATAATCTATACATATAATAAGACAGTAAAAATATTTTGTCTGTACATTTAGTATTTTTGACTGAAATGGATAGAGGGGCACTTAAATAGTTTATTAGAAAGCAAAAAAAATTTTTTGGAATTTTTTGTCTGTCTGTATGTATGTTCACGTTTATCTCCGAAAGTACTGAAACTTTCACTATTTGCTTTGTTTTAACTCAGAATAATATCTAAACTTTGTTTCATCAAAATCGGTTCATTAAAAAAAAAGTTATCGTCATTTTAATGAACTCAAATAAATAAAACTGGAGTGTCATCTGTGAAAATTGGAGACGGTGAAATTTTAATCAAAAGTACTGTGAAAATAATATTTGTGGAAAAGCTCATTGTTTTGTGCCATACTATACATACATACATACTAATATTATAAATGCGAAAGTAACTCTGTCTGTCTGTTCCGCTTTCACACCAAAACTACTGAACCGATTTAAATGAAATTTGGTACACAGATAGTCTGGAGCCTGAGAAAGGACATAGGCTACTTTTTCATGCAAAAAAGGTTGTAAAGGGTTGTAAAAGGTTGAAAGGAGGGATTATTGGTTGTATGGAAATATTGTTAAAACTACTGAACCGATTTAAATGAAATTTGGTACACAGATAGTCTGGAGCCTGAGAAAGGACATAGGCTACTTTTTCATGCAAAAAAGGTTGTAAAGGGTTGTAAAAGGTTGAAAGGAGGGATTATGGTTGTATGGAAATATTGTTAAAACTACTGAACCGATTTAAATGAAATTTGGTACACAGATAGTCTAGAGGCTGAGAAAGGACAGAGGCTACCTTTTAAAGCAGAAAAGGGTTGTAAAAGGTTGAAAGGAGGGGGTGAAAGGTTGTATGGCAGTATTGTTAAAACATATCCTTCCTGTGGGAAATTCGAATATAACGCGGGCGAAGCCGCGGGCGGAAAGCTAGTATTTTATAAAATCAGATATTTTTAAGTTCAAAGTAGGAAAGATATCACGTCCACATAATAACACTAGAATATTCTTACTATAATTTGTTATTTAAGTACAAATACCAAAGAAGCCAATGTACGCTGTGTGATTTTTAAATGTTTCAGAGGCTCTTTTTCTTCCATTCGGAAATAGACATAGAAAGGAATAATTTATTTGCTAGAATATCGTACAACAATGTGATATTACTTAATCATATAAATGTATCACATATCTCACTTAGGATACCTGATTTACACTCGCGCGCGAGTCGCGAGACGAGGCGCGAGCCGAGGCATGAGACGAGAGTGTAAATAGACGCTCGCGGCTCGTATCGTGTCTCGTCTCGCGCCTCGCAGCGCTCGCGTCCGGAGCGGTATTTTGGACACGAGTCAAAGGACCTCGCAACAAACGCGAGCATGGTGTTTATATTCGCGCGCTTTTTAACCTTGTGCCGCACAGGTTGTGACTTGCAAATTGCCAAAATGGAGTGGTGGCAAGAAGAAACGTTTCGGTTTTTGGAACTATCCCAAAAAGAACACATTATTTGGGATCCCAAAGATAAGTCTCATAAAAATAGTAAAAAAGTGAATGATGCTTGGGAGAAGTAAAGTGTACAAATGGGTAGGTCTTCAAGTGACTTGAAAATTTAAAAAAAATCCCTCATGACAACCATTCGTCAGCATTTGCGGCGAAAAAAACAATCATTGAAATCCGGTGCAGGAGAAGATGATGTTTATAAGCCAGTGTGGCTGTATTATGACGCCATGGAGACATTTCTAGCATCGGTTTACAAATGTCATGCCACAATAAACACCGAAGAAGGACATAATGAAGAAAGAAGAATAAGCTCGAACACAACTGAACTTACCACGAGAGTGTGAACGGACATCTCATTTACCATCGCTTACGCGAGGCGCGAGCGCGAGGCGAGACGATGCACGAGGCGAGAGTGTAAATCTAGTAGGAGAGGTCCATAAATTACGTGAGATGTTTAAGGGGGGGAGGGGGTCGAGTCAAATCTCATTTAATCTTACGTTGGAGAGAGGGAGGTCTCGGCAAATATCACGCAATATTTTTTCTGATTATGAAAATATGTGTATAATATAAGCAAATATGTGTATAATACAATTTAGTTATTAATCAACAACAATTCCTAAATATGTATCATATTAACACCAATTATCATATATTAAAATGAATAGATAGCGTTAACAGGTTTAAATTCATTGCATAATTGATACATTTTTGAATACATAAATTGGTAGGGATTGGTTAATGTCAACGATTTAATAAATAACCATTATGTCAAATTTTACAAACGATTGAAATTCTATGTCAACTATTAGGATCTCATTGTTATTTTGAGTATATTTTCGAAGCAATAATAGTAAAATTAATAGTTTATATTTGATCAACTTTACAGGCACTTAATGGGTTTTAAACAAATCTAAAAATAAGATAAAAGCAACTTAACATTTTACTAGCAAGGGAAAATAATACTCTACACCTGTCCAGAAATTGAAAGAACCTCCTGAGAAGATAGTGTAACTTTGAAAGTCAAATCATCCAATAAACTAGATATCTGTTTGTTGAGTCCTTCGGATATTCTTAAAAGTGGTTCAAGTGGTTACACAAGATGGTGGTACTGAGCAAAAATAGGATAGGCTTATAGCAGAATTTCTGGATGTCTCCCTCATCGTGCATTGTCCAGTTGGATTTTAAGAATACTGTCGTGGGTGGTTAAATGAATAAGCCAACTCCAGCGTATACACGAAGAAATGTATTTATTATTTTTTAAATTACAATTAAATGGGTCGTGAGTAGTTTAGGCCCGACTGACAGGTTGCTTCCGTGATTCCCGGACTTCCCTGGTGGGTTGCAGCCAAAGGTGATGGGTGACCGCTGGAGGGGGAACCAAGTAGCGAGGTGTAGGTGGCGATGGCGAACGACGACAGGTCAGGGCTGATGCCCGTAAGTGGCGGCGCCGCTTTGAAGCCCGTATTTTAATCCCTGGGGAAATGATCATCAAGCTTAAGCCTCAATCCTATTAAGCGCCTCCGTTGATTGCGATCACCATAAAAACCGAGCCAAGCGAAGTCGGGTGTCAAAGCGTAGGTAGAAGGTGAAGTGGCGGTGATTACAATCAGAACGGAGTACGAGAACAAACAACAAAAAAAAAATTGAAAGCAAATAGGTAATCGAGTGCCTACTATTTTTTTATTTATTTACAATTCATTTTATTTACTATTCATTTAAATACAAAAGTATGTAGACACGGCGTCACGTCAAGTCACCCTTATTGACCTTTGGATCGTTATATCTGAGGTAGCAGTGCTATTGGGAGGTAGATTGACCTGACGCTGTCTGTACTATAAAATTTATATCACTAAAACGCGACTAAGAAAGAAAGGGTGCTAAATAATGATTAATTACACTTTTAAGCATAAAGCATTACGTTAGTCTATTAATTACTGCTTACCTATACTTTTAACAATACTAAGCGATTATAAAATAGCAATTGTTCATCACTTACCCTGTCGGGGAAATAAAGCACTTCACAAAAGTATAGTACGTTGAATGCTGATGTGTAATAGGTACCATAAATAGTTATCACAATGTTAGTCAATACGTGACTTCTATTATAAATTTACAAAAATATTGCGACAATATTCAATCAGCAGACCGTGCTACCACGGGCTTGCTCCTGCGACGAGTCGGAATCGATCGGCAAAAATCGGTTACGCACGACCCCGGCTCGTGCACAGAGCGCGCACCATTGGTCTATGGCATTAAAGATGCTTCTTTTATATCGCTATGTCTTGACGAAAGCACTGACGTCACTAGATCTGCACGTTTAGCTGTTTTTGCTCGGTATTGCGTAGAAAACGTCATTAAGGAAGAATTAATTGCAATAAAATCGTTGCTAACAACTACAAAGGGAACAGATATAAGTACGGCAGTTAAAAATTCGCTTGCTGAAAAAGAAATTGATATGAAAAAAATTGTTTCTGTAACAACTGATGGTGCTCCAAGTATGGTGGGTAAAAAAAACGGTTTCATAAGTTTATTCCAAGCTGACGTAGGACATTCGATTCTTGAATTCCACTGCATCATTCACCAACAAGTATTGTGTGCTAAGAGTGGTTTAATATCCTTGAATAATGTAATGGCGGTAGTTTACAAAAATAGTCACTCTCATCGCATCAACAAGCTTTAAACAAGCGAAAATTCGATGCTTTGTTGGACGAACTCGGCGACTCGGTGTATAATGGCTTACTGATGTATAATAGTGTTCGCTGGTTGAGTCGCGGGAATGTATTGAAAAATTTGTTGATTGCTTGGAAGAAATCAGACTGTTTTTGCAAAATGAGGGAAAATTGAACAATACCACAGTTATGGACGTTATGTGGCTTTCAGAATTGATGTTTTTTACAGACATATGCAACATTTAAACACATTAAACGTAAAGCTTCAAGGGACAAACAAAACAATTATTGCCATGATAGATCTCGTTCGCGCTTGAGGCAAAACTGCAAGTTTTTTAGAAACGATATTATCAAAGAAAGTACAGTTTTTCACAAACTTGAAAAAAATATATGAATAATTTATACTCCGTTTGTTTAGGTAATTAACTAAATGTAAACAAATCATAAAGGTTTCTTTATAGGTCCACTTTTTATTCCGAGATAAAATGTAACAAAACAAATTATTGGTTCATTTAAACATAATAATTACTATTATATCTTTCTATATATAACTACCTCGTTTAATTTAAACAGTAAATATTATTTATTTAGTTTAAAATATTAATAACTTAGATTATAATAGTTTCACACAAGTATTGCAAGGTGTGACTACTGTAAGAAACTAAAAAGACTGGTGTTCAAAACTTTCTTGTAAATTCATAGTTAAAATAAGTACTAAATTAAAAAGTAACCTGCACGATAGAGCGGCAACACGTTTAACTGTAATTTCAATATCCGGGTTACCAGACGCCATTCGTTTCGTGTCATTGTCATTTCACGGTTCGCTTAACGCTTTACTTTTCGTCGCATTTTTGAGTTCTTTACTGTTTTCTTATTTTGTTATTGTTTGATTTTGTTGTTTGTATGAATGTAGTAGTTATTACTTTTGATTACAATTATGTTGTTACGTAATAAATAATTTGTAATGCAATGTAGTTTTTATACACCTCAATATACAAATAAACATTGTAATAAAAGGTTGAAATTCCCTGAACGCCGCCATTTTTATTGTTTACCTTTAGTTAATTACCTAAACAAACGGAGTATAGATATTCACGAGACAGCAGACAAAGAAAAAATTACTGAAGAATTTATTTCTGTGATCGATTCTTTAATCAACGAATTTTTAGGGAGATTTTCTCAGTTCAAAGAATTGTCGGAAATACTCAGTTCATTATGTACCCAGATGTGACGTCATTTCATAAACTGAACTTCTCTCAATTTGATTGGTTGGAATTGAAGAATTTGAAATGCAGCTGATTGATTTCCAATCTAGTTCAATATGGATTCAAAAATTTATTCAAACAAGGAAAGAGTTGGAATTAATTGAAACTGAAAGATCGACAAGTAATTTAAGTAAAAATGCTAATAATAAAATTCTGGAAACATGGAATACGTTACAGACACATTTAACTGTTTGAAGAAGCTCGCTCATGCTATTTTAACCATGTTTTATCTACATATGCCTGCGAGTCATTATTTTCAGAGATGAATAACATTAAAACTCGGTTAGAAACGTTTGACAGATGAATCTAGTTCAGCATGCATTTTGCTAAAAGTAACATCTTACAACCCTAACATAAATTATTTGTCATCTAACCTGCAGCAACAGAAGTCACACTAATTTTACTGAAATTTAATATAAACATACCAAAATGTACCTTTTTGCTTGCTTTATTTAATAAAGAGTTTTGATAGTATTTATAATTATTATTTTGCCAATAATCAGAAAGTCAAAATTATTTGATGGCACGCGAATGACCCCATTAAACTTTTTTTTAGAAAAAATGGCACGTTGATGCATACAGGTTCGCCTACCCTGGTCTATGCGAACAAAAGGCGTAAGGAATGAATAGCTGCCGGTTAGGGTACCGCGCGTCAAATAAGTGAACCATCATCGATTACATATTATTCGCTTAGTTGATTGTATTTATTTATTGTATATATAATATTGGTAAGTTAAGTTACGTTTATTGTTTAATTAAGTTAAGTGTGATTTAAATTGTAATTAATGAATTTATTTATTTTAATCTAAGTTTATGTATTTATGATGTTAAGTTGTATATTTTTTATAGTGTACTTTTATTTTTAAGTAATTTAAGGATTTTTATTTATTATAATATTTTTTGTTAGTTATTAGTTTTATTTTTATGTTTTTTTTTTATTAATTATTCCTTTTATTATTATTTAAAGTAGGAAAGTACGTATAACGTTACAATACGTAGAACGTTCTATTTATATTTGCACTTTCTTGAACTATACATCAAATTCTAACAACTATGAAAAAGTATGCCGTGTAATTTTATTACATTCATACTATTTAAACCATTTCTTACACTCTCGTCTAACATACATATCGATGAGATACAAATTTGGATGTAGCGTTTGAAGTGGCGTAGAATAAACCACATCTCTTATACCAATGAGTTCACATAAGTTTTAAATTTTATGTAAAATAGATTTTCTACGCTATCAGAAAATATAAATAATGCAAATCTTTTAACTTAATGTTTATTGCATCATTTATATAGGTTGACCCAGAAATTAACGCAAAAACAAGTTTTAAAATACAAACATACGTACATAATTATAAGGTTGTAGGAGAATTTGAGTCAAAATTATTCTGGTCTTGAATGGTAAAAACACTTGGAAACATTTAAGAGAGTGAAACTAAAATGCCCTTACATCTTAACTCATTGACTTGATTTTCTCAGGATATAATTAAAATAGATCTACATTTGTGACCAATTTCGCGAAACTTACAGAGATGTTTTGAAACGTCTATCATACCTAATGCATAAGCAGTGGTAATATATTAACATTTGAGTTTTATCTCAACTATTTGTCCAATTTAGCCGATTGCTAGTGAATTAAAAACAAAACAACATAAATATAATTAATTTTAATTGTAAAACATACTCATTTTTTACCAACTAATTTGTATATCATAAATAATTATCGTTACATAAATAGGAAGATCGGAATACTGTTTTTTTTTTAAATAACATTAATGATTTTGTTGACAATATTTACATCATAACACTTTTATACGATATATTTCATTATTATCTAATCACACACATTTGAGGGCGCCACATAAATTGCGAAGAAATAAATAAGTATAATCTGTACTAACAAGATTTCAGCATTTATTCGAGTACAAAGGCAGATTATGATTTGAGCTCCTTACACAATCACCTCCTTGGGCTCCTTGGCAATTCCTAGTAAGAAAGTGACGCATGTTTATTGATGGGTGCGGTCCAAAACTTCCTGTTAGCGTTGGTGTGCTCTATTTACATGCAAACCATTGGCCCTTAATAACTTATTTATTTGACACAGAAAACACAGTACAATCTGTTATTAACACATTCATTTTATTCAATATAACATACCTTCCTTTTATACAATATACAACATGAACGATACTAACTAGAGTAGTACACATATTTCCAACTAAGGATAATAAGCCTCAGACGGCAGTATAAAACTTAAATTTTTTAAATGAAACATCATAAATATGTAATACAATAGTCACATCTTAACTAATACGTTGATGGTGATCTTTTTTAATGTTGTGAGAATTTGTCCAAAAAATATCTATTGCATCGTAATCGTACCGTATGCAAAAAGCGTGCTTTGTGTGTCAATGACGTCTTCAATAGTAACAATTCAAATAGAAAATTCCACTGTCTCCAAAACTGTTATGAATCAGAGCATGTGCACACAATCGCTGATAAGAAAATTGGGACCGCATCTATATTATTAATAGCGTCAATTTTTTCCTACTAGGAATGATTTTTTTCAATAATGTCTTGGTTATGTGATAACAAACATCAATAAATACTTCATTGTTCTTTCGAATTGCAGGCAAACAAAATAGTCTAGTAACGTAGTCGAAAGGTGTCATTTGTAACTAACTGTATTTTAAAATGTGCTATAATTATTAAACTTATGAAATTGAAATATAATTTAAAATGATCTTGATAGACGTAAATATTATAGATATAAGGAATTTTCTAATACCCGTAGTTTTTAATAATGGGTACTAAATTATAAATAATTTTCCTAACCACCTGGAGATCTTAAGTTTTTTAACATAAATTGAAAATTGAACAGCACTCTGATTAGTTTTCAGTCACATTCATTACAAGGCTGCATTCATTAGAACACTGCAGATGTGTTAGAGATCACAAATTTAAATAAAAAAAATACTTAACGTACTTCCAATCCTATCATCATTTGATTACTGCAAAAGGCCGTATTCAAAGCCTTCACAAGAAGGCTTTGATTAAAAATTATTAAAAAAAAAATCCCTGACGCACCTTAAAACGATTTGCGCCTGCTTAAAACGATAATAATTAGTCTTGTGTGTAATAGTTCGCGACTAAGATCACTCAGATCAGTTCACCGCTCCTAAACGAACTAGTTCGCTCTTTAAGTTCGTCAGCTTCCAACTCCCAGTTGGAATGCATCGCATAGAAACTAGGAAGGCACTGGCTGGCCGCCAAATCGCTCCCTAGTTCAATGTTGCCACAACTCAAAAAACATACCATAAAAAACATAGTGCCAGCTATACAAATGAGTCACGCAATGCGCATGTGCAGTCAGTGAGTGAAATGTCTTTAGTTCGGTCTTCACCATATACTATAACATATAAACGTCTTCACGATCCTTGTACTTTGGTTATAAAATACGAACAAAGGAGTTGGGAATGACGTGAAGTACTTCGCATATTTTGTCTGTGGGAGCGCTCTTATGAACTAGTTCGTTCGCGAACTACACAAGCCAAATAATAATTCATTCTATTAACAAATCTGAGATTTTGATGGATGCATTCCGTCAGTAAAGCTTTCATCTTAATTTCAAATACATTGATTTTATAATATTTGATAAAACAGAAGTTATATAAAATAATGGTGTGTCAAGTTCCAAAATCGTTAAAAAAGTTTGGCAGTCTAGCCATTTAAAAAACCAAAATGGACACGAATTTAAATTATCAATTAATATCAAACCAAAAATGTTCAATGTTTTCATACCCTAATAAATTAAAAATTATGCTTGTATCTGTAATATGGATATTGAGAGTAAAATGTATACTTGAAAACATTAAAAGGGATTATGCAAAAATTTTGAATTTTCCAAAAACACCTTATGAATTCCTAAATGGATCAAAACTTAATTAGAATAAAAAATGGCATTGAAATACCTCTTTGTAAATTAGAAAAATATAATTTGAAAAAATATTGCAGCAACGAATAAACTTGTGAAAGGTTGCCTGATCGAATTAGAAGTTTTTATTTGGCCAACCTAAAAATACTCAATATTCGTCAGAGATTGAGATTTCTATACAAATAATTTGTGATGTAAAATAAACAATTAACTGGTAGAGTTAATAATACTTTCTATAAAAACATATTGAATCCATTCTCTATAGATACTAGATAAAATTTGTTTGAGACATAATTGACACATACAAACAATTTCAAAAAAAATTTGACGCACCCCCATAATAATTATTACCAAATAAACGTATAACCATATACTGTGTAAATGATCTGATGTCATCAATGAAAACATGAATTAGTGCTAATATTTCAAACAGAAATATGTAATAAAATTACTGTTTCCAGATCTGTCAAATAATAATCTTAATCTTTGCATGTGCATACAAATGCTAATGCCAAATTTTATACCAGACTTTTGCTGTTTGCATGGATTACTTTTGTCTCAGAAACGAAAAAACTAGATTTAAAGAGTTTACACATTAGAAATAACAGCCTTCAATGTCACATTCAGGATGATGACTTTTTATATGAGATTTTAAACTAGCATTCTGTATAAAAGCCTGTCCACATATATGACACCTGTACCTTCTATCATTTGTATGTGTCCTTATATGGTATTGCAAAGATTTGAGCCTTGGATACGATTTATCACAGTGTTCACATCTGAAGTTCCTCTCGCCTGTGTGTGTTGCCATGTGCTCCTTTAACCTCGACGGCAAATAAAACCTTTGATCACAATACTCACACTGATGCTTCAACACTTTCTGATGATTCCGTCTTTGATGTTCTGTTAATGTTTTCTGCCTATTGTACACTTTGTCGCACAAATTGCATGGGTATGTTCTATTTTGTCCGTGAGCTTCTGTCAGGTGCTTGTTTTTCAGAGCATACGACATGAAACACTCGTCGCATCTCGGACAGCGGATTATCGCTTTCTTCTTGTGAACGATGTCGACGTGCATGTCCTTGTAATGATTCGATTTGAATACCTTCCCGCAGATCTCACACGTGTGCCGCTCGTCATCGTTATGCCGCTTCAAGTGAGCGTCCAGTCGAGGCTTTTCCAAAAAACAGAAACCGCAAATATCGCACGTATAGTTGCTAAAGTGTCCAACCATATGTGTGTTTAACGTATTAAAGTCTTCGAAGACATCACTGCACATAACACACACTAAATCATTCCACGTTAGCTTAAAGAGGAGCATCTTATCTGGCGCCTCAAAGAATATCTTTTTCCCGTGTACTTGGTCTATGTGCTGCTTGAACACATTTATGTCGTCTATTTTAGCTGAACATAATCTACAGTCTATTCTCGTGATGTCAATTTTAGGCATTTTTTTATAGCCCATGAGTAGTTGAAACGGTTTTGTGTCATGCGTTATTGTGTGTTCTCTCAAATCTTCCGGTTTGGGATAATAGTCTTTGCAGTAGAAACAATAGTAGTTATTCCGTCTATTCTTGAAGGGACATACGTAGGAGTATTGAATGATTGTAAGGAGATTCTCTTCAGACATACAGTCTAGGTCTCTGTCATAATTGATCTTCTTTTCAACTTGTGGTTTCTTTAATTTTGATATTTTTTTGGACGATCCTGCTGTAAAATCAAATTGGAGGTGATTATTTTCATATATTAAACTATCTTGTAATGCAAGTTTTATTATTTATGGAGCCCATTGACTAACAACAAAAAAACATTGTATAAATTCAAAATCTAAATGTATAAAATATGTGCTGACATTAACAGATAATTTCAGCAACCTTGTTGTAGCATAGGACAAAACCAAAAGGTCACAGCATATAATTTAGGATTAAGACAATGCCGCAGAAATCGGTCATGAATGTGAGTAGAAAATTTGAGTAACTACTTTAATTTCAGTTATATCCTCATACATTAGTGTTTAATTTTACATTTGACTATGAATCATGGATTGTTCTTTTATTCATTTTTGTATCTCTATAATTCAGACGCATTTTAGCGAACATCATACTTTGGTTAGTAAGTAGCCAATGACTGTGACACAGGCTGTACACAACACACAATAAGGGAGTATTATTAATCATGGAACAAAAACCGAGGTATTAAAATAAATATATTTCAAACTCGAGCCATGTGTTCTTGGTGTACTTGAAACTGTTCACAACCAAGTATCATCATCATTGAAAATAATAATCATCGATTTATCTGTATGTAGACTTTGCTTAGATTTTTTATATGCAATAGGGGGAAAACGAGCTATCTGAGATGATAAGTAATTACCAAAAAGTGTTTGGTATTGCAATCATTTGAATTGATTCGCGATACTATTTATTTATAAATTTGAATGCATTTATTCATTTAGAATGTTTAATGTTAGCTCAAGATCTATCGCCTAGTAGCAGTAGTAGGAAATTTTACTACTAATATTGCATGGAAATGCATGGCAATACCTAGCGAATAATAGTAAATCGTTACAGATACCAGCTTTGTGGCCACTCACTACTGAATGCCTTACACCTAATTGAGGTTATTACAAAAGTCTCATTGTTTTTGAGTCATGTTCTTAAATATTTCCAATTTGACTTCTTACTCACCCTTCCCTTTAATAGTTCAATTTTATTAAATCAAAAGGTACCTCATACCTGCTTTTTGCTTGGTCTTTTTTGACGACTTCAATTTCTTTGTGGAGCCATTCTTACTTTTTTTCTTTAATCTTCTTTTTCTCTTTAATGGTTTGTCAGAGTCTGACGATGAAGCGTAGGATTCACTCTCTTCAGCGGATTTCAACGGTAGATCTTCTAAGGAGAGATTGGGTAACTCAGCTTCTACTGCTTCCTTCATTTCCTCTGCTTTCAGTTGGGAGCTTACATCTGGAACTATGGAAAATATATATTCAGTAATGACAATTTGAGTTAATGAATTAAGTAACTTTTTAGACTCTTAATATTGATGACAATGTGACTGGAATTCATGCGGTGGTGGCCGCATGAATTCCTCCTTTGTATATAAATATTGATTTACGCACTTTAGGAAGGTGTACAGCACCACCTGGCTCCTTAGACTTCACACATATTTTTAAGTAACTAAAATAGTAAATAACACTTAGAGCAGTGCAAGTTCATCCTCAATTACAGATTTTTTACATTTTCTGCAAGTGAATTTGCTTAATTTCAGTAAATAGGTTAGGTCGATGTGTGCAAGACGCGCTTATGCCGATGCGTGATACCGCAAGCTCTGTGTTCGATTCCGCAGAAATCTTAGAATTGGTTGCACATAATTGAACTTAAATCTCAATACTATCTTAAATCCCGATTTCAATTCAAATAAATAGCAATATATATAACTACCACAATAGAATGGGCGGCGACGCGACACCAAGGTGAAAACCAGGTAAGACTAGGTGTTTTCAAGCCACCTACTTTGTATTATCTATGTATTCACTATTCTAATAGTAAGAACAATACACACACATATATATATATGTGTGTGTATTGTTACACACACTTAAGGGGATTACATGGCCCAATGACCTCGACGATTTGCTTAGTTTCAAACATGTTTTCGCGTCAGCGACATCTGTCGCTCGACAATCGCACTACAGTGTGCTTCAGTCTAAGATGAAGCAAGAATACAGATATGTTGTTAAATTCAATTTATGTTTACCTATTTTATTCGTTCTCTATAATTACTTTTATTTGTATACTATTTATATGATAATTACTTACTTTGGTGATATACGTACACATTTCAAATAAGTACTTGAGTAGTACAAATAAGTTATAAATAATAATTAATCACTTAGTAACATAGGTTTTTTTATTTGCTTTGATCGTATCATATTCTGTTTCAGACGAATAACTCAAAAATATGTCCCTGGTCTTCATCTAACACAAAAGAAAAGCCTCGTTATTCAGTGAGGTTATTCGGCTTTCAGCAGTGGAGTCCTAGCAGGTGCTTTTAGGGTTCCGTAAGTAAGAAACCCTGTCTGTCCGCGTCCTCAAAAACTATTAGTACTAGATAGCTGTAATAGGCGATTCTACTATTTTTTCAAAATGTTCCTTTACATGCGATAGTCAAGTGTTATTTTTATTTTCGCAAAATATTTATCCTGCAAGCAGGAAAAAAAGATCAAAATATTATCGTAAAATAGAGGGGCCAAAATGATGACCGCCATGTTTGTGACGTCAATTGTACTTCAATTCTTTTATTTATTATTTCTCTATAATGTATTATATATAAGAGTAAAAAGGAAAATATTTTTTGAAATCGAATCAATTATTTATGTATTTTTGGTTTGAATAGGCTATTTGACAATGCGAACAATAAAGTGTCAATTACTGTTAACAGTATAAATTAAGAGTTAAAAAATGATTATTTATTAACGTAAGTTGAAAATAATGAGTAATTTATTTTAAAATCCGTAAATAAAAATTGCATTTTTTAAACGTTTGTCACGTGACACAAAACGCTCCTGATTGGTCGAATTTATCATGACGTCACTTGCTTGTAAACTTCGTTTGCCTACTTGTGTTGCGCCTAGTTGTGGTAGATTATCTCCGTTATATAAAGATTTTCTTTATTATGCATTGTTTTTTTTTTTTTGTTTATTTGCACTATTTTACAAGTACTTTGAACCATGGACAACGATTTTGTAAAAGCAGACAGCAGATACCTGCCACAAGTCGACGCAATCATGGTCGGATTATTTTTCAAAAATAATTCTGACTTTTATGCTTCGGAGCTAAAAAATGTAAAAACAGCAAAGTAAGTATAATTACACTTTACTGGTAACTTAAATTATATCATAAGAAAGTGAAATAATGATTAACTTCCACAAGACCTTATATACTTATATAGTTATATATAATTAAGTTTGTTTGGCACAATTTCGTGAACATAAACGATAACTTGTTCACTTTACGTCGGTTATTGAATGTCTTCACATTGTTCAACAAGTTCCTGACAAATGCAGATCGGGAAGTACCAGCATCACACATTCTTTTAATGCGATCTGGCTAGCAATGAAATATAAAAGGCAGAACTTTATCTTTTAAAATTATTTTCTGACTGAAACCCATTTTGTACTGATAGTAATTTGCCATGTCATTTTCCATCTGTAACGAACAAACAAGTTTTAGTCGGGATCTTTTAGTGTACTGCTTATTGAAATCATAGGACTCTGTAGCTACAAATTTTAACAAATATTATGGAAAACAGCGGAAATATTCGAAGTGAGTTGGAAGAGACATTCTGTTAAAAACATTTTGAGGTATTATAACCTCAAATCAATAACGAAAATATTAACATTCTGAATGTAATTAATTATTACAAAATATAAATATTATGTTTACTTACATTGAAATGGTCTTCACAAAAGAAAACATTTGTACTATTCGCTATGTCATTATGATCCCTCCGAGAAAGTAGCAACCACTTTCGGCGCACTTCGATATTCTTTGGAATACTTACAAATAGTTTTTCCGGAGTTTTTAACGACGTATTTGTACATTTTGGAACTGCACACCATTTGTAACTCATTTTGTTACATAAATCACTGATAAAAAGTAAATCCAATCGCTCTTTCGTTTTTTGTTTACAACAAACAAATATATATGCCAGTTGTCACAGATCAGAATACAGGCAAGTGACGTCACCGACCTCATTGCAGCGCCATATTGTCAAAGTAGCGTTTTGGCACACTATTTAAATCTTGAATTTTTAATTCGATGTTTTTCAGCTAATATATACCAGAATTAAAAATAACAACTTTTACTGGGTTCCTTAGACTCTACTGCATAATAAAAAATGGATTTTAAAAACCTGTCAAATAGCCTATTTTAATTTTTGAAATCATTTATATTTATTATTAATAAAACTATGTAATTATAAGCAGTCTTTTCAAAATAAAATCAAATTAACATTGTGGTGCATGTATCTAAATAGGTAGGTACATAGGCTTATAATTGTATTTTGATTACAAATTAATTTATAATCACAATATTTTCAAGAACAAGAAAATTAACTAATTACTATCATAAAGAATATTCTTGCAGTGGTTTAAGGTATATATTGATATATTAGTTTTAATTGTATTGTAATTAACTGTTTATATAAAGGAAAATTCTATTAAAATCAAACCGAAAAATATTTTCCTGTCTAACTACCAATTAGTAATTAACAAAAATATATAATAATCTTATGTAAATAACTAAAACAAACTTCTTATAAGTTTTAATAAAAACAATATTATTCTAGAAGATTTTCTTTTAGGACCCGGCATTTTCAAAAACAGAGTTTAAAACAGCAATAACTATAACAATAATCGGCACGCAAATTAACCTCAAATCTACATAAATGTGACACTTGTTTGTTATAAATAGTATAGTTTGAAATGATCGGCATACTTCGCTCCATGTTGGTTTCATTCGGTTTTCAAACTCGAGTTAGAGAGAATTCAACTCGAGTTGGTTCGAGTTAAGCCCAACTCGAGTTAGTTACTCTAGTCGTCATCATTAGAACATAGAGAAGGACGCCTATTTTAGGTTTGTAAAAAGTTCGTGTTGAAAGATTACTTATGAAATAAAATTGGGTTTCCATAATCCGTATCGTTGGTGTATGGCGTTGAATTGCAAGTATTCTACCTTGAAAACACCAGAAAAGTTGTTTATTAAGGTTCCGAACAGCGATTCTATGAGATATGTTTGATTAGAACTCGCAAGACAAACTCCAACTCCAACAAAATACTCTCCAAAAACTTATTTATATCTTTGTGAGGATCATTTTAATGTAAGTACATAAGTTTTTTGTTAATGAGTCTTCTCTTAAAATACACTTTTAATACAAAAATGTACATAACCGAGAAATTGAGGTTATTGTTTACATTGGTTGCTATGTTATCTGGCTCATTTGTTGACAAACATACACTTAGTTTTTTTTTTTTTTAAATCTTCGCTCGTATCAAACAGGCAAAGAATACTTAGTTTTAGTACTAACTAGCTGTGCCCGCGACTTCGTCCGCGTGGAATGTATTAAAAAAAGTAGTTTATTTTTTTTTTGTTTTTGACATTTATATTTATTTTTCTAAAATAAAAGCCATCTAAAATAGCTATCTGCCAGTGAAAGTTCCGTCCAAATCGGTCCAGCCGTTCCAGAGATTAGCCGGAACAAACAGACAGACAGACAAAAAAATTAAAAATGTAGTAGAAAGCGGTTATTTTAATAATACAAACAGACACTCCAATTTTATTAATTTATATGTATGTATGTATAGATAACGTCATACCGAGAAAATCATGGCGGTCGGTGTTTTCGGTCACGTGATATATAGATAATAAAACTTCGATTTTAAATTAGAAATATAAAATCAATCTTACGTTTTTTTATGAAAAAGTAATATAATTTATTTATTTATTATTGTTTTGGAAGACCGACAGCACATAAAACATAAAATATTTTTTTTTAATATATATATAACAGTTGGCCAATAATGGGTCTTCACGTATGGAAACATACATTGAAATAAGATTAGGTGTGAACAATTACTATTAAATATTTAAGATCCGAACTAATCATCTTAAAAATCCTCACTAAGTACACGCCTCACTGTCGCCAAGCTACAATTATATATATCAATGTTTTTACATTTACACAAATCATTTAAAGTCTTACTAGCTCGCAACAAGAAAGAGTTTTGCCGATAGTTCGACGCGGCCACTGAGATGTAAAGGGGGGTATAGTGCCTGGTAGACCTAGATGGTACGTTGAATTTCAATTTTGATAACAATTCAGGAGAGTCAATTTTTCCTTGTAGAATTTTCAAAAGGTATATTACATCTGCTACTTCCCGTCTTTTGACTAAAGAAAGCAGGTGAAAGCGAGAGCACAAATTTCGGTAATTTTCGGAGTCATAGCCGATTCCAAGACGATAACATAAAAACTTTACAAATTTCATTTGAAGTCGTTCAATGCGCTGGATGTACTTTATATATCGCGGATTCCAGATTTCAGAGCAATATTCCAGGATGCTTCTCACAAACGTGCAATATAAAATTTTAATAGTTTTAATTTCTTTGAAACTGCTGCTGCTTCGCATCAGAAACCCCAAAGCTTTGAACGCCTTTTTTACTATACTCTCAACGTGATCGCCAAAGAGAAGCTTCGAATCATGTACAACCCCTAGGTCCCGAGCTACATAACTCCTTTCCAAGGTATGGTGTCTTAAGGCATATGAAGAGGGAACATTAAAACTCTTTCTTGAATAAGTAGATACTGAGCACTTCAATGGATTCAAGTCGAGCCTATTTCTATTACAGTAGTCATCCAGACGGGCCAGATCAGATTGAAGGTCTTTTACATCAGACTGAGAAGCAATAGCCTTAAAAATTTTCATATCATCCGCAAAACAAAGGAGCTTTGAATGGTGAAAGCATGCATCGATATCATTAACAAATATCAAAAACAAAAGTGGACCCAGGAGAGAGCCTTGCGGGACGCCACTGGGGACAGCAATCCAACCGGAAATGTAATTATTTATTGCTACTGCCTGAGATCTATTTGTTATATATGATGAAAACCATCTCAAAAGATCCCCACATATTCCCATGCTTTCCAATTTGACTATTAATAAACTATGGTTAATTCTGTCAAAACATTTGCTATAGTCTGTGTATATCACATCCACCTGCGAACCCCTGTCCATAGACTCAGAAACAAAGTCAGTGAACAAGATAAGGTTAGATGTAGTAGACCGCCCCTTAAGAAATCCATGTTGGCAATCAATAAATAAGTGCTTCAAACCTTGATAAATCACCCTGTAAACAATCTTCTCAAACAGTTTAGCTAAAATACAAAGTTTGGAAATTGGCCTATAATTTGTTACATCTGATTTTTTACCTTTTTTGTGAACTGGAGTTATAAAGGCAGATTTCCAAACCAATGGCATATCACACTCAGAGAGAGACTTCATAAATAGCATATGGACTGGACTAGAAATATTATTAGCGCATCTGTGCAAGAAGATCGGAGGAATATTATCAGGTCCGGCCGATTTTGTCAAATCCAGTGAAAGCAATGCTTTAGTCACGTCTTGTAATTGTATAGTAATATTAGAAATATTGACTTGGGACAGGGCATTCGAGGTTTCATTAGGATAAGTAATCGTTTGGGAAGGCAATGAAAAATTCGAGTAGAAGAAATCTGAGAACATGTTACATATAGATACACCGTCATTCGCAGTGGCGTCACCGTAGTGCATAGTGGATGGGATTCCCAGAGTTTTATTTTTTGACTTCACAAATGACCAGAAGTACTTTGGGTTACTTTTAATTGAATTTTCTATTGATAAAATATAATTATTGTTTTTTTGTTTTTAATTAATTATTTAATTTTTGCATTGCTCAGTACAATGACTATAAAAATAAAATTATTTCACATTTTTATGTTATAACATGAAAATAGCCTATTTGGTATATGTATATGAATCATGTTAAAAAAAGTAAAATAAAATATGAAAAAAAAAATTGGATTTGCTTTTATATTTAGGCATTGCTATCCAATTGATTTATTCTATGACAAGGAACTAAAATTGAAAACCACTACTAGTCCCTACGTAGAAGAGGGTAAGTCTAAAACTAAGGTTTACAGGAGAGTGAAATGAAAGGTCAAATCGCTCTAGAAATAAAAATTCTTTCAGCTTCGAATATATTGTTTACGTAATGTGTTATTATAGTTAGACATTTTTTTAAATGTTTTTAAAGATATTTAATTTATGTACATTTTCTATAAAAAAAAAACAGACAGATGACCGTTTTTACACCGTTACTGAAATAAAGCCACATCAGACAAATCTTAGATACTTAACCGTTTGTACGTAGGAAGAAATAATGCAATTTTTTATGATAAAATGCTAGTATTACCTGTATAAAAAGAAAAGAATATAATTATTTGTTTACAATGGTACCTTAAACATCTCTAGATCTTTAAGCAATAATATAAAAAAATAAATTAATGAAGACCGTGAATGACGTTAAGTTTGACAAGACAGCGTTTGCATCGAGTGGTACGCATTTTAAAACGCGAAATGCAAACGAAACGCGCATTTTAATCTACGGCACCAATTCCGTAAAATTATAATACTTGTTCTCATATACGGTTTGTGTATGTAGTAAAATACATACAATTTAAAAAAAAACATGTGTAATAAAAAAAATTGACCATTTTCGACATGACCTTTTATACGTAGGGACCGTCGTATTTATAACTTAAATTATCTCGTGACAATTACGGTATATAATATTCACACTATTTACAAATAGCTTTAACTTATAACTCATTCAAACCAATTCTTTTTTGTAATTTTTAAAAACAAGTAATGCACATACAGTCCTCTCTCTGCCAGAGTCTGTTTGACACTGAAATTGTTGCTTCGAGCATGCTGCCAGGGCGTTGCGGGGGAGCTTGGCGCGGGGATCTTGCACTGTTTTAGGTTTTTCTTTATTATTTAATAGAACATCGAAGAAAATAAAAATTCTTTCAATAGAAATTGTAGTCAAGATCGAAAGCTTTCTTATGGTGCAAATTTCATAGATTAGTAATAAGCAATTTCAGAGAGAAATTGCAATTAAGTTTTAAAAAGACTGATTTTTTTTACATGAGTCAGTTAAAGATACACTCAGCGTCAAAAAAATCGCACCTCCGAGAAAATCACGTTCAAATGTCGTTAACTCTTGATATGCACATGCAGTCGTATTAATTATAATTTTATTTAAAAGGTTATTTAATTAGCTTAATAAAAAACATTATTTTTCATTATCAAATAAAACCTAATGCAACAAATAAAGTGCCACAAAAAAATCTAAGGAAATTTTGATGGTCGGGAGAGTCGCCAGTTGCGCTACCTTTGTGGGTATAAAAGGGTCAACACGGGGTCAATGTGGGTCATTCGCTATTAAACCGTTGACTTGAAGAGGACACACGCACTGATTTTACTGAACAAAGAACATCTCACTACTGCAAGCAGGGGTGCGGCAGGTTGATGTCGCCCGGCAACTGAATCTGAGCCGTTTTTCGGTTAGAAGAGTCTACCAGCGCTTTTTAGAGACCGGTGGCTATATCAGGCGACATGGGTCCGGTAGACGTCGCTGCACTTCAGAAAAAGACGACCGGTTCGTTGTGTCGTGCTCTTTGAGAAATCGCTTCTCAAACGCTGTTCAGCTGCAACAGGGGCTCCAGGCAGTTCGCAGACGCACCGTGAGTGTCTCCACGGTTAGAAGAAGACTGAAGGAGAAGAACATAGCAGCCCGTAGAGCTGCTACAGGTCCAAAATTGACTGCAGCGCACCGGCGAGCCCGCTTGCAGTTTGCTCGCGACCACGTCGATTGGACCATTGAGCAGTGGGGAGCTGTTCTCTTCTCAGACGAGACACGAGTGTGTCTTTTTTGCAATGACCGACGGAGAAGAGTATACCGGAGGCAGGGTGAACGTTTCATGAACGTTGAAATATGGAGGCGGATCCTGCATGTTCTGGGGCGGTATGTCGGCTGCCGGCAAAACCGACCTTGTCTGCGTCTCCCGGGCCGGAGGTGCTCGCGGACAAGGGTCGCTGACTGCTCGCCGCTATATCACGGAGATCCTGGATTTGCATGTGGTCCCTTTTGCCGAATCTTTTGGCGAGGGGTTCACATTAATGCACGACAACGCTCGCGCTCACACTGCAGCCATCGTGAGTGACTTGCGGAGGTCCCAAATTTCTGTGATGCAGTGGCCAGCGAGAAGTACTGATCTGAATCTGATAGAGCATCTCTGGGACCACCTTAAGCGTAAGGTTCGATCTCGGGATCCGGCTCCTTCGACTCTACAGGATCTCCAAACCGCGGTGATTGAAGAATGGAGTCTTATCCCTCAAGAAGAGTTCCTGAAGTGGTGAGGTCTATGAGGGACCGTATGGAAGCCGTCATCAGGGCAAGGGGGGGTAACATTAGATTTTAAATTAATTTTAAGACACTTTTTGTACATTTTTTTTGTAAATTACAGATTGTTAATTAGGACTTAATTAAGAATTTTTATTATTTTTCAAATTTTAATGATTTTTGTATAATTTTAATAAAAAAAAGATTAAACTTAATTGTGTTTTGATACTCCTTTTTGTTACCTTTCTAATGATACCTAACACTATCCTCTACATAAGGCTTAGGAATTTTTGAATAAGATTTTTAAAAGGTGCGATTTTTTTGACGCCGAGTGTATTAGAATTTTGATTAATAGCATTCATTTTATGTATTCATTTTATATTAATAATATAATAATAAATAATCTTTATTTACTCACACATAAAGGTTGTCATAAATTACAAAAAAGTTGATCACTACCTTAATGTGAGAGTCTGGAGTCTGAAAAAGGATAAACCTGCTCTACAGATCTCCAGGCTCCCTCATCCCATAACAATTTAAACCAGAAATCAAATTCGAATCTTAAACGGAAATAACAATCAACACTTAAAACAAAATAAAAATTAGGTAAAGTAAAAGATATACATAGTTAATTAATAACCATATATAAATATATAGGTACTTAAATAAATTAACTTAGGGTTTACATAAAACATATAGATTATTGCGAGAATGATTAGCTATTATTGGAAAGGAATTAATAAATAAATAAATAAATATTAAATAAATATTTGTTACACTTACACCAATTAGCCTAGCCCAAACTAAGCTCTATAAAGCTTGTGCTATGGGATCTAGGGTAACGGATAGACATATATATATTATACATATATAAATAATTTTTATTGAAATATATATCAACAACCATGACTAAGGTACAAATGCTCGCATTCATCACACAAACATCTGCCCCCACCGGGATTCGAACCCGGGACCTCAGAGATGGCGACACCTTGAAACCGGTGTATTATCCACTCGACTATGGAGGTCGTCAAAAGTCGTCGTTAAGTATATGCAAATGACATTTTGAAAATATTAGATGGTTTTAAACAGACTAACGACCTAAGGCTTCCTCTAAGAGAGATTCAGTTTCTTTATAGCTAAGGTTTTTAAGCCAATCAAATAAAAATATATATGATATGAATAACATATATATTTTTTTGTAACTCTTGAACAAACGTTTTACTCAACAAATTTATTCAAGGGCACAGTGTTTTTGAGATTTCAACCATGTTATCCCCTTAATGTAACAATATATATTGATGTAAATGAATGAAACAAAATTTTTTTTCACTATACATTTTAAAAATAGCCTCACCATTAGCACCATCAACAGAATAATTGTCGAGTGACAGACCATCATCATAATCCGGCACTCCTAACGAATTGTGATCACTGACATCATCTTTTGGCTCTGGTTTCAGTTCTAGCTCCATGGTTTTCTTTATTTCTGGAAATTTTAAACATCTGGATATAACAGTAAATAATGACCCGGCGCTATTCGATATGCTTTACTATAATTAATACATGCCTAATATACATATAAACTTTCCTCTTGAATCACAGCAATATATTGCTATAAACTGCATTAAAATCAGATAAGTAGTTAAAAAGCAACTCATTTAAAAAAGGAAATTGAATATTAAACATTATAAGTCTCTTATCCACCAAAATTCGAAAGGCACCAAAATTCCAATTTTCGAAAGGATTATTTTTCAGGCAAAGTGTAGAGGGAGTGATATTTGAATGAGGAAGTATAAATATAGCATAGGAGCAATATTCATGTCATTTACTTACAATAGTCTCACAGTAGTTGATCAGAACTGATCCGATGACTAAATACAAGAATTGAATACTGAAAGATGATGGAAGGAGATGGTCACCAAAATATCTGAGACCTCATTAACCATTCACCACCCACCGCATCCAAAGATGCGATTCTATAATCTCCAAGTTGTGAAAGTATTTCAAAGAAACACCCATCTTCAGGGTAGCCTCTATTAATGTGCGAAACATAATGGTGATTAACATGCTTGTAAGAAGACATTTTTGAGGGACATCATAGAGCATCATCATCATCTACGGGTAGCCGTAGAGTAGCAGGTATTAAGCCCGAAAACTCCAGAGAAAATTCAATATAACTTAGCTCTTTTCGCTAAGTGTCAACCATTTTCCAATGTAAAAAAAATAAAACTAAAGGGCCATGTAAAGACATTTAGCTGTGTTGATTGTTGATGATTTTTTTTAGAAAAAAGGAGGTTTTGTGCTACTCATTTTCACATTACTACTAATAATTAATGTAAGAAGTTTTTTAATTAATTAAATATAACAATCTATCATTAATTATCCCAAGCAAAAAACAGTATGTACAGTATGCGCAAAACTGAAAAGAAGAAAGAAGCATTAGAAATACCCATTCATCCACATATACATACATAGTTATGTTCCAATAATTACCATCATCAGGATCCTTATCAGAGAGTTTTGCATGGAGAAAAAGCTCTTCGCACTGCAGAACTTGTTGTCGAAAAGCACAGGCATCCCTGAGACGGACAACACAAGTAGCACAGACACCATTGTCCCTCTCATTGTCATCTATATGTGATAGCTGGAACAACAATTTTATTACTGTCACAACTAATAAGAAAACTATTTGAAGTTTTTTTTTTTTTTATATCTATACTTTATATTCTACCAAACCTAAAGAGAGAGGCACACACCTCCAAGGGTCATAATATTCCAGTATCTCAAGATTTCCCCAGAATATAAATTTAAGAAACTAATTTTCTCAGCATTAGTGATCATTTATGAGAGATGATTCATTTAGCAAAGCTTTTTCCACAATTAGTACAACCTGAGGATTGGACCATTGTGTATTTATTTCGGTGGCTGATGTATGAGAGAGTTTAATATTAAGTTTAAAATAGATAGTATAATTATTGCAGTTGCGCTGTGTCCTCAGTACTGTTTTACAAAAAAAATTATTTGGGGGATCTGGTGTCAATCCTGCCATGCACCAATGTATTTTTATTTATCAAATTTCATATGTACATTTATCTAATGGTTCTATAGTGAAGGAAAACATCATGAGGCAACCTGAATACACCTGCTAAGAAATTCAAAGATATATGTAGTCAACCAATCAGCATTGGGCCAGCGTGGTTGACTAAGACCTAACATAGAGGAAGCGTGAGCCCCTTAGTGGGCTGTGATGATGATAATTATGGAATATATTTTAATAATTATATATAAACAATGGTTTGAAATTTTTCATACTTCTCGATATATCTATTCAAGCTGTATAATCTACTACTGAAGATACCTAATGTTTAAGTCCTACTATTATTTAGTAACTATAGTAGCTAACTAATTTCTAAAATAAAGCCAAGCCAAAGAATATTACCAAAATTCCGAAACAATCCATCACCATATCTGCATAAATCTCCTTCTTTTCCATCCAAGTATACTCAGCAGTAAGAACTCTACATTTCTTAATAGCTCTACAGCACCTGCACAAAGCTGGGTCTATCAATGGTCCATTATTCTTTGGAGCACTCATTTTAACTGTTATAAAGTAAAAATCTGACGAGTTTCTGTAATATTTACATAAACATTTTAATTTTACTGTTAAGAAAAATCCTAAGAAATAGTATCAACATTGCCGAATTTTAGGATGTGGCCCAAGCACAAAAATATTGGATTCCGACTCGGTTTCCGACAAAAGCTTCCCCAACACGCCAACGCCAAGTCAATAAAAAAAAACAAACTGCAGTTGCGTTCTATTTTTGTAGATGCGATTGATACAAATGTATAAATTACGTTATTGAATTTCATTAAAATAACAACTGTGTAGAATAATATTTCACTTCACCGCGAAAGCTTGGATCTAACAATATTTTTTTTTTACTTTTTAGTTACAGCGGTGCTGTTACTAAATAGTTTAAAAAAATTGTTCCCATACGTTTCGTGACGTTTTCGAACATATCCGCCATACAACATGCACACAAAAAGGCAAAATAATGAATAACATAACTTTGCACCTCTTTTTTCACTCAGGAGCGGAGAGGCTGAGAATCCTCACGAACCTAGTCCAGGATAACTCGAGCGAGCAGATATCTGACAGGGAGATTATGTAGGGCTCAATGCTAGTTAAAGCGACTGAACTTGTATAACCTTATTTATAACCAACCTCAGCCCATGAGCCTTGATGCTCATGATTATATGGCTGGGTATGAAAGGAATCGAATTCACAGACACAAGTTGATAGAATGTCATCTCACTCTTACTACTATGACATGTGAATATCTCAGAGTTGTTTAGTTTCATTAGAAAGCTACATTTTCACGGAGTTACATAGGCTATATTTAGTACTAGACTACTATAGAAATATATAAACAATGCTAATCGTCCTCGAGGGAAACCGTGGGACACAGCTAGTATTGAATAACTTGCTGAAAAAAGAAAACGTCGTGTTTTATTGTTATAATTTGAAATAGAGAAATGCAGAACTCGGCAAGACTTCGAAGATAATCAATAATGATAGTCCTTTGGGCAATATAAATTCTGGAAGGGAAGTTGCTGAAGTTTATTTCTGGATTGCAATAAAATTTAAATATATATATAATAATTCATTTCAACAATAGTATCTACTTTTCTTACATTTGGTTATGAAAATTTGATACATTTAGTTTTATTTGGGTTTAAAGATAAAGTATTAATAGTGAACCAGTGCAATACTTTAGAAATAGTACTATTTACAACGTCCATATGGCCGTTTCCTCTGTCAACCTTAAATATTAAATAAGTATCATCTGTACATAGTACAGTAATGCACAAAGTATCAGTGAAGTGTGATCATTAATATATTCTTAACAATTTAAAAGTAAGGGTAATTTTTAAAAAAATAACAACCGAAACAACCTATATACGATTTACCGAACTGAAATCAATTAGAACACGGAATGGTTAATTATCTATAGGACACCAATCGCACGTCCGTTGCGCACGAACCCGTAGCAAAGAGTGGCGGTCGAGGCGAGCTGTTGTCTGGCGGGGCTTGCGATTGCGCCACCGGTTGTGACGTCACTGAGTAGAGGGGCCGGGCAATGGAAAATTCTCTAACACGGCCTCTCCTGACAGCTGAACGTCCTCGTCAGCCAGGTTCTCTCCGGTCTGGGCATCTCTGTTCACCGCAGCCTGGTCTTCTTGTTCCATTGTTTATTATTTTTTTTTTTTGTTACTTTGTAGCCCATCCACTCTAACCAGATCGCAAGCGTATCGGAGCGTAGAACAAGCCGCATTATCGAGGCGCGCGCGCGGGGTTCGCCACAATGTCGGGGCAAAACAATAGTCACGATGTCGGGGCGAAACAATAGCCACAATGTCGGGGCTAAACAATAGCCACAATGTCGGGGCTAACCTATGGCCACAATGTCGGGGCGAAACAATAGCCACAATGTCGGGGCTAAACAATAGCCACAATGTCGGGGCTAACCTATGGCCACAATGTCGGGGCGAAACAATAGCCACAATGTCGGGGCTAAACAATAGCCGCAATGTCGGGGCTAAACTATGGCCACAATGTCGGGGCGAAACAATAGCCACAATGTCGGGGCTAAACAATAGCCACAATGTCGGGGCTAACCTATGGCCACAATGTCGGGGCGAAACAATAGCCACAATGTCGGGGCTAAACAATAGCCACAATGTCGGGGCTAACCTATGGCCACAATGTCGGGGCGAAACAATAGCCACAATGTCGGGGCTAAACAATAGCCACAATGTCGGGGCTAACCTATGGCCACAATGTCGGGGCGAAACAATAGCCACAATGTCGGGGCTAAACAATAGCCACAATGTCGGGGCTAACCTATGGCCACAATGTCGGGGCGAAACAATAGCCACAATGTCGGGGCTAAACAATAGCCACAATGTCGCCGTCGCAGGCCAGCGCGTGCAGCAGCTGGTCGCGCTGCGCGGCCACGTTGTTGCGCCAGCACGAAGCGCCAGTGCCGCACGCCGCCGCGCCTCTGAATCATATGTTCTGCGGCCGTTTGCGTCAACAACTATAAGAACATGGCGGTAGCCATTCGATTCCGGCAATGGACCCAAAACATCCATATGAGGGGTATCAAACGGTGCATCAGTTAGGGCCTTTACTTTAGCATGGCTCGGTCTAACCTGACCTTCGCTAATGCTTCTGCCAAGGTATTCAATTTTCGTACACAGAAAAGCACACCTTTTTAAATTAATCGAAAAGCCCACAATTCAATTGATAGCGTCACGTATGCTTTCAAGTTCCTGACTACCCAAGCCCTTAAGTACGCGGAAAGCAGGTTTACGTACACAATTGAACTGCCTAAGTAAATTAGACGAAATAAGCGATATGGTCGAGCCACTATCGATTAAAACATCAACAGGTACCCCCTGTATAACGGCTACAACTCCATCACTACTGAGGGTAGATTCATTTTCGCGACAAAAATTCACGTTATTTTTATTATGGACCTCAGATCAGATCAGAGATTTTTGTTTAGCAAAACATGTGTCAACTTTGTGACCAATCTTTTTGCAAAAAGAACAAGATTCAGACTTAGTCGGCAAAAAGACAAGTTTGGAATTTGAACTGGCACTAGTATTGGCGGTAGTTTCATTCGCTACTCTCTTAGTACAATTAGCTTGCCTATGCCCCGATAACCCACACGTAAAACACTTGCCGTCCTCAAACTTACCTTTTCTCGGAGTAAAATTAGAAATCGACTTACTCTTCGAATAATGAGTTAGGTGAGCATTAGTACGCAGTACACTTTTATTTGCGTTCGGCTCCACGCAAACAGAGAAATCTCGACCAAGTCATTGGGCAAAAGCCCAGCGTCCGCAGCCGACGCCCGTATTTGGGGGTCTGCCACACCACGCACCACTATCGCTGAAATCAATTCATCAGAAAGACCCCGCACCACATGCAATCGCAGCAGCGAGCGACGAGCACAATCGGCATAAGCAGGGCAACTGTCCGAGCCTGCACCCACCACCTCGAACAAAATGTTAGCGATATCCGGAGTCCGGGACACAAAGGCTTGAACTCTCTTTTAAAGCCGGTCCAAGTGCGCTCGCTCGCCACCCACTCGCTCAACCACGTACGTGCATCGCCCCCCAAACAGTTACCCATACGAGACAGACACTCGCAGGGGCGGCGTGCCGCAACCCGACCGGCCGCGCACAGGCGACGGGGACCTGACCGGCGATCGCGACGCAGCGCGCTCAGACGAAGCATGTCCCTGCGCCTGGCGCGCCGCGCCACGCGCCCGTCCTCCGAGCCTCCAATACTCTGAGGCGGGCGAGCATCGCGTCCATCCCGCACCGCAGCCGACCGTCGAGGATCGGGGTGCGGTTACGGCGCGAAACGTGACGCGGCTTGCGACCCCTGCTACGAGCAGTCTCACGTCTCTCACCATCCACCATTTCTGCAATAAAATTCAACCAACACCAAAAACCAGATAGAATCACGCAGATCCTATCCCACTTCTGATCTTAACAATTTAAAAGTAAGGGTAATTTTTAAAAAAATAACAACCGAAACAACCTATATACGATTTACCGAACTGAAATCAATTAGAACACGGAATGGTTAATTATCTATAGGACACCAATCGCACGTCCGTTGCGCACGAACCCGTAGCAAAGAGTGGCGGTCGAGGCGAGCTGTTGTCTGGCGGGGCTTGCGATTGCGCCACCGGTTGTGACGTCACTGAGTAGAGGGGCCGGGCAATGGAAAATTCTCTAACAATATATACAAAAAAACAAGGGAAATTTTTATGCGAATTTATTTATCTTCAAAGTATTATTCACACGTTTTGTTTCTTCCTGACTTTTTTATATTTATTCTATGGAATTTGTTATTGACATTGACAGTAAAGTGACTGACATTTAGCTTATTGTGCAGCTGGTCGAGCGAAGATTAACAAAAAATAAGGCAGCATGGTCCCAAGGCCTTAGTCTTAAATACAAAAAAAAAAAATATTGTGCGGCTGGTGCGCTAATCTGTGCTGGTGCGTTCGTTTCTTCGTTTTGTGTACCAATTCGTAGTTTATTTAGACTTTCGTTTTTAAATCGATTATTCAAAAACTTTTTATGTTTATTCATTTGTTATAAAATTATCCAACAATGGATAATACAGATGGTCAATCAACATTTTTCGGCAGATGCAAATGTTGTTTAAACTATGATTGTGTTATGAACATTTGGATGCAATACGAATTCGAGGGAGTCACGGAAATCTACGCTGAGCTGATGAAGGAGACCTTTTCTATCAACGTAAGTAAAAACTTAAACTTTACTGCATATATTTAGTTACTGTTATTTATATAATTATATGTATATATACATTAAATCAAAAAGTCTATGTAAACAATTCCTAGACTAAACTATTTATCGTAACATGGATCCGTATGTACTTCTAATTATTTTGCTTCAGATTTGGCAAACAACTTTCTCAGACTGATTCTTCAATGCATTTACAAACTGCATTCAGATATCTGATAGGGATGTTAAGTCAATAGGTCTTACATTTGCATAATGAAAACTATGACAGCCCAAATCAGTGAAAATTTATTTAAACTTTTTTAAACTGTAGGCATATCAGCTTTCAACATCAATAAGTGCTTGTTTGTGACTGATGAGATGATTGACCACTTTGTTCATTAGTGTAATATAAGTTTATGAATTTTTAAAACTAAATGATGGAAATCAAGGTCAATTTTCTGTTGTCCTACAGTGGTTGCCTGGTGAAACCTTTGAGGAGTTCATCTGTAACATGTGTGTGACACGGTTGCGGGAGGCTCACGAGTTCAAGACTGTTGTCTTGAGTGCAGAGAAGAAACTTCATCATGAATTGAAAGGTGACTAATTGATAAGATTGAGCAACAATAGATCAAAATAAAGTTAGGTAAACAGTGCCTATTTATAAGGTGGTTTTCAACTATAACATTGTGGGATTATGTTAAAGACATTCTATATATATACAGATAAATTCGATGGAACTTTAAAATTAAAAATTTAAAAAGTGGTTAATGAAATAGACCAACCATTTTGTCAGGTCTTTGTAAGGTGATTAAAAGCATGATGAAATAATTGACGTCTGTAAGATGATAATGGTGGACATTTATCAGATGTCATTTTGCATTTATAAATGCAAAACTTTACTTTTATAATACTATATAATTTTGAAACATATTTATCTAAAATCATTTATTCATTTAGTTTTTGTTTGAAAACCCATTATATTAAACATCAAATCCACCTCTTGCATCAGTATCTCGGTATTTTATCAGTCTTATCAAATAAATATACCCCTAGTTCCAGTTCCTAGTAGTGTGAACATTTGATAATCTCTTACTATATAATAGCCTTTATTCATGAGTGACTGCTTGATATGATTTTTAAATTTATACTAAAATGATAACACTTAGTGGAAGATTAAGTATATCACTGTTATTAATAAATGATATAATGATAGTTTCTATATGCAGAAATTAAATCATCCTAAATATATTAAACAGATAATTTAAACAGTTCCCTCAGCAGGTATCTAACTCGTAAACTGAAAAAAGCTTTAAATACCCTTTTTTGTATGAGAAAAATATTCTCAATATTAGTGACATGTTTGCCATAACAATTCATAAGACATATTCTGTATTGAGTTGATTGTTGGCTCTTGGTGGAACTTATTATACATGTTGAATAAAACTCTTGTAATGTTCCACTAATTTTAATTATTATCGACCTGACCGGTTTCGCTTTACAGCATTTTCAAAGATGTTAAAGTACACAGCTGTTCGTGTTTACGCTTCTATCTAAAAATTAAATTATAAATTACCTCCACAAAAATAACTATAATAAGTAGGTAGAATGAATATTCTTTTGACATCCACACTAACAATAATTGAGAAAGTGGGTAGATACTTGGTAGGTGTAAACGATTGGGATACCAGATACGGAAAAATTAGCCCAGTGTGGGGAAATTTAGTTACAATAATCTAAGTCTATAGGGTATATGAATGAAATGTCAAAATAGGTGTGTAAAATGTCAACACAGGTAAACAACTGCAAAATTACATACATAATTACGTAAAAGGTCAAAATAGGTATATAAAATGTCAAAACAGGTAAACAATTGCAAAACTACATCCATAATTACAAAAAAGGTCAAATGGGTTCATAATTGCAAAACATTGATAATAATTAGACAAGTCAGAAGTATTGAATGTCAGAAATATTGGAAAGTTAATTGTCGAAAGTTTTTTTTTTTTATTAAAATTTTTTATTTAAAATTTTTTAAATGTCAGAGAATTACTCACAAAATTGATTGTTCTTTTTTTTTTTTTTTTTTTTAAATAATTATACCTACTATTCAAAATAATGCAAGAGTGGGGATCGGCTCAATTCTAATTGTTGATTTAATATATTATCCCGGCTATGACTAATGACTTTATTTATTTCTAGAGTCTCCAAAGCAGTCAATCTCCTACCTTTGTCGCAAAAATGCAAAGCTTTAAAATTTTCATGTGGGTCAAATTTGTGGTTTTCAGTAATAAGATGTTCGGCAAAGTTCGATTCTGTCTTATTTAATCGCCAGCCACTTGAATGTTCTGCGATTCTTACTCTGAATGACCTACCTGTTTGGCCGATATATTTTTTGTCACATGTAGCGCAGGTTAGTTCGTAAACACCATTCCTCTGATTAATGTCGGTGTGATCTTTGCTATTGCATAACATACTTGACAGATTATGGGTGGTGTAAAAAGCTATGGCAGATTACGGGTGGTGTAATTAGATGGACTAGCAATGGGGAGCCCGCTATCACCATTGTGCGCCGATATTTATATGGACCATATTGAAAAGATAATCATGAAAAATATTAATTTTAAGTCAGCTATTTTTTATTGGTATGTGGATGACATTGTCTGTTTATGGACTGGGACTATTGATTTACTACATACTTTTTTGACATTTATAAATAACATAGATAATAATATTAGATTTACAGTCGAAATTGGACACAATACAATTAACTTTTTAGACTTAACCATAGAGCTCGTAGATAATAAACACACATTTAAAGTATTCAGGAAACCTACCTTTACGGATACTGTCATTCACGCCAAGTCGAGACACCCACTAAGTCACAAGCATGCAGCATTCCACTCTATGATCCACAGATTGCTGTCAGTCCCAATGTCAGAGAAGGACTTCAATGAAGAGTTGTGTGTTATAAAAACTGTTGCGGTTAATAATGGTTACTCATCAAAACTTATCGATGTTATACTAAGAAAAAAGAGGTCCAAGGCAGTCATAAGCTTAGCGTACCAGGGTCATGTGTTGGACCCTGCCAGTGTAAACAACAAGAGGTGGGCTCGTATACCATATTTAGGTGGCCTATCTTATAAGTGCAGTCGAACATTAGCGGGATGTAACCCAGCTTTTTACACCACCCGTAATCTGTCAAGTATGTTATGCAATAGCAAAGATCACACCGACATTAATCAGAGGAGTGGTGTTTACGAACTAACCTGCGCTACATGTGACAAAAAATATATCGGCCAAACAGGTAGGTCATTCAGAGTAAGAGTCGCAGAACATTCAAGTGGCTGGCGATTAAATAAGACAGAATCGAACTTTGCCGAACATCTTATTACTGAAAACCACAAATTTGACCCACATGAAAATTTTAAAGCTTTGCATTTTTGCGACAAAGGTAGCAGATTGACTGCTTTGGAGACTCTAGAAATAAATAAAGTCATTAGTCATAGCCGGGATAATATATTAAATCAACAATTAGAATTGAGCCGATCCCCACTCTTACATTATTTTGAATAGTAGGAATAATTATTTAAAAAAAAAAAAAGAACAATCAATTTTGTGAGTAATTCTCTGACATTTAAAAAAATTTAAATAAAAAATTTTAATAAAAAAAAAAAAACTTTGACAATTAACTTTCCAATATTTCTGACATTCAATACTTCTGACATGTGTAATTATTATCAATGTTTTGCAATTATGAACCCATTTGACCTTTTTTTGTAATTATGGATGTAGTTTTGCAATTGTTTACCTGTTTTGACATTTTATATACCTATTTTGACCTTTTACGTAATTATGTATGTAATTTTGCAGTTGTTTACCTGTGTTGACATTTTACACACCTATTTTGACATTTCATTCATATACCCTATAGACTTAGATTATTGTAACTAAATTTCCCCACACTGGGGTAATTTTTCCGTATCTGGTATCCCAATCGTTTACACCTACCAAGTATCTACCCACTTTCTCAATTATTGTTAGTGTGGATGTCAAAAGAATATTCATTCTACCTACTTATTATAGTTATTTTTGTGGAGGTAATTTATAATTTAATTTTTAGATAGAAGCGTAAACACGAACAGCTGTGTACTTTAACACCTTTGAAAATGCTGTAAAGCGAAACCGGTCAGGTCGATAATAATTAAAATTAGTGGAACAGTACAAGAGTTTTATTCAACATGAATTCATAAGACATATCACTACAAAAATAGTTGACATAAATAATTCTTACAGTTTAACATTAATTAAAAACATATTCTTAATAAGGTTTCAATATGTGCATCCCATTGTAGTTGTGATCTAACCTTATTTGAATCAACCTGTGTCACATTGGACAAGGTTGATACATTTTAATTTCGTAGAATTTAAAGATAAATTCACAAAAAAATCATATTATGAACCATACAAAGCTCTTGAAAGAACATTATTTACATTGTTATAAGATTCCTTATGTTTATCAATTGTCAATAGTAAAGAAATAGTATTATCTGCAATAATACTGTCCCACACCTGTTTGTAATATAATAACGAAGGTGATTTATTATACACAACCAGTGAGCATTGAGTAGTAATAACTTTAGTAGAGGACCCAATGGCTAGCAGATTCTGATATAACAAAACCACTCCATTTAAATTCCATTTGTTCTTCCAAGGATCAATAATATAACAACTAGACTAGAAAATATTTATATGAAGAACAACATAACTTTGGTTATGTTGTTATGTCTTGAGCATTAAAGAGTTTCAGTGGCGCTTTGGTCATGGCACTGGTTTACGAATCAAATATAGCGTTTTCCGTTTTTGTAATTTCATATTTATATTTATCTGAGCATCCTGCTATACTTGTGAAGAATTTCAAAGGTGTATATGTAAATATATAGTCAATTAATGGCCCACAATGGGCCAGTGTGGTTGACCCATTGAGGTTTGTGCCCATTGCTATGTATATAAACTATAATAACTATAACTACTGTCCAATCTAGCACTGTCCACGGTCTATAGTGATGGGGTACGGTGCTCGGATTTTAGTGTTGACAAGTTCAAACATCTAAACAGATGAACTTTTATTATATGTCAAAAGAAGTGTAAGTTGATTGCTTGTTCTCAGATATTGAAAGTGGAGAAATACAATTTATGGATGAAAACAACATCAAATTGGAAATTAAAAATGAAGAAGTTGAACCAAAACTACAGACTAATACAGAGTTCTTAGAGGTGGAATACCTAGATGAAGTCAAAGAAGGTAACTATACAAAGTTACGAGTGAACAAATGAAATAAATTCTACTTATGAAACTGCCCCCAAATTATTTTTGAACAATAATGAAACGTACACTATCTTGTAGATAATCGGCGTAAGAAGAAGTACTAGTCGAATGGTAGGGTATTTAAAAGAGAATCTTAGGTACTTAATGTAGAGCTCTTTAAGCTTTTGATATATATTTCCAATTTAATCCGACTAATATTATAAATGCGAAAGTTTATGAGGATGCATGGATATTTGCTATTCTTTCACGCAAAAAATGGACTGATGAAATTTGTTATGGAGATAGTGTCAGATCTGATGAAGTATATAACATTAATTACTCAAAGAAAATTTCTGTATTTTATAGGAAAATCTCAAATAACGCGGGTGAAGACGCGGGCATAAAGTTTTATTTTTGTAAATTTGCTTAGCGGTTCCATCCGTCTTCACGTCTTACGTCAATAAACTTTTTTGTCACCTCCATACGAAT
Source organism: Scirpophaga incertulas (assembly GCA_036419045.1). Lineage (NCBI taxonomy): Eukaryota > Metazoa > Arthropoda > Insecta > Lepidoptera > Crambidae > Scirpophaga > Scirpophaga incertulas. Next base: position 7,616,771 of record CM071636.1, read on the forward strand.
ATATTTCTTTAAATATGGATATATAAAAAAATGTTGTTTCTTGTAATGAGATCATAGCGAATGCTTTTATAGTAAAATTTTGTTAATTGCATATCTTATCGCTTCCGTTTTGTGATGGAACGAAATGCTACTTACTTACATGGAGTAAAAACTATTTAATCAATTTGAGAAATTTGATAATGAGACAATAAAAATACGCGTCTTCTGGTATGACTCTTTGACTTAATTTATTGGGCGAAGTATTGTTTTTGACTTTATAAAATATTTACATAATGTGATTGTTCAAATCACATACTAAAAATATAAATATAATAGAACATAAAAAAAAATTCGTCATGTTTCAGAATTACATAATGACAATGGTGAACACGAAACCGTAGAATTAGCCGGTGGTGAATATTATGTCTTAAATGATGATGGGAACAGTGAGAACGTTATTTTTGAAGTTGTCGTAGATGGTGACGACCACAATACGGAAACAGCGTTACCAAGAAAGAGACGACGGCAATTAACCGCAGAAGATGGGAGCAGAAAAGCAAAGAATTGTCTGGAAGATCTTTGGGAGAATGAAATAACCGTGGCGAAAGTCAGGTCGAAACCTCAGAGTAAGACTATTGACAGACTGGTTAAAAATAATCAGATAGATTCAGGTGAGCTGTTTTTTTTTTCTGTCAAATAAGTAGATCTAGACTTTGCATATTGTTTAACTACTTATATTTATTTACACTATTAAATATTTATGGATATTCATACCTATTTTTATGTAAAAATTAGAATAGAAATGAAAATTGGTAATATTTTTTCACACCTATTACTTTTTTGGTTGCTCGCAGTTATTGTTTCCAATCCTCAATTTAGTTATACTAAGAGTTACTGTGTAATTTTTCATATTTTGCAGATACTAATGACACAATTATTATTAATAATAGCAACATTGAGTATGATGAAGCATGTGATACAAATGATAGTGAAACAATGAATACTTACAATGAAGGTTACATGGAAGAGTCCACCAAAATTGATGAGCAGTATATCGAAATAGATAGAGACAATGACACTGCTGACAGTAGTGAGGGTGTAGTTACAAAGCGGAAATGGCCCCGCAAGAAACGGAAACACGAAATCACAAGATTTTACAAGAATTACAGTATAGATGACATGAGAAATTGTTTGGAGGCGATCAGGAAGGGAAACATGAGTGTTTCAGAAGCGGCAAAGCAGTATGGTATTCCAAGGAAGACAGTTTCCGCTAAAGTAAGGGAAGGATTCTTGATGCTATTAGGTAAGACTTCAACCAGATCCAAATATCACTAAATATTAACTCAGATGACTTGGACTTGTGGTTAATGTAATGTTTTGTTTTTGTTCTATTAAAATGTATTGAATGGCAATACAATGTTTACATTTCTATAGACCCTGACACTGATCTTTGGTAAAACTTTATAAAAGAGCGTATTGTCACAGATCTATGTTAATGTTACTAGTATGATATGATGTGTATGTTATATAAGCTTTCTATATACTAGCATTCTGTCTGCAAATTTGGCTGCGTTATATCGGATTTATATAGAAAAAAATAATATTCTATGGAATCTATCAGACTTTACCTCTTATATTATTAATATTATACTGATACCGTCAAATAAAGATATAACATTTGAGTTTTGTATTCGTGAAATTAACACTTCACATCATAAATTGTTTCAGAAAAACCAGCAGATGAGCAAAAGTTTCTCAATGAGGAGAAGAACCACAACTTTGTAAGAGAACTAAAAACAGTCTTGTCTCTAACAAACATAGTGCCGTTCAAGGTAAAGTCGTCGAAATTTGTGTGCGCGTATTGCTTCACCATGAAAGACAATTTCGACGATCCCGATGACCTGCGAATCCACACTATGACCCACGAGAAGGAGTGGATTAAACATGTGAACATAATGATGAGACCGCACAGTCAAAACGAAACAATAAGAGTCGATACAGATGCGTTACAGTGCACCGCATGCAATTTACCCCTGGCCTGGAAAGACTTCTACTCGCATCTTGAAGAATACCACGAAGTTCACTTAGAAGAGTGTTTAAACAAATTGATTCCATTCAAACTAAACTTGAACAACTCATGCACACTTTGCTCAAAACGGTTTCAAAATTTTGCGTTATTGGATGCGCATATGAACACTCACTATCGCAATTACATGTGTTCAGAATGCGGTGACACGTTCTTATCTGAGACTAGATTGAAGCAGCACTTACAGATACATAACAAGGGTAGATACCCTTGTCCTGAGTGTGGTAAGATCTTCCCACTAGACAAATATATGAAAAAACATATGGTGATCGTACACAAGAAGATGAAGGCGTTTAAATGTATGCACTGCACTGAAAGGTTCAGGAGCGAGTTAGAAAGACATTCTCATGTATCGCAACAGCACTCTGAAAAAGTTAGGATTTTGACATGCGAGCTCTGTGGCAAAAGTTTCGATTGGAGACCTTACTATCTAGCTCATCTCAGAAAGGTTCATAGTGGAGTTAAAAATAATAAATGTCGATTTTGTAGCAAAGCCTTCAGTACGAAGTATGAGGTAAAAACACACGAGCAGAGGCATACGGGTACTGGAGAGCATTACTGCAACGAGTGTGGCAAAAATTTCGTGACTTTGATGGAATTGAGGAGTCATTCGCGACGGCATAGGAAGGAATCAAACGATATTGAATCATGAGGCTTGATATGGAAGTAATGGGTTTAGTTATTTTGTTAACAAACTAAAATAAGGAGTAATGGTGAAATGGGTTAAAAAAGTCTTAATAATAATTTCTCAATAAAGTTGCGCTGTGACAGCACCGCAACTTTATTAACAATATAATGTAGTAAAGTACAATGTCTTTTATATGTTTTCAAAACATATAATCGCTAGTCTTGTGCAGGTCTGTCCTCTTAAATAAGTCTTAGTCCAATCGCAATCATTGTTTTTCTGTTTAAAATGTATTATTTCATAAAATTTTGTATTTAAAAAATATTCGACTGATATGGTATTTTGGTGTTTTTAATATGATAAAGAAACCCCTTTGTGATAATTTTACATCATTGTCATGTTTTAACATAAAACTTGTCAATGAATTAAACATTCTACAAAGGAAGGAATACTCTGTAATACCCCAAATATTAAGTTTCATAAAATAAAGCAAACGATAGCATTATAAGGAACTTTAAGTTCTTTTTTTAAATTTCAATTAAAATGAAACACTATGATAGTGACATAAAATGATCACTACAAAAACTATGCGAAATGCTCGACACAAACGAGGATTTTGCCTGGTTTTTGTCTATTACCAGTTAACGACCACTATTTCTGGAGTATGAAAATGAACTTTATAATAGTGAAATTTTGTTTTAACCAATAATAAACACAATTTCGAATAGAAGAAAAAGTATTTCCTTGTTTTATACCAATATTTTGAGATATAGATATAATAAGTGTTTACACCTATGAAATTGATGTTTATACTTTTTTCAAGTTATTACATGACATGAGTTAATATATGTTATTGGTTATTAAAAAAAACCGTTGCCCCACACTAGGCATTATATTGGATTTTTATCCCGTATCGTGGGTACAGTCACAAACCAAAGAAATTCATATGCACATAGACCGGAAGATTTTTGTAGATAATATAAAATATCTAAAATCAATCGAACTCGCGATTGTAGCAGTTGCGCGTTGTGCAGCAGCCGACCACTCGACCGCTGAGCCAAATGTATCATCATCATGACATGGTATTATTTTATATATCATATTTTGACCAGATTTCTCAAGTTTCAATTACAATATGGCCGAAGTATTCTGTTTATTAAAATAATAATAAAAACTATCTTGAAAGTTACGCCAATTTATCGTTTCATATGATTTTGTACTTACTCTTGTCTATACATTAAAACAATTTTCTGTTATAGTTACGGGTTTTACCTTTTCTCGATTCTTTGATCATTAAAGACACTAATGTTAGTTTGGAAAAAGCAAACTTAATAAATATTCCATACAAGTAGGCAATTTCATGGGTATCTAAGTAAGTAATAACATAATTGCTTGCCATTTAACTGTTCTTTTAAATAAGATTCTTTTTTTCTCCTAAAAATTAGTAGCGTGTAAATTCGTCCCTGAAGTGCTTCTAATGGTTTGATATTTCATTATTGGTATCAATTTCATCAAAAATCCTTCATCTGTGATAACAAATAGTGTGGGATAGCAGACATAGATTGATGTTAAAATTTTGCGTAACAGTACAGCTCAGTACACAGCAACACACTTCAATTTATATATACATTTCCCAGTGTATTCCTTGTCGCGCCTCCCTACTTCTTCGTGCCCACTTTGAAAATCAATACGTTAAAGATACAGAGCTCACATTTCGAAATAAGATACTTATACGGTGTCAACCATTTCGTGATTTAATGTTTCCATAATCATTTTACAGAAATGAATTTTTGTTACCATTTTATTAAAATTTTCAGGCTTGATCTACCATTTTATGATAAATTTTAAATAATTATGACCACAAAGGTTAATTTCATATTTTGTAAAGTTGTGCCATTATACTATACCGTTACTTGTGTGATATATAAACCATCGTCTTGATTTACTGGACGTCCGAATTTAGCCAGTAGCTCAATGATTCAATTCATAATTTTTTACACTTTCCAGCAATTTGTATTGACGATTTTGAATAATGACATGCTTCCTTAATACTTCTATTTTTTGGTGTACCGAAATTTGGTCCTAACTGGCTTCTTTGATTTGATTATGAAAATACACGTCCAGTACCATCAACAAAAGTAATACTTAAACAAAAACAGCGCAAGAAATACCTAGGCACAAAAAGCGAAATATTATTGGCAAACCCCGTTATTGCGTTGTTTATTAAATAATGATTACACTTAAATTGAATAAATACGAAAAAGTTTAGCTTTAGCTACACAATGGCCACTTCAAACTGCCAAATTGAAACCAAATTTAACTTATTGTTATAAGCAGAGATATGAAAACTTAGCATTTTATGGATTCACCGTGCGGGTGCCAGGTCTAAAGTGTAGCAGAGGGGCGCCAAAACGGCGTCTGGGGATTTGTGAATCATGTAGGTTTAAAGGCCTCTTATGAGGCATTTTCACCATTCTGACTTTGCTCTATACTTAGCCATATCTGTTATGATTACGCAATAGTCGCCTTTGTTACACTTTTCACTATATTATATGGTAACGTTACGGCGCCGTATGCTAGTGTAGTGAGGGCGAGAACATGTTACGTAGTAAAATCATTTATTTTATTGACAAAACTTCTCAATTCATTTTATTCCAAGTATATGTGCTATTATTATACTTAGTTTTTTATATTGAGTCACCAATATAACCAAGAAGTATTTAGCAAATAATTTGAGACTACTGTAAATTTAACTTAAAATTGCACTTTTATAGCAAACATTCGATATGAATACTGATTAATATGACAAAGGAAAAGAAACGATTATAGATGCTTGTTAAAAAATGTTTTAACTTTTTAAAATACAGAACAGTAACTATTGTTACCGTGAACAGTTACCATTAAAACTATTGATATTATTCTTTATATTATTATAATAAGTTTTTAATATAATAAAAAATTAATAATATCAGTGTTACAGTAAAATGTAAATATAAGTTGTTATATACAAATAGATATTTTAAAATGTTAAGTAATAAATAAATATTGTTTCTGAGTTATTGTTTCCTTGGGCTTTGTATCAAAATATCATGAATAGTAAAATTAAGAATAGTAATACTCCATGTTCGACTATGACATGTCTTTTGTTGTATGGTCGGCCAAGAAAATGGTCTACCAGTTTTGACAAAATTTCATATGTGAGTAAAATAGCGATAAGGTTGAACTCCTTTACTTATTACCTTTTTAAGATTATGCAGAGTGATGACATTTAAACCTAAAATAATCTGACCGCTATTAATCTGTAAATTTTGTCAGAATATTTTTGCACGGGAAAATCAACTATGTTACTTTATAGCGCGCGAATGATTTTCAACCTTAGGGTGGTAGACCACTTTCTTGGCCGACCGTACCTATGGTGTTCGCCAAAAATCCTATGAATGCTTTATACATTTTGCCATTTGCCGACCACCCTGCCAATTATAGGACGGGGGAACTTTTCAAGAACGGAGGTCGTGTGTTTTGCCAATGACCATTGGACACGGCGTTAGGACCAACATACGAGGCGGTCTGCCTTTCTCGACGCAAGTACAACAAAGGTCATCTCTTGGGACTGGACGTGGCTATAGTAAAAAACAATAATTTCCACTCTTATATCCCTGGCGCGGCTTTGCGTCCAAATAGAAGGAATGCAGGTTCCGATGGGAAATATCATAAGGTAACTCGGTCTTATTCTGGACCGAGAATTCGAGAAGCAGCTCATCCCGATTCGACATGCCGTCGGCCTTATACGGAACTCCAATCTAAGCGCCTCACCTCATTCCAACCCTGAAACCCGTGTAGGTAAATGAGGGGAGTTTGGGGAAATCGAGTAGACGAATGGTTGTTACCAGACAATTTCTCCTCAAGTGAGATCCCAGCTAGTTGCTTAGGCTAGGCTTTCGCCATGTTTAGACACTACTAGGTCTGTTCAGCAAACTGACCCTATCTCGAGTAGGTAGGTTCTTCATTGGGGTCTTGACCAGTAGTCGGGACACCATAGGATTAAGATTTGTGAATTCGAATAGAGCTGCAATGCTGTGTCCTCTTCTATCGCATGGACCTCTTTGTTGCACGTATTCACTCGCAGCAAAATTTTACTTTTCAAAATTCGGCAACAGGTATTTATGACAGATTTTTCGCAGACGATCCTATACCACCGCGTTTGTAATAAAATATTCTTTCATTTATTTAAATTTAATTCATTAACCAGACCGGTGCAAGTTACTAGTATCGTTTTACCTGTTTAATACCTGCCTATCCAAGTGATGTGACGGGAAAAAATGGGCAACCTAACGTTTGCATATTCTATGGGCTTCATACTTTCGATTGGTATAGAATTTGTCTATTAACCAAACCAATGAAATTATTTAAAAAAAACTTTTTTTAATTGTTAATTATTATTTTTTTTATTTATTTATCCACAAATATCCACATGTTACATAAATTACATATACGCCAAACTGTAAAGACAGTTTCTTGGCGAAGTTATTTGCACTTACTTATTTATATATAACTATACTTATATGTAAGGATCCTTTAATAAATACATGCAGCTCGACATAACTATGGAATTATCAAACGCTCTAGCCCTACAATTCCATAGCTACGCCGTATCTAAAACAAAAATTAAATTTCAGTTATTACTTAGGTATATCAAGCCAAAACAGCATCTATCAACATTTTTTTTAGCTTGGATTTGGACATGCGCAAACTCTTAAAGTTATTCTCTGAGACTATTTTATTGTACAGCCTAGGTATTATATATTTTCTTGTTCTCTCACCGTAGTACGCCCGTATACACCTAAGCCATAGCTTAGAGCAGCATCTGCCAGTGCATGGTACAACATATACAATATTTTTCTACTAGTTACGTACTTCAAATGATTTAGTTTAAGCAATATACATCTAAGTTTATTACAGACAATATCAATTTGTTTACTCCAATTCAGTCTACTATCTACCGTTAATCCTAAATATTTATATTCATTTACAATTTGTATCTCACTACAATTACATATATTTTTTATTATTGTGTAAGCACTCGATAGGAGTGGCCAACAATATGCAACCCGTGATTTGGTTTTTGCATGTATGATGACTGAATGAGCATACACTTTGTTTTGGAAAGGTTCAAAATAATTCCATTATCGTGAGCCCACTTTAAAACGTTTTCGAAATCCTCCTGCATGCAACTTTCAGCGACCTCTAAGTCCCGGTGTGGGTACATCAGGCATGTGTCGTCGGCGTACATATAAACAGAGCAATTTTTAACTACCTTAGCCATGCTATTGACATGCATGATATACCCGACCGGTCCATATACTGAACCAGCTTCACCCATCGTCCCGTTAATCAATGTACTGAGAGTCCGATTGTGTAAATAGTTCTGAAACCACTTGTTCACCGGACCACGGACTCCACAGTCTCGCATAGCTTCCAGTAAGAGTCCGTGGTCCAGCGTATCAAATGCCTTCTTAAAATCTATATACAAGGCTACAACATATCTTTTCTTATCTAAATTTTCGTTCACATCATCTGAAAATTGACTAAGGGCTGTAATAGTGCTTCTTGATTTCCTAAAACCATGTTGAGTATCAGTTATTATCTGATTTTCTTCAAGAAATTTACTTATTTGGCTTACTAGACATTTTTCTACGATTTTATTTATCGTTGACAATATTGCAATAGGCCTATAGTTTGTTAAGTCCATGTGATTACCTTGTTTATATTGGTCGTACTATCGCTCGTTTTAGTTCATGCGGATATTTTCCGGTTGTGACACACATATTCACGAACTTTGCTAAGACTGGACTAATTTCTTTTTTAATAAATTTTAGGTCCTGGACCCTTATACCGTCCATCCCCGGTGATTTACCACAATTTAAATTATCAATAATTTTTTCTATCTCATTTGATGATTTTTTTTTTAAATCTAAATGAAATGTTACTATTAATTTTATAAGTATTCCGATCCAAAAATTTTATGTTACAGTTATGTTTAATATTATTTATTTCGTCTGTGAATGTCCTAGCAAACTTCGTGCACACGTTATACATACTATCTGTTCTTCCTATCCATTTCATAATGACCTGGTCTAAAGTACAGGAAGTACTTCCTAACCATTTATTTATCTTTTTCCAAATTTTTCTAAAGTCTCCATTACAATCAATTAGTTCTTGTTTCTTATATTCATTTATTGCTCTAGTAATACATTTATTAGTTAAATTTCTATGTCGCGTGTACATTAATCTACAATCCATATCATTTGGCCTCGACTTCCATTTTCTGAAAAGTTCATCTCTCTTTTTAATTAAACTATATAATTTATTATTTATCCATGGCTGTACTTCTCTTTTTTGTTATTATAATTTATTTTAGTCTGCGACTTTTCATATATTTTACTAAAAATACAATACAGTTTTTCATACAATAACAATGGACAGTCAATACATAATATTTTTTTCCAATCACTATCTAATAATTTTTTATACACTAACCTATTATTTAATACACATACCTTTTTGTTTTGGTTTACATTACCGCGCAGTTCGTCTCCCGTTGATAAGTTAACGCCAACCAAATAGTGATCCGACAGCTTGCACGTGAGCATGTGTGCGCAGCGCGCCCGCTGCCCGCACCCATACGTGGTCGATACACGACGTACCACCGCCCCGCTACTACAGTCGGGCCAATTTAATAGGCCACATTTGACATTTGTTCATTGAGGTAACTGCTTAACACTCCGATTATGGTGAATCGATATTTACTTCAAACATATGTGAATCGAATACAGTTATTATGGAAGTACTTTTTTTTAATTTTAATAGGCAACGAGCTGGATTACTTGATTAAGTGATTATCGCTGCAACAACAGATTGTTGGCGGCCTTTTAAATGTGAATACACTCTTTTATAGTACTGAATTAATATATATTTTCTCTGTGAAGTTATTATTGTGCTTTTTTTATAAACAAAAGAATCCATGTTTATTTTAATAATAATTTGACTCAAATCAAAATCAAAATAATCTTTATCCAACATAGACCTTGACTTATTGACGTCAACAGACACCAGCTAGAAAAAAGCAAAACCTTTCCGTACTACGATGAAAAAAAATAAATGACTTCGACACCTGTTCGAAATTGGGAGACCTTCTCGAGAAGAATAGGCAAGAAACTCTGACTATTTTTAATCTCCTCTTTACAATATAAATAATTACAATTATAATACAATATAGTATACAATCATACTATTAATTCATGGTCACACGACGACTATTAATTCATATAATGCTTTCACAAGTAATCATTGCATTCATTCGATTTAGAGGACATACTTACTATAGACTATGAACGCAACATTGTAACAACGTCAGTGCATTTCAACAAATATTGATAATTTATGTCCGCTTACAAGGTTAGTTGAGGAATTTTAATGAAATGTCAAATGTGGCTATTAAATTGACCCGACTGTACTCCTCGCGCGTGCATTCAGCTAGCTACATATATGTTAATCTGCATTCACTGATAAGACATTGCAGGCCGTGATCACACATCATGTTTTTGTAGCATTCGATAACATTATTTGTTTGTAGAATATCTAAGTTTATGTCGCCAACCAATATAATGTCACGCTTCCTTGGTATTTGTTTGAGTAGCATATGCAGTTCTTGTAGGTATACATTGCATTTTATTAGTGTTGGGAGGTCTATATACACCTAGTAAATGATATATTTCGTTGTTGATTTTAATTTGGCTATGAATAATCTCAGCAGCGTGCCCATCTGTGTTTGTTATATATAGGTTTAATTCTATTTTCGCATATATTAAAAGTCCTCCTCCTCTTCTTTATTTACGAGTATGCGCTTGCATATCATACCCGTCTATGTTATATAATGCCAGTTCTTCATATATCTGACATTTATTTCACTTAATATGATTACATCTATACTGTAGTTACACCTTTATAATAATGTTAATAATTCATTGAAATTTTTTCTTAAAGATCGTATATTTAAATGGATCACTTGTAAATCTTTTTGCTTGGAATTCATAAATAGACTCCATTTGTCAGTCTCAGTAAATTTACTAAAATCGTTGGTACTATCTACATTTGACAATATATTCATATTTTAGTAGTAAGAAAATCACCAAATGTATTTGCAAACACCGGCTCATATACCGGTGGCTATGGCTATGGTCGTTCATATTTTGTTTTTGTTATCAGCGCATAATCGTGTTACGTCCCGACTCTCTGCGAAAGGTAATTATCTTCGAGTTTTCTTCTTTTTTGGCTAGAACTCTGAGGTTTTGCACCCATACATATTTATATTCTGGTTTCAGAAGTGTTCTGGCGCACCAAAACAGCTGTCTTAACTGCTTTGTTAGGCACTCATTTATAAAAATTCGATCATTATTACCGTCCGATAAAATATCGCAGTTTGTAAGGTGGTGTTTTTTTTTTGTTTTAGCCAGTCGTTTCTCGCTGACTTTGATCGAAACGTAATAACAATAGGTTTCGGTTTCTTTCCTATTTCTTTATCTTAGCCTACCCTCTTTACTTTTTCAATATCTTTTGAACTAATGTTTTTTTGCCATAATTTCAATAATTTTCTTTGTGTCTTCGTTTTCTTTTTCCTGTAGGCCCACGATTTCTATGCTTTTTTCTATTATCGAGATTCTTTCCTTCAATGCCTCATTTGTCTTTTGTAGGTATATATTTTTATCTTCTAGTGATTTTATTTTCTTCTCGGCGCTTTCCTTAAAATTCAGCATGTTTTGGTATTGTTCTGCATAGAAGTCCACAGATTCTGTCAAGTCCTCAATTTTCTTTTGCATCTGGTAGATTACATCTAATTTATTGTTCAGCTCTGCCAGAATTACATCAGTGGAGGACTCGGTATCCACATTTATTCGTGGCGTTTGTGTTCTTGGACTGTCGTCACTTTTCCTACATGAATCACAAAACTCCGTTTTTTGAAACTGTTTAAGGTTTTTTACACATTTTTTATGAAAAACTGCTTCACATGCACCCGTACACTTAACCACTTCGTTTTTAGTTAGCGATATGAACAATTTACATTTTTTGCATTGCACCATATTTATTAAGTATATTTAAATTATTTGTTTATTTATACGTTTACAGCGTCTCACAGATATTTACGTAACGTCCACACGCAGAGCGCGCTCGCGCTAAAGCGCAATTAATAACATTCTGGACTGACTATTTTAGAAAACCCACTTGCAATAAATTTATTAACAAATTTAATTGAATATAAAATACTTTTCATTTCTCATACTCGGAAAGTTATGTTATTTTGATCTGATTATTGGGTGGAAAATGCTGCTTCCCGACATAGGGAGGGAAAAACTCATACAATTTACTTCCCACCCAAGGGCCGGAATGAACTTTAAAAATAGAACTACGAATGTCAGCTACGAACTGTCAGCTGTGAACTATAAAAAAAAATGCTGCGGCCATGTGAGTTTCTAAACAGCCAGTGTGAACTTAGCGCAAACTACTTCCAGCGGAATAAGTCGCAACAAACACGCGATGAGTTCCATATTTAAAATTTAAATAGTCGACATAAATTGGCGGGATGTGAATTTATTATATATATCTGTGACGGAATTTTAAAAAATTCAAATAATCTCTTATACTAGTTAAGGTTTTAATTTTAAAAATGAGTACAAGCGATTCCGAAATATTGACACCAGATTCAATTAAAGACGAGGTAAATTGTGTTCTGCCTACTGATGGTCTACTGATATTATCATATATTATCAATAAATAGATTAAATAAACAACCAATGTTTTATTTTCCTCATATATTTGAAGTGAAAAGTAGAGTGTTTAACACGGGTAAAAGAATCAATTCCTTCTCGGACTATAGCCGCCCTCGCTGCGCTCGTCTAAATACCTCGGGAATTGATTCTTTCCACTCTCGGTTAACAATCTACTATTTCATCCATTAACCACCTCGGTAAAGGTCGTTTTATGGTGGGATTTTAGACTATAGACTTATAGTGAATAGATTAGCCCACCTTTAAAAAAGTTTTGGTGCCATAAATAATTTGGTAAAGGTATTTATATACTGTATTTTGACTGTTCATGCATAGTGATAAATTGGTCTACCTTATAGTATACGAGATCAGGTTATCTCGGGATGATGAGATTAATATGGATTTCTAGATAATATTCACAATGTTATAATAGACTAAACTAGATATAATGCTGTTTATTATAGATCCTATTGTTTTTGGATCACTTCGAGTAACGATAATATGGAGAATAAGGTTGGTTTACATTGAAGAAAGTAATAAGGTTAGTTTTTGGTAGTGGAACACGATTTAAAATGTTATTAGTCACATGAATGCGGAACAAGCCCTACATACTTCCATAACTCTGCATTCCCAAATGAGTTATGCAGCAATGTTCCTACAGATAAAATAACATGCTATTTCAGAGGTAAAAAAGAAACAATATAGATTATCTAAAATAACAAATAATTTATTAAGTCAATCCATGTTCTTTGTGGTGACTTTTGATATGACTCTTCAAACTGCAATTCTGGATAAATGCCATACCACAAACAGGACAAACGAAACGACGATCATTGGTATGGATTTTCATATGTTCTTTCAATGTCTTTTCTCTAGCATAAGACTTCTTACAAACGGAGCACTCAAATATTCTCTCTCCGTTGTGCTTTACCATGTGATTTTTAAGTTCTATCTTAGTAAAACATCTATACGGGCATATTTCGCAGTAAACATCTTTTTGCTGGATATGTGTGCGCATGTGAACTGATAATGAATACCTTCTATTAAAGGTTTTCTCGCAGATATTACACTTATATTCAATAGGCGCCACACCATGCACGACGACCATATGTTTATGCCTCCTAAAGTATTCGTTAAATCGCTCCGGACACCGGTTACATTTGTACTTCTTGATATTGTCGTGGACCGTTTCCACGTGTGTCTTACGTTTTTGTTGCGTACTAAATTGTTTGTCGCATTTCTCGCAAACAAAATTTTTTGAGCGTGTTGGGTGCATTAAATATCCATGTATCTTCAATCGATGTTTCGTTACAAACCCCGAGTCACATTCTTCGCACACATAATTCCTGTAATGCATGTTCATATGCCTCTCGATGGCTCCGAAGGTTTCATATAGAGTTCCACAGTTTTGACATACAAAATTGTTTTCGCTTACTTTGAAGGGTATCACTCTATCGGTTGTATCCAAGTACATCTTCTTGTTGTGAACACTAGTCAAATGACATTTCAATTCTTTTAGACCGCTCATATTTGTTTCACAAATAATGCACTTTAAATCTTTCACATCGGCATATACTACTAGACTATCTGGTTTCCCGACTCTATACTTATCAAGTACACATTGCCTTACGTTCTTCTTATTGTGTTCTGTCATTTGATGCTTCCTTAACTCGTCGAAGTCTTCGTAGCTTGCGTTACAGTAAAAGCATGGGTAAGAACGCTGATGTTTCGTTCTGAACGGAGTCAAATTTGAGTACTCAAGTAAAGTTGAAATGTTTGTCACATGAAAGTGACGTTCGAGCGTGTATGGATTTCTTTCTGTGTCCAAATTTATCGACTTCTCCCTATACTTTGATCGTTGTATCCTTTTCTTTTTTGGGATTACTTGGTCTATGTTTGGCTTTTCAGATTCTACTCCTTTTATTTTTTCTTTATTTTGTATGTGATTTTGTTCCACTAAAGATTTTATTGTTCTGCCAACTATGCATTTTCCTGTAAAATTAATACTAATATTTAGGTTATATAGATAATAATATTAGTTTTTGTTATTAAAGCTATTCCCTGAAACCCGAAAGCAAATGATACCCAACAAACTTTTTTCCGAATAACTTATTTAAAGTAATTATAATAAGTCAAACGAAGATTTTCATAATACGCAAACTATTATTTTTAGAAGAAAAAACCACGTCATTAATATTTTTCAGTAGTTATAGATAGCATAGAAATAAATGACCACTTTTGACACTTGCTATCTACTAGGTAGTCGATGTAAGGTTTTCTATAAATACTAGATAAGTTGGTTTCCGAATTACTTGTAGTATTTTATTAAAATTATATTCAACTAGCTGACCCGGCGAACTTTGTTCCGCCTTAATGGCAATAAATAAGCAGTTTTTTTTTATTTTATTCGAAAAAATACAAAAAAAAAATTAAATAACTACATTAATCATTCATTATTATTTCTGTATTTTAGTACATAGGTTGCTCTTCACTTAAGCACCTTGTGATACACGACATTTTTTGTTTTATTATCAGGCGCAAAAACAAACAACGCAGATGGTCTTCCGACCCGTGAACATGCCACGTATGACCATGGGAAAAACATGAATGTTCTAGATTTAAACCATAAACTTTTAAGGATTGGCCTTGTGATTTGTTGATTGTCATGGCAAATGCAAGACGTATCGGAAATTGAAGTCTTTTAAATTCAAACGGCATATCGGTTGGGATCATCGGGATCCTCGGAATGAGAACTTCCTCACCTTTGAATTTTCCTATCATTATCGTAGCGTAAATTACATTGTTCATCAATTTACTAACCACCAAACGCGTACCGTTGCACAGTTTTGGTTGGTTTATGTTTCGAAGCATGATTACTACGGAGCCAACCTTTAGGCGTAAATTGTGCGGTGGTAAGCCAGGCACGTCCAAAGAGTCCACTTCAATCCACTTGTTAATTATTTATTTAATAGAAATAGTTTTAATATTGATTTCTTACAAATATCAAATTGTCATCCATACGTCATTACATAGCTGTCATTTTACGTCAATTACATAGCTGTCATTTGCGTTTTGTTATTCCAAGTCTGATTCTTTTTTGTTATACCACGTTTTATAGTGACTGACGTTTCATGTCAAGTCACACAGGAACGCTGTCGAACGGGATAAAAAGTATCCTATGTCCGTCTCCTGGCTCTAAGCTACCTCCCTGCCAATTTTCAGCCAAATCTGTTCTGCCGTTCTTGAGTTATAAGTGGTGTAACTAACACAACTTTCTTTTATATATATAGATACTAGCTGGCCCAACAGACGTTGTCCTGTCAAATGTCTCAAATGTCAAATGTCACGTTGTCTCACGTTGTCTCAAATGTTTTTAAATAAATAATTTAGCTGAAAAACAATATCTATATGACCGTATTGTGAATCTAAACCATTCTCAAGCCCCCTGGAATACACACAAAAAATTTCATCAAAATTGGTCCAGTCGTTTAGGAGGAGTTCAGTCACATACACACGCACACAAGAAATATATATATTAAGATATGCAGATAATACACTCGGGGCCAAAAAAATCGCACCTCAGTTAAAATAATTTTCAACATTCGATTTCCAAAAGTTAACAGCATCCTACCTAAGTAATATTGTATCGATCAAATCAATATTATTTAGATAGGATGCTGTTAACTTTGGAAATTTACTTGCAGAGACTTGAATGAAAGAAATGTGGTTGATCGTGTGCTTGGACTCACCTGTTAGCGATTTCAGGTGCTTGGCGAATCCAGCACATACATGTTTTAGGGATGCTGATGTTGGTAGCGACCTTAGCTTCTCGATCGGAAATCTCGACAGCAACTCGACTTCACCTTCAACTAAATCTGTGGGATCTGGCTGCTGAAATTTATCTGTAAATAAATGATTGGAAAATAAATATAAGATCAAAAATATATATGTACATATATATTTACGGATTGCACATCTCGTGCGATGCGAACAAGCAATATATATCGTAGACTCGACCGACTGACGTTCGTAACCAAGACATAGATAAAATAAAGTTCTTTTGTGTTTTTACAATTTGATAAATCAACGTATATTGCAGGCTGTGCGCAGTTTGTAGCTTTGATACGTTTCGAAGGCAAACGAAATGTTTTATTCATAAAGAAATATAATATTTTGCATGGTTCTCCCCAAATCATTACTCTTTGATACACCATATGTGCACCAACTGAAACATTCCACAAATACCCTTGGTCGTACAATAAGCGACTGACCTTCAGTAGTGTCAATAACTGTTTCATGATCAGAGAATTCACCATCACTCTGTCCTATGAGCTCCACTTTTACATCTGATTTGATGATAAGAGGTTTTTCAAATGAAATAGTGTTTACTTCTGAAACAATTATAAATAAATAAAAATTATAATTTTTTCTGTTAACTAGGGGCATTGTGGGCATTTCGCAAGTTAGATGTAACCACAAATAATTGTCATTGGCTTTCCTGATGGCAGTGAAAAGAGATTTGGGCTATAATAAAACTGGTTATTTTAACATATGTAAGACACATACCTGTGTCTTTACTAATGACACTCGCTGTTCTTTGTGTAAGAAAATCTAGAAATTGTTTCTCAGTATTGGTGACTAAAATCTTAAAACTACTCGCATCTCTAAGTCTTTTGATACATCCTGTACATATGAGGGTAGTTAGATCCGGATTTTGTGAAAGCTGAAACAAAAATAGCTTTGTTATGAATAATCACCGGTCCGAATAAATAAGTTGGAAAATTGAGCGGGAAAATCGAAGTGGGTCCGAGTTTGTGTATTTCGCCACATCAATGCTTCTTAGTAATCAACACACAATTAATCTGAATATTGCTACTTGCTGATACAACTAATCCATTTACAAATCACAAATAGTTCCTCCAAGATACTTTATAATCCATTGCTACAAAGACGTTTAATGAAAACTTGGCGGCGCTTTTCTAGTGGATATAGCTTGGCAGATAATTCTAAAAAAGGTGATAGAAGTTGTATAAAAACTCAAAAGGATAACAAAATGCTTAAAGAAGAGAACTCTGCTAAGGAATTCGCAAAATATTTGCAATCAGTGAACAGCATGCGATAATATGGCAGACAACGCGGCCTGGAGTGCAAGTGAACGGATTAAACCTAAAAGACAAAGAAATCACTCAAACAACTTAAGCACAAGATCTGTAGGGCTAGATAATATTCCACCATATATATATACAGATACAAATACAGATTTAAATCGATTGTGAAAAATATTCCTATGAAAAAAGGTTACTAAAAGGTAATAAGATTATAAGGTCAATAGTTACGTTTGCATAATATGTATAAACTATAAAGCTTCTACATCATTGTTATACTTGTTCAAAGTTGAATGTAAGGTAGTATATATAGAAATATTAAAATGTTTATCAGCTATATATATTGCTATTCCATCCTAGTCTCTTCCCATTGCTCTGTCTAATTGAAAAAAACTATTTTTCTTAAAAACATATTCAATTGAAAAATATATAAATTAAGCTGTTAAGAAGGTAATTACCCCAGCATCCTTATTTGAAGCATGCAGAAGCCCCAAGAGGCTGCTGACATTCCGGGAGGACCTAGAATGGTTGGAGTAACAGAGATGTCAATCAGCACAGGACGCACATAGTGCAATCATGAAGCTAAGTGCGGAGAAAAGCCCTGCTAAAATCGCTGACTATGAGGTTGACTTTAGTCTTTTTATATCAACCAGAATTAAATTTTCGTTTTGCCATTATGGACGTCAGGTGCATATAAAAAAGGAAGTTATTATTGCATTAGTATCAATTTTTTTCAGGTCCATTTTTCTGTTCTATGAGAGTTATTGATAAACTTAATAGTGAGGCCTAACTCACCATTATCCATCCGCAATGACAACTCTTCATGCAGTTTCTTCAGATACTCTTGCTGGAATGGAGTAAGAACATTCTTTACCTTTAAATATTTTGGCAACTTGATACATTGTTTCAATAGTTAATTGATTGTAGGGCTGATTGTTTTGTACGGAATATAATTTAAGAGGACATGGCAAAGATCCTGGATTAGGTTTATTTTTCCCACACTAGAACACTGTTACGGGTTTTTTAACACCAGAGATGGAAGTCAAGGCTGTTTCATCTTGGTCGAAGTCATATATACTTGTGAGAAGTAGTAATATCACTGTGACTCCCCTAAAACACTGTACATGATAACATTTCTACTTCTCCTATCTCATTCTTTCAGCTCATTGAATTTGCTTTATTTAAGGTATTTTTATTTCTGTTTGCAGTTCTTTAAAAAGTTTACCAAGAACAGACACCTAATTAACACCCAATTTACAATCAGAACACAGGTACTTCAAGGTAAAACTACCACTCTTAATCCTATAGCAAGCAAACAAACCACTACATTTGACATACATTTGATGTTAACATGCATGGGAAATAATGTTTACGTTTTTGTCAATCACTACTTTTGAAATTGGTGCGGTACAGTTGAAACAAGAATGTTTAATAGATTTTATAGGAAAAGAGAAGATTAACACTTAAGTGGGAATACTTATTTGATGAAATCTCAGATAGAAAGTATATAATCATATATCTCAGATAGAAAGTATATAATATAATCAGCGGAACAGTTGAGTGGTTATTACCACTCAACCGTTCCGCTGTCAGCGGCGTCAATGCTTTGTACGTCCGCCATTTCTGAGCACTCATCGGTATCAAAAACTGGATAAAAACGATTGAAACTCGTAAACTACAGAGAGCTATATTGCAACATTAAATACCTACGGGTAGAGGAGAGTCTAGTACAAAAAACATTATATATATTTAACTTTCTATACTATTGTATTTAGTAGAAGAAAATAAATGTGGAACTTGAAAGAAGCGGAATATTTTTTGAAAGTTTTAATTTAGTTTATTCGCAATTTCATTTGAATTTATATCCTTCAATTAATTTTTAAATTAAACTACATTAAATTCTCTTTCGTTTGAAACTAATATGTAGATATTTAGCACAAATTCAAATTATGAAATAAAATAACTTACCTCTCCTTAAAACAAAATCACCTCAGAAAATTAATTATTCAGTCCACAAAGCATACTGTGGTGACATCTATGATTTTTTAGGTAGATTAATTAATAGAATCCAACTCTAAAAGCATATTCTTGTCGTCACAGGTCAACAGGTGGTGTTTTATACAGTTTACTAGACACATTGTACCATTTTACGTTTGGATACTAAACCATCCACGGACGTAAGTTTACGGTTTTTTTTTATATCAAGGTATCCACGAATGGTTGAGTAGATAAATATATATGTTAAGGTATATATATATTAGTATTTGGCCAGTAGAAGATTAATTTTAACTGCTGTACTTACTGTTATTATGAGATATATTTTCAATTTAGTTAAGCTTCATGGCCATGGGTACAGCAATTGAAATTAACATTACACTAATTACCATCCTACACAAAAGGCCAGAAAAAATGTTTCTTAGAGACAAGCATTGCCGTGCTAAAATTGAAATTGTAAAAATTATACAATAAAAATTAAATTAATTATTTACATTATAAATTGACCTACCTATTAAGTTGATCACCTTAAGTTGAAAATCATTGTTAGTATTTAATTTTAAATTTTCTTAATCTTTAATTTTTTTCTTACTCTAGGCCAACTCAAAGAACTGCATGTATTATGCAGTTATGTGAGGGGAGGATTTCTATAAAGGTCTCCTTTTAGATAAGAAGCAAAATTGACCTACTACATCATGCTAGTTAGCATGATATACAGATGCAATCAAGTTTTCCGTTTCTTCACAGATGTGATAACTGTAAGGAGTGCTGCCTTAGTCAGCTATTAAATCCATTAGATGGATAGGAGCTACAATATAATATATTCATCGTAATTTGTAGCAAGGAGACTCATGAGAATACATAATTTTTACAATATTCTATCTTCACAATAAGTTTTGTTAATAATATGCATTCTGTGTTGATTTTTATTTAACTTACATTGAAATTATAACATTCTATAAAAATATCAGAGTACACCTCACGAATGCCATCCCAACAGTATTCTTTGAACAAATCTCTATGTTCACCCTTTACAGAACAGCAACGACATTGACCGTAGTTAATAGTAAATTCCATATTACAATAGTAATTAATTTGATTCCAAGTTATTGAAATAATACCCTCAAATAGACTTGAGTAACTCCGGACACAGTTATCTCTTCGGATATATATCCAACTCCGGATATACATCCAATCCTTCCTCTTAAAAGATCTTACTATATCCAGTATATCCAATCACAGGAATGAATTACGAGAATTGAGTATCGCCTGACCACTCCGAACCAATCCGGACAAAGTTACCTACAATGAGCGAATGAGCAGAATGTCGAGAAACAATATCGAGCGCCGAAGCGCTAAAAGATAGTGTGTATTGTTGAACGATATAATTCTATACAGCGCGTTTAATGTTTACTGCGTTCATGCTTACTGCGTTCATGAGGTGCGATGCAGATAATATTAGTTTGTTTACTTACACAAGCAGTTATTATTGCAGTTCGGCATTTTTAATTATTTTTACGTATATTTATTATTATCAAAAGTCGTGTATAAAGTGTTCTTAGTGTAAATAAATTATTCTGTTAGGTTATTGTATAGTAATTAAATACTTAGGTAGGTACAGACAATTTGTAGTAATAGTGTTTTAAAAAGTTTTTTTCATTTAGGTCTTTATATTATACAGTTAAAATGGCTATGAGAAGGAAAACTAGCCATATATGGAACCATTTTTCTTTTGTTTCTAATGGAAATAAAGCAAAATGTAATTATTGCAGTGCCGAAATTGTAATTAATTCGGGAAATACAGGAAATTTGACTCGCCATTTGAAGCGCAAGCACCCAACCGTGCCTCTGTGCCCCGTGGAACGTGTACTGGATAATCCTGGTGAATCACAAAGACCAGTGGTGGATTCGGGATTAACATATTCGGAAGCAAGTACTTCCCAAACAACTACTGAAGCAGTGCAGTCGTCAACTCTAAGAGAGCAACACCAAATTATTGATTACTTGCAAATAACGAAGCCTCTACCTCTTCAAAAGTCAAAAGAGTTGGATGAACAACTTTTAAAAATGATAGCAAAAAATCACTATCCACTTCGCTTGGTGGAATGTGAGGATTTTAAAAAAATTTTAAATATGTTGAATCCGCGATATTCGGTTCCGACCAGAAAAACAAGGTGTCGAGTTAGCTTTATTTGCGGACGATACCGCACTTTACAGTAAAGTACATGCCTCGCGCACACTACGAAGCGTGTGCAGCGGGCGGTAGATGAGCTGGCAGACTGGTTCCGTCTCTGGCGCATCGAGGTAAATCCGGACAAATCGTCCGCGATTTGCCTGGATGGCCGGAAACGGACTCGGGTAGTTCCATACGGGACCGATAACATCCGCCTGCAGGCGCGACCATACCGTGGCAGCGCTCTGTTAAATACCTAGGCGTCACCCTGGACAAACGGCTCACCTTCCGTCCGCACGTACGCAACGTAGTGAACCGCGCGAAATTTTATATGCATCGGTTAGGGAACATGTTCGGCACGAACTCCAAAATGTCCCTACGCAATAAGCGTACGTTATTCAAAGTGTGCATTCGGCCGGTGATGACATACGCGTCTCCCGTGTTCGCGCACACAAATCCAAACATATTACACAGCATGCAGGTCGTGCAAAACAAATTTCTACTCCGAGCCACCGGGGCTCCTTACTATGTTCGTCGTCACGATCTCCATAGAGACGTAGACATGCCGACCGTACAACAACATCTAAAAGCATGCTCGGAGCGCTTCTTCAAAGCCGCATCCGCCCACCCCAATCCGCTCATCAAAAACGCGTCTAACTACGTTGTTTCTGACCGCATCCGCCGTCCCAAACACGTGTTAACAGACCCGCCAGACACAATAACAACTAAGCTCAACAGGCTACTTGAGGCGGCTTCTGCGTCGCCAAACTCCACGAGCACGTAAGTAGCAACCACACACCAACAACTGTGTAGTTAGCTTAGTAGTTAAGTGCATCAGCGCACACGTTATACTATTCGGACCACTCTGGCAACCGATCCCATTTAAGAGCGTACGCACTCTCCTGAGGCTACGCTGTGTGCACCGCCCCGTTCTGGAGGGCGGAGCGTTAGTTCAAGCGATAGGGTCCCAGGCTTTCTGCCCGACCAAAGGCTGTAGGTAGTGTTTAGTTGGTAGGCTGGCCTTCTGCTGGAGTCCAACATAACCATCCGCCGTAGACCGGTTGCGGGTGGTATCCGGTGCGAGGTCGTCCGAGCACCAGGGGGTTGTCAATAGCGACCACTGTGGTGGCGCGCCCCCTATGAGGATTCACTACCGTCCCCCGTGGGAAAAAAAAAAAAAAAAAAAAAAAAAAGAAAAACATTATCGGAAGTATTGTTACCGCGAATATATCATAAGATTCGCTATGATGTCGAAGTTAAAATGAATGCGGCAGAAGCAGTATCCTTAACTACAGATTGTTGGACATCAATAAATAATGAAAGTTTTATTGCTGTCACGGCACATTTCATTAACAAAAATAAAAATAAGTTAGAAGCATATTTATTATGCTGCATTCAATACAACGAGAGCCATACGGCAGAAAATTTATGCGATTTTTTAAAAGAAGAGACTATAAAGTGGAATAACACAAATAAAGTTGTAGCGATTGTGAGCGACAACGCCGCAAATATTGTAGCGGCTATACGTATTGGCGGTTGGCGCCATATTGGTTGCTTTGCGCATACCTTAAATTTAATAGTCAATGCTGGAATGACAGCGATTGCCACAAACGTATCCAATATTAAATCTGTTATTGAATATTTTAAGCGGAGTCCACAGGCCCAGGCAAAATTATTTGAGTTGCAAAAACAAATGAATTTGCCAATCTTAAAACTTAAGCAAGATGTTGCAACACGGTGGAACTCCACATATGATATGCTGACCAGAATAGTCGCCTGTAAGAATGCCGTACTTGCCACACTGGCGCTTACACGCAGTGATTTAATAATCACACCCCAGGACTGGCAAGTCGTAGAACAAGCAATACCTATTCTTAAGGTTTTCTATGAAGTGACTATTGAAATATCCACCGAAAAACACGTAAGCCTATCGAAGGTTATTGTGTATAGTCGGCTTCTGAAACAACATTTAAATAAATATGTTACCGAAACACAATCGCTGTTACCGGCAATTATAGACTTAATTTCAAATTTGGAAGCTCAAATTCACCGTAGATTTTACGACAGATTTGATATTGAATCAAATATTTTATATGCAGAAGCTACCATACTGGACCCTCGATTTAAAAATCGCGGCTTTCTGGATGCGCGTAAATATGAAAAAGCGTTATATAATTTAAAACAAAAAGTTGGCTTAATTATCGCTACATCAAACGACGAAGCAACGGCAGTTGCTAATATGCAAAAACAACCCTCAACCTCAACCGCGCAGACATCCACTATATGGTCTGATTTTGACACTGAAGTTGCGGCGCTAGTGCCAGTTAATCGTGTCGCTGCAGGAATTGTCGAACTAGACAAATATCTACAGGAGCCTATTTTAATCCGTACGGCGGATCCTTTAATTTGGTGGAAAGAACGACAGCAAATATACCCAATCTTATATAAATATATGCTGAAGAGACTGAATATTGTTGCCACTTCAGTGCCTTGTGAGCGCATATTTTCAAAGGCTGGGCTCATACTAAGAGAGCAACGTTCAAGACTTAAATCAAAAAAAGTGGCAGAATTATTGTTTATAAATAGTAACTTAGAATAAAAAAAACTGAAATACATATAGAAAAAAAAATAAAGAACTTAAAAAATATATAATCATAATATCAATCATTGTACATACTTTTGATTTTTAAATACGCCAATCAATAAATCAAAACTAAATTTCTAGTTGGTTGACAGTCCTAAGCCTGTAAAAGTATGAAGGGAAATCAAAAGATTTGTGTACAACACTAAATCAATATAGGTGTACAAAAACAGATATGGATTTACTGGATATAATAAATCTCGCGATTGAACATATCTTATTAGTCCGGACATATTAAGCGGACAAGGATATACTAAGCGGATATATATCTTTTTTCGGAAGGACATAAAATAACTCCAATCCCGTTCCGGAGTTACTTCGCGCATCTCTACCCTCAAACCTAAACAGAAATGGTTATTCAATCACAGATTAGTAGTACCTATTCAATATCACAATAAACAAATTAGAATTAGAATTGTATGCTGTGTTGTCACTGTCAGTCAAAAAAACTTTGGTAATCTATGGTCAATGACACAGATCAGTATAATACTATTGTCAATCACAGTTAATTTTTCATTTATATCTTTGCCTTTCCCTAGTGGGAAAAAAAAACCACTGACTCTAATTAGTCTGTGTATGATTGTTTATTTATTTATTGAAATATATATATTTGGACGAAAATTGATGAAAATTGACAACAACAACTGAAATGTATGTATGTAAACTCTAGCTTTTAAAATGTAAATGAATATTGATCATTGTTAGTAGTCTACCTATATATGTTGGTAGTGATACGAGATTTTATCTGGTTGATGATTCATGTGAAAGTGAAATTTTCATTCGTTGTTGTACAGGTGTATGTAACCACTTGCATTTTAATTTATGAAAGGTTTCTCTTATATATACTCTAAATGTAGACGTTTTAGGAATAGTTTATTATGTTAATGATGATTAAAGAATGGAATTAAAGCGAGGACCATAGATGCATTACCAGAGAAGGATTCTGAAGACTGAATCAATCATCAGAATCCATAAGTGGTAATTCATAATGATGGTATTGAGTGGTTGATGTCTCTCAAAATAAATCCATTTTATCCAAGAGTTGCATACTATACTTTATACTTTGATTGCGAGAAAGAAGAATTAAGCGAAAATAGACATTTAATAAGAAAAACTTAAGTTAATCTATTTGTGGAATATGGTCAATCAAATATCGCGGACTTATCTGAATATAGAGCTTTGATGTTCATTTTGCTTTGCAAATGTATTTCGAATAAATGGTGTAAATGTAATACACACACATATATCAGAATAGTGAGTTAAAGGTCATTTTATTCATTGTTAGCAGTAAATAAAATATTTTTAGAAGTGAGGAGAAAATACTTATGGGTGAAGAAACAAATAAAATCTACTTTATACATTTTTATATCATATAAGTTTCAGTAATATTGGTCACACATATCAATGAGTAAATAAAAAAAATATACACAAGTAATTATTTCTATTTTCTATTTTTGTGCAGAATTTAATACTACTATGGAAGTCGCTGATATTTATGGTGAATGCCGTTGTTGTTTAAACAAGGGTTATCATAGAGATTTATTCAAAGAATACAGTTTGAAAGGAATTCATCAAGTTTACTCGGACCTTTTTGTAGAATGCTACAATTTAAATGTAAGTATTAGATAAGAAATTAGTATTTGCACATCACGGGGGCGTCTATAAATTACGTGAGATGCTTAAGGGGAGGATTCGAGGGAGTCGAGTCAAATCTCATCTAATCTTACATTGGAGAGGTCTAGCAAATATGACGTGATTTTTTTTTCGTTTGAACCAAATATAAATTATACTATTTTGGTTCAATTTATCCAAATTGTACATGCTTAACATTGGTTGTGAAATGCGACGACCAGAAGTGCTGCAGCCCATGCCGGAGTGATCTGCATATGATTCTTTACAACCATTTTCTGCCTTCTCCATACTCTATCACTCAGGATGATGGGCATTTGACAATTCCGGACTTTTAAAGTCCGCAAATGGAGCATGACGGAAAGTCATTTGCTCCATTTTTAATACGTCACTGCCTACCTATTCAACCACTGACTGCCTTCATCAGCACGCCTTATGATCTCTATTGCTCAAGTGTATGTTACGATTTAAATTTAAGATGCTGCAGTAAATGTGGTATTTACTTTGCATCTATCACAAGAGCTGTAGAGCACAGACAACCAGCCCACAGACTAGCTAAGCAAGTGCATATCACAAGCGCGATGGTCACAAGAAGAATGAGTAACTGTGCGCAAGCATCAACTGCTAAGTGTCTAAGAGATCAGAACAAAATTGAAGGAGCAAATGATTTTTCTGAAAATCATGTGGACATGTTGGTTCCAATAGTCTCTTGAGACCTCGCATGATGCTCCATGGACTGAATTAGAGTAGATATTCTTTTTCTTTATTCACAGTAGTCACAATTTCAGTATTTTTTCTGTAAAATTTTCATTATACTTTAATAACTCTCAGTCATATTGATTACTAAGTAGTCTTAACTATTCGTAAATAAAAGCACAAAGCAAATTATTTTTTCTTTTCACTATAACAATCCAACGCGTTTACGTAGGAAACCACCATTTTGAAAAATCTCACGTAAGATTGGGGGATGGGGGAGTGGTTTAAATAAAATCTCAAGACATCTCACCCGTGAGGGAGGGGGGAACAGCAAATTAAACACTTCACGTAATTTATGGACAACCCTTTACGGTCATGTGCCACAATAGGCAAACTTCACAACATCTTGTCGTTTTTTAATATACCTTTTAAAATAATCATCATGCCTTGGGGCCCAGCTAGGGCAAGATAATTAGTATCCCATTTCATTTTGTCCCGTATTGTCGGATAAATCATGCTAAAAATACCTTTTCCGGTGTTCTTGTAATTTTTACAATAAATTACAATTCGATATAGATGTGTTTTGTGACTCCCTGGGGGTATACAAAAATAAACTAGCGTGTCATTGTTTCCCTAAACTATAGATAAGTCTTTTTTTATTTTAAAATTTCTTTACGTTTTAGTTTGTATGTGTAATATTTAATGTTTATAAAGGTATCCATCACATATATGTACACTTTGCAATATTTATATCGAAAATAAGGGTACTTTAGGTCTGTTTTTATATGTTCTTTGATATTTTCATACTTTATCGTAAGACTGTTTGCTACCTTAATGAATAAATAAATAAAAAATGGATTATTAAGTTGATGTTCTTGCAAAATAGGTCTGAGCAGTAATTACAAATGTTCAGCAAATGTAATTGTAATATCTTTTTCTGATATTGATGTGAATTGCTGATATTTTAATGAAGGCAAATCAAATTCCTGATAAGGTTTAGCCTTCTCATATCTATATTTGCTCATTTTTGATATGGTTAGAAAACCAACTATATATTAACCATATCGAAATTTCGATAATCCAGATTATATATTTTTTGTATCTGTGCTTTTGCTTCCTCAATTTAGTCTCTCAATATTTCGTTCTCAAAATTATTACTTACATACATAATTTTTTACTAATTTCTTAGTCTAGATAATAGAGAGAAAATTACCAAGTTTTTATCAACTTCTAAGGAAATGATTTTGGTTTTGCTTTTCATTTTAGACTGAAATTTAAAATTATTGTCTTTCAGTTTTAATTTCGTCCTATACTATGTTTCTGTACATATGTGATCAAAGAGATATTTTAGTTGCAGCTGCTTCCCAATGTTGACTAATACACTTGCTATCTGAGGATGTTTTTAAATTGAATATTCTATATCAATTTACCCATTTGTATATTAACTACTACTACTCGATATAAGCGTTACATTGTTTTATTTAGGTAATCTTCACAATCTAAGAAGTCTATTTTGACACATCTTATTTATGCAATAAACCAAAAAAGAAATATTTTGAAGTTTCATAATAATCCCTGACGGTTTCCTTATAATTATTTACAGCTTTCACAGAACCCAGACTTAACTACTCTTATATGTTCGGTATGTGTGGCAAGACTTCAAGACGCACACAATTTTAAAGTTTTGGCAATCATAACAGAGAGAAAGCTCTTGACAAATCTAACAACAAGGGAAGAAAATGGAGGTAGTAGTTACTAGCACTAGTTTTCTATTTGCCTGCGTATGACTATGGCTTTCCCCACTCTATAGTTACGTATGACTAAATAGCGCTGGCCTGATCTTAACGCGGTAGTCGGCTTGACGACGATACTTCGATATAAACTCCTATTTGTTTGATTCTGGCATTGACCTACGAACAAAAATAAAATGCCAGCTCTTTTCAAATGACACTAATTTTATTAGACACAAACTCAATAGATTTATAATGGAAACATAAGTGGCGAATTTGTTATCTCGGTTTTATATATGTTCGAAAACTTCATCTTATTTCTCATCTACACAGAGCACCAAGTGATGACAGGGCTTTTTAGTACTTGGGGTCACCTGGTTTCAAGAAATCCTTGTGTGTGGGGGTCCACCCCACACAAGTATTTCTCGAAACTTGGGTCCAGTAACGTGTGGTGACACAGTTTACAGATAAAGTAGGGGAGGAAATACAGTTAAGGATGTGGCTTTATTACTTGCTGTCAAGAAGAGGGAATTTCGCACAATGTCACAGCAAATGGTCAGGTCAATGAGCATACTGCTAAACACGTAACTAGCTAATCAGCGATGCAGCTCTTGCAATATTAAAATTAATTCTATCCCGTGACATACGAGTACTCGCTTGAAAAATCATTGAATTCATATCAATTCTAAAATTAAAAATACTTTTATGACCCACGCAGTTACACAAAATTAGATCCCCATGCTGATGTCAATACACTCTCATATATTCCTAGTTTGTTGTCTATGGACAGTTTTCTTTCTTTCCTTACTAAAAGGGTGCGTTATGTTAAGTTAATCAGATTACAAACTTCAGAAATATCACTGAAAATAATTTTATCTAATATAGTAATAAACTTTTTCATTATTGGTAACATACGACACTTTACCATGTTATACAACATTTATATGTCTCCACTTTCCACGATTTGTATCCATAAAAGCATGATTGTGGCTAAGAATTTGATTATATATATATATATCAACACACACACACACACAAATACTTCTTACAGAGTTCGCACCGGAACATAGCAATACATACGATTGCCCCAAATCTATTATTTTGTGGTATGTTTGTAAGTTAGAAAGAGGTAAAATAGAGCTATCCATACAAACGACCCTGGTATAGTCACTCTCTGGTAAAAAGTGATTACTTGTTATTACATTTGTGATTACTTATTGCAGATACACAAACATCCGACAATGTTTATTTTAAAGATGAACTCGACATAAAAGTGGAAAGTTGGCCTTTAGAATATAGTAATAATGATGACCTTGATGATCAAGGAGCTGATTTCAATGCTGAGGGTAAGAAAGAGTATTTATTGTAATTGAAATCACGCTATAGTTATACATACATATATGTCACGCCTTGTTCCCAATGGGGTAGTCAGAGACCACCTCTCTCCACTTGCTACGATCCTGGCACACTTCTCTTGCTTCCTCCACTTTCATGAGCGCCTTCACTTATATAATTATATAAAAATTATAAAATTATATTTATACTCCCATAAAAACTATAGTGTAATTTACCAGTAATATCACTGGTTATTATATCCTTCACGCTGGAACATAGCAATACAGATACTCGTAGTTTTCAAATCCAGCAATAGAGTGCGCTAAGTTCAGTGTTGAAAAAAAAATCATACAGTTAGCAATAACCTCATTAATGTGTAAATAAAGTGGTATACATAATAATTGATTGAAACCTTTTTACGGTTATTTAAAGCAATTTGGATTTTAATTATTTTATTAACATTTTTTTTTTGTTTTTAGTATTTTTTTAAAAGAGTTCTAAAAGAATTATCTATATACTTTTTAATTGAATCATCTTACCCAGATGAAAGTGATGATAATTTATCGAGTACTCCGAGCTTAAATCAATCAATTAGTTCATTATTAAATGATATATTTTTTGAAAATATGTATGATAATGAAACAGATGAGTTATTTGAGCCGTTAATGAAATATTTGATGACAGGTTGTCGAAAGCAAAGACTAGAAAATTATCTCAATGTAGTTACTTTGATTATATTCAAAAAACTACAATGAAATAAAGCTTTAAAAATTTTTTCAACACTAAATTATATTACTATTATTTACAATGCTATGGTGTTACCATAGCATTGTAAAAAATAGTAATAATATTACTACAGATAATATAAATAAAACATTTTGATCAATGTCAACTTAAAGAAGCAACACTACAACACTTCGTATCCATTGCACGCATCAAGCCAATACACTACTTTGGAAAGTGGTCGATTGAAGAGTTGCTGTAGTTGAAACATTCAACGTTAAGCATTATGCCGCATAATGCGCTCTAGTGCTATAATTGGAAATCTAACACTGTTAAGCATTATGCAGCATAATGCGCTCTAGTGCTATAATTGGAAATCTAACACTGTTAAGCATTATGCCGCATAATGCGCTCTAGTGCTATAATTGGAAATCTAACACTGTTAAGCATTATGCCGCATAATGCGCTCTAGTGCTATAATTGGAAATCTAACACTGTTAGTTTGCGTTAGAAATAGATAAGATGGAGGTACGTAAACAAACGACTGTTATAGAGGCACTCTGCGGTAAAATAATAATATTAGTTACTACCCCAGCCTTGAATAGCGTGGAGATTACTCGCCACAAGAGCAACAGGAAGGGTGTATGAAGAGCAGCTGTACTTACCTTTTAATCAAAAGGCATTAAGTACTTCACGACCGAAATTGGCACAATTGTCGTACCAACGGACATTTATAAATATTACTTTCACTTGCACCAATTAGCCTAGCCCAAAGAAATTGTGTAAAGCTTGTGTTATGGGATCTTGGGTAACGGATAGACATACATATATTATACATGTATAAATATTTTTGATAGAAATATATATTCACAAATATATATGTAATTATTGATAATTATTTAACTCCAAAGATGTATGTCGAAATAATACTATAAAATATAGATCATTTAATTTTTAAATGTGTTCATTTGCAAAATATTAATCCTATTATTAATAGCTAACTTATTTTGCTTTGTACAGATACAATTGAAAATTGTACATTAAGCGAAGAGGACACAAGTGACGATGACATACCACTACACAATTATACATCTATAGATGTAACTGACAAGTCAGCTATACCTGAGAAGTCAAGAAAATTATATGAAAAAGCATATGAAGACTTTGTAGCGTGGAAGTCATCGAAAAACGTAACATCTTTTAGTGAAAAGGTGATCTTAATGTATTTCGAAGAGCTAGAAAAAAAATTCAAATCATCGACTCTATGGGTTATATATTCCATGCTGAAGCGCATGTTAACTATTCATCACAATGTGGACATGTCGAAGTATATGAAAGTACTTGCTAAGTTAAAACACAAAGCGCAGGACTACACGGGCAAGAAATCAAAATCGTTTTCCACAGATGAAATAAATAAGTTTTTGAATGAAGCACCTGATGAGAAATATCTTTCGACAAAGGTATATTTATTAGAATTAGAATTATTATTTAATATTAGAAAATATTTCTCAGTTGATTCGACTCGACACTTATTCAATAAATCCACATCTTTTAGTTTAAAAACAACTTTGTATTTTTTGTAATTCCATATTTCGACAGTTTTTATTCTACTCAACTATCTTCGAAATCCATATAAATATCGCAAAGTGCAATTTCAGTACGTTAGGAGATCTAGTATTCTTTCTTATCTTTTTTTTATGATAATTAATGGTAGTTATTAACTACGTACCCAAATGAATCCCGATAAAGTAAATACTAACAAAAAAATATACGTTTTGCATTTCTAGCATCATGAGTTGAAAATTTTCTTTGGATTTATAATATTTTAAAATGAACATAATGAAATAAAATGATAGTGTTATATAGTCATATCAGTATTATCAGCATATTGTATACATTTATATATTGTAGATTCTGGAAGATCATCAAAATACATCTTTATATATATATATTATATATATATATATTATATATATAAATCTTCTGTACGTGTGTTAGTCATTGAACTCATCCTAAACGGCTGGACCAATTTTGATGAAATTTTTTGTGTGTATTCCAGGGGGTTTGAGGATGGTTTAGACACACAATACGGTCATTTAGATATTGTTTTTTTAGCTAAATTATTTATTTCAAAATATTGGGGACGTGGGACAGGACAACGTCTGTCGGGTCAGCTAGTTATTAATAAGAAGTGACCCAGAATACTTACCAGTGGCACTCTCATTTTTATCTATCGATATTGTTCGTTTTTCAGAATTTTTGAGAAATGAATATTATAACGAAATTACCGAATCTTCTATAGCCCATACAAAACCTACAACATTTTTTTCAAACTATAGCTTAAGTGTCTAGCTTTATATCTTTTTATATCTTTTTTTTTATTATCCATCAAAGTAATGATGTATATTTTACGTCATATATCACAAACTGGTAACGTAACACGTTCTGTAGGAATGAATTTACTCTTTATGTCTTCTATCTCTCTTTTGAACAAGCGATATATTCTTCCAAAAATATAGTTTGTCTATGCTTGGTAATTCGTTCATATCCTTGTTTCAGGTTATACTTATTTTTGGTGTAATGGGCGGGTGCCGTCGTCACGAATTATATAATATATTATTCACGGACGTTCAAATATTCGGATCGACAATTCTAGTCAGGATAAATAACAGAGATTCAAAGTTTCCGCGAACTATGTCCTTAACAGGCCAACATTACCAGTTGTGCAAGAAATATATGGCACTGAGGCCAACTAATTGTACCAATCCAGGATTCTTTATATGCTACAGGTACGGGAAGTGCGTGCCGCAAAGAATTGGCATAAACATGTTTGGTTCAATTGGAAAAACCGTTGCCAGTTATCTCAACCTACCCAATCCGGAATTATATACTGCCCAATGCTTTCGAAGGACCAACGCTGCGTTGTCTGTTAATACTGATAGCAATTTAACCACTTTGATACGTCTGAGTCATGAGAATGAAGGAGCGGAGGAAATATGTACTCAAGAGTTGAGTGAAACTGTTAGTGTGGAGTGTAATAGTAAGTAAATTACGTTTATTCATGTGGGATTTTAAAAACTGTAGGAAAATATTTGATTTTTAAATACGACTTTGTAATGATGAAACGTTAACCACCTTTAATTATGTGCAAATTATAACTGAACGATAATTTACCTCTGACTAAAACCGAAGAATTATTTTTTCGTGACATTATTGAATGAAACTAAAAAAATGAAAAATTTAAAAATTATGTTCGATGATAATTGGAAGCCCTTTCACTCTGA
This sequence comes from Scirpophaga incertulas, assembly GCA_036419045.1. NCBI lineage: Eukaryota > Metazoa > Arthropoda > Insecta > Lepidoptera > Crambidae > Scirpophaga > Scirpophaga incertulas. The sequence goes on from CM071636.1 coordinate 7,650,593, forward strand.
CTTCCGTCTTGATTAAATCCTGCGACGGGGCGTCGTTTAGAATGCGATAACCACAATCTTGTATACAGCCACATTCAAAATCATTCGTCAGATGCATCGCACTGCCATTGCCACTGATACGAGGTGAATCGCCTCCTAACCCGTTCAAACGCATATCAGGGCAATTCAGGGCAGCGATGTGCTGCTCTCTCTCCTATTAGGTTGTCATTATTCAATTCATGTCGCTATCCAGTATCCATCCAGGGCCAGTAGTTCTTATTTTACCAAATGAAATGTTTTTGCATACATTGACTGACAATATTTAATCGGTAGACGTATATAGGACTTTTTGCGTAGAACATATTATCCACTAATCGCCCTTAAGGTGATCCAGGAACGCGGAAACCAAACCTTTCACTAAGTGTTAAAAGTCAAAACCCAGAAAAACCAGCTGACTGTTTATGCAATCGGAGACTGATGAGCCTGCCTTCCCCCTGGGAATAAAAAACAAACTCGCACTGATACATTCGTATCTGATATTCAAACTATCAAAATTATTCGGATAATGGAGTATTTCCTAACAATATTTGCAAATATGCTACCATAACCGGGTTGCAAGTTCTAATTACATATCGCTTGATTCATTTCAAATTCGAGAAACTAATAACTAGAAATCAAAGATTTTTGACTCTTAATCGCTCTCGATAATCACATTATGTACGAGTCTTCGGTGGGGATATATATGTACATATGTGGTATTAAATAAGAAGGAAGTAGTCGAAACACTGTTTTAAGAAATATTGTGAGACAAATACGGCATTTTTGTATTTTAAATTACTTTAAAACATTGTCCCTTCTCCAACATTTTTAAATAAAATTAGTTTTAAAAAGGAAATTAAATAATTATTGCAGAGTTTAACTCTGTATATTGTCAATTCTAGGATCACTTATTTGTGTGCTTCGTCTAAAACTGAACTAAAATAACAATATTTAATAGAAAAAGGATTGATCAGCCATTCACCATTAATTTCGGGCGCTAAAGTCATAATAAACGGAATAAATCTTGACATGCACAATCTTTGATATATTGATCCGCCCTATACTAACATAACAATAGATTCGGAGAAGATTAGATCTGAGATCGAAGATAAATAAATAATTAATGTTAATCCGTTTCTTTCAGATTAGTTATTTACTTGAGCATTTATAGACCCTTAGTGCGGTCAGTGTTAAATATCACAAAATCCAAGGAAGTCTATTATTCGTCGAGAATAGTGTATATGTAACTGACTTTGTAATTTTTACAACTCCAGTTTTTTATGTTTGCTCCATTTAAAGACTTTGTATTTTTTAAACTAATCGTGATTATGTGATTGTAAAGGTTATTTACATTATGAAATTGTGTACTGTAAATGTTTCATGTATATTCAGCTATTGGATTTCATCAGCATGGTACTTTTGACCCTGACCGCACCACGTGTCTAAAATTCTGTCATCTCCTTTTGAAGTTGACTTGATTGCAACATTAATATCCTTTCATTAGGTGTGCAGTCTGCGCGTTTGTCAATATGTCACATAAAAAAAATATCTTCTTCCACAGTACCACACATCACCGACCAGTTAAAATTACCACCCAGATCGAAAAAAAATTATGAGAAGGTATACAAAGATTTTATGAAGTGGAGGGCGTCTAAAAACTTCACATCGATCACTGAAGAAGTCATGTTAGCTTACTTTGAAGAGCTAGGAAAGAAATTTAAATCATCATCATTATGGGTAATTTACTCTATGCTTAAAAGCACTCTGAACGTCTATAGAGGTATAGACATATCCAAATATTTGAACTTCACAGATTACATAAAACGTAGAGTGAAAGAAATAACAACCGGTGTGTATAAAACGTTTTCACTGGCTGAAATCAAAAAGTTTTTGGATGAGGCACCTGATCAAGTATATCTTTCGAAGAAGGTATGTACATTATTATATATACATCTATCCATATCTTTTACATTGTCTATGTACTATTGTCGAAATGTCAATACGTTATGATAACTTGATGTATCTCTACGAATCGTAGGTGGATAATAAATCATACTAAATGGAGGTACTTGGTATCGCTGCTAATTTATAACCGACAGTTGAAAAGAATACTTGTCTGAAAGGAGACTTTTTTTGGGCCCTATATTTTATTATTTTTCTACACTTACTGTGTGATGTTTTTCTGACAAGACACTCTAAGACAAAGATTCCTAAAATAAAAATAAAAACCTGCGAAAATTAAAAAAATAATATTTAAAGTCGCCAATATTGGTTTCTTTCATAAAGCTTATTTTATATTTATAGGTTTTAATGAAGGCGTCAAGCTATTTATATTATTTTTCTGAAACCATACTCCGGGTTGATGTTGAATACACATCAGAGTGTGTATGTCCAAATAAAAAGATTGAGGAACATTTTAAGTTTCTCGGTCCAGTCGGTGGCGCTCTACGTAGCCATGGTTTAATCGCTGTGTCTGCGCCCCGATTCGGTGATTTTCTTGGATAGAAGGTTCTTTGTTCACAAGTATCTTGTGAACTTCGTCGTGGATATCAGAAATGTGTCGAATAGGATGGCATATCTAATACTTAGAATCACCAAACAGTATCGCTAAAGAACATTCAAGCTTATTCTTTAACCTCGACGAGAAAATAAAAGCACTGTGGATATTTCTCGAATAAGACTTACATCCACAGCTCCATCCATGTGCATTGTTGTCATAAGATACTTCAATACAAAGCTATGGTAATGGGATGACAATGATCTGAAAGTGGGAAAAATGATCACCACGCTGTGTCCCTTCACGCCAGACGGCTGGGTCGTAGTAAACGGGTCTATACAGCCTCTTCTTTTATGTCCTCTCTAGGTGTGGTCTATGCCATAGAGTGGTTTGCAATGTGCGCTAGGTTGGCTCACAATGTGCGATAGAGTGGCTCGCGATGTGCGCTGGCTTTGAAGTTAATTGAAGTTATTTTGTACGTCGTACTACAGCGATACTAGCTCGTCTTCTCTAGTGGTTTTGCGGCTATATCGGCGGTCAAAGTCCTACTTTTGTTTGGCGATACGACATTACGGTTACAGTACGCAACAACATAGCACCTTGAAAGAAACTTACAGACGAATTCAGAAATAATATATTTTTTATTTCATTTTTTAATACAAGACAAATATAAGTTTCATCTCAAACAATTTTGTACTAGAGTTGCTTGATCGGATATCTCTGTTAAACCTATTTCTGCTGAAAATCGGCATGCTAGAATTACTGTTCTAGAAACGATAAAGATATACATACATATATATTAGTAAAATTATTGGGTAACGTGGTTTGTGTGATGTATATATATATATATATATTATATATATATATATATATATATATAATATATATATATATTATATATATATATATATATATATATATATATATGGTGGGTAGTTCACTTGTTTCTCAATATAGTCATAAAAAAACATTATCTTGGCCTGTCGCTCAGTTTCTGAGAATCTAAGTGAGGTCTGTATCTTCTATGTGATATAATCTTGAGCACCTGTATACCTCACAACAATACAATCGCGCTGCCATTTTATGGCAGACATACAGATAGGAGATTATAATAATACAGTCTTCATCTCACAAGTATAAATTTACATATAAAATATTTCCTTATTTGTCGTAGGTCATGCTAATTTTCGGTGTGATTGGCGCGTGCCGTTGTGTAGAGTTATATAATATACAATTCGCAGACGTACAAACTTTTGGCACAGAGACTATTCTCGTAAATATAAATAACCTGGAAAATAAAACAACTCGCACTTTCTCTGTAACCGGAAAGTATTGCGATCCGTGCCTTAAGTACATGGCTATGCGTCCGGGGGACTGTAACTCTCCAGCTTTTTTTATAGCCTACAGGCATGGCAAATGCGTGTCGCAGCGAATTGGTAGAAATATGTTTGGTAATGTGGGAAAAGCCATCGCAAACTATCTGCATTTACCCGAAGCAGAATTATATATGGGTCAGTGCTTCCGAAGGACCGCGGCCACAATGTCTATAAACGTCAACGGAGATTTTGTACACTTGAAACGGAAAAGTAGAAATATGAACGTTCTTAATACATTATCGGCGAAGAAGATGGCAAAAGTTGTAATTACTGAAAGTCAAAATTGTGATGTGAAGAAGAGTGATGGAGTCATACATGAACAAGGTACGTACGTTTAGATTGACATAAATATATATTAAATAAGAGCGTCTCTTGTGTCTTTCACTAGCTCTGTTAAGGAATATGAAGTATATATAAAGGATAGGAATACTAAGCAATATTAAGGAGTGCGCAGTGGACCAGTATGTCTTAAGCAGTCGCTGTACGTAACTAAGTATTTGTTATTGATACCTATGTAGATACGCAGGTCTTTGTCACTATTTAGAAGTTGGTCTCGTGTTACTTACCATTAAGTGGAAATCTTCATATCTTAGACGTATAAAACGAAATTTTCAGAGCCGTAATATACAGTAATGATGCAAAAAACGTATCTTTGTTGAGACTGTATCCGGATCAGTACAAAGATTCGAATCAGTAAAGTGACTCTGATCCGATTAAATCGGTTCAGAGCCACTGATACAAATATTCTGATATAAATATTGATATTGATTCATATGTATCAGTGACTCTGAGTCAATCGTGTAAGCGTCGCGTATCGAATGCAACCGGGATGCAATTGAGCGACGTGATGCAAAGCGCTCCGACTCTGAACTATTTACTTATCTTGATCGTGCCAGCGCCGCGTGCCGATTAAAGCCGAGATCCAATTGAGTGAATTATTCATTTGAAGCACTGTTAGAGATTTGAATCAGTGAATCACTTGGAAGAAACCACTCACTGAGTGGTTTCTGTAACGATTGATACATCTCTTATACACAGCTTGCCCCGGCGCTTTGATTTTGTTTAGGGCAACGTTATTCAAACCTTCAAGTAACCGGCTGTATACTGAACCAACACAGGAAAACGTTGAAGTTATTTAACTGGTCTTCTATAACCAAGAAGAAGGGGCCCAGTAGGTTTGCTGATTAGATCGTATCATTTATAGTGTTTGACATTTGCAGATATCCAGACTGAGATCAAAATCGAGAGAATAGTGGAATCATGTAGATCAAAACAAGTAGATGCCGGTTGCCTTAATGAGCAGTGTGAATGGACACCTTTGGAAGGTAAGGAACATAAAGGTGATTCAATTTGTAAACTTCTTTCGAAAAATAGTTCGAAATTCCATTTCTCATATATCGATGAAAAACGTGTAGGTACACTCATTTTTGCACCCACTAGCGAGTAGTCACGAGTGCGTATTCAGATACAACGAATGAGTTGTTGTCCAAGGCTAAGGACAACGGATAGGAAAATGGTGTCCGAGTTACTTTTCCGCCTGTTGCTAGACTGAACGTTCTGCGCAAGTAGTTACAAATATCAATGCCAGAGGTGACCCAAAATGCCATCGTACTTTTCAATAAAAATATCCGTTATGTCACTGCCTTTTTTTAAGAGGGGAAATGCACCTTAAGCATGGCCGTTTGTGGGGCTCTCCGGTTTGACAGGGCCGGCGTACTCACTAAAACCCCCCTGAGTTCTCTAGGCCCATAGGGGCATATGGCGGGGTGCGCTTTCGCGATTCTACCGCCAGATATGTCACTGCCTGCAGCAGTGATATTGTAACTGTGTACGAAAATTCTTGGGTGTGCGACTTGCGGTTGGACTTGCGATTGATCATCTATGATTGCGTATTGAAACTGCCAACAGTGTTGTTCATTGGGCTCCGATAAAATAATTTTTTTTTTATAACGATTTAACCGTTCAAATTACAGTTATTGTTGTTCAGTGCGTGATGGGTCCTCAACCATAGTGGGTGCATTAGTTTGTCGTTTAATGAAGTGATTTAACTTAATATAGTTAAACATTAAAAGTGCCAATCATCGTTTGTTGTGAACTGGAGTCTACCGTCTCGTAAATAAATCGATGGAGTGCAGAGGATAGTCGCGGTTGCGTGTGCTGCGTAGGATCTACAGTTGCGCGCATACTTCGCTCCCTGCGTTGTGGAGCTCGTCGGTGACGTAGCCGGGGCGGTTTGCCATTGAGAAAGCGCTCGCGCAGAGTGGGCACTCGCGGCATTCGTTGTCCTGCCTCTGAGAGACCGTGAGCTGGGAATTTGCCTTATCATATTGTTTCTTCTTGTTAATCATACATAATGAAGTTTGCCCGTTGCAAGTCGACGTCTAGTGTGGCTACCGAAATTATCACTTGTATAAAATGTAAAAATAAGTACCACACTCAATGTATTTTTCCAACTTCAAAGAGCAAGGACAATAATGAACTTGAAAAGACTTATCTATGCCCGCAGTGTAAAGCTTGCCAGCCTAAACAAGTCAAAAATGATAATACACCCGTGAGGTCTATTGGCTGCGTAGATAAAACTGTTTCTACTGAAAATGTGAACATGGGAAGGGATGCTTCAGTTCAACGGGAAGATGCGTTATCTCGGGAGGATAAAGATTCGCCCTCATTTGATAATATTAAGAGTTTTCTATCGAATAGAGTTAACCAAAATTAAAAATGAGCTCCAATCGTCGCTGATAAGTCGTATTACCAGTGAATTCAAGGCAGTTAAAGACGAGATTGCCTACTTGAAGAGCTCATTAGATTTTATGAATTCTAAATATGAGGAGATTAATGAGAGGATTAATAAATGTGATGTAGACATAAAATCACTCTCTAGCAAGACTGCGGCAGTGAATGAACTACGGTCTATATGCGATAATATGGAAAAGGACAACAATAATCGTGAGCAATGGGCTCGAAGGTCGAACATAGAAATCATTGGAGTCCCACAGAGAAAAGATGAAAATCTTATAAACATTGTTAAGGACATTGCTAAGCTCGCTGACGTCAAACTTGATCCCTCGGTGGATATTGATTTTGTTACCAGGGTTGCACCAAAAGGCCAAGACAAGAACAAAACCAAACCTATTGTAGTGAGATTGCTTGCAAGATGGAAAAAGGATGAGTTCCTATCGCATGTAAGAAAACTGAAGCTGAGGAGTGCTAACATTGGGTTTCCTTCCAATGATCACATGACAGTTTACCTCAATGATCACCTAACCGGCACAAATAAAATGATTCTAAAATCTACCAAGGAATTAGCTAAAACAAAGGGTTATACTTATGTCTGGGTGAAAAACTGTACTATTATGGTGCGGAAATCCGATAGTAGTCCCGTAATACATGTCCGTCAATCTAGCGATTTAAAAAAAAATTGTTTAAGTGTTCATTTTGTGTCTATGAGTTTATTATTGCTTTTTTATGTTATTTTAATTCTGTCTTCTTTTATTATTTGTATTGCTAACTATAGTTTTATACTAAATGAGTTGACCGGGTTTACCTCAGATACTTTATGTTGTTTAAGTATCCGTTATTTGGATCCAGATTTTTCATTTGGTGTGAGTTTTTTTGCCTCTTGTCCAGATTAATATAAATTATTTTATACTAATTTAATAATTTGCACTTTATAAGAAAACAAATTATATGAACTATAATGTTGTTCATCGCGCTAAATAATCATAAATTAAACATATATTACCAGAATGTTCGTGGGCTTCGTACTAAAACAAATGTTTTCTTCCGAAATTTAATGCAGTCTGACATGTGCGGAGTCAAGATGGGTGGCGGTGTTTTGATTGCAGTAAAGTGTGAACTATCTACTGGCTGTTCTTCCACCATCCCTGTGCCAGGTGCTGCCGCAAAAATAGTCAGGATCTCATTAGAGTTTAAATCTCCTCAGGTTTCTCCTTCAACAACTCATATTTCATTGTGATACTCCACTGGTATCAGAGGACTTACACCATCCAGCACTGGTGACTACTTTTTCTTATACCAGAACTCAAAATTTACGATCCTCCACTCATGAAATTCGTTTATATTAATTAATGCTGAGCTTGCTATTATTGATTGGTTGGCAATATTTCAGAATCATGATATTGATAAAGCCTTAGAATTTTTTTATAATACTTTAAATGACATAATTGCCCGTCATGTACCATTAAAGGTTGTCACCAACACACAATAACCTAGCTGGTATTTCAAATCTATTTTTACCAATATATTTTTTAAAATGTTACTTTTTTTACAGATGCGGAAGATATTTCCCACAACATAAATATAAAAAGTGATCCAGATATAGAAATAGACGATACTTGGCATTTAAGGCAGCGTAATAAGGAATCTTCGGATAGTCTTGGGCCGCATCATAACGCCATTGAAGGTTTGTGGCTTATTACCTACAGAAATCGATAATCTGTCACATATAACTGAGGGCTGTACAGATACCAGAACTCAGGTACCTGAAGATCTTACATACAGATCGTGTATACAGCGACATTCAAAATCATTCGTCAGATGCATCGCACTGCTATTTTAATACAAACTGATACGAGGTGAATCGCCTCCCAACCGTTCAAATGCATATCAGGGCAACTCAGGGCAGCGCTGTGCTGCTCTCTCTCCTATTAGGTTGTCATTATTCAATTAATATCGCTATCCAGTATCCATCCAGGGCCAGTAGTTCTTATTTTACCAAATGGAATGTTTTTGCATACATTGACTGACAATATTTAATCGGTAGACGTATGTAGGACTTTTTTCGTAGAACATTATCCACTAATCGCCCTTAAGGTGATCCAGGAACTCGGAAACCAAACCTTTCACTAAGTGTTAAAAGTCAAAACCCAGAAAAACCAGCTGACTGTTTATGCAATCGGAGACTGATGAGCCTGCCTTCCCCCTGGGAATAAAAAATAAACTCGCACTGATACATTCGTATCTGATATTCAAACTATCAAAATTATCCGGATAATGGAGTATTTCCTAACAATATTTGCAAATATGCTACCATAACCGGGTTGCAAGTTCTAATTACATATCGCTTGATTCATTTCAAATTCGAGAAACTAATAACTAGAAATCAAAGATTTTTGACTCTTAATCGCTCTCGATTATCACATTATGTACGAGTCTTCGGTGGGGATATATATGTACATATGTGGTATTAAATAAGAAGGTAGTCAAAACACTGTTTTAAGAAATATTGTGAGACAAATACGGCATTTTTGTATTTTAAATTACTTTAAAATATTGTCCCTTCTCCAACATTTTCAAATAAAATTAGTTTTAAAAAGAAAATTAAATAATTATTGCAGAGTTTAACTCTGTATATTGGCAATTCTAGGATCACTTATTTGTGTGCTTCGTCTAAAACTGAACTAAAATAACAATATTTAATAGAAAAAGGTTTGATCAGCCATTCACCATTAATTTCGGGCGCTAAAGTCATAATAAACGGAATAAATCTTGACATGCACAATCTTTGATATATTGATCCGCCCTATACTAACATAAAAATAGATTCGGAGAAGATTAGATCTAAGATCGAAGATAAATAAATAATTAATGTTAATCCGTTTCTTTCAGATTAGTTATTTACTTGAGCATTTATAGACCCTTAGTGCGGTCAGTGTTAAATATCACAAAATCCAAGGAAGTCTATTATTCGTCGAGAATAGTGTATATGTAACTGACTTTGTAATTTTTACAACTCCAGTTTTTTATGTTTGCTCCATTTAAAGACTTTGTATTTTTTAAACTAATCGTGATTATGTGATTGTAAAGGTTATTTACATTATGAAATTGTGTACTGTAAATGTTTCATGTATATTCAGCTATTGGATTTCATCAGCATGGTACTTTTGACCCTGACCGCACCACGTGTCTAAAATTCTGTCATCTCCTTTTGAAGTTGACTTGATTGCAACATTAATATCCTTTCATTAGGTGTGCAGTCTGCGCGTTTGTCAATATGTCACATAAAAAAAATATCTTCTTCCACAGTACCACACATCACCGACCAGTTAAAATTACCACCCAGATCGAAAAAAAATTATGAGAAGGTATACAAAGATTTTATGAAGTGGAGGGCGTCTAAAAACTTCACATCGATCACTGAAGAAGTCATGTTAGCTTACTTTGAAGAGCTAGGAAAGAAATTTAAATCATCATCATTATGGGTAATTTACTCTATGCTTAAAAGCACTCTGAACGTCTATAGAGGTATAGACATATCCAAATATTTGAACTTCACAGATTACATAAAACGTAGAGTGAAAGAAATAACAACCGGTGTGTATAAAACGTTTTCACTGGCTGAAATCAAAAAGTTTTTGGATGAGGCACCTGATCAAGTATATCTTTCGAAGAAGGTATGTACATTATTATATATACATCTGTCCATATCTTTTACATTGTCTATGTACTATTGTCGAAATGTCAATACGTTATGATAACTTGATGTATCTCTACGAATCGTAGGTGGATAATAAATCATACTAAATGGAGGTACTTGGTATCGCTGCTAATTTATAACCGACAGTTGAAAAGAATACTTGTCTGAAAGGAGACGTTTTTTTGGGCCCTATATTTTATTACTTTTCTACACTCACTGTGTGATGTTTTTCTGACAAGCTACTCTAAGACAAAAATTCCTAAAATAAAAATAAAAACCTGCGAAAATTAAAAAAATAATATTTAAAGTCGCCAATATTGGTTTCTTTCATAAAGCTTATTTTATATTTATAGGTTTTAATGAAGGCGTCAAGCTATTTATATTATTTTTCTGAAACCATACTCCGGGTTGATGTTGAATACACATCAGAGTGTGTATGTCCAAATAAAAAGATTGAGGAACATTTTAAGTTTCTCGGTCCAGTCGGTGGCGCTCTACGTAGCCATGGTTTAATCGCTGTGTCTGCGCCCCGATTCGGTGATTTTCTTGGATAGAAGGTTCTTTGTTCACAAGTATCTTGTGAACTTCGTCGTGGATATCAGAAATGTGTCGAATAGGATGGCATATCTAATACTTAGAATCACCAAACAGTATCGCTAAAGAACATTCAAGCTTATTCTTTAACCTCGACGAGAAAATAAAAGCACTGTGGATATTTCTCGAATAAGACTTACATCCACAGCTCCATCCATGTGCATTGTTGTCATAAGATACTTCAATACAAAGCTATGGTAATGGGATGACAATGATCTGAAAGTGGGAAAAATGATCACCACGCTGTGTCCCTTCACGCCAGACGGCTGGGTCGTAGTAAACGGGTCTATACAGCCTCTTCTTTTATGTCCTCTCTAGGTGTGGTCTATGCCATAGAGTGGTTTGCAATGTGCGCTAGGTTGGCTCACAATGTGCGATAGAGTGGCTCGCGATGTGCGCTGGCTTTGAAGTTAATTGAAGTTATTTTGTACGTCGTACTACAGCGATACTAGCTCGTCTTCTCTAGTGGTTTTGCGGCTATATCGGCGGTCAAAGTCCTACTTTTGTTTGGCGATACGACATTACGGTTACAGTACGCAACAACATAGCACCTTGAAAGAAACTTACAGACGAATTCAGAAATAATATATTTTTTATTTCATTTTTTAATACAAGACAAATATAAGTTTCATCTCAAACAATTTTGTACTAGAGTTGTTTGATCGAATATCTCTGTTTTACCTATTTCTGCTGAAAATCGGCATGCTCGAATTGCTGTTTTAGAAACGATAAAGATATACATACATATATATTAGTAAAATTATTGGGTAACGTGGTTTGTGTGATGTATGTATTTAAATCTCGCATCAACCACATATACATACACTAAATTACTGAAAGCACGTATCATCAGGTGGGTAGTCCACTTGTTTCTCAATATAGTCATAAAAAACATTGTCTTGCCCTGTCGCTCAGTTTCTGAGAATCTAAGTGAGGTCTGTATCTTCTATGTGATATAATCTTGAGCACCTGTATACCTCACAACAATACAATCGCGCTGCCATTTTATGGCAGACATACAGATAGGAGATTATAATAATACAGTCTTCATCTCACAAGTATAAATTTACATATAAAATATTTACTTATTTGTCGTAGGTCATGCTAATTTTCGGTGTGATTGGCGCGTGCCGTTGTGTAGAGTTATATAATATACAATTCGCAGACGTACAAACTTTTGGCACAGAGACTATTCTCGTAAATATAAATAACCTGGAAAATAAAACAACTCGCACTTTCTCTGTAACCGGAAAGTATTGCGATCCGTGCCTTAAGTACATGGATATGCGTCCGGGGGACTGTAACTCTCCAGCTTTTTTTATAGCCTACAGGCATGGCAAATGCATGTCGCAGCGAATTGGTAGAAATATGTTTGGTAATGTGGGAAAAGCCATCGCAAACTATCTGCATTTACCCGAAGCAGAATTATATATGGGTCAGTGCTTCCGAAGGACCGCGGCCACAATGTCTATAAACGTCAACGGAGATTTTGTACACTTGAAACGGAAAAGTAGAAATATGAACGTTCTTAATACATTATCGGCGAAGAAGATGGCAAAAGCTGTAATTACTGAAAGTCAAAATTGTGATGTGAAGAAGAGTGATGGAGTCATACATGAACAAGGTACGTACGTTTAGATTGACATAAATATATATTAAATAAGAGTGTCTTTTGTGTCTTTCACCAACTCTGTTAAGGAATATGAAGTATATATAAAAGATAGGAATACTAAGCAATATTAAGGAGTGCGCAGTGGACCAGTATGGCTTAAGCCTTAAGCTATCGCTGTACGTAACTAAGTATTTGTTATACCTATATAGATACGCACGACGTATAAAACGAAATTTTCAGAGCCGTAATATACAGTAATGATGCAAAAAACGTATCTTTGTTGAGATTGAATCATTTGTATCCGGATCAGTACAAAGATTCGAATCAGTAAAGTGCTTCATTTGTAACAGTGACTCTGAACCGATTAAATCGGTTCAGAGCCACTGATACAAATATTCTGATATAAATATTGATATTGATTCATATGTATCAGTTGACTCTGAGTCAATCGTGTAAGCGTCGCGTATCGAATGCAACCGGGATGCAATTGAGCGACGTGATGCAAAGCGCTCCGACTCTGAACTATTTACTTATCTTGATCGTGCCAGCGCCGCGTGCCGATTAAAGCCGAGATCCAATTGAGTGAGTTATTCATTTGAAGCACTGTTAGAGATTTGAATCAGTGAATCACTCACTGAGTGGTTTCTGTAAAGATTGACACATCTCTAACACACAGCTTGCCCCGGTGCTTTGATTTTGTTTAGGGCAACGTTATTCAACCCTTCAAGTAACCGGCTGTATACTGAACCAACACAGGAAAACGTTGAAGTTATTTAACTGGTATTCTATAACCAAGAAGAAGGGGCCCAGTAGGTTTGCTGATTAGATCGTATCATTTATAGTGTTTGACATTTGCAGATGTCCAGACTGAGATCAAAATCGAGAGAATAGTGGAATCATGTAGATCAAAACAAGTAGATGCCGGTTGCCTTAATGAGCAGTGTGAATGGACACCTTTGGAAGGTAAGGAACATAAAGGTGATTCAATTTGTAAAATTCTTTCGAAAAATAGTTCGAAATTCCATTTCCCATATATCGATGAAAAACGTGTAGGTAGGAAACACTCATTTTTGCACCCACTAGCGAGTAGTCATGAGTGCGTATTCAGATACAACGAATGAGTGTCAAAGACTAAGGCAACGGATAGGAAAATGGCGTTCGAGTTACTGTTCCGCCTGTTGCTAAACTGAACGTACTGCGCAAGTAGTTAGAAATATCAATACCAGAGGTGACCCAAAATGCCATCGTACTTTTCAATACAAAATATCCGTTATATCACTGCCTTTTTTTTAAGAGGGGAAATGCACCTTAAGCACGACCGTTTGTGGGGCTCTCCGGTTTGACAGGGCCGGCCTACCCACTAAAACCCCCCTGAGTTCTCTAGGCCCATAGGGGCACATGGCGGGGTGCGCTTTCGCGATTCTACCGCCAGTTATGTCACTGCCTGCAGCAGTGATATTGTAACTGTGTACGAAAATTCTTTGAAGATTTTATAGAACCAATATATCTTTTAAAATGTTACTTTTTTTACAGATGCGGAAGTTATTTCCCACAACATAAATATAAAGAGTGATCCAGATATAGAAATAGACGATACTTGGCATTTGAGACAGCGTAATAAGGAATCTTCGGATAGTCTTGGGCCGCATCGTAACGCCATTGAAGGTTTGTGGCTTATTCCCTACAGAAATCGATAATCTCTCACATATGACTGAGGGCTGCACAGATACCAGGTACTCAGGTACCTGAAGATCTTACATGCATAAAGGTGTTAAAATACTTTAATCGTGACCGCACACTTGCTACTGAAATCGAGCCAGCGATCAATTGCTTACAAATGTGAACCGATATACCGCATGCAATGCAAGTACACCTATGTAGTTATGGCAATCAAGTGTTCTTGGGGACATAAGACTTGAAAATGAAGTATAATTTTTACGTCACTGATTTACGTTTATTGGTTATCCTCTCGACGAACTATAACAAGGCGCGTTAATAATAAAACGCTGATTCGCAAAAAAATACATCCTGTTTTTCTGTGGAGGAAGCAAGAGAAGCGTGCCAGGATCGTAGCAAGTGGAGAGAGGTGGTCTCTGCCTACCCCATTGGGAACAAGGCGTGACATATATATGTGACATAATTATGTATGTTTGTTTTTGCAGAAAGATCTCTTTTCTATCCCATACTTGTACATTATAATTCAAGTAAAATATGGGAACAATAGCGTAAAGTAGTAATAGTAGTTATTTCAATAACAGATAATATAATGAATTATTTTCCGTAATGAATAACGCGTTACTTAATAACGGCTCATACTGTTATCCTGCTGTTGCTGTTGACAAATTTATCGCCTAGTCGCATTGTTGTTGTTGCCACTTGCGTGTGTGCGGCACGGAGCGAGCGAGTACGACTGTGCTACAAGCTGCAAGTATGAGCGAGAGAAAACAAACCGTTGTCTAGGCGTAGGCGCTCGCTCTGTTGCCTGACTGCCTATTTTTATAATATTAACCTTTCTCACAAGGAAATAAAGATCCTATTTGTTTATTTCTTACAGTAATTTTACTAATCCCAAATTTTGTACCTTCGCTCGTATGACAATTAGACTCATTTTTATTTCCAGTGTGATTTGAAATAACAATTAGGTAAACTGTTGCTGGCTTGCTGGTGCCTAAGCTGTCATTTTTTTAGTCACGCATTATTTGCCTCTGTGCGATCGCGCGTATGCAAATTAAATTATTTGTTGCAATAAGTAAATAATGTAAACATTGAATGTAAATAATGTAAATATTGAATGTAAATAACAAATTATGTACAAATCAATGAACTTAAAAATACGCCAGAAAATAATAATACAGAACTCGACAGTTAATTAATAAATAAGATATACCCAATCGCTTGATTTTCAATATACAGTTAGTTCCCGCAAGCGTTTTATGACCAACTAGTCAAAGTAAATACATGTTAATTTCATATTCGTTTAAAAGTTGCTTTCTTTGTCACGATACTTATGAATAATTATTGCATAATTTCCACAGATTCCAATGAGCAATGTAAAGAGAGTGAACCAGATACAAGTGAAACGGATGAACAATCACTAGACTCCGGAACAAAAATTGGCAACCTGTTACCGTCAAAATCAAAAAAGAAGTACGAAAAAGTATATAATGACTTCATGGAATGGAGAGCGATTCGAAACATCACATCTTTCACAGAAGACATTATCTATGATTACTTCGAAGAACTCTCTAAGAAGTTTCAATCTGGTACATTGTGGGTTTTGTACTCTATGCTTAAAAGCACGCTCGGTTTACGTCATCAAGTGGAGTTGTCGAAAGATACTAGATTGATAAATTTGATTAAAAGTAAAGATAAAGGGCATGTATGCAAAAAAACTAAGACTTTCTCTTCAGATGAAGTGCAGAGATTTCTGGATGAAGCGCCTGATCGAATGTATCTGTCGAAGAAGGTAATTTTGTTTATGATTATTAATCAATATTTGTCAGTGAAAACAACAAGTGTAATGTAAATCCACACCATTAATATACGTTCCTACCGAGGGGAACGACCCACTTTATCCGAGTGTGGATGTTGTCTCAATATGTTTTCCTTCACCGTAGGAGCGTGATAAACGTACATATGAAATTCGAAAAATTGATTAGTACAAAGCAGGATCGACCCAGGGTATCCTCCTTGGACACAGACCATTGCGAAGACAGCGCCACCGATACAGACATTATTGCCATATGACATGAAACCTGGCTTTATAAGAAGACTTGAAGTCATTCAAAATGTTGTAGAAAGAGCTAGACTCGAAATTATTCCAAGAAGAAGATCCAGCCACCGCGCGGGTATCAGTGCCCGTTAAAGCGGTGTAGATGTTAGTCTCCGGCCTGGATGAGTCCATCCAGCCGGAGGAAGTTAAGGAGGTCGCGAAAATTGGCGGGTGCCCAGTCGATAACGTCCGGGTCGGAAAGATCCGCCAGGGCCACTACACCATAGGCACAGTGTGGGTGTGCTGCCCAGTAGAAGCAGCCAAACAAGTTGCCGCCGGCTTTTAGTGGGCTGGTCCGCCGCGAAGGTGAAAGTTCTCCAGCCCCGCGAAATGCGGTGCTTCAGGTGCCTCGAAACAGGACACCTGAGGAGCGACTGCACGTCGGAGGTAGATCGGAGCATGCTGTGCTACCGGTGTGGAGAGGAGGGGCACAGCGCTGCCATATATGCATCAAAGCCCAAAACTCCTCTGTACAGCGGCGGCAAAACCAGCCGATCATCGCCTTGGGGGCATCTTCAAGGCGAATCTTAAAAGACGGCGTAAAAGGGGGCCGGCGGCGCCACCCGAGACCATGGGAGAAACAGCGATGGTGATTACCGAGGGTCCCATCGCCCGAGAGACAGCCGGAGTGGAGGTGAAGCCTCTCAAAAGCGGACAGCCCCGTGACACCTAGTGTCGGGACTCTTGGGAGGGCTCCCCATAAGGTGACTAGGGAGTTTTTAGGAGAGGCTTGCTTGCGAGCTGACGCCATCGCCCCGTGCTGCTCCCTAGAGCACGAGGTATGCGTAATTGCATTTCCCTACGTATAAAAAAAAGGTATATTGCTCGTACTACTACCGCGACCTGGTGCCGTTACGGCAATTCCCTCAACAACAGCGGTAGCTATGTACCATATTTTTCAAGATATCTTTTTGTGACAACAAAATTTTCCAATACATGTTTGCTATATTTTTCCTAAGATGATACGTACTTTCCAAATTCTCTGCAGACAGACAGATAAGTGCACTATGATTATATCATAGTGCACTTATCTGTCTGTCTGTTTGCTAATAAGGGATTTTCTTACAGCCAATTAAAAAAAATATAAATATACTCGTAAATGGCACTTTTAATAAAATTATGACGTAATGTGGTGTTTTCTTTTATAAAATACAATTGTCATACACTAAATCACATTAATGACATAAACGTTTTTTGTTTTACAGTATCCAGTAGCTATAGGTTTAGGAGTACTGGAGGAAAGTTTGCGTACATATATTAAAATTGTCGCTGATCATGTTCATCATTGATATATGTGTGTTTAGAACAATATCAATCAGACTAATTCTTGAAATATGATGTAAGATTCTTGCCTAGTTAGGTGCCGGCGACTGTATCTTGCAACATTGTAAGCATTTTTATTTAAAATCCATAACATTTTTTTTACATAAATTACAGCTTGTTTAAGTAATTTCTAAATTTGCAAGAGCTCTCTCTTAGAGTAGAGTACGGACCTCAGCAGCAAATTGTCAATTACATTTCCTCGACATGCCAAACAAAGATACTATATAAAAAAAATACCTATAATATACCTATATAGGTACCAAGTTAATTGGTCCAAAGGTCCGCCTTTATCTCTCAGGAAGATTTCTTCCAGCCAACCCTAGATGGTTACATGAAATTAAAAAAAATGTTATTAAAATATAAATAACTAGCTGACCCGTACCTACTTCGTTGGGCATAATATTAATAATCCCCGAAGCGAGCACGAACGCGAACCGAATCAAATTCGAAGCCATCGCGTGCCGTCCGCTGCCCGTTTTTGTCCGATTCTGTTTGCAAAACGGACTACCACGTCAAAGCCTTTTTATTTTTCGGTTTTTTATAAAACTTATGACACTCACCAATAATGTGGCTTTCTATTGATGAAAGAATTTTTAAAATCGGTTCAGTAGATCCCGAGATTACCTCTTACAATTTAACAAATATACAAACACACAAACTTTACTTCTTTATAATATTATATTAGTATTAGTATAGATAGAAGCGTCGTATTTGTACTACATACAATACATAAATTATTAAATCAACAATATATTATTGTTACAGGTTATATTACTATTCGGCATCATAGGATCGTGCAAGATTCTTGAGCTGTACAATATCTTATTTACTGACGTAGAAATATTTGGATCAACGATTCTAGTCAAACTCAATGATGTGGACACGAATACTACGCGTACATTTTCAATAACCGGGAGATACACTGATCTATGCAAGAAATATATATCTACCCGGCCGGACAAGTGCAAAAATCCGTGTTTCTTTCTAGATTATAGATGCGGGAAATGCACATCACAGAGGGTAGGCAAAAATGCGTTCGGTACTGCGGGTAAAGCCATAGCCAGGTTTTTACAACTACCAAACCCTGAAGTGTATACAGGATATTGCTTTCGAAAGACTTCTGAAAATGTGTTTTTAAGCGCTGACGGAATAATCACAGATATTAGGCGAAATGGTAGCACTAAGAGTAGATGAAGATCGAGAATAGCTCAATTGTGCAGAAATAACCTAGAGTTTGGTGCTATTACAGGCTAGGCGCTCTCCGTACTGAGGTAAATAGTTTCAAAAGTACAGAGGATTCAACTTTTGGGATTAAAAATGAACCGGGCAGTGTTTCAGTTGTTTTGCGAAATATGTATATTATAACGAAAGTTGCTAAGACTTCTGTTTTTTTATAGCAAAGTGATTTTATAACGTTTACTGCTATTTGGAGTTACGTCTGTTTCATTCCAACAGTGAGTTATTTTAAGAAAAGCACGATGTAAGACACTTTACTTGAATGCTTTGATCACTCTCCTATGAAAACAATGAGCCTATACCATTATGAGTAGGGGAGACTGGGTAACAGTGAATCATTTTTTTGAAGAAGTGTTACTCCGTAATTTATGACAAAATGATACATCTCTGAAGTTAAATGGTAATGTGAATATCTAATGTCTAAATTAAAAGACATTTTATGGCGTGTGTTATACAAATTTACAAGGTATAGGCACTTTAAAAAAAAAAAGAGAAATGATCCATTGTGACCCGGGAACGGGTCACTTTGGATCACTGCATGGGTGACAGTGAATCGGCTGGGGCACATAGGATCAATTGCAAAGAAATATTAAAATCATCAATTTTCATATTATTATAATAATTTTATTTGTACTATGTACTAGACAGTCTTTTACGTCAAAATAATCTTATGAAAAATTAGCAATCACATTTTAATGAACTTAAAAATAGGTAGGTATTCATTCCCATACCTAAAATGAACAAAATATTAAACTTCTTTTAACAGTAATATGTGATTAAACTTGAAAAGATACATAAACTTAACACAAATTCGCTTTAGAAAAAATAATTGCAAACAAAACATGTAAATACTTATTTCTTCTCACTAGACAGTCTTGTTTTTATAGTCCTATAAAAAATATCAATCAGATTTTGATAAACTTAAAAATAGCTTTTCTTAAGATCTAACAATTAACAAACATAAATCGTTTTTTCAACTGTAAAAATTCGAGAACACACATACAATTAACGTAAATCAATTTTAGAAAAATCTAGGTCAAAGTTATACATACACTGTTTTCTCTTTGTGTTACCAGAACATTTCGGTTTTGGTAAAATCATCTTAATGTCATAAGGCAACCGTGGCGATATCTGGCACGTTTGCCATGTGAAAATTATTTCGTATTTTGTTAGATCTTCTAAGAAAACTCACTTCAGTCTCATTTTCCAGTTCTCCTATAACTTTGGCTATATGTATAATAAATCCCTTTCCCTTTAACTTGAAATTGAACAGTAAAATCACCTTCATTAGGCAAACTTTGAAGTGAAGGCAAGCAGTTAGGATCGACCACTGCATAATAATCTTCTTCATCTTCCAATACTGGTTCTTCTTCAGAATAAACACTTATATCATCTTCATTTTCACTGGAACTGTCTTGTAAAACTTTTCTTTTCTTTGTTTTTACAATTGTCTTTCTCTGTTTTCGTTTATTTTCTTCTCTCATTTGTATTTCATTTTTATTTGGTGTGTCAGTTGCAATCATTAATTTCCTTTTCGTCTTTGAGTTCTTCCACATTTACGCGGACCCGCTTTAGGTAGCCCTCGAAATTGGAATGGACGTATGAATGTTTTTTTTTACATTTGAGGAGGAGCTACCAGATGCAGTTGCAGTCTGATCCTAAACTGTAGGAGGTTGATTGAGCAAGAAGCACTAACCGTGGTTTCAGGTGACTTTTGTGGAGTTCTAGGGGGTTGTAGTTCAGAAGCCGACGACATTATAGTTCCATCGCTGCGAGTATCTTGAGTAGCAGGTTGTATAAGTTGAACAACTTGAAGAGAACCAGGATTGGACAGCTCTAATATTGAGGGTGATGGGGTTTTTGAAGCATTGTCTCGAAGAGGTGTATTAATCTCGTTTTGATTATTTTCTATATCGACTTGTCGATCAGTAACTTCGCTAGAATCAAAATCAAGGTCAGTAAAAACATTTCTGTCGAAGAGGAATATTCCAGTAGCTTTGGATGCTGCGCAAATATTTCCGGGTGTCATAGCTTTCATGTGGGCTCCAGCCACGTCATATATTAAGAAAGTTTTGCCTGGGTACGTTTTGAATGGCCCAAAAATTCCGACATCTAATGGCTGAAGTTTTCCTGTTGAATGCGGCGGCCCTGTTAAAACTGTCACACCATTTTCTTTAGCCAGATTCAAGGCCTCTATGCAAATGTGCGACTCGTGGTTATCGTATATGAGCAGACTAGGATTGTCCTTGCTGCTGTTTGAATAACTAATAAAATGCTGCATGGTTCTCATGAACAATTCAGAGTTTATCCAACCGGATGGCGCAGCTACCCCTAAGGTTCCAGTTGGAGCCTCCGCAACCATATGCTGCTTGAAATGCACTCTAGGAAATATAATTACTGGCGGCAAGGCATTGCCCAAAGTGCTGACAATATAACAAGTTGTTAATGTTCCGCGTTCGGCGCTGGTGACTTTAGAAACTTGAAAGGGCAAACCTTTGACTGCTAAAACTTTAGCACATTTTTGCACTGTCATAGTATTTGTTTCGTCTAAATTGAATACTCTGGTGCCATTTCCAAAGGAAGCATGTCTAGCCATTATCTAAATTATCGAAGAATAAACCAACATTACGGCGATTGAAAGACGTTGCTCTGCTCAAACTGCAACCCTCTGCGAGTCCGCAACGATAATCGATTATCTTTTTTTCTGAGATTATACAGATACTCGATACCTGCGAGCTTAGTCTCATGCCATTTATCTGGTACTTTTATACCATTCAACATCGCTACTTCGTAAATCAATCCCCGAACGTGTATGATGGTAAGTCCATAGAACATTTGACTGCACATGTAATCGACAATATTTCTTTCAAGTTCATCAGTAAATAATTTACGAACTGCATAGTTAGATGTAAGCCTTATTGGTTTTTCGGGATCAGGGTTATTTTTAACTTTCTTATGATATCTATATAACGTTGTAAATGGAATACCAGTCGACCTAGCAACGGCTCTTATCTTCGGCCATCCGAAATAAGTTTTAGAGCGTTACTCATCTGTTCTTCAGTATGAAGTCCGATAGTAGTCTTTCTTACTCGATCGCGAGGCATTTTTACCTAAAACATACTAAAAATTAATCTTAGCTTGTTGGGTTACAATGGATCAACAGTTCACTGTGACCCAATACAGAATGATTCACTGTGACCCCGTAAACGTTATAGAAAAAGAATATAAACCAAAAAAAAAAAACTATCTATCTCGAGGACAAATCAATATGTATTACAACGGATCTAAGATATGACAAGTATACGTCATCGTAAAAACATCTACTTTTCTTATTCAATTAGGAATTAAATAAATTTAAAAATCTCGTAAAAAAAAACAGGTACTTACGTAGGGTCCGGAGTCAGACAGCACGTGCTCCCGCTTCGATAGCGCGCCGGCGACTAGTGTGACGCATACAGGTATAGACGAGCGGCAAATAAAGTTTTTTTTTGTGTGCGTGAGTGCAACACACTGTTATTGTACATTATCCACTGTGACCCGCGATTCACTGTGACCCAGTCTCCCCTAAACCTTCGATTCTGTCAAGACTATTTTTATTCCAGATACTTAAATAGTTAACCGTAGGATTTTGTTCACACCATTGACGGCACTTGGTCGGTTACATGGCTAAAGGTCTCTCCGGAACTTCCTGTTGAAAGTCTATTCGGGACCGAGTTCAGCCCTATTCACCAAATAAACAACCATGGAGAGGCCCTTGGTATAAACATACCAAGGTTCTCTCCTTTGATTGTTTGAACTGGAATTTCACCAAAAGATCGATCGCCAGGTTACACTTTTGCGACTCTCTAGATAGACAGCCAATTTAAAGCCATAACTCTCGGCCATTAGTTAACTGACCGCCCCGATTTACTGTTTGGAGTTTCTCAAGGTGATCAAAACTGGAATTATGAAATTGACAGGAGACTCAGGATCACCAAAATAGTTGGAATAGTTCCTCGAATAGAAGTGGGTAGGGTATGTTGTTCATAGGACTGGTGGCCTTTAGCACGGAAAAGTTTTCGAGGGAGCATAATATGCCAGTAAACGTAGTGTCGGTAAGCCTAATCGCAGAAAAGCACTGGATGCTGTGCAGATTGGATTGTTGGGACGCAAAAGTATGCGACGACAGGTGACTACAAATATTAGGTATGCAAATGTTAATATAAATTAATGGTGTGATGCGAAGGAATAAGGTTAGGAAAGAATATCTTAGAGGGAGTTTAGAAGTGGGGCATGTACTTAATAAGATGAAAAACTGGCATAATATGGACATGCAATATGTAGAAAGTGATAAATGAGATGTTACATGGAACAATAAAGGAAGATCCAAGAAGCTATGGATACATAAACACAACATAACATACGATATATTCTATAACTAGGTATAGTAGGAGTGGTGATACCAGTGTTTATGCACCGAACTGCATCTGACTCAGAGCGGGGAAGCGGCGAGTGGGTTGTCTTGAGACCCGCTCCCGGTCCCGCTTGACAGGACCACCTACCCTTTTACTTTTTCGACCACTACTCGAAACCGCCAAACGCATTTTCATTTTTATTACAATAAGTTCCATATTGTTGTTGTTTATAATAAATTTGCTGTAAAATAACTGCAAGTTTGATTTCAATTGCCTCCGTATGAGATAACCAGACTATATCGCATCCTCTCGAACAACAAAAAACAAACTAAACAATTTGTTTATTTTTAATTATAACAATAAATATGGTCAATCTGACCATTTACTTAATCTAAGTACATATGAAATTCGAAGAACGAAAAACACCTTAGTATGTGGTAGGATAAAATACGATCGACGCTCCACAGTTTAGTTTGATTTTATTTGCATAAATATCCCCCTAATCCTTAAGAGTATACCGAGACGTATCTTGAATTTAGTAGTTCTTTCCAGAAGAGGAAAGAATTGTGATTGTATAAATATAAAATTCGATCAATTAGCTGATTTGTAATGTTTTAAATAAATTACATTGAGTAGTGCTGTATGTATTAGCAACCCTGCGTTGATGTGCTAATCGTTTTAATGAATGATAAGTATCAAATTAATGTCTTATCTACACACAATATGGTGTAAATTACTCGAATAATTCTTGCTGAACATTATGTCATAATTAAAATCAATTACTAACAGAATGTATAATATTGTGATTATTAAAGACATTTAAAAAAGTTTATAGATTCAACAAAATTATGGACGATTATTTACTATTGCTTGCACTAAAGTGCCGCGACACGACGCCTGAATCCGATAATGAAATTTATACAAGTGTTAAAACATATTCAGGTAACAATATAAGACCATCAGCTATGCCATCTGCTCTAGGGCTGTCACTTTGTCACAAACCATATTCATGATGATGCGTTTTCAAATGACCTTTCAAACTGCATTTCTGTACAAACGCCTGCCCGCACACAGCGCATGCAAATCTCCTATCATTATTATGAATTCTCATGTGTTCTTTAAGTGTTTTCTTCCTGGCATATGATTTTTTACACACAGCGCACTCATATATCCTATCACCAACATGTTTGATCATATGAATCCTTAGCTCGTTATTTGTAAAACATTTATATGAACACATATCACACTCATAGTCCCTTTCTTCAAGATGATCGCGTTTCATGTGCCGTGATAAAGTGTATCGTCTATCAAAGCTTTTTTCGCAAACATTACATTTATACTGCAGAGGAGCGAAACCATGTTCTTCAACCATATGTTTCTGTCTTCTAAAGTACTCTGAGAATCTCTCTGGACACTTGCTACATTTGAAACGTTTCACCATCTTGTGGACAGCATCTACGTGGCTCTTGTGTTTCTGCTGTGTTGTAAATATTTTACTGCAGATATTGCAAGGAAAACTTCCACCAACATGCATACTCTTTACATGGACCTTCAATCTATATTTCGTGACAAACCCTGTGCCGCACTCAATGCAGACATAGTTCCTGAAATGCACATTCATATGCCTCTCTATTGAACCGAACGTTTCAAAGTTGAATCCACACACCTGACACTCATAAACGTTAGTCGGTGACAGTTTAAAAGGTATCACACGGTCATTGTACTCTGAATACATTTTCTTCTTGTGTTCTCTTGTAAGATGGAGTTTGAGCTCGTTTAAGTTCCGAATACTAGTGTTACATATAATGCAACATAAATCAGTGACATCAGCGTAAACTACTAAGCATTCAGCGCCGTATGTCCCTAGGACTCTTCTCAACTCACTTTTCTTGTGTTCGTGTGTGTGTTGTTTTAACCTATCCAAATTCTCAAAATGGTTCCGACAGTAGAAGCATGGAAATCCATTCCTGCTTCGGCTTTTAAATGGTGTGATATTCGAAAACTCCAAAAGTGTGCATGCGTTAGTTATGTGCGCTGTTTTTTCCGTAACGTACAGCCCGTTGGCCATGTTTGGTTTCTTATCATGGAGTTTCGAGATACGACTAGGCAAGACGATGATACCTGAAAAAACAGATAATTTAGATTTGGGCATCTTTTGTTGCACTACTGCAATTGTCGGCGTCTGACTTGGCAATAATCATTAGATTTCTCATATACCTACATATTTAAAGCAAACATTTTAATGTTCGTCTAAAAATACGTTTTAGTGATCATTTAATTGCACGTCGGTGTACGGACTGTCAATAACATAACAACAATAATATCAAGCTTTAGATTTGCACTACGAAAACTGCCACTACCACGAAACAAGAACCGTCTCAAGGAGCGAGATGGGTGATGACGACAACGGTATATAGGATATTTTTTCAATTTAAGAGTACTTTATTTACTAAACCATTTTTATTTTCTATACCATTATTTTATCCCATATCATAATTATTCTTAAAATTCTACACTATGAAAGGTTGGATAACGACATCTCTTTTTTTATCTTGCGAAAATGTGTTACCGCATACCTCACGCTTCCAGACAGACGCTAGATTATGTCATCCTCGGAAGAGGAGGAGACGCTATCATGGGAACTCTAACAAACACTTTCACGAAGGATAACGATACATAGTGTGTGTAGGTGAAAAATACTTAAAATGATCACGTAATTAATGGATGGCATCTATTTAATAGCAAAACTAGAATGCACAGCCGATTACATGATTTTGGTACAGCATTTTTTGTTACAGAAGATATTTGAGTATTTTTTGTTTGTAAGCAGTATTTAAAGATTTATTGGTTTATTGCAGATGAGAGCACAAGGAAACAGGATAAGGAAACAAAAAAATAATAAGTAAGTCTATAAAATCCACCTTTTACATATAAAAATAAATGCTGAAAGATGTGGCCTTAGTCCTGACAAATCATAGGGTCATTAGGACCCACGGCTCAGGCTGAGTTTAGTCGGTAGGTCAGCCGGATCGAGCCGCCTCGATTCGTCTGGGGTTCGAAATAATCACCTTGGCAATCATTTAGTTGGTGGCATACATGAGGATTCTCAGACTCTCCAGAGAGAAAAAAAACAAGATGTGGATGTAGCGTGTACTAAACAAACTTACCAAATATTACCAAAAAATAATATATGTGCATATCTATGTATATATATATGAAGGGCGATGTACAAGTAATGATAATCAGGTATTTCTTGAGTGTATCCGTAAAATCCTTTTATTTTTTGTTTGTTCATACACCCACTAGGTGTGTATGAAAATCGTGAAAATAGCCCATGATAACAGAATATATTGAGTGTGTCAGCTGTGTTCCGCGAGCATTGTTCTACTGTGTCCATATTTACCCAGCACCCGCTTCTTCTTAACTACCTTTGACTTAAGTTCGGTCTCGTGTGGTGCGGACCACTAGAGGGCGAATTTAAGTTACAGCTTAGTCGAAGTTCTATCGCAACTTTTCCGACAATTATCCACCTGCAAAAATTAAGATGCGAAGGTGTCTATTGACCGTTGGGCGGCGCTCCCCTCGTATCCTAAATTATTGAAGAAGCCGTCAAAATCATTGCCTTTGCCAAAACTACTTCACTAACGTCAATTAACTACCGCCTGAAGAAGCGTTAGCCACTCCTCCAAGGTTTGAAGAAACTGAACCTCGAAATAAAGCAATGCGGGTTTTCCCGCCCCTGATGCTCCAGCTTGAAGCGCCTACACTTGCACTGCGTTCACTGCATGCATCGCCGCATCCCACGCTATCGCCGCGTGCCTCGCTTATGCCCGACACCGAGCGAGCTCCGCGGCTTCGCCCGCGTTGGCTAACTTACCACGCCCGCTAACCAACGCAACGCGCGATCCAAAATCGACTCTGCATTGCCGCAGCGCCCATGAAACATCAAAATCGAGAGAATTCTCAAGATTCAGAAAACTACAGGGTCCGGGCAGCTCTTACGCCGCCGCATTGAATACCGCAATGCGCTTCTACCTCTGGGTCGCCAAGGCTAGCGAAATAGCAAGGGCCACAAAGTTACACACCACCCGCATGTATATTAACGGCGACGCCTCCAGCTCAGAACCGGAAACGAAAACACAAATATCCCGCTATCCGCCACCAGTTAGAGCCGGACTTGCGAAGAAAAGCTGTAGACAAGAGACCGCATTCCCTATGACTTAGAGTTAGTGCCCTGAGTAAGAAATCCCCTATACTAAAGTCATACCGACATCAAAGTCGAGGCACCGCACAAAAATCCCGCCCCAATACAGTGCTATAACTGTCGATGTATGACCATGCCTCCCGCTTTTATTCCAATGAAATCAGCAAGTTTGTATGTTGCTCAGATTTATCTGCAACTATCTTACCATTTAGATTATTCAGATGTTTGGCGTATTCTTCGCAGTAAAGGTGCAGCGTGCTTCGAGTTGGCAAAGTCGACGGAGGGAACCTTGCGAGCAGCTCCGCCTCCCCTTCTATGAGGTTCGTGTTACAGCCGTGACCATGTTGTCCGGGCTCTGTGGAACTACCGCCATCGAGCACTAAGGAAACAGAAAAATTACTTAGTTAAAAATCAATATACCTTTAGTGCATCATTAAAAATGAGATCACAAGATTCAAATCTAAGCTACACCCGGACCCAGTTTTCATTGTGTCAGCAAGTTTCATACATTAAACATTCCTTCATTGTCATCATTATAAGACACTTTCTACTGGAGATAGGCCGTTTCCAAGGATCTCCACATCGATCGGTTCTGCGCTGTTAGCATCTAGCGTCTATCAACTACTACGACCTATAGCAACTGGTCCAAATTGTGGGTACTCTTTGTAGAACACATGCACATTCACTATGTATGCTTGCCTTAACCTTTCCTTGTCTACAACCGTTAGTCTTGTGAGCAATGTGCCTTATTTGCTGCCTAAGGTTTGTAATTCTTTTGGATACGTTGGTGACTTTAGTTCTTTTGCGGATTTCATAACTTCCGATTCCATTCAAAAACAGACTGTCCACCTCTACAGAAAAAAAAGATGTACAAGGTCCGATTTCTTGAATGCTACAAATGTTACAATTTAATTTTTAATACATATAATAAAGGACATCATTCACTTTGGGCCGAACTGTGAACAGCGTTTTTGAAAAATAAGAAAATTATCATATATTTTTATTAAATATTAATGACCATTTGGTAGTTCAAAATATTCAAAAAAGCAAGATTTTAATAGGTATTAGACTTGTCTCTAACACACAACACACGTTAGTGGTCTTGTCTATGGAACATAGAACAAAAAATGTGGTGTCAGAATCTATGGTCTGACTAGGGATGAAGATATAATTAATAGCTTTAAACGTATCGATATTTTTATTGGCCCTTAGGTCCATATTAATAAAGTTAGTTAAGCCTGATTTAGTTTATCCACGATTTTTTCACTTTCTTATGACATTTTTGAAAAGATGAAACGAGACAACAATATAGATTAACTAAACTAGACATAAACAATCTTTATTAATTTGGGCCTTAAAGTTAAGCCCGACTTAGTTTAATACTTTTTTCTCTTTCTAACTTATGATATTTATGGAAAGATGAAACGAGACAACAACATAGATTAACTAAACCTGGCTTAAAAAATCTTTAGTAATACAGACCATTGAATATAC
This sequence comes from Scirpophaga incertulas, assembly GCA_036419045.1. Lineage (NCBI taxonomy): Eukaryota > Metazoa > Arthropoda > Insecta > Lepidoptera > Crambidae > Scirpophaga > Scirpophaga incertulas. The sequence continues at coordinate 7,679,549 of CM071636.1, forward strand.
GATTTGTTCTTTTATCGCCACAAATTTATAAAAATCATAATAGTTTTATCTGTTTAGATTTTTAAATCAAGTAAAATCACAAGACATAAATCAATACTTTTCATTTATTTATGTTTGATGAAAGCAAATAGATTAATCAACAGTCTTGTGTAATGTACTCGTACAGTAGTCACTAAGCCCATTTTTTCAGTACTCAAAATATTTTATCAATAAAAATAAAACTTAATTAATATATTAACTTATATTTTTGTTGCTTATGTTCATTTAAATATAGTTTGTTATTAATTATTGATGGTACATATTTATATGTGCAAAAAAGTTCAAACTACATGTATAAAAAAATACATATTCATTTGACTTTGACTTTGACTTTAAATTAATCCATTAAATATTACTACTGTAACTGTAGTTGTCGGTCAGAGGACAGTTGGTTGTTGCGCCCATGTGATGTCAATTACGTGGTTTCTGGGGTGGGCGACGTATGAGAATGTCAGCCCCCCAGCCCAGTTCTGAATAAAATGAAAAATGAATCTGAATAAATGCTATAAATAAAAGCAAGTTATTATTATTATAACCTATAATACTCTTCATTTAATGAATGATCAAATGATAATAACAACAATAAAAATGTGTTGACGGCGCCTAAAACGGGTAAGTTCTACATCGGTTTTTTTCTCTTTTGGTGCATCTGGATACTAAAAAACATTTGTAGAATGCTTCTATAACCTTTAATATACAATATTAAATAAAATACAAGTGAAAATTTTACTGTTCATGTTGGCCCAAAGGTCACAGGACATAAAATAAAAACTATTTATTTTTGCATTTCATTTATACCCCATCTATGGTATTATTTTGGATTACTCTCAAGTCACAATCAGATTTTGTCAGAATTTTGTACTTTATTGGCTGAAGCTTTCTGATAAACATTTTTTTGCCTTTATATTTGTTTTATTATTCACTTTAATATCAGTAGACATTAAATTTGAGAGTTTTATCAGTTTTCAACCATGATTGTTGAATAAATAAGGAAAATATTCATATGCAAAGTATTAAATAACATCAATTTCATGGTTATAATAATTAAAATAAGATAATTAAAGAAATCTACTCACAATATTCTTCATCAGGTTCATAATCAGGGTCATTATCATTGTCAACCGAATCTTGTTCTTCATTACTGGGTTCATCCTTTATCCTACAATCTTCTTTTTTCACACTGAGATTTATGTCCAATGTGTCATCGATTGGTACTGAAAAGTTGTGATCAAAATACATACACGGGTATTGAAATAAAATTGATATTATACTATTTTTCTGATCCAATGGGTTTATATGTATATTTGTCATACATTTAGTCTAAGCCCTCAAATCAATGAGATCGCAATCATGTCTCTGTAAAAAAAATAGATACATAAAATAAATAAATAAAAACTTTACTTCAAAATTAAATGATTGAAAGAAATGGTTCAAACTTACACCAATTAGGCCAGCCCAAAGTAAGCTCTGTAAGGCTTGTGCTATAGGGTCTAGGGTAATGGATAGACATACATATATATATTTGATGGAAATATATATATTTTAAAATTTTTATTAAAATCTGTGTAAAACCGTCGTAGTAGTTAATATATTAACAACTATGGCTATTTTACACAGATTTTATTAATATTCAATGCACAAATTGAATATATTTCATGTAGGTGACTAAATTAGCAAGACAATACTTTCAAATCTGAATTAACTTATTTTTTATTTAGTAAACATTTTAATTTAGTAATCATTTATCTACTGTAAGCATATATTGATGGAGTAAGGAAGTTAATATCCATATCTATGGATCTTAATGTTAATTACCCATATACGCTTTTAATAACCCAGTACATCACTAATAAATACAAATTTGAACTCCAGTCTTCAAAGGAAGATCACTACTGAGATCCCTGAGTAACCAACGCTCTTACCTTGAGCTTTACATAGGTAATAATGTACCATTAAAGACACATATCTAAAATTGTGATGAAACTCAGATTTTTTGACAATTAAAGTGTAATATTCCACATTTCATAATATTTTAGATTGGTTTAAGTTTGGTTATAAATTAATTTAAAAGTAAATTTACCATTCACAAATATTGTTTGTTTATCATCTGTCTCTTTCAACATGTCAAGCAATTTCCTCTCAGTGGTGACAATCATCAAACGAAAATTGATTGCATCTCTCAATCGCTCTACACAGGACAGACAAATCAATTTACTGATCAATGCATCAGTAGATAGCTGAAAATATGTAAAATCAAATGAATATTACTTTTATCATAACAACTGCTATATTTTGTTATTTGTGTAACTTTGTTGCTATCAATTTTTATTAAATCCATTGCTAGTTTATTAAGAATCAAGGTGGTAATTATGTTCATAAAGCAGGAATGCTACTGCACTACCTGTTAATTTGATTCTAAAAATATGATAGCAACACAATTACATAATTAGTATGCAGGTGTTTCCCAATGGATACAAATTGGATGTTTGCAACTTTAGCAATGCTTCACTATATTGTCACCTAAAATCATGCGAAATAGTTAAGTATGAGTCTATTATATTTATTAAATAAATCTGTACCTACGTTCAGTTTTGAGGTGGAAGAAAGAATATACACATTTGTAGTATTAAAATTAATTATAAACTATATTACTAAAAGAATAACAATTCCACTGTGTTTTTTTGCTTTGTTATCTTCTAAAGAAGTATTTATTGCAGCCAAAATATATGATGTCATATTTTGACCCAATAAGAAAATAGTATAACTAAACACTATCAACACACAACTCTTTATTTGTTACAAAATATTAAAAATATTGCCGTATTTTCAGATAGACATGATATTCAGATTGTTTTTACAGACAAATAACAAACAATTTGTTGATAATATTAATAGTAAACTTAAAATGTTATTGGTTTGTAATTTGTTAATATATTTTTAAAATTTGTCCAGTAGCATTTATCGTTATCCATGCAACAGTTCTCCACACTAAACAGTCTTGTTCTAAAATCATATGGATGTCTTTGTCTATCTCTAGACTCATCTGCACTGTAAGTTAGTCAGGTGTTTTATGTTACATTTGATGTTCATTATTACAAATATTACTTTTACTTTATGATACAAAAATACATATAATCATATGCTCAATGTAATGACAAATAAGGTTATTGTTACACACAAAGTAAATATGTTAATTGCAAGTAACATTTGGTAGGAGGCAAACATTTAATTCATGAAATTATGTCGCATTTAGTGGTTAACAAAATAAAACAAATTTAAACTTACAAACAAATTAAAACAATCCAAAACAGCATCATAGTATACTTCCCGGTCACCATTATGATCATATTCCTTCATAATATCCCTATGGTATCCTTTGACTAGGCAAAATCGACACTGTCCATAGTTCCTTGTAGTTTCCATTTTCAATTACTTTTACACCAGGAAAAAGGAAGTTACTATTTGATAGTTTATGGTAATACTGGTAATTGGTTTTTGAATAAACTATCATTACTACCAGTGAATGCCACTATCCAGAATAGATAGTCTCGTGGAGTAGATGTGCGTGAGCATATATTTTATCGTAGTATAATCAACTGAACCAAGACAAACACACGGTAGGTATAGCAATGCGACATTCATGGTGTGTCTATAATGCTAAATTTAAGATGTAGGAATATAAATGAATGTTATGTTATACAAAAACAAAATAAAAAGACTCATAAAGACTCATTTTAAAGTCTACTATTGTTATTTACCAATATTTAATACAATATGAAGAAATTCGTACTACAAAACTTTTCTTTCAGTTGTTTTAATAATAATAAAGGTTTACAAGTTTACAAAAAAAAAAAACATTTTGCCTCCGTCTATTCTTGCAATAATTAATATTTAAATATCAAGAAAAATTTACGAAAAAACAAAGTCACAACAAGGAATGACAGACCACAGAACAGAATAGTATATAGTAGACCTGAGTCGATCGCGATTGATCAAATCACTGTGATTCGATCGCGTAGTATTTATGAATGATCGAGTCACGACCCACGAAAAGATTCGATCACCGAGATCGACTGGGTCACGGTAACTCGGTCCTGAGTCACGATCATTATGTCATTTTTGGAGTGACTACCCAGCGCTGATAGCGCTAAAAGCAAATCGCTAAGGACGCCACCACACATTAATGAAGCGCTATAAGCACGTTTTTTGTGATTTATACCTACTATACAACGCAACGCAATTCGAAAGTCTGACTTGTTGGTAAAATAATTTGAACCTTAAATCAATGGTACTAGCGTCTATTGTAGATATTTTTATTGATGATTTTGATGGAGAATGTTTTGTCTCGTTCTAGTAACATAAGAAAACCTGTATTTGCGTGCACAGGTAAGTACGTGATAGATGGAATGATCGGGTTACGAATCGCGTCGAGTGACCAATGAATTACTTAATTAAAAGCAGCCGTAGACATTGTACTTTGGATATATTGAATCGGTGTGGGAAGATTTAAAAAAGTGGAATAATTTCGCAAGTTTTTTTTTCATCGTTTTGTTTATTCTATTAATTAGTTGTTGGTTGTACTGTGTATTGAAAACAAATTGTTACAATTCATTTTCGTTTTTATCCTTGTAAATGTTTACTTACCACATCATGTAAAGTTAATAGTGGTAATTAATAGCAAATCAATCATTAAATTCGCAAAATGACCAATCGTGAAGGATTTATATCCATTTACGAAAGTCTTTAAGCGATACAAAAAAACAATAACAATTCAGTGAGTTTTTCGCAGAATTCAACTATGTATGACAGACGCGTATTTTATTTCATTTATAAAATTTACGTCTAGCAATGAACACTATGAGATATAAAATGTGTGTTAAAAGTTATCTATTTATATATAACATAATCATGTAATAATCGTATCTAAAATATTTGAGTACCAAATTTTCTCGTAGCCCAACCAAACGAGCGTGACCCAAAACGTACAATTAGCCAACCCGATCAGAGACCCGAGACCTGTTGAACACCCAACCCGCTACCTCAATCAATCGATCATTTGATCGAATCACCAAGCGAATGGGTCGCGATCGACCCGGGTCGCAACAAATGATCGATCGACACAGGCCTAGTATATAGACAGCAGACAGACTTCTCAGTATATAGTATATACTAATCACATAACACAATTACTAGGTATACTTTTTTGCTTTCATTCATCTGTGTTTCATTCTGCCAGGAAGGCAAAGGGGCAAAGGGTGACGGTAGGTAGATTCTTTTTGTTAATTTTCCCATTCTGGGAAGGCAAAGGGAACGATGCCCATACAGCCAATTTTTCGTTTTTGAAATTGGACAGGCAAAATTTTAGAACCATACAACCAGTTCGTCTTTATTATCCAAATAGTATGACTTCATAAAATCATCATCCATAAAAAAAAGGAGATCATTGCCAATTCCTCAATATTTTATCCTTGAACTAGCTACTAGTTAGTAGAGGATAAAATAAAAATTTATATACATGGTTTTTTTTTATATTTACTACATTACTACTAACACTGGGTTTGTTTCGTTCACCAGTTACAGGCCGCTAGCAGATACGTGTGTTAACAAACTATATTGGTCACTAACTATATAAATCTCAACTTAAGGATACTGATAAAATTATCAGTAATAATAGCTCGCTTTGATAATGGAAAAGAATATTATTAAGGACTTTAAATATAAACTACAGTCACTTTAGTTATTTTCTATTCAAAATTTAATCTTTTTTTACAGTGATGAAACGTTTCATTTCAGTAAAAATCCAGACTACTACTCTTGCTCTTCCCCAAGGCGCATACTTCACTTATACCATCTATACTGTTGAATAAAATGCAATAATAACTGATAACTAATTTATTTTGTATATAATAATATGAAAGAGTGCGTAAGCGTGAAGACGGTTAATTTTTATTGACAGGTAGGAAGATGACAGATTATTTTTTAAATACCAAAAACAGAGGTTGCGTTCACTAAGTATTCATTCCAACATCCTCTCCTGGACGCAAACCCATTAGGCTGGAGAGTGCGGCATGCTTGGGACGATGCAAACCCTTTGTAAGTGCATCTGCTACCATGTCCTCGCTCTTGACATACTTCACAGAGATCACTTTATTGGAGATCTTCTCTCTGATGAAGTGATAGCGGACATCAATATGTTTGCTTCTAGATCGATATCCTTCAGCACCTGAAAGACTGATAGCACTCTGATTATCACAGTATATAAGCATAGATGTCCCTGCTAAATTAGGCCAAAACTCTTGCTCTAATTGTTTTAGCCATAAAGCTTCTTGGATTGATGACGCTAGAGACATATATTCTGCCTCAGTGGTAGATAGGGCAATAGTTTGTTGCCTTTTACAGCACCAACTGATGGCAGCACCCTGAAAAAGGAATACATATCCTGTGCAGGATCTTCTGTCTTCTGCATTGCCTGCCCAGTCAGCATCGCAGTAGCCAATTACATTTTCATTGTTTGATGTGAATTTTAATGTGTAATTTACTGTAGCTTTTAAGTATCTTAATACTCTTTTTAGTGCAGACCAATGATGTTCAGTAGGCTTATTGTTAAACCGGCTCAGCATGTTGACTACATATGAGATGTCAGGCCTTGTTGACTGGGATAAATAAAGGAGACAGCCAATAACCTCTTGATATGGCTTGTCTTTTAAAATTTCTTCTCCTTCTTTAGCTTTAATTAGTTGTAGGTTAACATCACACGGTGTCCATACAGGTTTGCATTCACTCATATTAAATCTATTTAATATTTTAGTTATATATATAGATTGATCAAGCAAGATACTATTTCCTTCTTTTCTGATGCGAAAACCAATACACTGCTTTGCAGTTCCCATATCCTTCATGTGAAAATTTTCTTTTAGTCTATTTTTTAAGATTTCACCAGTATTATCATTGTTATAGAAACAGAGCAGGTCGTCGACGTAAACTGATATAATAAGTATGTCTTTCTCATCTATAATCTTATAATATATGCATGGATCCATTTTTGAGCGTCTCATTCCAATGTCTAATAGAACATTATTTAGTTTTTGGTTCCAAAGTCTACTTGCCTGTTTTAGGCCATATATTGATTTATTTAGGCGACAGACTTCCTCTCCTTGCTCGTATGAAGGTGGTTGAGACATGTATATCTCTTGATCTATGTCTCCCTGAAGGAAGGCCGAGACAGCATCCAACTGATGAATTTTCAAATTGTATTTGGTAGCTAATCCAAATAGGTATCTAATGGATGTATATCTAACAACAGGTGCATACACATCATCATAGTCTAGACCTTTCTTTTGTTGATATCCTTTTATAACCAAACGGGCCTTGTATTGCTTGACATTTCCATTTTCATCTATCTTTGTTTTGAAAACCCATTTACAGGGAATGACCTTTTTTCCATCAGGTAAGTTAACCATGTTCCAAGTATTGTTATCAATTAATGATTTATATTCCACTTCCATAGCTTTAATCCATTCATCACACATATCACTTTTCAGTGCATCATCGAGACTTTGAGGATCATTATTCAGTAAACTCGATGCAGATTCAACATTAATACACATGTAAGATGTAGGACTTGCTTCATAGGTTTCCTGACGACGACGAGATCTTAAGCGCATATGAAATTCAGGAGGAGTGTCAAACGTATCACTTGGTATGTATGTTTCATCTGAATGATCATATTCTTCTGGAGTGGTCAAGCTGGAATCATCAGAAATATTAATTGTTGGCCTTGGTGAAATTACATTTTCTTCAATTTCATTTGCATGTAAAGGTAAGTTAACTATTTCTCTTTGTATTAATTTTTCATGACTTTTTTCTAAATGATCACTTTCACTAATTTTTGTTTGTTTTTCAGATGGAGCAGACGGAGCTGATGGTGATGTATAGACCACATCACGCTTAACAGTTTCTTCAAGAAATACTACGTCTCTACTCATCAATGCCTTTTTACTTTTTGGATCAATAAATCTATATCCTTTTGTACAGTCTGAGTATCCAACAAAGATCAGCTTTTGTGATTTTGCATCTAACTTTTGACGCTTTTCTTTTGGTATATGCACCATAGCACTACATCCAAATACACGCATGTGACTTAAATTTGGTTGCTTACCAGTCCAAACTTCCTCTGGTGTGATGTCAGCAAGGGCGCGAGTTGGTGAGCGATTAATGATGTAAGCTGCTGTTGATACAGCTTCAGCCCAAAAGTCCTTCTGTAACTCAGAATTTAGCATCATACACTTCCCACGTTCAATTAGAGTGCGGTTCATGCGTTCACTTAAACCATTTTGTTCAGGTGTGTAAGGGTTTGAACATTGGTGCATAATACCATGTTTCTTTAAAAATATATCAAAGCTTCTATTTATGTACTCCTTTCCATTGTCACTCCTGATAGCCTTTATTTTTCTATTTAGTTCATTTTCAACACGGTTCTTGAACTCAATGAACTTTTCTAATACCTCAGATTTATTTTTCATAAAATACACAAATACTTTTCGTGAATAATCATCAGTAAAAGTTGCAAAATACCTGGCACCTCCAAATGAAGTAATTTGCATCGGGCCACAAACATCCGTGTGGACTAGCTCTAGCAGTTCACTTGCTCGGGAGCCATTCATTGGAAAGGGTTGCCTTGTCTGCTTGCCTTCTATACATGAAATGCAAACACAACTTTGCTTCTGCGGTGACAATTTTACACCTGTAGCACAGTTTGTTATTTTATTAAGATCATTAAAGTTTAAGTGGCCCATCCGCTGGTGCCATAAATAGGTATTAGTCTCTGCTACTGCTGTCATAGCAAATATTGTTTTATTGTTGGCATTTAATCTGTATGTATCATTGATAAGACTTGCACTGACCTGTATTTGTCCATTTTGGTTACTTATAGAACATCCATTACTGTCAAAGTTAACTCTATAACCACTTTTGATGATTTTACTAACTGACAGTAGATTGGTTGACAATTCTGGTATATATAGAACATTCCTCACCTGTATGAATTGGTTACTCCCATCTGAGGAAGGTACTGATATTGATACATTCCCACAGCCTTCAACTTTCAACACTTTGTTATCAGCAATCCGTATGTTGTGTACAGGTGGAGGAGTCTCATCCTCTAGCCACTCCTTATGCATAGTCATATGTGCAGAGGCGCCAGAATCTACATACCAGTGTTTACAATCATTTAACTTCATTGCTGAGAATGCTGCTATAAAACCACTATTTTCACTACTGCTTTTATTTTCTGCCTTATTTTTCTTATGCCAACAATGTTTGCTCATATGGCCATATTTATTACAATGAAAACACCGTGGCCCCTTTGACTTTGACTGTTGATTATTTCTTGCAGGAACCCTTTTTGAATTTGAGTAAAATGCGGTAGTGTGAGATTGTTTTACCTCTTGTAACAGTTTTGTTTTTATTAAATCGGCACTAATTTTTACTCCGGAACTCTCAATACCCATAATCATTGGATTATATTCTGAGGGCAATCCTGCTAACATCAATGTCCCGAGCCATTCATCATCTACATGGAATGATATATTCCTTAATTTATGAGCTGCGGATAATATTTTATTTACGTAGTCTTCTACACTTGTACTCGTTTCCAAACTAGTATTTATTAGATCTTTCAGTAGTCCGACCTTACGAAGTAACCCAGAATCCTGGAATGCTTGAGATAAATTGTTCCACACTTCCTTTGCTGTCGTGGCATCTTGTATATGCACGTAGTTAATCGGGTCTACTAATAGTATGAGCTTCGACTTGGCTTTTATATCCTTCTTTTTGTCAATTGCATCGTCACTTTCGATGCATTCCCAAAGTTCCTCATGTTGTAAGTAAGCTTTTACAGCAAAACTCCAACTTGTCCAATTATCTCGTCCAGTAAGCTTCTCAATGGATACCAACGAGTTATTTGATGACATATTTTATGTGATTTAACTGAAATAGCTGAAAAAAATCCGGCGACCGAAACCTAATGTTGAGGTTATATCTTTTTTTTTGACAAAACTAATTAAGTACTTGGAAATACGCGAAGCCTATTATTCACAGGAGGCTCTGGGCCCATAACCTGTTGAATAAAATGCAATAATAACTGATAACTAATTTATTTTGTATATAATAATATGAAAGAGTGCGTAAGCGTGAAGACGGTTAATTTTTATTGACAGGTAGGAAGATGACAGATTATTTTTTAAATACCAAAAACAGAGGTTGCGTTCACTAAGTATTCATTCCAACATATACGCTATCAAGCTTTTTTTTTCATTATTCTAAATTCGTAATTTAAACAAACACCAGGTGGCATGTATATGTACAATGTGAAAATATAATAACACCTTGGGACACCTGATAAGACATGACAATTTTCTTAAGACCATCATGGAAGGAAAGATAGAAGCGAAGAGGAAGAGAGGAAGACCAAGAAGAACCTACATGCAGCAAGTGAAGGAGAAAATAGTTGTCATGTCTTATCAGGAAGTCAAAAGGATGGCGGAATGCCGAGATAGATGGAGGGTGCTCCACCGACAAGAGCCCAGCTCTTAAATTGAAAAAAAAAAAACACCGTGACGACTGACTGGCGCCCACGTTTTTTCTATATAAAAGAACATAAATAGAATATAGAAATCAAAGTATATCATTATGACTTTAAGTGTAATCAGAAACCTAGTATTAATATCACTTTTTATTATTATCAAAGTTATTTCTTAAATATACTTTTTTAAGATATTATTCTAAACTGAGTTATATTCGAATAAAGTTAATTTTGAGTAATTGATACAAAATAAATCATAAGTACATTTTGTTTCTTTAAGTATATTCCCTACTTAGACATATTATCAAATGCATATATGTAAGTAATAGTAAATTCACATCTGTAATCATTGAATCGGTTGTAATTTTCTTTCATAGACCACTTTCAAAAATTTGCTGGATCCCGTGGATTAATTACTATCAATTTTCATAATCTCGAAAAAAAAGTAAAGATTAGATCTATTTATATAAATAAACTTTCGCTATCACGGAGTTTCAATGACAAATTAACAGTATCGAAAAAAAAAGGTTAGAATTTATTGCTTGATAGGGTGTTAATCATTTGATAATAATGTCGAATAGTCGAGAGTTGGTCAATCGAAAAAGTGCCTACATCCTACTTTACTTTTTTGAAATCAATTCTCACAAATTTTAATTAAAAAACGTCAAAACGACTTAGGTATTTTCTTGTGTTGTAGGCATTTTAATTATTATTGCTTTTAAATTATTACACTATAAATTACTATTGTTATAACAGTCGTAATGTAATCAAAATTAAACACTTATAACGTAATGTAATTTCTATAATGCTAATTACGAAAAATATATAATTTTAATGAGATGGATGTACTTGCTGTTTTTTTTTTAGCAAATTATCAATATTTGGCTCGAGTTTTGTAAGGAACAACCGCAAACGTCCCCGTTCTGTAATATTCAATCAGCTCCTTTTAACCGACTTCAAAAAAAGGAGGTTATCAATTCGATCTGTATGTATGTAATATTTCCAGAACTTACCCAGTTTTCGTATATGTTAGTCTATAGCAGAGTCTAAACAAATCTGTTAAATTACAAAAGTGTATGTATGTATGTTTTTATGTTTGTGTTCGCATATCTTCGGAACTACAAGTCTGATCTAAAAAATCTAAAAAATCTAAAAAATATATAATTAAAAAATATAAAATTACAAAAATATATAATTTTTGTTTTACTAGGTATTGTTCAACTTAGGGATACTGCAAGTTTCATCGAAATCGGTTGCGTGCTTTTTGAGATAGATTTTTTTTTATTAACCGGCTTCAAAAAAAACCTTACGTAAATTTAGAAAGAATAAGCACAACACAACTAAAATTTCACTTACAACTACAGAATGAAAGAAAAATATATATCTACCATAAGAGTTCCTGATATTGGTATAGTAATACCAATATCAGGAACCTTTATGGACTTTACCTACGACTTTAGTTAAAAAAATTAGGAAATAATAATATTAAAAAAAAACAGACTTTAAGATTATACGCAACTAATTTACCTACATATGTTTAGAAATTATATAAAAGAACTAAAAAGTAAAATAGTAATACAATAACTTATGTCTTAAATAAACTAACTTTGATATACCAACTATAATAGGTATTTTTTGAAGTCGGTGCGCGGGGAGGGGTAACGTCCTTGATTAGATAAATGTGTATGCTTTAATTTCATCACTCTTATGGCCGTTTTCACCAACCTTGTCTTAGCTTAGGTGACTCCTAAGTGACATGCTGTCACTTTTTATATTAACTGAAAAGAGTGAGACAGCATGTCTCTTAGGAGTCACCTAAGCTAAGACAAGGTTGGTGAAAACGGCCATTACTTTCCTATAATTGGGGCATTCGGTCATGTTTCGTCTCAATTACCAACCTGTAATATAAATAAAAAAAACTGAACAATCAAATACTTACCGAACTTACATCTTCCATAAAATAACAATAGATTTCTTTCCATTTAATTAACATTTTCTGTAAATAAATAATATATGAAATAAAAATACAACGCATTAATTAAATAACGCAAAACCTTAAAGTAGTTTGTCCAGAATCAAGAGTAGAATCGATTCCACTAATAAAATATCGAGGTAAAATTTTAACCAAAAAAAAATTATGCCGTGTTTGATTATTACTCAACTCTTGATTAACACGTTCTTGTATATTCCCATTACTTTTTTATTGTTTTAATCCCGCGAGGAGTTGATTCTACTGATACTAATAAACAACCTATGAAGCCACTTCCGAAATGTTGAAAAGAAATCTTCTTTTCCATACTTCCGATTTTTGAGATTTCAGAAGTAGTTAAAAGGAAAAGATCTTAATTTACATCAGAAACACGCTAAAAAACGGTGTATGCATATAACAAATAAGCAGGTATGTACTTATACTTACTTTTCCGATACTTTTTTTTTTTGTTCCCCTGAGGAAAATGCATTAAATTGCATACCCCGGCTGTGGCGAGCCGGGGTTATGTGGGGCTCTCCTCCCCAGAAGGGGGAGGCCTACCCACTAAAATCCTCAGGGATGGCCTTCCTCAGGCATGTAGGGAGCCCCCGGGAACCCCCAGCCTTCGCTCCCCTGCCTCCCTCCTCAGGGGAGGCTACCACCTCCCCCGGTCTCCTCCACCGACGACGCCCCCCGGCCACGGAAGGGGCGTGGTCCATCCCGGGTCGCCACAGCAGTCGCGACTTCCTCGCGCCCGCCGGCGACCCGCGGCGGCGCCGCAGCTGTGCTACCGAGCCCGACGCCGCCTTCTTCGAGCGGGATCGGCCATCTCCCGACCCCGCTCGGCGGCCTCCTTCTGGAGCATCACTGCTTCACAGAAGGAGGCCACAGCCCTCCAACCTCCCTCGTCCGCCAGCATTGCCGCAATCAATGCCGGCGGAGACAGATCTCGCCCGATCTCTGCGACCAAGACTCGGCGCTCGGGCGGTGTGCTGGGCCGAGTCGAGGTCGGATGCGCAGTGGTGACAATGTGTCGATCCCTCCCGTCCTATTCGACACAGATACTCACCGAAGCAGCCGTGCCCGGTGAGTATCTGAATCAATCGGTAGGTGACCTCCTCTTTCCCGTGGAGCCAAGCTTCGAGGTGCGAGAGTACGGCACCGACGGCCCGCTGGCGCGCGCAGATCCGCGCAGGCCGCCACAATCCGTCGGTGCCACTCCCGCGTAAGCGCTCCCCCCATCGCCCCCTCGGTCGACACGCCGCGACGCATACGTCGCCGCGTACATGTCGGCCAGGATGTCGAATGGGGGGGAGCGTCCCAGAACCGTCGCCGCTTCGTACGAGATTGTACGGTAGCCTCGTACGATCCGTATGGCCATTATCCGCTGTAGGCTCCGTAGCAGAGCTCTGCAGCGGGGGGACCTCGCGCAGTCTTGCGACCACACGGGAGCCCCATACATGGCCACGGATCGCACGACGCCCTCGTACAGACGGCGAACTCCATCCCTCGGTCCCCCGAGATTGGGCAGCAGGCGATGCAATGCGCCGCCACCCTTTTGGCTCGGGGGACCAACCGCACGAAATGCTCCTCGAAGCTCCAGCGGCGGTCCAGGGTGAGGCCCAGGTACATTATGTACGGCCTCACCGGGACCACCGCGTCACCCACCCGGATCCGGCAACTGGGTGGTTCCCGGCGCCTCGGAAGGCCGTGGAACCATAGCGCCTCGGTTTTGTGAGGCGCTATTTGTAAACCCAGCTGGCGGATCGCCCGCACGACACATGCCACCCCAAGCTCGGCAAGCCTGAGCACCGGCTCGAAGTCGGCCCCAGTCGTCACGACGAGAGTGTCGTCAGCGTAGCAGACGACACTCACGCCGCGAGGAAGGTATGCGAGGTTCCATAGCAGGGGTCCCAACACCGACCCCTGCGGAACGCCGCATTCGACCCTCCTCGACGTTTCCATCCCGTCCCGTCCCATCACGCCGATCGTCCTGTCGCGCAGATAGTCCCCGACCACGGCCCGCAGGTAGTACTTTTCCGATACTGCTAATCATTAGGTGATATTGATTCACTTTACTTTTCAAAAGTCTGCAAATAAATTATGTCCCTAATATCGAATATCTTTTCATTATGAAATTTCGGAAATATGTTTATGTTTATGAGTAAGGTTTATCCTTGACATAAGTATTTACGAGGGCCGCTACATAAGTATCCGGAATCTGGGATTTCAACATTTTTAAACGCAATATATGAGACCTCCATGGTAAAATTCGTTCTTTTTTGAAATACTGGCCGCTATTTTTTTTTCCTTATGTACACTAGTGTTTTGGTTCTGATGGGTTTAAAATGTCATATCGCTGAAATGATGGAACTCGCACGTGAAAATATTCGTGCTATGATTTATTAAGATTTTCGACGTGATTTAACGCAACAACAGTGCGTAGATCAATTAACTTCAACTTTTGGTGTTGAAGCTCCATCAAAACCAATGTGTATCACTGGTTTAGTGAGTTCAATCGTGGACGGAGTAAGCTCACGGACGAAGTTAAGGAAGGTCGCCCGAAATCAGTCGTTGTGCCACAAAACATTGAAGCTGCACGAAAACTAATTATGCAAGACCGTCATGTTACATATCGCGAGATAGAGGTTACTCTGGGCATATGTATGACAAGCATTAAGCATGGGACCCACATATTGAAGCCTTGGCAAACAAACTTAGTTCTGCAGCGTACGCAGTAAAAAAGATTAGGCTATTAACTAACGTTGAAACGGCAAGATTAATCTACTTTAGCTATTTTCATAGTGTTATGTCCTATGGACTATTGCTATGGGGATCAGCGGCCAATATTGAAAGCATCTTCGTGCTACAAAAAAGAGCGATTCGTAACATTTACAAATTACGGGCTAGAGATTCGCTTAGAGAATTGTTCAAAGAAATTAATATTTTAACTTTAGCCAGTCAATATATTTGTGACAACTTAATTTATGTATATAGAAACTACCACTCATACAATAAAAATAGTGATTTACATAATGTAAATACAAGAAATAAAAATAAACTTGCCGTTCCAATGTACAGGCTCCATAAGATTAGCTGTTCCTTTTTGGGGAAATGTATAAAAATGTTTAATAAGCTTCCACAAAGCATTATTGAGTTGCCTTTGCACAACTTAAAAATCACATCAAAAAGACACTTATTAGTAAAGCATATTATAAAGTAAGTGATTATTTAAACGATAACACTGTATGGAGCTAGGTGCGGTATCCAAAAGCCATGCTTGGTAACAACATAATTATTTATTTATTATTTTTTGTCTTTTCCTTTTGACATTTAATGTGTATGTAAATGTACATACGAAAATATTATATTATGTATGTTAGCGTTATTGTAGCTTTAAGTTTATTTTTTTTTTATAAATGACTAATTGTAAATAACGATTAAAAAAGAGGAGATAAAAAATAAACCCTGAGAGTTTCTTGCCAGTTCTTCTCTAGGGCCTCCCAATTTCCGAACTGGTGGTAGAGTTTGACGTCAATAAGTGCCTGCAAAGGTCTATGTTGAATAAAGAATTTTTGAATTTTGAATTAATAAAATATTACATGAACATTTGTTCGTAAAAAAATTTGTTCGCGTTGGATACCGCACAACTTAACTCAGCATCAAAAAGAAGCTCTCGTCGAAATGGTGCAAGAATATGTTAAAAAAAATTTACGGAGGTGACTCAAAATCTGTTTATAACATCTACACAGGTGATGAATCTTGGATCTATGCGTACGATCCCGAAACTAAGCAACAATCTACATTTTGGGTGTTTCAAAATGAGCCGAACCCTACGAAAGTAACTCGTGCAATAAACACTTTAAAGCAAATGGAGGCCTGTTATTTTTGGTATGAATGGTCATGTGGCTACAATACCAGATGAATCTTGGATCTATGCGTACGATCCCGAAACTAAGCAACAATCTACAGTTTGGGTGTTTCAAAATGAGCCGAACCCTACGAAAGTAACTCGTGCAATAAACACTTTAAAGCAAATGCATGGTTGTCTTTTGTCGATGTCACAAAAAATTTTCTTGGTAATCACAAATCACCGGATTTCCATGAAAAAATTAATCGGATGCTAGATGCGTATCAGAAACTAGGATGCAATATGTCGTTGAAAATTCATTTTTTACACTCTCATTTAAGTTTCTTTCCTGATAACATGGGTTCAGTAAGTGATGAACACGGTGAAAGATTTCATCAAGAAATTGCAGAATACGAGAAGCGTTACCAGGGAAGATGGGAACCAGCCATGCTTGCAGACTACTGTTGGAGCCTCCAGAGGGATTCTCACTACTGACTATAAGAGAAAAGCCCATGGGTCAGAAAAAAAAAGTTTTTTTAATGTAGAATGAGGTGTAGAGATAGAGAACGTTGATGATTTTAAGTAAAATTAATAAATCCATTTCACTATTAAACGTGATGTGATAGAACAATTTTATTTCGATTTTTAACATAGTTTTAAGGTGGCAAAACATAATTACATACTGTGAACCCAGTGAAACAAAAAAAAATTTACTTTGTTGCATAGTGTTATTATACATGTTTTTACAAATAACAGTCGCTGTGCTTCTTAAAATATTATCTGCCTATATTGATAGAAGTCAAGCCAACATTTTAGTTCTTCACTATCGAAGCCAAATTAATTTTCATGCAACCCCGCTTATAAAGTGTAAACTCCCATTTTATGTCACGCCCAACGCAGACCCCCGTCGAGTTTCCTGTGGACCCTTGTGGTCCACCTGGATCACTTTGGGAATTACTGGTCTATACTATAGACCATACTTTTACAGTTAATTAAAATTAACTAATCTTTATCACGTACTTACGTGCGGTCACCGCCGTCTTAAACTAAGGGGCCCCTGAGCGGACAACAATTAGAATTGGAATATTGCACTGAAATAACGTTACTGATTAAGCAATATCGACGCTAGCGTCGCTAGCGCTTCAGTTGTTGGAATCCCGAAGGACAAATCCGTTGGCGTCTCTCGGCCGCAGCTTCCAGATAGAAATGAGCCTTCTTCAACCGTCTGTCTTTGTTGATATAATGGCGTAGTATATGTTACGTAAATACTTTCTTATAAAGTTACTAATTTGCGAAAAAAAAAAGTCTAAATGTGTCCGACAAAAATGTTTTGAGAATAAATGTGTGAGAGAAATTGTAGGTCCTTCGGGGCCCCCCTGAGAATGGAGGGCCTGGGCACGGGCCCCTTATGGTAAAGACGGTATTGCGTGCGATCTTGTCTTTCAATCTCGGTCCAACACACGTAGTATCCTTTATTATACCTCTCGGAATACCGATCTAACGACAGTGTAATAAATATACGGTTTTAATAATATTAAATAATCCAAAGTCTCATCCACGATATAAAATTTAAATCATTCAATTTAATTCATCAACAAATCATTTGATGTTTTATAGACGTAATTATTTTCTAAATGCAGTTTTTAGAACGAGACGAGGGTTAGATTCTTTTATGTGACAGATATTTTTTGTAACCTGCGAAATTTTGTTCCCATCTGAGTGTATGTGCATGTGAGTGGTGTTGGTGCTAAGTGTTGACTGCATCCAGGATACAATATACAAATCATTGTAAGACGACATTCTTTGAAAAGAAAAATATACCTGTTAGCAAATGGTAATTACTAGCCATGTTGAGTTAATCATCGCTGAGACATATGTATGTAATTGAATAACATGACATGATGAAGTAGATTTCATTTTTAGTTACACACCATTCACTTTTTCGGAACCATTTTAGGTGCACATGTTGTTTGAAAAAATAGAATTCCTCAACCTTCATGCATTCAAATACAATGTGTAAATTCTCCATTCCTGCTCCAATTATCGCAAATTTCAGCACATTATCTCTACATTTGCCTAACCTTGCATTAGTCTCTCATGACAACGATGTAAGCTGCAGGAGTATAGCCTTGACTTTTCTCATATTCAGTGTAGAAGAATGAATAGCCCAAGAATTACAATGGAAACATAGCTTTTGCTTCCTAGTGGAGTCGAGGTTAGGGTGTAAATTAAAACAAGCTCATCAAAGACAATACATATGTTCAAACAATAGAAGTCATAAAAGTTATAAGTCAGAAAAATTTATCAATTCAAATTTAACAGCCAAAGGGTTGCCCTTTTTTATTCTAATAGCATCTTAATCATATGTTGCATGGAATGATGCAAGATATAATGGAAAATGCCTTGATGAGATGATTAGGAGTTAGGAAATCATATGGGTTATGTTCGATTTTCCAGAGCCTTTGAGGCAGAATGCCAATCAACAGCTATATTCGCTACATACAGCATTTCTGATTAAAACTCAACTGCTATGGCTGTCACATCAGCCTTACATACACCACACAACTGTGTCTTCCTAATATAAATTTGAAAAGACACTCTTAAAACAATGTCATACATAATATATGAAAATGTATTTTTCATATCATTTGGAAGCATTAAATGTAATTATAATGTGTAAAACTCCAAAATTAAGTACTTCTATTGAAGAGTTAAAAAGAAAGAACAGCACATTAGTATTAACAAATAAATGTGGTAAAACTCAAGCTCTTAAAATACTTTTATTGAAGTCAGTGTGAAAATCTTATCTACCAAAGATAAAATGTAGAAAAAGAAAAAACTTCAGTATTAAAATTTGATAGTTATGGTTTATATAATTTTAAGAATATTATCAATAATTAATTACTCTTATCCAATAAATCAACATAAGCGCAATGTATCAAATCTTCATTTCTGACTCCTAATTGTAACTGTAAATTTTTAGCTATTGATTGTCCCTCTTCTAATGTTTGATCTGGGCATAATACTACTTCTAGTTCCATGAAGTCTCCAAGACCCTGTACATGGTCAATATGAATACGTGTCTGACCAACCATGTACAATTTTCTGAAAATCAAGAAATAAATTATGAACAATATTTTGTAAGTGATATTTATTTTTATAAGGTAGGTAATCAAATATAACATTAATGTATTGTAAGTCTGTCACCACATACATAATAATCTCATATTGCCACACAACATATTCCTTCACCATAGGTGCATCAGATAAATATTAATACGAAATTTGAAATAAGAAAATTATATTAGTACATGGCATAATCGACCCAGGACCTGACTCTTTAGATTCGAAGCTCAATAACCGCGACTGTCACAACCATTAAAACTGCCCATCAAAGTAAAGAATTATGGCGAAGATGAAAGGGTTTAACAAATACTAGAAAGTAAATACATAGAAGAACTATCGAAATTACCTTTCTTTGATAACTCTGCCGCGAATTCCAAGGCAATTAATTAGCATTTTATCTAAGAGATTCGCCTTCTCGTTTTCTATTTCTGAAAATTGAAGCAAATCGTAATCGCATAACTTTGGCCCATTCTCATTATCACGATTATAGCGTACTAGAGTAGCTGAAGAATCTGAGTAACGCCTCATTTTTAGGCGACCCTCATTCACCTTGTAAAATGTATCGTCTTGATTTATTAAAGTTGGTGGTCCTTTACTGAGATTTTCAGCAAGTTCACATAACGTTTTCACGTCGGAAACCTTTGCTTTTATTTCAACGTTACGCATTGTTATAAGGTTTTTCACGTTACCACTTTAAAGAAACTAAATTTATTATAAACCTACTGATTTGTATAGTGTAAAACTAAAATTCAATGAAATTACGAAATACAAATTGTAATGGAATCTTTTATTAGAATAAATAAGCAAAAGGAGTGGAATTAACTTATTTAATCAGGATCCAATTAATTAGGTTCACAAAACCATGGGTTGCTCGTAGTTGTAAAAATAATTATTTTTTTCCGTAAAAAAAAGGAATAATCAAAATCAACAAGAACCCAGTGCTTAGCAACGTGACCATAGATATAATATCTCTGTCACACAAATAAAGGTAAAACTCCTTCCCGCCAAATGGATCTGCCGCAAACCGCAAAGAATTACACAGATTAACATAAGAATTACAGATTACAGATTAGAGGTGTGTTAATCTGCTTAAATTATATAATGTAGCATAACATTTAAATAATATGTTATTTTTTCTGCTATAATTATAACACTTACTTTATACTATAACTAAAACTATTTATTTGCACTAAAACTATATACTATACTTTTATCACAACACGATCTATTCTATTTTAATACCTATCTAAATTTTATATTTGCAGCATTAAACTGGCCAATTTACGATCGAAATGCACAATCCCGAGCGCATGAAACTCCGAACGTCAATCCTCGCGATCAAGCCTCGCTCATCACTGGGGCTTAAATTAAAATATAGCAGAAAAATAACATCTTCATTTAAATTGAATATTATAATTTATAACCTGATTTGCTTATTATAATCTAGTCATTATTGACATCTCAATAAAGTCTATCCAAATAAAGTTATGCACACATGTAATTCATGGAAATAGAGTTCAATTTTGAATGTCCGTTGTAGCGCCATCTTGCCAGTCCACGCTGGATTTGGTGTGATTTGGCAGTTCTTCTCAACTATACTAGATGTCGCTAAGTCAAGCATTTGGTTCCATTTATTAGTAGATATTTAACAGTAGCAGTAAAAGTTATAATTTTATATAAGGTGTCATATTATATGTTATAATTTATCAGTTATGTTATAACGAACACCTGGATTACAGACCACAAAGTACTCTGTGTTACAGACTATAAAATTAAAGATAATACGTACAGAAAATAAAACAACTAACTAAGATACAGAAAGGTCCAAATTACGCTTTTTGAAAACATTGTAGTGATTTTAGGTTACTGTTATAATTACGGTCTTTATAGTCCATTTCAAATAAGATGATCTCTGTGACAGTTCGATTTCGACACTTGTAGAGAGGTCCTACAGTGAAAATAAAATCGATTGTTTCTGGTAATCGATTATATTTTATATGGAAATGAAATCGATATTATCTTACTACCAAAACTTTGAGTATCATTAGTGTTTCTGTATTATATTGAAAGTTTTTGTTGATCAATGCATTTATCTTATGTATATAATATTATGCAGGTATAGTAGAAATATAGTCAAGTTACCTGTGATTTTTTCGGCATTTTGCAAAAAAAATAACAACAAAAACTTAAACAAAAACAGCAACAACAGTCAACAATAACAGAACACCACGCAAAAATCGATGAAAACACAACTCGCATACAAGGCTGACACACTCGTACTGACGCGATTGTCAGGTAATCACAAAATGGCCGCCGATTATTCGATGTCCCACCTCTATGTTTTTTTGACGTTCCGTTTCATGTTTGCGAATTGCATAGTTATTTAAAAAAGATTTATTTTTATTCTTTATTTCATTAAATTAAACTAAGCGATACTGTCTTCGTTTTATAAGTAAAATATATTTTATTTTATTGTTTTTTGCAATGAAGCTGCTATGAATAAAAAATATTAAAGAGTAAAAATATTTTTGTTTGTCAAACGAAAAATGCGTAATTCGGAGCACGATGAACTGTCACAGAGATCATCCTATCCTAGTTGAAATGGACTATAGTATGTATACATTTATGTAATACACATTCATTAATTGCACTCCAGACTAGGATCCAGTGATTGTAAATAACTGTGCCTTCCCATTCAACATACGCTAATCGCAATTGGGTTATTGCAAAAACAGTTGCATTTTCAACGCCATTTTTAATGTCTCAGCTAGAATTTTAATGATATGCGATGCAGACAAACATTACCGTCAAGTATAGTGATATGAAATTAACAATTTATTTTAATTTTTTTTATGGAATCTTAGCGTTGTCGTCGCGTGTGTATTAAATTATTTAAAGTTTATTTTTTTACTTTCCAAAAGGGCCTCTAATTGTTGTCCGCTCAGGGGCCCTTTAGTTTAAGACGGCGGTGACCGCACGTACGTGAAAGATTCCAGCTTTAAAAGATTAGTTAATTTTAATTAACTGTAAAAGTATGGTCAATAGTATAGACAAGTAATTCCCAAAGTGATCCAGGTGGACCACAAGGGTCCACAGGAAACTCGACGGGGGTCTTCGTTGGGCGTGACATGACTACAATTTATACATATTTCTTACATTTACACACATTAGCCTAACCTAAACTAAAGTCTGTAAGTCTGTAAGGTGTTATGGAATCTAGGGTAACGGATCCTTTGGTGTTGGCTTAGCCAAACCTAGGTCGAGCCGGCCCCGGAGCACATGGCGGTAGAATCGCGAAAGTGCACCCCGCCATGTGCCCCGCATGGGACTTTTTTTTTTATCCTCCTGAGGAAAATGCATTAAGTTGCATATCCCGGCTGTGGCGAGCCGGCGGTTATGTGGGGCTCTCCTCCCCAGAAGGGGGAGGCCTACCCACGAAAAACCTCAGAGACAGCCTTCCTCAGGCATGTAGGGAGCACCCGGGAACACCAAGCTACTTCCGGGAACCCCCAGCCTTCGCTCCCCCGCCGATACAGGGGAGCCCTCCTCGGGAGAGGCTACAATACCTCCCCCGATATCCACCGACGACGCCCCCCGGCCACGGAAGGGGCGTGGTCCCTCCCGGGTCGCCGTAACCGCGGGCGCGTTTTCCTCGCGCCCGCCGGCGACCCGCGGCGGCGCCGCAGTTGTGCTACCGAGCCCGGCGCCGCCACCTTTGAGCGGGATCGGCCATCTCCTGACCCCGCTCGGCGGCCTCCTTCTGGAGCATCACTGCTTCACAGAAGGAGGCCACAGCCCTCCAACCTCCCTCGTCCGCCAGCATTGCCGCAATCAATGCCGGCGGAGACAGATCTCGCCCGATCTCTGCGACCAAGACTCGGCACTCGGAGGCCCACGCGGGACACTTCGCCAGCGTGTGCTGGGCCGAGTCGAGGTCGGATGCGCAGTGGTGGCAATGTATCGATCCCTCCCGTCCTATTCGACACAGATACTCACCGAAGCAGCCGTGCCCGGTGAGTATCTGCGGTGAGTATCTCTTCCCGTGCGCTTCACTTCGTGTGGGTTCCAGTGCACTCCCCCGGTCGACACGTACGTAAATTTCATATTAATTTAATCTGAATCCATTGTAGCTATGATGGTCAATGTGATATCGTTTGTTATCTGTAGCATTATGGGCTTATAAAGACCAGTTTATAAAGTACTTACTACCCAGCTACCTAGTAGTACAATAAATTATTTTTTTACTCGTAGTTAATAGTGTTTTAAAAAAACGTCTATGTTAGGGAATCGGTTTTAAAGTAAAAGCTTGAAATAAAAACAAGATTGACGGTGTTTTAAGTATTTTAATAAAAAAACTCAATGTCGCAACAGCGAGCTGACTATATAAGTGAAATAACACCACATTTTTGTTTCTAAGACTGATTAGTTTTTTAATCATTAAGGTACGTATAGACCTTTTCGTTACGGTCCATTTTTAAACCTGGTACCCGTATGTTTCGGCGCGATTTTAAAGACGTTTCACGTCAAAAAGGAACGAATCTTATCAACTATTAACGCGATACTTCATATGATTAAGAATTTGGGGTTTGTAAGATTTGTTTAATGTACAATGTTACCCTGATTCTTATTCGTTTCGTACATCATCATTTTTAAGTCTAAACCCGGTGGTGTATAATGTTTGCTCGATTCGGACCAAACGTTATGTTTGATTCATTTTGACAGCAGTGTACCTTCGCCTGTCCCTTTGGATGAAAATTGACAACAATCATTTTGACGCAGATAGCTTAGCTAGATAAACCATAGAGTAACTTATACATATGGAGAAGATAAACTATCTCGAATAGAATTCTGTGTCGAAGTGTTAATTTAAATAATTAGATTAGTAAAACGATTTTAATGTGCAAGCAATTGATCTAATGATCAGTTGAGATAGGTAGTCGCTGTGTAATAAAAGATTACTCTGCCCATTAGAATTAGTATAAGTAATTTTCAAATAAAATTTAATAAAAATGAATATTGAGTATATGACAAGTTGTATTTCGCGATCAGATGTGTGCAGATGCTGTTTAACTGCTGCCGGCACTTGGGACATTACAGCGTCATACATATCTGAAAAAGGAAGTAAGGAAATTTATTGTGATATGCTGAAAGACTGTTTTGGAATTTCTGTAAGAACAATTCCTATTTCTTCTATAACAGTATATAGACATACAAGTAAACTATTCACCTGATTGTTAGTGGTTACAACTGTCTATAGTACATGTGGTTCTTATGAAAATTTGCAATTGCCATTACAACTACATACTACACTAATAATATAATAAAGTCACTAGTTACAGCCATATTTTACCCTTTAAAACTGAAGCAGACTTTTCTTCTGATAGTAATTACCTCTACCTGGGGGAGGGACTGTTTCCACTCCCTACTATTTCATTACATTAAATTATAAAATAGATTATCATTAGAAGATAAGTTACTTTTTATGGAGTTAATGACATTGTATACTCATAAATCACTTTAGCAATGTCTATATTTTATTTGTTTATTTGTACAACACTTGTACAATGTGTACATGACCTAGTTATGTAGTTTACTAGCTCTAAAACCTACCTATATAAGACTTAATTGTGTGGTTCAGAATTTGTGCTTAAGAATATTTTTATTATTCACATTCTTACTCATTCTTTTTGTCTGATTCATAAATATCTCATATCTCATGCTCCTTTTTGGCATCTGAATCTATATTTCTATTTCCCTATATTCAATATTTCTTAAATATTTGTGTCCAAGGTTTTCAATCATAGTTAATGTTTGTTTCTTACCAATCAATAACAACATATGGATCCAGGTACAAATCACAATAGTGATCTTTTGGTGGACAAATAAAACTCTCTACCTCATACAATAATAACACTTATAGTAGAAACTAATTATAGATACAGTATTCTTAAATGTGAGGGTAGGCATAATCCTTTTTAGTCATGTTTGGCAACAGTTACTATGTACAGAAAGCAATTATAAACAAATAGCTGTATGGGAGTATTACTTATGTTATTTCTATTGATATATTTAATAACATCATAAATATATTTTTTATTCAATAATATTCATAATCAATAATTTTGGAATATTATTCCATAAATTATATTTATGGAAATTACATATTTATTTTCAGTTATCTTTAACATCTTCATGGGGTACCAGTCGAATGGTGTGTACAGAATGTGTGGAACAGTTACGTGAAGCCTTCAACTTTAGAGATCAAGTGATTCGTGCCGAAACACACTTCACTAACTACTATATCCATACAGGTACTTAGATTATTAACATGTTGATTGATTATATTTTCATTTGAAAAGTAATATGAAAATCAAAGACACCACTCAGATGTTGTACATATATGATTTAATTGCCAATAGCCAGTAGAACCATGGGTAATATCCTTCAAGTGAATCTGAACCGTTGTGCTGCGGCAGAAGATCTTTTATTCTAGTCTAAAAGCAGCATAATTGTAAACAGTTCTGGTGGTCGTCTCCGAGTCTGTTTATGCCGAATGCCAGTTTGTTTATGCTACTGAGTCTATCCCACGGGGGTCATTCTGGTGAATTGGGCTAATCCCATTCCGAATTGACCTTCCTCAGGGACAGAGAGGGTCTAGAGGGATATTGTGCCAAGTAGTGGACACTCCAAGTACCGTCACTGATGTGATTGGAATATTCTACTGCATACTCAAGGTCAGCTTAGTCAACTGTCTTTTTGATATTTAAATAAATAGATCATCTCACCTTAAAAAATCTAAATAATACAAGGTCACAATATAGCTTAAAAACTATGCTACTACGTTTCAAGAGATATTCATTTATTATAAGTATTGTTATAGAAAAAATATACCTTAAAAATATTCATTAATCCAGTACAACAAGATTTACAGTGCATTTTATAGCACAAAAACCTACAGAACCGTTACTGAAATAATTTATATAAATGTAATAATAAATGTGTTTGATACTAAGTCACTTGTTGTTCCCTACCTAATCACTACAGTTATCGGAAGCATTTAAAGTTTTAATAACAGATTTTTTATATAGACGACATGTTACATGGAAGCGACTATGAATGACAATTAGTTGAAACATCACTCCAAATCAATTAAATTGTACGAGGTGCGAATTGTTACTTTTATAAATGGAACTTACGTACAGTAAAATTATATTTGCTAAAATATTTCTAAACATAGCAATAATAGTAAAATAATAGTGTTTCGGTATTCATACATGACACCCTGGCTGGGATATATATAGAAAAAAGTTGCTAGGGTTTTATACAACATTATTGCAAGAAATAGTATTTTAGTATGGAAAAATTCTAGTTTTTTCAAATTTGTGTTTTATTATTATTGTCGCTTATGTCACGTGGTTTTATAAAACACGGTCCTTTATAAGGCGTGCGCGGGAATACAGATCCAACGCGTAGAGGCCGCGTAGAGGTGTAATGAAAGTGTGCGTGCAGTGTACCAACTGGGTCTAAACACTATCTGCATCATGAAAAATGCAGCCAAAGACTATACCCAGTTAGATGCACAGAAACTATTGTCATTAGTGGTCAAAAAGTTTGCACTTCGATTTTGGTGATAATGAGAACCGGACTATGGAAGGTGCTCCAGTCCGGTTTTTATCCGCACATGCTAAAAAATTCAAAGGTTCATGGTTCATTCAAAATTTATGTCACAATGTTTTCCTACACCGTAAAAACAAAATGAAGATAAATTTATATATGAAATTTGAAAAACCCAATTCATGTGATATTAATTACAGATCATATTGATAGGATAATTCAATCAGATATAAAAGAAGCAGAAAAATATAGTTTCATTGAAGATGAAAGAAAGAAAGAAAAGTTAGAGGATGATATGGTATTAAAAAGGAACCATAAAATTGATCCTGAGGATTATGATTCAGATACTCCAATTGCTCTGTTATTGAAAAATAGATTTTCACCGATAATATACAAATGCGAAGAAGATAATATGAATGGAAATACCGAAGGTAAATGAAGTATTAATTTATAATACAGAGCCAATTTTTCATGTGGTCATGCATGGCCAAATCTGAAACTAAGAAATAGCGATAAGGTAAGTTTTGATTAAAACTAAAACAGCATTATTAATTAGTACTTTGTTGGATAATGTCGCTAATAAAGAATTTGAGTAGTAATTATACAGAGCGGTAACATTAAGTTTACTAACATTTTACAGTATACAGATTTATTGTACAGTATACAAAATATTCAGAAAGAGATTAGTAATACTGAATTATTAAATACCCCATATATATTCAATACAAATGTAATACTTTTTGCAAAAAGTTATTAATGACTTTTATTACATTATTATTTTTTAGCTTGGGGGTCAAATGTGCATATGTTTCACCTTATGGTAAGCGTCACCAAATACCATA
The DNA here is from genome assembly GCA_036419045.1 of Scirpophaga incertulas. Lineage (NCBI taxonomy): Eukaryota > Metazoa > Arthropoda > Insecta > Lepidoptera > Crambidae > Scirpophaga > Scirpophaga incertulas. The sequence continues at coordinate 7,707,571 of CM071636.1, forward strand.
GAACTCACGAGAGCGTTTCTGACCTTATGCTCTAGTCTGCAGGAGGCTAAGGCTGATCGGAATTGGATATTCAAGTCCGACAAACTACAGGGTTATGCCACCCATGACCATCGGTGATGGCTATAGCTGTAGAATACAGCACAAACGATCCTCGATGGATCGAAGTGCAAAGGTTCTTCACTGGCAGCATCCCTTAGATAAAATAATTCATCAATTCCTCGGAGCACTCCTATATATTCATGTGATAGAAGATGTATGACTTGTCTTCTTTATCTCTGCAGCGTCAATGCGTAAAGCTGGCTTGAAATATCCAATTCTCTTGAATAGTTTAGAATGATTTGAGTATGCTTGACGTTTCCAATCTACACGGAAAACTAATGTCAAACAAAATGAAAGTTACTGACTCAAATTCTGGGAAGATAAAGGTATTTAGCCCATATATCTATATCTGCAATTATTTTATTTTCTTAATGTTTATCTAAATGTGGGTTTATACATATTAATTTTGAAATATTTGTCGAGAAATGATAGCGAGGTGATCTTGACTGCTATAAAATTTTCAGTCATACACATAATATCTTTTTTTAATGATTTCTTTCATCATTATAGATTGGCACAGATGTTTGACCAATAAAATATCATCACTTTCATTGCACAATATTCACTCAGAAATAATTTTATAATTGTTGTGATATAAATTTGATTTCAAACACAATGAATAAGAGTCATACCTCTCTTTCACGCTTTGATTTTGTTTACTTATTTTTTTAATATAATGATGTGAAGGTGATTTATATTGAAAATTATTTTGATGTGTATGTCATAACTTTCCAAAATTCGTTTCTTATTAACGACATTATCGAATGATGTAATGATACAGTCCCCGTTTTATTTTTATACATTATTGGCAAGAACTTAAAAAAAAGTAATTGAATTAATAATTCTCATAGTTTCGAATTAGGCTACGCACGTTTTACTCAAAATTCAATGTGTGACCCAGTTCTAGCCATGCGTGGGAATACAGATCCAACACGTGGTGGCGGTAACTGGGCCTAATCTGCATTGAGAAATGTAGTCAAATACTATACCCAGCTACAGGAACTATTGTCATTAGAGGTTTATGTGCTATCATTGTATTGTCTTTATGAATTGGTCTAATTTGATAGTAATGATAATAACAACTGGACTATGGGAAGAGACTGATTTTCTGCCTTCATCATTTGCTCATAATGTAGGGTCATGACCCTAAAACGGACCGGTAAGGTAACACAGAGGTGGGTGGTAAACGGCCCCATAAAGATTATCGTATAGTATGTATGCATATTCGTTGGAAATTGTCATTCATCATTATTCCTTGTTCATCATTCTACTGGCTGAAATTAATGAATGAATATAGTTTTTCTCACACAACATATTAATTCTGTGATCAAGCCGATGTAATAATCAGGATACAAGTATTTATTACATAAATAACATTTTTGTTATATTTAATAACAGGTAATGCAGATATACACATCGTGAGTCCAAAGAAAAATGTATCTGAACGCAAGAAAGGCATAGTGACTTGTCACACAGTTCTGAAAGAGACAACGGCGTGTCCATTTAGACACCACAAGAGCTGGTTTCGATGTTTTTTCTGCCCTAAAGACTTTGTTGAAATAAATCAACTAAGAGATCATACTTTTAGAACGCATACTGACTTGGACTCTGAACTTAAAAAGATAAAACGCTACCCACGGTCTCTACAGATAGAAATTTCAAATTTGGAATGTCGCAACTGTCATATTGACTTGATGGACGTTAGTGAAATGTGCCGCCATCTTTGCGAGACTCATAACATGATTGTTTACAGCGAATGCATAGCGGATTTCAAGTTGGGTGCTTTGCCATATTCCTGTCATATGTGCAAGCAACAATTTCATGTGTTCAGAACACTGACGACACACTTGAATGAGCATTACGCTAATTGCGTCTGTGACGTGTGCGGAAAGTCTTTCCTGAATTCTAAAAGGCTTAAAGTACACAAACGCACGCACGAAACAGGCCAATTTCCTTGTACTGAATGCGGGAAAGTGTTGAAATCTTTGAACTCAAGGATGAATCACATAGAAAGTGCCCATTCGAAACGTCAAATTAAGTGTCAAATTTGCTTTAAACCTATGAAGCACTATAACGACAGAGTTAAACACATGTCAGATGTACACAACATAACCCATAAATTTCCTTGTATTATATGTGGTAGAGAGTTTAATGTTAAACAGTACTTGACTACACATCTCAGGCAGACACATGGGCAAAAGAATAAGAAATGTGTGGAATGTGGCATGGCGTTTATCACCAACAATGGCCTCAAAAAACATATGGTAAGGCATTCGGGGGATAAGCCATTTTCTTGCAATATATGCGGCAAATCATACGGTAGAAGTTATACATTAAAAGATCATTTAAAAGGACATGAGCTTAATGGAACTGTGACAGTCTCAAATTAACTAGAAGATTAGGACAAGTGCCTTCGAGAAGCATGAAATAATCTTGGTGTCTAAGAAAGAGATATATTACTAACTGAAAACGCATAACCTTAACTGTTAAGCTAATTATAAATGCATTTACAGCACTGTTTAATATCAGAAATTAATAATCTCAGATATTTTATTTTCTGATGGAAACGCTTTCGCATAGTATGTATATTTATTACGTATTATAGAATTGTCATTTTTGTTTGCTGTATCGTTAATCAAATAATGATACTTACATATTTAATTAGTTAAAATGCTTACCCAGTAAATAGTAGTAGTAGTATATTGTGTAATAATTTTATATATCGATAATTGTCAATAATACAATATAAACTTCAAAAAACATTATAAACTTAGATAACCAAATGACAGCCCAACTTATAGGTACATACGAAAGCGTAATATACATATTTTGACCCTACTTATCAGTAAGTGCCTATTTGAATTTATGCTAAGACTGCGTTCTAAATCGCAATAGCGTTGGATTCCCTTGTCAGCACTGTTTGTAATGTTCTAAGAAATCTGTAATTCCATTTCCTAGTGGGTGACAAGGTGTTCTAATTTTGTTTTTCAAAAAATTGAAAATTACTTAAAAAATTCTTGATTACAATTGTCGATCTTGTCCGTAGCAATAGGTAACATCTGAATCGTGGTACCCATCCTTCATATAGTGTGCTTACCATTTCGGCAGTGTAATCTTTCACAGAACATACATTGGGCCGTACAGCACAACGATCTATGATCGAAACTAAATATTGCTTTCCTTGAGAGACAGGTAATGGATCAAGTATATCGATGTGTATATGTTCAATGTAGCGATGGCATTAAATTTCCGAGAGGTAATAATATGTGGCATTTTGTTTGGGTTATACTTTGATTTCTGGCAAGCTATTATTTTATTAGTGGTCTATGAATGACGCCAAAAGCAAAATTTCTCTGGTGATAAAGCCGATTCTTCCCTTTCAATGTGGTCCAGCCGATGCTTTTTGTTGAATCCGATAACTTTTAAAATTCAAACTGTTATTGTCACGGAGTTTTATCATCAATATCTACCTGTACGGTGTACACTTGAGTATGAATGTGATGGGGTTAAGTCGGTGTGCAGAGAAAGATAAAAGTTAAAACTGACGTATATTGTCGAATAATAATAATAATAAAAGTTATAAAAGTAAAGGGTAAAGTTAATTGGCTAATGCTTCCTCTGTGGCTGTTAATCGCACACTAAACAAAAAGAATATTAATAAAGTTAATCATTACACATCTCTAGGTTGCAAACGCAGCTAAAATTATATTATGACACAGTAAAAATATAAACTGTACTTAATAGATAACATTGCACAGTAAAATATTGCTCAGCATGTAAGCAAGATGATATGTACAGTATGAGACTGTAGAATACCATTTGATTATGCTGATCCGACTCGAAAGACTAAAAATGATAACGATTGAAAAAAATTCTATGTACATCATCAAATGACATATCAATTGTTTCAATACTTGATAGTGCGCCTGTAGCAATATCATGACACGCATAAAATTCAATTGACGTATTATTTGTGGCATATCGTTTGATGATGCTTCGAGGAGCATTTCGTGCGGTTGGTCCCCCGAGCCAAAAGGGTGGCGGGCGCATTGCATCGCCTGCTGCCCAATCTCGGGGGATCGAGGGATGGAGTTCGCCGCCTGTACGAGGGCGTCGTGCGATCCGTGGCCATGTATGGGGCTCCCGTGTGGTCGCAAGACTGCGCGAGGTCCCCCCGCTGCAGAGCTCTGCTACGGAGCCTGCAGCGGATAATGGCCATACGGATCGTACGAGGCTACCGTACAATCTCGAACGAGGCGGCGACGGTTCTGGGACGCTCCCCCCCATTCGACATCCTGGCCGACATGCGTATACGCGGCGACGTATGCGTCGCGGCGTGTCGACCGGGGGAGCGATGGGGGGAGCGCTCCGGAACCCGCGCACGAAGTGCCTAAGCGGGAGTGGCACCGACGGATTGTGGCGGCCTGGCGTGCGCAGCTCGAATTACGGATCTGCGCGGGCCGTCGGTGCCGTACTCCCACCTCGAAGCTTGGCTCCACGGGAAGGAGGAGGTCACCTACCGTTTGACTCAGATACTCACCGGGCACGGCTGCTTCGGTGAGTATCTGTGTCAAATAGGACGGGAGGGATCGACACATTGCCACCACTGCGCATCGGACCTCGACTCGGCCCAGCACACGCTGGCGGAGTGTCCCGCGTGGGCCTCCGAGCGCCGAGTCTTGGTCGGAGAGATCGGGCGAGATCTGTCTCCGCCGGCATTGATTGCCGCAATGCTGGCGGACGAGGGAGGTTGGAGGGATGTGGCCTCCTGTGAAGCAGTGATGCTCCAGAAGGAGGCTGCCGAGCGGGGTCGGGAGATGACCGATCCCGCTCGAAGGAGACGGCGCCGGGCTCGGTAGCACAGCTGCGGCGCCGCCGCGGGTCGCCGGTGGGCGCGAGGAAGTCGCGACCGCTACGGCGACCCGGGATGGACCACGCCCCTTCCGTGGCCGGGGCGCGTCGTCGGTGGAGAAAACCGGGGTAGGTAGTGAGCCACCCCGAGGAGGGCTCCCCTGTATCGGCGGGGGAGCGGAGGCTGGGGGTTCCCGGAAGTGGCTTGATGTTCCCGGGGGCTCCCTACATGCCTGAGGAAGGCCATCCCTGAGGTTTTTAGTGGGTAGGCCTCCCCCTTCTGGGGAGGAGAGCCCACATAACCGCCGGCTCGCCACAGCCGGGGTATGCAATTTAATGCATTTTCAAGAAAAAAAAAATCGTTTGATGATGGTTTTTGGGAGAATTCGTATGTGTAAAATGAAAGTGTATTATAATGTAATATGGATTTTATTTTAGATTATTAGACATCTTAAAATATATAAAAGTTTTATGTTACAGATATGAGTGGAGAAACAGCTATAAAATTAACTTTAATACAAAGATAAATTAATAAAATAGTTGCTCTACTAATATATCATTTAAATATTATATATAAATATATAAATTTAGAAAAAATGTCATACTTGAAATTAAATAATTTCTTAATTATTTAAGTTTTAAGTATGGCATTGATATTAATGAATGAATTACGAATTAAGAATGATTATACAGATCTTTTGATAGGCAAAGTATCAAGTTGCCCTTATATATAGTTTGTCTTCTATAATTCTAACTTTACTGTCATCTTCACTGAATGTTTTTATAATTCCCAGCTAAAGGCAAATGTAACAGGGGTGTGTTAGAATCAATTAATAAATTTTAAAAATTAACTAATACGTTCGTGCATATTTCGAGTACTTAGTGTTAATTACGCAGTAACGTTTACAATAGACAATTTATTTAGTAAAGTTCGATTTTTAATTCGAGTCAGTAAAATGACATTTCCAGTGTCATGTGTCACAAATCATATTATTTGACTCACTTTTACTGACTCGAATTAAAAATCGTAGTTTAGTCATAAATCTATAACAGGATAAGACATATGTCGCTTGTGCTACATTTAATATATGATTTTGCCATGTTAACACCTCCACTTAACAAAATCGTAAATACTTTGAAATAGGTAGTATACCAACCTTGTTAAATATTTATGGTATAAAGAGTGTCGACTTTTTGTTAAAATATCTGCTGCATTTCGCTTGTTTCTGAATTTACTTTTAATACATTTCTTTGCAATGCCTCGCACAAAACCTTACGTCTATATGTTCTATGGTATACTGGATTTAAAATATACTTTTGTGTGCTATGGTAATCATTATACAAAGTACATAATTATCTCCAAATTACCTAAAATCTCAAATAATAAATTCTTTAAATAGACCTCTTCGCTGGCTTCTGATATGGAAATATACTCTGCTTCTGTTGAAGATAGGCTACATTTCTTTATTTCCTATATTCAAAAGAAACAACAGTATAACTTAAAACAATAATCCTTCTATATGAGAATCTTAGCAAAAACAACCTTAAGCTTAATAAAAACAAAACTACAATTTTTAGTACCTCTTAAAAACTTTAAAATTTTTTTTAAATGCTTCCAGTGAGTTTCAATCATATGAATTATTGAATTAACTTGTTATTTAACACACACTGTAAGTGTGAATGATACAATAAGAATATTTTAAGGTTGGCAACTAAATACTTGGCCATATATTCAAGGCGAGACAAAGAAGTTTTGTGCCGTATCAGGACTGATATGGAATGAATGGGCGTCGACGACGTGTATAACCAACTAGAATCAGCACCTATTATTAGAGATATTCCAGTGGCAGATTCATTTTCCGAGTGGGTTTCGAGCTACAGATGAGTAACAGATTTTCATATGAATGATTAAAACCAAAGTTAATTACTGCCAAAAAATACAAATTATTAGCACCTTTTTAAGTACAAATAAACATTTCTAATTTCTGTTTTTTCTCTTTAGATTCTTACGTAAAACATATTCAACAAGGGGAGGGGGCCGGCCTATTCTTATTTTCTCTCAAAATAGAGGGGAGAAGGGATCAAAAACTAGCGTAAAATATTCTAACGTAATAAATGAAATGACTCCAAACCAGCGTTGGAATACTTTTTTTAGTAATGGAGAACGAACGTGTCATCAGTGTGGTAAAAGAGGACATTACAAAAATCATTGCAGCCAAATGAAATGTTTAACTGCGGTAAAAGTGGTCATGTGGGGGCTGTGTGTAATAAAGTGTTATAAGTGCAATAAGACTGGACATATCGCTAAAAACTGTAATAGTTCTAATAATAAAAATAGTTTTAAGAATGCATTCATAGTCCAAGAGCCAGTAAACCAAAATAGTTATGAATTCGTAATGGATTCAGGAGCAAGTAAACATATGACCTTTAATAGAAGTTTTTTTTTAATTATTGTGATTATTGTTTATACTACAAGCAAGAATTAAAGTGTTATATCCTATTGTACGTTGACGATATTTTAATAATTTCAGAAAGTAAGAAAGAGATAGATAACATAAAGGAGGTGTTAAAGAGAAATTTTGACATGAAAGATATGAATGGAGTTTGTAAATATTTAGGCATAAATATAAATTAGAGAGGAAACACTATAGAAATTGATCAAGAAGAATATTTAAGAGAATTGTTGATTAATTATAATATGGAGAATTGTAAGGCTGTGTCAACACCTATGGATTCGAGTATGCTTATGGAAATGACTGGAATGAATGATGCAGAATTAACTAAAAGGTGTAGAATACTTATAGGTAATTTAATGTATGCCATGATTGGTACAAGGCCAGATATATGTTATCCTCTAATCTATTGAAGTAGGTTCTAATCTAACCCAAATGAGGATGTGTGGAGAGGTTTGAAATATAATAAAGGTACTTTGAGTATGAAGTTGAGTTATAAAGCAGAGAGTAATTACAGGCCCCCAAGTGGTTTTTGACCCCAAAAAAGTAGGAAAAGTAGGATTTTTTTAGCAAAAAGTAGGACTTTTTTACTGAAAAGTAGGACCTAATTTGACATAAAATCAATCTTTTTGTGTGCAAGTCAAGTGCAAGTCAGACTCGCGCACGGAGGGTTTCGTACCATTATCTATACAACATTTTAAACAAAATTGAGTTATTTACAATGTTATTTTAATATCATGAACTTCTTATTATTTTTCGTATTATCTATAAGTAAAAAATTATTATCTGAAAAATTATTATATGTGTACCAAATTTCGTCTTAATCGGTTTTGTAGATACGCAAATAATTGACTGGAAGCGACGGACAGACGCTAGACGGACACACAATTGATATTATAAGGGTTCCATTTTTTGTATTCGGACGTACGGAACCCTAAAAAGTAAATAATAAATACTCAATAGTCTATCAAATAGTATAGGAATAAGGAAATACCGTAAAACGTTAATGAAGGATTTAAAAAATGTTAAATAGTGTTTAGCCATTACTAATATTATCAAATGCGAAAGTAACTCTGTCTGTCTGTCCGGCTTTCACGCCAAAACTACTGAACCTATTTTGATGAAATTTAGTTTGATACACGCACGGCACGAATATAGTTTGATCCCCGGAAATGGACATAGGATACTTTTTACCGCGATAAAATATCTCTTTCCCGCGGGAAACTGCGACGGCAACAGCCAAACCATTTTCGATGTAATTTGGTATGGGGATGTTTTAAGGCTTTTGTCCTATTTTAACACCTTTTAAATCCTGGTTCTTTAATGCATTTTTAATTCTTTCATTTGCTTTGTCTACTAGTGTCTTGTAAGTATCCATCTCTGTCGCAGCTTCATCCTCTTTCTTTCCTAGAGTTTTTTCTTTCAATATCACTTCTTTAGTTTTTCTACTTTTCTTTTCAAATTCAGCTTTCTCTCTTGCCAAATCTTCTTTTTCTTTCAATTTATTCTGTTTTTCTTCTTCCTTTTGTTTTTTTATTTCTGCTTCCACTCTCTTTTCTTCTTCTTTTCTCTCTACGTAAGATCTGTAGGCTCTAGCACCTTTATCAATGATTTTTTTTGTGATAGGGACTAAGTGACATTTATTGTCAAACTTTTTTAAGCCATCCTTTGTAGATTGCAAAGCACTGATCGAGGCTGCTGAAAGAGAAGTTCTTGTACTAGTTAAAAAGTTCGAAGTTAGAGAAAATCCTCAGCATTACCGTGCGGAATAACCAAAACTGCTTTTACTAATTTATTTAGTTCAGGATACTTTACTTGGCCAAGATATTTTTTTAAAGCAAAGATTTCACTATAGTATTGATCAATCCTCTTTTGTAATAATCCTCAATTTCATAACTATACCAGTCTTGTGGAATATTTTCACACTGAAGAACTTTCCATTCATCACTTACTATATCTACATTTAGGGATTCTTTTAATTCGACACTGGCTACAAGGTTCTTCACAGATGCAAGAGTCCAAGATTCACACCTATTTTGGGCCTTCAGACATCGTGCTTCTCGGATTGTACCATTTGTTGGTACTTTTTCCAACAACTTCAAAGTTACACACCTCAAAAATTTACGCATACCCACAATCAAACTTGACTGTTGTTCTGCCTTCAGTTTTCCAACTAATTTCTTAGTGTTTTCTCCAATATCTATATCTTTGTCAGAGAGTTCAATTTCAAAATTTGGGAATTTCAGGCTCTTCAAATCTTCAATGCTCATTTCTTTTAAATTTTTTATTCTGATAAAACGTCCAAGCAATTTCTTAATAACACTGACCATTTGATCATACAGTAGGTGGATAAGAGGTTCTTCCTTTTGGAAATGTTTTAGAAATGGTTGCAATAGATTCGATACAGTAATCAGAAAATGGATCATGGACAGAGTTGTGTGGGGGATTTTAAAGAATTTTATTATTCGGTTGTGACATCCATTTTCAGTTATTTTCTTATCTCTTACAGGAAGAGTTTTCATAAAATATTTTTCAGCCACTGACCACTGGGCTCAGCAATCTTTCCAAAGCAGTTTTCCTAAAGTAAGCCATCTGCTTGGCACATGTTTTAGAAACTTTTGATTTTTAAAACCAAGTTCATCTTGTAGTTTTTTAGTTCTACGACCCTGACAGGGGAATGTTTGATAAAATAGTGTAAGTCAACTATTAAGTCTACTATATCGTCTCCAAATTCATGTAGAGCTTCGGAAAAAGCATTGTGGACGGAATGTAGTTTACAAAACCCGATATTGAGAAGAGGAGGTAGGTCCTGAGATTTCTTCACTTCAGTCACCATTTGGAAAACTGCTTTGTTTACATTGACTGCCTAATGCAATAAAGTCTGCTAGTGGGATTTGAGCATCATTAATTGTTTGAATAATTTTTTCCGAGATAGTGTTGGCTTTTGCCTGTCCCATTAGATGTGTGTCAAGATGATGGACGACAACTTCTTTTTTAATGCTGGACCAGTATCTTATTTTCAGATCGAGCTGTTTTTTTTACTTCTCTATTGGTCAACTCATCAAAAGAAATGGAATATGGAGATGAGGACTTAATTATATCAGGCAATAAGGCCTCATGAAAATAGGGTCCAGTTGCTTCTGTTATCATGTAAGATAATGTTGAGTGGGACATAGAAAACCTGGAAGCTATAGTGCTGTCAGGGAACATTTATTTAAACAACTTTGGAGTATCATATGAATAATCACTACTAACTGACTTGAGGCTCCACAAGAGCTCTGCCTTTATGACTTCTTCTTTTGCTGTCCAACAGGAAATAGTAGCTACGGTATTATCTGCTTCATTTAAGGTTTTGGTTTGACTTACTAAAATCATTTGTGTTCCAGCTAACACGTCTATAACAAATGAAGAGTGGACTTTAGTTTCTGAGTGAGTTAGCAACCGACTCAGCCCACGGTTATCACATCTCACAACCTTCTTACATAAACGACAAAATACTTCATATCTTGATCGTTTTACACACCACTGTTCAATAATTTGGCCGTTTGAGTCCTTCTTCTTTAACCATTCATCTTTAAATGATGTTTTGTTAGGCATGTTCACTGCACTACACTCTTCATAAAAAATTACGTTTCTTCAAAAACATTCAACTATCACCAATTACCTAAGTACAGAAAAAAAAACTGAAAAACATGAATTGATTAGGAAATTACTGTAGACATTTTCTATCACTTAAGACTAATAATTATCTAAATTAGAACATGTCTGCAACTATTTCCTAACAATGTGAACATCAATTGAAGATCTCAAAAAACGCATGAATTAGTAGGCCTAATATAAATTTTGGGTAAACTATTAATATATCCTGAACCTGGAAAGAAAATGCTGCCACAACCTGGGTTAAAGCAGGCAGGAGCATGGATTTCCCCTCAGTTTACTTCATTGGGAAAACTAAGAGACATGTCAAAATAGTAAGCACTGATAATAATCACTATTTTTATTTTGTAACACAATGTATTGCCATGTCTTTGAAAAAAATTGTTTTCACGGTTGATTAGATATAATACTATTGGAACTTATAAATTGATAAAAATCATTTATTTAAAGTACAATATTAAATTAATTTTTTTTACAATACATATAGATATAAAACATAAATATTATAAAAAACTTAAACCTGTGTGCCGCCGGCAGCGGGGCAGAGCCCATTATTATTATTTTATTATAATACTTTATTGCATACAGAAGGTTACATTAATACATTTAATCAATTATTTTATTCCCATAAAAAGAAAAGGATCTTAGTCAGTCAATTTTTAGGAAGAAAACAACTTCTCATTGGGAAATATTGACATAATTATGTAAAAATTAATAATAAGTGTAATAAATTATCGCAAATTCAACTCAATTTTTAGAGAAAAGTAGGAAAGTAGGACAAATGTGTAAAAAGTAGGACTTTTCCTACTAAAAAGTAGGAAAAGTAGGATGACTTGGAGGCCTGTAATTAATGTTTAGTTGGATATATAGATGCAGATTGGGCAGGAGATAAAACTGACCGCAAGTCTACATCACATTAGGTACATAGGTTACATTATGCGGGTATACGGTTGTACAGTCTCCTGGACTTCAAGTAAGCAGCAGTGTGTGGCACTCTCGTCAACTGAGGCTGAGTATGTGGCACTAGCTAAGGGAATTTCAGAGGGGTGCTGGATAAAGAAATTTGTTATTGGAAATTAGTTTAAAGTGTAGTAATATTGTTATTTTTGAAGACGAATCAGTCAGCTATTCATATTGCGAAAAATCCAGAGCAGCATAAAAGACAAACACATTGATTTAAAATATCACTTTATTAGAGATAAAGTTAGGAATAACATTGTAATATTAAAATACATTGAGAGTGAAAATCAGGTGGCAGATATATGTACTAAGTCCTTGTGTAAGTTAAAGTTTGAAAATTGTTGTTGTAAACTGTTTTAAATGTAATGTGTAAACTTTCATAGTTGAAGTTTAATTTTAAAATGTGATGTTACATTGAGGAAAGGTGATGTGGTAGCAATGTTAGATCACTATTGATGTATTCCAACACTAGAGCTGTAATAATAAAAAAGTGTGTGTTCTGTAATGGCGTCCTAAAAGAGTAGAGAACTTAATTAGAGTTATCTTGTGTGTGGAATAAACTTATTGTCGTGTTAAGCTGAGTTTCCTTCCTTTAGCCCTGTCATAAAAACCTTGACATTTATAACCTATTTTGTTATAATTAGTTTGTTTGAAAATGGGATTTGGGGTTCAATGTTCCTCTGGTGTGGGGCTAGTTGTTCCGCGAAACAACGTGCCTCGTAATGATACGTAAATAACAAAATTAAAACTTTGTTTTAGGATGAGAAATTATAAACGAAAAACTGAACGGGGCAATGTTTCTATTCAGCTTTTGCACCGGGCAGCTGATGCTGTAATTAAAGAAGGTCGTAAGATTAAGGCGGTAGCTCGGGAACTAGAGATATGTCACATGACATTATTTCGCTTTGTGAAAAAGTTGAAGGCCGGTGTAACACCAAATGTGGGTATTACTATTCTAGACAGGTGTTCAACCAAACCCAGGAGAACACATTATCGGATTATTTATTAAAATGTGCTTCAATTTACTTTGGTCTCTTGCCAGAAGAAGTCAGGCAATTAGCATCCCTTGTCCAAAATAAATCCCAATTACAAAAGGCCTTATTTTCGACTTTTCGTGGATATTGCATAAAATTGGCCAAAATTCATGTTTTGAACTTTTAAATACTGGCAAACCATCAAAATTTATATTTAGGGAAATTTCATCTAATTCTTCGTGTGAGTTATTTAAAATCTTTTTTAAGGGGTTTACAATACCATTGTGCCAATATTCGCCACCATCTATCAGTTTTATGTTGATTTGTCTAGGAGTAGCTAAAATCATAATTTAGACTATTTTTCGAACATGTACTATTGAATAAAAAAATCTTTCCTTCTATTTTGTACGGAACCAACACAAAGAGAAATGTTTTCTGTCACATTTTGGGAATTATTTGATGTAGGCCTTATTTCTTGCGTTCTTATAATTTTCTGGTATTCCCTTATTACTTTTCATCTAACTCCTCCAGTTCTAGCTTTCATTTTCCATGATTTATTCATCTTTTGAATTATTTAGAGAGACAATACAAAACACGCACGCTACTGCGTTTTTGACACTATTTGCTACACAAAGGTTCACTTGTGTATGTGTAATCAGCTAAAGTCTGTCTTAGTTATCGTATGTGAAACATTATTAAGCAGTAGCCGTTAATTTGATTAATTAATAATATTCTAAGCAGCTACAGGCGTTCTGGTGAACTTCTAAACTTCCGCTATGTAGTTTAATTAGTAGGCTGTATAAAGGTTGAATAGCAGCAAAATAATTAGCCTTAAGCAATATTATCGTTCACTTATAGTTTGTTATAACGCTATTGTAGTTATAATAGTTCACAGGTGGTATTTTAAAACACCAGCTTAATATAATATTCACTGGTGCCATCTTATTCAGCATTCGGCATAAAGGTCTCTACTAAGTTGCTTTTATACAGCCAACAGTTTTCAAAGCTTAATAAGAACTAACATGTGTACTGTTCCTACACCGTAATATAGCTTTTATTCAGGCTGAGCTGTTAAGTTGACACTAAAATGCTATTGTGCAGCTATAAGTTCACGGATGAACCGTTGTAAGTGTTTATATCAGCGTAAATCTGTATGTAAGGCTACGAGTGAGTACTTATATTGCTTTCTGTGTTACTTGGGATATGCTTGTGCTGTTAAATTTGACATGCCTAACATTCCAGTCTCTTGGCATAGAAATAAAAAAGCAGGAGCAAAGGGTGTTAAACAAGTGGGTGCTATAGTATCTGCGGAGCGCGGGACTTAAGTTACCGCCGAATTGGAAGCGAATGCAGTTGGAAATACTATACCGCCAATGTTTGTTTTTCCTCGCCTTAAGAACAAAGATCTATTCATTCATGAATTCCTCATTTTTATGGACCATTTTATAAAATACACAAAGCCCACTCCCGAAGACCCGGTATTGTTATTGCTTGATAACCATCAATCTCATGTTGACATTGATGTTGTTGAAAAAGCAAAGTCAAATTCAGTTATAATGCTATCTTTCCCGCCACATTGCACGCATAATTTGCAACCCCAACATTGGCATTAATGATCCGTTCAAAACTTATTGTGCCAAAGCTCAAGAAAATTGGCTACGTAATAACCCAGGCAAGACAATGTCAATTTATGAGATACCTGGAGTTGTAAAGCATGCATGGCCTCTAGCAGCGACCCCAAATAACATATTGAACGCATTTAAAAAGGCAGGCATAAGTCCATACAACCCTGAAATATTTACCGACGAAGATTTTGCCCCGTCTTTCGTGACTGACAGACCTATGCCTGACACTATTTCATTGGAATCTCAAAATAAGGAATCACATTTCCAAGAAATAGCAGACCTAGAAAAGTCTCAGGTGGATCATAATATGGAAGCTATTCTAGGTACCGAGCTATGTCCAACAACAACAGGATCAGCGGCTAACGAACCTCAACCTCGAACATTGCTAATTTGTCAAATTATGTTGTAATTCAAGCCTCATCTAGTACATTTTCTCCTGAAGCTGGCAATGCTGCCAAAAGCACCACCAAGATCGTCTACATCATATAAACGACGAACAAAAAAATCAGCAATACTGACAGATACGCCTGAAAAGAACGCTTTGGCAGAAGAAAAAGCAAGAAGAAGAGCAATAGTAAAATAAAGAAGCAACCGGTAATAACAGGCTAAACTGTAATGTGACACCTAAATCCGCAAGTGGTGTTCCATATGTGAATTCTGTAAGATGGCAACATTGGAAAAAGCACGGTAGTTTCCGGGATGTGCGAATAGGTTAAGAACGAATTCCAGCATTATTGTAAAATTATACATATTGTAATTCATGAATAAAACTAATATAAAACATGGTGTCAGGTTAGGAAGAACCATTTGCAAAATAGTCGATAAAATAGGCAAAATAGTGTACCTATTTGAAAAGTAAAAGAAAATTACACAAAATGGAAGGCGTCAAACCACCTAAAGGGCTAATGATGTCGGGGCCAAATCAAAATTATAGAAGTTCAAGCATATGTTTTTAATATATATCGATGCCGCAGAACTAACAAAATGTGAACAAAACAGAAAAATAGCTATATTTCTGAATGCAGCTGGAGAAGAGGCTGTAGAAGTGTGTAACACATTTCAAAGCAAGATCGACACATTAGAGGGCCTAATATAAGCTTTCCAAAATTATATAGAACCAAGGAAAACATTAATTTTGAACACTTATGAGTTGCTTAAAACTAAACAGTTTGATGGTGAATCCATAGACCATTTTATAACTAGGCTAAAAATATTAGCAAAAAAATGTGAATTGGAAAATTTTGAAGATCGGATGATCACTATGTTAATTATATTGGGTGTTAAAGAAAATGAAACTAAGGAATGTTTACTCAGAGAAGCAGACCTAAATATGGCAAAGGCCATAAATATAGCAAGACAAGTAGAAAAAGGAAAACTTCATATGTCCTTCATAAGTTACAAGAAAACGAAAATGTTTTGACCATAAAAAAGGAGTCTGCCATTAATTGCAACAGATGTGGCAAGCAACATGCTCTGAGAGCTTGTCCAGCATTCGGAAGAAAATGTGCAATATGTTTAAAACACAACCATTTTGCCTCACAGTGCAGAAATAAAAAAGATACAACTAATTCAAGAAAAAAGTTATGGCAGTACAAGAGCAAAGTGACTGTAGTAGCGAAGATGAGGTGGTATTAAGGTACAATGTTAATAATACTCACATGATTAATTCATTGTTTTGTCAAAAAAAGAATGGACAAAAAACATTTATGTACAGGGGGCAATGATTAAGTTTACATTAGACACGGGAGCTGAGTGTAATACAATGCCTTTAGGGTTGTTTAAAACCATCAGGGGAGGCTGTGTTAAGTTGTTCAGTTAGAGATAAGGAATTCAAACTTAATTTTACTGTTTTAGATATGCCAGTGCAACCCATATTAGGGTTGAAAGATTGTGTCAGGTTAAAATTAATAAAAAAATTAGATACTTTTGAGTTTGATAAAGTAGTTAATGAAGATAAACAGTTGTTTATCAATAGCAACAAAGATATTTTTACAGGGTTAGGCAAAATTGGCAAATATAAAATTAGTTTGTTCAAAGATGTACAGCCAGTAATTAAACCAATTAGAAGAGTACCAGAAAAAATAGGCTAAAAGATCTAAATAGGATAATAAGACTCTAAATAGGTATGAAAGATTGGGTGTTATTGAGAAAGTAGAGGGGCCAACGGAATGGTTAAATAATTTAGTTATTGTAGAGAAGCCCAATAGTTCCTTGAGGTTGTGTTTAGATCCTAAAGAGTTAAATAGTTATATTAAACGTGAAATACCCTCCCCAGAAGAAATATTTAGTAACTTATCAGGTAATGAAGTATTTACTGATGATTTAAAAGATGGGGTTTTTCAGGTACTTTTGGAAGATCCTGATAAATGTTGCAGTTTTGGTACTCCTTATGGCAGGTATCGTTTTCTAAGACTTCCATTTGGCATCTCCTCGGCACCAGAAATTATGCAAAAAAATTAATTCTCAAATATTTAATGACATAGATGGTGTACATGTGTATTATGATGATGTCATAATCGCCTCAAACATAGAGAACCATGATAAAATTTTACAAAAAGTATTAGATAGAGCAAGAAAATATGGTATTAAGTTCAATGAGAATAAATTACAATATAAGTCAAGTTATGTAAAATATGTAGGGTTAATAGTATCAAAATCAGGTATACAAGTAGATGCTGATCATGTTAGAGCTGTAACTTCTTAAATGTGAAAGATGTTGTGGTAGATTATTGTTCTGTGGCTCTATCACCCGCCAAATTATTGTTATATTATCTGTAACTTACCGTGCTTGAGAGTGTGATTATAATTCATTATAATTTGCATATTATTAAGAATAAATCACAATTAGTAGTGATAATGGGCCCGATTCTGGCGTGCCAACTTATCTCTAAACCTAACTAAAATTAGACATAGAACTGTCAAATTCAATTTGGTATTCTGCAGTGACAGTCTATTTCTAAATTTAAAATTGACGTCGCTAAGTTACTCAATTTAGATTTAGGCGCTGATTTGGTATTCTGAAACGCATTCTAAATGTCAATTTTTCTCTAAAATTGGAAATGTCACGCTAAATTTAGGAAGGATCTACGTAGGTCATCGCTAATTTAAGCGGGTACTTTGGTGAGCGTATCTGATAAAACTTTTCGATATTTTGAATTTTTTTTTGCAAAAATGGATGACGAAATTGTTGTACTAGCTCTTTTGGAATCTTTAGAAAGGTAAATATAAGGTACATTCGTACTTACAATCTATAGAAATAAATAAAATCGAAGTTTTTGTAATGTTAAAATAATAGGTTATAATAACTTTAATGCTACGAATAAGTTATATGTATATCGGATAGCAATAACAAAGGCCCAAAAAATTAAAAATGCTTGTCTCCGAAAACCGATTTCCTAAGTAGATAGCTAAATAAATAAGGTCTAATCTTGAATAAAAATCGACCAAAATATTCAAGATGAATTTCGCTAATCGACAATAAATTTCGCTAATCGAATTCGACGGCCTCCGTCGCCGAGGTGGTATGAACGCCGCGTGCTAACTTGGAGGTCTCGGGTTCAATTCCCGGTGAGGGCAGATGTTTGTGTGATGAACACGAATATTTGTGACTTAGTGGTGGTTGTTGTCTATTAAAAATATTTATCTATGTAAAATATATGTATGTCTAACCGATACCCTAGATCCCATGACACAAACCTTACAGAGCTTACTTTGGGCCAGGCTAATTGGTGTGAGTGTCTGACATATTTATTTATTTATAATAAACTAGCTTTCTGCCCGCGGCTTCGCCTGCGTGGATTTCGGGATTGGGTCTATAGAGGTTAAGGGTCATAGCTTTTGCTCACGGCTACATATCCGCGGAGGTCTGTTTATGGCGCGAAGATTTTATCGGGCTTCCCGTGGGACTATCCGTTTTTCCGAGATATAACCTAGTACAAAACATTACAGAATAAATGATGACAAAATAATCACTAAGCAGCTCAGGGATAATTCCAACCCATTTCATTTGCCGGAACCTAAATTGCCCTTTTTCTTGCAGTGGGTTCCATATTTATTAATAATCTCAAATCAATAAAAATTATAGTGAAGTGAAAATTAAAGAATTAAAAACTTAATTATAACTAATAACAGTTTAACCTGGTTTAACCTTAGGAATTAAATTAAAAATAAAGGGCCAAGGTTAGGTAAACAAAAAAACATTGATGTTGATGCCACAGATTAGAGTGGTTTTTGTTGATGCTCTTCATTCGTCGTTGTAAAGACAGGCAAAGGTTACTACTATTCTATCCACGGAACATAAAAAACAGAATTCTATCTGTCATCCCATTTGGACCTCTTTCACCGCTTAACATTAGGCGGGAAGAGGTCATCTGCCGATCTCCGCATAAAAAAAATATCTCGATAATACGGACAGACAGTCATAAGGAAATAGGAGCGTACCTGTGTTAAATATGTAATTGGGCTTGACCCGTTTATTTAACAAGATAAATAAATAAATAAGGGTACAGGCTCGGACTCATCAACCTAAAACTGTCAAATTTCCACAACAAAATTTCCACCCTATGTCCAAAGTCTCCGAGTTCAATATTAATTGTAATATTTTGACAGATTTGTATAGGTTGATGAGTCCGAGACTGTACAAGCTACCTTTGGTGAGTTAAGCGGTGAAAGAGACCCAAACGGGAAGATAGAATATTATAATATATAATATACTAGCTTTCCGACCGCGGCTTCGCCCGCGTTTTATTCGATTTTCCCACGGGAAAGAGATGTCTCCTTCAGTAAAACATCACAATTTCGTTTCCCGTGTCTTAAAACCTCCCCATACCAAATTACACCATAAATGATTCGGCTGTTGCTATCGCGTTTTCCCACGGGAAAGAGGTATTTTACCGCGTTAAAACGTATTCTATGTCCATTTCCGGGGTCCAAACTATATTTGTTCCAAATTTCATCAAAATCGGTTCAGTAGTTTTGGCGTGAAAGACGGACAGACAGACAGACAGCCATCAGACAGACAGAGAGACAGAGTTACTTTCGCACTTATAATATTAGTATGGATAAAAAAAAATATTTTGAAACCCCCTTCTAAAGTGGAAACACCAAGGAGCTATTAATTATAACAAGAAGCTATACATTTCCAAATAAAAATTATGATAACTTTATACTGTTTTAAGTAATTAATTATATAATAAAACATTAATAAATAATGAATAAAGGCACTAAAGTAAGTCAAAATGGTCAAAACCACCCTAAAAACATATTTATAACAGTTTTATAGAAACCGGTAAATTCCCGTAAAATAATTCTATATAATCTGTGAATTCAATTTAGATGCCTGTTTATAGCTGTCAACTGTGTTTTAAATTTAGTTAGCACGTAATTTCAGAATACCAAATTCTCTAAAACTAAATTAAAATTCGTTCTCTAATTTTAAGTTTAGGTTTAGAGAGTATACCGTCAGAATCGCTCCCAATGTTTATTATTAAATAATTAAGAACCCATCAGAACATGGTGTCAGAAGTGTACATGAGATGAAAAAAAAATGAGTGAACAAATCGTAAATGTTTTACCGATGCAAAGTGTGCAACCGCCGGAACAATTCAGTTTCGTTCCTTCAGACTGGGAGAGATGGAGGCAAAGGTTCCAAAGATATATGTTAATCAGTAATCATGATGGCAGAGCTGACAAAGATAAATGTGATTTGCTACTCTATTTATTGGGCGAGAATCATAGTAGGAATGAAAGACAGGTCAGCCAGTGAGCGTCTTCAGCTTATGACATCTTTGTCACTGGAAGAAGCTGTTAAGTTGGCTAAACAAGCAGAAGAACAAAAAGAGGAAGTGAGAGTTTTGTGGCAGTCTAAAGAGAAGGAATATGTAGTAAATAAAGTCACAAAACCAGAAGCGGAAAAAAGAAAATGCTAGTGGTGTGGTAGATGGGAGAAACATTTAAAGGACCATGTCCAGCAGCTAACCAAAAATGCTTTAAGTGTAAGCGAATGGGGCATTTTTCAAGGTGTTGTAGGGAAAGGAAAATTAATAATATAAATGGCAACCCACAAGATTTCCAAGCAGATGTTGAAGTGAAAATAGATAACTGTATAAACAAGGTAAAATTTTTAATTGATACAGGTGCAGACATAGTAGCTATATCAGATTCAGTATTTAACAAATTTAATTGTAATAAGAGTATAATCCAATGCAAGGAGATAATTAGGGTTCCAGAGGGTATAGCTTTGAATGTTTTAGGATATGTATGGTCTAATTTAACATTAAAAAATAGGGAATATTGGGGTAAAGTTTTTATCATAAAAAATTTACAAGTACCAATATTGGGCAAGCCTGCAATTATTAAAATGAATGTATTGAAATTATGTAACATTACTATTAAAGACAGTGATATGATTAATAGATAAAAGAATTTCCAGGTATATTTAATGAGTTAGGGCTTTTTAAAGGTGAATACAGTATTAAGCTAATAGAAAATGCAATCCCATATGTCCACAAGTAGTCCACTCCACGAGTAGTGCCTTTACCATTATTAGACAAAGTTAAGAAAGAACTGAGCTGGCTTGTAAACATAGGAGTTATAACACCAATAGAAGAGCCAACAATGTTTGTTTCACCAATTGTTGTAGTCCCTAAGGGAACAGATGGTGTACGAATCTGTGGTGACTACACGCATGTAAATAAAAATATTAAATGCAGGACTGGGCATTAACATCAACAGCGAGAACATGACGCACCTTCGTTTTGCTGATGATATCGTAGTCATGGCCGACACCATGGAAGACTTGGGCATAATGCTCGAAGACCTCAGTAGAGTTTCACAACAAGTGGGTCTTAAAATTAACATGGACAAGACGAAAATCATGTCGAATCACCATGTAGCACCCACTCTTGTGAAGTTTGGAGGCTCTACACTGGAAATTGTAGACGAGTACGTTTACCAGGGACAAATAATCCAACTGGGTAGGTCCAATTTCCAGAAAGAAGTAAATCGGCGGATCCAACTCGGCTGGGCAGCATTTGGGAAGCTACGCGGCATATTCTCGGCCCATCTACCGCAGTGCCTCAACACGAAAGTCTTTGATTCGTGCGTGTTGCCAGTGATGATATACGGAACCGAAACCTGGCCACTCAGAATGGGCCTTATAAGGCGGCTCAAAGTCACCCAGAGGGCAATGGAGGGATGCTCGGAGTTTCTCTGCGTGATCGAATCAGACATGATGAAATCCGCAGAACAACCAGGGTCACCGACATAGCCCGAAGAATTGCGAATCTTAACTGGCAATGGGCGGGGCACATTGCTCGCAGGACTGACGGCCGTTGGGGCGGAAAGGTTCTGGAGTGGCAGGCATATGCTGAACACCGCAACGTTGGTAGGCCTCCCACAAGGTGGACCGACAATTTGGTGAAGATCGCGGGAAGGCGCTGGACGCTTGCAGCGCAGGACCGATCTGTGTGGAGATCCTTGGGGGAGGCCTATGTCCAACAGTCGGCGTCTATTGGCTGAAATGATGACGCAAAATTTATACGGAGATACGAAACTATATTATTGTGGTTGTTGTTAATTGGGAAGCAGTATGGGAAAATTCGAAACCAACCTTTTCTCTATTCACCTGCATGACCACGCGAGTCATTCACTTAGAGATCGCGCAGTTTATTTGGCTCACCTCATTGCGCGTAATATATAATGCAATAAGATATAATACTGCGAAGTGAAATCAATTAAGTATAATTACATACTCCACCATACAAACTATAGACATTTGAGGGTAACAAGAGTTGCCAGTTCAAAGACCCCATAACATCTGCGAGTTGGTGTGAAAGATTTGAATTAACAGAGTCCTCGTATTAGTTGCTGCCAAAGATGAAAATCAACAACACAAAATAATGACACTGCATTATTCTCTTTCACGCCTCTAACGTATCACTGCTTGGCTGTTAGGTACATGTACTCGGCGCGTTATTGAGTGGCCATTATCATATAATCGTACTAAAAGATTAAAATAAGAAAAAAAATGTAAATCTTCAAAAACTTGGTACCTACGCAAAATTTATACGAAGAGATGACACTATGTTATAGTGATTTATAAATGGGTCTGTTGCCATTTCGGTAAATCCAAAACCATAAGATACCAGGAAATTACCGTACAAACATTGTTACCTTGAAGACTACTTGAGAATTTCTGAGATGCCAGCCGGTCGACCTTCAAATCAAATTTCGAAAGAAATACTTATGGATGCATTTGACAAACTAAAGCCGGTTGCAGACCAAAAACTAAGCTATGCCAAGCAAGCTAGGCTAAGCTAGAAATAAATAGCGTGCACACCAACAGCTAAGCCAAAGCTCAGTCAGTGTTGTCAGTTCAATTAGACGGACGTCGCTCGCCATGACTATAATCGATGAAGAAAGTTTCGATGATGAATACGTTACACATAGAAAAAGAAGATTAATACTGACTTATTATTATTTAAGAAAAAGACGTTCCAGATCTTGGATATGTCAACACATTCAATCTCAGCACACAAGTGGAGAATTCAAAACTTTTTTTTATGAGTTAGATAATGAACATTTTCAGTTAAATTATCGTGTTACAAGAGTTCAGTTTTATGATTTGTTATCATTGATTATCGGAGATATTAATAAACAAAATATTAACTATCGGAAGGTTATAACGCCAGAAGAAAGATTAGCTATTTGTTTGAGGTAAGCAAAATTATTTTAATTAAAATAATTTTTTATTGGTAAATGACAAAAGGTTACATTACAAATTCTCTAAGCTATCGTTTTGAGCTGGTGTCGAGAAGCTAGATGATGATGAGTTATTTATATAGTATAGGTTATATAGTAGAGGTTTATACATATTGATAAGTCTGCCTAGACAAATAACTTTCAAAATTTTCCTCTGCTTCGTTTACAATTTGAAAAAGCTTTTTTTTTAACATCTCTTTGTATCCAATCGAGAAGCTTTTTAGTTGACTCGCACATACTGTCAAAAAACAAATTTAACGGATGTTTATGTTTCTCCACCTCTTTCGCCTCCTCAGCCTTCCGTTTTCTCTCTTTGCTCACATCATTTCATAAAATCGTTATCGACATCGTGAAGTAAGTCGCGTAATGATGAGTCATCGCCAACTTTTCTTTTTTTTATCCTTGGTGTTTCGGAAGTGTTTTCATCATCGTCATTCGGAATTACTTCGAAAATCTCAGTACTTTGATTATGGATTGATGCACCGAGCAGAATACTTTGACTTTCACTTGATGTAATGGGCAAAGTATTTTGACTTTCGTTCGATGTACCGGGCAATGTATTTTTATTATTCATTGATACGTTACCGGTTCTCTTACGGTTTTACATGTGGGGTAAAAGAAATTCGAGTAACTCGGCATATTTCCAGTTATTTGTCGGAGAAGCAGCCTGACCACTTGTAGTGGCTTTCATCCTTTTGAATGACTCTCGATGACTATCACGTAACTTTTTCCACTCATTCTTTGCATTTTTCACTATAAACATCAAGTCAAACTTAGTAATAAATATTTATGATTCAGGTTTTTAGCTACTGGTGACTCCTTTAGAACAATTGGATATAATTACAGAGTGGGTAATAACACAGTTTCTTTGATTGTGAAAGATGTGTGCAATGCACTTTGGATTCATTTGCAACCAATATATATGAAGTTACCGACAGAAAGTGAATGGGAAGCAATTGCAGAAGACTTTAATAATAAATGGCAATTTCCTAACTGCCTTGGTGCCGTGGTTCCCATCCACGGCACCAAGGCATATCTCAATAAAATGCCCTCCACAGTCGGGTTCTAATTATTTTAATTATAAAAAAAATTATTCTGTCATCCTTCTCGCAGTCGTTGATGCGAACAAAAGATTTATTATAATAGACGTTGGTTCAATGGGCCGATTTAGCGACGGAGCTATTTTTGCAGATAGCGCATTTGGCTACAAATTACAAAACGGGCAACTAAACTTACCTAATCATAAACCTTTAACGCCTGATGGCGATCCAATGCCTTTTGTGTTTATAGGTGGTCAAGCATTCCCATTACAAAAACACTTTATGAGACCGTACCCACGGAGTACATGTTTAGATAACAGAGCAAGAAACACCTTTAACTATTGTCTCAGTAGAGCACGAAATGTAGTAGAAAATGCGTTCGGTATATTGTCAGCGCGATTTCGTGTGTTTCGTCGACCATTCGAATGTCAATTAGAACTAGTGGACATCATTACAAAGACTACTTGTATCTTGCACAATTATTTGATGTCTTCAAGAACGACAACTAGTAACGCAAATACAGTCAATATTGAAGAACAGCAAACTTTAAGATCGGTACAATACGACAGCTTACGAGCAACTAGAGAAGCATTTCGTGTCAGAGAATCCTTTTGTAATTATTTTAATAATATAAATTAGATTAAACTTTAAAAAGTATTAATTTAACTTTAAATAAATATTAATTAAACTTACCGTCTGGTATTTCTGGATTACTTATTTCCTCCACTATTCTTTTCCATACAACATCCTTTTTAATTAAGTTGTGATAGTCCTTTGATTATGTGTTCCATAGTATAGGAAATTGTTTAACAGTTTCAATAAATTGCTCCATAATCGCTACTAAACGACCGTGCGTACAACAAAGAACACTGGACAGCACTGGCGAAAGCTGGCGAATAAGGTGTGCGGGATAGCGGGAGGGGCTTAGCTCGTGTAGCTGCGTATCGGCATACACAACTAACTTAGCTTGGCATATTTTAGTTAGCTCACATAGCTTAGTTCGCATAGTTTACGGTCTGCACACAAGTATGGAAAACTGCGTCAGCTATACGAGCTAAGCTAAACTAACTTAGCTTAGCTCTTGGTCTGCAACCCGTATAATAGATGAAATTAAAGACCAGTGAAAGAAAGGGAGGCCATGCATAGGTTGTGCAGAAGACTCACCAACAAACCGCCTGCTGTGAGACCACTAAGAGGCCCGGACGGAACATAGAGATATCACGCTGAAGATCGCGCTCAATTACTTTCGGACCATCTCGAGTAAGTCTTCCGTCCGAACCCCACCACAGACCACCAGCACGAGCGGTTGGTTGTCGTTGTCGGCCATCTTGACAACTACTTTGCTGAAGAAGTCAGACGGGACGATGACCCAGTTGTCTTCACCCCAGGACAGGTGAAAAGGACCTTAGAGCGCCTCCCAAGGAAGAAGGCACCCGGCATAGACCTCATCAGTAATGAAGTCATGAAGAGGCTGCCGTATAAAACAATTGCAGCCATCACACGCCTTTACAATGGGATCATGAGGACAGGCCACTTCCCTACTGCGTGGAAGGTTGGGAAGGTGGTCATGATACCGAAACTCGGAAAGGACGTGACGAGACAGGCCAGCTACCGTCCGATCACGCTGCTGTCCACCATTGCGAAGGTGTGGGAAAAACTGCGCCTATCTACCATCTCACCACACCTCGTACCGCGCGACGAACAGTTTGGGTTTCGAGAGGGGAACTCGACAACCCACCAACTAATAAGGCTCCTGCACATGACTGCGACAGCCTATAACAAGAAGGAGCACATGATAGCGGTGTTCCTGGACATAGAGAAGGCCTTTGATCATGTATGGCACGAGGGCTTTCTCTACAAACTCTCCAACACCACCCTACCTAGAAGGGTGGTCAAAATACTAAGATCATACCTGGAAGAACGCCGCTTCATGGTCACAGTCGAGAGGTGCAGCTCCACGCTGAGACCAATACACGCCGGAGTGCCGCAGGGTGGATGCCTCCGCCGGTCTACACTTTCAGGTTTATGAACTCGAAGTGAATATATTAGATTCGGCGACGACTCGACCTTATTATGCATACAAGAATCAGCTAACGTGCATATCACGGTACCAATGTGATCAAAATGAGTAGAAATACACAAATACAATACTGTAGCAGACTGTACGGAATGTAAATGTAATGTTTCCTCTACAAAGAGGTTGATATTATTGGAATAGAAGCAATTTTGTTTTAACCAGGACATTTCTTGTATCTTCACTACTACACTATTTCACTACTACACGCTTCCCTAGCGAAAGCGGCCAGGACAAATAAAATAATAAGTATCCACAACAGTTATAAAATGTGTAAGGATTTTCTGGAAAATTTTAACGTTAAGTCGACTTGCCTGATCAGCTATCAATACCCACCGAACAAAAAAAAAGGCCTTTTAGGCGGTAAATTCCCGATACTGTAAACAAAATCACTAGTAGCCAAAAAAAGCCTCAATTTTATGTCTCGACTATCGGGAAAATTCCGTCTAGCTTGAGCAGAAAAATGCCACCATCGCGACTTTTATTACACGATTAGCAACTTTTCGCTATATCCATATAGATACTAAATAAAATTTCTCATTTATATTATAAATACATTCAAATGTGTATAGAAACTTTTTAAATTAATCGCTTTCTAAGAGAAATGCCTGTCTTTATTCATTCAAAATTATTCAACATTGACGGCTTCCTTTATTTGTTGGACACGCTCATCTCAGGAATTGTAGATCGAATTCAAGATAGGCTAGTCTGACAAATTTGAAATCGTTTAAAATATAGTAGTACTATTTACCTATATATATATTTTAGAAAAATAGCCTTCATAAGTATTCTTTTTTAGAAATGAACTTCTAATTGACTTCAACAAGATCATGGCGTAAATGACGTCACTCCTCGCGAATCGACTATTTATAGTATAAATACTGTATAGTGCAATGTAAATAAACGCCAAATAAATATTTATACTGTGTTTGCTGCGAAAATTTCCCAAGCATAACGGCGTATTTTGCAAATTACTGATGTTTGCTTGGTAAATCCTGATTCCATAGCAAAGTCGTGTCTTTATATTAAACTAAAACAAACTGTATTAATTTAACAATAGTTCTGAAAACAAAGTGTATTAAATAACTGTCAATGTTCACTGACAGCACAGATTATTATGTATGTACAGCTACACTACAACCAGTCTTTCGCGAGGCGTGCGTCACGCTTCTCTGATTGGTGTTTATGTCACGTGATTAAATAAGTAATCGATTTATTTCAAAATATTATATCTATATTAAATTAATAAAAAGTTGTTTTTGTTTACTAATATCATGATTAATCATTAGAAACTCTAACCATCCGATTCATTCTTAGTGGAAACAGGCCTATTGGAGCGAAGCACCAGTGATAAACGGAGAACATTATTTATATTTGAGAGCTTCCGTTGCGTGTTCTGCATAAACGGTTCAATTTAACAAAAAAAATATATATTAAAATGCAATCCCTTTTAATTATTATATCATTTACGCAAAGTACTCTTTAATATATTATTTTAAAAACTTCATCATAATAACAGAAAGTGATGCGGACGAGGTCGCGGGCAACAGCTTGTTATATAATTTAAAAAAAACTATAGAAGAATAGTTATAGAAATAAATATTTATAAAGTACGCCAAAAACTACTATTATTGTATATCTCACAATAACTTACCGTTCACGTAATGCGACACAAATCACATTGGACTCAATCGGATTTTACGGGACTAATGACCGGTTCCTGAAGTAACTAGTTAAATCCAATTTTAATCCAATTGAAACGTTTCAAATACTTAAATGAGTGCAGATTGAACCGTCGTGATATTTATTTATTTACAATTTTACGGCCATTTTGAGTAAACGTGTACCTAGTGTTGATTTTGAAAGGCGTGATAAAGAAATATGGACGAATCGTTGCCTCCTAAAAAAGCTAATGCAATTTTGTCCGCAAATAAATTCATGGCGTTGGCGTTTTCGATCATAAAAGGAGTAATGATGATTGATTGATTAAAACTAAAGTCGAATAAATCTGAAATGTTGTTATGGCTAATGGTAATAGAAAAGTGCTTTAAGGGCATTATGTAGAGAAAAAATTTAATACAAATGTTTTAGAGAATATCTGTTTGCTTTAAGGTTAGCCAACTTTTCAATCTGCCCTTGTAGAAATATTCAATAACTATTTAACAGGTAGTTTGTAGCTGCCGCTTCATTGGCCTATTTGCAGAATAATAATTTAGTTTTATACATATTATTATTAATAATAAATATAAATAAGCTATTTTTTATCTATGAGCTCTACGACGACGCATAATATTAACAAATAAGAGAAAAGCAATGAGTTTATAGTAGTATTTACCACTCGTCGTTTAGGCACCGTCATAATAAATCTGACACCAGACATTTCTGGCCAAGCACTCCTATGAATATATGATACTCACATTTTGACATAAGTTTGTCCTATGTCTCAAATTGGCACTGATATATTAGCGTTTACCTTAATTCTAAAAAAAATAACTTCAATTTATCATAAAATCAATACTTCATGAATTATTTCAAATCGAAATACTTAACTTTGGAAGACGTAACTTAAGTACAGTTTCTAAACCAATAAACGGGACACTTTTGTCACGTAGTAGATCTCAATTCCGGAGGAAAGAAAAAAGGAGATTGAGCATTTTAGTATGGGCAAATGTACTGACTTTATTATTTTTGTGTCTCGATGAAAATGGTTTTATTTGGTTATATAATAATAATAAATGATACTTACCAACTTCTGTCAAGATTCATAATGGGAATGTTGAAATAATCAAGAAAATAAGTTTGTTTTTAGGTTATTATAGTTTCAAGGAAATGTACACTTTATGTCGTGAGTAATAAGGTTTGCATTAGTTTTTTGCGCTGTTCTCGTTTAGTTACACACCAAACTAACAAACACAGACTGTCAAATCTAGGGATGTAACCAGAGATAGAGTGAAGATTTAGGCTAAATCAAAATCGATTTCTTATCGATTTTTAGAATAGATCTAGTGAATCGAATTCCATAAATAAACATCAGGATTTTCTGTCATAAGAATGGAATATGAACGCAACACATTTAGTTTGATTTAAGCCGCTTGCGCAGCGTTATTGTTTGCTGATACGAAAACATGAATGGTTTGGATCGATTTCATGTTATAGTGTTAACAAATTCAATAAAGAAAGTATTTATTTTGCCGTTGCCGAGGGCATAATAAAAACTTTTTTTTTTTAAATGACATTAAGCAAAGCGATTCGACTGTCGATTTAGGTACAAAATCACTTCGCAGATAATAATCGATTGATTACTGTAATTTGTCCCAACCCTACAATTTTTTTTCACATTTTATCATACGGGTGTGATATGATTGTCTTTTAAATTATATCAATATTTATAGTACTTATAAACAAAGTTTGTTATTGTATAAATTCATAGGAAGGCGTATTTTATAAAATTGAGTTACTAATTATAAAATAAACGTGAGTCTGAATCAATTTGGCGGAGACGCTTACGCTAACAGCGTAAGTTAGTCGAAAAGAACTAACACAAACATAATACCATTATTCCTAGTAATATATATATTTTAAAAAAAGTTACGCACACCAAGAACAAGGAACTAACCACTCACATTTTGCAATTTCAAATCATTATTACTAAAGTCATAAATGCTAGTTGCGTCAAACAAGAAAAAAATACAACATTAGTAAAATAAAAAGAAAAAATATTGCAATAAAAAATAACTTAGGTACAATAAATCTATCAATGTTGTTAGACAACAAAAAATTATAAATTTAATATTTGCTAATTATATTATTGATACAAAATTAGAATTGTGATACATATTTTAATATTCTAATGCAGCAAATTGTGAAATTTATTGTCAAAAAGTAATTTACTTAGTATATGTTATTTTATAACAAGGGAGTAAATAGGGTCAATATAGACGACCTCCGTAGTCGAGTGGTTGGTACACCGGTTTCAAGGTGTCGCCATCTCTGAAGTACCGGGTTCGAGTGCCGGTGGGGGCAGATGTTTGCGTGTGAATGCGAGTATTTGTACCTTAGTCATGGTTGTTATAATATACTTCTACCAAATTTATTTACATATGTATAATATATGTATATCTGTTACCCTAGATCCCATAACACAAGCCTTACAGAACTTACTTTGGGCTAGGGTAATTGGTGTAAGTGTAAGAAATATTTATTTACAATTTTATTATATATACCAATATATGGGTATATATTGGTGCTGCAAATTTAAAGGTTCAAAATACACATGTATGACGGATATACCTGCTCACCAAAAAGTATCTAAACAAATACTTTTTCCACACAAACTTAAATTCTTTTGCACTAAATAACCATAAACAAAGTCGCTTATTATAATACAATGATGCTATATCTACAAGGTAATGTTGCAAGTTCAATATTAACGGATACCAGTACCATACATTTTTTTTATGTCTTCATGTTGCATCATTTTTTATATGATTATGAGCATGTAATCAAATCACATCAGCCTATTTGTCTTGATACAATTTTGTTAGAATTATCATCATTATCATCACAGTTAAATAAATATTTTTTTCTCAATTATAATTGAAAACAATTGGAACAGACCTTTTGTGAATCTTACCAGATATCAATAAAGAAAACTTCATCCACAACTTCCCATATATTGATTGTTCACCATTTAAAGAAATGTGAAAAAGAAAATCTAATGGCAAGAAACTTTAAAACCCACTCCATTTTAGAAATAATAAAGTAGTGCTAACAGGTCATAGATCCTTTTGGTTCAGTATTGAACTTTTAATTTTCCCTATAGCAATTATCCTAACTACCTAATATATGTGGAACAAAATCAGGCTTACACTTTTTATCCTTATCATGTCTCTTCGAATGCAAGGTCAACTTGCTTCTGGTCATGAACCTCTTCTTGCACACATCACACTCATACCTTCGATCACCAATATGCATCTTTACGTGCATCACCAGGTTATTCTTCTGTGTAAAGCTTTTTGAACAAATCTCACAGGTGTGCGGTTTGATCCCCTTATGTGCCTTTTCATGTCTGTCCAGATCTGCCTTCCTGTAGAACGAGGAGCCGCACTCGATACAGTTAAAATTTTTTATACCTGCAATATTTTTGTTGGAGTTGAGTCAGTCCAGTGCAGCTAACATGAAAATAATATATAATAAAGCCACATTCACCGTGATATAGGGTTTCATCATATAGTGATTTAGTGTTTATGCTACCTGGGCATGAAGATATATTTAAAGTTGGGCATACAAAAATCAATTACCAAAATGAAATGATTATTTACCTTTATGTGACAACTGGTGTATACTAAGATGGCCCAGTTGAGTGTATGTCTTCCCGCATGTTGTACACATATAAGGTCTTTCTCCTGTATGTGTACGCTGATGCTTTTTCAGTTCATACCCAGTCTGGAATGTCTTTTCGCAGACTTCACAAGGGTGGATTGTTGCTGCCTTTTTTCTTGTGCGTTTTCTATTAAAATTATGTGAATTTTATTTTAAAATGTCTGATAAATCTGTATATAATTGATTATATCATGTAGTCTTGATCGACATAAAGATAAAGTTTGGTATATAATGCCACAACTATTGGAGAAGAAGTTAATTGTAAATCATATGGTATGCTGATGTCTATGGTAAGGGACTATAATTAAAATAAGTGGCAAACATTGACCACCATACCAGGATTGTCTGCTAGCCTAAAAAGCAGCATTGTTGTTTTCCAAGTTACTCTTGTATTGGAAGGTAAGATATGGCTATGAAATATTTGAGTACCGTAACTCTACATCTCATGTACAAGTGGTCTTGTTATTTTAGCTTTTGTGATTTTGCAAATTTTCTGAAAATCTCACAAGTACCACAAGTATTATAGGCCAAAGTATAACAGCATCCATGTACCATTAAGTGAGCAGTCACCTGACTGTCAATATAGTAGTATAAAAAGAATATATTTGTTTAGTTCTAAAAATTCAGGAATAACTATAGGTTAATAAACGACTATCATGTACTATTGTGATTATTGAATTTTATATGTTCATTTTACTAATGCTCCTATGGTGAAGGAAAGTACTGTGAGGCAACCTGCATAGACCTGTGGAGAATATCAATGGTGTATATAGTCCACCAATCCATACTGGGCCAGCTGGTTAACTAAAACCTAATCCACTTAAAAAGTTTAGGGTCTTAATTCTAAAGAAGTTTATATTCAAAGTCTAATAAATTAATAGTAATGTTTATATATTTAAATATATGCCTAGAATATTGTAATTCTGATTTAGATGTTCTCTATGACCTTCTTATAGGTGCTATGTGATTTTCTCTATTTCAATTATTATATATATATTGATGAAAACTAGATGAAAATCAGTTACACAGTTTAAAAGGATATGTTTTTTAATACATACTAACTTCTTTGGCTGCTCTTCTTCATCTGATATTTCAATGACTTCACACTTGATGATCACCTCTTCAACTGCCTGTTCATTGATAAGTGCATTCTCCATTTTTTCATTCACTACTGAAAACAAAGTAATCTGTAATAAAATATAATTCAAGTCTTGATAGTAAAAACAAGCAAGTGCAAACCAAAGCAATAATTATTTGTTGTCCTTGAAATTTATGTACATGTATAACATAACATATTTCAAGATGAAAAAGAATTCTATACACTCCAATCACAATTATACATTGAACTAAAACATCACATACAATCGGTAAAACAAGGCAACTTTAAATTTGCCAAAGGGCAATGGAGTGAGCTACCCTCGAAGTTACTATATGTGATTAATTTACATAAGAACCAGGGTCACGAACATAAATCAAAGTATAGAAAACCTGGCAGTGGCACAACATTGCGCACAGAACAGTAATCAGGATGCAAATATTTTTGAGTGACCAGTATATGCAGAAAGCTATATAGCATTGATTGCCGATGGTTGGTTGCAGAGGGGGCGACAATTTAGTGAACATTACAGGAAAACTGACAATATCAGTAAAGGGTCAGTTAGTGTCAAATTCCTTAGATCACATTCAGCAGTAGGCAATTCTTGGTTGAAATGATGATTACTGTAATCACTGGTCATAATGTAAAATATTAACATTTTTAAATTTATTTCAACTTTGCAGTCAATAGCACATCTTGGTATACAGTTGAACTATGAAAACAAATTTATAACATAAGGAATAGTACTAATTACTTGTTATTTTATAGGTTACCTGGGGGTAAACTACAAAATTTTACTGTTTAACATGACTAATATAGCAATACATTGATTTGTATATAATTTATTAGTTACAGAGAAATAAAACAATAATAAAATGTTTCATTATACTAGTAACTTACTTATAATGAATATGCAGCTCGACCGGACACATAAGAACTCATAATACTAAATGAATGACCAAATCGTAATACTAAGTGAAAAATGAATTTTTGATCAATAATGTTTTAGTTAGGTACCTCACAAAAACCTTGTATTTTATTTGTCATAATGTCAGACCCATAAAATAGCCTGCGAAGTCATATCTGTAAATGTTATGATCTATTCATTTATGTTTGTGATTGCATATTGTAAAGGGTTTTGATTCAGTTCCTCAGTAAAAGATGATTTAAATGAAATTGAAAATTATTAAAGATCTATGCATGATCATAAATATTTATAATATTAATCAAAAATAACTATAACGTGTTTACGTACATATTATTACGAAACTTCGGTAATAGTTGTCAACAGAGTTACGGTAATAATAATAACAACATATAAATATTTACATATATGAATAGAAAATCACTTGTAGATACGCAAAGATATTCAATATTGGCCTCAATTTATAATATTGACGTTAATTAGATATCTAAATAACTCATTTACTCAACATTTCAACCAATTCAAAATCTCAAACCAGAAATAACTTGCTTCACTTCTTTTCTTTTGAAGCTTCTGTCACTTTTTGTTTTATTATAATTGTCAATGTCAACTATATTAAACAAAATCAATAAAAAACCGGAAACTTTAAGCGAAAGTAATGTGTTGCTGCAAAAAATAATTCAATAGTCTGAAATAACAGATTTCATAAAAATACAACAGGTTAATTAAAAATAGACATACATATTACGACAGACATATTACGGTTAATGTAAGAACTAACTGCATATGGTAATTCAAATATCTGATATGAATGACATACTAGTACTTTGTCAGTCCCACCCTTATTTTCGTTTTAATAGGCACTGGTTGAAAAAACATAACATAACACACACTAACGGTCACAATTATTAAAAGTATATAACACTTACTAACATATATATAAATTCACAAGGAATTTTGCAAATTTAATGTTTTCTGAGATTGATTTTAAAAGTATATATGAAACTATTTTTAATCCGCGGAGGTACATTGTTCCAACAATGTGTAGAAGTATTTATAGTTCACTTCATTAATTTATGATTGTTTCAAGTTATGTTTAGTCTTTGTTTGTTTGTTGATATGTTTGTTTATGTTTAGTCTTTTAAATTAAAAAACGTCTATTACATGGTATTTTTTTCTGGGTGCAATGAAATTATTTAAAAAACTTGACAACGTCTATTACATGGTATTTTTTTCTGAGTGCAATTAAATTATTTAAAATAAAGTAATGTATAACATTTATATTTTTATTACGTTGCCGTGAGGCGTCAGATCGGCCGTTACGCCGTTTCCGAGTATGCCTTCGGGCGCTCTAGGAGTGGGGGTAAAGTAGGCGTGGACTCCGTGTGGCGTCAGATTCGGCCGTTACGGTGTTTTCGAGAATGACTCCACGCCGTACCAATTTAATAGACGTTGTCACGTCAAAAAAATGTAAAACAGCCCACTGTATCTTTTTGTAATCGACCACACTCCCTCCACGATTCTGTGATAGCTTATTAATTTTATACAGCATTCTGAACAAACAAACATAGCAGCTATAAAGCCTGAATATTCTTTTTGAGGCAATGAGTAAAGTGGTATATGCTTGCGTCAGGGTTTTGAGAAATTCATATAAATTAATTTTAATTGTATTATTTTTTAATTATGTCTTGCTTTCGCTTTATATAGTTTATAATTGTTGCCCCTACTAATATTCGTATGCGTAATACTAATAATATATTATTAAGGAATTGCCTTATAGGAACTAGAGCGTCGGTGGCGCTGTAGTTTCGGCATTGATCTTGAACCTGTGAAAAGTCCACAGTTTATTCTGCCCAATAGTGGATGGATGTAGATTCGATGATGAATAAAATAACAATATGATCACTAAGAGGAAATCTGAAATAGTCAACATTTAGATTACAAACAGCAGGTGACACTTTGATCCTTATATGTGTCAAAATTATGTTGATTTAAACTTTTATTTACACACACATTTAAACGATTTAACTAAAGATATAATAACAGTCAAAATCATAGTTATCGATTATAGGATAATGTTAATCTTACCGAAACAGTCGAACAATCCTTTCAAATAACTTTGTGATTTTACGAAAATTACACACTCACACTAAGGCATTTTTGCTACTGAAATGTTTTTGTTTTTGGTACTGGTAACTAACACGTACGTTTCGTTTGTGCAAAGCATTATATATAATTTTTATGATTTCCAAAAAGTATTCAGTGATTCGCTTTGAACTAAAATGTAGTTATCCCAAACAAGAACTGTTATTATTTTTAAGGATTTTTATTTTTGTGTAAGGGTATTTTACAAAAAGTATGTCATTGACAGCGCGCTAGTACCGGTTACCTACACTGCGAAAACTCCAGCGGCCTTGAATACAATACTAACAAATTAAGGAGACCTCACGACTTCGGAAATACTGTTCAATGTTTTGACCGTTTCAACTTGTTAGCATAGCTTATAATCGGGGTCAGAATGATGTCATACTGCGAGCTTAATTTTAAATGTGACGATATAATATGTTACTTCAACGTTAACCTGTGCCGATAGAATACCGTTCTTGTTATTTCCAGTGTGCAACAGTACATTACTCAAAAAGTATGAACTACTATGAACGCAGAACAGCCGGTAAGTTGATTATTCATATAATTTAACACCCTGATACATGAAAATGTTATAATCCACACACAAAAAATTGATGTGGTTGTCATGGTAATAATACGTAAAACATGATCCGTGATTAAATGACGTAAATAAATAAAATATAATAGGAAACTGCATGAAAATTACTGAAATGGACAAATAACATTGTAATATATTCTATTATCTTTGATCAACTAGAATGAATACAAAATTAGCGTTTCAAATTCACAAAATTTGTTGATTTCAATTGGTGTAGAACTTTGCACTTATTATAATATTTTTCTTATACCTACCTATCTACTGCCCTTCGGCATTTTCAATTCAAACAGCTGTTTACAGATGACGTCATTGAATCGTTTAGTTATTACTTATACTACAAAACTACTTGAAATATTTTAGTTTGATCTCATTTTGTTCGATTACTTATATATTGCGTTTTTTCGGCATTCCGCTACGATGAACACAATTACAATATTACACCGTCGGAGCTTGTATAGTTTTATTTTTTATAAAACAGTACATGCGTATTCATTAAACATGTTATAGAAGTTATTTTCATTGAGTGTATTTTAATAAGCGTTAATAGGTATTTATGTAGAAATTTGTAAGTAGATATATTAATAATATGTTTTATTTTTTTAAACTTTATTATACAACATAATAAATAGGTAACTAATCACAGTAGCTAATATAATACAGAAAATATATAAGTACTATAAACATATCAATAGCGCAATGTATTAGATATCTCGTAAGTAGATATTTTTAACGTTCTAATTTAGAAATTGGGTCACATAATAAACCTAATTCATTTACATTTTGGCGGATGGTTTCTGGCAGTTTGCGTGTTGCATGCGATATAGAAATTGCTTTGAGATTGAAATAGAATTTGTTAACGAAAACGAAAGTTATGTTTCGACTCGTGTTTGCGACCAAAGTTTGCGTTTGCAATCAAATTATCGCAAAAGATTTTTGTGGCTTTCTTCTTTCCCGCAGTGACGCGATATGATACAACTTTTAACTCGATAACTATTAACGCGATATGATAGAACAATTCGATCTGTAATTTAGAAAACCTACGTATGTAAGGATATAATTATTTTTACCAATTCTAAACACTTTTGCCTTAGTTAAAGAATTCCTTTTGCGTTTGACGAATGCACGTTACATTACGAAACGACGCGTCTGCGGCTCACGCTATCCTTGACCCAATACCTAAATGGTAAGTCTTGCATTTGTTTACATTGTGCAAGATAAATTTTATTCTAAAGAAAACATTTGTCTAGAGAAGGTTACTTGGTGATGCGGTAAACTTGCAAGGTTTTTATGAAATACGGATATATCGACTGCGTCGCTGGTCAAATTGATCTACCGCAAAGGCAACAAACGGCTACGGTTCGAATATTTATTGATTATTGGAATATATGATGATGTTATTTTCATGGTTTAAAAAAATAATTATAGCATGTGTCTCATCAAACCTCTATTGCGAATGGGTAAGTTGATAAGGGGTGTTAAATGAACTTACCTGGACCAAGTAGGAGATATCCTGAAGAAAAGCCAGGTCAAAAGTACTTGTAACTGACAAGCGTGCATGAAAGTATTAATAAACGTTCGGGAAGCCAGAGAACTAATTTTAACAAATGGAAATCCATTATCTCTGCCTACCTTTAAGGTAAGAGGCGTAAATATACTCACGCGCCTTTCTTATGTATAAATATATTCTTAATATGCGCGATAATTTGACCACCATGCCCCCACAAATTAATCATAACGGTCGGATTCGCAAATAAAAGTTAAGTGTAGATTCCACGCGATCCTGATTGTTATCCGACAGTTGTAAATAAGACAGCTGCACTCTATTAAGTAACTCCAGTTGCCAATTCTGTCACTTTGAATTAGACTTTATAACTTTTTGCTAGTTTAGTAAGAAACTATGTATCAGAAACGTAGTTATTTACGTTTAAAGTGTACCTATATGAAAATGACAGCTTTGAGTTGGCAATAGAAGTCATGCCACTAACACCTGAGAATCTTTTTTTTGCACTTATTGATGAAGTTTGTATAATTGTATATTTTGTATAATTAGCTCTAATCTATTAATAATCTTTTAATTGTTAATCATAAAGATTAAAATGTTTAATTTAAACTATTTAATTATTCTAGGTTCTCAAAATAGTTACGAACTTTTATAAATGTATATTTTTTATCTGATTTTGGTTGTAGCTCCTATATCTCAAAAGTGTCGCTTGAGTGGGATTCCACTAATACTCATATGATAGCAAGAAGTTCTTTTCACTTTCAAGGTAGCTACTATCAATGTTTCTAATATTGATATGGCCGCTTAGTTTCATTTTGAGCATTTGTCTCTCATGCTTCTTTATTTTAATAACTAGCTTTCTGCCCGCGGCTTCGCCCGCGTGGATTTCGGGATTGGGTGTATAGAGGGTTAAGGGTCATAGCTTTTGCCCACGGCTACATATACGCGGAAGTCGGTTTATGGTGCGAAGATTTTATCGCGCTTCCCGTGGGACTATCCGTTTTTCCGAGATAAAAAATGCCGCAAAACTCCTCAAGAATCACTCTATCTATTGATGAAAACCGCATAAAAATCTGTGCAGTAGTTTTTGAGCGAAGCCTTTATTGCGCATCCCGTGGGATCTGTCGATTTTTCCGGGATAAAAAGTAGCCTATGTTACTCGGGGAGAATGTAGCTTTCCAAAGGTGAAAGAATTTTTGAAATCGGTCCAGTAGTTTAAGCGTGAAGAGGTAACAAACAAACAAACAAACAAACAAATAAACAAACAAACAAACAAACACACTTTCGCATTTATAATATTAGTTGGGATTAGTTGGGATATTTACAATTATAATAATACCTACACCGCTTTTATATAATCCTGATAGTCTGGTGCAATAATACCAGGGTAGTAGGCCCCTTGAAAAAGTTTGTGTCATTTTTAATAAAAATGCGATAGCAACAGAGTTATATAATCAGGTCACTGGTAACTAGCTACAAATATATTCATTGGGCCATGAATATAAATTTCTATTCAATAAACTTGAAGTTTTGTATGAAACAGTAGATATATACAAAGTTAGTAATACTCTGTAAACGAAAATTCAATTATTGGTTATAAATTATACGATATACCTACTTAATCAGGCATTAATAGATACGTGATAAATAAGTCGACAAATTATTTAACTTACAATAGTTGTAATTAACGTACGATGTAATAGACGACGTTAAATAAACCGAACACAAATTTAAACAAATATCGCAATAATAATCAAATCGATAGTGTTTATATAGCTGATTGTCTAATAACTATATATATTTATTTCAAAGATATTTATTAATGCTTCGGGTTAGATAACGGATCAGTATTTTTTTTTATTGTATGAATTGATGATATCACCAAGTTCATTAGTTATATACGGCTTAGGTTAAGGTTAAATTAAGCAATTTAAAGTTGAGTTTTTGTTAAATGAACATGAAATTGTAATAAACAAAAAAAGCTGCCAACGTAGCTAGAGACGTCTATCAAACTAACTCTCGAAACCGCGCCTTGATTTTATGTTCTCTAAAAAGGTTCAAGTGGTTAACTGCGTAAAACATGTATATTGATAATATTACCAATAAATAGTTTTAATGTGATATAAAGTTAGTTTGAGTTCTGCAATTATGTAATTAAAATTTACATGAGCAGTTTTGTTAATAAAAATTATAACATGTGTAGAATCTTGATCCTGACAGGAATGACTAACTCGAGACGAAATCATTTCTTGTATCGATATTTTTATTAAGTCTTAAGCCACTTAATAACAATGACTATAAGAATAAAAATATGACCATAAGACCTGCCCTTTTTACCTACTTTGCATCATTAGCGTTGATCTTGATAATGTTTCAAACATAATATAAAAAAAGTTATAAGTACATACTTTTTTAATTATGTATAGGTTATGTCGCTAAAAGGCAGCATTGAAATGCAATCGACAGACAACAGAAAATTTATAACGTGTTATGATATGCCTACACACCTGGATGCCATATTTATTTTTTTCCCCAAGCAACGTGAATTTGACTTAATTGGATATCTCGCCATATGCTAATGTACGTACTAAAGCTAGCTGACAATGTCCTATTCGATATTAGTACAACTTTGTTTTGATTTTTACGAAAACTTTAATACTTCCCTTGGGGACTCACTTATGAGAGTTTTGCGACACACATTTCAAGAGCATTGCACTATAGGTATATCCAGCTAGTTTGCTATCTAACAAACTGGCAGAAATATATAATGACTTACTACACGACGTGGCTTAAAGTACTTCTTTCATCGAGCTGTTTAATCTTTCTCATGGACTTACAATTTTCCAGGGGCTGTACCACCGCCAGCACTTACAGACAAACTTCGTCTGTATCACGTTGACATGAATCCCTACGGCCATAGAGTACTGCTTATTCTCGAAGCAAAGAAAGTCAAATACGAAGTGTACCGGCTGGACCCCTTGCGACTACCTGAGTGGTTCCGTCTGAAAAATCCCAGGCGTAAGTTTTTATTGTTAGACGATTGTTATTTATATTATGAATGAATTTATTCATTTCTATTAAGTCATAATCTATAATTTTGTGATTCAATGAAGACGAGACACGGCGTTTCAAGCGCACCTTTCCACATTAACCTCCGACGACTTTGACATTTTACGGCCATAGAAGGCTGTCAGTACGCCGAGTTAGAACTGAATTTATAGCTCATCTTTGAATTAGACGAGTTTATACTTGCCCTAGGTTAACTGCAACAAGTACGAAGTAATTTATTAATACAAATACATATATTTGTAATTGATAAACTTATATTTACAGTGAAGATTCCAGTACTAGAAATACCAACAGAATATGGCGACAAGTACCTGTTTGAAAGCGTTGTGATTTGCGACTACCTTGATGAGAAATATCCGAGGAACCCTCTTCACTCCAGGGACCCGTATGTCAAGGCTCAGGACAGGCTTCTCATTGAGAGATTTAATGAAGTAAGATTTCTATTTGTTATTTGCTTAAACATAATAGGCTATTTGACAGGTTTTTAAAATCCATTTTATATTATGCAGTAGAGTCTAAGGAACCCAGTAAAAGTTGTTATTTTTAATTCTGGTATATATTAGCTGAAAAACATCGAATTAAAAATTCAATATTTAAATAGTGTGCCAAAACGCCACTTTGACAATATGGCGCTGCAATGAGGTCGGTGACGTCACTTGCCTGTATTCTGATCTGTGACAACTGGCATATATATTTGTTTGTTGTAAACAAAAAACGAAAGAGCGATTGGATTTACTTTTTATCTGTGATTTATGTAACAAAATGAGTTACAAATGGTGTGCAGTTCCAAAATGTAGGTACAAATACGTCGTTAAAAACTCCGGAAAAACTATTTGTAAGTATTCCAAAGAATATCGAAGTGCGCCGAAAGTGGTTGCTACTTTTTCGGAGGGATCATAATGACATAGCGAATAGTACAAATATTTTCTTTTGTGAAGACCATTTCGATGTAAGTAAACATAATATTTACATTTTGTAATAATTAATTACATTCAGAATGTTAATATTTTCGTTATTGATTACATACATACATACACTCACGCCTTTTTCCCACGGGGGTAGGCAGAGATTACGTCCTTCCACTTGCTACGGTCCTTACATATCTCTTTCGCTTCATCTACTTTCATAACATTCCTCATACATGCTCGACGATTGCGGGTACTTCTGACCTGGCCTTTTTTGAGGACACTTATTGATTTGAGGTTATAATACCTCTAATGTTTTTAACAGAATGTCTCTTGCAACTCACTTCGAATATTTCCGCTATTTTCCATAATATTTGTTAAAATTTGTAGCTACAGAGTCCTATGATTTCAATAAACAGTACACTAATAGATCCCGACTAAAACTTGTTTGTTCGTTACAGATGGAAAATGACATGGCAAATTACTATCAGTACAAAATGGGTTTCAGTCAGAAAATAATTTTAAAAGATAAAGTTCTGCCTTTCAAATTTCATTGCCAGCCAGATCGCATTAAAAGAATGCGTGATGCTGGTACTTCCCGATCTGCATTTGTCAAACGGCAAAGAATGGAACTTGTTAAACAATGTGAAGACATTCAATAACCGACGTAACGTGAACAAATTATCGTTTATGTTCACGAAATTGTGCCAAACAAACTTAATTATTTATAACCTATATAAGTTCTTGTGGAAGTTCATCATTATTTCACTTTCTTATGATATAATTTAAGTTACCAGTAAAGTGTAATTATACTTACTTTGCTGTTTTTACATTTTTTAGCTCCGAAGCATAAAAGTCAGAATTATTTTTGAATAAGGTATCTGCTGTCTGCTTTTACAAAATCGTTGTCCATGGTTGAAAGTACTTGTAAAATAGTGCAAATAAACAAAAAAAAACAATGCATAATAAAGAAAATCTTAATATAACGGAGATAATCTACCACAACTAGGCGCAACACAAGTAGGCAAACGAAGTTTACAAGCAAGTGACGTCATGATAAATTCGACCAATCAGGAGCGTTTTGTGTCACGTGACAAACGTTTAAAAAATGCAATTTTTATTTACGGATTTTAAAATAAATTAATCATTATTTTCAACTTACGTTAATAAATAATCATTTTTTAACTCTTAATTTATACTGTTAACAGTAATTGACACTTTATTTTTCGCATTGTCAAATAGCCTATTGTAGAGAAAAAAATGAAGCAGCAATTCATATACACCTTCACATGAAATTAAAAAAAAATGACGTTATGCGAACTCGGATCTTCCCAATTAGTAGGCCGGGACCACTAAACTTTGAACTATCTAAGTGAAATTAAGTCTTTTTGTATTTATTATTACTTCATGTACGCGCTTTAGGCTATAATAGCCATTTCTCACTCCAACCTAAATAAATCTATCTTCATTTATAATTTTTTCTTAAGTCCTAAATCCTTTATGAGCTGAAGGATTTTTTAGGCTTTTAGGAGTGTAAAGTCGTCAATGTTCATGATATATTTGCCTAGACGATGACTACACCGGTGTATAATCGGTTCGCAGTTGTATAAAAGGTATTTTTGTGATTCACGTTCGTTCATGCAGAATCTGCAATTGTTTTAATATTAAGTACTGTGTTGTACAGATGTCTGTGCAGCCTACCCGTGACCCGTGAGGGATGTTATAAGTGTGCTGATATTTAACCTACTTAGCTTTCACTTTAGGTTAAATTGGCTATTAAGGCTTTCAAGTGCTCCTGCGCCGGTGTCTATCTTCAGACCGAGCGTGATTCGTTAAAGACTTAATTAGGTGTTTATATACCTGTATTTCAAAGGTTTGACCAGTTCATCGTCTTTTTCATTATGTCATACCCATATGCCGAGGTCATATGTCATGGGGCTAACCTAAGTACGATAGTGTTCCTCTATCCCAGGGCATTTGACCGCCAGATTCAGTCGTTAAATAGCTTGAGCTCACCTCGAGCAGCTTTATAGTTGTCGCCTTTGCCGTTGTTGCCTTACCTATAGTAGTAAATATACATTTACTGATAGTAAATGTATATATACCAACGTAGGTTTATTTAGTGTCTTTTGCTTATGATTTCAGCACAGTCTTTTTGTATTCATTTCATGTAAATTTCCTCTTACAGCTAATTAAAGGCAGTTTGGAATGTTTCGACACTAACTTTGCATTCGGCAGCGAACAAATCGTGCAAACACTTGATATTTTCGAGAAGGAGCTTACAATGAGAGGTAAGTAATTCATATGAACTTTTTATAGTATCTACTAATATCATTAAGGAAATAACTTTGTATGTCAATTTTTCAAGTGAAATTGACTGAATTCGGTATGGGGATAGTTTGAGAATTGGAGAAGATTGTAGGATAATCCTTATCACGGAAAAATACTTATATTAGTTGATAATTTTTAAAACAGAATTGATGATCTATGATGACCTAACTTCAATAATAATTTAAATTTTTAATAGTGATTACAATGATTACTACATTTACAAATATTCTTAAAATTA
The DNA here is from genome assembly GCA_036419045.1 of Scirpophaga incertulas. Taxonomy (NCBI): domain Eukaryota; kingdom Metazoa; phylum Arthropoda; class Insecta; order Lepidoptera; family Crambidae; genus Scirpophaga; species Scirpophaga incertulas. Next base: position 7,752,236 of record CM071636.1, read on the forward strand.
CATGTGTACATACATACAAATTCATAATGTTATTTAATTAGTAAAACCAATATTGCTTATCGTAAGAGAGCATTGGAGAACGTATAACTTATACGACTTGTAACAACTTCTTCAGTTATTCTGTTACCTATATATGAATAAATAATAACCGATAACGATGAATCAAAATCAAAATCAAATCAAAATAATCTTTATTCAACATAGACCTTTACAGGCACTTATTGACGTCAATAAACAAAACAAAAAAAAAAAGGTTAAAAAAAAAAACAAAAACCTTGTCCGTACGTACGAATAAGGAAAAAAATATATATATATTGACTCGACACCTGTTCGGAAATTGAGAGAGCCTTCTCGAGAAGAACAGGCAAGAAACTCTGAAGGTCTATTTTTTATCTCCTCTTTTCAATGTTAATAATTATAATAATATAATATAAAAATACAATATAATATAAGATACAATCAAACCTAATAAGATTAAAGTCGTATGTGTGTTTACATACAAATATAAAAATAATACAATATTATAAATAATGTAGTTACCAAACATGGCTCTATGAATAGTGTCCCTATTCCCAAATAGTGTAATCATTTAGATAATCATCAATAAAATAGTATATAACGCGGTGAATGCTGTGGACGAAAAGTTAATACTTCTAAGTTACACCCTAAAGGCAAGGGTGCAATAATCACTAACACTGGTTTTAGTCAGTGTAATATGCAACAAAGTAAGCGAAAATATTAGCCCTATCCTGATACTGTGTAGATGTTAATTGTGATCAACTCTCTTGGAAGTGTCGGTAGCGCTGAAATCTTGTTACTGATCTTCGGATCGGGACTTTCACGGGCCTGGGGTCAAACCATCCATGTTCGTTCGTTTTTTGAATTTCATATGTATGTACATATCTGACGTTCCTACGGTGAAGATAACCTTCATGAGACAACTTGCATACACTTGCAAAGAAATTAAGGTGTATATATAACAGCTCATGTACGTCTTCAGCGAGAGGCAGAGCCTACCTTAACGATGTGAGTGCGATTTGGATTTACTAAACCAGCAAATTGGTTTACTACATACGCTATTGAATGTCTTCGTACATGCAGGTTGCCTCAAGATGTTGTCCTCCAACGTAGGAGCCTCAGATAAATGTACATATGAAAAACAGAAACATATTGGTACATGGCAGGATCGGCTTCGAGCTTCGCGAATCATTCGATTTGTGGACCAGCCATAGCGTCACCGACGCTCCCGTAGAGGTGTATATAAAGTTGAACAATCCGCACTGAGCAGTTGTCTAATAGTTAAGTTAGCCCTCCCAATCCCGGGAGGTACACATGAGCTGTAATAATGAAATTATTGAACCTATTGCGATGAATTTCGGTATGTTAATAGCTGCCTTCAATTAATCTAATTAATAGACTACTGTGTTAACATATCAATTAACATTTAACACTACAGAAAGTTAAAGAATGCTGCTCTATCAGGTACAAATTACTTTGGTGGGAGCCGGCCTGGCATGCTGGATTACATGATCTGGCCGTGGGTCGAGAGGTTGTATTTGCTGCGATGCGTCAATCAAAAGAAGTTTGACGAGAAGAGATCTTTGTTCCCGAACTTTGTGAGTGCTTTTTATCTATGGTTATCTTTGGTATAGGTTTATCTATAGTTTAGGTTATAGGCTGCCGTGGGCTGTTTACCGCTTTAATGACAACCCTGGTGGGAACGTATTTCTACCTTATAACTAAATAACATTGTTATATTTTTTTTTCGCTTTCAAATCGCGAGAACTTGTTGATACGGAATTTTTGTGGCACGGTCAATACTATTTTGTAGCTGAAACGGAGCGGTATTGTGGTTGGGCAACGCAATATTAACATAGGAACTTTTCTTATATAAACTCCATTATATTCGAAAAAAACACGCAAAATATTGTATTTGCGTATAGATATAAGCCGAATCGATTACAGGCACGATTTTTTTAAATTTGAACAAAAACGAGATAACGTTCACTAATTGCCCTAAGATGAGGAATGTAGCTTATAATATTAATTAAATTTATTTATTTCTTCCTTTTCTATTGCATCATAATATTGTAAATGGCGAACGCTACATAGCGTTCTCAGCTAGTTAATCGAATAGGAAGCATAAGAATATATAGCGATAGAAAAAGAAAGAATAAATACATATACGAGGGTGCGTTTTTATATTCGCGGAATGACAGGGTTGGAGGGGGGTGATTATGGTCATTAGAGTCCTAACGTGTTCAGTGTTAAGTTCATAATTAGTATAAATACGAGCTTTCATTGCTATTACATAATTAGTATTTGATCTATCGTCATCCAAGCAATATTGAAAAAATAGAACATAAAAAGGGCACAGCACCTCCCAAAAAGATTAAGGTGTCACAGTTAGCTGGGAAACTCATGGCAACGGTCTTTGGGGACTCGGAAGGAATATTATTAATCGATTATAAAGATAAGGGTGTTTCTATAACCGGAGAATACTACGCTTCAATATTAGAGCAATTAAAACAAGTTATTAAAGAAACGAGGGAAATTGACGAGAGGTGTGCTGCCTTTGCACGACAATGCGCCCATCCACAAGAGCCGCATTACATTGGCTGCCCTGCATAAGATGGGCTTCGATATTTTGGATCACCTACCCTACAGTCCACACCTGGCCCCAGTGATTATTACCTGTTCCCAAAAATGAAAAAAGAGCTGCGGGGTAAGAAATTTACCACCGACGACGACGAAAAATGTATCCGTCTTTTAGGTGAATATATTGAAAAGGAAAAATAATTTGTTTTTTTTATTTCCACCCTATATCCCCCATTCCGCGAATATAAAAACGCTCCCTCATAAATATAATTAATTACTTGTGTAATAAGTATTTTATGGCTTTAGAGTTATTTAGAGTACCCTACATGCCTCGGTGGAAACGGCAATTTACTTATAATTGAAGTCCTCGTCTGCGGCTCGTCCTTCAAACTCATATTATTGCTTATTTCTTGGCTAAAATATACTATTAAATGACAAGGAACTTTTGAACTTTGTATAGTGGTTAAGATCACAGGGCATTGATCTTTTTTGGACCTTAGCCACAAGTCTTATTTAAGTCATGATATCAATGTGCAACATTGGCATTTTTCTTGTTCCAATTATTTTAGATTAGATACCATACACAGATTCGCAGCCTACAGCCATATTTTCGCTTACAATCGAATGAGATGAAGACCAAACTTTCCCGTCGTTCTCTGTCTTTCATCTCACTTACCATGCCATACAACCTTATTGTGAGTATAGATTAGAGTTAAACTTGATTATGCTAAAAAGATGCTGATTGTCAATACCTATATCGTGTAGATATTTTAGGTAAGGTTTTTAACGCGTGAAAAAAGTTTAATTAACAGCAAAATAGAAATATTTTTTAATAGTTATGTCCCCTTTTTTGCAATTTAATTTACATCCTCATTAGCAATTAAAAAAATTACCAATTTTGCAGGCGGATTGGGGTGACCAGATGCAGCTAGATGATGTCGTCAAGAAACTGTCAAGTTCGCCCAACGAATACTTTGACTACTATAAAAATGCACGGTCGCACTCAATGGGATTCTATCTATAAATGGCTAAGTCGATTTTTGAACAGTTCATAGAAAGTCAATAGTTAAGTTCATATATTTTACGATTATGAAGATCTGATGTCAGCACTTTACTTTGAGACTGTGTCTATACGTTTATTAATATCTGTTGACAGCATTTATAATTATTGCATAGGAGAACGAATGGTGTAAAGGAATATTTTTTGAAGTGTTTCTATTCTTCAATCCCAGAAGTCCAAAGTAGTCCTTTATACTAAATGAAGAACTATTGTAATGACTAAACTGGAAGACCAGAGTCCTACAATGACGAATTAACGAGTACAGATGTTTAAGATTCGGATCCGAATGGAATGAAAATGTATTATGTATTTTTTAAGTCTTCTACTATCAGAAATTATTACAAACACCTACATAATAACACGCTGGTTGCATTTGTCAAGAAAATATATGTAAATGTATATATTATGGTAATGGTGTATATTATTCTACATCTATTTATTTTTGTTTCTATTCTTGTACTTAATGGTTTATTAAAGTATCGCTTATTTTTGTTACTTTGTTTATATACAACAAAAATCATTGAATGGGTACACACTTTAGTCTGTAATAAGTTTGAATTAATTATATGAGAACGTTAATGTTATATTACAAACAAATACACCACAAACTGCTTACCTGTTTCTCTATTAAACTATTGTAAAATCACAGTGAAAATTAATAAATAACTATATTATTATAAGTGTGTATGGTAATTTTAAATAATTTTGTAATTGTATTTTTTTAATAATGGCAATACACGTGCACTTGCATGGTTATAGGTGTTGCCTGATAAAGTGACACCAGTGCTATTAATATTTTTCAACATTTTATATCACATTTTGTTTGACATACCAAGTTCAATTTAATTTTAGATTGCTAAGAACTGTGCTCAGCAATATAATTAAAATCTTTGAGTAATATTGATAAATGTTAAGGCACTAGTCTTGTCTATTATTCTGCAGTTATATCCGGGCTAACTTAAATACACAAATAGGATAAATCGGTATATCACACTGAACTGGCAAAATAATATAAAATATTTTATCACATCGCATTTTCATGTTTATGCTAGCCCGGCTACAGTACTACTGTACTACATAGTCCTGCCAATGTTGTCACAAATCTGTAAAAGTATAAATTTTGTGTAAATCATTGTTGAGTTTTGATAAGTATAGGCACGTAGAGGTAAGATACTGACCATCATACTATTTTATTGAGAAATACCTGCAGGTATTTCCTCAATAAAATAGCTTAGATGATATTGAGTCAAACAAACACATACAATATTCATTTAATTTGTAGAGTTGGGAATGGAACACCATGTCAATCCTCAATAATAATATGACTGTCTAGAAACATATCTCAAGTAAGTTTCATGTACGTAGTGTTAGTATAAGTAAATAAATGATCATAGACAACACCACAGATATTACTCTACAGACAATGCAAAACGGTAGATCATAGAAAATAGTGACTAAAGTTGATCCCATGTATTTTATTGATCCCGTAATCTATACTTCATAATATTATAAATTTGAAGAGTTTACTTGGCTGCATTTATCTAACGAACTACTGGTTCAATAAAAAAATATTTTAGTGTCGGATAGTCCATATATCACAAACAGCTATGGGCTCATTTTAAAATCAATAGTAACAAACCGCGAGCGGGAACCTGTTACCTTACTTTTAATAATGCAAGAACTCTAGTATATTACTTCAGATGTAGTCCTTCTCAAACCATTAAATATAATAATTATAATCACTATATATATATACACAGTATATTTAATTGTGGTATTAGAAAATAACGTAGAAAGTATTTTTGATCAAATATTTAATTATAGTTAGGTACTAAAAACTATTCCTATCCAAGTAGAAAGGCTATAATACTTTTCACATATATTTGATAAACATTTTTCAAAGGACATAGATATAGAATGTTACAAACTTAAAGAATAGTGCTGGTTTTGAGGTTATTTTGTATGTACAACAGCAGCAATGGCCTATGATGTATTAATTGTGTTGTGTTTATTATTATTTTTAAGATCGACAGCAGTGTTATTTTTAGGAAATTGTATTATACATATAACATAATAATACTTAATACATAAGTAAGAAAGACAGTTTATCAACACTAACACGGCACTTAAGCTTAGGATGTTCAACTGATTGAATAACGTTTATTTATTTATTGAATATAATGTTTCAAACAGTCATAAGTGTTTTATTCCAAACAGTAAAAATGTGGTTTTTGACATTACACAACTTTGTAGTTTCTGTATCTATTTGAATATTGAATCAGTATGAAATCACGATATTGCAAGAAAAAATTTAAAGTTCCCTAATCTTTTTTTCATACAAAATGAAATGGTAAAAGTACGATACAGACGAATACAATTTTCATTACTACGATTTCTTTTTGTTATTATTCTGACGAGGTTGGCATGTTAATACTATTTAACAGACCTTGTTCTACAATAGCCTATAAACAACGTAATTACATTAATCCGTTCATTATCGAAAGTTATTACCACACTTGTATTTTAGATCGCCTACATGTTTTATTTTCTCGGGCAAACGTTAGTTCAAAAAATGTTTTAATAATCCATTAACCTACAATGAAATAATATGTACTAATCTATTAGGTATCGGTTTATTGAAATCAAGATTGATTTAAAATACGTATCAGCACCAACCTGTCCCTGATGAAGTGTACATCTGGCCAAACAATAAGAAATTTATCATTTCATAACTCGCAACTTTACATTTGACCCCCATGTGGTTAGCAACTAAAGTAATTTTATTTATGACAAACAAATATACAATACAACACATCGACTTCGAACAATTTGAAACACATTCAAGGAAATTATCAATCATACCAACCGTACAATAAAAACCAACAACAGTCTCTGTTTGAAACACTGACTTATGGCTAGTTTATACTTTGTGAAGTGTGAAGTGATAAGTGTTAAGCGTTAGCTTTACCCGTTAAGTCTCAAGTATTAAGTAGTCTTTTCCATCTCCGTTAACACAGTGCTTAGAAAGTTGCTCAAAGTAGTGGTATTGTTCGTTGTTCATAGTGTCTCTAGAAATGGAACATGAACAGCGCTTAATATTAAGACAAATAATTAAAGAGATTGTATCTGTTGTGGTATCTGATATAGAAAATGAACTCAATTTTGAAATTAATAGGCCTAAGAGATTATGGCAAAGAAAATGGATTACCAGATGTTCTCAGTATGGGGCCAGCTATAAACTTTTTGAATAAATTGCTAAGGAAGATCCTATTGAATTTAACTGATCAATGCGAATGACAGAAATGTAATTTAAGAATTGCTGATGCACGTTGAGCCCACCATAAAAACAGATACTTTTATGAGGAGTGCATTCACGCTTAAAATAAAATTTCAGATATTGTTGTATTTTCTTGTCACAACAGTTGTATTTATATTTTCAAGATTTCCATAACTCAATGTGGTATTTTCATTGTATGTATCATCATTGCTCGAATAATTAGAATTTCTAGAAATGGTTGAAGTTGGAGGTGACGACATAAAATGTGGTTGTGGTCTGTTTTCTACCATTTCATAAATGAAATTGAATGTTTGAGACTGATGGCGGATATGTTTCAAGCGCAAACCAGAATGATAATTTTAAATATACTGTTGGGCTTCAATTGCTGACTCCATTGGTAAATTTTTCTATTGAACTGCAACTATTCGCCCAAATAAGTCGAATTCATTCTCTGATAGAACAGAGCTGTTGACACTGTTGGCTACATTTTGGGCCTTTGTTAGCAAGTTATCATAGTCTCCATAGCATCGTCCTTTTTCGACGATTTTTCCCTTTGAATGCTCGAGTCATTGCTTGAGGTTCCAACTCCTGAAGTATTTTCAACAGCCTTCTCGCCTTCAGTGTCTCTTGTCTCAACATTATCTTCCTTGATTTTATCTTGAGACTCCAGGTTCAGTAATTACATAACATGGCATTAATAAATATAAATTTTAATAAAATTAGAAGTAAATTTTACTATAAACGCTTATAGTTTTTCGGGAATTTTTGAGCACGCCAATAGCGCTGAGTCTAAGCGATTTTTGGACCGTAGGAAGCCATCAAACAGCGTACGTTACGTACGCCCTACGTAGTATCCTCTCAGTAGTCTATGGACAGGACATAAGCAGTTGTTTTTGAACGAAAGTGTCAAAATCAGTTGTGTTTTTTGCGATTTCTCAATAAGTAGAAAATATCAAGTTAATCATTAATTAAGGCCTGTTCTAATTTTAATAATGCCTTTAATACGTTCAGCCAGCCTCAATTTATTTATTGAAATACTTATTCGCATCGCTTTGGTGTCAGCTTTTTGGTAAGTAAGTTCCATATGTTGTCGATCTTTATGTCGCCGAGATTTATTTATTTTGTTATTTTCGTAATGTTGATAAATTAAGAAATTATTTACAAATAATTTTTAGTCTTGCTATTACGTGTTTGTGTAATTATTATTATTTTCTGCGATGGATTATGATGTTTTAATGAAATTCAATTTATGACGAAAGAAAGTAGCCAAATCTTTAAATGAACGCTGTTTTGATCGTACCAGGATTACTAAGCAATTTCCTAGTGACAAAAATGTTCATTTGTAAGATGGATTATCCATAAGCAAGTACTAATTCATCATTTCTCTAAGCATACAAGTGAATATCAAAGTAATATGTTATCATTATCAATGTTTGAATTAACTAAAGGCGTTATCGTAGCAATTTAAGATAAAGGGATAGTGAAAATTGTGGTCATATAATTACCAAACAAAATTCTTTAGATTCACTATATTTTGCTGCAACTTAACTTTTTCCTAGCGGTTTGTTTTTTTGGATTTGCTCAATATAAAAAATATATATTTGTAAGTGTAGCCAACATGCTGCGGCTTGCAAAATAATATTTTAGTTCAATAAAAGTACACTTACTATTTACTTTTTAACAAAAAATATCTTAATTAAAAATTAAAGATATTTAAAATAATGATATGGTTATCTCAGTTTAAAGTTATTAAGTACAGTAATCTTTCTTGGTATAAATGAGTGAGTTTATCAACCTTGTGTTAAAGGAGCATAAACAATAAAGATTAAGTTTATGTTAGGTTTATTTCTTCATACTTTATTAATTGATTTTAATACAGAAATAACATTATATCAATGCACACTAAACATAGATTTTTATTTTTTACTTAAAATAATAAAAACTCACACAAAATCTTGTGTAAGCAAAACATATATTCATTATATTGTGCTAGGCAGGGAGCCGGTAACACTGAAAGTCCTGTCATAGCAAATCAAAAAATATTTATTTAAATAAATAGTACATAAGTATAGGAATAAATTAAGCTCGGTATGCGTGGATTCCTATTGCTGAAACAATGTTATATTATACACTTTTTTCATCAACTTAGCAATTAAAATCGATGCATTAAAAGTGATGCATTAAGCTCTAAGCGGGGTATTGTTTGTGGTTTTGCAAATGGACTTATTCTAAATTTAGAACATAACAAGGTGCAAATGACATAACTATCTACCACTCTTAAATAATTACAACAGCCATAACCTGTAAATATTGCAGCGTCAGAAAATTCTGTAAGTTGCACTTTCTTAACAACTTTTGGAACAAGTATATATCTAGGAATGAAAACCCATGCTTGAGTCATTACAAAACTGTAATGAACTGTTCTGTTCTGTATTATATTTTCAGGTAGGACAGGTTCCAACCAGTTTAGTTATGCAGCCCACAGCTTCTACATTATTTTTTTAACCTTTATCATTATAAGACCTAAATCAGATTATAAAATTTTGCTTGGTAACTAAGAATATAATTCTTAGTAATTAAATAATTACCAAATTTTTCAGGACATGAAATAATAAAGCAATGAATTACTTTTCTGTAAGATGCTGCCTATCTAATGGAATAACTAACAAAATTTTTGAGCAATTAGATTACCATTTGTATGTTTCAAATCAACCTAAATGTAAAAATTTTGTTAGCTGTGCTTTTGCATTCAATATAGTATTAAAACCTAAATGAAGCAGCAAATTAAAGTGTATATGTCTGTTAGCCAGTTCCTTTAAGCAATGAGTAGCAAAAATTTTTAAAATGAAAATAAACTTATGTACGTCCCCACCGAGGGGCTCGAGCCTACCCTAACTATGTTAGGGCGATTAGGCCTTAGTCAACCACGCTGGCCCAGTGCGGATTGGTTGACTACGTACACCTTTGAATCGCTTCGCAGATGTACGCAGGTTTCCTCACGATGTTTTCCTTCACCGTAGGAGCGTCGGATAAATGTACATATGAAATTCGGAACGGAAAACACATTGGTACACGGTGGGGATTAGATCGCAGGCCTCCCGATTCTATGCGGCGCATAAACCAGTGCCGAGACCACAGCGCCACCGACGACGCTCATTTACATGGAATTTGTTTAATGTTGGATATCAAATTTCTAATATTAAGTGTAGTAGATTTTTTTATAGAATTTATATCAATCTGTCAATACATCCATATGTAATTATTTACAATTTTATATTTATTGTTGTAGCGATTATTTAATATTGACAAAGCTTGTTAATATAATAACTTTCCAAACAGTTTTTTATTTAAATAATATAATTTTTTTCAAATCATTAAATAAATCATTCTTATTAATTAACAAAACAGCGATAAATGGCATATATTCACTGAAATTACCTGTTAAAACTGGAATCTCAATATTGGGCAGCTCTATATCTATGTTGACTTGTTCTGTTAACAGGCATCTGAGATTTTATACACATACTAATCATACTAAGAGCAACTAAATACTGTTCCTCAACTTCCTCAAGATCTTCAGAATCTTGTGGATCAATAACTATAAATATTATAGACAGTTTTGCGTAATCTTGGAAAGACTAAATTTACCTATCCTCCTATAGTTACCTTGTACCTATAGTGTTTGAATTTTATAATTCTTGTTATGTTTGCCTTTCTGTAACCCCTTTGGGCACGCAACGTGGCTAATTCTTTTGACATTGTTCGAATGTCATAATAACGCAATTTGTAGACAATAATATTAGACAAACGTATGTATATCAAATAATATATCACAAACTAATACTTTAGAAATATTACAAAACTGAGCAAAAACAATAGAAATATTACAAAACTGAGCAAAACATGTGGCGTGCCACATCCGTGTCAAAAATTCTTTAGATTAACTTTATTTTATTGTAACTTAATTTTAGGTTATCTAGCTAGCACAGGAAGTAAGAAGAGAAAATAGAAATTTTTGATCCTTGAGAATAGAATTTTGTAGGTCAATACAAAATATCTGTCCCGAGCGGGAATTGAACCCGCAACCCTTTGCATATTAGCCGATCACTCGACTGCTGCTGCTCCAGAAGTGTTGTCATTTTACAATAATTTTGATGTTTTCAGTATATTTCATTTCTATTTAGCACACTACTGTATAAATAAACCTAAATAAAGCCTGACGTATATTTATTGCCAATTAAAAATAACATAAATTATGGAATTCCTGAAGTCATTTGCTTTAATCGTGCTACAGTCGGGAATCAACGTTGCAAACATTTCAATTTATCCGAGTTCTTGCTACCACACTGTTAACTTTTCAGTTAACAATGTGGTAGCAAGAACTCGATATGATATTTCTATCAGCTTAAAGATTAGTAATTATTTATTTTACTTCTGTTTTCTAATTATTCATTGCAGTTATATGGAAACAATGTCGCCATTTGTCAGAGTAATACACAAATCAGATTTGGAATCAGAATATAAATATCCCCGGCGCGAATCATATGTCCCAGGGAGTGCTCTGTGGGCGATTGTGTTGTCTGTTCCATGTTTACTCTCTCTATTGGCCTGGGCTGCTTGCAACGATTGTAATGATGCATTTGAGGTATGAAAATAAAAACATCTGTTTAATATATATAACTCGATATCTATGAACACGTACGCAAAGGTTTACAAAATATGTTTTGTTTTTCACATAACATGAAGATTATTCTCTCTTAATTGTGATGATAGGCAGTGAAATTATGATGGATGCATACTTCACTATGATTCATCAATACCTGATGTGGTGCCTACTTATAATTGTCTATTATGAATATACAAATACAGGTATGATAGTGGTGGATAATCATAAATTTAATAACCAAACCTTGAACCTCCAGATTAGAAGTAGATAGTTTCAGCGACTAGAAGTGGAAAGAACTTTTGCATTCACATTGATTAAACAGTCATAAATATGTGACACCTTTAATAAAACTGCTGGTAAAAGAAGGAAATATTTATTGCAGTTGTTATTGGCATGGTCTCTTGCTTTGGGGTTGAATGGAGTGCTGACCGACACTGTCAAATTAATATCTGGTATGTATTTTTTTGCCAATAACAAAATTTATTACATATATTGTTTTGCTGTGGAATTGCATTTTGCAAAAAAACAATATCGGTATAAAACTGCGATTACATAGCAAGACATTTGCAATTTGGCTCATAATAATTTATTTATGTAAATAAAGTGATGCGTGATTCGTGATTCGTTTTATAAGCCACTGTCCTCTAGGAGTCCTCTAATGGTAGCTTTTACAAATCTGTTAACAAACAACAAGAAATCCAACTAACAACTACACTTGCTCTTATAGCTTTAGTTTATTTGACCGTATAGAATTAAAAACAGAAATGATATATAAGAAAGAGCCACAAGCATTTGACATCTGTACGACTGGGATGAGATATGACGGCAAATGATTTTAAGGACAAAAGAAAATTATATGTTACAGGATAAAGTTATATAACCCGCATTCACACGATTACGCTTGCAATAGATAAAGAAACAACTGTTTACCTTGTTATTTATTTTGCCACAGCGTAGATATTAAAAGAATACTAGATACTAAGATTATTTCAGTAGACAAAGAATTCCCAAAAGATTCCGTTCAAAAAGTTGAATGATTTAATAAGTCTACAAAATAACAGGTTACAAAATAAGCTTTGCTCTGACTGAGAACAAATGATATAATTACTACTAACGTATTTTTTATGAATTGGTACGAACAAATGTATTGAATGAGACGAACATACAGGAAGTCAGGCTTATATTGTAAAATTTGGTCTTGATAAAATTATTGGAAAGTGTGTAAATTTTAAATTAATATGGCAATATAAATCAGGCTATTAAACGCAGTAGTTTTTATGAACTTTTGAACTTTCTCAGTCCAATCTATTTCCTGTTTAAAATGAGGACACCAAACTAAATAACCAAAATTCAACAGTCAACTAGTGTGTTGGTATTGGAAATTAAGTGCGCAGGTGCTGTCAGAATTATAGGTCTTGCTGTTTTCATTTTCAGTTTATATCCAATTCAAAGCAAAAACGCTATACCTCGGCTCAGCGTTGCTATCTCACACTGGATATTATCATATATTAAAAAAATGTGACTATCTCGTTTACTCGAAGATAGAAGGGGCTATCTACCAATATGAAGTTGATAACACTCGTAGAACACGTACGTTTGTTAGCAAATTGAGTTTATCTAATTACACGGATTACACTTAACGATTGCTCTTACAAATTAATATATTGGTTATTTCGTCTGATTAGCTGACAGAGGTCAACCGATACATAATTATTGTTAATTAATAAGTAATAATGATTTTAATAGTACTGAGGAATCATACGAGGATGTATGCTGTCAATAATATTGATTGTTTAAGTTAGTTAGTCAGAGAGGATACTAGGTAATCATTGATTATGTTATCAAATGGATAGAAAATCCATTTAGCGGAATGCTAATTTAATGTAACAATGCATAATTCAAATATGTTTATGCACAATTTTAATATATATCGTTTCGTAATTATCTTTTAAACTATATGTTTGATTTAAAATGTTCTTTTAATGTTTACGCTAAATCATACGTCGCTGTATTGAAATGTTGCGGCATCGTTCTATGGGTCCGTGGCCATCTGGAAGTCTATTGCCTGAACACAGTATTGTACAGCAGTTGAAGAACCTATGGCGTAGCGTTTATCGTCACAGTACCAATTACTCATAAGTGTGAATAATTATTATAACTACGACGAAAACCTCATAGAAGTGATCCATGCTTTAGAACATATTAAATGGGACGTTGTAGGCCTGAATGAAATGATAAGAATGGGTGAAAGGGTTACTTCTCATGCAAACTACGTACTCTACCATATATGAGAGACCCAGGGTCATAATAGCAAAACTAAAAATGAAATCGACTTCATATTGGCATTAAAGCTTAATTTCAACACCAATACTATAGGCGTCGTCGCTACGAAAATAAGAAGACTAAAATGGAGATGGGTGGGACATATGATCAGAGGTCACGATAAATGTAGTAAAAATGTCACAAGATGGCACCCCAGAGAAGGCAAAAGGAAGAAAGGTAGACCACAAAAAAGATGGGACGATGACAACCGTCAGGTTGCTAGAGTGATGTGGAACAGAGTACCCAAGAAAGGTTACAATGGAAAAAGTTGGACACCTTTGCCGATTGGCAAACAGATCTGCACAATATAAAGAAATCTCAAATAGTAGAATAATGGCCGTTTTCACCAACCTTGTCTTAGCTTAGGCGACTCCTAAATGACATGCTGTCACTTTTTGTATTAACTGAAAAGAGTGAGACAGCATGTCTCTTAAGAATCGCCTAAGCTAAGACAAAGTTGGTGAAAACGGCCATAAGATTAGTATTAAAGATTTATATTTTACTAGATGCAAGATAAATTACTATATTATAAGGTCCAAAAAACTTCTCTAGGTAAGCTACCCTTGCAATCAGAAAAAATATGAATACGAAAATCAGGCAATCAACTGTAGGTAGGCGTATAACAATCCTAAGACCAATCTAATATACAACTTATACCTGTCTATAGGAACTTCGAGCTGCGGATGATGTCAAAGATACTACAACGCCAATTATATACTTTTTGAAGTGTTTGAATTCTTATGTTCAGGTCGGCCAAGACCGGACTTCTTCTATCGCTGCTTCCCTGATGGCATACCGACGGAGGATCTGCAGTGCACAGGGGACCCAGACGATATTATGGAGGGAAGAAAGTCGTTCCCGAGCGGACACAGTAGCTGTGAGTATCTCGATCTTGACCTTATCGGGAATGTGTGGTTAAATAGAAATACCTTATGTATTACATTGTTTGAATGCAGACTATAGCATGGCATATTTCATATAACTACATATATCGCCTATTTTAATCAACATAGATTTCATTGATGGGGAGTTTGACACACCGGGGCCATATTAGAAAAGAAATACTTGTTTAATTTAATGCGTGTCGTAATCACGGCTTATCTCGTTCTAACTGCACTATATAGCTGTATGCTAGAGTAAGACGTACCTGTATCTTTGAACAATGCCTCTCAACTAGTACCGATATAGTGCATGATTATAATAATGATTTGTTTTATTTTCTCAACACTATACATTTATTGACTATGCTTTAAAAAAGCAGATTACATGTAGGCGAGGCACAGTGTTCGAAATGACCAATCTAGAGGGACAAAATTAAATACTGCGTTTTCATGGATAAATCGTAGACAAAATGTAAAAAATCAATCGGTAAAGTGCGAATCGGAACGCACGCGATTGGTTCCATAACAGCGTACAACAAAAAGATAAAAAAACACTTTTTTTGTATGGGGACCCCCTTTAATTTCTTACTTTATTTTATTATTATAATTTATTATTATTGCGGCTGTAGTAAAACAAACTCTGTGAAAATTTGAAGTGTCTATCATTTACAATTCAAACATTGGAACAGAAAATATCGATAAAAATTATATTTTTGTATGGGGGCCCCCTTTAATTTCTTACTTTATTTTATTTTTATAATTTAGTATTATAGCGGCTGTAATAAGACAAACTCTGTGAAAATTTGAAGTGTCTATCATTTACTATTGGAACAGAAAATACAGATAAAAATTTTATTTAACAGAAAATATAAAAAAAATGCATCTTTGTATCTTATATACTTTTCAAAAGGTTTTTTCAGTCGTCCAACGTTAGGTGTGGGAGATCTTCTAAATATTGGGCACTTCTTTTCATAAATAATCTCCTCTTCTAGCCAATCCAAGTCCATAAAACTTGCGAAATAAGTCAAGCCGTCTTCGTTTCTCTACCCATTTTTGTCGAATTTTCTCGCACTCGTTCTTAATAAATGCAATAAATTGCTTTTCATCTTCATCATTTAATAGTTCGTTGGTGTAGAATGGCTTTAAGAAATCAATTGTACTTTTTAGTATTTTCTTTTGAGAGGTGGAACGCCAGATGTCGAAAAGTTCTTTTCGCCTAGGTTTCACTCCTGCCGACACAAAATTAAATTTATGAAGAATCGCAAAAAATCGCAACTTGAATTGGTTTACATTTTAAAATAGATAAGTAAAACTACAATTTAAAATTAATTTGAAGTACTGACTTAGCCTGACAAGTACGATTTAAACTTTCTAAAGTAAAAATTAGTCAAATATTCACTATAAATAAGGTACCTACTTCGAAGCTAGACTAAATAATTATAATACACAACATCAAAGAAAATATACTGTAATATAATAGTTACATACCTGCAGAAGACATATCCATTATTCAAAATAACTTATTATCACTTTAACACAAATCACATGCAAACACACTGACGAACGTGGCCGCACGGAACTATACGTTATTTACATGGGTGGGCCAATTGAGACACCTGACCCTTTTTTCGTTGCGGTAATGAGACATAGACAATGCAGTTACTAAGAACAGAGTATGGACAATATTTTGGATGAATAAAATCACCTTTTTTGTATATAAAAAAAAAAAATATTTTCTACCTTTTGTCCCTCTAGATTGGTAATTACGAACACTGTGCGAGGTGAGAGACTGATGTCTAAGGTAGGCAAAAAATCGCCTGTATCTCACAATTACCAGGCCCTCACATTCGACAGCAAACTAACCACACATAGACTAGTCGATATGACTGGCATCATGACGTAATAACTATATTCATTAATTGTAAATATGAAATACATATACACGTACAAATAATAAAGTTTGGAAATATTACAAAGTAGGGGACGACAAAATTATGACGTCACGATTGCAGCGTTTTTAGTGTGGATCGTTTTTGGGCACGATAATGCTGCATATGTACCTGTTTTTTTTTTTTTTTTTTTTTTTGTTCCCCTGAGGAAAATGCATTAAATTGCATACCCCGGCTGTGGCGAGCCGGGGTTATGTGGGGCTCTCCTCCCCAGAAGGGGGAGGCCTACCCACTAAAAACCTCAGGGATGGCCTTCCTCAGGCATGTAGGGAGCCCCCGGGAACACAAAGGCCACTTCCGGGAACCCCCAGCCTCCGCTCCCCTCTCTAGAGGGGAGCCCTCCTCGGGGGAAGCTACCACCTCCCCCGGTCCCCTCCACCGACGACGCCCCCCGGCCACGGAAGGGGCGTGGTCCATCCCGGGTCGCCGTAGCGGTCGCCACTTCCTCGCGCCCGCCGGCGACCCGCGGCGGCGCCGCAGCTGTGCTACCGAGCCCGGCGCCGCCTCCTTCGAGCGGGATCGGCCATCTCCCGACCCCGCTCGGCGGCCTCCTTCTGGAGCATTACTGCTTCACAGAAGGAGGCCACAGCCCTCCAACCTCCCTCGTCCGCCAGCATTGCCGCAATCAATGCCGGCGGAGACAGATCTCGCCCGATCTCTGCGACCAAGACTCGGCGCTCGGAGGCCCACGCGGGGCACTCCGCCAGCGTGTGCTGGGCCGAGTCGAGGTCGGATGCGCAGTGGTGACAATGTGTCGATCCCTCCCGTCCTATTCGACACAGATACTCACCGAAGCAGCCGTGCCCGGTGAGTATCTGAGTCAATCGGTAGGTGACCTCCTCCTTCCCGTTGAGCCAAGCTTCGGCTGCATATGTACCTACATGTTACTTTGTTCCTTTTACAATAATTCTCAGATATCGTGTACACTAATGGACACTTTACAAGTCGTGTGTATATGTAGGTATGTGTGGAGTAACGACATCTAATACACATCAAAGGCAGAGAAAGATGCCCCAGGTTGTGATAAAATATTCGTATGCTTCAATTGTTTTAATATAATAAAGATCATATTAAAGCAAAGATATTTTTTTTTTTGTTAAAATTTTAAACAGTCCAGCCGATATTACCTCACAGATATACCTATACCTCACACAGGTACACTTACGTATTTTTAATAGTGACGTACCGAGTCACTGTTTGGATGGATCGAGTCGATTCGAGTCAGTTTATAAGGTATTCGAATCAGGACTCGATTCCCTGATTCGAGCCCAGTACACGAATTCTATGTTTGGTATTCGAATATTTCTAGACACAAGTCTGATTCCTATACCCGAGTCTAGAAATTCGAGTCTGGAAATTCTAGTCCAGTCCAGAACTAGAGACCGATTTTAGAACAAAATCAAAACAAAAAGTTGCAGGTTCAAACTTGTTTGTAATATTAGGCCCCCGCCACTTCATTGCTTATGTAAACAGTTTGCGAGTACAAGCGAGTTATCCAAACTCGAATAATAGACTCGAGTCAGTAGGACTAGTGTAAATAGAATCGAGTTAGCGAGTACGAAGCGATTCTTCCTGACTCGAGTACCGGAATCGAGTCCAGCGTACTCGAATCAAAATAAATTGGTATTCGAGTAGGCGAGTCCAAAGCAGGAATCGAGGCTGACTCGAGTCAAACCTTACCGGGCACATCGCTAATTTTTAATTTATTTATATGATTGTCGAGTATTTTGTTCGCATGTAAATTGCGTATGTAATTTATTTTTTGCATAACTATTGTATAATGTACAAATATTGATATATTTTTCCACCAGTGTCGTTTTGTTCGCTGGGTATGGCAACCGCGTGGATTTGCGGCCGCCTTGGTGTTCTGTCTCGTAGGAGGGGCAGCGCTTTAAGGGTGGTCTGTTGCCTAGCGCCTCTTGTTGTAGCGTCGAGCGTGGCGTTGTCTAGAAGTTGTGACTACCACCATCATTGGCAGGGTAAGTGGTTATTGAAACATAGGTTAATGCGCTTAAGTTAAGCAGCTTCCTTAGAATTTAGAGTACAGGCCGTCTAATCCCTTTTAATATTACGCCAAACTTTGTATGGTTGAATGTTTGTTACTGTTTCACGTAAAAACTACTGAACAGATAAATAAACTTTATAATAATATATGTTATACATCAGAATAACACATAGGCTACAGTTTATAAAGATACCGTCTTTCTTATGTTGACAATATTGTTACGTTATTATAGTGCAACATAATATTCATAATATTTGTCGTTTTCTACATTACGCTAATATAAGGTACTCGAAATGCTAATACTGCGCGGGCACGAGTTATTAGTCTATACTAATATTATAAAGAAGTAAAGTTTGTGTGTTTGTATATTTGTGAAATTGTAAGGGGTAATCTCAGGGTCTACTGAACCGATTTTAAAAATTCTTTCACCAATAGAAAGCCACATTATTACTGAGTGTCATAGGTTATATAAAAAACTGAAAAATAAAAAGGCTTTTACGTGGTAGTCCGTTTTGCAAAGTGAATCGGAGAAAAAACGGGCAGCGGATGGCGCCCGATGGCTTCTGGTTTAATTCGGTTCGCGTTCGTGCTCCCTTTGGGGATTATTATTATTTTGCCCAACGAAGTGGGCACTGGTCAGCTAGTGTGCTATAATACTCGTATATCTGTAGAAGTATTCCTATTTTAGTTGAAGTTTTGACATTATTTTCTTAGGTGGGCCACTCATAATAAACAAAACTTCTTACCTTTCTTTATAGACTCTTTTCTATACAGCTACTCCCAAAATCTGTGTCAAGCTTTGCAAGAAAATAATGTTTCCTAAGATGCTAACGAGTAAGCGCCTGACATTTGATTGTTTATTTCAGATATCTTGGTGGGGTCTTTATTAGGTTACAGCATAGCGATATTTTGCTACCGCCAACATTACCATCCGCTGTCTTCTGATCTATCCGGCGTTCCGTACGTGGTCACCAACGGCTCTATAATGAAGTACGTGAACGGAAAGCCGGACATAAGTCCAGTGAAAGAGAAGGAGTTAGAATCTACGCCACTTCTGAACGGGAGGAAGGAAGATAAGTGGATTTAAAGGTACGAAGAAATTCGGAGATTAAAATATGTAATGGCGTTCTGTTACCATAAACCTCAAGTTTAGTAATGTTAAAGTACCTTTGGCAAGAACAAATTCGCCCCGTTCTTATGAAATAATTATATATATATGTATATAATTATTTCATAAGAACGGGGAACGGGGAATATATATATATCAATACCCTCAACGAAGCCACATTCTACGCATAGTGTGAATGAAGAAAAGTTATGTCATCTCAAATTAATAGGAAATTACCTTTAGTTATATATATTAAAAAATAACGTTCATCGCCAGAACCGCCTATAGAAACAAATTCTGTCTTACTTGCTGATAGTAACATTAGTTTTTTATTTTGTTAAATGTTTAAATAAATAATGTTAAATAATAGAAAGAGTAATTTCACAAAAATGAAATTCTTAATGTGTGAATGTTTTGGATATTTTTTACATTGCAGGCTGATTGGTAAACACCCTGACAAACTTAAATATTGCGTACGTTTCAGTTTACGAGGTGTGGCTATCAAATAACGAGACTAACGGTGTAAAATATTTTATTTTGATTTTATACTTTATTACTTATTATTACCTGTGGCTGTACTTTTATATTTTTTATAGCATTTTAATAAAAAAAACCATAAATATTATAAATGCATGTTCCCCATTCAGCTCGTATTTTCATTATTCTTTTACGGAGTTCAGCAAGAACGTGAAGGTAGTAATGTTGATTAATACTTTGACCCTCAGGAACCCAGTGAAGGTACACAATCCCATGAATATTGAAAAAAACAATCATCATTGCTTTTCGATTTGCTCATTCGAGCTTTTTAGGCTCTCGGTGAACGTGGGCCTTGTTGTCACTCGAAAACACGTGGACGCGATAAACATTCATTGCCATATACTTCGTTCAATAAATTATAAGTTTCAGTAGCGGTTTTTCCAAGTTTCATATGAAATTTCACAACAATTCGTTGCTCTACTGTTACACTTTACATTTTTCCGGCGAAACATAAAAACAACTCTAATGCGAATGAAGGCACTCGAAAGAGAAGGCTTCACGATAACAGTTGTTGGTTGCTGGCGTTTGGTGCATATGCACTTCTGTAGCAGCGTTAGTCTCGTTATTTAATAGCCACACCTCGTATGCTGGTGTTAACATGTATAAATAAAATGTATGTCAATAAATAGAAATTGTAGACAAATATAAAATTGTCGATTAGCTAAAATACTTCATACGAATAAAAATGATTATCGATATATTAAATACTTATGAATGTAAAAAGATTGCTTGCTGACAGAAATATTATTGATGAAGGTAAAATATAATAAACAAATTGTCGGTTAATAAATAAACAAAAGATATTATTGTTACCAGGAAGTTTATATTTAAGTATTTTTTATTTATTCAGTTGTGATTTTTATTGATGTATATATATTAAAATATTTATTTATACAGTTGTCATATAATGAAGGGTATTAAAACATGTGTACCCCTTGTGTAATAATAGTATCACACGAGTGTTAAATTCCAAATTATGTACAATTGCATGCATACAAGACTTTATTTATCAATAAGCATGATGTGAATTTTCTGTAAAAGGTTTTAAAATCATTAAGTGTTTTACATACACTCACGCCTTTTTCCCACGGGGGTAGGCAGAGATTACGTCCTTCCACTTGCTACGGTCCTTACATATCTCTTTCGCTTCATCTACTTTCATAACATTCCTCATACATGCTCGACGATTGCGGGTACTTCTGACCTGGCCTTTTTTGAGGACACTTTCGATGTTTTATGACATTTGGAAGGGTTGCCGAGTAATTAATTCAAACTATAATTCACCTTTATTAGTAATTCATAATATTTACAAATTTTCTTTAACTTGTTTGTTGATTTGTTTTAGTGAAATGTTCTTTTTTTTCTTTTAATGTATCAATATATCTTGAAATGAGAATTAAGAGTAAGACTGAAGAGTAGAGCCTTTGCCCCAACGGGTTGATGATTGTTTAATGGGCAAAGGCTGGAGCCGTTGTATAGTGAAATTTAGTACATTGTAACACTCAATTGATGTTATAACGGTTAGAATGGCACTGGGTGGTATTGATGTAGGCAATACAATGACTCCTTCAGAAGCGTCTTTTTTATTTTGGATGTGACAGGAATGGTTTATTAGGTGTGTATTAAAAACAAACATTAAGAAAATCCCTGTGTTAATCTAATTAGATAGAATATTACTGTACAAGTATTATGAAGAGATTTTACACAAATATAGATTTTGTTACCATAGTTGTAGGAATATATTTTTGTACTTATGTCTTAGTGAGGCTATTTTTGTTATAATATGTTGTAAGTATTTATTTTGTGTTAACTTGTTAACAACAGTTGCGATTGATGATTGTGCTGGTTGCAATATGTTTTTAAAATTCCAAAATAAGTATTAAACTGCAACTTCTGCATTTAAGGTTTGATTGTTGATCCGTTTGAATTTCCGTTGATATTGTATGTATCGTACAGCAACGCATCAGACTACATATTTGTCTTGATACAGCTCTTACGTCGCTCGTAATCGCGGCAGTTATCAATATGCAAATGTACAGCCTGATGTGTGGCTGACTCTGTATATAACACTGACGAACTAATTTGTGTTAATTTATTATCAAAAAGTAGATAATATGTACGCTATAATTAAATTTCATTAAGTTATTCCGATTTTGCACCATTAGCTGTGTTGCAACAACAGTCCAACTTGAATTTATTACTTAAAAACATCTAATGTTAGTGTTATATGATGGCGGATAAATATCGAAACCACTAGATTAATAAAAGTTTGATTTCAGTTGGAACATGTAAAGGCCTAGATTTAATAAAGAAATTAAAATTTTGTGTTAGACAGAACATAGATTCGCTCGAGACCAGTGACTCTACCATGAGTTTGCTATCATTTTCGATAGATATTTGACATGTAGTAACTATTAGAAGTAATATCAATTTAATATGAAAATTATACAATTACGTTACCGCTAGGGGTGTTGTACAAAGTATTCATACGAAAATTTACGCCGTCGTTGTCGTTAGCAAACTCATGGTAGCTTGAAACTAACTCGCCAATGATGCCCTACGTTATCTAACACGAGCCATACTGCAGTCGACATCAATAGTTACGAACACTGTTACGATCCTACGAAGACCTAGATAGTCTTCGACATGATGTGACAGAATGTGCTTAAATATTAGCTTACCGTGTCTACTACTGTTCGTCGAATAGTCAGGACTGTGACCTCATATCTGGATAACAGAAGATTCTAAGTCCCGATTGAGAAAATCAACTCCAGCGAACGTTAACTTCATTAACGTTGGAGTACCACAAGGTCTGCTGTCTTGCAACTATATGTTATACCATATCCTCTGGTTAACCTGGGTATCATATTGACACTTTAATATGCTAAAAATATATGTCTGGCATCGTTTAGAAGACTACAAAACGCGACAGCCAAAATTGAAAGTCAACTGAATGCCCTGCCAAAAAAGTTGCGAGATCTCAGTAAACGTAGCGTATGACGAGGAACATGCAATTCTAGGCATACGAATCGAATGGTTATGTAAGATGAATTACCTCTTAGTAATTATTGACAAAAACATCACTATGGCCTTACACGTAGCTAAGACCGTCCATCAACTCAAAACAGCCAGAGCGCTCCCGAGACCTACAGTCGTCAAAGACAAAGTTTGGATTATACAAGTTCGGGCTGCAATGTTCGAACACCTGCAGATCAGATATATTGATTGCCATTAACAACGCGCGACTACCCGATAGAAGAAAACTTTCCAGAAACACGATACCCGAAATAAAGAAAAACTTAAAAATAAAACGAAAGAAACTCGTTAATCCTTGATCAGTTCTCCCGATTCTCCCACAAGCAAGAAAAGAGAAGAATTTCACTCAGGCGAGTCTGTTTATTTATATTTATAACAGAAGACTACGGAGCAAAATAAAACGATATATAATATATTCTACAAATTAAATTAACATGAATACACGGCACGGAAAATCATAAAAATTCACTGTTTAAAGGGCTGAAAAGATAGAGACAGGTTCCGTCTGTTTTTCTGGATTCTTGTTTCTTAAGTAAGTTCCTATTCTTATAGATGGTAGATGTACTCTAGTATTGTTCCAAGTACCCTTCGGCCGAATCTTTATACTAGCCAATACAGCATTCATAAAAACAACAAAATTCTTAAAAAGCTGTTAAAGAATAATGTGTTTAATTTTTGAGAAAAAGAATTATGTGACGTCACCTCAGATGATTTGTCTATCACAAAAATACAGTAAAAGTATGGCGAAAGTGAAATACGAATCTTTTTAAAAAAAGTCTTACTTTATTTTTATAATTAAGCCTGGCCTTGAATATTCGTACGCATTTGTGAATGATGCACCCTTTTTTTTTCTCCCTCTATGAGAAAAACAATATAATAATGAAACATCACATACTTATATTTATTAGTACGGACTAAATGAAGCTATCCAAATCGTTCAAATTTCCTTAATAGATTTTCATTCTAATGTCGAATACAGAGTTGTAGTTTTTCATAATCGCTTACCATCAGGTGATCAGTCTTCTAATTTGCCTCCATATTACAAAAACAGAAACTTTTACATTACACAAAAAACATTGGTTTCCTTGAACTTAGGGTATCCACAATTTCAATCATTTTTTCGATATCGTTGCTTTTGAGATAGATCTGTACAAATAATTAAACTTACCGAGAAAGTAAACTTATTAAAGTAAGTTCACTATCTTAGGGCAGTTGTATACATCAGTTGTCAATATTTTTTTATAAAGTGTTTTAGTACTTAATGAGTGAATAAGTACTTATGGTTATTTTCGTTAACAGCCGATGATAATTTGATATTATTACCGTTTATACCATTAGTCGTCTATAACATAAATGAAACTTTTCCTATAAATTAGTTCGTCACGTTATTACTAAGTCTAAACAAATTAGGTGGGACGTTTATTTTAAGGCTTTGTTGAAAAACTTCAACATCCAATATCTATTACCACTAAAAGGATTGTGAGATGCCGATAACATATAATTATCAAGTTCGTAAACTTTTTAATGCTATTGAATTGAGTATACATTGTAGGTCAGTATGTCTTTTCTTTGGTTTGAATTGAATTTGAATGAATATACCTAAAACCTAAGAAATATTTCTTTAAATATACAGATATAGTTTTCTCTAGTGATAAAATTTCATGTGTTTATGAAGGAAGAATGTTTTTTTTTAGGTATGAATATTATCATCATCACATGCCTCCTAAATCAGTCGTATATTCACGACACAGAGTAAGACAAATGGTGATATCCACCAAATATAATATCAATATATCCAAATAATATATATGTAGTTACAAAACACAAATGTCGAAATTGTAGTAGTATCACAAATCAAATAAGATAAAAATATAGTGCTGCCAAGTTACCTATTATGTAAGAGATAAATAAATATATAATTCCTATTATTACAAATATGTATGAGATTTATTAATATGGTACATTATTTATGATTATGTGATATAGGTAGATACTGAAATTATTTTCTAAGTACAAGTTAATGTGGTATTTTATGAAAAGATAAAATATTTTTGAAAACAGGATTTTTCATTTTTTGTTTAATCCCCAGATTTTTCTATTTCATAGATTTACTTTTAAGAAATGTTGTTGCTTGTACAGAATTTTGGATTGCACATCATCAAAAAATATTTAACATACAGGGTGTCCACATTCTGGAAAGTCAGGGAAAGTCATGGAAAAGTCAGGGACGCTTGAGGTGGTCAGGGAAAGTCAGGGATATTGAGAGGCTACCTGGAAAGTCGGGGAAAATTATAGATATTTTTGTAAAAAACAAAATCAAGTCATTGCAAAATTTATCAAACTATAAATTGAAATGAATAGTACTTACTAATAGCCATTACACAAAAATAATAAGGAATAACCTGCTATACTGTTTATGTGTGCGTAAAATGCATGTCGAGATGGACATAGAAAACCTAAGCCATTATCGCAATAATAACTAAATTTTCAATAATAATAATAAATAAGATAGCTATTTTAATTGATGCCTGCTTACGCATTGTAATTTACACTGATGTTAACATTGTATATTGAGAATTATTTCATATTTTTTGAACTTATGGTTCAAAAGTTAGACACTTCGTTTTTAACTTTTAGGGCAATTATTTCAGGAAAAATAAATTTTATCATAAAATAATGTTAGAAAACCCCTATTAATAGCTATCCAACGATAAATCACAGAGTTAGAGTACAGACGAAAAAAATCAGTCCCTCAATCACGTGTATCCCCCTTAATTTATTTTTTTTATTTGTGCACATTGTCGGCCTTATTAATATACATATTTGTTCTAAATTTCAACTCTAGTGCTAACAGTCACTGAGATAATCCGCGGACGGACGAACGGACAGACAGCCATGGCGAAACTATAAGGTCGGCATTTTTAGGGTTCCCTAGTAAACTAGGAAAAATGCCGACCTCACTAAGTGTGGAAACAGTGCAAGTGAATGATGACTAATTTTAAATATGGTTATAAATACGTTTGGTCAGGGAAATTTGAAATAATGGTCAGGGATAGTCAGGGAATTTTTTTGAACAATAGCTGTGGACACCCTGACATAGTTCTACTTAAAACAGTTGATCTATCACCAATACAAATTGGTATATTTTATAACGGTAGCCCGATTGATCAGACCACAGAAGAAAATTGCCTGTGGTTTGACGAGTAAAACTATATACACCATCAGACATTGGGTAAATAACATTTTGACAAAATTTGTCTTCAGAAAAGAATTGACGATTTAAATTACAAATACAATAAATTAAATTACATAATAAATATTTTTGCAAATAATCACTTGATTTTAATGACTATTAAAAAATTATGATTGTTAAACATTCAGCAAAACTGAACTCATATTTGTTATTTAGATATATTTCTTAAGTCAAACTATCCAGACTATTTTAGGTATTGGGTATATCTGAACAGCGATTATATCATTGGCTTATCAGTTAACCAATAACAGAACTGTAGTAATATAACAGTATCTTATAGTATAGGTATACTAATACAGCTTTAAATTAAAATATACGTCATCAGTTTATTATTAATATATTAAAACATTTCATGCACATAAAAATTACATAACACATTACACATATTCAATTGAATTATACAAATAAGAGAATTAGGTAGATAGAAAGTTACAAAAATGCAATAACTTATAAGTAAAACCATGGAAATTTCTTATATTTCATAGTGAGTGAATTTTGACCTCATTAGATTTGGTACCTACATATTTTGGAAGGTATGTTTTTTAATATTTAAAATACACTTATAATAGCTTGCGGGTGTTCCATTGCATGTTATTATGATATTTAGATATATATGATAATATTTCATAAAAAGTTTTATTACTTTTAATATACAATCAGATGGATTTTAGTTATTCCAAAATAATGGACCATGTTTACTGAGGGTTTCGCTTTTTGTATGAAAATATTAATTGAAAGAATAAAATGCTTTTACATAGAATTAGATATATTAAAATGTGATGTATTATGCAAAATGTTACTGAACATCATTAATTGAATTTAAACTAAACAAATATAGTCATTAGAATATAAATACTGTAATCTTATAAATCTAAACTAAGTTATATTAAGCTTACAAGGGAACCTGTAGAGAATGTTATATTTCGCTTTACTAATTTTGGATATTTTTTTTTATTATCCATCACAATTTTTTTATAATGTAATTTAAAATATGCTTTCTTACAACTAACTTATAATGGTTTGTGACTAGTGTTACTACCAAATTAATCTTTGACTGTAATGAAAGTCCTTCCATATAATTTCTTTTGTGAAAAATATATAAAAAATTGCACAATTAATAAGAAGGTACCACAGGAATTCACAAAGTACTAATGTGTTTGTTGCTTTAATAAACCGCAACCTTATTACTATGTATGGTATTAAAAAGTAACGGATTTCAATCATTTTTTGTAAAGCCAGTACTGTACAGGTACAAACTGTGTAAGGAATTAGGAATGAAACACAGTTCTGCTTGTGTAGATTATCATACAAATTAAACAATAAAAATATGTATACTGGTATTGTTGCATAGATTGCAAAAGAGTATTTACCAAACCAGCGGTTCCATATATAAAATGTGTAATGACGGTTATCAGCTAACAAGTAAGGATGGACAAGTGTGTTATAATGCACAATAATAAGACAACACATGCTCAGAAAAATAAACATAAATTTGTTGCGAAGGATCAAATGTAATGTGGATGGTAATTTCATAATAACATAGGGTAAGGCAAACACTCCATAAAACAATAAGAAGTATAAAACCTGTGGAACATGCACCACAACCTCATGGGCATTTTTGTCACCAACAACTATTGATCCATTCGTATAAATAAAAGCCAGGAATAATGCCAAGATTAAACTATGTGTAATTAGAGAACAGAAATCTTGTAATGTCAAAAACTTGAACATAGTAACAAAGAGAGTTCTGAAGTGATACCTTATAGCTATAAATACATCATTAATATTATAATACCGCTTGAGTTTGGTTGAATCGACATCATGCACAATTAATGAGTACTTGCTCAATTTGACATTTGTCAAGTATTCATTACCAAACACTCGAGAACTACGTAAGAAAATATCAAGAGCTTTGTGCCCAAAAACCATTGCAATCCAGACTATATTGGTTTGACGCATTAATACACTGCAGGCACCAAATAGAAATATAAAATATTTGAACTGATTAGTTAGACTAAGCCTTGAAAACAAAAGTAGGAATGTTAATGATAGAGTGTCAGTATAATATACATGTGAGAAAAAATATAATGGAGGAAGTAATGTTAGATTTAATGCTTGTGTGATAATTCTTATGTAAGAAGTGGTACCATAGATAAATCTCAATATTGACGCAAATAACATAAGATTGACACATGATGCTACTAAATTAATGAATCTCAAATTATAAGAATTACAAGAAAAATAGTTATTTCCTAAAAAAGTGGTTGAAACTAGGTAAAGACCTGGTAATGTAGTTATCTTGGAGTTCCAATAGGTAAAGTTACGCTGGCAATAAGATAACCCTTGTGGTATATGAAATAATTCGTCAATTACGACATGTATTGTCCCAAACACTCGGTCGAATATAATTTTAGAGACTGCCGCGTAAGCCGCCACTGCGATGAACAATGTTATATAATATTTCGTTACTGTCTTCATGTTGTTGAATCCTGTGACCAAAATTATGTATTGTAATGATTATCGCACCGCCGCGCCGTTTTCCATCAGTTCAGACTGAAATATAACCTTAATTTATAAATATGGTTTCAGATTGCGTAGAGATAGTTATATTTTTGTAGGCATCTTCAAATAATACACATTTATTTAAACCAATAAATGTAATATTTGCGGAGTAACTCTTACCTTTGCGATTTTTAAATTATTTTACAAGTGCCTATGAAACATGTCATTTTCTGAATCACAACAATACTAAACGAAATATAACATCAAGACTTCATTCTATCTTCCCTTTTCTGTATATATTCAACAAATCATTAAGACTGCTTATTTATTGTACAAGGACTATTTATGATTACAAATACTTAATTACATTTTAAAATTCTTCATTAATACAAAACACAACAAATCTCATTTGACATTATGAACGGCGGCAAACTGGGTGTTTGTAAACCTACGGTCCAAAATAGACATGCATGTGTTAATCCAACAAGACAATCGGTTTTAAACTCAGAGTTACAGCCCCCTAGACAAATGCCACACACTATTTATTCCGCAACCGTTAACGTCACTGCGTTAGCGTGACTAAAACGGTAGACAATGTGCATAAAGGTGGCACTTCATTTGGCGTTGCGTATTTGCGTGTTCATTATGCTCGGCCAAATAAGACCATGTGTGGAGGATTTATTCGTCTTCATTTGACATATTTGCACAAATAAGACAAAGCCACTTGTCGGTTTTTTATCACACATCAAAAGACGCAAATATGTCAATTATACCGTCCACACACAGCTCGCTCATTTGTGTGAGCGACAGCAACGTGTAAAAACGTGTTCACTGCTTGCATATTCTTAATCTGTGCTCAGCAAAATGGATTGGATCAAGTGTTTGTAATTATTCAACTATGTAATTAGTCAACAATACCTGAGTACATTTTAACACACATATTTATTGAAGAGTATGATCCTCATCTGAAAAGTTGTTCAGAACACTCGGCAGTACGTTTTTCGCCGTATACATTAAGACATCTAGGTACTTCATACTTAGGCTGGTCTATCACTGTGCGTACTCCAAATGTTTTTACTAATAATTCTATTTTACTCATCAAGTATGATTGAGATATTTTTTTTAAAGACTGACAATTTTACAATATTTAACTGTCGTCACTTTCTTTTATACCTTTTCTTATGTCACGGTAAAATAGTTTACTGTAGTTTGTATATATTATTAATAGTTGTTTTACGAGTACATTCTAAGTCTTATCTATACATTGGACAATTCAACATACAAACCTTAGTCTCGAAAGAAATCTCCCTTGAGCCTTTAAGACTTGTGAAGCGTTTTAAATCGGCACATAAACGCGAAAAACTATTTCTGTCCAATCTAAAATTTACTAAAATCTTTTTCAGTAATGTTGAATATTCTTTTGCGTTTTTCAACCCAAATTTGCCGTCTTAATCAGGTCTCTTCGTTTGAAGCAGTCCACAATAATCCCAGGGTATGCATCTTCTGTATGAATTATATTTAGCAGAATTGAAATCACAGTGGAGAGGCAAATATACTTATTTATTTTTTAGTAGTTCAATAGAGAGTTAGTGATAGAATGTAAATATGTCATGGTATAAAACAATACATTTAAAATAGGAACCAAGGGTGTGCTATTAGAATTAGACAAACTAAGGAGTATTATTTCTACAGCATCACAAATAAAATTACTATTTATTTTAAATACAAGCACATATTACATAAATTATAAAGTTATCGGTTTGCAGCACAGACTAATTAGAGATACTCAGCAACTTTGCGTCAATCTAAATGTAGGGTCGTCGGAGACGCTATTTGCGTTAGCGTTTCCTTAGCGTTTCTTTAGCAAGAGATGGCATTTGTCTAACAATTAGTATAACAAAACGTTGGGTTCATGCCGTCGTTAAGGAAAACTTTTCTGTAGCGTTTCTACACTGTGACAAGAAGGATTTTGTCTACCGAATCAGCAGATGGTCACGTGACTTATCACTTGCTAATGTAATTTTATTTCTGCAGCTAATGAACGCTAACGCTAAGTGGCATTTGACTCTAAAAACAAACGCAGTTGTGAAATATTTTTCAGTGTTCCACGACTGTTGTTTACTGTCTTCTTTCAGTCCATGTGATTCGTTTCATAAGTAAGGTAGGCCTCCTGCAAGCCAGAGGGTCTAGACAAGATGCCTTTCTATTTTCGTAATCGCATGGTTATGAAATTACCATACATTTTTTTATGTTAGCGATGCGATGACGATTATCGAAAGGTATTTTGTCCTCTTATATGTCTGTGAGGCCCTCTGGTCTTCAGTAAAAACCTTAATACACTATCCTTACAATAAGACACTAAAATAATTTTGTTTATTTAAAACTTCAGTGTCAACATTGTTATAAAGTTCGTACAATAACAGTGATAGGAAAAATTTTGTTAATAAAGACATGAAATATAGTAAAATATTCAATTATACCGTTCCATAAACTCTAAACTCCGTCCAACGAGAAGCGATAAAAAAAGTTCATTCACCTTAAAAACGACTGTGGAGCTCACAATCTAATACCTATCTCTTTCCATCTTGTGTATTTGCCGTAACGTCTCGTTCTCCCGGCAACAACACGTCAGAGTTCTCAAACATTTTATACGTTTTTAGTTGTTAATTTCATTATTGTTATTTAGTTAAGTTTTTTATTATAAAGAGTGGTTAATAATGGAGCCACAACCAAGTACGTCGAGGGGGAAATCAAATAAAGATTTTACTTCGCCAAAAAAGAAACGTCAAAGGTAAAAAAAATTATGTACAGGAACCTTTTACCGTTTACATTGATATTTGTTTTAACTGATAAATATTAAGTTGAAATGAAAATACTTTGTGGAAGCGTTTGTGGTTAGGTACGGGTAGATTTGTAAATTACCCGTGAGCGTAACTATAGAAGTATTTTGATTTCAATGTTTTCCATCTGTAATAAAATAAAATAAAAAAAACAGTCAAAACTTAGTCCAACAGCACAGGCATAAGAATCATTTTAATGCATTATGTTACCTCTTAAATAACTTATTTACTCTACTACCTCTAAAATAATATCTCATTTAATTGATACCTAATTAACGTTCGTTCGACGTCTAGGAGGTAGACTCTATACCAGGGTCGTCTGCATGGGTACCTCCGTCTTACCTATTTCCGCCGCCAAACAGCAGGGTTCGCTTTGCTGTGTTCCGGCGTGAAGGGTAAGATAGGCAGTGAAATTACTGGGTACTGTGACTTTACATCTTATGTCACAAGTTGGCAACGTACACTGTGGTTCTTATGAGGTTTGCAGATTTGCTGCGAATCTCGTGGGAACCACATGTACTATAGGCGACTGTTACCACTTACCATCAGGTGGGCAGCCTGCTTGTTTGTCAACTTTAGCAATAAAAAAAAAAACGTTCTACACGGGTTCTTGAGGGTTCTTGCCGTTATCTGTGATAACGTGATGTGTGATATAGATAGCTTGCTACATATTATTGATCTGTGATATAGATCCACAGAACATTATTACTTGTATAGATCTGTGATATAGATCTGTGACCTAACGGCTAGGAATAATTTGAAACTGATAATTTGATGTCTGAAACAAAGTTTAATTTATTTTTTCTAAACGATAAAACAAATAAATTGTTTACTAGTTGTTACGTAATTTAAGAGTGAACAATGGAAAAGGCTAACAATTTAATAACGCGCTTGAAAGCCGACGGTACACAAAATAATAGTATAGACTTACAATCTGTTACCTCAGAATTCAAAACTATTTTACAGGAACTTGTAACTAAGAATCGAGGTCCTTTTGCTTTAAATGTTTTATGTATGCTTTGCAGGTAAGAATAATAACAGTTAAATAAGTTTATAAATAAAGTTTGCTGTGTTTTTATATATTATTAGTGTATTTTGTGGTTTCCTTTATAGTTTACACTGTGCATTATCAGAAACATTTCTATTTCTTCTATTAAGTCAGTATGACTCCTATCTCTATTACCTACCAACTTGATGCCAAGATAAAATGATCTACAGATGTAGTTAGTGCTGAACAAGAAGAATATGCAGCACTAGCTAACTTAATCTTGACTTCTTCGAGGTGCTTCTTTACAGATATTTGAGGAATAATTCCAGTTTTAAAATTTGCCTTAGATAAATAAGTTTCATTTTCTTTTTTATATTTATGTTTTTATATATAGGATGCTAGTCACAGTTCTTGAAAGATTAATAATAATGATAATAATATTTCGTGATAAGTAAATAAGGTATAACAGATACTTATTTGTGTCTAATTGTTACCACAAAATAATTTTGTGTTGCCATATTAGCTCTAGTGTTGCACAACAATCACCAAAACTAACTTTTGTTTTGTTGGTTACTATTGTACTAATATTATCATAGTTATGATGATATATGCAGACTAACAACCTGTCCACTAGTGTTTCTGCTTCATTAAAAAGTTTACAAAAATGTAGGTATTTATTGATATTTTTTTCCAGAAATATAGACAAAGTACCATCATGGAGAGATAGTATTGATATTGAAGTACTTGTGTTGTTGAGCATTGACTGCGTCCGCGAGACACATAGCTTAGGTGATACAGACTTAGTGACTGCCCTAGCATGCATTTTCCATATACATAAGCATGTTGTTAAATTGGTAAGTGCAAATTTAAAAATATTTAAAAAGAACCATCTTAGAAGCTTATTGACATATTTTTATTCTATTAAACAAATGTCCATAAATTTCAATCTCTTCAATATGTATTCATGTAAAAGAAATGAAAAAGTTCTACTCTTTATTCAACTATTACATTCATCTTACAGATAATATTTTAATTGTCCATTTTGTTCCTTTTCCAACCTTGTATATTATGTTTGAACTCTTTATTTAATTATGCTACATGATATTTGTACTGTATACTTTCAAAGTTGTGTTGTGCAAAAATACCTAATGTTTTTTCACGAAACATACCAAAACCAACCCACACTGGGTTCTATAGTTGAAAATTGACAATACTTTAGCCTGCCTTATATTAAGGGAGACTTAAGCCTTCTGTGGGAATGTGTGTGAGTTTTGATGATGATACATTGAAATGAAATTGAAATTGTATATTCGATGAAAATTTACTAAACCTATTTGTTTCAGAATTCTAATGTGGCTCCAGAGCTGATACTCAAACTTTCATACTTGCCATTCGATAGTGATTCATTGCTCAAAGAATACTGTAAAACATACTGGAATATTTTAGCTGATAGAATACTATATATAGAAAAATTAAGAGCTAGACATTCTGTTACAAAATTGTTACTGAGACTAATAGAGGATACCTTAAAAGTGCTAGACATATATGCCACAACACAGTTTTGTGAAAATGTCCTAACATTTCTTGTTAAGAAGCTATACTTTCTCTTCAATGATTCTTGTGGAAAGGATTTGAATGATGCCTATTGTCAGATCTTTAATAAATTATCTGTTAAAGGGGATTTAAAAACATTTAATAAGCTAACAGAAAAGAATTTATTTGATCTGTATATGAAATTCTGTGAATGTTTCTATATAGTAACAGAGAATGCCATTAAGTACAACTTGAATTGTAATGTTTTTACTGTTGCCATACGTACATGCATAACATTGCTTGGTCACAACACAGCTCTGATGAGATGTTTAAAGACATTCTTCCTGAATGGTTTCTTTACTATGTTTGAAAATAACACTAATACAACCAACACTGAAAAGGTTTTAAATAACATCATAGTTTCTTGCAGAAATATAGAAAGAGATAACAAGAAGGTGATGTACTTAACTTATATACACTTGAACCAATTTATGAGGCTGTACATAAATTTTATTGTATCTAATAGGAAAAAATGTAAATTAATATTCAATGAAAGTATACAAAAAAGTTGTCTTAATCTAATATTGCTTCTTAGTACAAAATATTCAGAACAACTTGTTAAATGTGAAAATTGCAAAGTAAAATCATATTTTCATGACTCATTAAGATTACTTTATAATATTAAACATTTTCCTAATTTATCTATTGACTGTAACATTGATTTAACTGAAACATTACCACTATACTATAAACTAGTCAACATGCAGTACAGGATTCTTTTTGAACTGAGAAAATTAAGCTGCACTAATTTTGAGAAATGCTTTTTCAAACTTCAGACTGATATACACAATACTGCAATTGTCTTTAATAAAGCAAAGTATTATGAATACTCTATGAAACTCTTTGATGTATATTTAGCTTATGAATTTAAGTATTTTAAACAAGACGGTGCACTGAAAAATATAAGCAGGGCATTGTACAACAAAAGTATTTGTGAACTGGATTCTGTTTTGTACGAGGAAGCATTGAGTGATGCTTTCCTTAGTTTTATATTCTCTTTGCCTGAGGGCCTTAGTATGGAAAAGCACCTTAGTTTGGTGATCGATATAAAAGGAAAGTCCCTTAAAGCTAGCGAAGAAAATCAAAATTCCCTCCAAATGATTTCAATAATGGATGCTTGCAGCAGTGCAGTTGATAGCAAAAAATATGGCAATTTGAAACCCTTTTTGAGTAATTTAAAGCTTAGGTAAGTCTTATTATTCTCCATTATATAAAGTTTGTAGTGTTTGTTACATAATATATATATTCTACTTGTTTTTAATTATAAGGAACCATTAAATACGTTATCCACTTAACTCTTCGTAGATACCTTGCTATCCAAAAAGAAAATTGTAAACTTAAGTTCATGGATAGTTTAGTATCCCAAACGTAAAATGGTACAATGTGTCTAGTAAACTGTATAAAATGCCACCTCTAATCTACCTAAAAAAAATCATAGATGTCACCACAGTATGCTTTGTGGACTGAATAATTAATTTTCTGAGGTGATTTCGTTTTGAGGAGATGTAAGTTTGTTTATTTTTCATAATTTGGATTTGTGC
Organism: Scirpophaga incertulas; assembly: GCA_036419045.1. NCBI lineage: Eukaryota > Metazoa > Arthropoda > Insecta > Lepidoptera > Crambidae > Scirpophaga > Scirpophaga incertulas. Next base: position 7,788,392 of record CM071636.1, read on the forward strand.
TAAATATCTACATATTAGTATCAAGCAAAAGAGAATTTAATGTAGTTTAATTTAAAAATTAATTAAAGGACATAAATTCAAATGAAATTGTGAATAAACTAAATTAATATGAAACTTTAAAAAAATATTCCGCTTCTTTCAACTTCCACATTTATTTTCTACAAAATACAATGGTATAGAAAGTTAAATTTATATAATGTTTTTTGCGCTAGACTCTCCTCTATCCTTTGGTATTTTTTGAGGTCGTGTAGTTTACGAGCTTAAACTGTTTTTAATCCAGTTTTTGATACCGATGGGTGCTCGGAAATGGCGGACGTAAGACGCATTGACGCCGATGAGATGACAGCGGAACGGTTGAGTGGTTAAGAGTATATTAACTATATATGTACAACATACACAGTGAATAGTATCCTTAATGAAATCGTAGTCTATGCATACCTCAAATGGATACTAATTATGTACTGGAAATAAATGATTGAAAGCTAATTTTATTTATTGAAAATAATAATTATTTATGTAAAGTGTTTTCGATGTTGGTACCATCTTAATGAAAACAAATTGCATGTCTTTGTGTATTTCTCATGCACTCATGCAACATTAACAATTTAAAGAAATGTTTTAAAATTAAATATTAGAATTGTTTTTACTTTTATTTACAAAGTGATTTCATTCAAATAATCTTTGTAAAATTACTTTGTATTTAATTTGGAAATTTAATATATTTATGCCCACATTACTGAATTATCAGGTATAACTTTTTAGAAAAAAGTCCTGCAAATGGTTGAAAGAACACAAGCCTTCAGATTTCTTCATTCTTCTACAAATTAGTAGGTACTTAAGTCACATTGCCGATTAGGTTATCGTACATTACGATATTAGTGGGTTATGATATTATAACCAATACGCACATATTGTTCTGCACAGACGTTTTTTGACCCATTTGCGAGGAAACATAGAAAGATCATTTAAATAAATTCAATTTGTGAATGCACACTGTTGCTTTCCCGCCATTTTAACAGCGCGCTAGCGCTGCCTACCGACTGGCGCCGCGTGGCGATTTTGTTCGAAATTTGAATAGCAACAACGCGCGAAATGGCAAATAATACTGCTATGGAATTTGTATGGACTATTTCCTTTGGTAACACACGCGTTTTTTATGACCCGCTTTACATATTTAAAATCAGTGGAATTAAATTAGCTTTACGAGCAAAGGTGTTAAAAAAGTAATAAATGCTTGTATTTATTTTAAAAAGCTTGTTGAACTTTGTCTATAGGACTGTCTAAAGTTGCAATAAAAGTAACATTACTATATGATATTTTACAGAACGATACTGTAGAAAAAAAATTGCTAATATTTTGTCTACAGAATCTTTACTAGATACACTAGGTTAAATATTATTTCAACATTCTGTAACACCCAATATAATATATATAAAGCTCGATTATATACTATATAAGTTAATGTACTTGTTTCTAGTGAACTTCTGCAACACGAATTCTCAAAGTATGCTCAGCTGTGGCCCTCTATAGTTCCTATTACTGGCGTCTGGAGGTCTTTGAATCGTCTTCTTAAAAAGGACCAACCTGCTTGGATGCAAGGTGTGTATGTTACATAATACATGTGGTTGCGCCGATTAACATTAAGTTAGTTTAATTGAGTATTGTCACTCACGATCGTCGCATCCTTTAACACCCCGATCCCATTCCCGCACTTATCTTAGGTTTTGGACATGCCGCTAGATGGCATGAAAGTCAGTGTTGCACGACGTTTAAAACCGCTCGCATCAACCGCTGATTATTTCATATCGGCCGAACGTAACCACCGCCACGACCAGAAATTTGTGTGGTGAAGATCTAAGGTACTGTGCATTTCTTTTTCCTTACGAACTGTTTTTCTTGTCATTTCTTCGCAGACAGTTCATATTCCTATTTTTTCGAACGTGATGTGACAATACTCCTAATTAATACAGTCCACTTTTTTTTTATAACCAGTTAGCGAAATAATTATTTCATCCGCGCGCATACATTAGTTTTGGTCCAAACGAACCGGATTTCTTATTATTTATAACAAATACATTCATTCATTTATATTATTTGTCTTTACACCTTACACCGCAGCAAAACCATTATTATTTCATATTCATTTAACAAATCTATTTGTAGGTAGTTTTGCAATTTAAATCATCGATAACCCGTTATACGTTTATTTACCGCACATTGTTCTTATTAGAAGTCTGTACTTCTAATATATAATACATAATTAGTCTGTACTTATTCTACTTTACGCTTGGGTTTATTATCATTTTTTCATACGCACTCCCATACGTAACGTGAATAGGTATTCTGTCTTACATTCGATATTAAATCGTCACCGCTACAATTAAAAGAATTAAGTTTGTTTATATTGTTTAAAACAAACTGTAAAATGTCTTTTGAAAATAAATTGATAATTTTGATAGCTAAAAGGGACCATATGATCACCCGCATCCAAGATATTGCTGATAAGATAAATCAACTTTCTAAGGAGCACATAAGGGAGACATTTATGTGTGACATTGAATCGATTGATAAGTTACGCTCTGATTTCGAAAGTGTGCTGGATCAAATAAATTCAATTGAATTAGGTATGAACCCTAAATATGTAAGTAGTTAATTATCAGCCACTCTTATCCTTTGACGAATTGTTTTGCCGAGTCAAACGCGCTGCAAAATCTTTTCAAATAACGCATCAGTCCGATGTCAAATACATCCGAGCTGACAGGCCGAAGTTACCGCCTATTGAATTGCCCGAATTTAATGGTGATATAAAGACATGGCCTTTATTTTATAGTTCCTTTAAAAGTATTGTTCATGATAATCCTGTTTTGATAGAAGCTGAAAAATTATATTACTTAATTGGCAAACTAACTAGTAAGGCTCAATCGGTATTCGTGGGCATTACTCCGAGTGCTGAAAATTATAATATTATTTTAAACTGTTTGATAAATAAGTACGAAGACAAACGACTACTTGCCTCTTCTTACTTGGATGAGATATTTGATTTGAAGCCTTTGAATTACGCAAGTGCCAGTAATCTCGAAATATTTTTAGATAAATTTGCAACATCAGTTTCCGCTTTAAATAATTTAAAAATTATCAATTTATCAGAATTCGTGTTTTTGTATATTGCGTTAAAGAAATTAGATCCAGAAACTGCGCGTGCTTTCGAATTAGATAAACGTGGTTCCGACATTCCATCGTTCGATTCTTTAGTGTTATTTATTCATGATCACATAAAAATATTACAACGTACTACTTCTAACAATAAACAAGAAGCAATTAAAAAATCTTTAGACCGCCGAATTATTGATGCGGTATCGAAACCGCGAATTACGCATACCTATCTAAACACTACAACTTCAACCTCGCAAATGCATTGTGCTTTATGTAACATGCAACACGATCATTTATATACCTGTACAGGATTTCAAAATTTAACACCAAATGAACGCTTTCGATTTGTAAAACAAAACAATTGTTGTGTTAACTGTTTAAGTAAAACACACCGCTCAATTAATTGTAATTCCAATTCACATTGTCGTAAGTGTCAACTTAAGCATCATACTATGCTTCATTTTGAAAATAAAAATGCCATATCCACGCGAAGCACACCCGTCGATGCATCACTCCTTGTAACAACACCGACCGCGTTCGCACCGGCCGCCTCGCCGCCGCGGCCACTGTGCCAGTCTGGCGAATGTTCATACGAGTATTCTAGCCGCCCGATAAATGACGCTAGCGTGATCTTACCGCGAAGACCTACGCCTCCGCCCGGTAATTCTAACGACGTTGCTTTGTGCACATTATCAGATAATGTTAATAAAAATATTGTGCGTTCGACTACAACTGTCTTACTTGCTACCGCGCGCGTGGTGATGTTTGATTCTCATGGTAACGAGCATTTTGTTCGTGCTTTATTAGATAGTGCTTCCCAAAGTAATTTTATTACGCGCGCTTGTTGTAATCGCTTGGGATTACAGTCACAAGAAAAAACGACATCTACTATTGTTAAAGGAATAGGTGGATGTACTAAAAATATTCAAGGATCGTTAAACATAAAATTCTTTTCGCGTTTTGATCGCAATGTCAACTTCGACATGAAGTCCTTGGTTGTTGATAAAGTGACCGAACAGCTGCCAACAGTCGGCGTTGATGTTTCAGTTTTTACAAATTTAAATAAATTACCTTTGGCAGATGAAACTTACTTTGTTCCTGGTGATGTTGATATGTTTGTCGGTGCTTCGATCTTTCCGCATCTTCTGTTGTCACGCCATATTCAAGGCCAACCCGCTAATGTCGCACCTCACGCCTTAGAAACCGTACTAGGATACGTTATAGTTGGTTCCGCTCCCGCTTGTAATACTTACGCGTCCGTCTCGTACTGCTGTTCCGCTGAGCGACCCCCCTAATCAACTAACGCAGGACCTTCTAGACCTGCGAGCGGCGGCGTCTGAGCCGTCGCCTCCCTTGTCTCCCCTTATTCGGCAGCCGTCTGCTTCGCCACGAGTAGGTTCCCAGTCAATACAGGCCGGTCCCACTTTGGAGAACCGCGCTTCTTCTAGTGCTTATGCCCTCTCCATGGGGCAGCGCTAACCGTACCTCTCCTGAGGTGCGGCCCTCTTCCATATAAGCCAGTAGGGTCATTAGGACCAAAGGCTCAGGCTGAGTTTAGTCGGTAGTTCTGTTGGGTCGAGCCGCCTCGATTCACCAGGAGTCCGACATAATCAACGCATCCCTGCTTGCCTGTTGCGTTGGTATCCATGAGGATTCTCAGCCTCCTCTCCTGAGGAAATAAAAAAATAAATAAATAATTCTGTTGATTTGTCACAAATATTCAATGGTGTAGTAAAATATTAACGATAAATTGAATTTGATCCGGCGGAAAATAAAATAAATTAAATAAATGCACTCGCACCTAAATAAAATAGAGAGATTTGCGCCCATATTGGAATTGCTATCCATCCATTTCTGTTAATAGGGTAGACGACTACAACTTATTATGGCCGTTTTTATACTATAATTATCTGATTTGAGAAATTTATATCTCATGAAAGTATCTCAATACAGAAATTTCGGTTTAATTATTAATTTATATTGTTTTTAGATTTCTAAGAAATGAGCAATTATTATTTACGTAATTCTAATGAAACGAACACATTTCTAACATTCTCACATTAAATGTAACATTTTTTTTATATAGAAAGTATACCTATGAACGTACAAATAACAAAGTTATTTTAAAATTTGTTTATACGCTCATACAAATTAGGCGAGTTTACTGAGTTATGACGTCACGATTGCAGTGTTCTTAGTATGGAGCGTTTTTGAGCGAGCCGCGACAGCGCCGCAAACATGTCGATGTATCTTCAAAAGTAATAGGCGCAGGTGTACTGTTGGTTCTACAATATTTCTCACTTAAAAGAGTACTCTTATTATACTATATATTGAATTTAAAAAATTGTCGTCTACCCAATTATACATATTGTGCAACTTTCTAATATCTCTTTTACTATATTGCTTGCAGGAGAAGACGAATTGGCTGTTCTGCAGATACTGTGTTGCATTGTGATAGAAACATGCAGTGTTGTGAGGGCTGTCCACCACGAAGGCTTTTCAGAGGTGATTTCGGAGTTGGTTACCAGATTTGACTGTATGGAAGTGAGTTACTTTCTTACGTTTGGTTTTTGAAGTAACATTTTTAATGATTTTGGTGGTATAATAGCCTCAGCACTATCCTTCCAGGCAAGGTACATGCCATATACTAATATTTGTTTGAAATGTATGACACGGCATTCGTAATATAGGCATGTTTTCAAATTATATTTTTATTAGTTGTATGTCCTATATTATGTAATGGAAAGTGACTTCATGAATATTGAAGTCATTTTCCAAATTGACGACTCTGTGTCTATTTAATACAGGGTAAAAAAAAAGCACTTGCTGAGTTTCTTGCCGGTTCTTCTCAGTACAAGGTCTTCCGCCGTAGATTTGCGAACCGATAGCGTAGCTTTTCGACTTTCACAAGTGCTTGTGCCTAGACTGAATAAATGATTTTGAATTTGAATTTGAAAGTACATATCATACATATGCGTGCCCTGACATATCTGTGTAGTAATAGATTTATAATAAATGTGTCACTGCTCTGTATCTTCCTATGGAAGCCATCTAAGTGAATTTATCGCAATTATTTCTATTGGAAATGCTTGGACAGTGACAATAAGCCCACTCACAAAATTTGGGATTGGACTTGTGACACGAGGGGTACACTGATGAAATAAATATTTGCAAAGTGTGAATCCAACAAATAATGATTTTATTTGTTGGATTTGTATCGAGAATGAATAGAATAGTAGAATAACAATTCAAATATTAGTAAAAATAGGGAACAGAAATTATGAAAGATGCAAATACTTTTAATTATATAGTCGTCATGGTTTGAAATTGCATCATCTTGCACAGTGTTAAGCGAATCCAAGATCTCTGGTCAGTGAGTTTCACATATTGTTTCTATATATATTTATAATATTTATGTAGTATTGTATCTAATTATTTATATAATATAGTGTTTTTTGTATTATATTTAATTCGTGTACATTGTGGTTGTGTGTCTTATAAAATAAAAGTTTATAATTATTATTTAATGTATAATATGCACCTCTATTCCAGGACAAATCAATGGAACTAAATTTGATGTACGCAGCAGTTCTATTTCTGAAGTGTGAGTATGAAGTGGCTACAGCGAGTGAGGTTTACGGGTGGAAGAACAGAAATAGACAACTGGTGAATGTTTTATATTATTTATTTAGAGTCAACAGATAAAAGTTATATAATAGAGTAGATAGATAAGAGTACAATTAGCTACAGTGTATTTCTAATTACTTAAACAGTTATCTTTGTGACTATTCTCTTAGAATTTTATTCTTACATTCTTTCATTAAAAAGTCAACTTAAATTATTTATATACATTAAAAATAACTTTTAAATACCTAGAATTGTACGTACTATCGGGGTCTCTCGCGCCTTACCACTTTTTAGAAATATTCGTATGCAAGCGGCTCGCACCGGGCACGACTACGCGATGCGTAGCTATCCGTGATTGGTTACGTATTTTACTACGATTTACTACGACCATTCATTATACCAAAAGAGATTTCAAACAAACGATTTTGAAATCTCTTTTGGTATCAATCAGTCTGCTTTACGCCTTCGTGAATTGTTGACGTCTTCGCTGCTGTTAGTTTCTGTGCTCGCTACGACCTCTGCTTTCATACCGGACTGATCGATTTTGTTTTGTGTCGAATTCTGCTAGAAACTTTACTGTTTGATTGCCTTTTACTGACTTGTGCACGATTAAGGACCATGGCTTCACGAAATCTTTCTGTTGAAGAAAGAGCAAGAATAGTTGCTCTTCATGAACTCGGCAGGAATATTACGCAAATTTCGCAAGAACTTGGTTTCTCGGTAAGTTTTATTTAAATGTTTAAAAATTTTAAAAATTAAATCTTATAAAGATATCATTACTTTTTTTATTTAACGTATAGATATACTTCTACGAGTAGCTATTAGTACTTAGCGGTCAAGTGGCGTTTTGAAATTGAAACCGTTTCATATACAAATAGTCAATATCTACGCAGTCAATATGTATGGATTTTTTGTCCAGTTAAAAGTCGGTCCCAAAATAATAGTGTTTGTATTCATGAGTAGAATGTTATTTTATTAAGCACAGACTTCCTTACTCTTAATTCTTAAATTAAATAAAACACTGCTAATTCTTTAAAAATTACCGCGGGCGGTTCTCATTGATCTTATTATTAAAAGACGCCGCTTGCCGCTTTCGGCACGTGTCATACCGTTCAAATGTGCAAGTAAACTTCACTCTTACCACTACGTCTTAAGAATTTAATTCATTCTATAATTGCGGGGCGTTATAATATGCAATTCAAGGAAAATGATGCGCTCCTTTGACATAGGCGATTCGATTTTTAAGTTGGAGTTTTAAAAGATAGGTAACTTTAATATGATTTTATTGATTCTATTACAAAGACCTATACCTATTTTATAAGTTAAATTAATAAGTTTAAGTATTACTAAAACCTAGGTATTTAAACAGTTTTTTTTTGTTTTTCAGAGACGATCAGTTCGTCTTTGGGTTCGTCGAATCGAAGAGGAGGGTGATTTTAACGATCGACCACGCTCGGCACATCCATATTTAATTAATGCTCAACAAGCTCAAGAAATGGTCAACTCAACACATATGCAGTGGAGCCATTCACGCCCACAAGTGTCTTCGCCCAGCAATTTGACTGCAGCTTGAGGACTGTAAGGAGAGCACTTCATCGCGCTGGGCTACATCACAGAAAACCTGCTAGAAAAATTATTCTAAGCGAAGAAAATAAGATAGCGAGAACCCGGTTCGCTCGAGAGTTATAGGGACTTCAATTTTTCACATGCTATATTTGCCGATGAAAAAAGTTTTAAATCTAACCAAATAGGTCGTCGGCATTTATGGCGCTTAGACAATACACGTTTTGAGCCTCGTAATGTGAACCCAAACAATAATTTGGGCAGAATCTGTGCAAATATGTGGGGATGGATGAGTGCCGCTGGACCCGGAGAGCTGGTCGAAATATCCGGGAGGGCTACTGGTCAGTCCTACCTCGAGTAGAGGTGCGCAAAATAGTTCACTGAAGTGTAAAGAATGATATACTTCAACTGGACTAGATGAAGTATATCACTCATTTAGTTAATTTAGTTCTTCTTGTTCACATGGCTCAGTACTTCAGTGGTCCATTTGAGTCACCTTATCGCTTAGTTCATTTACGTCACTTAATTCGTATAGTTCAATTAGTCCATCTGTATCGTAGTTCTTTTAAGTAGGTATGAGACGTTATGTCAATTTAACTGCATAACTAAACACATGTATGATACATAATGCAGGAGTAATTAAAAGTTACTAAAAACTTAAAATGTTTACACTATTTTTCAGATATTACATACGAATTTAGATTAGTATACGCCACACTCGTATATATTATGCACATGCAGACTAGAACTTAAGCAAAGAATATGAAATTATTCATAAACAAATTATTCCTTCAACTAATTATTCAAGTAAAACTAAACATAATGTTTGCGCTATAAGACATGAAATTGTGTGCAGGTAGACTCCGACCGGCCGGTGATTCTAGTTCCTGTATTCCACAAATCACAGCTGAACCATTACTTTTAAACAATAGAATTGCATAGATTGTTAGATGACGTGATATTCTAGCGTTCGGATTGGATAAGCGGCATGGTTCGGTTCATTTTGTTAGTGGAATTGACCCACAGGATGCCAAGCCAATCAACTGTCTCGCTCTCGCACGCTATGTTTGTAATCTATCCGTTCGCTTTACTCTCCTTCAGTGAAAGAAGTGTTTTATGAACTAATGAAGTAAATGAAATTATTTATACCAACTCTGTATTTTTTTAATAATATGTGTTAATGCATGCACTGCTGGTGTCCTAATAATAAATAAATAAATGAACTACTGAACTAGTTGGGACCAGAATGAATGAGTGAAGGAGATATAATTGCGAAGTGGAGTGCAATTGAAGCATTCATTCACGAACAACTCGACTCTAACCTCGAGCTTCTCCAGGAGACATGGTCCCTTCTGTGCGTGTGGTGTATCCGGGGACAGAAGTTCCGGAATTTATATTTATTCATGATAACTGCTCTATTCATACTGCGCGTGTGGTGCAAGGGCGGCTCAGCCGGACATTCGAACGGTGCGATGGCCCTCCCGATCTCCAGTTCTAAACCCTATTGAAAATCTTTGGGGATTGATGGTTCAGCGGTGGGACACACAAAATGAAAGGTCCAGAGATAATTTAATTGCACATTGCAACCGAGTTTGGGATTCACTCCGAGGCTCAGACTTGTGTGAAGTCCTTGTGCGCTCGATGCGAGCTAGGTGCGACGCTGTCATAGCTGCCAATGGGGCATTGACGAAATATTAAATTAAAAATAAATATGTATTTTCTAATGCAAATAAATTTTTTTAGTTTCTTCAATGTTGACGTCTTAACTATTCTGCCACCGACACTAGCCACCCCAATCGAAAATTTAAACAGCATTTGTCACTTTTCAACTTTTTTTTACTTTGTCAAGCCAAAGTAGATCAAAATACACTATTCATAATGCGGGTTCGAGTCCCGGCCGAGTCAAACATTTGTTTGCATTTTTTCTAATATATTAATTTATCTTGTATTTTAAATAAGATTTAAAGCCAACAAACACAAAAATATTAATATGATTATGTAACACAACAATTAATGACGTATTTCAGTGGACACGCGTTGTATCTACTTTAAAAAGGTTTTAATTTAGTAAAAAGTTCTGCTCAACATTAATATTAGTTAAATTACTATAAAGACTATACAAACCGCGTTTTATCGCCAAAAGTATTCTAACTGATGTTGAAGTCCATTGTATTTTGTTTTGATTGGCCCAGAAGCATAATGACGTTTAAAATTATTTCATATTTTAGTAAATAATTCTATTTGTAAAAAGACAAATATGAATATTAATTTTATTTTGTTATTTTAACAATACCGAAGGGTCGCCTTCAAGTTTAATGCTTATGTATTAATGTGACAATATTGAACTGTGTTATATCATTTGTAAATTTTAAAATATCAATCTTTTATTGATTATGTAATGTATTTTTTTTACGCAACAAAAACAAACCGACTTCAAAACTATACCTATGCAAACTTAAACTGTAAAGTCTTAAATAATGTTTTAATTACTTCAAATATACATATATTTATATGTAAAATAATTTATTTTGAAATTGGGGCCAGCAATGAATGCCAGTCCTTTGTGGGAGAAGGGCGATAGTTTAGTCGGTATATATTTTTGTTGCGAAAAATTTTATTTATTATTTTTTTGAATTTATTAAAATTTATATGGGACCTTATCGGGTGTACTTTATAAACAAAAATAAAGCAAAACCGATCTACAATTGACGGACTAATCGAGTATCAAATGTGCATGAAATGTAAAAACAGCTTTTTTTTTATTTTTCAGTTTTTCTTGAAAACTTTTAAATCAATTTCGATAATTTTTCATGGGAGCCCCTCTAGAAGATACTCTACGAATCAAAAAAGTATCCTCAAACTCGGTTCATAAACGACGAATTTATGCGCGAACTAACTTAAAAATAAACATAAGTACTAATATGGTTGAATTGAGAAACCTCATTTTTTGAAGTCGGTTAAAAGTTTTGTAAATCGGTCAATTTATTAGTTACATATTTAATATTAACATTTAACTGTATTTTCTGATAGTAATGTAATCAATAAATAATATATGCAATATCATAAAAAATGTTTGTAAGGAAAAGTTGAGCACAAGCGATCCCAAATAGGTCGAAGTGCGATGGCTTCTGCTTGGGAGCCACTCCACACCCTTAATATAAAATAAGGAAAAGGCGACGAATCTTCCTCCATTTTCGATCTACACACTGCTGTGTGGTCAAATTAAAGTCTGGGCATTGTTAAGATACCCAGTCATTTAACGATACAGTTTAGGGTACTAATCATAATTCTAGGCAGACGATGAAACCAACCATTTATTTCATGTTTGTTTCCATATTTTTAATCATGCTGTGGCAAATGCGCAGTCAATGCGACGACCACGTTGACGATTCGGCCGCCATCTTAGCCGCCCCTCATTAGCTATGTAGATGTTGTCCGGTCGTCGGTGCCAGCCTTGTGGGAGGTGATTCGGTGACTGGCGCTTCGCTACTGCTGATCCCTCACGTCCTCTGGCCGTCCCACGTATCGACGGTAAATTGCGGGTTCGTTTGGTTAAGAGGGATGAAGCCACAATAAAAGTACTTTTCACATATAACTGGCCTGCGTCGGCCTGCGCTTATTCGCGCGTTTTATTTACACATTACAATTAGTTCGATTAATAACGCGCAACGCGATGTACCTCTACACGGTCAACTTCCGTGCGCTTCCCGAGGCGGTCCCTTTGCAACAGGCGGGTCGACCGATGGCCGCGCGCCTCGCAACTCGGTCCACGGGCGGAAAAGGGTGGGGCAGCGTCGCCCGCGCTTCCTAATTCCGAATTGTTCAGATAATATAACAATATGACTTACAGATTAATAAACAATTACACAAATATAAATATTGCATGAACACATGCTATTCTCCATTCTTTCTTGTTTAATCGTTTAAATTATCTAATTGAATATTTACGGCCATGCATTGCTGCTGTATTTGATGTTCTTAAATAATGCTTCTCTAGTGTAAGAATATTAAGTTTAATTATACTCGTATCAAAGACGTTAATGTTTGCAGAATTATTAATATACATTTTAAGACTCACTTTCTTTTGTTTTTAATATTTTCCTTATTGTTTCTATTATATTAATTCACATATAAGTCATTAGCAGTAAATATATAATAGCAATAAAAGTCAAAGCTAAACAAAAACAAAATAGTTATTGGTATTTAGCAAAAACTATTTTTACTTGTGGAAAATCTGTTGGAACTAAAATGTTTTACTTAACCGTAACATCAACAAGTAAATGTAGAAAACTCACATGTTTATAATGCATTTAAAAACGGAGTTATCCTGTTTATCCTTAACTTTTTAATTACATATCCTATTCATCGAGAAGACAATAAGGCCAGTCATTAGAGCCTGAAACCCGAAAGAAATTACTAACTCGCTAAAATGTTGAGGGGTCATTAGGGAAGGTGAAATACCTTACTGTGTGATTTTGCAGCGCTCTGGGGTGTACGGAAAGGGTTGAAAAGGGGTGAAAAATGTTTTTTGGTAATAACATTGTCAAAAAAATTTGTAACACGCTGCAAACTTAGAATTAGGTTGTTCTCATTATTTTGTAACGTGTATTAATTTTGCAACGTTCGCAACATACGGAACATTGTTTATAATTAAAAAACAATGATATTTGTTAATAACAAGGGTATAAAAAATAGTAGCTCGCTGTAAATTTGTAATTACCTCGTGTACAGCATTTTATAGCAACTATCAAATTTGCAGTGTTTTGTAACAAACTGAACATTGCTTAATACTATATAAACAATTATTTCAGTTAGTAACAATGGTCAAAGAGTCAGTTAAGAGTTGCAATCTAGAGAAAATGTTGTCAAAACACTTGTGGCGGCATATCAAAGCGCCGCACACAAAAACATGGTCGGTGTCTTTTGTAACGTCGCCATAGAACGCCGCGTCCCCGTTTAACCAAATACCGTTTCCATAGAGATATTTTTTTTAATATCGCTCGCTTATTGCTATCTCGCTCGCTTAGCGCTATCTCACTTGCATGTTTCCGCGCGAGCACAATAGTTGAATGAACGAAAGGCGTGGCTTGTAGCCGTAGCATCGTGCAGTGTGCAAGCGACTCACGCTCTAGAGGTGGTAAGGCGCCAGTGTCCCCGATAGTACATCATTACAAAATCAATTTTCAAAACTAAATATTGAAAGATTACACATATTGTGATTCAATTGATATTGAACTCGATGTAATTTATTAGGCACCACCTCAATTGTAAAATATCTTACCCAGATAATATTACATTGTTGCTTTCTTAAAGAAATATTATATATACCCAACATAATTTTTCTTTTTTTTTTTGGATGACAAAAAACGCGTAAATTACAAAATAAAGAGGTTGTAAAGGATCATCTTTCTCAAAGGGTTATCTGTAGCTATTTATACTCGTACTTCACAGATATATTAGCAGATGTGTATTTAGTATTAGATGAAATTAATCACTATTTACACTGTTCAAAATGTAAAGGAAGCACTATCATATTTTCAGTACTATTAACTAAATCCTTATGTTACAGAGAAATAAAAAGGTTTATTGCTTGAATCAATTCATGAGATCGCACGATCCTGGGGCCTAGTTATGATGAGATGAGAAAAATATTATACATAATTCAAGTTGTAGCTAAATCCATACTACAATAACCAATTTGCACTGCTATTCTTTAATGATTAGATTTTTTCCCTTCAGAATACGCATTTCGACCAAGTGATACAAGGTGCTAAAACCATACCCCAAGAGCATGAAGCTAGTTCATGCGCGGTTAAAGCTGTCAATATTTTGACACAAGCTGTCAAAAATATAGACACAGGTAATTTTAAAATTGACGTATCTATCGAACTTTTCAGTAATTAATCTCATATTTCTAAATTAATTTAAAATTCGTTAGTGTACTTTATTCGTTTGTAATGTAGAAGTTGAATAAAAATTTTTAGTTGATATATAATTGACAAGTATATACGTACAAATATAGTACATTACTGCAGCGGCCAGCAATAGAGGCATTGACGGACGAACGTGTACTGACGGCGAAGTTGAGCCACACATACGTCAGTCCATCAATGCCTAGTTGTGGCCAAGGCTTGTATAGTACTTTTCTCAAATAATGCGCGGAAATTAAAACTAAGTAGTACCAAGCAGAACTTTTTTCAAACTCAATGACCAACAATGAACAAAATTTTTCACGCTCCAAAGGATTCGTTTGTTTTTTTTTTCTTCATTATAATACAGGTTTTTTTTGCAAGGCTTTGCCTCCAAGTTGCCTCCTTGGTTCGCCATTTTTCGGAGCAATAAACATTCCATTTTTAAAATACACGATAGATGGGTAAAGCCGCAAAAATTAGCATCCTTCGTTTTTGAGTTTTGTGTACAAGTAAATATCGTTTCTCTTTAGTAACTTTACTTGTAGTGAGCGTAGAACATGCCAGAATCGAGCCCATTGTGTAGGTATCTAATAACAACTTATTTCTAAGTGACTCGTTGATCTTACATTCCATCAACAAGTGTAGTAGATCTTCTTTTGTTTGACATACGATACAGTTGGGACTTTCAGTCTTGCGCATGAGGAAACCAAAATTGTTCAATGGAACATGACCCGAAAGTCTACCAGATATTTTAAGTATATAGGTATTTGATTAAACGCGGGAAGAACGAGAAAGCTAATACTTAACCTACCATATTTTAAATTATCAGAATGACGCAAAATATGGTTATTATGAAATGACCTTAATGAAATTAATATGTTACATTGGTCTTACTTTTGTGTTACGTTAACACAAAACAGTCGTGTTACGTTTGTGTTATATGATGCTAATTTTCGCGGCCTTACCCAGATATGAATTTACATGTATATTTATTTGGCCGCTAAACCACGACAGATATAGATTTTCATACATTTTTTGCCGGCCGCTGCTCGCATGTATTTGGCCAGTACAGTAATTTCGATTTATCTCGAAGAGGGTTGTCAAAATAATGCTCAAATTTCCATGCATGTTTGAGAAAATATACGTTACACAATTGCAAGTAATATACGTATAATATACAGTCCCCAAGACAAAATGGTTAAGTGGCGCCCTACGGCTCTACCAAGTGTACGTGGAGCAATTGCTGCAGCTGAGCAAGCTGGCGCAGGCGCTGCAGCTGGCGCACCACTGCTGCCAGCTCGCGCGACATATAAACGACGGGTCAGAGTCAACGTTACATACAAACACCTACACACCATTATCCCACGCACCACCACGCACCCACCACGCACTAAAACAGTAACAATTTTACTTTCATCCTCGTCTTTCAGGTTCTATATAGTGATTGTGTACATCAGTGATTCTCAACCTTTTTTTTGTTGCGGCACATATTTAACGACTAGCTGTGTCAGCGACTTCGTTCGCGTGGAATAATTATTTTGAGCATCATATTTATTTTTGCAAACCTCGGCTGTTAGCCGATCTTGACAACGCGCCATATCCAAATTTGATTACCATAACAACGATCCTAGTGAGTTAACATTAAAAAATAGACATATACTGTCGCGGACATGTTCTTAGATCATTTTAAGAGGAATAATTCTTTCATACATGTTTTTTTGGTATCTAGAACCGTTTTCGCAGCGCACGCAACGAAAGCCCTTAAAGATGATTAATTTTCATCGTTTTTTCCACATTTTCCATTATTTCTTCGCTCCTATTAGTCGCAGCGCGATATTATGTAGCCTAAAGCCTTCGATAAATGAGCTATTCAATAAAAAAAAAAAGAATTTTTCAATTTGAACCAGGAGTTCCAGAGATTAGCGCGTTCAAACAAACAAACAAACAAACTCTTCAGCTTTATAATATTAGTATAGATTTCAAAATTGGACGGCACACAAAGAAAAGGATAAAAAAGATTTACTTACAACAACACAATGCATAAATAGTTTATGAAAAAAATTTAAATATACGAAATAAACTAATATGTATATACTACAATAATAACTAAACGTTTATTAAGGGATTAATTGCAAGCTAATAATAAAAATATTTTTGATATGTTTTTTGATAATTTCATTTATATTTGGTCGTAAAAATGACAATGCTACTCTCATATTGTCTTCTACATATAATAATCTTGATCTTTTTTAGTTTTAATGCTGGCTAATGCTGAAAATCCGAATTCACACAAATAAGATGTGGAAAATTGTAATAATATGTAATGTATGTCTTTTTAAATGATATAATTTAATAATATTAACATTGTTATATATTTGTAAAATTTGGTGGCACACTTTTGAAATTTGGCGGCACACAAAAGTGCCGCGGCACAGTGGTTGAGAATCACTGGTGTACATCATCACAGCTCATATACGTCCCCACCGAAGGGCTCGAGCCTACCTAACGTAGTTAGACGTTAGGGCGATTAGGCCTTAGTCAACCACGCTGGCCCAGTGCGGGTTGGTTGACTACGTACACCTTTGAATCGCTTCGCAGATGTACGCAGATTTCCTCACGATGTTTTCCTTCACCGTAGGAGCGTCGGATAAATGTACATATGAAATTCGGGACGAAAAACACATTGGTACACGGTGGGGATTAGATCGCGGGCCTCTCGATTCTATGCACCGACGATTGTGTACAGTTTGTCAAAATAGAGTAGAAATAAATAGGGGCGCAACTGTTGTTTAATGTAGCAACCATAAAAGTAGTAGGCATACATACATACATATGTCACGCCTTGTTCCCAATGGGGTAGGCAGAGACCACCTCTCTCCACTTGCTACGATCCTGGCACACTTCTCTTGCTTCCTCCACTTTCATGAGCGTCTTCATGCACGCTCGTCGGTTGCGAGTACCCTTGACCCGGCCTTTCTTTAGGACATCTTCGATTTGATCGAGATATGTCCGCCTAGGTCGACCTGCACCGATTCGTCCTATCATTCTTACGTTAATCTTCCTTCATTCATTCTTTCAACATGGCTGAACCATCTAAGCATCCCTTTCTCTATCTTTGTCACTACATCTTCAACTACACCGCATCGCTCCCTTATCACACTGTTCCTGACTTTGTCCTTCAGATTCACTCCAATTATACTTCTCAAGCTTCTCATTTCCACAGAATTAATCCTACTTTCATGTTTCTTCTGCCACAGCCAACATTCACTACCATATATCAATGTGGGGATCAACACGCCTCCATGCACAGCCAGTCGTGCTCTTTGTGATACGTTCTGGCTATTCATGAAGTTATGAAGTGCCCCATTTACTTGATTCCCTTTCAAAACTCTTCTTTCAATATCATCATCGCACTTGCCATCTCTAGTTAACTGTGAACCCAAATATACAAATTCTTTCACTTGTTCTACTTTTTGTCCCTGTATCATAATATCACAGTTTGTCATACATTCTTCTCTTTCAAAAACCATTACTTTCGTCTTGTTTACATTCACTTTCATTCCTTTGCTTGTCAAAGCACCATGCATTATGTCTACCATAGTTTGCAACTCTTTCTCCGACGATGATAATAAAACTTGATCATCGGCGTATAGGAGGTATTTGATGATCAACTCATTCATTCTTAGTCCATACTCACTATCTTTCAAATCTTTCAAGCAATTGTCTATAAATAGGTTAAACAGCCACGGCGAAGCCATACATCCCTGTCGAACACCCTGACGGATGCTAAACCAGTCTGAGTAAGCTCCGTTTATCCTGTCACAATCACTGGAACCCTCATAAAGTGATTTCAGTGTTTTCGCTTATAAACATGAAAGATCACCTCTCTGGTACAGCTTCTGATTGTTTTATTCATATTTACTTAATTCTGTCGTACTTTAAACAAATATATCGTTGTAATCATTAATTACGAATAACAAAATAAAACTTAATTATTTTGTTTTAAATTACAGAGTAGTAATTCAGTTTTAGCAATGTAGCCATCGTACAAAAAAGTTAGTCCCGTTTCTTCACTTTTTTGACAAGCTGTATGATATGACACAGCTGAGTTTCTTCTGCTATCTCTTATTTCTGTATTCTTATTTCTCTTATTTATGCATACACTAAGTCTCTGTCCCATGGGGGTAGGTAGAGATCACAGTTTGCCACTTGCTACGCACATACACATACTTTCGTAGTTTCCTCGACTTTCATTAATACTTCCATGCACGCTCGTCCATTCCTGTCCTATTCCTATCCCATTCTAGTTCCTGTTCCATTCTTATCTTATAAATTATTTTGTAAATAAGATATAGCGCCGCAGGTCAATATGAGTTATATTGTTGTCTCAGTAATTTAGTACATCCCGTTGAACACATACGTACACACGCACCCAGACAATTCATTTATAAATATCACGTTATAGAACAATATACAAAAAAAATATAATGTTAAATCCACAGAGAGTGTTATCTGATCAACGCAAATATTCTGCTTTCACACGCGTCTTTAAGAAGAGCAGAATTGACAAGCCTGATAGAGGAAAGCGCTTCGATATGGAGCAGCACCAGTCTGGAGGCAAGGCTGTGTTTCATGTGTGATGCGGCTGTGAGTATTCAAAAATTTAAGAAAAAATCAAATATGGTATTGATTAATCCACATAAGGCTTACATAATTTTGGGTTGGGACTACCCCTATTAAGCATTATTATATTGTGTGTTGCTTGTGTCAGGTACCCCGCTCCTTCGTAACTAATATTAATATGAAATGTGGTAGAACATATCACAATCCTTAAGGAATCCTAAATAAATAATAATAAAGGTTATTCAAGAAAAGAGCATATTCTTACCTGAAGGGTAGGCAACGCACTGGCGTCGCTGGTGACGTGGGCGGCGGTGTATCACTTACCATCAGGTCTTGCTCGTTTGCCTCTTTTTACATAAAAAAAAAAAAAATTGTAAGTTAGGAAGAAGCTAATAAAATGTTTGGACTTATTTGATATAAAGTCATAAGTATATATCAAAAGGCAAAAATATGGTTTAGGAGAATTTGGGTAGTGTTAATATAATCTAAATGCGTGGTTTGTCTTGCTTTTTACTGAGAAACAGAAATTTAGCCATGCACCATAAATCCATACAATAAAATCTTGCACTTGCTAAAAGAGTTGCTACTTTAATGAGCAGAGATTGGAATTAGGTCGAGTTATTTATGTACTTGTATCGAAATGTATGATTAATGTGGACCTTCCCGGGATTTCTAATGGACAATCCCGCGTGACCAACAATATTACAAATAAATAATAATATAAACCGCAGAAATAAAACAAAAATTTTTATTAGTTAACATTAATTCACAATACAAATTATTGATAGTCTTAAGCAAATTCCTCAAAGTAACCAAGACAGGAGATGCCATTGTCTAACATTCCCCTCTGCCAAAGCATAAGACTCGGAATCTTGTACGTTATATAAAACTAGTTGAGCTGCCTTATGGGCTGTCACACAACATTGTGCATGTCGCGGCGAACAGAGCTCCCACTAAAATGCCTATTTGTGCTGTTTTTTCGTGTAAAAAGAAGTCTAACACGTCAAGTATGCAAAAAGATGGTGTCACCTTTCATTTGCAAGTATTATTTTTAAGATTTATTGATTATTTAATTCATAATTTCATGTTTTACAATTCTGCAAATTCAAATTTAACGTCATATAGTCTCGTGAGGAGTGCGGTCTGACGTCATATAGTCTCGTGGGGAGTGCGTGAGCTAGGGTTGAACATTATCATATTTCAATTAATTATGACATTTGACATATAGAATTTGTATAGTTCATATAACAATTTTCTAATCTGGTAGGTATTAATTTAATCAGTAACAGCATCATTTGATACTCTGCTGTCTTAAATTGCCGATGCCTTGTTACAATAATACACAATTTTACTATTGTTTGATACTTTAACAGTTCTATACATAACGATGTACTAGCAATTATACCATTTAAATTAAATATTTTTATAAGTATTTATATAGGTGCATTATTTAAAACAATCAATAATGTAAAAATGAACTAAACTCAAACTTCACATCAAGTATAGATGATAAATCAAGTAGCACACTGCTGTTATTCTATCGAGACATACACTTTTTGTACAATACCAAATGGTGAAGGTGCCTTGATAGAATAACAGTTAAGTAACAAGTTTAGTTTCTATTAGCGGTTTCTATATATAGAAATCAAAAAGATGTATGAGGAGGACATTTGCAATAGTTTTTTTTATCTATCGCGAATTACTCAATCTGTCACTGTTAATCTCATTGTATGTTATTTTTGTTTATAAAAATAGCAGTAATAAAATAGTAACACTTACTTTGTGAGTGTAATTTTGTTAAAGGAAATATAAGAGCCATGCTTAAAAGGTAAGCATCTGTAAACTAGCGCCAACATCATCTTAAAAATTTTAGTTAAAAAATATTATCTTTTTTAATCAGCAGCCCTAATTGATTTTCACACTTGAAATAGGGATGCAACTATATCGATATTTTGGTTTTACGAGTAAATAGGAATGAATGAATGAATGGAATAATTGACATTAATTAAAAATATTATGCTTAAATCTTATTGAATAATAAAATATAATTGACAAACAAATAAGTACGCTTTAATTAATATTGTTTAATAATGACGTCTCGGATTATAATACACTAAAAGGTGCAGTCGAAAAATTACCTAATGATGTAATATTAATTACATCAGTGACCGGAGCATGGGAGTTCACAAAATATTATAACCCAATATAAATCTGCAAAAAAAATTACTCAAAATTATTGCTAACATATTAAGGATAAAAATCAAAAAATTCGTTTAAGAGATATTGTTGATTGTTAAAGTTTTTAAGATCCCTATCTGATATTTAGCTGTATTTAATACGATTAAACTAATTTAATTATTATAATGACATACATGGGAATAATAGAACTAACTGTCAATCCCGTGTCAAAAAACTCAATTATTTTTATAGAAAACGCATTTTAATGTTATTATAACAATGTCGGTGTTGCAGTATCTAATTTTGATGTAAAAATACAATTTTTGTTGTATCCGCAACTTGGTGTCAATAAAACTTATTTTATTTTCCGGTTTAATAGGACTTCTGTAGCTTCTCATGCAACAAAATTCGTATTTTTACCTTAATATCCTACCAAATAACAAATATGCAGTTAAAAAGACACAAAAAAATTAGGTAAAATTATTAGATTACAAAGGATATTGTTTTTTGCTGATCCGCGCAGTTCATGATGACTGTCCAACAAGCAGACAAGGTCGACACGTGTTTCGTCTCTCAGCGAGACATCTTCAGGATTGTTGCCCGCTCGGTGACTCACGGGCGGGCAACAAATCCTGAAGATGTCTCGCTGAGAACGAAACACGTGTTGACCTTGTCTGCTTGTTGGACAAGTCATCATGAACTGCGCGGAATCAGCAAAAAACAATATCCTTTGTAATACAATGGACTTCCGCAAAATAACACCTGCTACAATAGAGAAAATTATTAGATGTTATAATTTACTATAATAAACTACTGAGTATAAGTTTGCTTTATTAACCTTCGATATCTGTCAATTTTATATTGACTACATACTAAATGTCGAAGCATGATATTTTAATTATGTTGAAATATTAACGCCAAGTTAACATTCATTCATTGAACGAAAGCGATTTATCGATATCATTCTTTTGAGTGATGTCTCGTTACTTCCCACACTTTTACATTTTTGTGTTCGAATAGAACGTCAACGTACTTTTTTAAGGTTTGTGTGCGTGAATTTCAAAATTGTGTGTGTGTGTCATGTGTCCATGTGTGCATTTGTAAAAACGTTAAAATTTTCTGTTTATGTGTGCTGGTTTATAGTGTAGTAGTAACCTCGCCCCCCGCAAGATATGACAGAAAAATTTGTTCGAGAAATTTGACTGATGCCTACTCCAGTTCTATTTACTCTGAGGCAAATTCTCATACACATATTGCGCCTTTTTTATAAATAGGAGGGAATACTTTTGATTTTAGTCTAGACTCGTGAGGTTATTCAAACAGCCCATGAGAATCATTTTCCTTCCGACATTACTACATATATAACTTTTGTGAGAATTAAAATATATAACCATTAGCTTCTCAATATTTTCTGGCTTTAATGAGACAAAATCTAGTCAATTCCATTAAGCGGGGAGTGCTCCGCATTTCCGCTATTGTATTCTTTTGTTCTCACAAGCTATGTTGTGCGAACTACAAATGTGTCAACATCGCGTGTATTGGAAAGTAGATGATACTGTTTATATGGCCAAGTGGTTTTCGGGACCCACGTCTAAATTTTGGATATGTTGTTCTCCTGTAGGGTTATTTTGAAACGTCGGAAACCCACTTTCCGTTCGGATTCGAAAACTTTCCGAAGGCGAGTTATTTTGAAATGTCGGATGGACATTAGGATTCGAAACGAATAACATTAGCTTACGGAAACTATTCCGCGGGGGGGTTTGCTGTCGGAAACTTTTGTCGAATCTCGAGTTTTGGCCAAAAGAGTGTATTTTCAACGCTTTTCAGCCTTTTGTAACACATTTAGTAAGTTAATAAATTGCATCAGATAAAAAATGATTTTGATTAAGGAATGATGGAAATGTGAATGTAAAATAGAATGTAATAGGTTTGTTAATTTTGTTCATGTAAATCTTATGTAAATACTAACTGATTATTTACTGTTAAAATCACGATAGTTTTAGTAGGAAGTCGTGAATAATATGGTCTTATGAAAAAAAAGACACTTATGAAACCCCAAAAAATATAGGTTATTTTAATATGCTTATAAAATATATATAATGACTAAAATATGGTGCGTGTCATTTTCTACTAAACCTACCATTTTCAATCATACTTTTGTAACGTAAAGGTAAATGCATGTTACTCTATGGTTGACTTTCCGAACGGAAAGTTTCCGTGGCCTTTCCGACGGTGTTTTAGAATAGCATTTTTCGAGTCGAACGGATTCGATTCGGATTCGAAAAGTTTCCGACGTTTCAAAATCACCCAGCAGGTCGAGCTGATTCAGAATATTCAACGTTTAGAAAAAGTTAACGACGCATTTTCCCACCTGGGGGCTCTGAAGTCTGAATTAGAAAATCGTCGTTTTCGACAGAATCAGCTTTTTCTTAAAGTTGAATATTCTGAATCAGCTCGTCAAGGAGAACAACATGTCCAAAAATCAGCTAATCCTGCGGAAAACCACGATTTTCTAATACAGACTTCAGAGCCCCCTAGCGGGAAAATGAGTCGTTAACTTTTTTGCGACCATTACAATTTTTGCTCAGCTCGACCAGGAGAACGACATATCCAAGTATCATCTAGTTTGAAACTTTGGACATCCGATGTCATTGATGTAAGTTTGGAAAACGTCGCACGTGCAGTAGTTTTAAATTGTGTAAAAGTGAATAACTTTTTATTTAAAAATTCACGGGATTTTTTTCTGCTCTTTAAAATTAATTTCGGGATTCGAGGCATATCCATTTTACTCCTTCGCTGTATGAAATCAGTGTAAGTACATGAATAACTCTACCTAATTCCAACCTCTGTTAATGAGTTACACAGGATGTTACAGAAAGTTGAAATAATTTTTAATTGGCGCTAAATATTTAATTTAATCACTTACCATCAGGTGACCCGTCTTGCTCGTTTGCCTCTTTTTACATTAAAAAAAAAATCTAAGTTAGTATGTAGTGTAAATATAATAATTGTGTTGTCAGATTTACTACAACAAGATTGGTGAGGTCTCTATGGCATCAAGACTAGTTCGCTTGGTGCAAACGAAGGTTAAAGCAGCCTTCGAAGAGTCCCAACCTAATACAAAATGTGAGTAACCAAATTGTTCTAGTAAATTTTCATTGACTGTGTGGCCAATATCTCTGCAAAATAAACATATACAGTCAATATATATTAAAAAAGAAATCTATTGCTGTTTTAGCAAATGGCTTTTGTAACTTCACTTTGGGTTAGTTGGGGTAGACGAATTTTGTGGTAGGTTCTCCAGCCTTACCAGCCAATCTTGGTAGCTTAATGGTCAGGCATTACCTAGACGCGTCTCTAAGACTAAATGAAAGTACCATGTCAGTCAAACTGTATATGTGTGATAACAAAAGCAACCACGACCAGTAACTTATTGCGACACGGTTTTATAATGTTGCTGTAAAATAGTACAAAAATTATATGAACTACCGATACAAATGACATACTTTCACATGTCGTGTTTTTTGTCGCATGTGCGCGCATCCCAACTAATATTATAAATGCGAAAGTGTGTTTGTTTGTTTGTTTGTTTATTTATTTGTTTGTTTGTTTGTTTGTTACCTCTTCACGCTTAAACTACTGGACCGATTTCAAAAATTCTTTCACCTTTGGAAAGCTACATTCTCCCCGAGTAACATAGGCTACTTTTTATCTCGGAAAAATCGACAGATCCCACGGGATGCGCAATAAAGGCTTCGCTCAAAAACTACTGCACAGATTTTTATGCGGTTTTCATCAATAGATAGAGTGATTCTTGAGGAGTTTTGCGGCATTTTTTATCTCGGGAAAACGGATAGTCCCACGGGAAGCGCGATAAAATCTTCGCACCATAAACCGACTTCCGCGTATATGTAGCCGTGGGCAAAAGCTATGACCCTTAACCCTCTATACACCCAATCCCGAAATCCACGCGGGCGAAGCCGCGGGCAGAAAGCTAGTTGTTCTATAAACCCATTGCATTTCTGCAACAAATTATATCGGTCGATATAAAGTCGTAGTGAACCCTGACACTAGACCATATCGCAGGGCTCGGACACTTCAGTCCGCCGTATAGTGTAATGTAATATTTACGGGGTCTATTGCATTGTATCTAGGCCGCGGATCTTTGCTCAATTATTCTGTAAGTCCGGTATGTGAGACTAGGGCGTGGATGTGTAGTGTTTGTTAGAAGGTGGGGAGAGATGACAGTTTGTGTGTGTATTTATTAAGTCTGTGGGCAAGAAGAGGAGTCAGTGCCAATCGCCTGTTTAACCCGGCGTGAATGAGATGAGAAATTGTTACACCAGCTATGAGGTGGGTATAATATACCCAAAATTTTGATGTAAAATTGTTGATACTATGATTGTGTAATTAGCATTAATGCTTAAGATATATTAATAATAGTAACTATTCAACAAGATTAGTAAATAAAATACGAACATTAAGTTAAGCAGCATTATTTTTTATTGAAATAACAAAATATATAAATTATTTTCGAAAAATACAAATTTAGGCAATTAATTTCTTTTGCCATAAAAATCTAACAAAATTCCAACTTTGGTAAATCAATATAACAATAGTGTCTTCTTATTATTACAAATGAAAAAAGGAACTGAAAAGTCTTGTGAGATCATGTAATAGAGCACCAAAATTACACAATTCCGTACCCCAGCCGCGTGTACGCATGTGTATTTGCCGTCGCCGCCGGTGCAACACTAAACTCGATACTGTACCTCACCCCTTTGCATCTTTACCTCCAGCTACTGAAACAACAGGACTTGCATGGCAACAGTAACATTAAAATATCTGCGTTTAGAAACTTTTTTCGGGTATGACATACCCAACCTCACTCACGCCGGGTTAACAAGCGGGTTCGGATGATCGCAGGTCTTAGTAAAGTAGTATTTGGAGTTATATTTTATAGCGATGTTTGGAAACGTAGGTGAATGCAGATATGGGTCGTAATAGGGCGAACGCACGTCTTTTAAAGGATTGTTTCTAAGCGACTTTTTACTTCATAGTATAAGCAAACGTTTCGTATCAGGTAGAGGCGATCGAAAACGAATTATGTTCGGTTCGGATTATGTCGTTTACGATTGTCGGTTCAACAATGCATTTTCGGTTCCTTTATTTGTATAAGTAAACCTACGGAATGGTTATATTATATGACTGGAGGGATATTAAATATAAAATACTAGTCATTCTGTTATTTTTTATTATTATTTCACCTGTCAGATAACCTGTGGCTCTAACACTAGTTTGACTATTGATTTCGATAGGTATTTGACGTATAGTAAACTACAGTACTATTTTACATTCCGCTAGGGGCGCTGAACCAAATTTTCATTTAAAAATTTAGGTAAAATGAATGTAAACTCATGGCGACTACACTGGTATTTTTGTTTCCAGATGAATTTGCAATCGGAAAGCTGTTGGAAGTACAGTCGCAGATTTGTGCCAAGAGCACTACACTGAGCGCGCTGAGCACAATACAGAGACATTATTTGATGATCTCCCATAATGGTTTGTATCATATCATAGATCTTTGAATAATCTTTTGATAAACTTTTTTCTAAATATTTTAACTGTTTATTAAGTTAGAAGTTACCGTAGTCATATGCATGTACAACAACATTATCAAACAAGCACGCTATTGAACCGATGCTAAGTGACTAAAGTCAAATATAATAGACGTAGCTTCCGTAAGTAATGAATCTGTAGCTCTAACAGGAACTTTGCACTGTTATTTTTTACGCCAGAAAAAGGTAAGACTGAAGAACAGATCCTGGAACGAAGTCTAGTCTCCAGTTGATATTACGTTACGATTCCTTATTATATTTATGCTGTTTTCGGGTTACAAGATATAATTACTGAACATCAGATAGTGAAATTGAACACTTTGATAAGTAATTATATTTATATAATGTTTTTTTTGTAATTATATTTATATAATGATTTTTTTGTAATTATATTTATATAATGATTTTTTTTATAGGATAGGACACGGATCTACTGACGGTAAGCGATAACCGTTGCCCATGGACACCCGCAACACCAGAGGAGTCACAGATTTTTATTTTTTCCTCAGGAGAGGAGGCTGAGAATCCTCATGGATACCAACGCAACAGGCAAGCAGGGATGCGTTGATTATGTCGGACTCCTGGTGAATCGAGGCGGCTCGACCCAACAGACCTACCGACTAAACTCAGCCTAGCCTTGGCCCTAATGGCCCTACGGCTTGAATGGAACGGAGTCACAGATGCGTTGCCGGCCTTTTAAAAGGGAATAAGGGGGGAAAGGGGAGGGAGCGGGGTCGCGCCTCCGGTACCCTCATTAATTCAGCGAAACACAGCGCAATCGCCTCAATCGCTATTTTACGCCGGTTTTCTGTGAGGCCGTGGTATCACTCCGGTCGAGCCGGCCCAATTCGTGTCGAAGCATGGCATTTCCCAAAATTATCTATTGGAATTGAATATTTTATTGAAAATAGCTAGGGGATTCAAAATTTCACAGCATTTCTGAGCTAGTCTAGAGCACAACATTTTATTTAATGTACAGTAAAAACATTAATATTCAGATGTAGTTAAGTGGGGTCCTTACATATTGGCAACATTGCGTAACAGATGCCCGTTGGTCGTACGGCCGCCGAGCGTTGCTCCAGAGACGTCGCCTAGGAACTGTCGCGGGCGGCGAGTACGCTCGCATTAGCCGGGGCCAGCTGCTGTGGCGACGCGCGAGGTGCGCGGCCAACGCCTGCATCAATACATCCACCACCGCACAGGCAAAGCTAGTCGCCTGCTGCGTCAACACGCACTACTTCCAAGATGCACAGGTCAGTCTTTCTTCCGGCATTGATTGCGGCAATGCTGCCTGGCGGAGGCAGGTTGGAGGGCTGCGGCCTCCTTCTGTGAAGCAGTGATGCTCCAGAAGGAGGCCGCCGAGCGGGGTCGGGAGATGGCGGATCCCGCTCGAAGGAGGCGGCGCCAGGCTCGGTAGCACAGTTGCGGCGCAGCCGTGGGTCGCCGGCGCGGATACGGCGACCCGGGAGGGACCACGCCCCTTCCGTGGCCGGGGGCGTCGTCGGTGGCGGAGATCGGAGGAGGTATTGTAGCCTCCCCTGTATCGGCGGGGGAGACCCGGGAGGGACCACGCCCCTTCCGTGGCCGGGGGCGTCGTCGGTGGCGGAGATCGGAGGAGGTATTGTAGCCTCCCCTGTATCGGCGGGGGAGACCCGGGAGGGACCACGCCCCTTCCGTGGCCGGGGGCGTCGTCGGTGGCGGAGATCGGAGGAGGTATTGTAGCCTCCCCTGTATCGGCGAGGGAGTGGAGGCTGGGGGGTCCCGGATGTCGCTAGGCGTTTCCAGGGGCTCCCTACATGCCTGAGGAAGACCATCCCTGAGGTGTTTAGTGGGTAGGCCTCCCCCTTCTGAGGAGGAGAGCCCCACATAACCGCCGGCTCGCCACAGCCTGGGTATGCAATTTAATGCATTTTCGTCAGGGGAACAAAAAAATAAAAGTGATAGTGAATAAAAGTGCTGGATTGGTTCATGGCTCTGAAGCAGAATATGCTATATTATAATTGCTATATAATACACCGTCGATGTATTATATAGCAATTATAATATAGCATATTCTGCTTCAGAGCCATGAACGTTGCTACGACCACGTTGCATACGTTAAATTGGTGTTCACGTTACAAATAGGGCATCACTTGACTTTAGATTTCTAAATACGCAAATGGAACGATACGATTTTAATGCATTGTCAGTGTCTGACCATATTTCCGCAAAATATGCCGACAATTTTTTTTTAATAAAGTCGGGTGCATGAAGATAAGTATATTTTCATATAAATATTAAATTCATAGTCAGGTATAGCAACCAAATACTACGGCGGTCTTTATTTTGCTCTGGTGCTTTCTAATGAGCTGCAGATTTTGCATACGATTTTAGTACCTTTTTAGGTGTTGTATACCGTATACCTTGTACTATAGGTGTCCTTTCTTGTTTAGAAATACATTTAATGTTTCATTTGACAATAATTTTAATAATACCTACATACCTAACATCTATCAATCAACTCCATAAAATCAAAATATAAGCCGTTTTTAAACTAACCGTCCTAAAAACAGTGCAATTGCTTTTCTACTTGGTCAGTTGGACAGCTCATTCGTGTGAATAGTGGCCAGTGTCCGACAAAATATTAGTCCGTTTCAACTCAAATAGTTGAAAACATATTTTTTACTCATAAGATAAGGCTGCTTGTAAAGTAATTCTATGTATATGACAGTAAAAAATAAAGCATATTAGTGTAAACTAGTGTTCTATTTTTATTTGCTTCATTGGCTCTTAATATTGAGGGTTCATGGGAGTTTCATGTTCAAGGTTTCGGAGGAAATTCGTATATATTTATTATATTATATATTTATATATAAATGTGTGGAAAAAAAAGGCTCATATAAACAGTAGTTTTCTTAATAGATACCACAAATATAGCTGTATTCATTGGCCTTTACAGGCACTTATTGAAGTCAAACAAATATAAAATTTAAGGACACAAAAAGCTTAGGAGCTTCATAACCTTGTGAGCAGATATGTTCAAGACTATACTTATAATAATAATTAAAAGGTAATAATTAAAATTTTGGGATACCAGGCATATCCATAATAATCCAAAGTATATAAAATACAAATTGTAGCAGTACCTACATCGATCACTGCTATCGCAGACGTAACAAACAAAAATTTCAACTCACACTCTAATAATAACATACAAGAAACTATGTTCAATGTAAATAAACACAGAACGTGAATGATCATCGCCTATTTATTTTCTTTTCCAGGTAAAGATCGACGATGTGCTCAAATACATATTAGGGCTACGATCGTGCAGTGAACCTCAAACTCATCAATCAGAGCCAGGAAAGCCACAACTCTTTACTCCTAAACTCGAAAACTTGGAGACAATGCTTGAGAATATGGTCTTCAATAAGAGTCAGACCCAGACGAGTCCCTCCCTCTCTTGTACCTCAGTCTACGCTTACAAACTGCCAGATTTCCTTAAACATGACGTCTGCGATTGTGCTCTCTGCGACAATCCGTTCAGTTGCGTCATAGCTTGTGTCACTTCTGGTTTGGAGGCCTCCGCGTACTTCCGGGCGAAAGAGACTGAGATAGCTAATAATTATTTCGAAGGAGCTCTCAAAAGTTTCGGTTACGCTGAAAGTAAATTGCGACTCTATTTTAGACGCCTTAGGACCCATAGTGCTGGTTATATTGCCGATATTATCGAGCAGTTGGTAGGAGACGATTTGAAGACTGCTCAGATAGAAGTGTTACTTGAGGCGGCGTATTTTGAACTGTCGAAAGGTGACCTAGAGAGGGCGGATGATTTAGTGGTCAGGATCCACGAAGTGATGCAAGACATCCCTTCGCTGTCTTTGTACGTGCAGAACGAGTTATACAATTTGATGTGCACGTCCGCATCGCTTAGAAAGGTTTCTATAAAGAAATTTGATGTCAGCTTGGAAAGGGAAATGGAAAATTTGAAACTATCGCCGCCGAAACAATTAGAAGCGCCAAAAACACCAACCTTTAAGCTGAAATCGCCACCAAAGATACCAAAAATTGTGGTGAATACAGAAGAGTTACCGAACGTGAAACGAAAAGTGATCAAACTGAATTTGGACGAAGTAGATGAAAAGGAAGTCGTGAAGTCAACTAGAACAAAAGCGATGTTCAAGATACCAGTTCCCGTTACATGTAAACCTGTTCCGGAACCGATAACGCCTCGCTCTTTCAGTATACCAATGACATTAGTGACACAACCCTCAATTGATGTTGAAATGACTCCTTCGTCTGAAGATAGGGAATTTAGGACTCCTCTGTCGACTCCAGCCGAACAGTTTTTCACGCCGATGAGTAGTATCAGAACGTATTCGAAAAAGTCGCTCAGGAGCAACATAGTGAAGAATTTAGAAGTCGAGTTTGCTACGCCGAAAGCAGACAAGGGGACATTAAACGAAGTAGATGTTAAGGAGGAGACGCTAAAAGCAACAACGAAGTCGTCAAAAGTAAAAACTAATAAAAACTGTTTAAAACGTGCTACTAGTCCAGGGAAACTTGAAGCGAGAACAACCAGGTCTAAGGCGATAAAGTCAAATTTTAAGACGACTGAAGCTAAATAAAACATGTAGCTTTTACAAGACTGTTAATGAAGGAACATTGTAGTGATAAAAATGTTGTAAATAGCCAATTCGTGTGGCCCTCGTTTATATGTATGTGTTGCAGTTATTTCAATTAATTGTATTCAAAGTTATACAGTTTTGTGTGTTTCAGAAGAAATCTGAAATTAGAATTTATTGTATGGCAAAAATAGCATCATAGGATTAATCTTATTCTTGAGATGCCATTTATCTGTTTGTCTATTATATTTTCACGTCAACACGCATGCACTGATGTTGATAAAATTTGATATGGCAATAGTTTAATAAATCTGAAATTAGAATTTATTGTATGGCAACTCTGGCCAGAATAGCATCTTGGGATTAATCTAATTCTTGATATGCCATTTGTCTGTTTGTCTTTTATTTTTTCACGTCATAACGCATATACTAAGTTGATGAAATCTGATATGGCGATAGTTTAATAAATCGGAAATCAGAATTTATTGTATGGTAACTCTGGCAAAAATAGCATCTTGGGATTAATCTTATTCTTGAGATGCCATTTGTCTGTTTGTCTTTTATATTTTCACATCAAAATGCATGCACTTAAGTTGATGAAATTTGATATGGCGATAGTTTAATAAATCTGAAATCGGAATTTATTGTATGGTAACACTGCTAAAAATAGCATGTTGGGATTAGTCTAATTTTTGAGATGCCATTTGTCTGTTTGTCTTTTATATTTTTACCTCAAAATGCATGCACTTAAGATGATAAAATTTGATACGGCGATAGTTTAATAAATCTGAAATCTATTGTGTGGTAACACTGGTAAAATAGCATGTTGGGATTAATCTTATTTTTGAGATGCCATTTGTCTGTTTGTCTTTTATATTTTCACGTCAAAATGCATACTCTAATGTTGGTGTAATTTTTACATGATTTTTTTCGTCAGACATCGAGTATCTTAATCATGTGAGAAATTCCGCAAAAACGGTTGAAGCGAGTCTCATGTGTTTGGTATGGGAATTGCTTGAGATCAGGGGAAAAAACGGATGGTTTTTACCACGGGAAAATATCTCAATACTGTGGGGGAAAATATCTCTATATAAATTAAATCTGACAAAAACGACTGAACCGATCTAATTTGGTATGACGATATCTCGAGAAACTTGAGATATTTTTACTACGGGAAATTATTTAATTCCTATCTGAAAAGTAGTCGAATCGAAAGTTATTTGTCTATTATTGTATTATATTTGTAAAAGCACTACACATTGAAATGAAACAATTAAAATTATTTAGCTAACCCGATATTTCGAAAAAATAATCGAATAGTCAAGGATGATCAACACAACAATGAAAAAACATTTCGGATGATCACGTGATCATACACAAAATTTTTTTATTGCTGTGATCATGTGGTGATTTATATTTGTAATATATCATGATTTCATATTTATCTTTGACTTTAATAATCTTATCTTTTGCATCTGTGCTACATCATTATATGTTTATAATTCGAAATCGTAAATTATTACCAATAAGAGTCCTGCTACAAAATTTTTTTATATGGATTGTGTGTAATATATAGGGAAACTAGCTTTCTGCCCGCGGCTTCGCCCGCGTGGATTTCGGGATGGGTGTATAGAGGGTTAAGGGTCATAGCTTTTGCCCACGGCTACATATACGCGGAAGTCGGTTTATGGTGCGAAGATTTTATCGCGCTTCCCGTGGGACTATCCGTTTTTCCGAGATAAAAAATGCCGCAAAACTCCTCAAGAATCACTCTATCTATTGATGAAAACCGCATAAAAATCTGTGCAGTAGTTTTTGAGCGAAGCCTTTATTGCGCATCCCGTGGGATCTGTCGATTTTTCCGGGATAAAAAGTAGCCTATGTTACTCGGGGAGAATGTAGCTTTCCAAAGGTGAAAGAATTTTTGAAATCGGTCCAGTAGTTTAAGCGTGAAGAGGTAACAAACAAACAAAAAACAAACAAATAACAAACAACAAACAAACACACTTTCGCATTTATAATATTAGTTGGGATTAGTCAAAGTGAAAATGAGTTAACGAATACCTTGTAATATATATGAGAGTTTGAGAAACGCCGGATGGACAATATAATATGTTGTAACTCCTCAAACGACCGGTTTTTATACCCTTTTTCTTTCCTTGAATCGACTATTTCATATTTTAACTTTATATTATTTTTTCAGCTTCATCATCACTCTAAATAAAATTTTCTTAACGGTAATTATTACACTGTTCTGCGAGCCATTACTTTTTAATAATAATCACGGATTAATATTAATTATAATAAAGATTGAAAGGGTTATTTTTTTTTAAACTAATGGAAACGTATATCAATTTTTGTCCAAAGATATATTAAAGAAATAAAATTGTATTCTTAACAAAAGCGGATTTTTAATTTACATTACATGAATGTGTTATGTGAATGAACCGGCACGAGGGTGCGTTACATTGCGTCGTATTTATTATCGTTTTTTTAATTAATTTCATTTCATATTAAATCCTTTTTAATTATATTATTTTTTAATGGTCTGATTTCGTATACACAAGCATAAGTAACACACAACCTTAACAACTAAGGTTAACACCTGCATTCATCACATAAAATTCTACCCCTACTGGGAGTCAAACCGGGCGACCTCGTGAATGGCGAGACCTTGTGACCGGTGAGCTAACCATTCGGCTACAGCGCGGCGGTCGGTAATGTTTACTTAAGAATTGAAAACAGAAAAATGCCGACGGCCACTGAAGTTTGTACTGAATTTGTAAAATTTAATATTAATTTCAGTAACAATATTTTTCGATTTCTCCCCTACTTTTTTATTTAATATTATAATATTTAATGTTATAAATTTTATATTATAAATAATATTTTTTATGCTTATACTAATTTGCCTAGTTTAAAGTAAGTACTATAAGACATATATATATATATATATATATATATATATATATATATATATATATATATGATGCTCATTCATAACTCAAGCATGCGCTTCCATTGGGGCTCGAACCTCTGAGATGACGACACATTGAAACCGGCAATAGTCATTGCAGAATAATATCCGTCATATTAAATGTGAATGATATAATTTATTGTGCTGATAAATTTATATTTAATAATGCTAGCGTATCTGAATAAAATGAATACCGTAGATTTGTTAAAATGACTGGATCTGTACTTCTAAATTGTCAGAATTTTCCGAAGTAAATTCTCAGATTTAATGATTGCAAAGACTAGTCTTTCTTGATGATAATAAAATTAGAGTAAAATTATTACATTAATCCGATAGTACATCGACCCTAACATCTTTAGACCTGTTTCTGTGTTATCTACTTCTTAAAACTAAATAGTAAAAAATAATGATATTTTAATTACTTTTAAGTAAGAGTTTTAGGACAATTACCGAAATTATTGATACTTAAATATTTATTCAATATTTTTCGAGTCGGTGCCACACGTTAGCCTTACTTCGGCTATCCACATAGGCTGGATTAAACTGTCCTTTACTGGTTGTAATTTTTGTTTTTAACATTATTTCTTTTCAATACCAGATTCACGGCTGCAATGGGACCCTCATATATATATGGACCTTAGTTCTGTAGCAGACTTATGCCCGGTTTCTGAGTACATTTTGTCAATGGTTTATCTGTTCAATAACGCTATCAGTTCGATAACTCCCAACAATTCGTTTCTGAACACCGTAGAATTAGATAAACTCCGTTTAAACTTAGCTTAACCTAACTGACCATTTAGTGCCGTTTATCGGTCCCATAAATTTTTTGGCGTTTATGTATCTGTGGTTTATGTATGGCAAACAAAAATCTTAAGGCTATTAACGTGGTAATTTTATGTGAAATTAAATAGTGACAGCTACATTTTAAATTATTATATTTAAAAAAGACAATGAGATCTACAATATTAAATACGAGTAGTTCTTCAAAGTCGGATACAGAAGTACTGGAGTTCATTTCTGGAATATCTATACCCAGAAACTTACGAGAAAGAAGAAATTCATTTGAAATGTTAAAATAAAGTACCGCGACACTACAAAGTAAAACAATTAAACACAAACGAATTCAAAATCCGTGCGAAAGCATGCCATTTTTTTTTCATCTATAATCTTTTTATTTTATCGTTTTATGCGTATGATTCATACAGGCAATACTATCGAAATGTTAAAAAATATTTCATAAAATAGTGTTTTAATACTTAATATCGATAAAAAAAATGTTATAAATGTTTAAATTGTAATTATGGATGAATTAATATAACAAAGTCAATTTTTATTTCATATTTTGTGAACAGACCCATCTAGTGACATAATTTAGAACTACTTAACTGTTTCATAGCTGTTGAAAGCACGGTCCCGCATTCAGAAACTCACTGACAGTTATGAGACGTTTATCTTTTCGATAACTTTGTTGAATCATTAGTTATTGAGAGCTTAGCTAAGGTATTCAGAAACTGGGCATTAGTTCTGAAATATGTGCAGTAAAAAGAGTGAGACAACCTACTAACGTTGAAACGGCAAGAATGATTTATATTAGTGTCATGTCATAGGACTATTAATGTGGGGTGCCGCTGCGAGTTGATTTTTCCTCCAAGCTCTTATGTTCATTTGTAAAAGAGCTAATAGTCGCTGGGTGCAAAATCTGGGCAGAGCCGTAATCTAAACAGCAAAGCAAGCAAGGATGCTCATTACTTGGATGGCTGACTAACAAACTATAATAACAAATGAAGTGAGACAAGTAACAAGAGGCGTCAGATTCGTACAAGTTAGCAAGAATCGTAATTCAGGTGTCAAAATCCGTAGGCCATTGGTTCGCCTGCCATTTGGTTGCCCTGCAAAAAATTGGACTGGCTTCATCTATTATTCACAGGGAATAGTTCTATTTCACTTGTTGTATAATATACATGTTGCTAACATCCTTATGGCACCATGGTGGCTACGAATAAAGGCCATGCTTTATTCGTAGCCGCTATCCTGGCCTATTTGTAGTTGTCGGGCATATGCAATTCAGTGATACGCGGTACGTATGCGGTAGGTAGGTAGGTAGCGGCGGTAGTCGTAGGCATTTTGTTCAACTTAGTTTTTACTTGAGAGCCAGCTTCCCGATGTCGGTGTTACTCTTCGTTGATTCACCTATATAGTGCGTGCCTGACGTCTTCAGTTGTGCTGTTTTCTCCCTAATAAACACAAGACTTAAAACTCGAGTGATGGTTGATTATATACGTAAAGTGGCAGTTTTTTGTTCTTACTTATTTTATAGATAATTAAACGTAAAAAAGCAGATATAATGACGTAACTACAATAGTTAGACATATGGTCTCGCGAAGTTCTTTGTAGATATTGATATATTCTATAATATTGTCGAACATTTTTTTGTCCTATCATTAAAACTCTTCGCAACGTATGCGATGAAAGACATTTTATGGCTAATTTATTTACACCTTCGGTTGGTTTTAATAAGAATTTCAGCGTTCAGATTTCAGGAATTTATTGATGAAAAGGAAGTTTCGCACTACTTTTTTGGACTAAAGAATTACAGATAATTTAGATACATATAAATATCGATTTTGCATATGTTATTTATAATACACGATCAATTTGAAAATAGCGCAGTGGTCATTATTCACACGTCAGCGCTGAAAGCGCTTCTGCGTTCGGCGGTGATGTGTCAGCGTCGAAAGCACGCAGCATTATTCAAATTTATCGCCGAGAAAAAATGGTTGCTGTTTTTTGGCGAGAATTGCTGGTGACATTCAGTTTTATTGGCGGCTGTTTATAGAAGATAATTTAGAAAAGACTTTATTAATCTAAGGCGAGATTTACATCAAATCAACGATAAAAAGGGTTCAAAAAATAATTAGTTGTTCCATATTACGGTTGATGTTGTGTCTTATACTTTAAATTAGAAAGACATTTAATTTTGATAAACTGATCCGGTTTATCTTGATCTTGAACCTTGGGCTCGTACTACCTGTTCTCCGGCTCAACCTTAGTCCTTCATAGAGCCACCCTTGCGATGATGTTTGACTGATAGAAGTTAGACACGAACGTTGCGAGACTGAGGACTATACACAGCTCTTGTCTACCTCAAATAAATCTCAAGATGTCATTCTAAAATCGATCTACAATTAACAGCAATGTCCAATTATAGTTATTGAAGTATATCGAATAACAATTCGATTCAATTAATTGACTCTTCTGTAAACATATTCTGGAAACCATAAAAATCATTAGACGAAAATTTTTTTGCCCGTATGATACTTTTGAAAAAGAAAAAAATATTCGCCTGTAGTGATTTTTTGCTGGGTTCTTGTACATATTTTAATAAGCTCCCGTGGGAACGAGTTTTACATAATTTTTGTAGATAAAACTTAAAATTCTGTAATCATTTATTTTTAATCGGAAAAGTGAAATTTTGCTTACAAGGCCTTATAATACAAGCTACGCCACTGATTAACATCCAGCTGTATTTGTGTTGAATTTAATGGCTCTAGGTGTAAATCAATTTGTATTATATCAGTCATTGTAAATCTGTCATAAATCATATTGCGTGTTGGGTCAAAGTTCCGCTAGAGGATTTATGTGTAGTAATTTATAAATCAACGTGTTAAAAAATTCTCTTTGCTGAAATTTTACGGACAAAATGATTATTGTCATGTAGACAGTTTTTACTAAGAATAGCATAAACTTTTTATTTGCAATTACCTGTATAGGGAGCTGTCTCCTCACAGTTTCGACAAGTTTTCTTGAATTTTCAACGCGAACCCTTTTTCTTTTCAAATTTCACTTTTCATCAATAGATTGGCACCTCTTATTCCTTTTATTATAGACTAGCTGTGCCAGCGACTTCGTCCGCGTGGAATAGTTATTTTGAGCATCATATTTATTTTTGCAAACAACTACCTCAGCTGTTACCCGATCTTGACAACGCGACATATCCAAAATTGATCACCATAAAAACGATTCTATTGAGTTAACATTAAAAGATAGACATATACTGCCGCGGACATTTTTTTAGATCATTTTAAGAGGAATAATTCTTTCATACATATTTTTTTGGTACCTAGAACCGTTTTCGCAGCGCACGCAACGGAAGCCCTCAAAGATGAATAATTTTCACCGTTTTTCCACATTTTCCATTATTTCTTCGCTTCTATTAGTCGCAGCGTGATGTTATGTAGCCTAAAGCCTTCCTCGATTAATGGGCTATTCAATAAAATTTTTATGTGACTTTAACTATTAAGGTTACACGCGCGACGGAAGCTAAAAAAATGGAGTTACTTCTCCCGTTTTCCCAAAACTTCCTTTCACTACTCTGCTCCTATTGATTGTAGCGTAATGGAAAGTTATTTATTAAGAATTCTATAACCTGCCCAGGAGTATGAAGAATAATTATACCAAGTTTCGTTAAAATCCGTCCAGTAGTTTTTGTTTCTATAAGGAATATACAGACAGACAGACAAAGATTTTACTGATTACATTTTTGGCATCAGTATCAATCCCTAATCACCCTCTGATAGTTATTTTGAAAATATATTTAATGTACAGAATTGACCCCTCTACAGATTTATTATAAGTATAGATATAGATGAGATAAAAAGCAAAATTATTTACGTAGTTACGTAGAGGATCCTAATTAATTAATTGATATTCCTAGGTTATTAAAATTAATCAATTAAGTTGAGAAAATGGCAAAATTTTGATATCAAACTATCAATAATTTTACTTGTCATTTGAGTTACGTAATAGGCCTGCCAGACTGCAGGTACAAGCAATGTTGTTATAAACAAACAAACGGTAGATATCGCACTAGAGCGTCAAATTTATGCCGCTGAAATTCAACTGATTGGTGTGATTTCAATTAGTCGCATAGCAATAGCGATTGAGTGAAGACGTCGTTTCTCGCCCCGACGTTATGTTTGGCTGACGTAATCCGTGCAAAGCGGGATCAACTTTTAAAGGTCGTGTGGTATATATATGCATTAAGTTTAATGTTATTAGGTACAATAATATTTTTGTATTTTCTTTAACAAAAGAATCTGGGATACCGTTACAACTTTTTTTTTTCTTTTTTTTTTTTTTGCATACCTCGGCTGTGGCGAGCCAGGAGTTATGTGGAGCTCTCCTCCCCAGAAGGGGGAGGCCTATCCACTAAAAATCACAGGGATGGCCTTCCTCAGGCATGTAGGGAGCCCCCGGGAACATCAAGCTACTTCCGGGAACCCCCAGCCTCCGCTCCCCTGCCTAGAGGGGAGCCCTCCTCGGGGGAGGCTACACTACCTCCCCCGGTCTCCTCCACCGACGACGCCCCCCGGCCACGGAAGGAGAGTGGTCCATCCCGGGTCGCCGTAGCAGTCGCGACATCCTCGCGCCCGCCGGTGACCCGCGGCGGCGCCGCAGCTGTGCTACCGAGCCCGGCGCCGCCAAAGGGATACCGTTCAAACTAGTAGTGATATGTCTAAAACATTAGTAATTTTAAGTGTGTGTAGTATTATGAGGGTGACATAGTCACGAAGTGGCCAAACCCTCTTTAAAAAAAGAAAAAATTGCCTCAGCAGTAATTTATTCAAGTTTCCCATAATATTCGACACAAAAATACAGATAGATAATTCCCTACATATAGAAAAAACAGCCCAATACGAACTGAGGGCACTCTTATCCGCATTGCACCAACGGATCTATCAATTTTTTATGTTTGAAAAGTGTAAACGCGCCTAAGGTGAAATATAAATTGTATATTAAGGTTCATTTTTACACAGAATGCCATTAAAATCCATTCATTCATTAAAATGAAATTAATTTCAGTTGCACTAATGAGTTTCAAAAGCGTGTCACATAATTTAATTAAGTACATAAATACGAGTACCTATTTAACGTTCATATTAGAGTAGAGAAAATATTGGATCACCTTTAAAATGACGGGTTTAATTTTTAGGCTCCACATCTTGATATGTCTCCCATTTTAATAGGTACCATCAAATTTACATATACATATAAGGTATTTATCTCACTTACTACACTTAATATTATATTAGTAAAAGATCTTATACCCAAAACTTGTTATTAAATTGTGCATTGATATTTTTTTTTATGATGTATTATCAACATTTAATTAATTACCTAAAAAATAAATTCGCACATAAAATTTAAATCTTGCCCTGTGAGTAAAGATTTCTTTACTCATGTGCCCTGACTGAGCGTATGGTATTGCATAAACTACAAACAAAGTTCCATTTTGGAAGTATGTATTTTCTAGGCAGGCATGTAATTTCAATCAATATTATTAGATTTTTGGAAAATAGATGTTTATATCTCATCATATAGCAAATACAAGTAGATGAGACACAAACAGATCAGAGCTAGAGCTCTGGTAGAGAACTTTGGTGAAGTTCATTTAAAAGGTAATGTAGGTAATAATATCGAAACCAAATCGAATGTCTAGATAAT
The DNA here is from genome assembly GCA_036419045.1 of Scirpophaga incertulas. Classification (NCBI taxonomy): domain Eukaryota; kingdom Metazoa; phylum Arthropoda; class Insecta; order Lepidoptera; family Crambidae; genus Scirpophaga; species Scirpophaga incertulas. The sequence goes on from CM071636.1 coordinate 7,829,151, forward strand.
AAAGTAGCCTCCGCCCGCGGCTTCGCCCGCGTGAAAATAGTTTTTGTCAATCCTGGTCCCTTAAGTCTAAGGTACCAAGATTCATGGTCTTATCTTCAATTCAACCCCTATTTCACCCCCACACTGGTAAAAATTTCAAAATGCTAGGACAAACGATTTTTGTTTCTTATGACGTGATATTTGACGAACTTGCATACTAACTTTCAATCCTTATTTCACCCCCTAGCTGGTTGAAATTTCAAAAATGCTAGAACTAATGTTTAATGATTTCTTATCAAATATAAAGTTTCATGGTTTTATCTTTTAAAATTAAGAAATGCCATACAAACTTTAAACCTATATTTCAACCCCTTCATCCCTTTTTTCGAAATATAAAGTAGCCTATATTCTGCCTCAGGGTCTAAAGATTGTCTGTACCATATTTGATCAAAATGGGTTGCGAGGTTTAAGCAGGAAAGCGTAACAGACAGACAGACTTACTTTCGCATTTATAATATTAGTTGGGATTTTGTTTTAAATAATACATAATAAAATAGTATTTGAATATAAATAAAAGCTCGCTCGTAGTTTTGACACAGCGCATAATATAATTAAATTACCTATGCGAAACCTCTATTCAGTACGGCAAGACAAGACGACAAAAGCCGGACCCAAGAGTTGAACCCAGCTTTGAGAGCGCGGCCCTTCGAAGGGACTCTGGACGAGAGTCGCGCGTGTGTGTGCCAGGTATCGGAGCTGGGGTGGCCCGCGGGAAGAAACACCCGTGTTTCGGGGTAAGATTAATCAAGAAAAAGTTTGAATGGGAAATGCATGTATTGGTATACATATATACATATGATATATATTTGGTACACGTAAATCATTAAAGTTTAGTCAATTTAATAATAAGTGCGAAAATTTCTATGTTAATGTGCTAATTATAATGGTGGAAAAATATCATAAGTTTCGAAATACTCCAAATATAGAATACGATCAATATTTCTGTATTGACTGAGATCCTATAATTAGCAGTTATTTTTCCAATAGATTTCATAAATAGGGATTTACAGCAAATTTTTATGTACAAATTTGACGTTTACGAACCTTATATATATTCCATAAATAAGGACATAAAAAATACTAGCACAAAAATAAAGAATGCGGACCAAGGAGTCCGCAGAGGACCAAACATTATTAAAAAATATATATATATGAAACAGCTCCACCTAAATAGTAAATACTTTAATTTCTTGAGCGAATAAGGATTGCCAGTGTTGTGACATAATTAATAACATTTAGTTAATTCTATTTAAATTACATCTTTTTGTATAAAATTTAAATACTTTTTTCAAATTACCTCCCTTATTTATTTCTTTGTTTAGTCGGGTGCTTGGCAGGCGAAAGCTCGCCACACAGCCCAAACCAGTCTAGCAAATAATATTACTTCGGCAGTCCGCGTTCGCCCCTCTGCACGTTATTACGTTTCTCCGCGATCGTGTCCCCTACGAATTGCCGTAAAACAATTCAGTGTGTTTTCCCCAACGATTTATTGTGAATAAACCACAGTGCTGTGTACAAAATACTTTGTTATTCCGGTGCGTGTGAAACGGTTTTTTATCTGTGCCAGGTGAGTGGTTCGATTTTTGTATCAAACATTAATTTTTGATATCCGATACCTATACTGTAGGTGTTTCTCGATAGATATATACGTATGTTGTTGTTATCCTTTACCTATGTAAGGCTTAGTTTAGAATTTCAGTAGTTTCCAAAGTTTTCACTTATTTTGGAGGTGTTAAAGGCATTGTACTATAGATATACATATACCGTTTTATATGTTTTTTCACATACTTTTACTATCTTGAAGCCTTTACCATTTTTTTTGGTATGTTTATTTTTTTATAAACTCTATAATAAGTTACTTTCTTCATAAACTCTAAAGACAAAGAAAGTTTAATTTAATTTAGCTGCCGTATTTTTTAATATTCTATTATTTCTTGCTTTTATTTACTATAGGTAGTAATTTTATTTATAGTGATCATGAGGTGGTAGTTACTTTTAGCAACATAATATTGTACAACTAAATGAATCCAAAAATATATTTTTTAATCCGATTATAAATGTAGAATTTTTTCAGTAATTTCAAACATTAGAATTGACATAAAATCTAAGAATTGCAAAATAAATATTGTGTCTCGGGACCTTAGGGTTTTTATTTATTTAATTCTTGAATGAAAATTACAAACATATATAATGACGACCATTTTTATCGAAGAGTTAAGTTTTATAAATATTTGGGAGCGGAACTTGGATCACAATTTCTGTTATCCGAAGGTTAAGCTTATTGTCATTTGGCAATGCCGAGATATATATTTGCGGTAATGTTAATGTTAGTCGGCACTAATGGCATCTACAAGAAAGACAGCGGGGCGCATGCATCCTAATTAAAATAAATATAACAAAAAACATTGTTAGCGATGTAGGTGGGAAGGTGGGATCAGAATGATAAGCCGGAATATTTACGTGAAAAATTATATATTTAATTCAGTTGTAAACAGTAAAAGCACAATGTCAGAAAAATAATAATATAGAACAGACAAACGTCATATAAAAACCTAGAGTAATGAATAAGTTGAAAGATATATACGAGGTCGGTTCGCCACATTCTCAACTCTCGTATGAAAATACGTATTGGCTTGTGGTGAACCGAGTAAAGACTAAACAAAACTTCAAAAGGTGATATTTACAATTTTTTTAAGTGGGCGACGCAGTATTCCTGCCTTTGTCGCAATGTCCACAACGCTGACTGTGCAATCACGTCCAGGATATAGCTTCGTTACACGCCCTTTCGGCCACACCCCTCGTGGCAGGTTGTTATCTACTATCAAGACGACATCCCTAACGCTTACGTTACTTGGAATCTTAGAGGCCGGTGGTATAATGTGTAGCAGCGGTAGAACCTCACGCACCCATCGGGCCTAGAATATGTCGGCAAGACGGGACGCTTTTCGCCATTCTGATCTGCCCACCAAAGCGGAATCTGTGAGAGTAGGTGAAGGTACAGAGATTAATGATGACTGGCCAATTAGAAAATGGAAAGGTGTGAGTGCTTCCTCGTCTTCTGCATCGACACTGACATGAGAAAGTGGGCGAGAGTTCACTATAGCCTCAGCTTCTGCCAATAGTGTCTCTTCTTTCGGAGCTTTCTGGTGAAGTGTCACTCGAAGTGCAGTTTTAGTTGATCGCACCAACCACTCCCAACATCCTCCAAAGAATGGTGCCGCTGGTGGATTGAAATTCCATTTTATGCCACGTGTTGTAGCAAACTCCTCAACATTGTTCCCAAAAAACAGCACCCACAAATGCCGAGCCGTTGTCCGACGTGATAGTAGCTGGTGGACCTCTGCGTGCGATGAATCGACGTAAATTCATAATCGCCGAGTCAGTGGATAAACTATGCACAACTTCTAAGTGCATCGCTCGGACAGTTAGGCAGGTATACAGCGCTACGTATCGCTTTTCTCTTCAACGACCAATGGTGACTTCTATGGGACCGAAGTAGTCTAAACCTACGTGCGGGAACGGGCGTTTGTGATGGGCCAGACGTTCTGATGGTAAATCTGCAGTGAGTGGCGAGAGAGGGAGCGTTTTACGAATGCGACAAAATAGACAACTCTTCGCAACACTCTTTACGGTAGGTCTTAGCCGCAGTATCCAATACTTTAGCCGAATTTCGTTGACCACGGTTTTATTGTTAGCGTGCCCCATTCTCTTGTGGAAGTACAATATTAACAAGCCTACGATAGTATGACGTCCACCGAGCAGCACTGGAGTTCTTGTATCGGCGTTAACATGTGGGGGAGCTTTGATACGACCAGCAAGCCGAAGAAGGTTGTCCTCTCCAAGCATTGGCGACAGTTTTTCTAGGGAACTGCTCTTGGGGAGGCTCGGAGATGCCATAATACATCGAATATCCTCTGCGAAGCTCTTGAGTTGGCATAATCTCAGTATATGCCGTTCAGCTAACTCTATGTGTTCTGTTGTGAGGGCGGGCAAGTTATTTACAGCCATGGACAGTTGCGACCCTAATCTACGACCAGTTGATGAAGATGAGTTACAATTGGATGAGCTATTTGATGAAGTAGGCAATAGATTACGACTATTACGAGATCTAGAATTTTGACAATTGCGGTCTAAAAGTTGTCTAAATTTTAGCACGGCTTGGTGAGCTCTCGCTGTTGCTCTGAGAAATCTCACCCAGTCGCTAAAATGAGCTGGGTTACCGGTTGTAGGTGTTGGTAAAAGCTCTTGAACTGATGTCAATCCCACCACTTCCCACATGCTCGTTGTTTTCAGCTCCGTGAGAACTGATGCGATTGTTGCCAACGGTTCAGAAGGCCATAACTCCTCAGTATCAAAAAGAAATGAAGGCCCTGTAAGCCATCGTGACGCGGAATTAAGTGGTTGTGTCCTCGTAGCATCATCAGCAATATTTAAATCAGATGGAACCCACAAGGCCCCGTAAGCAATTAAGCGTTGAGACTTACACCTTGAGTTTTTGCAGCCGCGTCATGTACCACACGAAGCTTTTTTTTTCTGTGGATGGTAAACAGCAAAATGTGGCAGATACCAACGAGGTGAAGTTGTAGGGGTATCGACAGAACCTTTGGAAGTTGCTTGCGTGTTGTATGTGTCGACAGCGCATTCCTCAGCATAACCTTTTCTCACCATCTCAGCTAAGTAGTTTCTTTAGGATTCTGCAAATACACTATCGTTACTCATTCGTGTTTCCAAGCTTTTAAGACGAGATTCGGCCTGGTAATAACTATCAGGTACGTAACTGTTACATTCGCGCCATGGCAGACCTACAATAAAACGGCCAGATGGTAGGCGCTTACTGGTGGCCCTTGTAATGGTAACAGCACGCTGGTCTTCAGAATTGTATGCAGTGTCACGCTTATTAATGCTGATAGAGTCCAATCTGTATTGCTCTTTGATAAGATGTTCCAGAGATTCAACTGTATCATCGTTGTTGTTATTGAGACAATTGGTGACGTTTATTTATTTAACAGGCTTAGTGCTACTACACATAGATCCATATAGAGTCCACCCTAACGCTGTAAGCCATGCCACTGGCTGAGAACGGGCAACTTTACAAATGTATCTTGTAATAGAAAGGTACTAGTCATCAGCCCCTATAAGAATGGCGAGTTTTGCGTTACTATTGCGTTAACATGTCAGCAATTTCTGATAAATGGTCAAATTTTAATATATCTGCTTTCTCAATACTTTGCTTATAAAGAGATAATGACTCAATGGTACGTGCGTTTTTAATAGTAAATGTCTGTTGTGTATACTTTCCCTGGATATCAAAAGTCACATATGATATGCTAGCATTACGTGTCATGCCTCCTATTCCATTTATTTTAATAGTTTGCGTAGGACGTGATACTCCAATAATTCGAGCAAAAACTGCATTAATCAGCGTGGCAGTGCTACCATCATCGAGTAAAGCAAAAGTATCATAAGAACCAGCTGGACCGCTAACAGTAACGGGCACTACTTTTAACAAAGTGGCAGATGACTGTACCGAGTAAATTTTTGGGTTAGTTGTGGATAAACTTACAATTTCTTCTATATGAGGCTGAAGCGATGATGACGCGGAAGCCGCAGCTAAACCACCATGTAGTAGAACGTGGTGTCGACGATTACAACCCTGGATGCCACATGGTTTAGCTCTGCATGTATTCCAAGTGTGAACATTACCTTTTAGACATCTATAGCATACCTTTTTGTTATGCAACCAACGCCATCTATCTTCAACAAGCAGAAGCAAAATCTCTACAATCTTTTATGACTTTTATTGCAATACAGACATGGAGTTTTAATTTTGTTTTCGGCTAAAGCGTGAACAGACATGTATTGTTGTCCACTAGGTTTAGTACTGACAGCTTTTGAGAATGATGTTGACTGTGTAGAGTCGGGCGACAAACCGAATGACGTGGCGTTCCAGTTCTCGTATCAAAAAGTCACTTAGTAGCTCTAACTTACTCGTACTTTTGTTATGTTTGTTTTCAGACGCGTAATCAGTCCACCTCATTCTCATCGTATGATTTAATTTACTTACCATAGTGAAAAATAATTCAGGCGTGTGCAGATACTCAGTCTGATTAAGTAAACGAATAGTAGCAACACTATTCCGTATTCTAGATGCAAATGTTTCAGATCCAGTGTCAAATTTGATAAATTCTTAAGCAATGCCACCTTATGCAGTATGATCATTCGGGGCGTGCAAAGTTGTGCTCAAGGAGTTGTGGGATGTTATCAGGAGTTTCAGCCGTCAGCAACAGCGATGCGACAGCCTCGCGCGCCACTCCGCGTACCATATTTTGAAGCCGTGTCACGTTTTCTAGAGGGGAATAAAAGTCTTTAGAGATGTCAAATGCACGCTTGAATTGTAGCCTCTGTAATGAATCACCCGTGAAATGTGGCAATTCAACATGTGGAGGCTTTCTCGCCTGTGTCTGAGTGACGACGAGGGCCCGGGTTGCAGACGCTGTGTCTGCAATAATAGCTTGAATCATGCAGGTTACGTTAGCGGGTGAAAGAACATTGCAGCTATGTGGTTGGATGGGTGCGTATAACTGACATGCCTCTTGTACCTTATGGTTGATGGGTGACGGCATGGGTAGGTTTGACTCAAAGTTGTGCATTGTGCTACCATGGGTCTCAGTGTTTGACGGTGCAACTGTTAAGTGTTGGGTCTCTAAGGAACCGGCTAACCTATTGTCGTGTTTGGGCTTGAGTAACTCATTAATTACCCCTAAAGTCTGTGCGCGTGAAACGTTCTGATGCAAGCTAATTTAGCTGTTCCAGGAATGGAATAACCGCACTCTGCCATCGAAACCCGTTTCATTTGGCTTCTAGTGATTAGCATAGGAAACGCCACCCAAATTTAAGAAAAAAGAATAACTGGTTCGTGACGTGGAGAAGGACCAAATTGTTAGCGATGTAGGTGGGATCAGAATGATAAGCCGGAATATTTACGTGAAAAATTATATATTTAATTCAGTTGTAAACAGTAAAAGTACAATGTCAGAAAAATAATAATATAGAACAGACAAACGTCATATAAAACCTAGAGTAATGAATAATCTGAAAGATATAAAAGAGGTCGGTTCCCACAAACATATTCTGTATTTTACAGTTCCAACATAATTAGAGACTAAACTGTGCGAAGCCAATATTTAACAAGATTATTTTTAATGCGCGCTTTTGCTAGCCTTCATATGTGTGTATAATCCAATAAGTTCTTTTTGTGACACTTACTTTTTAACTGCTAAATCTATGTAAACATCGATATATATGTAATATATGAGAATAGGTCTGATTGAGAAGTTTTCTTCGATTCTCTATATTCTCGGACCCCAAAGCAAGATTTGTGGGACAAAGCGCAAAACCTAAAGCGACATGAGACTGCTTGATAAGTCGTTAAATATTTGTACCACTATTTTAGGGTAATTAAAATTCCTCTTACACGTGTTAAAATATTTGCTAAGGACTCACGTAGAAAAACTGCATCAAATAAAAAAGAGGTTAGAAACGTCCAGGACTTTTCATGACAGCTAATACTCTGCTCTTCAAATTTTGAATATGTTGAAAAAAAATTTTTCTGTCTGCTTTTGTAGAAACTTCCTTTGTAAAGACTACAGAATACGATTTATGTATCTTTAGCTTTAGTAAATACCACTCCAATTGATTTTATGATTAATAATTACTCCACAGAATCGAGGTCTGTACCTTTTTAATATTGTTTCCATTTCGAATTGAGGTAATATTTTTGACATCAGCTATTTAATTTACAATTATATCAAGGGTGAGTTGTGTGTTACAGAAAATTTAAACTATTCTAGTTATTTCTATAAATATATATAGTTTCTAGTATATTTATGTATAAAGAAAGAAGAAGGCTGCTTCTTGTCTTTGTCTTTTTCCCATAACAATAAGTAATATAAAGATTTAAAACAAACATTCTATGTCAGGCTCCCAAATAGCGTGAAATTTATGGTAGGTAAATAATTCAAGAACTTATGAAATTCTATTACTAATTATTTATTGAAGCATTCGTTATCGTCATCCTGGCTTGTCTCTGTATTTGTGTAACTACAAAGACAAGAAAGTGTGTTTAAAAAACGTGCTAAAAATAAATACTATTTTGTGTAAATTTTATGCATTTTTTTATGTAAACTTAAGATCTCATTAGTCGCTGTCACGAAGTCGGCCTTCGTTAATTTCGCAGCCCGACTTAGCCTTAAAATTAAGTTTCGTGAATACAGTGTAGTAAGGAGACAACAAGAATGAAAAAACATCGGGGACAATTACTTTACGATCCAGTGATCCTTTTGGTTCTATTACCTTGAATAGTTTCTATTAGTTTTGAAACAAAGTTCTTTCAAAACGCATAGAAAACTATAAACATATAAAAATTTAACTATAAATATAAGAATATATTGTTGTTTCCCGCAAAGGCGGCCATAAAGGTTTTTTTTTTATTTTCGGCAAGGAAGCTCTTAGGACTCTCAGGGAGGTCTGGCAATTGTAGGATCATGCCATGTACTTACATGTACGGGGTACAAACCATTTTAATGGTTGATTAGCAAATGAGTTTGTGGTTTAATATTTTTTCCTATAATAGTGATTAAAAAAGGGAATAAATATCATTTGCATGACTTTTTTGATTTTGTTTGCTTTTTATATTGTAGTTTGATTTGATTTTCTTTAATGAAAGTCAGTATAAAAAATAACGCTCCATTTCCACGATAATAACTTTATATATTTTGTAATTGAAATTTATTATTTAATATCGATTCATGTAAATGTTGAGTAGGTACTCGTCGATCTTGATTCATTGTAAATTTTCTATCTCATTCAAATAGCTTTTGGGACAACAAAAGCATGAAAGGCCGTGTGTTTTACTTGCAACGACTTAGAAGCTTTATGTTCTCCCTGCTGCAAGGGATTGTAGACTTGAGTATTTAATATTAATTTTTAATTTGCTACCTCCATGCGTTGCTGACAAAATGGGTCTCGACAGACGAACAGAAAAGATTCCCATACGTAATGGAGTTATTAGGGTTAAATATGATTTAAGTTAAGAACACGTTTCACTCAAATTAGCTCATATCTAATAAAGATTTAGTAATTACTAGCGACCCGCCCCGGCTTCGCACGGGTGCAATGAAAAAATGGTTATGGTGGGTTATCCCTAAGAGATAGACATATACCATCGCGGACTTTTTTGTTGAAGTTTTTAAGGCGGACAATACGGTAGTAGGTACAGGTATTTTGGGCTATTTCGTAGGGTTCAGCGCCAGCGTTTTTTGCAATTTAAGCGCAAAAAAACGTGCATATTTACGAACTCACATTAGAAACCTCTAAATTTATCAGTGTTTCTCTACTATATTAAGCATGTATTATACATATAAATCTTCCTTAAGTATCACTCTATGTATTTAAAAAAAAAACGCATTAAAATACGTTGCGTAGTTTTAAAGATCTAAGCATACATTGGGACAGACAGACGGCGGATAGCGACTTTGTTTTAGTTAAGTGTATACTTATGAATATATACTTTGTTTATTTAAAAGCATACATACTTTAAAGTATTATATTGTAATGTTCTATTCTATTTAACATACATATATATATACGTAATTTGAAGTACAATTTACAATATAATCTATGGAAATTCCTTAATAACTACCTGCAACCAGAAAATGAAAAAGTCTAATTAAAATTTAAAGTATTCTAAACAATGCTTCTATGGTTAGTACCTATAGTCTTTATGACACCATAAAATACTCGAGTGCCGAACCGTGTTGACTGGTTGGTATATTTTTACCATGGAAATAAATAATTGTTATGGCTCTGAGTTTTATGCTTTGTCGGACTCCCACTAAGAAAACTGCTTCGTTCTTGTGTAACGTACCTAATTCAATATCTATACTTCTATACTAATATTATAAAGAAGTAAAGTTTGTGTGTTTGTATATTTGTTAAATTGTAAGGGGTAATCTCGGGATCTACTGAACCGATTTTGAAAATTCTTTCACCAATAGAAAGCCACATTATTGCTAAATGTTATAGATTATATAAAAACCGAAAAATTAAAAAGGTTTTTACGTGGTAGTCCGTTTTGCAAAGTGAATCGGAGAAAAAACGGGCAGCGGACGGCGCGCGGTGGCTTCGGGTTTAATTTGGTTCGCGTTCGTGCTCGCTTCGGAAATTATTAATATTATGCCCAACGAAGTGGGCACGGGTCAGCTAGTTTATTATAATTTAACTGCCAATTCACAACTTTTCATATAAAAAAGAACAAAAAGTGGTCTTGTATATTCACAGTAAAAGCATAGTATATTTGACTCTTGTATTATCAATATAAGAATTTACAAACTTATATTGATTTAAGTGTTGTTTCATTTCCTATCTACATTTTTTGAAGATTCTTTTTGAAAATCATTTTATATATTAGAGGTACGGAAGTTAAATAACAATTACTTGATACATGTACAAGTTCGGCACATTTCAAGTTTCTTGTTTATATTTTATTTTAAAATATGTTCTCGTGCATGAATAAGGACAAATGATGCAAAACGTTCTCATTATTGTTGTCTAGTTTATTGCAGTAGTCGAGTGATCAGCTACTGCGTCGCGGGTTCGATTCCCGCGCGTAACAAATATTTGTATGGTCTGCTGCTGCAGATTTATTTCGGTTTGGTCGTGTAAGTTCATGTGAGATTTTGTATTTGTAACTGCACTCATGACACAGGATTAAATCCTAGTATTGGCGCTGTTTTTAAAAAAAGGAAAAAATATTTCGAGGTCTCGCTTTCGTTCTTCAGGATCGGGAAAAGCGAGGGTAGTAGCAAGCGGCTAGTACCTATATGAGGCCAATTTAATTAAAATTGGCCATGTGTGGGGCTTTATTATAACTATGTTCGAAGATTCCGGAAACATAGATGTAATTATTATCTATGTATCTTACTCACGATCTGTTTTCATAGGTACTGAATCTGATATTTCGTATGCAATCATTATTTTAAATAGGCATTGAAAGTTATATGCATACATATGTAATTTAAGATATATGATTTTGTATGTTAAGAGTGAAATAATATTTACAAATAGACATGTATGTGTTTTATATAGGTATTTTTCCCATCTGCAGAAGAAAGACTGAGAATCTTCATAAATCAAGTACCACGGTGATTATGTCGGAGTCCTGACGAATCGACTCGACCCGATAGACTTTTTTTTTTGTTCCCCTGAGGAAAATGCATTAAATTGCATACCCCGGCTATAGCGAGCCGGCGGTTATGTGGGGCTCTCCTCCCCAGAAGGGGGAGGCCTACCCACTAAAAACCTCAGGGATGGGCTTCCTCAAGCATGTAGGGAGCCCCCGAGAACACCAAGCTACTCAAAATCAAATCAAAATCAAAATAATATTTATTCAACATAGACCTTTACAGGCACTTATTGACGTCAACAAACAAAACAAAAAAAAAGCTCAAATAATAAAAAAAAAACAAACAAAAACCTTGTCCGTACGTACGAATAAGGAAAAAAAAAGAAAAAATATATTGACTCGACACCTGTTCGGAAATTGGGAGAGCCTTCTCGAGAAGAACAGGCAAGAAACTCTGAAGGTCTATTTTTTATCTCCTCTTTTCAATGTTAATAATTATAATAATATAATATAAAAATACAATATAGTATAAGATACAATCATACCTAATACGATTACAGTCGTATGTATGTTTATATACACATATAAAATAATACAATATTATAAATAATGTTGTTACCAAACATGGCTCTATGAATAGTGTCCCTATTCCCAAATACTGTGATCATTTAGATAGTCACTTACTTTATAATAACCTTTACTCATGAGTGTATTTTTGATATGGATTTTAAATTTATATAAAGGTAAATCAATGACACTTTGCGGAAGCTTGTTAAACATAGATATACATTTCCCCAAAAACGAACAGCTAGTTTTATGGAGTCTGAACATTGGAACGGCAAGTTTATTTTTGTTTCTAGTATTCACATTATGTAGATCACTGTTTTTATTGAATTTATTATAGTTTCTATATACAAAACTTCTGGGTACTTCTGGGTACCCCCAGCCTACCGACTAAACTCAGCCTGAGCCGTTGGTTCTAATGACCCTATGCCTTGATGTGACAAAGAAGATCGCACCTCAGGAGAGGCGCAGCGCTGCCCTATAAAAGAGAGCCTTTGCGCTAGAAGAGGCACGGTACACCCAAATGGGTCCAGCCTATATTGATGGGAAATAGATGTTATCACTCATATGTTTGGGCGAGCAGGACCTTAGTCAGAAAGAAAGAAAGAAAGAAATACATTTATTTGGACCACACAACGGAAGAGTACAACAATGACAAAAACAAACAATAAGGAAAATACCGATTGCGTGATACCAAATTGTAGCTCAGTGTAAGCAGCAAGCGTACCTGCTGCACTGGTATTCTGCTTGCCACAGTGACATCAGGACCTGAAAACATCACATTTAAATACGCGGTCAATGCCAGATCTACTGTATAATCTGTGTAAAAACTCAAAAGACAAATAGCCACATGAAATAAAAAAAAAAAAAAAAAAATGTTTCTGTGATGACATTAAGATCTGTGTCAAAGAGAAAAAGTGTGCTTACATTGCATAAAATGAATAAATTTGTTTGTGTTTTACATTCATTAATTTGATCTGTGCATTAAATAGTACACGTAGTCACCTGACTTAATGCCTATGAATTACGTAGTAGGAGTGTACGTAAAATGTACATATAACATTCGAAAAACACATTAGTACGGTGAAACATACAATACATAATCTACATAATAAAACATAAAAATGTGCCTTGAAAAAGGATATCCACTCAGCACTGACGACTGATCGCGACAACTCGACGCTGTGTTTGGTAAATCCCTTATGAGATACTGTCATGGCGCAATATTATTACACTAAACACATAAATACATTTACAAAATAAGCGTCTAACGTCTAGCGGGGCTACAGGGTAGCCTATGCAATATTCTAAGAAATATACATAATATACATTGAAAGTACGCACACGCACATAACACTATAATAATATTATAAAGCTGAGGAGTTTGTTTATTTTTTTGAACGCGCTAATCTCAGGAACTCCTGGTACGAATTGAAAAAATCTATTTTTGTTGAATAGACCATTTAACGAGAAAGGCTTTAGGCTACATAACATCACGTTGCAACTAATAGGAGCGAATAGGAGCGAAGAAATAATGGAATATGTGGAAAAAACGGGGAAAATTATTCATCTTTGAGGGCTTCCGTTGCGTGCGCTGCGAAAACGGTTCAAGATACCAAAAATGTCAGTATATGTCTATCTTTTAAGGTGAACTCACTAGAATCGTACCATAAAAACGGGTTTTATGGTAATGAAATTCGGGTATGTTGCGTTGTGAAGTTCGGGTTGCGGAGAAAACCAATATGTTTTTCTGCCACATGAAAATAAAATATAATTTACGCAGAAGTACTTTAAAATAATAACGTTCTTCTAAAAACTTAAAACTAAATTGTCTAAAATAATAACAGAAATAGCCGCGGACAAAGTCGTGGGTAACAGCTGAGGTGGTTGCTGTTTGCAAAAATAAATATGATGCTCAAAATAACTATTCCACGCGGACGAAGTCGCTGGCACAGCTAGTATGTATATACACAGTAGAGCAGTTAAAAAAAAATTAAAAACTTCGGCCTCCCGAATAATACCAATAAATAAAACCCTTCGAAGCCCAGTGCCAAAACCACGGCACCACGGAGGCTCCCATTATATAGGTATAATGACATTATAATACTATTTCTGGGGTGAACAATAATGCATGCATCGCTTTCCCGTCTAGACTGCAGGTGGCACCCCGTCAAGTGCTCAAGTTTTATGAAATCCGGCTCCAGCGTGTGTGCAATATTGTAACCTCGCATTACTAACGTTTGTTTTAGTAATATTCTTTATTAATTAATAAAAAAAAATCTTCATTAATATTTGTTTTTGTTAACCAAAAGCAAAAGTTTAGTTTATTAATCACACGAATGCTTTTAGTGGTAGAAATAACCTTAAATAGTTACCCAGTTCTTACTTATAGGTTTTGACGTAACATATTATTTAAATAACCAAAAAAAAAAACTTTTACCAGTTATTTCACAATAAAATAAAAGATTATGTATATATTAAAATACATAAACCTACAGCATCAGACGGAGGAGTCGAGTTGAAACGGACACTGGTGAAATTGTCAATTAGTTTTAGTTCTAGTTTTAATCTTTTCGAAGAAAGGGACGCTGTTTTATCACAAAAATAACCCTTAACATGGCCTTTTTCCTATTACTACGACTACGGCCGGCTACGTACGGCTAATTATGTAATTCTATTGCTATTCTATTTTATAGAAACGGAAATATGTAGTTAAACTGCAGTTTTATTTAGCATCAGTTTATATCTCTTCTGTATAGGAGCGGAAAATCCTCATGAATTGGTATTCATTCGAGTGGTGGTTGCGGTGGTCCGCAACCACCACTCGACCGGGATGACACGTCGACGAAACTCGGTCTGAGTCATGGTCATAAAGGCTCTGGGGCTTGGATGGAAGAGTAAGATTCAGTGTGATAATTATCTACATAAAATAAAGCAGCAATGTATCGGCAACACACACAGATACACAGATCACAACAAAGATACACAATCCGGATGTTGGTCTCTTCTTTAGAGACTATCTCTGTGATTTGTTATTGTTAATATGTATATAGTTGAAAAAAATTGCCTTGAAAAAGTCAATTTCTTGTAGAGTGTAAAATATTGTATAGTTTAAATAAATTGGTTAATTTAACCGTCGTTATTAATATTGAAGGGTTGTTGTAATTAAGAAATTCATTATTTTATCGCACTTGTAGTAAAAAATGTCGTTGTAACTAAAAACAGGTCTACACTCTTTATGGTGCAATCGTTTTATAAACCAGGTACTTCTATAAAAATTTTATTGGTAATGTTTGTATCTTCGTTTGTTGACGACATTTGTATATATGCACATTATCGAATACTATTGAAAAAGTTACAAGTTTTCCATTGCATAATAAAATCGAATAACGGGAGTAAATACTGGACACGACTCTATCAATCAATGACCTATACTATCGCTTCATCGTGGGAAAGTCAACAGAAATGTCAAGAAAACTACACACATTGACAACAGTTGGGAATCACTGTCGCTATGTTAAAAAACACGGACTGTAGTGTTAAAAAGTAATATAAAACATTATGGTAATCTTCACGTGACTGGCGGAGATGTTTTATAATAATTACAAAATTCTTTTGACAATGAATATGTATATTTCTCCTATATTCTGACTTTGCGCAGTTTGTGCATTTAGTCAATATCGAGTTAAGATACGTAAATTTAATAGTATAATTTTTAATGACTTTAATACAAAACGGTTAAAATATGAGACGTGTCAGTTAAACTCTCGAAAGTATAAAAAATATGTATACTGTTCGATTTTAACCTTAACTTTGAAATTAAAATATTTAAAGATTTTCAAAGCTACAATACGCTACATATTTTTTACAATATTATAATTTTTTAAAATAAATTTTCATGTTTTATCATGTTTAGAAAATAATAACCACAATCTTTTATTATTAACAAAGTTTTAGAGATTTAAGATAGGTTAGGACGCAGTGCCTAATAAGTGCTTTTTTCTTGAAAAATACATTATAATCAAAGTTTTGTATTGTAACTTAGACGTTACTAACAAAACAAAGAAACAAGTTTTGTAATCATCATAGTCTTTGATTCGTATGTCTGTGTAATTGAACCTGAAAATATATCTTTCTTATGTAAATTTATCAAAATATAGTAGAATTTAAATTTGTGTGTGTTCAAAAGATGATAATTATCTATAGAGCATCTGTCGGCAAATATTACGAATATTTCGATACAAATTCCAGTGGGACGCAACTAAGTAGAGTCGATAATTTATGCAGATTCGATGCACGCCACTATTTGAGCTGGTTATCGCTAGCTTGCAGATGCCTTCTATTTACACTGTAGTGAAGGGACATTACTGCGGATGACTGTGTCGATACATTATGATTAAAAATAAGCAAAAGTAGAGAGAAGCAGGGTACACTCGTAGCTCATTCGGAAACTTTTAGTACGCCTCATGTTATACATATGTATGACCCAAAAAGTGGTAATACAGTACAATTTTAATTACCTATATGGATCAAACTAACAATTGAAAATATTTACCAGTTGTCACTGAATGATGGCTAGCTGTAAACTTACTCTATTATAGTATACATTTTGACTTTTGTATGTTTATGAATTGGTAGTTTACAAGTTTAGTGTAATTTTCGGGAAAGGACCTAGAATTAAAACAAAAAAATATATCTTTCTTATGGGGAAACGCTATAAATATATCAAAATATGATAGGAAGGTATCCTAGATAAGTAGATTATATAGTTACATTTATTGTAGCCTCAGATCCTAAATGATTATATATATATATATATATATATATTATATATATATATATATATATATATATATAATATATATATATATAATTATTACACTTATATAATATATTTCTTACACTTACACCAATTAGCCTAACCCATTGTAATATGGGATCTAAAGTAACGGATAGATATACATATATAAATACATTTGGTAGAAATATATTATAACAACCATGACTAAGGTACAAATGTTCGCATTCAGCACGCACACATCTTCCCCCACCGGGACTAACTCGGGGCCTCAGAGACCTTGAAACCGGTATACCAACCACTAGACTGTGGAGGTCGTCAAAGATATACATCGATATATTGTATTAACTTAAATTTCCCTCACTATCTCGTTTCTGTGTGTAATTAGAGCCCATCACAATGAGCTGTGTTTGTTTATTGAGCGAGCGATGCAGCAATTCCCTGCACTGCGCGTCTGCGCACACCGTATATGAGAGCGGTGTGTTACGAAACGTTTGTACTGGCCATCAAAGAAACGCGTGAATTTTCTAAATCTGTCTCTAGTACATTAGTAGTAAATCGCCAATACCAGTAAATAGCTCTATATATTCGGACTTTATTTAGACCGGAAAAGCCAAAGTTAAAGTGAATTTCGGGGTAAATATTTTACTTCTGTATAATGATATAGATGCAATGCAAGTTGTATAAAACTGTAGTTCCTGATATTGTGAATTTAGTCAATAATGTCATTTTATAGCCTATAGAAGGATCTAACCCTTAATAGACAACTAAAATCATTAAGGCCAAATCTAACCTAACCTAACCAATTGCTTATTTGTTTATATGATAATTCTAAATATATAAATCAGGATTGTCATCCAGTTATCATTAAACCCTCGATCCCTATAATATGCGGGCTAGACGAGGATTTCTACCAGGAGCAGCTGACTGTCGATTGGCGATAGGCGAAGTCCAATGGTGTCAGACCACTATTATGCAAAAAAAGTTCTATGGACACTGAAGAGTATACTATTCTATAATGCCAGTCTTGTATGAATACTTCCACAATGAGAGCAGTTCCAATTCTCAAAGTAAACAGTTAATAAAAATGTTTTAGTCAGGCACTAAAATAACTCCCGCAGCGTTCATATTAAATTCCTGACTCTTGATTAGCATAAAACCTGCGTTACAAGATTGAGTATGAACATTGAGTTTCGAATGTCTATTCGTTCTATCTACTCTATGAACAGCTAACAGTTTAATTTTATTGCTAGAATAAACCTATCCCTTTTTACGAGTAGATGCAGATTACTTTGTTAAAACAAGTCATTAAGGTTGGATGTGTTTGAGGAATAAATTAATTTGCTGCACACAGTAACTCTACAGGCTTTACATTTTGACCTTGATTTATGATCAAGGACCACTGTTATGTCGCTCGTAATAGCGGCGGTTTTCTTAGATGTAAAGAATGACTGTACACAGACAAAATTAGCTTTGAGTGAATCACCTATAATTAATTTAGTACTAAGTCTATTTACTCTATTTAAATATTTTTAATATATTAGTACATAAATTGTTACTAAATCAATAAATAAAAAAGTGGTATATATTTATTGATTATGTATATCTGGTGCTATAACAATAATATGAACATTTATTGTCCACGAAAAGGAATAATTTCCACAAACACATTTATAATTATAATTTTACTTAAATAATAAATATAAAATTTAAGAAGTATGAGTTAACATATTTCGGACAAAAGGAACCAGGCTTGGCATATGCTGTACATGGTTAAATAAGGTCTTCTACAGCTCTGATTTTTAGCCAATTCCTATGGCTCCTGTTACAAAGTTGTTAAGTTACAGACACCACTCTCAATAAATGTTCTGCAGCCAAGAAATCACTGTAAAACTATTTGCTTCCTGCTATCGAATTCAGGTTGAAAACGACAGATAGTGCATTTATATTGCAGCTTTATGAATAGGTATTGAATCTCAATAAAGCAGCTGTTTAATTGAACTAGATATGTCAATTTCAATAAAAATTTGATAGCGACGGAAATTCAAAATCAGCCTATAGAACACAATTTACAAATACCTAAATAATACATTTTCTAAGTTCAATAACTTATTATTAATTTATATGTAAATGACCTTTAGTTATTACAAGTAATGGTTATATACATCCTTTTTTATTTTGCTCCGTCGCTGTCCATACTTTACCATATATTAATAATTGTACCAAATTGCTTTATAATCAACCATTTTCTGACGTCGTAATATTTTCACATTTATGATAGCAAAGAGTAGGTAAATAGATATAATAACGTAGTTCTTAAAGATTTTGCCAATTTATATTTACTTAAAATCTCTCTATGTATAGTAGGCAAAATGCAATAAACAGTCGAGTTTCTTTTTGTCATTCTTTCCTTAATATTAAATTTAATGAATATTTGACATACATCTTACTATTACTTGTAAGCAAAAATATATCTTATACCCAGTAAATAACTTTTTAATTTGAAAATTATTCCAGAAAGTAAACAGCGTATTTAAGCTTATATTTTATTACAAATTGAAAACTCTGCGGATGACGTTCATAAAGAAATATGGCGGAATTAAATTATTGAGGCAAATGGAGTATTGGCCAGACATCCATAACAAGCTACGCGACCTATTGTAACATACTTTCTTAATTTGCTTGTTACTTCGTGGTTTCTCACTATATGCATAGTGTATAGTGTACCAAATATGGTTGAATAAGAATGATTATGTAAGTTGAATATAGTGTTTTTAATTTACTTTGTCATTGAAACCATCTCAACAGAGTTAAATCCTTTTTGAGTATTACAACACACGCACTATACTATCACTTTATATCAAATATTATAGACATACGCATGGACTGGATATGATATTTGACTGAAACTTTGGGAATCAAAAATGTACTATTGTATCACTCTTTATGTCTTACTCTATACATATATTTACTTGTTAAGATATTTGAGCGTTTAATTTATTCAGTAATTTCTAGCTATTTCAAGAATATTATCGTGCATGCGCAGCATTGTTTCTACAGGGTAGGTCTACGAGGAGTAATTTGATGGTTTACGTTTCAAAGGTAGCAGGTGAAATCGATCTGATGGCCACCTTTACACCGATTTATGCGCTACGTATGATACTCGTATCTTTGACCAGAGTATACTGTTGTGTAGGGGGGATTCGTATGGCATGTATGGCAATTTGTTGCCTGCAGCACTTGCCAGAGTAGAAGCACACGCTTTTAAATCTCGTGAATACATGGCACTTCTGGGATGCGTCAAGGATCAAATACTGGTCCTGGTCTCTTTCTAGTTTTTATTAATAACATATATAGTTCTATTATCTACAACTATTTATCTGTGCTTAGAGATGAATTAAAAATAGTTAAAACTATAGCTAATCAGGACGCTGTTATACTATTATAAAAAGATATAGATGCCATACGCTATTAGTATGCAAGAAGTGTGTGTTATTAGCATATTTACCTCATCTCTTAAAATGTACCTACATCAGATTAATAAAAAATAAAAATATAATTTCATTATTCAATTTGCGTAGAGTTCTTGTGGGTGGTATCTGTGCGTGACCTTGGCATTTTTTTTGATCCTAAGTTGATAACGTAACACGTTCCTGAAAATTGTGAGGCTTTGACAAATGCATATGTAAGGATTTCAAGAACGTGCAAATCCTCATTAGTATCTACAATGCTCTGGTTCGAACTGTTACAAAATAAATCAAAGTCGTATGGAATCCTTCGTATAAAATTGATATAAATAGGATATAATGTAATAAAAAAAACTTAACTCGTTGTTTTGCCGTCAGAGTACAGGACTATATCAATTATGGCCCCGACCATATCAATCGCCATTCTTAACAAAACTCTCGTTGGCAAACCGACGTAATCATTTTATTTAATATCTTTGCATAAACTGTTGAATGGAAGCTTCATTTTCGTTAGTTTGCTAAGCCAAATAGGAATCGCAGTCGCATGTAGCATACCCACATTTTTACGCAGCATACGCATATTTTCAATATTTCTATTAACAGAACAAACCTGGGTGAATTTAAAAAAAGATTAATGAAATATCACAACGATTTCAATATACACTTCTCATCAAAAAAATCGAAACACCTTGCAAGTTTACGTTTTGTCACGATTATCAGAAAAATGTGTACATTTAGGAATAAATGTTAAATGTCGTTTAATAGTGAGTAATATGAGCTTATCAAATCTTAATGTTAATGTTCTAAATTTAAATGAATTTTTCATAGGTTTCGTATTTTGTTAAATGAGTCATTTTTATTCCGTATGGAGTATAAAGGAAATGGATAAAACAACACACGTAAATGAAAAAAAAGCTAAAAAACGTTTATTTAATAACTTGTATTCCTCCCCGAGCTCTAATTACTGCTTCCATACGGTTCTTCATCGATCGGATGAGAGTCACGATCACATGCTGTGGTATATTGTCCCATTCCTCTTGGATTGCATCTTGCAGCTGGCTAAGTGTTTCTGGGGCAGGATCTCTTGCTCGAATTCGTCTCTTTAATTCATCCCACAGATGTTCAATGGGATTCATGTCCGGGCTTCTTGCTGGCCATTCCATAATAGAGATATCGACTTCGTTAAGATAATCTCGTACGACGCCCGCGGTGTGATCTCTAGCATTGTCGTGCATGAATATGAAGCCGTTGCCAATAAAATGTGCATAGGGCATCACATGAGGCTCGAGACACTCTTCGACGTACCGATGACAGTTTAGTGCAGGCAGACGTGGCCCAGACACAAAAGCAAGCTCTGTTTACCGTCGGCGCTGATTCCTCCCCAACCGTCCACGAACCGCCACCATAGCTGACCTTTTCTTCAATGCAGCATTCTGCATAGCGTTCTCCGTCTCTTCTGTAGACCTTGTTCCTTCCGTCGTTACCATAACAGCATAATTTTACACTCATCATCATCATAGAAAAGAGAACTTTGCTCCACTGTAGGTATGACCAATTTAGGTGCTCACGTGGCAAAGTTAAGGCGCGCTCTTCGATGGTCTGCAGTTAATTTCGGCCCATTTGCTGGCTTATGCGGTACCAGTCCACGATCCTTCAACCTTCTTCTAATTGTAGAGTCACTTACAGCCACCCTTCGTACAACACGAAGCCGCTGCTGCAGTTGAAAAGCGTTAAGGCGTCGATTTCTTAAAGAAGTTGTTACAATAAATCGATCATCTCGCTCAGAAGTGACCCGATTCCTGCCAGATCCTGAACGGCGCGTGAACAAACCAGTCTCCCGATAACGTTTATAGACTCTATGAACAGATGACAGGCTTAGATGCAGTCTTGCAGCCACAACACGCTGACTAAGGCCAGAATCCAGCAATGCCACAACTTGGGCGGCTTCTGTGGGCGAAGTATCCATACGTTTTAGAAAAATAACTTTTTTCAGACGTCCCAAAGTCACAGTATTGAAATAAAAAACAAAAAGTTTAAGGATAGGCGCCAATTTTTAGTTTTTCAACGCTAAATGTACTCCAACCCTAAACACACATTTGTCTCAAAACAGTGATTCATTTCGTTTATAAGATAAACAAATGAAATTCTAATTTTGAATTTAGAATTTTCGCTTATTACTGTAATGGCCAAACTGCCAGCTATACATTTATGTTTTTTTTTTCATCGTATGAATCCTTTTTTGTGTTAAATTCGGACAGAAACAATGAAAACGCAAGTGTTTCGATTTTTTTTGATGAGAAGTGTATTTGACATTGACATCTAAAAGTAAATTTTTTAAAAAGTACATAATTCAATTATTGAATTACTTTTTAAAAATTGTATTTTGCGTTGCAAATTTTTTTGTAATAAATTTTCATATATCTATGTTGTTGTTTCTGCTTTAATATATATGTAAATAAATAAAATAAAAATAAACTAAGATAAATATATTTATAATTCCGTGGGAGAGCAATGTAGGTGGTTTAACTACTTGAAGTAATTGAAAATTTTACATTAAGTAAACAAGCAACGATAACAGAATATTTTATTGAATTTCAAATAAATTATATTTATATCCATGGGCAATCATAGATGGTATTCGGGGAAGGTTCTTTAGACCTGGGCGAACACCTGAAGGGATTCTTTTTTATGTATCACACCAAGGATGTTAGGAACCGATACATATTTGACCGAACAGTCGCAGGGAAGTCCAGAGAAATTGGATTCCCCAGACCCCGGATCGCCGTCAACTATAACAACATGGATGTCAATTTGGTTTAGAAAGACCTTATATAACAAGGGGAGTTCTACATACATCTGTCAACTATTATTCCACAGGTAGGGTGCGCAACATCAATTAACTTAATGTAAAAATGAACCTATCGGGGTGACTACTCTGAGTAAATTTTGCAGGATATCTCTAAACGTCTGTTGGAAATAGGGTTGCCATTACTAAAACCTGCCCCATAGGACCAGATGCGTAAGTGCTCCGGGATTTTGGGCTTTCACCCCGGACATGTCAATAATTTTTTCAGTCACTTACATCTTGACTAAAATATATTTTATTACGTACTTGATAGAGCGTTACGTAAAATAGCGTCCGTTGAACCCGAACGACAATAGGCTATTTGACAGGTTTTTAAAATCCATTTTATATTATGCAGTAGAGTCTAAGGAACCCAGTAAAAGTTATATATTATGTTATTTTTAATTCTGGTATATATTAGCTGAAAAACATCGAATTAAAAATTCAAGATTTAAATAGTGTGCCAAAACGCTACTTTGACAATATGGCGCTGCAATGAGGTCGGTGACGTCACTTGCCTGTATTCTGGTGACAACTGGCGTATATATTATTGTTTGTTGTAAACAAAAAATGAAAGAGCGATTGGATTTACTTTTTACCAGTGATTTATGTAACAAAATGAGTTACAAATGGTGTGCAGTTCCAAAATGTACAAATACGTCGTTAAAATTCCGGAAAAACTATTTGTTAGTATTCCAAAGAATATCGAAGTGCGCCGAAAGTGGTTGCTACTACTTTGTCGAGGGATCATAATGACATAGCGAATAGTACAAATATTTTCTTTTGTGAAGACCATTTCGATGTAAGTAAACATAATATTTATATTTTGTAATAATTAATTACATTCAGAATGTTAATATTTTCGTTATTGATTTGAGGTTATAATACCTCTAATGTTTTCACAGAATGTCTCTTGCAACTCACTTCGAATATTTCCGCTGTTTTCCATAATATTTGTTAAAATTTGTAACTACAGAGTCCTATGATTACAATAAGCACATAAAAGAATCCCACTAAAACTTGTTTGTTCGTTACAGATGGAAAATGACATGGCAAAATACTATCAGTACAAAATGGATTTCAGTCAGAAAATAATTTAAAAAGATAAAGTTCTGCCTTTTAAATTTCATTGCCAGCCAGATCGCATTAAAAGAATGTGTGATGCTGGTACTTCCCGATCTGCATTTGTCAAACGGCAAAGAATGGAACTTGTTAAACAATGTGAAGACGTTCAATAACCGACGTAACGTGAACAAATTATCGTTTATGTTCACGAAATTGTGCCAAACAAACTTAATTATTTATAACCTATATATGTTCTTGTGGAAGTTCATCATTATTTCACTTTCTTATGATATAATTTAAGTTACCAGTCAAGTGTAATTATACTTTGCTGTTTTTAAATTTTTAAGCTCCGAAGCATAAAAGTCAGAATTATTTTGAAAAATAATCCGACCATGATTGCGTCGACTTGCGGCTGGTTTCTGCTGTCTGCTTTTAAAAAATCGTTGTCCATGGTTGAAAGTACTTGTAAAATAGTGCAAATAAACAAAAAAAAAAACAATGCATAATAAAGAAAATCTTAATATAACGGAGATAATCTACCACAATTAGGCGCAACACAAGTAGGCAAACGAAGTTTACAAGCAAGTGACGTCATGATAAATTCGACCAATCAGGAGCGTTTTGTGTCACGTGACAAACGTTTAAAAAATGCCATTTTTATTTACGGATTTTAAAATAAATTAATCATTATTTTCAACTTACGTTAATAAATAATAATTTTTTAACTCTTAATTTATACTGTTAGCAGTAATTAAAAAAAAAAATTTTTTTTTTTTTTTTTTTAATATAACATAATTACACTATCGTGCTATAATAGAGTATATATTACATGTATATGGTTGGATCGCTAGTTTAAAGAGCAAGGAACTCGATTAAGTCATAAAAGATAAGTCGATTGCGACCTTTTACGGAATCCCACGATGGACGCGATCTCCCGCACGTTTACATGCAAATGGCCTGCTGCTTGTATTGTATGTTGAAATAACGAGTTTTATTCTACGATTTATATGTACAGGGGGCTTTATGAACAAATCTGTCCCGACCGTTTGGAAATATTTTCTCCGATTTATTTGCACCTTTACGATTTATTTCGAACACCATTTTCGAAAATACCTGAAATCTGCAATGACATCATAATTTGAACTACTGAAAAGTAATATGAAAGAATCTTGTGGTGATTATAACCAGTGTGCAAACAATATTTAGAAAAATACACCTATGTACAATGTACCATGAACCACATTGGTATACCTTCAATTATAAACCTTATTCTACGTACTAAAACGTTTGTGATTCATAAAGTCATTGCAGATTCCGACCATTTAAGGACAAGGTATTTTTGTAAATGATATATTATGGTTATTTATATTAAGATTTTCTAGATCTAAGTGCTAATATACCAAAAATCGGAATACTTCAAATTACACAGTTAATGCGGCGTCAGTATAAGACTTTGTGTCTACTGTCTTTTGTAAAGTTGTCATTACAGATTACATAATTTAGCGCATCATGCTCATTCTTTGAAACGGTCGCCATTAAATTAAGGTAGCATTTAGTTTGTTGGCGGTCATAGCATTAGCTAAGTTGGACTCCTCCGGAACAGAGATATTCAGGAGGAGTCCAACATAGCTACGCGGCCTTTTGCTGCGGAGTTACCACGGATGGTGCTCCCATTTCTTGTAAGGATTCTCTGCCTCTCCGCTCTTAAGGGGAATTAAACTTGTTATTAGTCTGTGCGGACCTCTATACTGTAGTACATAGTAATTCATATATACACATACTCGGTGGTTTTGCTGCAGCAGAACTTTCCTCTTGGTGTTGGTGATAGTCTGTCGATCTCATTGCTTCGGGAGGTTCTATAAGTGATGGATTGTGTCTGAACTTTTCGGTCGTACATTAAATAAGCGAAACCTGAGGGTCCAGTGCTGTACTTAGTCCCTAGGGCTGTATTTATTTGTCACATAGCATAATGTGATCATAATTATGGATACTATAATTTTTAGCTAAGAAATGAACATCCACAGAGGGTGTTAATTTCTTGTCTAAATATTCTGCCTCTGTGTTGGCACTGTCATTTGACCCTACGGATCTCTATTGGTGCAAATACCCATTTGGATTGAAATTGAGTTCCGACCAAACCACCAGAATCAAACTATTGAGTCACCAATAGATTGAGTAATCAATAGTTTGATTTTGGTATTTTTATTATTATATAAATATACCAAAATCGTAAAATAAATTAAGTAAACGAGTGAATTGAGTCTAAAAACAATTAAGTAAATAAATGATAATTAAGTCTAAAAAGCTATGTAATAGAGAAGAAAAACCGTTCTCGTAGCTAAAAAGCAAACGTAAAGTTAAAAAGAGACAAAGATATAGATAAAAAGAAACCTATGTCTATTGCACTAATCTCTTTATTACTTCATAATGTAATGAATCATAAAATTGAAAGGAACGGTGAAACCGGTTTACGGCAGTATGGACGTGGTGCCTGCCTGATGAAACAATTTTGTTCCTTTTATGTATCACATTATGTGCGAACACAATTCAAACAGTCATACGTTCTCTTAGCTGAAAGGAATTTAAATAGAGGAAGAGTAGTAACCACTCAAGGTCCATTTTTCATATCCTCCATTTTAAAGTAAATATTCCCATTAACTACTAACGTTCGTCCTCACTGAACTGACCATAGCGCGTTGACATTACTCGTAAAGCATTTAAAAAAGAAAAAACCATGAATGCATGTCCCACGGCGTTAATGCGTATGTCACGTCTTGGTTATTGGCTTTCCAATGAGTAGTGGCAACTTTTTGTCGATATCGACAATAACTTCATTTATTAGGTAATGTTAGCCAGTCGTAATTCTAGGATAAATCAATAATTTAAAATTGTGTCATAATTTCATGTTTCACCGACTTTTCACTCCTCCTACTAACTCTTAGCCGTCTCTGGTCTTCTTTCATCGAAAGGATTTGTTTCATCTCATATTATAAGTGGCCTGAATATATTATTTTATAATTTAATTTGTTGCGAATCTTCGAAACTGTTAGTACTTTTTCTACAGTAGTAACAGTTACATATTTCCCCTGATATTAAGGGGTTATTGTAGTTTGTACTTTGCCAATCCGTAATCTAACATTATCATTGCCTAAAAAATATCAATAACATGCAACTAACATAACATAACATAACGTCATTTGGCTGTTGTGAAATGACATTATGGGAGTAGTATTTTCATTATCGAACTGTTGATTAAAGCGATAACGCTATGCTCTACCTTTATCTTAACAATTAAACATTGATTAATATATTATAATTATTTATTTTAATATTATTACACAGAATTAGGTTTTAAAACAAAAATTTTGACAAGCATATTCCGTAGAATAGTATATTAATTATTATTATTATTTTGTATATAATTACGCGCTTAAAACAAAAATTGTTTTCAAACATATCGTTCAAAAGTCAGAGCACCGAAATATATATTAAATGGTAATAGATATTAAATGCTATGTTACTTCGAGAGTTTTGTTCAGCTTCACGAGCTGAAAAAGTGTTCCCATTATCATCGTAAGGGATTACTTACACTCTGTATTTTTTTTATATATCATCATATCGATATTTCTGCTTGAGGTTTATCGACACAATATCGCGGTGTTCCGTCTCTGCCACTACAAATATTGACGTATCGACCCGTGTAGAGCTCTCAACCAAAGCTGCAATGCGCTCGCTGTTTGGAGAGAGTTAATTTTGGCCGAGTCTGACGGAGTCGATATAGCCTCTTGATGCTGACACAATAAACTGATATGATATTGGTTGACTCATCTATTTTCAAATTATTGGTTCGTTGTTTCCTTATTATTTATATACGTAATTAACATTCAAATACTTAGTTGCAAATCAGAAGTTACATTTCTGTTTAAAAAATATGGCATAATGTAATTAGTATCGATACCTTACTACTATTATGATATATTTTATGAAGATGTCGTTATTGATATAGAATTAATTTTACTAACTTAAAAGTTCGAATCGAATTTATTAAGGAAATAGTTTTAGGAGATTTTGTGTATGTACAATTTTAATTTTTTAGTCTAGCCTGTGCAGCTATGAAAATTCAATTTATGTTTACAAGAACTATCATATGTGTCATACATTTTTTTAATATATCAATTAAACACAGAAATCGAAATAAACTTGCCACTCCAATGTGAGACTTCTTAAAATTAAAATGTGTCGTGACTTGTACTTGTAGATGTGTAACTTTTTACATAAAAGTTCTTTAATTTATCGATTCATTTCAAGTTTCAAGCACTTTTTAAAGATAGTCTTACGATTTTTTTACATTAAACCCAATGCTTGGATAAATTTAAGAGGAGAAAAAGAGATATTATTTAAGAGGCAGTATTAAGTAAAAGAAAATCCAATAATTAAGAGTAGGGTGTATTGTATTGGTTTGCATTCTACAAATTTTTTTCGTAATTCGAAGAAAACTATTAAACAATTTGTAGAAATGTCATACATTATGAATGTATGAAATTCGATTTGCCACATGTGAAGCAAGTTGATACCCAAGTAACATTAATGATAGATTCACAGTTATAATAACACTCACAAACCTATTACAAAAATCATGTGGAATCTAATTAATTTTATTTAGTATGAAGTAAAGAATATAAAACAATTTATTTCCAAAATTTTTATGTTTATATTATTGCGTTATTAATAATAATAATTTAATACAAAGCAATATAAGGCGTGTAACACCGGTGTCGTTTTGTCGAAACAAACTACGCGTTTGTGTGAGCGAGTGTTATATGCACAAACAACAACGTTATATACAGATGGTTATTACTTCAGATTGTTTTCAATCAAGGCAACCACTCTAACGTGCGTTCGCGAAACTGTTTCTCTCTAACGTCCAGCGTAGCTGTTTACTTTACTCTACTACAACAAAAACCTACACAAACTTAAATGTTTTATATTATTAGTTTTATATATAACTAGCTTTCCGCCCGCGGCTTCGCCCGCGTTATATTCGAATTTCCCACAGGAAGGATATGTTTTAACAATACTGCCATACAACCTTTCACCCCCTCCTTTCAACCTTTTACAACCCTTTTCTGCTTTAAAAGGTAGCCTCTGTCCTTTCTCAGCCTCTAGACTATCTGTGTACCAAATTTCATTTAAATCGGTTCAGTAGTTTTAACAATATTTCCATACAACCAATAATCCCTCCTTTCAACCTTTTACAACCCTTTACAACCTTTTTTGCATGAAAAAGTAGCCTATGTCCTTTCTCAGGCTCCAGACTATCTGTGTACCAAATTTCATTTAAATCGGTTCAGTAGTTTTAACAATATTTCCATACAACCAATAATCCCTCCTTTCAACCTTTTACAACCCTTTACAACCTTTTTTGCATGAAAAAGTAGCCTATGTCCTTTCTCAGGCTCCAGACTATCTGTGTACCAAATTTCATTTAAATCGGTTCAGTAGTTTTGGTGTGAAAGCGAACAGACAGACAGACAGACAGAGTTACTTTCGCATTTATAATATTAGTATGTATTTATGTATAGTATGGCACAAAACAATGAGCTTTTCCACAAATACTATTTTCACAGTACTTTTGATTAAAATTTCACCGTCTTCAATTTTCACAGATGACACTCCAGTTTTATTTATTTGAGTTCATTAAAATGACGATAACTTTTTTTTTAATGAACCGATTTTGATGAAACAAAGTTTAGATATTATTCTGAGTTAAAACAAAGCAAATAGTGAAAGTTTCAAGCAAATCGGTTCAGTACTTTCGGAGATAAACGTGAACATACATACAGACAGACAGACAAAAAATTCCAAAAAAATTTTTTTTTGCTTTCTAATAATCTATTTAAGTGCCCTCTATCCATTTCAGTCAAAAATACTAAATGTACAGACAAAATATTTTACTGTCTTATTATATGTATAGATTAAAAGGGATAAACCTAAAATTCGAAAAAAAAATTAAGAGAACAATTATTTCAGTTTTAGCAATAAAGTAATTTTACGATCAATTACATTTCTTTTCGCTATAAAATATACATTTTTTTAAATATTATAACATTTTGTAGTTGCATATTGAGTGCCGTTTTTTACCAACTAGGAGAACATTGTACAAGCTGGCGGATGTCGACTATCCACTGAATGCAACCGGAATTTGAGGCTTATGTCTTTGCTCACGGGTCAAGAAAAATTTCAAGTATAAAATTTCGGGTGATATTAGAGGTTAGACTTTATTTTTCATTGATATACAGTAATTGCCTTGGCATATGTATTTATACTTCAAATCTTGAAACAAATCATAAAACCGACCGCGCTTCATTTGACCGCGCAATTCGATTCGAGTACAAGATCGTATGTGTCTTAGGATTGTTTTCTAAAGTCTGAAATTTCTGCTTGAGCACAGTTAGAAAGGCTTTCAAACTATACTCGAGCCCAGATTATTACTGCAATACGGGCCTTTCCACACTTCAGTTTATCTCATGTCATATGAATCGCACTTATTTCTGCCTCAAAACAGCAGTGTTCGTATTGCTGTGTTCCAGCGTGAAGTTCAAAATAATGAAATTACTAGGTATTATGACTTTACATATCACATGCTGTACACTTTGGTTTTTGTGGGGGTTGCATATATGCTGTAAATCTCAGAAGAACCATATGCACTATAGGTGACTGTAACAACTTACCTTGTCAGATAGTCAGACTGCTTGTTTGTCATTACACAACAAAAATGTTATTAATTATATTAGTAATTGTGTAAAATAATTTGAAAAAAATCAAACAAGTGGTAAGCGGGAGTCAAGGATGGCGACCCATCCCACTCAGCTTCGTCAGCACTTCAAGCCAACAACATTAAGCTTTATATCTAGATTATATATGATGCAACGTAAACATTAATGTTCGATTGTATTTTAATTAGTATCGACAGTAACTCTGTAATAAATAAATGTTTGTTGGAGTAACTTAACTCGCGCATTAACATCTTTAGGATTCGGATATTTATCTTCAGTTCCTGTCAAAATTATCAAGCAGTGCAACGAGACAGGATTTTATATTACACCAGTTCTGCGTCTGCAGTTTATACTCTGTTTATTTTATATTATCTGTGAAGTTATGATATAAATAAACTTTATAGAATAAATTATCTAACTGAAGGCGAAACAACTATGAAAATCGAATCGGTAGTTTCAAATCATCGTGAATATACAGAGAGGTGGACGTGGTGTGGAACTATCACACAGATAACATCATAATTTATTACGAACAGACTTCCGGCATAAAACTAACAAATGAAACGTTGATAAATGTACCACCTTGTTGAATGTTATCGATAAGTGAACAAATATTTTATCGACACATGTCGCGTCACTACCGAACCAATATTTGCTGTCCATGTCACCAACAGCACTACGAGATAGCGCCATGCTCTTTAAATTCATAGATAAATATAAAACTCTTTAACCGCCTTCGCCGTGGATAATGTTGTAGTGGGTTTTTTGTTGTCAGTTTTGTCTTAAATATAAAAAGCGCGAGTCAATCCATCCAATCAGTATGGTCCATATGGCTAAGTTTAGGCTGAGTTTAGTCGGTAAGTCATTCTGGTCGAGCCGTCTCGATCCGTTTGGAATCCGACATAATCACTGTGGCATTAAGTTGTAGAGGTATTTATGAATATTTTCAGTCTTTTCTCTCCAATTGGAAAAAAACGAAGGAAGCGCCTCCTAAAGGGAGTCTTTAATGTGTATTTTTAATCCTAAGTTTCACTTATTTCATAGAAGCTGGCAAAGTGAAGAGAGTGCATCTCGGGAGTAACACTGTTAAGCTAGAGTGACTTACGGCCGTTTTCAATAACCTATCTAAGATCAAAGATAAATTGCTATCTCCGATTAGCAGTAAGTTGTTATCTATCTGTAGTCTGCGTTTCACAATCAAAGATACGAGCTATCTATCTTTGTCTAACTAAGGATAGCTTTATGCCCTCTCGTCTATCCAAGCCCTGTAGAACGTTTTGTTCGTTGCTAACCATAAAGCTTTAGTACGTTTAAAACATATGTACAATTTATTGATATATTTTATATTTAAATATTATGTTGTAAAAAGTGCATACAATGTTACTATAATTGAAAAAAAAATTCTTAGATCGTCATTTTCACTTTATTTGCTGGTGTTCTTTATAAAAATCATAGAACGAAACGTTTATAAATGACAAGTGATGTCATTCAAACATTACTGACAGATAATTTGTTGCCGCCAATTTGTGTGTATTACATGTTTTTGATATAAAATATAAGCAAAAGTGGAAAAAATGAGTTCTGTAAGTATCTGGATTTACGATACTTTTGTAATTCGTTCAAGGTTATAATAGACTGCTTTTCTTTCAGTCAACGAAAGCAGCACCTATGACTAAAGATGAGACAATGCATCTAGTACAACTCATTGCAGCGATTCGAAATCGGTATCACTATCACTGTCTTCATCACACTCTATTATCATATTCATTAATTCCATATCACTATCATCACTACTGTAGTTCTCCATTATGTAATTTAAGTTATAATGTTATTATAGTTAATTTTTTCGAAGCCTATCTGTGTTTTAATCCACCGATATTGACAGATAGCCAAATGTCGTCACTAGAGATAGCTCCGCCTATCGGAGAGTAAGTTGAAACTTTTTTGAAATGCAGTTACGTCAGATTTGTATGAGCGTCCCTATCTCTATAAAATCCGTCCTCCCGACGATGGATAGGTAACTTCGGTAGGCGACGCTATCCATCAGTAGGTTATTGAAACGCAAGTTAGGGCATAAGGATAGATTTTACTATCTTTAGTAGCAAAAACAAAGGATAGATAGGTTATTAAAAACGGCCGTTATTTTGTATCCTTTAAGATTCAATGAAGGAATTTCTGCCAAATTTGCTCAAAGGAAATATTTAGCAAACAACAGTAGGCTGATTGTGTAACTCTGTTGCAGGCAGTACAGTCACATTGCTGCTTTATAAAATTAATTGTCACATGTAAATATGTATTTAAGCTACAGCACTCTATTATTATAAACATTAGAGCACAAAAATTAGAATCAATATGTGTTTTGTGGCACAAAGAAATCAGGAACCGTTGCTATAGGCGACCGTCACCTACCACCAGGTTACTTGTTTGTTTGTCAGTAATTGACTAAAAAACATTGGCTGTTGTTATAAAAAATGTACACATTATTTTTCCACAAAAATAGATGATGGAATTATTTTATTGTTATATTTGACAGAATTATGGGTGTTAATACTGAGGATTCATAGCTATCCTAACGTACCAGCCCAAATTCAAATACAGATTCGATATCTTGAATATAGAGATCACAAAATCTGACTGAGATAGATAAGAAGTTCCTCAGCATAAAGACAACAAAGGATACAATGAAAATATAAATTATCGCTCTTAAGCTAATTACGTATTTTACTATATGATAGCTATTATTTCTTATTCTTAGATTAGTTGTCCGGAATTTCTCCTGGAATCGAGTTCTATGGAGGTAAAACAGTAGACTGTGGCTAGATCCCTACTAATATTATAAATGCGAAAGTTTGTAAGTATGGATGTTGGTTATTCTTTACGAATAAACTACTGAGTGGATTTTACTGAAACTTTAATATATAATTTATAAAGATGTTATGTGAATTGTCCAAAATATGATGATAAGTGCCCTGCGCAACGAAGTCGCTGGTACTAGCTAGTATGAAATAATATTACTGCCATCGCATTGCAATATTTGTAGATAGCAGAAAATTTATGAAAAATAAATCACACAACTAGTTAAATATATCTGTCAAGACAAAAATACGGGACGTCGTATGTTTGATATGGAATTGATTGATTTTATGGCATTTAGCGCACTTACGACTCTACATATTCCTCTTTGCACCATTTACTTTGTCTAACAAGATCTACGCAATGAATTTGATGTAATTTTATTACTATAGCCTGCTGGATTCTTTTTGAAAATGAATACGCATACTATAAAAC
This sequence comes from Scirpophaga incertulas, assembly GCA_036419045.1. NCBI lineage: Eukaryota > Metazoa > Arthropoda > Insecta > Lepidoptera > Crambidae > Scirpophaga > Scirpophaga incertulas. The sequence continues at coordinate 7,863,175 of CM071636.1, forward strand.
ATTATGATTTTATAGCTGGTTCGATTGTCATACTTATTCAGTTTGATGATTTGAATAACAAATCTATTTAGTAATAATTTATTTGAACACAACAATTTCTATAAAATGAGTGGTAGTACGTTACATGTGATTCCTGTGAGATTCGCAGTAAATCAGCAACCTCCACGAAACACACAGTGTACTTTAATAACATATGACACAAAATGTCAAAGTCACAGTACCTAGTCACACCGCTTAGCCGCTTAGCCATACTGGGGGGCAATCGCACTAACAAATCGCAGCTGAAACGAAACCAAATCGTTCCACTCAACCAATCAGAGAGCTAGAATATCACGTCATCGAACAGATGACGTGATATTGTGGCGTTCGGATTGGTTAAGCCGAACGGTTCGGTTGCGTTTCGCTTGCGATTTATTAGTGCGATCGCCCCTCTGGAACACTGCAATGCGAACATTGATTGATATTTTACTGCAGAAATAGGTAAGACTAAGGTACGCAAGCAGACAACCATGGTATAAAGTCTCACTATATCTGTTTGTATACATCGTAAAAAATAATGTATAATTTATTTTATGATGTCGCATGTGTGTCGAGAGCCTATGACCCGCCTGCACGATGTAGGACGCGTAAAGAGAATGTAAACAATAATGTTAATTATCATAACACGCATGGTAATTAAATAACACGGACACTCGGATACACTTTAAATATGTAATATAATTTATTGTAATAAATTTTCTACGTTTAGTTTATATTTAAGTTTATATATTCAGTATTTAACGTGAACTCGAAATTGAAGAAAGAGTTCTTCAATTCTTTTAATGAAATGGTAGAATGATAAAGATCAGTTCCACGTAATATAAGCATGGATGAGCAATAAATTACCTTTTAATATCAATTAAAACCTCATATGACAAAACCCACAGGCATTTAACTATTTGAGATACGGTTCGTTCGTGGTTCCGTACTTATCCTGCACTTAGACCTGCTACGAAAACATACTTGTTTGTTGAAATAAACTGTGCCATCTTCACGTTAAACCAAAAAGTTAAAATTTTCACACATAGAATGCTTTGCTTAGATGTTTTAAAAACACATAGTAACGTACGGTATAGATTTGCATACGTATTTCTGCGTGCCATGGGTTGCGCATTCTGTTTAGTGCACGTCTTCACTTGGCAGTAACAAACGCGCAACTATTGACACAACAAATTATATAAATATTTATCAACAAGTTGTTTGAACTTGATTTTAATGTTATGATTGATTAATAAAAAAAATTGAAAACCCTCTGTGAATAAATACAGTTACCAACACTGGAAATATTTATTTTTGTACTAGGATGAGTTCAGCAACTTTTCGGAAATGGGGTTACGAAACTTAGTCGAACGAAAAAAAAATACCTAAACGCCGCAGCCATTTTCAACAGAAAATGTTTACCTTCAGGTATCCAACTTTTATACTGTGGACCTTAATGTGAATTAATGCAACAATAGGGCTGGTTAAAATCCCATCAAAATTTAAAAAAAAGCGATACAGAACTCTAAACGGCTATTAATTTATGAGAGCCACTTAAAATAACATCATAAATCTCGACAGTAATTTTAACCTATGCTTAATAAATTATCATTTTAATACCTTACGGCTGCAAGGTAAGGCGTGTAACGCCGAATGTTTAAGTTTTGGAATCTCATTAAATTTTATATATGGATTTTTTAATTTTGTCATACATGGACTGTTTTCGATATTTGATTTTCATTGTTTTTCGATTTATTTAAATACTGTTGGATGCAAATGTAGTAATATAAGATTTTAAACTTTCGCGTTGCATTGTACCTACTATATCTTATATAGATATAGTTTCGGTACGTAACGCGACGTATATTACGTAGTATGTAAGTACTACTTACTGCTCGACGTTTCGGCTAGGTTGCATGGCACACTGGCTCACTCTGTATACAGAAAACCTACACACACTGACAGATACTTACACGCTTCCTCACATCACCATCCTCGACATTTGCTCTCAGTAATAACAACTCTTACCAATAGAGCTCATAACTTGTGTGACCCTGAACATTTACAAGCAGAGCTGACTCATGTTCAGGAAGTACTAAGAATGAATGGATATAAGGTGTCAAATAAAGCGAGAAAGGGTGAGAAGCGGGAAAGACGTACAGAAGTCACTCGCCAAGTAGTATTTTTACCATATATAAAAGGCATAACGGACAAAATTGGAACAATACTCAAAAAAAAAATATACTCCATTAAGACTGTATTTACTCCGTTGTGTAAAATGTCAAAATTACTGCGAACACCAAAGGATGTCATCCCATTTCAAACTCCGGGTGTATATAAAATCGATTGCAGCTGTGGTAGTTCGTATATAGGACAAACAAAGCGGTCAATAGCTGAACGTGTTAAAGAACATATCTCAGCGGTCAAAAATCGACTGACAAATAAATCCGCAGTGGCTGAACATTTACTTAAATGTGGAGTTAATCACTGGATGGAGTTACATGATCCAAAAATCCTCTCCAATGATCGCTACTATCATACAAGAATAGTTCGTGAAGCGATTGAAATAAAGAAACATAAGAATTTCAATCGGGATGATGGATTCAAATTATCATCAGCGTGGAATCCAGTGATAAAAAAATGTAGGCCGCGTACTGTGCCGTCAAAATCAAAAATAAACCCTGTGGGCGTACTCTTAAAAACGATATTCGATATATCGTGGACTTAGTCGTGTCGTATCTTACTCTATTTTGCGAATGTTCGGCTGTCAAATTCAATTCATCGTTGTCATTTGAGGCTTTCTTATGTCAAAATTGATATCGTTCGTTCGATCGTCCGTTGAAATGTTTTAAACGATAGTAACTAAGAGTAGGATACGACACGACCAAGTCCACGATATATCGAATATCGTTTTTAAGAGTACGCCCCCTGATACTGTCAGTGTGGTGTGCCGAAGTGACATTAATACTGATAATATGTGGGTAATAGAAGAAGCACGAGCCCGCCTGAGCAGACGACGCCGCGCGCCAGTCAGCTCGTGACCACGGCTAGTGCAACCTAGCCGAAACGTCGAGCAGTAAGTAGTACTTACATGCTACGTAATATACGTCGCGTTACGTACCGAAACTATATCTTATATGTGCAAATGTAGTAAGTTGACCTGAAGAGCAAACCAAAGTTGTAACATAGAATAAAGTTGTCACTTTATTATAGTTATTTTTTTTGCTACATTATTTTTAGAGGTAAATATCTATCTAAACTTTAAGCCAACAATGTTCTTGCGGGCTTAATATTTATCCAACCTAATCATACGCCTTCCGGTACAACCTATTACTCTTCAAAATTTCCCGTAATTAATTTTCCCTCAGAACTTCCGTGCTATTTGTGACAGGGCGAAGTGGGAATTGTCATAATGAGTTTTTAATTACAAAAGTATACGGATTTGTTAAATCAAAATTAGATTAGGTATTCTGACAAACTTTTAATTAGTAGAATGTTGTTGTTATTTGTTGTTATAATATTTAAATTTTCTTGAGATAATGAGTATTAGTTATATTGCTATATTTTGATTGCGTATTATAATTTTCGGGAACTGCCCAATTACATAAACTATATTAAATAGTTATTTATGCAACTGTTGTATAATCAGTGGTATTTAACTGTTGTATAATAGGGGGATATGTTTTAATACCTAATTATGACAGTTGCATATAAGACTTTATCTACAATCATGATGTGAATCCACTATAAAAGTATTCCAATATTCGAGTGAAAAATGGCGGGAAATAACACGATAAGACGAATCCGAAATTACGAATTAGTCTACAATTTATTGTTCTTATTTCAAAATTTTGCGATCTGGTGGTGAAAATGTCATTGCATGAGAATGTTCTTTTTTTGAAATTCATTATATCACGCGTTTGGATGATATAATGATCATAATATCACTGAGTGTTGGCAATAAGTTAATTGTTATAGGTTCTTTTATAGAGGATTAATAGCATAATAGTAGATAAAAGTTATTACTTTATTTAAAAATGGAACTCTTTAGCCGTTGAATACAATTTGCTTCATCGGATTAGCGCGGGAAACTTCGATCTGGGTTATCGCGGTTTTTTGTTTTCCAAATATTTTTCATATGTTAACTTAAAAGGATTTGGTTAATTATTATTACTATTGTAAAATATTAGTTTAAATTGTATTTATATATTATATTAGTGCGTAGTTTGCTGTAAATATTGGTAAGTCTTAAAATTTTGTATCTTGATAATGGGCGAACCGCCCGATCCTGGAGGGACATATCCTCCGAAACAAAAAAATGTTGAAGCATCACAAGCAGTACAAACACCGATGGATGTTCTCATTAACGTGCTGGAATCATCTATTGATACTGATTGTTCTATCTCTGAATCATCTAAGCTTAAACGTAAACGGGTTTCTCGCGGTGTATGTACAGCATGTAATAAAAGAACACGTAAAACAGGGTCTAAAGTTTTTAATTCGTCTGATTGTCAATGTACACAAAATAAAGAAGCCGAACTCATGTCCAGCCCTGTAGCACCTCTTAATGGGCAGTTGGTACTTAACAAGGATATTGAAAGTAATCCGAAGTCTGTGGGTCGATCTTTTTACCAGGAATCAGATGTTGCTCCATTTATTGTACATGTTCAAAGGGAAACTTTGACAGAAAAAGATGATACATCTTTACATCCAATTACTTTTGGCAAATTTCTGCAAAAAAACTGCATTAAAGGGATTGTGAATGGTAGTCTTAAAAAAATTGGAAGAAATAGAATAAGTTTAGGCTTTGCAAACTATATGGATGCTAACTTATTTCTAAACAATAAACTTCTTACAAATGAAAAGTATAAAGCATTCATCCCTACTTTTCATGTTACTCGCATGGGTGTTATCCGAGGGGTTCCTATCGATTGGAGCGAAGAGGACATAATTAGTAATATAAATGTACCAGTAGGCTGTGGTCCAATTCGCAAAGTAAGGCGTTTAAAACGCAAAGTTAATAATAATGATGGTAACCAATTTGTTAACACTGGCACTATAGTTGCAACTTTTGATGGGCAGATTTTGCCAACTCGTGTATACATGTGCTATACTATATTAACCGTGGAACTTTATATATATCCTACAGTACAGTGTTTTAATTGCTGTAGATTTGGGCATGTGAAAAATCAGTGTCGTTCAACACCCCGATGCTATAAATGTGGTCAAGGGCATTCTGGAGAAAGTTGTGAGGTTGATGAAGATGGCTATTGGTGCTGCCTGTGCAAAGGTAGACACCAGGCTATTAATAAAAAATGCCTTGAATACAATAGGCAAAAGGCAATCAAAGAAACAATGAGCAAAAGTGTTATATCCTACATGGAAGCAGTCAAATTACATCCACCAATTACAAAAATATCATATGCGGAAACTGTAGTTACACCAAGTTCCTATTCCTCTATTATTAACACACATAGACACCCATCTAATACTTCTCTCATTAAAAATAATGTTACTCAATCTTATACAAAAACTGTCTATAAAAAACCATCAACATTACCTACTTTCTCCAGAGGTTATGATCGTATAGCACATGCTGAAATTATTAGAGAACCAACCATAGATGTGCAAACTCCTTTAAAAAGTAATATTATAAGTACAACAGACATTATTAATGCTCTCACACAGTTGTTATCAGATTCTAATTTAGTACCACCGTCCAACGTTGCTGCAGTTATTCATGCATTGCATATTTTAAAAAACAACAATAATGGATCACAAAGCCTCAGTGATACAGTGGAATTGTCGCAGCCTAATTAATAAAAAACATGAGTTAATTAATTTAATCAATTCATATAATCCTTTTCTTCTCTGCCTTCAAGAGACTTGGTTAAAACAGGAATTTATATTTAAAATTTCTGGTTTTTCTACTCTTAGAGCAGACAGAAGTGATGGGTATGGTGGAGTTGCCCTACTCATCAAAAATTCTTTCCCTTTTACTTCAATAACTCTTCCTTCTTTAAGTTCTGACATATCTGCAGTAGCTGCAATTGTAAATAACATTTGCTTTGTATCAATATATTATGCTCGTCCAAATAATGTAATAATTAATGATCTAAGTAGGTTGTTTAGTTTCCTTCCAAAGCCATTTATTTGTTTAGGTGACTTTAATTCACATCATATATCATGGGGTTGTAGTTCTTCTAATTATTATGGTGAACAATTGCTGCAGTTGCTGGATGATCATAATTTGTGTATATTGAATACAGGTATGCCCACTCGCCTTACAGGTCCAAGAGAAAAGGTAAGTGCACCAGATCTAAGCATATGTACTCCAGATCTTGCTTCTTGTTTGGTATGGCAATGTGATGATTACACATACACCAGTGATCACTATCCTTTAATTATCACATTTCCATTTAATGAACCTGTTAGGCAAACAAAACAACCGCGCTTGAAGTATAGATTAAATAATGCTGACTGGTGCACATACAAAAATAAAGTTGAACAAAAATTACAAAACCTATCTAATATAGACACATTAAACACCACAGTTCATTCCGATTTATTTGTCAAAGTTCTTATTGAGGCTGCCGAAGAAACATTCCAAAAAAACAAGGAAGTCCCAAATTTATTCCGTCCCCTCCATGGTGGGATGATGAATGTACGAAATCTGTAATGGAGAGGAAAAATGCTGAGAGAAATTACAAGTTAGATATGTCAAACGATAATTTTAATAAGTATATACTGGTAGCAGAAAATACAAAGCAACTTCTTAAAAAAAAGAAATTTGAAGGTTGGCAAAGTTTTTGTAAGTCTTTATCTCCAACAGTCAAATCTTCTGTAGTTTGGCAAAATATAAGAAGGTTCCGGTCTGCTTTTAACACAAACCAACATTTTCAAATTTCACCAACACTTGCTGAACAAATTATGGATCGTCTAGCTCCTGCCTCAGTGCCCCAGTCAGAACTAGTTTTAGGGCATCCACTTAGTTATATACCCTCTTTAATACATAATAATAACGGGGTTGAAATAGATTCTGCGTTTAGTATGGAGGAGCTTAAAGGAGTTCTTTCTACTGTTAAGGATTCGGCACCTGGTGAAGACGGGATCCCTTATTCTTTCTTATCTAACTTGAGTACTTTTAGCCTTCAATATTTTTTAGATTTAATAAACACTGCTATGATTACAGGAACCATTCCTGTGTCATGGAGAACTCAATCCTTGATATTTATTCCGAAACCAAATAAACCAAAGTCAGATCCTGCTTCCTATCGTCCAGTAGCATTAGCTTCAGTTATTATTAAAATCACTGAACATCTTATAAAGAATCGGTTGGAATGGTTTCTGGAACATAATAAACTTTTTACAAATAACCAATTTGGGTTTAGAAAAGGTCACAGTACATTTGACAGTTTGTCTATCTTTACTACAGATATACGGTTAGCTTTCTCCAGAAATGAGTCTGTGGTAGCTGCTTTTCTAGACATAACTTCCGCATACGATAATGTAAATATTTCTCTTTTAAAAGCTAAACTGGAAAAGCTAAATATACCCCCTATTTTAGTAAAGTTTACTGTAAATATATTATCAGAAAGATATCTTAAATATTATACGGATATAAGCACTGGAAAATCAATTAATAGAACAGTTTGGAAAGGATTGCCACAGGGCTCTGTTTTGAGCCCTCTACTGTACAATGTATACACTATTGACTTAGAATCAGCTATTCACGAGTGTGATAACCACAGGGTTAGTATTCTACAGTATGCTGATGATTTACTTTTATATATTTCCGGTAATGAAATTGATGTAATTTGCAAAATATTAACTAATGCCTTAAAGTCTTTAGAATTTTGGTTAAATAGTAATGGCTTAGAACTCTCAGTAAATAAAAGTAATGTAGTAATTTTTTCTCGTAAAAGATCACTGCCTGCGGTTGATGTTTACTACAGTGAGACACGTCTTCCATTACAAAATGAAACAAAATTTTTAGGAGTAGTGTTAGATTCGAAGCTAACTGGAATCTCTCACTGTGAGTATGTTGCAGCAAGATGTGAGAAAAATTTAAATATATTAAAATGTCTCACTGGAGTGTGGTGGGGTGCACACCCAACCAGCATGAGATTATTATACAATTCCTTTATAAGAAGTGTATTAGATTATGGCTCTCCACTTTTACATCCCGGAAATTCTGCAGCTTTTAAAAAACTAGATTTAGTACAATCTAAAGCCTTACGCTTAATAACTGGGGCAATGAAGTCAAGTCCTATTAATTGTTTGCAGGTAGAATGTTGTGAACCACCTTTAATGCTTAGAAGACAATATTTGACTGATAGATTCTTATTTCGCTGTATACAGTCAAAAAATCATCCTCTAGTGACTAAAGTGCATATTCTTACTCATGTTTTTAACACTTCAAACTATTGGAAAAATAAAGAGGCACCTTGTCTAGTAAATAGTTATAATAAGTTTAAAAATATCCAAGCACCTGTATATCAAGCATCATGCATTCCTCTTTATCAACACAGTTATAGTTCTCTTATAATAAATCCACAAATTGAATATAACATAGGCATAAATAAAGTCGATTGTAATCAAAATTCAAAATTTAATAATATTATAAACAGCAATGATTGGTATAATCGACACATACTGTTTACAGATGCATCAAAAAAATCTTTAGTTAGTAACGTGGGGATAGGAGTTTATCATTCACAATACCAAATAGTGCAAAAAATTAAATTTCCACCAGAAGCCTCAGTTTATACAGGAGAATGTTATGCTCTTTTCAAAGCATTAGAATATATTGTAATGTTCAAATTAAAGAGATCTATTGTGTTTTGTGATTCGCTTAGTGCCCTACAGGCTATATCAAGGTTTCCTTTTAAATCACATAAGCAGTCACCTATAATATTTGATATAAGAAATATCTTACAAAAATGTTCCACTGAAAACTATGACATCATATTAGCATGGATTCCAAGTCATGTTGGTATTCTTGGTAATGAGAAGGCAGATCAATTGGCATCAGAGGCAGTCAATAATGGGGATGTTTATCCATACCATAATTACAGTCATGACCTTGTCTCATTGCCCTCAACTTATTTATATGAAAAATGGCAACAGCTCTGGACTGAGGATAATTGTAAAGGTAGATTTTACCATCATATACAACATCAGATTCCCCGTAAACCCTGGTTTAGCAAAATATTGTTCAGTAAAAGTACAACATCAATATTATGTCGAATTCGTCTCGGGCATGTTTGTACACCACAACAGTTATTTAAATTAAATATCGTCACAGATCCCAATTGTCTATGTGGGGAGTTTGGTGATGTAAACCATATATTTTTCAAGTGTCCATTGTATGATCAGACAGAGTTATTTAGACAATTATTAGATAGTAAAATTCCTTTTCCAACATCAATTAACTGTCTTCTATATAATAATAATCCTAAAATGTATAGTATTTTAGCTACATACATAGAATTTAATAACATTAAGTTGTAACTTGTAAGCAATATAGGTATTTATATTTTCATTTATTATTATTGTGGTTTTTAAGGCTCTCGGTACAAGACCTTTTAAGCCAATGTTTTCCAAGCTAACTACTATGTCTGTCAATAATCCTATAATCCACCTAATGTCACCAATTCCTGTAACCAAATCCTTTTCCTTTCTCCTTAACTTGAATATCGTGTCTATTGTATTGTATAGTTTCCCTACCTAATTTATTATAAGTATCATCACATGACACTGGCTAAATGCTCTAAGCGAAGCCATGAAAGAAGAAAAAAAAAAAAAAAATTTGCTTCATCTGCCTGTCAATTGTTTTGTTTAATTCACGCTACACAATGCGTCAGTTAAAAAAACGTGTGATATCAATAAAATGGATTGTAGATTGAAAAATTTTCAATGCATGATTTTTTAAGATTTTTTGCATAATTTGATAGCTCAGCAGAGCTTCGTTCAGCTTCAATATGCTTTTGGCGACGAAGCAACATGTGAAAAGAATATTTATGGCTAGTTTGCAAAATTCATATGCGGTCATGTTAATCGATATGATAAAATTCGTGAAGGTCATCCGTGTATTAGACTGTGAACCACAAAAACATTGATCCTGTGCGTCATATATTCGAGAAGTCAGGCATGTGACTTCATATATGGACATCTTAGTAGTCAATCCTACATTTGGGTGTAAGAAAGCTGTACTCTTGATGGATCCTACACAATTTGACTGATGCTCAAAAAACGGATCAATTGGTGCTACACAATTGAGTTATTGAAGAGAAATTGATGTACAAGTTATAAGTCATTGTGCATACAGTCCTGATTGAACTGGCTGGATTTGATTATTGCTTCCGGAAACATTTAGTGCGCCCTATCTATATATGTAATATGTCTTTTGTTCGTGTGTGACTAAAAATGCTGGACCTATTTTGATGAATATTTCTTGTGTCTTGAAGTGCATTTGAGAATGATTTACATTCACAGTTTGGGACACTAAAAATGTTTTTGTTTTATTATCGGTTTTAAGACCTGTATATAGAACAACATCTGTCGGATCCGCTATCGCTTATGTCGTATCACAATTAATTGGTGTTATTTTTTAGAATTAAACATTATCATGAAACACACCGATGTTTCAAAAGCGTTCCAGTATTCGTGATCATTGGATGACACTATCCAGTCACCATGCCATTTATTATGAAATAAAGGCTGCGTGGGGATTTTGCTTTTACCTTTGCGTCAAAGATTTTAATATTTTTCTTGTTATTCGTAAACAGAGAATAAAAAATATATATTTATAATAATTAAAAACAGTTAACTTTGCGGCGACGTTGACGTAAATATCATAATATCAAAGCTGTAACGCGTCAACACCGCACAGATTATAAAGTTTGTTTTGAAAGGTAAGCCGGTAACACTCTGCACTCGTCTGTTGCGGCTGCGGATCCGGAAATGGCACTAAAAACAAATGTTACTGACTAGTGAATGGCAGCGAATTCTGATACTGGTACTAACATAACTAATACTTTGGTATTCTGTATTTTTTGTATTCTAGGAATTTTATAGCTTAGTTTAATTAAAAAATATACCAGAAGAAATCAATCTAAAAAATATATCTTATAGTTAACCTAAATAATAAATGAAAAGGTGAAATATCTTGAAACATATAAACTTGAAACAACCATACAATTTATTGATTAATCTAAAATGATCTTACAAAGCTTATATGGTGAATATTCTTCCTTTTTGGATACGATTTTTGGCTACAGTGGTAACTCCAATATTATTTTTTCTTACAAAAAAGTTGACAGCAAGTATCGTTTTTGTTCCGATAAATCTCTAGTTTTTGGATAACTTTACACTAAGGAATTGGTGTATTTCTCGATCCAGAGAACCAAGGCAAAAAACGGGTGTTTTCATTCATGTGAATTTATCTAATTTGCATATATTTTTTGCGGCGGAATACATGTAGATTCTCTCCGTAACACGTTTGAGTAGTACGTGGCCTGTCCCATCCCTACTCATTACGGCATCGTTAAGGCCCACGTGTCCAAACGATACGACGAAAGATTTACTCTGCATTTCTTGAAACAAAACCATAATGGCTGCCGTATGACATATTTATACCTTTCTCTCGTCACATTATTTTGAACGTTACAGCTTTAACTTTAAAACACATTCTACATAGAAAGTTTACGTATAAAGTATTAACGTTTGCCACCACATTACTCAGTCGTCAAAATAGCGTTAATTACTTTTTAATTGTAGAAAATAGTTTGAGTTTTTTAACTTGCGCGTGTAATACCACCATTAGGTAGTCATTTTTGAGGCAAATCTTATTGTATATGTTTTTAATCGAATATATTTGTAATAAATTTAGAACGTTTCACTATTTTCAGGGTAGTCATTATGTCTGTATGTATATACCAACCCCCTTTAATAATTATAATAGTATTTAGGAAAATTTTTAGAATTATCGATTTGGTTTCATATAAATCTATTACAAATTTCCCCAGACTTTGAATTGATTTACTTAGATAGATTGGCCAAAATTCAGTCATTACTGTCATTCCTAGTAATCGCTGTTCGGATGCCAGGTGGGATCGGAATTCTAGGGACGGAGATGGTGGAAGGAAACAGAGCCACCATGTATCGAAGCATGCAAGTGAAAAATTTGGTAAAATTATGTCATTTAAGAAAGTAGATCTCTTCATCTTGCGAGATAAAATCTTTTGTTTTCTATAAGGATTCCTTCAAATTCTTTGTAGTACTGCTTACGAACACTCTATGGACTGCCAGATCTTTCTTCATTAATATAAGGGGTTTAATTGTGCCTATGAATATTCCGGTATATAAATGTTCGACTAATACCACGCGGATGGAGTTTCAGAAATTGTATTTGACTCTATAGATATATTTTGTATAATGCAATCACTGCGATTTATTTCTGTTTCACTCTGTTCTACAACGTGATCGAAAATAGGAAATGCTCATCTCATGTTAATGTTTTGCTTCGATAAATTAAATTAAATATTAGTGTGGAGTCAAATAGCTGACACTATATTTGAAAACATGAGATATCGAAGTTAAGCGAGCCCAAACGTGAACAGTTTATATATTTATAGCTTCACTATAAGCTTAATCATCAAGTTCTGCGTGATACTCATATCCGATTTCACCAAGCCGGTGCAAACCGATTGAACCATACAGAGATTATGCATTGCGCACATGCGCCCACGCATTGCCTTTCAGTCTTTTTATTCACTTATGAAGCGATTAATGCTCGAGTCATACTTACAGATATACTAAATTTTATAAATTAAAATGTATCCCTGCCACAATACATTTAATGATACATAGGCTTACACCAAGAAGCGGATGATTTTATCATCTTCCTGTCTGCTGACTTGTAGTCCTGTTATTGTTGCGTTAGTGCTGGGGTAGGTTATTTCGCTAGGTGGTGGTCCACCACGTGAAAATAGATCATACTGTTAAACACAAATGGCTCTCATTTTCAGTGTGACTAAATTTCTGTAAACAGAATTATGGATCATTACATATCTCCTGAAGTACAACTATGGTGTATACATATAAGCTCTAACCTTCCGTCGCTTCGCGTAACTGGTGCTGGTTGACAACCCTTGCTCGACAAATATTTTAGCAACATTTATAGTGGTCTTAAGTTAGCATCTTTATAACTCTATCCTACCTTTATCTATTCAGATAGATGCAAGGTAGAAATTTGATAGTACTTTTGTATTACCAGACTGTAACTTCTGTACCAGAGTCGTCTATTAATATACCAGTGCTTGTATAGTACCGGGTAAGGTATATTATAAATATAATATAAATTAGTATATACTTATAGTTCGGGTGCGATTTGCAACAAATATGCAAAGCACAAAAATTTCTTTTATATATGTTAAGTTTGCCACGTGGTTTTTGTGGGCATTGCATATTGTTGCGAATCTTACCCGAACTATTGTAATATTATTATCTGCCACTTATAGTGACAGTTGAGTAAAAACCTTATAAAACCACCCATGAGGATATAGTTTGAGAATGTATATGCACATTTCAGGTAGTAGTTAAATGACGTAATGTCTCATCATTATTGGATTGGAGGAGGAAATAGACTTGGGTGTGGTTACGGAGTTATTATGAACTAATCTGTGGTGTTGGTTTGTCGCACCTGTCTGACACAGAAACATTTTTTCTCCACAGTCACAAATTTAATATTCTAATCTGTTCACGCATTGTGACACCAGTGTGACACAGAAACATTTTTTCTTCCCAGTAACATTATTTGGTGATCACGTATTGTCACACCAGTGTGACACAGAAACATTTTTCTTCACAGTAACATTATTTGATGTTCTAATTTGTAAAGTTCACGTATTGTCACACCAGCGTGACACAGAAAATTATTTTTCTTCACAGTAACATTATTAGATTTTCTAATCTGTGGTGTTCACATATTGTCACCAGTGTGACACAGAAAAATATTTTCTTCCCAGTAACATTATTTGATGTTCACGTATTGTCACACCAGTGTGACATAGAAACATTTATTTTCATCAATAATTATATATGTGTCCTTATCTATTTCTAAATATATTCTTTTAGTTCTCCCAACTAAATTATTTTATTAATAGTTTTAGTTTTATTCAACAATTTCCCTTGAGCTGTCCATTAACGCCATTACAACCAATATTTTGTCCAGGTTACTTCGATGACAGTACCAGTAAATTAGGGAAAACACCCTTACACTGTGCTGTATGACTGTCAGCAATCTGGCAGTAAACAATGCTCAACTGTCGTAAACCATTTATATAATTAGGATACCACATTAATTTCCTCCTAATGTGTGCGAAATCGGGTCTTCGTAACCAGTTACGGTCCTTGTGTGTTGAAGTTTAGTGTAGTTACATACCATGTCAGTTATTCTTCTTATTTTTACCCTACATCTATATACATTTGATTTTTCCACGTTTTTTATGATGTATTATCGAATCTGCGAAAGGAAAAATCATTTCCACTGTAGAGATGTGGTACTTAAACTCAGTATATTTTTAAACAATGACAAAACTGTCAGACGACAGCAGTTGTTTGTGTTGGCTGAGCATCTAAGATTCTTCTCGCTCACGGAAATAGAAATATTTAAAAATCCATTTTCAGAGTTTTGTCACAGGAGGTATGTTATCCGTTTCCTTTACTTTAGAAACTTTTTTTTAAGTCAACCAATTTTAGTCCACTTTGCCACCCACAACTGTCCCTGTTTTGTTTTTCGAAATAAATGCAATATTTAATATGTAAAGTTAAATAAACGCAACTATACATACAAGGACTACTAATTTATCAAAGTTTACAAGTATCCATTTTTTTGACAAAATTATACGACAATACAATATAAAATATTAATGTATACATCTTTTTTTACATATTAATCGTGATAGGAACGATTAACAATTATTTTAAGTGCTGTTAAATATAATACCTGTTAGGTTTTATTTATAAAATAGTATAGCAATGTCTAATAAACCCAAACTACAAACATGGATAGCAATATCTAACAAACCCAACGTATAAAAAATATAATTACATAAAAGAATATTAAAATACAAGAAATCAATAATTTATTGTGCCAAATAGACAAATAGATTTTTTTACTACTATCTCAGTAGCTCACACCTACTATTTATAAATTCTGTTATCGCCTGGTTTTTAAATTTTTCAGTACTTTGGAATTATTGGTAAGTTAGAGTTACCGTGTGGCGTTAACTATTATAAATTTTAGGACTTTCCATATTTACAAAATTATGCTCATACTATAGACATGAAGATCTTAAACAATATTATATATATATTATATATATATATATATATAATATATATATATATATATATTATATATATATATATATATTGTGACATGTTACCTGATAAATGATATATAATTGACATAAGTAGCAGAAAAATAAATAAAATGTACCTTAGTGCTATGCAATCTTTTTTACTGTAATATTATAAAAAAATATATTCTATTATTGGTTGGTCCGAAGCCATTACAAAAACTGTATCCCGCCATAATTAATGCTTTCTATTGTAGACAAACCTATTAAAATTCAAATAGTCTTATAAGTGTTTTAAAGTTGAATAAAAGCTTTTAAACAACATTTAAAAGGCAGTTAGTTGTTTTTTAGTTTAACTTTCCATCGTAAAATGCTGACTGAATATATATATATATATATATTATATATATATATATATATATATATATATATATATATATATATATATATTCATATCTATCTCCACCGAGAACGAACCTATTCTACATATATTAGTGCAATTAGGCGTTAGCTAACTACGTTGCCGAGTGCGGCTTAGTCTAATACGGATACCAAACTGCTCGGACTTATTCTTAATAGCAAGATCTTGATTACATAGCTTAAGATCTTGATTAATAATATGAAGGGTATCATTGATATTAGCCTGAATGTAAAGTTTTAAGTCATTAGCATACAGTCGACTTTTCTGTCATCATGAGTGAATCTTTAATTTTAAATACATTTCCATTTTAAAAATAGAACTATGAGACCGTGACGCGATAAAAATTTGCAATTTTTATGTACCTAATCCACTGTCAGTAAGAATCACAGAGTACTTTATTTTATACGTAAGAATAGAATAAATTGGTTTAATCATTGTCAATCTGAGAGCTTTGATGTCAAATAAGCTTTTCGCTGTAATCGTCCGATTACGTAATGGATGAATATGGACGTAATTTTTAAAAAAGTGGTGCACAGTTGTCATGTCTGTAAATCTAAATAATTATCGATTAAAAATCGAGTACACAAAAAGTTTATGTTTTAGGTGTCATATGAACTCAGTGACAGAAAGTATTAACCCATTTACTCATTTCCGGTTTTTTTATTCAGATATACATAATCGTTTTTGAATCTGGTCTGGTGTATCTGGATATAAAAGTGTATGAAGTACGACAAGAATGTGCTAAAAAGGCCGTGATCATCGGCTAGGCTTCATTGCAAAGCTTTGGTTAACTCGCAACAAAGTGAAACTGTGCTTATGATGGGATTGAAAGGGTATTGTTCATTATGTGCTCTTATCGTTGGGTAGAACAATCGATTTGGATCTCTACTGCTGTGATGAGATTAAAAGCACTGAGTTAAGTGAAAGCGACCGTAATTGATCAATAGAATGGGTCTGATTTTCATCACGATAATGCAAGACCACACACATATTTAGCTACCCAGCAAACATTAAGTTTAGTTGGGAGTATGCCTGGTATGGGGCCTGAATTTGCACTTTCAGATTTCCACAATTTTTCAGTCTTTTCAGACCTCTTTAGGCAATATCAGGTTAAAGCTAAGAGAGGACTACTAAAACCACTTGTGGCTTTGTTTTACCAGAAGCCACACTATTTCTAGAGTAGTGGTACTACCCACAAGATGGCAAAAAATTATCTAACAAAATAGCATATATATTTTATTTAAATATACATATAATGTAATGTTTTTCAATAAGAACATTTTTCTCAACAACTACTTACATACATATATGATAAAACTTTTATACATTACATCATACTTTTTTATTTTTTTTCCTACATATTTTACCGAATTTTTAAGATTTACAATATCCGTTCTAAGTTAACGTGTAAGAGGATTTCTAATTTACTTATGAAATTATTGCCGGACTTGCTCGGCCCCTGCTGGACCCTTTGATATTTTCTTGCGCCTTTTTCTATTATACGTAGGCAGAGCCGAAGCGAGCGATGCGTGAATGAGCGATAGTATTGCTCAAATAAAGTGACGTGGAGCTCGTAATATGAGATTAGGCTGGCGTTACCCAAAAAAATATATCGGAATTCCATTTTTTTGCTCATCTGTATCTATCGGGTAGCGGTCATGACAGGAGACTTTTTGTAGAAATAACCTGTCAGGAAGGCAAGGGTTTTTATGTCTACACATCTGTGTATTGTTTTTTTTTTTTTTTGTGGTAGATGCGGTGTATTTTCTATGATTAGTTGTCAAATAAATGATAAGCAAATATGGTACCTAAATATGAAAATATATAATTTTCCATTGTTTGAATCAAAAAGCAAATCATTGTATTTTTGAATTATGCTTTTATATTTATAAAAAATAAAGTCACAAACGGTAGCGAAACTTTCTTTTAATTTTCACATTATATTGCGCACGAACCACTGACAGAACTATTTTGCATTTCAACTGGCAGTATAACAACGTTCCCTTCATGTGTCCATTCATTTAACGGTTTTAAGCTCAGCCTTAAAGGATTAAAAGTCGCAAAACACAGGACGCCACTCACAGGCTAGAGGCGGGCGCGAATCAATTTAATTGGACATGATGGGATTATGCGACGCGTGTCTTACTACGGTATGACACAGATCTTGCGTGACACTAGTGATGTAACTTAACAATTAAATATTTTTTCGGAAATTGGTAAATACCCGGTGATTTAGGTAATCGTTATAATTATTGATTGTGAGATGATTTGCGATGAGCCGATGACGCTGTCCGCTTCTAATCTGCGGATCGAACCAGCCGTCAATGTAATTTCGATTTTTGAAATGTTATACATAATTATTTTATATATTTACATTAATCAACTAATTAAAGTTAACTATTCATACACCATACAATGGGTTATTGAATGAGGACTAAACTAAATTAGTGAGGGCATGATCAAACGTCTCGGTGAATACATATATGAGCTGTGATTATGACTCAATAATCTATACTAATAGCTGAAGAGTTTGTTTGTTTATTTGTTTGAACGCGCTAATCTCTGGAACTCCTGGTTCGAATTGAAAAATTCTTTTTTTAATGAATAGCCCATTACATAACATAGGCTACATAACATCATGCTGCGACTAATAGGAATAATGAAAAATGTGGAAAAAACGGGGAAAATGATTCATCTTTGAGGGCTTCCGTTGCGTGCGCTGCGAAAACGGTTCTAGATACCAAAAAAAAATATGAATGAAAGAATTATTCCTCTTAAAATGAACTAAAAAAAATTCCGCGACAGTATATGTCTATCTTTTAATCTTAACTCACTAGAATCGGTTTTATGGTGATCAAATTTGGATATGTCGCGTTGTCAAGATCGGGTAACAGCTGAGGTGGTTGTTTGCAAAAAAAATATGATGTTCAAAATAACTATTCCACGCGGACGAAGTCGCTGGCACAGCTAGTTATTTATATGAATGTACTATGTGTGTTATTTATATCAATAAACGGCTCTTCCATAATTTTCCCTCATGTTGCTATATTTTATTAACTTTTATTCGTCTGTTATGAGACCAGAGTCGCGGATTGCCATACATATATACTATATCTTTATTTTTTTATAGAAATATATATTAACAGTCAGAACTAAGGAACAGATACTCGTATTCATCACAAGCGCCTGTCCCCATCACCGCTCGAATTCTGAGCCTGGAAGAAATGGCGACGTCGTGAAATTGACATACAAACCACTGGGTCACAGAAGTCGTTCTCCGTGCATCTTGAAATATTAATATACATTTTAAATATTTCCTAAAATTGAATATTCATTATAATCTTTCATTGATTCATTCAGTCGTTTAACTGAAGCTTTTGGTCGGCTTTTTCAAATACTTAAGCTGATGCGCTTACGTTATACGTAACAAACTTTCACATTAATACATATAAGTGTGGTACATTAATATAAATGTATCCAATGCAATTGGCAACTGTGAACGCTAGCAATCGTAATAAAAAAAACCAGTTTCGAAAGCCGGTTAGCCCGTCCCTACGGCGTTCCATCACACAAAATTGCTTCTGTGCAACCCCCCGCGTATTTGCATTTGATGTTTATTACGCGGGGGTACAGGAGACCCCATGTAATTGTACGCCGAGGGCAGATCCATGGTCACTTTGGGATCAGAAATTTAGTGTTAAATGTTTGTATGAATTATTGAATAGGCGTTTGCTAATACGGGCGCTTTGTTCGTATAATGGGTTTGAATAATATATTGCTATGGTTAATTGGGAATGGCAAACGCTACTGGACTAATTGAAATCACTATATACTGGGAACGAAAGTCACTCCTAATCTACGCCAAATGCAATCAAAAGTTGTTAAACTTCTTTAAAGTAATAATTTCTATATTTTCAGTAAAACTCAAGTTTTGATAAACTGTTAGATTAGTCTTTTAATATAGTTTTAGTTATATATCTTGATTTTTAGCTATATTTGATATTTAGCTCAGTATTTATTAGGACTTTGATATTCATTTTGATAAATTATAAAGCAACAACTTACTTATTAAACTTATTAACAGCGATGCATAAATATTCTGCAAAGTTTTTGCCTGAACACATATTCGTATTATTAATTAATTGTGGTTTTATTAATATGTTTTATTTTGTAAAAAAGCTTTATATTCTACGTGTTATTTCAAAATCTAATTATAATTATCTTCATTCAATATAGCATTTTACAAGCACGTTTTGACGGCGTCTATATCAATAAATAATATTAACATATATGATATTAATTTATCAACATTATGATAATAATGAAAGTAATTTGATTAATACAAACTTTAGTTAATTTAATCTTTTTTTATTCTGCAGATATATTTAATATAGCAAATACATCGCTCTAACTGGCTGGTTGTCGGTCACTTTCACCCCTCGACGAGCGGAAATGTTTTGAAAATTAAATATCCTTTTCTCTTAATAATAAATATTAGCTTTATTACACATTAAATACAAAAAATTGTCGCACGCATTGAAATTCTTTGTATTCTAAATCTTCCAATATAAAAAATACCGCACAAGAAAAGTAAAGAGCTAGACTGAGCATTTTTTAAAATTTTACTTTACACTCGTAGTCCGTATTTTTTTTTATGTTTTTTCGTTTGGAACAAGTTATTTAATAGTCATTAATAATCCTCACATTTATTTCAGTGTGCGTGAGGCAGCTCAAAATTAACTACTATAATATCATAAATTAAAACAAATCTAAATAATACTGAGCATTAACCCCGAATACCTTACATCGGCTCCCTATAGAACAAATTCCACATGAAAAAAAGGGACAATATGTCCCCATTCGATATCTCTACATTTTATCTTAACACGTGACCGCAAAGATTAGTATCATCCGGGCGCCTGCGAGGGCGGCAACGACTAGGTGAAACATGAAATATGGTTTTTAATGTTCGCCCAAAGTCAGCGGTATGATTATTAACGATGGCATCAAATTAGCTGGAATTTCGCAGGTTTGAACGACTATGTACCTGTGTAACTACCGTGAGTTTACATTCGTTTGGCGTCGATATTTATAACGTAAATTATTGTAAGGGAACTTTATACAGCACCTCTAGCGGTAACGTAATTGTACTAATTCTTCATATTTAATTGACATGACTTCATTGCAATTTACTGTACGTCAAACACCTATCGAAACGGATAACAAACTCATGGTAGAGTTACTCTTTATACAAGATGTTTTGTGTAACGAAATTACTAATAAGTAAAAACGATAGTTGGTTAACGTCTTTCTGTTCTACTTGTATTTACTGACAGCCGATCTATATAAATAGAGCAATGGATTAAGAATAAGTTTTTTTTATATATATTTATTTTGTTTATTTAAATTTATTTTTATTTTATTTGATTTATTTATCAAGACGAAAGCACGGTTGCAGTAGACACATCATTCAATAGTTTAGTTAAGTAAGATGTCTTCTTATTGGAATTTTGGAGAGAGCAGGACTTGGCTGAAAATCAGCGCTGCATTAGGCTAATCACGCCTCATACAGCACAAGCTGAGCCAAGTACCTTTTATCCCCACAAAATTAGATTAAGGTTTAGTTTTTTTAATAATATTTATTTCTTTGAATTTTCTAAGATTTATTTTATTTTGCAAATTAGATTACACATTTTATTATTATTATTGTAGATCATAAATTACGTATTAGTTATAGCTATATAAAATGTTAATTGGTGGACAATAAACTTTTTTATTATTATTATTATAAGATACATACATAATATATATTAAGAATGTAGCTGTCGTAAGAGATTTTATCGCACTTTGCAAAGAGCCCGAACAGTGGAAATAAGCGTACCTCCCTACTCAAAAGCATCAAGAAATATAACGGTAAACTTTTTAATAAAATTTTATTAACTGGACTAGTTACGAATTATTACAATTGATAAAAAATTGTTTGACGTATAACTGTAAGTAATAATAGAGCTTCCCAACGATCCACCAGTGGTAAATTAATTAATCGACATGAAACAATTATCATTTAGTATATTAATATAAACATATAAAATACGAAAATTTGAATTAATTATGTATCATTACATACATATGCCACAAGTTGGTAAGACGCGCTGTTCTATTATTTTATATTCTACCATTTTTGCCATATCTTGTGTGAATAAATACTTTTTTTACTTTTGTTATACTATTACTTGGTATTTGTTACGTTTCTGGTACGTAAATATTCAGGGTGAAAGAGGTGTAGAGGTGAATAAATAAATAATAGTTTTAACTTTGTTATAATTTTGACGGTCATACAATCTAATGAACTACTATATTGTTTTATATATGTATTAGGATTTTTATAAATTATATATATAAATTTCTTCTGTATATGTATCAACATTTGTTACTGTCTTTTGTACATCTACCTCTTTATATCTCTGCTTCACCTGAAGGTTGACTGGTAGAAAATGCCAAAGGCATTAAGTCCGCCTTTGTGCTCTATGTACATGAGGTTTAAAGAAATAAGTAAAGTGAATAATAATTTTCTAATCTTTAATAATTAATATAAAGAAGTAAAGTTTGTGAATTTACATGTTGGGGAATATCTTGGGAATAGCTTGCGACAAAATAATTTACATAAGGGAATATCTCTCTCCTATGGGAAAATTCGATATGATGAAAGAGTAGAGAGAGAGTAGACTTGGGCGAAATGCTGGTATAAAATATTAACAAATTCTTCAACAAATGCTGATGGAATAATGAATGGTATGCTTGACGGCACCTACCTTGTTCAAATGAAAACATGTCAATTATGAATGGTCCCAACTAAGCGACGCCCTTCAGACCATCTTATTGGATTTATTAAACTCCAGTGCGTTGAACTCGCAGGAATCTGACCCCAACTTGGGGTACCACAATTCGTGAGCTTCGTAAATTTCTATTAAAGCGGTCAAATCGATTACACAATAATACGACTATTGATTGTGTTATATTATATTACGTTACGCACGAAGTACAATTTTATGTTTTCATTGTTAGATTGTAGAAACTGGAATATTGTAGAAAATTTTATAATTAGTATTATTCATTATTGTCAAAGTAATATTACATTTATTATTTATTGTTGCAAAGGTTTCTGTAATATTTTCAATATTATTATTCTTGTATTGCTATCGATATCACTATCCATCTACAAATTTCAAAATTAGAAAAGAATTGAAAATCAATTAGCAAACAATAATTATGATAGGTTTTTACGAGTATTTATCTAAGTTGAGAATAATGTATTATTCGGAATTTTGAGAAGCCACAACCTCCAAATGAGCGTTTCGCTCCCTTTATCATGGGTCCTTATCTATGGTAAATTCACTAATACCTAATAGTACGTTAAAAAGTATGTTAATAATTTGTAATATAGTTCTTCCTTTATTGTCATTATTTTAAAAACGATAATAGAAAACGTTTCTATAATTTGAAAATAGAATGAAACCAATTAAAAAGAACCATTTCCGAAATAAGGAAAACGCCCGAATTTATATGCTAAAAAAAATCTTTATCACAGTAGAACTCTAGCTTGCAATTATTGTCGATAGGAGTTTGGGGTATAGTACAATTGGAGCTTATTAAATTACCGCGCCCTTCTGTACATTCTTCATATAAAATTTACACTGGTAATGTCAACTGCAAACAAATATAGGCTTATAGTAGCATAGGTATTGGCTATACAAAATTATTACATTACCATAGCATGCGTGTGACAGCTTCAAACAATGTTTTGGGTTTTGACGTGAAACGTCTTTAAAATGGTGCCGAAACATACGGGTACCAGGTTTAAAAAGGGGACCGTAACGAAAAGGTCTATATCATCGTACCATAATAATTAAAAAACTATTAGTCTTGGAAACAAAAATGTGTTGTGAATATTTTACTTATATAGTCAGTTCGCTGTTGTCACATTGAGTTTTTTTATTAAAATACTTTAAACACCGTCAATCTTGTTTTTATTTCAATCTTTTACTTTAAAAGCTATTCCCTAACATAGACGTTTTTTAGCAAAAATTAGTGTTGTATAATTCTATATCATGGTTGTATATAGCAAAGACTATAGATAAGTCAAAGCGATATATTTCCAAAGGTTGCAATGGCACTGAAAATGGCCAGTGTATGTGTATTTGGCGACAATTTTTTTGGTGGCAATATTTATTTTAATAACTTCTCTAACGCAGATTATAACCAACAATGAGTATTAGGTCATAAAATTCATCATCCTCTTGCCCATTTCCCATTATCTAAGGTGGGCGCAGTAGATCTTTTTCTTCCATTCCTCTCTATCAGCCGTCATTTCCATGCTTACTCCTTTCATTCTTATATCATTCTTCACACAATTAAAAATATTACCTACAATTTTTTTTTTCATCAGGATAACATTAAAGTTTCCTACACAATTATTTAATATTCACATCTATTATTTTCATATCTCAAACCCGACAAAATGGTCAGTAGGTAGGACGAGATTTTATTCGTTCGAATACTACTCGTATGACAAATCAAACAGGTACGCACTTTGAAGAGATTGATAATTTTGAACATTGGGTTAAATTATTATTTATAAAAAAAAACTTATTTTCATAATGTTATATTTTTTTCTTAATCAATATAAAGCATTGTTTAGTATATTATACTTATTACACATGTGTAGTCTTAGATTTTTGTACTTAATTGCGTGCTGTCATCTGGTGTGTTTTTATTAAATCAATGACAGTACAGAAGACAATATTATAATTACATACTTTAATTTAATATCGATCTTATCCATACTAACGATAAAGTAGAATTACTTAATTTTTGTGCGATCTCATTTAAAATGTTTTAAATGAACAAGTGAAGCAATAAATATGACTCTTCACTGCGGCAGTAGTAAAAACCAGCAGTTGTCAATTTTAGTGATTACTGCCAGATATTACTCGTACGTTTATTATAAAATTCAATTTGTAGAAGGTTATCTGCTGCCTCTTTTGTTTGAAAAACAAGAAACCACAGACAATAAGCGTGTTAGAATCTGTCGTGCGTACGGGTAGCTGTTTTTTTATTTAGAATTTATTCATGGTTTCTAGTGTTGGGGTGAATATGTCGATAAAATAGCTTATTTTTGCAATCTACTCCATAAACTTGGTGATAAAGGATATGTGACAATTAAAGACAAGTTTAAAAGATGGCAAATATATCGTATTTTTAAAGTATTTGTTGAATACTTACTAATATCAATACTTGCAGGATGAGGAAAAGGTCTATAAAAGAAAGTTTAAATATTACTACTATATTTAGTAGTAATAATTGAACATTGTTTATCTACTTCATCTATTAATCTAAATATTACTACTATTTAGTAGTAATAATTAAACGTTGTTTTATATATTTCATTTATTAATCTAAATAGATTAATAGATATAATTACTTCGATTGGCAGAGAATGCCATAGACAAGACTAACTTCTTTTTGTTTAGTAACAGCAACTGTGGTTATATTTTATTGACTGTCAACGCAAATTATAAGTAATTATGTATTTTTTACCTTTTTTGACAACCGACAAATTTTTATTTTACAATGCTAAGATAGATCACATTACCGCGAAGTGAGTGTACCTCGCGGCACTCATGCAACCACAATGGCCGTGAGCTTAGTGTGCTTGCCACGGTTTTGTAGTTTTATATGGCATTAATAGACAAAATTTTATACTAGTTTTCGATCGACCGCCAATTAGTTATTTTTTAATAGAGGGATAGACCATACCACCGCGAGGTGCATTCACACGACCTCAAGCACCATGAGCTTCTGACAAAAACAAGACATTTTACCGCCAATTTTTGACAGATAACCCTTTTTTGACGTGAAACGTCTTTAAAATCGCGCCGAAACATACCGGTAGCAGGTTTAAAAAGTGGACCGTAACGAAAAGGTCTATTCTATATCATCGTACCTTAATAATTAAAAAACTATTAGTCTTAGAAACAAAAATGTGGTATGAATATTTCACTTATATAGTCAGCTCGCTGTTGTGACATTGAGTTTTTTATTAAAATACTTAAAACACCGTCAATCTTGTTTTTATTTCAATCTTTTACTTTAAAAGCGATTCCCTAACATAGACGTTTCACGTTAAAACCAACGGCCGTGTGCCCCGGCACAGCCCCACCCGATTTTTTGAAAGACAGCAGAGACGGACCATCCTGCTGGCACCCCGCAGCAAACAAGCGACTTTTAGTTTTAATATATAATAGTGAGCAAATATTTACAGATGATTGCAAAACGATATATATATATATATATATATATATATATATATATATATATATATATATAAAAAAATGCTAAAACGGGATCCTAATGTATATGTTTAACACAATGTAATCTTTTTAAAATGTAACTCAATTAAATCTCTAGAGAAGTCACTTAGAGTTGTTACAGACAAATTCCAAACTTATTTGTTACGCTAGCACATACTTTTGGAAGTTCAAATAAATCCAATTAACAATTTCAAAGAGCCAGCCAAAAGGATTTCACAGAGTATTCAAGAGTTGTATCAAATGCATCTTTTGTATACGCTCGTGCTCTTACAAAGGAGCGTTGAGTGTGAGGAATCTCTCGAGAACACGTTTAACCAACCGAAAAGGGATTGCTTTGTAGAGTCAGGAACAAATTTCAGCATATTTCTTACACAGTAGCTTAGCGTAAGCTTTAGCTAAATGTAATGCTCTTTTTATATAAAGTAGGTATCCTTCGTTAATAAGCCAGCAGTTACTTTCATTTCGATTTTCAAGTATTTAATATTAATATAGTGTTTGCGTAAAGGAAAGATAGACTTTCACAATTTATAGTATCGTATAAAAATATGATTTACTTTTATAACTAGCTTTCTGCCCGCGGCTTCGCCCGCGTGGGTCTATAGGGAGTTAAGAGTCATAGCTTTTGCCCACGGCTACATATGCGCGGAAGTCGGTTTATCGCGCTTCCCGTGGGACTATCCGTTTTTCCGAGATAAAAAATACCGCAATACCTTGCTCAAGAATCACTCTATCTACTGATGAAAACCGCATGAAAATCTGTGCAGTAGTTTTTAGCGAAGCCTTTATTACGCATCCCGTGGGATCTGACGATTTTTCCGGGATAAAAAGTAGCCTATGTTATTCGGGGATAATGTAGCTTTCCAAAGGTGAAAGAATTTTTGAAATCGGTCTAGTAGTTTCGGAGCCTATTCATTACAAACAAACAAACAAACAAACAAATCATTCCTCTTTATAATATTAGTATAGACAACAACTATTGTGTAAAAAATCTGTCATAACATCTACATTCATGTTCAAAATAAAATTGATCGCACACGAGTGATTTCTAAATAAACATATTCTGTGTACTGTATATATTAAGTAATGTGTTTTAACATGAAACCCTTGTCTGAGTTCATAGGTATACTTGAAAGGCAGATTGCATTCGTTAAAGCAATTATCTATATTAAATATTAATTTTACTACCAGTACAATACATGACTTCATTATAATTGTCGTTGTAGTTTTTACCATAGGCAAGCTATATACCCGGGTTTTCTATTTGAACACCTCGTTCTTACCTATTTCGGCAGTGAATTACTAGATATTGTGACTTTACATCTTATGTAACATGTTAGTAATGTATACTTTAGGTGTTCTAAATTCGCATGATTAATCTAAATAAGAGGAACCAAATATACTTTAGGTGACTATAACCATTTACAATCAGCTGAGCACTTAGCAATAAAAAACACACAACTTCATGATAATCTGCTTTTGAGACGAGAGGTATTAATTAAGCCTTCTTATCCTGTAAAACAATGTTGATGACCCTTGCTTATAACTTTACGGTTTATGCGACGTTGATAAAATGTCCTTAAAATCTACTATTCTTATATAAAAACTTGAACTAATTCTATTCTAAAGATCATGTACTCCAAAAAAGGATTTAAATTATTCCACGTCACGGCTCGGCTCGTACGGGCGCGCGCGAGCGATAATTCACTAGTGATGCGATCCTATAGTCGATATATATATTTTATCGATAACCTATGCTGGTATCTTTATTCATTTCGTTTGTTTCTAAATATATTTAGTAACATACTAGTTACTAGAGCAAATGTTCTTTGTCACACATTACACTACATTAAATCAAATGTACCAAAAATAACTTTTTGGAAATTATTGAATATTTTTTGTCTACATAACAAATAAATGAATAAATATTTCTTATTCTCACACCAATTATCCTAGTCCGAAGTAAGCATTGTGTTATGAGATCTAGGGTAACGGATAAACATGCATATATAAATAATTTTCTTCCAAATATATATTTAATATGACTAAGGCACAAATGCTCGCATTCATCAGACAAATATCTGCCCCAACGGGACTTGATCCCGGGACCTCAGAGATGGCGAAACCTTCATATCGGTGTACTCACCAATCAGCTACATAGGTCATCAAATGAAAGATGAAGGTCGTCAAAAATGAAGTTATATATTATTTACTTTTTACAAAAATGACCAGAGATTATTAACAATGTCTGATCTAAAAAACGTGGTATTATTTATAAATTATGTAATCGTTTATTCGACTACGTTAGAGTGGATGATTAGTTACAGTTTTTTTTTATTGTGAAATGGGCGCTGTTGTGCATTTACTATCCGATTGGCTGACACTTGACGGTGATGTTTTACAGTCCATTAGCCGACTATATATTTTATAAACAATTTGTGGAAACTCATTGTATTTGTCTGATGTGAGGGTAAGTAATAACAATGCCGAAGAAGGATACAATGGTATTTTCCAATAGGAAAGAAATATTTTTCTGTGGTGAAAGTTTGTGGTTCTATTTCCAATTTAATGCGATTCCAGAAACGATTCAATTTTGGTCTCTAAACACCAGCCAACACAAACTCACACATTCTTTATTGCAATAAATTAAATTGACACCAAAAACCATGAAGCCTAGAACAAAGGTATATAATCTATTGGCAGTTCGATTCATCTCAGATACATAAATGAAATAATTAAAGAGTCCGATAACCGATTCCACAACCAATCCTTCCGTTTCCCTACCTTTCACCCTCGTCCGTGGCTGATGCACAAGCCGTGCAAGCCAAAAATGAAGAAAAAAAAAAAATAATTAAAGAGTCGAAGCAAAATGTGTTTCATGTGTATTTTATTGAAGTAGAGTTGACGAGTAAAAATGTCAAAGGATAAAATTGAATTTGATTAACAAAAGTATTTATAAAAGAGACGAGAAGACTTTGTGAATGGCTAGTATTTAGAAGCTTTTACAATAACTTACTTTATTTAATTTAAATGAATGTGTTCGTGTATTTGTATTAAAATACCTACATACTATATATGTACTGTACGTATCTCCGTTCTAATGGCATCTACAAAGCTTGCTTAACGAGCCGCGTCGTGCTTGACGAAAACTTCCAGGGATTGACAACATTTTAGTGATATCATCTTGCATCGTCATCGCATGAATGCTATGTCAATTTTTTGCGGCAAATTTCAACAATATTATAAAAAATGAAAAGCTCTAATCTGCAGATAGTATAATATTAACATAACAAAAATTTTGGGTGGTTAATAAACATGTAAAAGAAAACAACCAGTGGTTAAACTCCATAATTGTTTATATGCGACTTGAAGTATATTTTTTATATAACTATGGTACCTGTATCAAATTTAGTGTAATATAAATAAATAAAATTAAAATTTATCTATTCATGAACATGACTAAAGTATATGATAGGCCCATTATATATATTGTTCATGCATATTATTGACAAATCATACAACATTTAAATGGTGACGAACTTAGTTACTGTAGTAACTTGTCAGGTGAGCACGGATTTGACAACAATAAACCTTTACAAGAGTCATAGTGTAAGTTGCACACTTTCGACATTAGATGTAAACTCACGCTTCAAATTACTCCCTACCTTCAAACTCGAACATAGATATGGAAACACAAAAATGTTGGGGCTGAAATACGTAAGTAGAAGAGCGGTATTTAGACGCGTCTGGTATAGAGATTCCCTCTGGTATTTATATATAGTAATAGTACTTAAAAGGTTGCGTACTCATGCATTTCGTGATAAAATCTCAAATACCAAGCATCCCATTGCTCGACTTTTTTGTCTTATTAATAAATAATCCTCACGCTAAATATTGTGACAGATATCTTCTTGTTGATATTAGATAGTTATCTATTGCTTGTGTAATATTACGAGTACCTACCTATTTATTATGAGTTTAGATTTTTTATTCAGTCAATAAACGTAGAAACTATCAGAATTATATGCACTAGTCTGTTCTCCCTCGAAAGTTGGAGCGAAGAAGAGTACAAAAATACATATACTTTGCTTTTTTATGTACTTTTTTTTGTCAATATTATGCATGAACAATATATACAATTGGCCTATAATAAATTTTAGTCATATTCATGAATAGATAAAATTTTATTTTATTTATTTAAATCCGCATTACAGAGAATTTGACACAGGTACTTTAAATTTATATAAAAGAAATACTTCAAGTTCTATATAAACAATTATGGAGTTTAAGCGATGGTTGTTTCATTTACATGTTTATCGAAGATACACTTACAATTTGCACGAGATGAAAGGAAGAGTTGGCAAATGCAGTCTTTATTAATCACCGCACATATTGATTAGATTTATACCGGAGGAAGACTGTACCAGATTTCTCTGCTTGAGTGTTCAGTCTTACCTATTATTGCCGCTGAATAGCAGTGTTTGCATTACTGTGCTCCGATTTGTAGTTACCGGGCTCCTCTACTTTGTATCTCTTGTCACAGGTTGGTAACGCACATTATGGGTCATATGTGGGTTGGTGATTTACAGAACTCACAGAAACTGCAAGTGTCAGTGCCTGATTAACCCTTAGGCTAATTAGGCTGCAGCCTAGGGCGCGAGGAATGGGGGGGGGCGGACAATTAATTTTGTAATTTAAAAAATCGCGCGTAAAACCAACCCTGAGTTGACTCGAATCGGTTTTTTTTAGGCCGACCGTAACACACCTGGTGGGGGCGCGTTCTTACAATTAGCCTAGGGCGGTCAGAACTCTTGATCAGTCGCTGATGACTGTAACCACATACAATCTGGTGGCTAATCTATTTGTATGTCAAAATAGTTGTATAAAAAATAAGAGAAGATTTGTATATATACATAAGTCAAGTCGTTTAACAAATTAGGTACCATGCCTGCATCACATTGAGTTTTCCAATCTCTTTTGTTTTATAGATCACTTTCAAAAAGGTTGACAAGTCTCGACGCGTTCTACAGAATATTTCGAATAGCTTATATTAACGTGGTTACATATCTATACAAATTATGTTATATGTGTTGTAAAGTTATCTTAAGTAGTAGTTAAAAAAATGACATGTCACACTTTGACAGTGTTCCTAAAAATTAATTAACAATAATTAATTTTTATCAAGATAACATACTATACCAAAAACTTTGAAAAACATCTTAATAATTCAGGCTAAATTGTATAAGTTACGAATATTAAAATAGTATTTTGAACAATTTTTGGAAAACTTGTGAAGTTGGAATATAATCATTTTTTTTTAAACCGTAAGACACTTTTTTCTACACACCCCTTTCACTGGGAGTCGAGGATCCGGAGCTAGCCGGAGGTCACCCTTTGCTCTATGGTGCTATGCTCCAAATTATTTTCATCCGCTTACGTTGTGACAGTGAACCCCCATTCTTTACCACGCTCAATGTAGACCCCCGTAGAGTCTCCCGTCGCCTGGTCGGTTGACCCCCGGGGACCACTTTGGGAATTACTGCTTTAAAGGGTAACTATGGCTTAGGGAAAGTTTAGTCTATAAAAGTCTGATGAAACCCATTTTGCGGAGGCATACTGTATCAAATGGGAGGTCCCTGATAAATATCCTTGAGAGAACGGAATATGGTTCACTCTAATGAGATGAAATAAAGACTGCATAGTATAGTAGCTATACTATGCAGTCAGTAACGAAAGACCAACGACGGTAATAGACGGTGAATAACAAAATTCCATCTCATTAAAAATGTCCAAGAGATAGAATCTTTCTATTCGGTTCTCGAATTCTTGTGGGGTCTTATCGATTCACGCATCATATTGTGATGGAAGGGCGATGATAGCAGTAGCTGTCGATTTAATCTATGACTTGGTCCGGTATTTGGTATGTAATAAGGTATATTTTTCTTTTAGTGACTTGGGCGAGATGAATTGTAGGGATCAAATCACAATTTATTACCACGTCCTGGTTGTGTTACAAAAACAATAATTAATTTTGAGTTTTATTTTTTGTTTTTATGGTTAATAAACGGTACGAGCGGAATTCGAGCTTGCATTTTCAACATAACGTATTGGCGCCGTGACCAATTAGGTTACCGGGTAAGGTAACTAATCAAAACTGGTCCGACCCAATCAAAAGTCCAACCACTATGAACCATAACAATTTAAGCCAATTTAGATTTTATTCGCCGTTAATAACTACGTAACAAATCGAAATTATATTACTTAGGATAACTTTTTGCATGGACTGTTTTTGAACCGGTGTTTTCAATATACCGTGTTGATACCTGACGCCAAATTTACACTTCTTTTTTGTAATGGTATTTAAAAAAAGTCACTCATTTTGATAGACTATTTCCCAATTTTAGAGTTAAATCTTTAAGGCAATTCATTTAGTTTGATTATTTAAACAAGTTCATGCATTATATATTTTTTTATATACAATAAATAAACGCAAATTAGTATTTTGAACTTGACCAGCTTTGACCGCACAGCAGAGCGGCACAGGGTCCGCGCATCCGTAAATCACATGATAAAGGATGGTTTCAATTGGCGGACATCGCCAAGTGACGCGGACATACGCCACGCGCGCTCTAATGTACACCTACTAACAAAAGCGTAGATGAAAAACAATAATAATGTATTGTATGTAGTTTTAATAATCATTCTTAAG
Source organism: Scirpophaga incertulas (assembly GCA_036419045.1). Taxonomy (NCBI): domain Eukaryota; kingdom Metazoa; phylum Arthropoda; class Insecta; order Lepidoptera; family Crambidae; genus Scirpophaga; species Scirpophaga incertulas. Next base: position 7,896,055 of record CM071636.1, read on the forward strand.
CTTCTCAGGAACCTGAAAATGTTCTGATCAGTTTGGTTGTCATAGTGGTAAAATATTAGTTCACCTAACTATAGATTAATTAAGGTACAATAAATTGATAACTCATGATGATTTTAATGGTTGTGCTGGATCAATGAATATAAGGTTTGAAAGAGTTCATAGAGGGTGGGACTTAGGTGATAGATATAAGGGAAGCCATACTATAATATTCTGGCCATAGCAACTCAATATGTCAATAAAACAGAAGCAGCATTTAATCACATACAATAGCGGTGACCCAAAACACTAATAGACGGACGTCATATTCCTACTTCGACAATTATAAGAAAATTATAGGTATGCATATAAAAACTGATAAGGCATAGGAAGAATAGCCTGAAAGGTTTTGTGGTCGGCATTGAAATACCTAAAAGAAGTGCAAGTGCTAAATATCTGCAGCTTCTCTGCGGCACGTATAAACATGTCTACACACGTGTGTTCTGAAAGATGTCGCGCTAAGCTTATAACTAGGTTTTGAGCCTCAAAGTTCTATTTACTCTGAGTTTTGAGCCCATATCTGTTCCTCCTTGATATATGTTATTTGCAGACTAAGAGTTTTAGTGCTGTGTCGAAAACATCGAAAAGATACTTCTAATTTAGAATCTAAAGCTTTTCCTCTTAAGTACTTTAAACAGAGCACTGGTGTCTGTTTAATACCTGAGATGGTACCCGGTATCAGTAGGATCAAATTCCCGGTATCTGGTATCTGATTCAAATTTATAGTTATAAATGTTTGTAAATAACAAGATATCGTCAAATCTTTTTATATCGAATAGAGAGAAAATAAGTAGATATTTACTGTTGTTGAGATAGATGTTTTTTAGTTACGCGTTTTTCACTTATCTGTACGTCAGCGCTAAATCAATTGCTGTCGGCTGATTGGGCGATACATGCAATAATTGGGTTACGATCGTGTTAACAGTTGCTCGGGAAGGAGAGCACATATGTTAAAGTGTTTCAAGAGACAGCTAGACACATATAGCCAAAATAATACATATGTATATAGAGGATAGCATTTATAATCACATGGATGGGTGCGTCACAGTATCGACTTGTAAAGATAAATTTAATAAATAAAATTACTTTTTACTGAATATTATTTTTTATATGTATATTATTCTATTTGACGTCTCTCCGAATTGTAAGTTTGAAGAAAGAAACTGTATTATTAAAAGAAACTCTATTAGGAACTACAATTTTCGCTTTCTCCAAACTGCATGCGCATGCAGCAACACACGTTCAAAAATAAATTCCACAAGAGTATTTTTTTTATTTCTTCTACAGATCATGTGAATTTCGCTCCTTTGTCTTACATATTCACACGAATACCACCTTTATACTCGAAATCAAAAGTTATTAAATACAAAGAAAATAGAAATGGTTTGGCTATTTTGTACTACCTCTGGATTGGAATATAAAAACCTCTTTAAAATAATACTTCTTCAACCGAAAAGTACGTAACTCAATCAGGCGCCATTTTAAACACGCAACAATATGAATTTCACACTTCATTCGACAATAAAGACTCTTTAGACTAGCATCACTTCAGTCGCCATTGTCTAAATATTCACAATAGAAATAAAAAATAATAATACACAACGCCTCTTTTGGTTGACTTAAAAGCTGCATTCGGAGCTGCCATGAGTGGGTTAAAATAACTTATTCTGTTTGGTGGGAATTTAAACTAAGTGGGAATTTAAACTAACTAACTAATTTTTAACATTTTTTTTACAGCTGCACCTTAAATATTTGTCTATTTAGCTCGATGTTCAGAATTCAACAATGTCGATCAACAATTTTTTCGAAGATGTTGGCTTAATGTATGGCATTTGATTTGATTTAATGAGCAATGAGCAATCAACACTCGTATGTAAACCTTTCTGGTATATATTACCTCAGTTGAGATTCATTGTGTATAAGATGCTATCTACTAATGAGAGGGCCTATTCCCTATCAGTTTTATTTCCAACTAGGGGACCCGACAGACTTCGTCCTGTCAAAAAGATTTGTACACTGGCAGTTTTTTGTTCCTAATTATTTTATAGATAATGTCGCATAACCAACCAAATCGCAAAAAAAAGTCTAAATGACCTATTACATTTTGTGGCTATTCAATTTTGGAACGTGACATTAAATCGTCCAACGATGTATTCTGTACTCCAACGCACGCACGCACACTGTTTTGATAGATATGATTGAATTTCAACTATATGTAGCGTTAATAAAGCGCAAATTGACTCTTTGATGTTGGGAACACACCTTCATTGCTTAGACAACAGTGAGTGCTTGCAATATGAACTTTATACAATAACAATAAAGCTCAATTCGACTGTACGTTTTAGTTAGAAAACGTTTGCATGTGAAAATAAAAGGGCTGTTTTTAGGGTATTTCCGATAATTATTCGAATTTTCCTCATTGTAAAAACCCTCCTTGAACTTCAACGAATATTAACAAAAAAGAATTGGCCAAATTGGTCCAGGCGTTGTTGAGTTATGAGCTTACCAACACATTTTGCGATTCATTTTTATATATGAGATCTATGAAAGAAGGTTGCGGAGACGGAACGATAAACGATCCATACGCTGTTCCCCATCAGAGCTAAAGGTGGGGCGGTAAAAACCTTTGCGGTCCGTCTTCCATGACGACTCGGTATGTGGTCTGCGTTAAGAAGCTTCTTTTGCTCGTGATTATAGAGGTTTAGAGATAGATAACCTTTTGTGAACATAGTAATTTCCCACATACCCCGTAGCTAGCCAAACCAGCCAGGTGTAATTCAGTGGAATCTGACCGCTAGACCAATTTCAATAGCTGATTGCAACAAATTAATCAAATAGTATGACAATAGACCCGATGTAAATTTATCGTAGTCATGGAATGTAAAGATTTCAAAAATATATTGATCGTAAAAAAAAATTCATCTATTTGTTTGTACGTGATATTAATTAGTCCAAATTGATGTCACTGTGGAATTAACATATGTTGTCGTCTGACTTGACTTCAATGACTACTAGAAACAGCCAATCGGCTACGATATCTTTATTACTATCTTTATTATACGTCATCTTAATACTGATATTCTTTGTTTACCCTCCTACCCTCTTCAGGCAATATATCAACACATTCTTAGGTTTTCCTCTTATATTCAATATTGTTTATCACTCTTTTTCACTCCTCTTCACCCCTTAATAGCTAGAACACGTGTTATTAAATAAATTAACGAATTAGACTGACGATAATGTAGGTAACATAAATAAAAAAATAATGGCGACGTGACAAACGCAATGCTGAATCAGATATGTCGTCGGACATTGTTGCCGATATTCGACACCTACAGTCTACCAACCAATTGTTTTATAAACAATTCGACGAATAAAACCTAAAGACATTACAATGGTTGCGCTTTATAAGTAGGAGCACTCTGTTTATGATATCGTTTTTTGTTATCAGAATATTGCAATATGTATAAAATAGCCGTATTCAATGTTAAAACAGTTTTTTTAAAGTAGCCTGTGTTTCACACAGCATATCTGCAACCCCTACGAAAACCACAGAGTGCCTTGCCAACATGTAACTCAAGATATAAAGTCACAATGCCCAGTAACTTCAATATCTTAACCCTTAACACTATTTTAACACAGTAATGTGATCACTGCTGTTTTACGACAGAAATAGGTAAGACGAAGGTATGAAAAATATCAAAGTACCTTAAAGAAAGGGCCTTCTTTAAGGTACTTTGTATTTTTCATGCAGATACTTTGAATCTTCTCCTAATATTGCAGCATATATCTATCGGAAGACTTTGGCGTTCACCTTTGGACAGGTCTGCTCCATTTCTTCTGTACGTGTCTGTTCCCTCTAGTAATACGAATAAATAGAAGTGTAATAATTCGTGAGTTAGTACGCTTCTTTATCGAAATGTTTTTTATTGCTAGCATATTGATAAACAGACTATCCGATGTCAAGTGATTACAGTCTCATGTCGATTACAGTACATGTGATTCCCATGAGATGCGCAGCAATATATGTGATCCCCAAAAAGGAATGGATGAATGTAATATTTATTTTAATTCTAAGAGATAATATACAAAATTGCAAACAAGATTTAAGAACAAATAATCAGAAGTATCGCCAACAATTCAAAATATCTTGATATTTTAATCACGTTCCTATGAATTATGTATCGCGTTAGAATGCGAGACGACTTCAGCCACTACATAAAGAAAAAAAAAACTACAGTGTAAGTTGCCAACTCGTGATATGAGATACATACGAGTATATAGTCACCCAGTAATTTCATTACCAAAAAATATACATTTTTCCATCGAATTAAATCCAGCCACTCACTATATGTCGTCAGCCAATTTTGCCGTCTTCATTTTGTTATTCTCTGGCCCACTTTTATAACATTCTCGTTGTTATAGATTGACATTGTTAAAATATACGTTAAAAGAGTGTACGATCGTTTGAGATATATTAAGCGATGATGTAATAATAATCAGTGCAAGCTCTTCCAAATAGAACCTATTCGTTCTTTTAAAGTTTCCAGATCGTATTTAGGCAGAAATACAGATGCATATAATGAAGGCGAAAAGGAAGTGTTTGTCGCGCGGTCGTCATTGTCACTAGGATAGTTTGTACCTGGCCATGTGCTTGTAATTTTAATTATAGAAGGAGATAAGTTTATCTAGCTCATGTACAAATGCTAACTGTCACTCACAATTACACATACGTGCACTCACACTCGCCGAAATACATACACTGTCCAAACATTATATTTGAGCTTGTGCCTCCGGAAGAGAAGTTTAATATTATGGGTAGAGGATTAAGCTAAAAATAATCAGACTTTTTTGACTAGTTTATATAAAGTGTTATGTCACACGAGTTGATGTTGTCAATACAAGCTTTTAAAGGGAACATCGAATATTTTCTGAATGTGATGTTCAATTCAAAGAACAATATATTAGTTTTACTATGGACTTTTCATAATAAACTACATATTAGTAATATGTTCTATTAATGACAAGTATCCATAATATTTTTTAGTGTGGCAGTACTACTAGTCATTGCAACGTATTGCTTTCTATTAACAATTTCTATTTAATTATGAAAGTATGTTTTCTATTTGAAAAAAGATCATATTTTTAAAGATTTTTAAGCCTGGTTTTATACTAGTTTGTTGTCTCGTATTGTTGTTTGTAGTTTAGAAATTGGAGAAAAATATAGATTACTAAAATACAGACCTAAAAGAACATTATTAATAAGGTCGCAGGTGCTCAAATATGGGTAAAGATACCGACAGAGTAATATAGAAATTATTTAAAAAAGACAATCCAAATGAATATCGCTCCAGTACCCTACTGATTGGTAAGATAATGCTAGAAGGAAAAAAGAAAGAAAAATCTACTTTTTGTATTATATATTAACCACGAAAGTAAACTTTTTGAAACTTTCATCTAATAATATAAATTTTCAAAAAACAATATGACAATACACGTTAAACTAACTAATAACATAAATTTGAAAGTAAAAATGTTTGAGCCAATGGAGTACAAATTTGTTCAGAGCTATTTTTGAGATTATTTTTAAATAATCAAACTGTGAGGTTGAACAGTAATGTACATAAATCTTAAATACAAAAAAAATACAGTAATATGTCGGAACGACAAAATCAACAATTTCATAAGTCCTATTATTTGGCGACACTACATGACCCACATTCCTGAACAGTATTTACACAACAACAAGGAACTTCTTGGAAGCAGTCATTTTGATTTGATTAAAACGTCAATGTCAATATGGACAAGGCACCCCGTTGATTCGCCACCGGTTTTCGATTGAACAAGTGACCAACAATGTGGGTTCCGTGCCGTGGATAATAGAAAAATAGCTTTGTTGTTTTGTTTGTCCCGATGCGCATTTGTTGAACACTTTTTTTTTTGGAACGCGCGTGAATGTCGTGCAGCTAAAACTTATGTAGAAAAGATAAAAGTACATTTATATTGAGTTACGATATCTTTCAATTAATTTTGCACAATTTTAGCGACTTTGAGTTGTACATATGTTATGTAGGTATATTGTTTTTGAAAAATTTGTAGTACGGTGTTTTGTATAAGAAATTTGGATTGGATCGTTGGATTGGTTTGGATAATAAAAGTTATAAAGTTTCACTTAGGTAATTAAAAAAATATTGAAAAAAGAAAGAAATATTTTACTATATCTAATCAATCATATATAAAAGTAATTCTTTGGTTAGAAATGACTATTTATAAAAGTCATCTCAAACTACTGTTGGTAACCCAATTTGAAGCACAAAAGCGCGCGAGGTGTGAACCCGCGTTTGAAATTCGAACAATGAGCGTTTGACAGTTCAATACTTTTTTCTCTAAAGGCTTAGGCACCCCGCCCTTTGGTCTTTCTTTTGTAGTGAAGAAATGATTTATGAAAGTTGAGCGGTTAATTTTATTTATATTTTAATTGACGTGAGAATGAAGTTATGATTTTTTGGTTATATGATTTATGTAAGTCTGTTTGTGTTGTAATTGTAAACAAGTATTTTTTAGGATTCAATCATCACTAAGTATTATAAAAAGTAAATATTATCGCAAACAAGCATTCTAAAATGCAATCATGATATTTACATTAAACAAACTTCATGGTCTTATAATTATTATACTAAGCATTATTATAAGAGAAACGACATGAAAGCAGAATAAATGCAGTAGAAATGAGAGCTTTGCGGAGTATGGCAGGAGTAAAACTGAGTGACAGATTGTATAATGAAGTGATTAGAAAGAAATGTGGTTTGAAAGAGGATATCGTGACAAGAATAGAGAAAGGGATGCTTGGGTGGTTTGGGCATGTGGAACGGATGGATGAAAGTAGACTGACCAAAATGATTTATGAAGCTGGAGTGAGTGGAGACACGGGACGAGGAAGACCTAGGCGAACATATTTCGAACAAATCGAAAGTGTCCTCAAAAAAGGCCAGGTCAGAAGTACCCGCAATCGTCGAGCATGTATGAGGAATGTTATGAAAGTAGATGAAGCGAAAGAGAAATGTAAGGACCGTAGCAAGTGGAAGGACGTAATCTCTGCCTACCCCCGTGGGAAAAAGGCGTGAGTGTATGTATATGTATATGTATGTATTATTATATTTAAATTCTAATGTCTATTGAATTATTGAAATGTAAATTAATTATATAGAATTTCAAGACTAATTAATTACAATATTTATTCAAAGCGAGTAATTCAATATATTTTAGAAGAAGTATTATATTGTACCGCATATAGATACCAGGAACGGCTGCTTGTTAATGACCTTCTTAACTTTTTCTGCCGTAGAGCACCATTGCTGATTTTAATGGTAAAATAAAGAAGTGAGTTTTTTTTTTATTCCATACGGTGGCAGACGAGCAAATGGCCCACCTGATGGTAAGTGGTAACCATCGCTCATGGACATCTGCAGTGCCAGGGGCACAGCTGAGCCGCTGCCTACTTGGATAGAAATACTCTTTTTAAGCCTCGTTTGAAGTTAGACATAACGTAGCGCTCAGTAAAAACATCGCAGCTGGGAGCTCATTCCAGAGTTTGCATGTACGCGGAAGGAATGAACGCTGAAACCGAACTGTACTAGACAAGATCGGTTCCAGGTGATATGGATGAACTCTACTGCGGTGGCGGGTGGTGCGATGGTAAAAAGGTGACAAAGGCACCATTGGCTTTGTCCTCCAAATGACTCCCGAACTGCACTGTGGCTGAAATTTCCACACCTAGAATCCCAATAGACTCGGACATACGAAGAGCGACTCCCTGAAACTGAGGCACTACGATAAATGGGTCTTTCTTCGCAGTGAACGCGCACACTTGTGTCTTCGTGGGGTTGAACTTGATTAAGTTCTTTGCACCCTATTCCGAGACTCGCCCTAGAGTCCTCGACTTCAGACACAAGTTGCAACCGTCTTTCATGTAGCGACATCCGAGGGACGTTCTGGTGGTTGGTATACCGCACATCACCCGTGCTGTCATCTGCATAACAATGTCTGTTCTCAATGGACAACATATCGTTGATGTGCAGAATGAACAGTGTCGGGGAGAGCACCGAACCTTGTGGAACGCCAGCGTTTATGGGCATGGTTTTCGAGCAGCAGCCATCAACGACGACTTTAATGCTCCTACCATCCAGAAAGCTGGCTATCCATTTGCAGAGTCCCTCAGGGATTCCATATGATGGTAGCTTCGCCAGAAGACCTCTATGCCAGACCCTATCAAACGCATTCATTTTATATCTTGATTTTACTTTTTATGTCAGAAGTTAGTAACTTACATTTTGGTCTTGTATATAATATAATATTTACACGTGTATAATAAATACATTGCCTATACAACAAAAGATGGTGTTTTGGTCAAAATACTAATCTTTGTCAAAGAACATTAAATATTGTAGTGTGGTGGGGGAAGTAGAGATAGTGGGAGAAGAGAGAGAGTAGTCATTCGAAAATTCTTTCTTGGGGTTGTATTTAAAGTAGACGGAGCGGAGAAGGTAAATCGCCCTTACGATTTGCCTATATGGTTCTTAGAACTTAGACACAGGCTGAGTTTAGTCGGTAGGTCACGTGGTCAGACCGCTGACCGTGAGACCGACATAACCTCCGTGACACTTGCCGTTGCGAGGGTACCTGGGCACATTTCGTGCTCCTTGTGAGGATTATCAGCCTCTCTCTCCTGAGAGAATAAAAAAGAGAAGGTAAAGTATGTCAGTCTCTCCGACGGGTTATTTACGTTTAGAATGATAGTGTAATATCTAGTCGAATTTACGTTCTAAGATGAACCTTATATGATACGATACGATTTATACGATACGAATTATATGATTGGGAAAAAGTAACAGAGTACCTCTATATTGGAAGAAGAAGGAACTGATCAAGTGAAGGCTTTGTTTTGGTCGCTGTAATTCCCTTCTTTAAGATGTTGTTTACGTGTATATTAAGATGTAATAACGTCACAATAATTTCATTGTCTTATTTCACCCTTCAAAGGAACAAACAGGTACTCTTGTTCATAATAATTGAAAGAATTCAATACCAGAATCTTGTTAATTAATTTAATAAATTTATTCTCAGTAGAATCTGCACAAGGAACACGAAATGTACCCAGGATACCCCGCAGCTAAGTTGCTGCGGAAATTATGTTGGACTCCATGACATCAGGAGCGACCCGACTGACATGATCCAACTACTAAACTTAACCTTAGTTGTAATAACTTTATGACTGAAGATTTAGAGGTTTTTCAGGAGTGGGCGCAGTGCGACATTTAGCAATAGTTAAAATCACGTGTTTGTTTCAAATGTTGGATCAATTCAACAAGTGGTGGAGGAAGTATATAATAATATAATATAATAGTAAAGCGGTAAGAGCACTCCTCCCTGAGAAGGGCACCCCTAGCGCACTCAGGGGAGCAAAGGCCGGGGGCCCTCAGATGCGACACTTGATCCTGAGGGCCCCCTACAACGCCTGCAGACAGCCATCGCTGAGGTTTTTAGTAGGTATATAAGCCTCCCCCCTCGGCGCCGGGCTCAGTAGCACAACTGCGGCGCCACCGCGGATACGGCGACCCGGGAGGGACCACGCCCCTTTCGTGGCCGAGGGGCGTCGTCGGTGGAGGAGATCGGGGGAGGTAGTGTAGCCTCCTCCGAGGAGGGCTCCCCTGTATCGTCGGCAGGGGAGCGGAGGCTGTAGGTTCCCGGAAGTCGCTTGGCGTGCCCGGGGGCTCCCTACATACCTGAGGTAGGCCATCCCTGAGGTTTTTAGTGGGTAGGCCTCCCCCTTCTGGGGAGGAGAGCCCCACATAACCGCCGCAGCCGGGGTATGCAATTTAATGCATTTTCCTCAGGGGAACAAAAAAAAAAAAAAAAGGTAAGCCTCCCCCTTCTGGAGAGGAAAGCCCCACCGCCGGCTCTCCGCAGCCAGGGTATGCAATTTAATGCATTTTTTGCTCAGCGTAAAAAAAAGAAACCTGTATTGAACTAATGTAAATTAAATCGCTTGTAAATTAAAATTCAATATAACGCGATTGATATATATAAATACTATCTGTGCCGCGACTTCGTGAATGTAATAAAAATTTTTTTTTTATCTGTCAGTGAAAGTCCCGTCCAAATCGGTCCAGCAGTTCCAGAGATTAGCTGGAATATCAGACAGACAGACAGACAAAAATTTTAAAAATATGTATTTTAATATTACAAACAGACACATTGAGCCGAAAAACAGATCTCAGTGGCGTACACTCGAAGAGGCCTATGTCCAGCAGTGGACGAAGAGGGGCTGATGATGATGATGATGAAACAGACACATTAATTTTATTTATTTGTATAGATATATGTACATATATCAATTGCGTTATATTGAATTTTACTATAGTATGCAGCTATCATATCAAATTTTATAATTAGCAATTTCGTAGTATTTGAATTTATTCTTTACAAAGATACAAATCTTCCTTCTTTATTATATTATGACTTTGATATCATTAATTTAAATTTGTATGAGAATTCATTACAGGACCTTCATAAATAATTTAAGCTGAACCGTTCGTTTAAGCGATTCAATCGACGTTCGTATGCATCTGTGCTGGAACGCAACAAAGGCTTTTGTCGCGAAATAATTTCGGATGTGGCGTGGTAGAGAGAGTAGGACACCTGGGTCACAAGTCCCAGACGCTTGCCTGGCTCTGGGACACTTTGAACCCGACTCACGTTAAATCCATAGAATGTTAAATATTTTCATTTCAACATATACAGATGATAGGCTTACAGATACTATCCCAAGCGACGTGACTCGACACACTTCTGGCACAGTCTCTCTTTGGTTGTCTCTATATAAAGCAACGATGGATGCAAATCTACCGTCAACATTGAGTTACGCAATATGGAGGCGATTAATTTCAAAACACGATGAACAAGAATGACACAACGCAGACGCAGCAGATAAGTCGAGATTCAAACCCACTTACCTCTTATCATGCACTTTAATGACTGGCCGTCTTAAAGTGCATCTGCTATATTTAACTTTTAATGTTAGTGAGCAATATTGGACGTACCTACGGAGATTTTTTTATTGCTACACCGTTTCCGGTAGATATGTTCATATCGACAATGCACAGCTTTAAATAATTTTGTTCGTAAACGTGTTTACTTAATTATACTTTAGTACTTATTATTTACTAGATTTATTATATAGTAACCAATATTTTTTACTCATTTTATATATTTATTATACTTATACTTAATAGTCAGTATACATTACCTCCGTAATAAGAACTTTTAGAAATTTGTTTCAGTTTGGGCATATTGGCATGCGATTATCTATGATTGTAGCTGTACCCACGGCACAAGATAAAATCCTAGCGTGAGGCGGCGTTTCTAAAAACTATACTATTTATATATTTGACCGATAATTCTAACGCTCGTATCGTTCGTCTATATAGCATTAACGCCTTCCCTAAACTATGGTACAATTACGGTTATTTTATCTCCGAAATCACTTCATGGCTACGATAATAAAGATCAATCACATATTTATTGAGAGTAAAATAATTGACAATATACTGTAATACGTGAGGTGGTGCTGTACAATTCATATGCTGCTAACAGCTAGGCCTATAAGAAAAGAGTCGCCGCCTGGAGATAAAAATCTTGATTTATTGAAAGATGAGGGGTAGAAAAACGAGGACCTAATTAAGAAACGTTTCAGACTTGTTAAAGTTCACTCTCCTCAATTCGACACGTCAATATATCGACAGTATTTCGTCCAATTGTGCGCGGTCTTTGAACGCATCACAATGCTTCGTGACGCAGCAACGCAGGGTTATTCAGTACATTCATTACTTTTATGAGTTTGCCAATGGCATTGTTGCATGATTTCGACTTTACATTTGCTTGAATTGTGTACATATATACTTTTAGTTTTATTGACATATACCGTACTCGATCTTGCAGCTAGTACTAATATGTCTAAACACTTGAACAACGCTACGAACACGATATCAATTTAGTCTCAAATTAAACCAATTGACCTTTATCTGATTTTAAAATCAGTTAACAATCGTTATATATTTGACTTTCGTTATAAGAGTTCTGAGGCCTTTACTTGTCATTGTCATTCTGTAGTGAGTTTTTAAAGAATTTTGCCTTTTAGACACTAACGTTTTTTAATACTTTCACGCACGCTCGTCGGTTATGGATACCTTGATGTGAAAAAAAAAATATTTTTCAACTATTGCGGCCTTAATTAAAAGCAGAATCCATGGAGCTTCAATAATAGATATTTAAATTTTCCAGTGCGCAAGATGACTTGAGCGCGCAGCGACGTCACGTTAGGATGTGGCGGCTGGCGCTGGCCCTGGGCCTGGCGCTGGCGGCGGGCGTGCGCGGCTGCCCCTGGGCGTGCGGTTGCCGCCCCGCCGCCGCCGACTGCGCGCACCGCGGACTACTACACGTGCCCAAGCGGCTGCCGCCCGATGCGCAGCGACTGTGAGTATTGTTTTCTAGAACATGCGCAAAATATTTATTAATGATTATTAATAATCTTTGAATAAAATACACATGATACTACGTATTTATGTACGCAGAAAAACTAAATCCATTACACAAAGGAGAGTGCCCATTTTTGTATGGACCATCGTTGCGTAATAAATAATTTTGTATGACAGTGAAATTTTGATATAAAATAGGAATGATATCTTACTTTCAAGGAAAATAAAAATTATCCAATTATTATATGGGGTTTTTTTATTATCACACTTATAGTTCAGTGTTGAGGTTATAATTGAGACAAATTGTTCATAGAAAAAAAAAACAATCAAAAAAAAGTTCTTATGTAATATGAATTTATTGAATATGACATACTAAAATAGAATTTAATGTGGCATTTGTCTAGGCCATCAGATATATTAGTTTCGAATCTTCATGGCTCGTATTGATAAAAAGTTCATACATTAAACGTTTGGCTTAAACAACAGTTAAGTATAGCTAAACGGCTTAATCCGCAGATTGGCGACTCCATAACAAAAAGTTCCTACGTCGTGGCTTATACCGCAGTTAAATCTAGCTAAATGGCTTAATCTGCAATTTAACGACTCAATATTAATGAAGACCGCTAAGCAACAAATTATAAAAAATGTTACACATAACTATTATTTTTAATGACAGATCCATATGTTTACTCTGTAACCACATTCACATTTTGCATTAATCCACGATTTCACGATGTCGTGGCTTAAACCGCAGATGAGTTAAATCTAGCTCAATCCACAGATAAGCGACTCTGTTTTAATAAAAACCATAAAGGTACAGAGAAAATCCTACTAATAAAATAGGGATAAATTATATTTTTTAGCCTGTAACAACTTTTTTATATTAATCCACGGTTTGACGTCGAAGACTTTTATTAATAAACACGAATTAACGTTAATCCACTGCTTAGTGAAAAAGATATGTGTTAACGTTAAATCACGTTTATTATTACGTATTTAGCTAAACTAATGTTAATACATTGGATTAATGTTAAAACGCATTTTTAAATAGGAGCTCATATTACCATAATTTATTAAAATTGTGTAGTGGTAACACTAATCATACGGATATTAGTAATAAAACATTATTTTTATCGCAAATTGGAAAAAATAAATGTAGTACTAATTAAATACAAACTGAAAATCCCACATACGATTTTAATAAATTAAATTGGGAATACTTAAAAAAATATTTAATGATTTATGAGCATATTTTGATTACCATACTCTTTCATATTAAAGCGAAACGATTTTAGGCATTCTCCTTTAAGAAACTTTCGTTGTAGTCAAGGCTTTGATTTGACTCAAGTTTGATCTCGAACCCATCCGAACTTTATATTATAAAGCAATAGGCCCTGCGCCTGTTCTTGTTTCTGTCGTGTTATTTTGCCATTCCCTCGGGTTTTATTAGAGTGATAAAAGAGAGAGCGTACTAGTACTTTCGCAGATGGACCTTTACCTCTCGCGCATCAGTTACATTGAGATTTATTTATTTACGACGCATAACAATTTACAATTGAAAAGACAAGAATACAAAATAAAACTTAAACTGGTCTGTACATACAACATGTGTCTCACATACAAGATTTGAGTAACACGCTAACTACATAATACAGAGTAATTAAAAGTAACTTAGTAATAATAGAACACTTAAAACCCTTAGTCACTAATCAAAATATATTTGATACTGTCACCACTCAAGAGTCAATTTCATCCTGTCATAAGACAAGTGTATTTATTCAAATACTCTACTATACTACTAGCGGACCCGACAAACTTCGTCCATTTAAAAAGATTTGTAAAGTGGCAGTTTTTTGTTCCTACTTATTTTATAGATAATATCGCATAGCCAACCAAATTGCAAAAAAAGGTCCAAATGAACTACATATTACATTTTGTGACTATTCAATTTTGGAACGTGACATTAAATCCTCCAACTATGTATTCTCTGCACCAAAGCAAGCAATTTCAATACTGTGTAATTTATACTGCGTTAATAAAGTGCAAATTGACTCTTTGATGTTAGGAACACACCTGCTTAGACAACAGTGAGTGCTTGCAATATGAACTTTATACAAAAACAATAAAGCTCAAATTGACTGTACGTTTTACTAAGAAAACGTTTGTATGAAAAAAAAGGATATTTCCGATAATTATTCGTAATTAACCATCCTTGAACATCGACGAACATTTTAAAAAAAGAATTAGCCAAATTTGTCCAGGCCTTGCTGAGCTCACCAACACATTTTGCGATTCATTTAAGAAGATTTAAGATATAAGAAGATTTAAGAAAAATGGTTATAATGTAATAATAATACATAACTTTAATGACTTATTGAAAAAAATTATGAACATACAATAATTGAGTAAATACAATAGGAACAAATACCGTAATGCTTCCTTTTGATTTTAACAGTAATTTTATTGTTGGCAGGGTTTTATACTTGTGAGTGGTAACCAAGGGTTAATTATGTTATAAAAAATATATACTGGAAAGAACCAGCAAGAAAACCAACAAGGGCTATTTTTATCGTCTTCATTTAGAAGCTGGCCTCAGATAAATAGTCTGAACCCAACTTCCTTTACAAATTTAAACAAGTTCACATTATATCTATAAAAGCTATAGTTTCTTTTTTTTACTATAGTCAAAATATTTAGCAACGTAACTATTCATTAAATTAAACTCAAGCATTTTTACCATTTAAGTAAATCTTTTATTAAAAGATTTTAATGTATATTAACGTGCGTACAACAATTTGATAAATACTTCTTTCTTTGCAATTATATATAGCCACTAATATATAACGAATGAATGAATATTCTCCCGAGAGGTCGCATATTGAAAAGCACAAGTTATTATTAAGAGCATATTACTACTCTACAATAGGTATAGCGATATTGGCAAATAAATTAATAATTTGTTCCCCTTATGGTCTGAGGTGTCACACGAACGGCTATTGTTATTGTTATGTGCCGCTCTGTAGCGCACGTTCTACCCACCTTGTGGGCACGTTTTATTCTTCATTATTTTCCATTTTCCAATACATTTCTCTCTATGCACTCTGAATAGAAACTGGGGTGGATGTAGACTTAAGAAAATATTAGAAATGTACATTATATACGTTTTAAATACATGTTTGTGTATCATAATGAATATATATGATAAGGGTGTTTTTTTCAATACTAATATTATAAAGAGGAAAGATTTGTTTGTTTGTTTGTTTGTAATGAATAGGCTCCGAAACTACTGAACCGATTTCAAAAATTCTTTCACCTTTGGAAAGCTACATTATCCCCGAGTAACATAGGCTACTTTTTATCCCGGAAAAATCGACAGGTCCCACGGGATGCACAATAAAGGCTTCGCTCAAAAACTACTGCACAGATTTTCATGCGGTTTTCATCAATAGATATATAGAGTGATTCTTGAGCAAGGTATTGCGGTATTTTTTATCTTGGAAAAACGGATAGACCCACGGGAAGCGCGATAAAACTTCGCGCCGTAAATCGACTTCCGCGCATATGTAGCCGTGGGCAAAAGCTATGACCCTTAACCCTCTATAGACCCAATCCCGAAATCCACGCAGGCGAAGCCGCGGGCAGAAAGCTAGTTTTTAATAAAAAGGGATTCTCGAGCCAACTAAATGGTAAGATTAGATATTTTTCCATAACAATATTTATTTTAGTTTTTTTTAATCATGGTGAAAATATTTTTCGTGGGAGAGCCATGCTTCAGCACAAATTGGGTCGGCTCGACCGGAGTGATTCCACGGCCTTACAGAAAACCGGCGTAAAATAGCGCTTGCGCTGTGTTTCGCCGAGTGAGTGAGGGTACCGGAGGCCCAACCCCCCATTCCCCCCTTATTCCCTTTTAAAAGGTCGGCAACGCATCTGTGACTCATCTGGTGTTGCGGTTGTCCATGGGCAGCGGTTATCGATTACCATCAGGTGATCCGTTTGCTCGTTTGCTATATAAAAAAAATCGCCTTACGATCGTATACTATTAGGTACTTAGTCTCTCATAACGAAGATAGCGACGTGGTGTACCAGGACCTCATTGACACCAGGTGTTCGATTCGATTTCAATTTCATTATAACTTAAATAATTTCTATCTGACTCACTGACAGTACAAGTTTATTGTTGCAAATACAAGATTGACAATCTCATCACATCTTAGCTCCGTTAAAGGCACTCGCGCAGAAACACAGTGTGAGGTTTTTAATTACAGTCTTTGACAAGACGTCCTATATGAATATTTAATTTTTTTTCTTATTTTTTGCAACATACATAACTTAAAATCTCGATTAAAAATAAGTAAAATCTAAAATAGGTATTTAATAGAAAATGTACCCCAAATAGTCGCTGGAAACGATGCCCAAGAGACTGGTAGTATCCCCATGTTGTAAATCTTTTGAGTCCCTAGAATCGTCGATTAGGGGTTCGCAACCAATACTGTCGAGACTCTTTCCATCGTCACAGGAATTTCCAACAGACACTAATACTGCTGAACTACTACTACTAATACTACTGAACACCGGAACTAGATGAAGAGGATGACAAATCAGATGACGTGATTACCTCATTGAAATGGTCTGGAACTCGTAAATGAAAATTCTTGACAGAAATATAATATTGCAGTTCATCACTGATTTGAATACAGACTCATAATTGTGGTCTAATATTTTCTTAGATGACAAAATTATGAGATAAAAGAAGTGAATCATTAAGTGGATGCAGAAATATCAAATTAGTCGTCGCTTACATAGGTCGCATACTTACTATTATCGCTGTAAACAGCCCCAAAATTAGTTACAAAAATATATGTACCTTTAACTTTCCTTTTGTTTTATTTAATACATAAACAGAGATAGAAAAAGAGAATAGATATTAAAAATATTAAAAAATAAAGAATTCATATTAATAAAAAAATAGTCACGTCTTATAGATAATAAACTCATCCGCGCATATCATCCGGCTTCGAAGAGGGGACCCAAAAGAATGTGATATTGGTATTTGTACAAATACAGGCAAGTGCAAAATATAGAAAAATAAATATTATCATCTATTTTGTGATATTAGACCCATTATTTATTTTTATTTGTTTATTGGTTTGCCAATATCGGTTAGTATGTTTATAGATGTTACATAGTTAGACATGGTTGCCCCTCATATTATCTGAGATGCAAACACATCTTTAGTTTTATACCAGTTAAGAAGTGAAATTATTTAAAATATATGTAATTTTGTATAGCAGTTTATTGTTATTTTATTGATTTAAGTTGTTAGGTTAGTTAGTTGCTAGGTTTATTGATTTAAGTTGTTATATTAATATATAATTACTTTGCTATTTCAATATATAAATAAAAAAATAACAATATATAAATGCATGTACTTAGATTATTTTAATTAATACAGGATTATTTTCTGGTACATATATAATTACAATTATGATATATTATATTTAAATTACTTTTATATAATTTATAATTATAATATAAGCAAATTATGAGAACCAAGCATATAATTATAAAACTATCATCTCAAGAATAGGTTGATTATTAGTAAAGTCACATTAGATAGAATACTTAAATATATTTCTACTTAAAAATAACGATATTCACTATTAAAATCCCTAGGATTCCATACATTTATATATACTTTTAATATTATTTAATTATAATGTCAAATATAGAAATAATATATTTATGCTTTCATTAAATTTTTCATTCAGGTATCTATTGAGTATTAAGTTTTATCAATTAAAAATTTTGACAGCTCATGCTGTGACTCCTGAAAGTTATCTCGATGTAGAAGAAAAATTAATATAACATTAATTTATTAATATTATATACATATTTATTATAACGTTTACAACAATGTAATTCTCTCTCAGAATGTGTTGCCAACTTGTGGTAATAAGTGGTTAAGGAATCGGTCATCAAATTTTTTTCGCCCTTTTACCCGAGCAAAGTGTACAGGCACTTCTTTTCAGGGCATCGAGCACTTCACCTGACATGATGTGTCTATCTTTAGCGTCCTTGGTACAAATCCGGGATACGATGTACGGCTAAGGCTTTCAGCACACCACAGCTCATTTGAGGTATCAAATATAAAACATATCCGCTTCGTTATCCATATAAGGTGAACAGAGACGATATGTTTGGATAAAGTAAACTCTATCGATTCTTTACAACATACCTCCTCTCTCCTCGCGTCTTTTACTGTATCCTTAGAAGCGGAATGGAGCAGGCCGATGTTCTGATGATGCTACAGCATACTACAAACCATAAACGACACGGGTTTGATCTTGTGTCGGATTTGCATTCTTAAGCGTAGTTTAAACGTTCTACCATACTTTGTTGCGCCAAGAGTAGTCATAGTATCATGTAAATGCACTGTCTTGTCCTTCAAACCGTTGATTTAACTCACTAGCAGTGTTATTGGTAAACAATAGCAATTTGCATTGAAAAGCAGCTTCGTTGTTTGTAGTAAATGCTATTTAAAGAAGCCCCACGAGTCTATTTAACAGCTAGACTGCTACTGCATAGCTATGTAAGCATTGCTGCTTTGTTAACATAATTAGCAAACTTTCTAAGACGAATTGCTGTTAGCAAAGTTGGCACCGTTGATCAAATAGTTAACTTCTTAATCCGTTACTACAATGGGATAAGCGTTAATTTTCAGAATATTCAACGCAAATTAACATAAATGAACAATTCAATGAAAAAGAGATTAAAATTACATATTTTTTGTCGTTGTGAATTACTATATATCTACTTGTAAAAATGTTGTTTTGTATTTAACATAAAAGTCATCAGGCCTTTTTAGTTTAGTACCTATACTCGCGTTCGCAATTCGGGCCATGCTGGTTTTGGCGACTAACCCGTTGCTCTAACGCTCTTTGCAGATAGTATTTTTTGTTTAATATATGTATATCCCAGGGCGCGGCGCAATTCATAACATATCATTTTAATAAATAGTTAGATACAGTAATAACGGTTAACGGAAATTAAATCAGATTTTACCATTTTCGAGGTCAATGTTTAAACGTCCTTTTTTTGTTAAAAATGTTAACTGCGTAAATTAAGGGATTAATGAGTTGATAATCAACTATAGCTGTTAGCAACAGCCCAGGAATCATATTGAGGCTCCTTTTTTTTGTTATCGCTAAGGAAAATGCATTGAATTGCATACCCTGCACCCCGGGAATGGCGCAGAATTATGTGGGGCTCTCCTCCTCCTCCTCCACAGACTCCTGCCGCGAGCGCTCGATCGACGGCGCGTCCGACATCGCCGTCAGATGCGCCGAGGAGAACTGCAACGGCGTGACAGGGCCGTGGGAACCCGTAAGGACACTACCACAACCCTTTGAGGATGCCCCCAGAACTGAGTTGTATCTAAGTAATTCAAGCTGTTTGAAATCGACGCAATAACACTATAGGCGACCTCCGTAGTCTAGTGGTTGGCATACCGGTTTCAAGATGTCGCCATCTCTAAGCTACCGGGTTCGAGTCCCGGTGGGGGCAGATGTTGGCGTGATGAAAGCGAGCATTTGTACCTTAGTCATGGTTGTTATCATATATTTCTATCAATGAATAAAAATATTTCTATAAAATATTTATATGTGTATAATATATGTATGTCAATTCGTTACCCTAGATCCCATAGCACAAGCTCTACAGAGCTTACTTTGGGCTAGGCTAATTGGTGAAAGTGAAAGAATATAAGTAATGCGTCCTGACTACGTCTAGTGGGAGATGGGGAAAAATCTACCTTAACCTTTTGTAACGTACTTGCCGTACCAAAATTTTTTGTAATTTTTCACATGTCAATAGACACTAAACTAAGTATTTATATAAATTTAAAGGCAAAAAAAATTGTTTTCAGAATGTTTGAGTTAATATTGTACAAAGTTTTAACGTAACAAAGTAGAAGCAATTTATGAGATAGTATTTTTGTTTTTTAATTTAAGTAATCAAATTATGACATTTAAGAAAAATCATAATTCAATAGAAAGGTTAAATAGAAATGCAAAAATAAATAGTATCTTTAAATCTTAAAAAATTTAGAGATGTACGAACTATGAAAAAGGACTATGTCAAAATTTCATACTCACTATTAAAAAAAAAAGGATTAAAATACTTCAGCACCGAGTCTCCCTGGCGAATAAGATGTAAGACGATGATGATTTTCCGAAAGTTGTCGTCGAAACGTTATTTGATTTCGGCTTCCCTTTCCATCGCCGAAGGCTAAATTGCTATTTGTCAGACAACAATACGAAATTTCGTTCTTTTGATGAAAATAATATATTGAGATTGAGTCAATTGTAAATTTTATCTCATATATTTCGGAAGTGGCATTGAACGTTATTATTGGTTTCGATTCATACAGATGGTTAGTTGACTTAATGTTGATTTTTGATTTGAGAAGTTTAAGCACTCCTCAAACTTGATAGAGGAAAAAGCAAATAATGTACATATTTGTATATGAATTGACATATGACACATACTTATTAGGGCTTTATTATTTATTTATGATTTAAATCTAGAATATAGGTATATTTGCGCTGAGTGTTTTGTTTTGCAAAGTTTCATAACTAATTCATAAAAACAAAGTTATGATTAATTTAGCATAATTAAGAGAATACTTAATTATTATAGTTATTTTTAATAAAAAATACTGAATACTTAAAAAAACTACAGTCATGATTAATATATATATATATATATATATATATACTAGCTGGCCCAACAGACGTTGTCCTGTCAAATGTCTCAAATGTCAAATGTCTCAAATGTCACGTTGTCTCACGTTGTCTCAAATGTTTTTAAATAAATAATTTAGCTGAAAAACAATATCTATATGACCGTATTGTGAATCTAAACCATGCTCAAGCCCCTGGAATACACAAAAAATTTCATCAAAATTGGTCCAGTCGTTTAGGAGGAGTTCAGTCACATACACACGCACACAAGAATATATATATTAAGATATATATATATATATATATATATATATATAATGAATAAATGAGCTTTTCTACCAAAATCAATATTGTTAAAAATTCATTAATAGAACTCCTAAGTCTTTAATTACACGAAGCAGCTACCTACTAGGTAAATTGAATATTATTGCTTCACAGTTTTTCAATTATAAAAGTATCAACATTAAAAGCTGACTGTTGCTATTTAAAAAAACAACACATTATTTCATATTATTATGCAAATTAACGTTTCCTCCGGGTTTCCCGCCTGTAATCCCTCGGGAGGTTTGTGTTAAAAGAGGATTTATCACTTCTAGTTAATTAGTTTCCTACTGGTGAAATGTGATTGTTTTTAATAAGAAATAGTTGAAGGGACTGTCTGTGTCTGTTACGTTAAAACAGTTGAATTGGTTCTGATGAAATTTGTAAGGGGACAATTTGAGACCCGAGGATAGACAATATTTATTATAAGGGAAAGGATCACTTACTCCTATGGAAAAAATCAATAATATGCGGCCGAAGCCACGACTATGAAACTTGTTAGGTCATAAAATTAAATATATTAAGTTTGACACAATTTATAATTAAAGTAATTATTTAATTTTTTATTTTAAATTGTGTCATTTCAATTTCTAATATAACTTGACAAATGTTCTTTAATTAAATGAAGGTTTAATTGAAATTATATTTTTTTAAGTAACCTAACCTAACCAGAACAAAACATTTTTAAAATAAAAAAACAGTAAAGATTGATACGAGTAGTATTATATTACGAGAAGTAGAAGTATAAAATGTAAAAAAAAATGATATTGTTTACACTATGGCATATGTCTATTAGACAGTTCGGTTGTCAGAATCTCTAACTTATAACGTGTTAGTAAATATAAATATATATATACTAAAGTGGGAAGTTTATTTGCATTTTTATTATCCACACAAATGTCTAACGCCGTGGTATCTTGTGTATTAATCTATATATCTTGTCATCATCATCATCACAGCTCATATACGTCCCCACCGAGGGGCTCGAGCCTACCCTAAAGTACGTTAGGGCGATTAGGCCTTAGTCAAGCACGCTGGCCCAGTGCGGGTTGGTTGACTACGTACACCTTTGAATCGGTTCGCAGATGTACGCAGGTTTCCTCACGATGTTTTTCTTCACCGGAGGAGCGTCGGATAAATGTACATTATATGAAATTCGGAACGAAAAACACATTGGTACACGGTGGGGATTAGATCGCGGGCCTCCTGATTCTATGCGGCGCACGAACCAGTGCCGAGACCACAGCGCCACCGACGCTCACTCTAATATATATCTTGTGATTTAATATATTATATTTATTATATCTTAATGAACAACCTACTATTAAAAATAAATTAGAATAGAGTTTAAAGTATTTTATACAGATAATTTCAAGCTAATTCCGACACTAATGTCTAAAGTGTCAAACAAAATGTCCAAATTATTAAATCCAGATGATTGATGATTTTTAGTTTATACCGATTTATATTGCGCTACTGTAAGAGTACGAAATATATCAAAATGGAAATCGAACTTTTATTTTATTAAGACTTGCAGAGTAGCACTGCTGCTTTGAAAAGTTCATATGAGGACAAGTCACATTACAAAATTGTTGTCGCACTCGCAATAATCATATCGACCATAAAAGATTAAGAGGCGGCTAATTTTATTATTGACAACACATTTATTGCCTAATTGCATTAGCGGATACAAGTATATTGATATTTAGGTGTTTCACTGCATCATAACAAATACCCGCACAAAACAAGTAGTCTATACTTAGTGTGTGATAGTAGATGAAAAGCAACACTCATAACATTACTACGTACAGGTCCTTAACCCAGAATAATTCTGAACTAAACTCGAACTCTCTTATAAACGTCCCGCATCATGAGCGAGGAAAGAGCAAAGATGAAACGACGTCGGGGTCGCTTCAGGACAAAATATCTTTTATGGGGGCCTCTTAAGGCAGAGCGTTGGATCGGATGAGCGCCGGAAGCCACAAGAAGCGGGTGACCAGACTACGACAGAAAACAGGAACTTTTCATGAAAACATTTACAATAGACGTCGTTCTGTCAAAACTTTAAATGTTATCAATAAATTGTTTCAATCATTATTTATACATATCAAAATTATTTGTACATATATCTAGGACGTTAACAAACATTTAAAGAAAAAGCAGTTTATGTTCAAATTTAACTGACTCCTATAGGACAAAGGTGACAAATGCATATATTGGCTGCCATTGATTGTGTAAAATAATCATAGAATTATGAATATAACTTTATCTTAGGGAATAAGTTATTACAGTAAGTAGATAGATTTAGTAATAATCTATTTACACTTTTTGTATATGAATGTTAAGCAACCCTCGTTCTCAATTAGCCAAATTACCTTCCTTATGTATATATACTTTTAAGTTATAGGTTTATAGGTTGGCAAACAAGCAGAACATATTATATTAACGTCTTTCGGATATCACGTCGGATGTACGAGTAAGATTCGAAATAAAAAATGTACAACCTACCAGTCATATACAAATAGAAGCCAAACAAGAAACAAACTACATGATTTCTTCATATAATTGGTGATTCCTATTTTCGAAATGTGCAATATTTTTGTTAAGAGCCCTTAACACTTCATGGTAACAACGTGGCAAAGTCCTAAGTCCTGAAGAACAGTAAAGATAAATGTTGTGATTGAAAGCTTATAGTTATATGTAAACATTTATAAATCCCCTCGTTAATCCGCATCTGGAGAAATATATTTGCATATAAATAGAAATAAAAACATATCCGTAAATATTTCTTTACTTCTAAGTGAAGCCAGTGGACTTCTAATATCGTGCACTTAAATTAGGCAATTATTTTTTAAAATTTTCTGACTATTGGTCTTGCAATTTAAGTAGCATAATTTGTTCTCACTGTTAAATGCAACGTTATTTATCTCGATGTTTAAGATTAGTATCGATATTTTATTGAATAGGTAAAATTTTTGGAAATGTGTAATCAATTGAATTGCATGTGAACATAGACTATGCTAATTACATTCCTTCAGAATGATCTCTGCTTTTTGACACTTTATTGGCTACACCCTTAGCAGAGAACTATAGACTGGACACTACAAGACAAAAAGTACTGTGACGCCCTACGCAGCGCTGCAGGGCCGACAAGGAGACTCTCCTTTAATAATACTTTTTGAATAGGATACTTTTTATTTTTTGAAAACTAACCTAAACTTTATTCATTTATTCACCACGTTTAACGTATTTCTATACGTTCAGCGCTTAAATCAAGCACAATTTCCATAGAGCAAAGAAAGGTGACGACTTTACAAGGGGTTTGCCAGAGTAACGTGGTCGTCTCAACCACATCTGTAGGCGACAATGACATCGGAACTGAAGACGAGGGTTAATGTGGTCTGAGGTAAAGCGCGCAGTTCAAAAGTGATCGACCTAACGAAGTCCAGCTTTTTTTTTATTCTGTGTCATGGTCGCAAACATGAAATTTGTTTTGTAATTTTGTTTTGTAGGCTAAATATCCGTCCGCTACTACGCCAAACGTGTCGTCAAAATTTATGTAAAGAAATATAAAAATTCCGTTAGATGGAACATCTTTGATGATGGTCGCCCCAACAGTTATTTCCCGCGCGGCTCGTCCCTAGCTCGATCTTCCGCTGCCTGCAGCTGATTGGTGTGATATCTTTATGTTATCTCGGAAACACTTTGATATTCTTACGGAAAATGACGGCTCAACTTTTTGAGGCATATCACGCACACGCGATGTCGATGTAATTAATCTGTCTTGTCAATTACGCTTTACGGGACTTACAAAATAATTGATCTTTGATTTGTGATGCGTACATAATTTGTCATATTTATTCACGAATATATTTCATGACTCTCCTTGTTATTTTAGTACCCTGTCTGTTATTGGTTCATTTATTATTTCATTCGTTATTGCATAATGAAAAAATTAAGTATAAAAAGTGAGTTTGTGCAACATAAGCATTCTGTACCAGTCAAACGAGTGACTTTAAAAAAAATGATTTGGTGATGACGATCATTAAAATCGAAATGAAAGAAAAAATTATTACCTAATAAGTAGTAATAGGAAACAAACCCAAACATAAAATACAACTCTTACAAATATTCTAGTCTTTATATTATAAACTAGCTTTTGCCCGCGACTTCGTCCGCGTGGAATAGTGACTTCCGGCAGATTTTTGGTTTTTCCCACATAGTTCCCGTTCTTGCGGGATTTTCGGAATGGTCGAGTTTCCGCAGAATTTTTAGTATTATTATGTTGATACAACTTAAACAAATTATTTCGACCAAATTTGGTACCATAAAAACGGTCATTGTGACTAAACCTTAAAAGATAGACATATGCCGTCGCGGACTTTTTTTTAGATCATGTATAGAGGAATAATTCTTTCATACATATTTTTTGTGTATCTTGAACCGTTTTCGCAGCGCACGCAAAGAAAGCCTTCAAAAATGAATAATTTTCCCCGTTTTTACACATTTACCGCTCTGTCTTTGCTCCTATTGGTCATAGCGTAATGTTATTTAGCCTATAGCCTTCCTCGATAAATGGACTATCCAACAAAAAAAGAATTATTCAAATCGCACCAGTAGTTTCGGAGATTAGCGCGTTCAAACAAACAAACAAACAAACAAACTCTTCAGCTTTATTATATTAGTATAGATATACAACTGTCTACAATTATAAAACGTCCTGACACTAAAATCTAAAGACAATGTTTTTTTCATAAAACAATATTTTTATCAATTCGTTAAAGGCTGTTGTAGCATTTCTATTTACCTTAGGCTTCAAAATAAGTTTCCGTTGCTGTTCCGTTGTAACAATTGAATTTTTGTTCTAATATAACAGTTCACAAAACAGCCGAGAGAGAAAAGATCGGGTTATTGGAGTACTTCTGAAAATTCCTAATGAAATATTCCAAAGAGTGTTATCGAAATATTGGTGTTAAATAGAATTATTATTATAAAGCTGTTCAAACTAATCCATAATTCCAATACTAACGCCCTAGGATAAATTTAAAATAAATAACTTAACTAGCTTAAAGGTTGAATTCACTCGCAGTTCCCAAAAGCAGTAGTTCCGTAGTTAATTAATCTGAGGAATTGAATTTCGCAGTTCGCTCCAATGCAGTTTGTTGGCCGCTGGCCAACTACTGCAGGACGTTTGTCAAATGAGAGGTCAGTTACTCTCAAACTGTTTTCCGTCAATTTTATGAAATAGACCAGCCAACAATATTTACAAGAAAAGTTTATAAATATTTTTAATGCATCAAAGAATTTGTGGTTCGAAAGGTTGACAGCGCATGAACATGATTTAGGAACCGAACAAACAAAGCTCTTGTGCTCTATATAGCCGCACTGGGCGAAGAGACTATCCTGATTCGCAATAAATGCAAGATAAGGGTGCAATATTTGCACATCTGTGATTTGTTTCTGTCTTCGAATATTTAAGCTGTTACTTTAAAACTATGCTTTTTGACACGACTACTCTGGTCATTAATATAAAATAATCAAACTTTTTAAAATAAATAAAACCATTCACTACCTCCACTATTATTGTCGGAAGTCTATCAACCAGGAAAAGTACTATAGGAAATGCGTTAGCGTTCCTTGTACTAGATGTTTTTTTTTTATGTTAGACAACAGACTTCATAGCAAAGAAGGCATTACAACGCTACCAAAGCCGCCTTATATAATCTCTTACTTGATAAAGAAACATTACATATATACGCACGCTCTCTGTCCTATGTGAGTAGGCAGAGATCACAGTTTAGTACTTACTACGATTCAAAAATACTTCTCTTGCTTCCTTTACACTCATTTTGTTTGTGGGAGAGCCATGCTTCGGCACGAATTGGGCCGGCTCGACCGGAGTGATATCACGGCCTCACAGAAAACCAGCGTAAAATAGCGCTTGCGCTGTGTTTCGCCGAGTGAGTGAAGGTGCCGGAGGCCCAAACCTCCCCTTCCCCCCTTAATCCCTTTTAAAAGGCCGGCAACGCATCTGTGACTCCTCTGGTGTTGCGTAGGTGATGCGTTTGCTTGTATGCTGTCCTATCCTATAAAAAAAATCATACCTTCATACACGGTCGTCGGTTACGGGTACTCTTGACCAAAGAAACAGTACGGCTTCGCGCATAAATTACGTACGGAATTTCTTACGTTTTTGTAGGGACATGTCATCAGTAATCGTTACAATTATGTCTATCGAGCTAGTTTCTAATTTAACAACTTGAAGTTACAAGTTGTTAAATTAGAAACTGATGGTAAGAGAGTTTTGTGTTAGATAACGGACCACTGATCAAAATTTATCAGTTTGATATCTCTTTAATTTAAACAGTTATCAAAAAGAATGTTTATTTCATCCACCATAAAACGTGAAGTAAATTAAATATATACAATGTCATAGAATTATGTCTGGAAAACTAATTTTCACATCTGATAACCCTTATTTGAGAGCCGCTGCCTCGTACGCCGTTCCATTATTGCGACGCGATGCCTGTCGCAGATAACAATTTAATTTGTTTCGCGCCGTCCGCCAACAAAGCTTTGTGTTTGCTGAATAGATTGTAATTTTCATATTTACGGTGCCTACGGAATATATTATAGCTATGTACGTTTGTTGCGAACTATTTACATTACTCGTAATTTATTTGGACATGGAAAACAACTATAAACGTATTGAGCACGGCTCTTCAGTTTGGAGAATTTATTGTTCCATCGCTGGTATTTGATGCATTCCTAGTCTTGCATGCCAATTTAAACTAACTTTGTGTTCAATAATCGAAATTAAGCATAAGTTAGGCTGTTATGTCTGTGATAGTGTACGAGTATACGCTACAAAACGTCTATATTTACACTATTATTATAAAGAGGAAAGATTTGTATTTTTGTATGTAACGAATAAACTCAAAAAGTACTGGACCGATTTTAATAATTCATTTTTCATTAGAAATCTACATTATCACTGAGTAACATAGGCTATATTTAGTACTAGATTACAATAGAAATCTTTAAAAATTCTTATTAAAACCAACCGAAGGTATAAAAAAATTTGCCATAGAATGTCTTTCATCACATACGCTGCAAAGAGTATTATCTGAAAATGCTTGATGCCTGATGATGACTTCTTTGATTTTTAAGGCAAGATTTGCATTTTTATATGTAACAAATAAACTCAAAATCAAAAAATCAAAATCAAAATAATATTTATTCAACATAGACCTTTACAGGCACTTATTGACGTCAACAAACAAAACAAAAAAAAAGCTTAAAAGAAAAAAAACAAAAACCTTGTCCGTACGTACGAATAAGGAAAAAAAAAGAAGAAAAATATTTTGACTCGACACCTGTTCGGAAATTGGGAGAGCCTTCTCGAGAAGAACAGGCAAGAAACTCTGAAGGTCTATTTTTATCTCCTCTTTACAATGTTAATAATTATAATAATATAATATTAAAATACAATATAGTATAAGATACAATCATACCTAATACGATTACAGTCGTATGTATGTTTACATACACATATAAAATAATACAATATTATAAATAATGTTGTTACCAAACATGGCTCTATGAATAGTGTCCCTATTCCCAAATAGTGTGATCATTTAGATAGTCACTTACTTTATAATAACCTTTACTCATGAGTGTCTTTTTGATATGGATTTTAAATTTATATAAAGGCAAATCAATGACACCTTGCAGAAGTTTGTTAAACATAGATATACATTTCCCCAAGAACGAACAGCTAGTTTTATGGAGTCTGAACATTGGACTCAAAAGTACTGGACCGATTTCAATAATTCTTTTTCGCGATTTTAATAATTCTTTTTTTGCGAAGAGTATTAATGATAGGACAAAAAATATTCGACAATATTATAGAATATATCAATATCTACAAAAATCTTTGCGAGACCATATGTCTTACTATTGTAGTTAATAGTAGAGAAACACTGATAAATTTAGAGGTTTGTAATGTGATGTCGTAAATAAGCAGGTTTTTTGCGCTTACATTGCAAACGATTATATACAACGTTCACAGTATTTCTGTAGTGTGAACATTTATATATAGGTCAGGGCCCACACTTTTTAAATTAAAATCTCTAAATCGTTGTTAATATCGTTCGATCGCCAAACATCTCGCACTAATTTTACTGTTTATATAATGTACGAGTATGTTAAGTAGAGCGTGACGAGACAACGATAGTATATCTAACTTTTGAACGTAGGCCTAGCGGTTGATGCGTTACCATGGCCAAAGTAGTCTAGTTTTGCATTTGCATTGTCAGTTTCGGAACGCTTATACTTTTTAGGATTTCGTAGTTCGTACCAATAATAACGGAACTATTATACGATCACTTCGCTGTCCATCAAGGTATCAAATTATAGTTAATATAAAATACTTAGACCTGAAAAAACTAAACTAAATCGGCTCAATGAAGCCTTTTATGCTCCGTTTATGCCGCATATTTTGATACTCGCTGGAGAATCAAAACCTAAAGTATCAGTTGTCCTTGAAAAGTGAAATTTTGCTGAAGCCATATCATCTATATCTAGAACAACCGAAGGATAACATCAGAAAACCGTTTTGTATCGAGTTGCATATCAGAAAAGATAATTTCTTATTTGTGATTTTTTATATTCACAAGAAAATTAAAACCTACGAAGCATTTCCCGTTGAATCTTAAAATTTTGCATGACGTAATATATTTTAGCACAAAGAAACGAATAATTCTAAATCGAAAAGCGTTTAGCATAAAAAAAATGTGTCCGACTCGCACATGACCGATTTATTTTTGTTATTGTCAGTTTGCGCGTATGTGTGCATTTTCCAGAGTTAATTCAACATTATTATAATTACGCAATATTTGAATTGAGGAAATTTGAAAACAATTGACAGTTAGATGAAACATTTTCAAATGTAGTAATAGTTTTTTTTAATATTGTTTATGTAAGTGGCCAATTCCGGAAACACACAGTGCATGTGTCTTTTGAGATGAATTGAAACCAACGAACATAGCGCGCGTGAAAAGTGCCTCGAAGCTAATGATGTTTTTTTTAATAAAACTGCATATGTCGCATACAACTAACTCAGTGAAAATAACGGTTAACGCTTTGTCATCTTGCATCACCGCAAAAAAAAGAGTTTTTGAACTCCAAATACGTAATAACCTGACCTGGTAACATGTGATATTTTCTGCTCTCAAAAATCTAGAACCTTTACGCGAACAACGCTTTCTATCACCAAAAGTGGCTGTTGAAGTGTATGAAAAACATGTCAAATACATATAGGATACGTCACCACGGTGAACTGGCACAAATGTTATCAAAATTGGTTCAATCGTATGAAAAATTTCATTATTGTCGCAATTTTACCTCTATATCACTGATATGATAATTTAGAAAAAGAATTCTTATTTTAATATTATTAACAATTCATACTTTAGTTTCTTCCCGGTATTTTCATGCATTATTTAACTTACAATACACTTTAGAGTGCGAAAATGTTGGTATTTCGTTTAAGTATTTTCGTAAGTTCAAAGGCAAATTCTTGGCGAACACGGAAGCTTCGGGCGCGCCCGCACCCACAGGAACTCATTAAACAGTTTGAGAAGCGCTGGATTCTGCAAAGAGTTTCTAGACAATCGTGTAGCAAAGTCGTAGTAAAAAGTGCTTTGCTGTCTTGTTTTAAACCATAACGACCAGTAATCAACAAATATAAAGTCTCCCTCATGGTAAGCTCATATCGCATTCTAAGAACATTAGTGGCTAGAATCCCAGGAGCACTACAATGACATAACTATTTTTACACTGTGGTTCCTGTAGGGATTCGCTGATTGATTATAGTTTTGCTGCAAATCTCACAGGAGCAACGGTAATCACTAACCGATAGGGACTATCTGATTAATTGTTAATATAAAGCGCCATAAAAAAGGTAAACGGCGAGGAAACTCGAAGGTGATTGATATGTCTATCAACATGCAGGTCAAATATCTTCATCGTGGTACGAGGTTCGAGGTTAGGGCCGAGTAATCCCCGAGACATATGAGCTGTCATTATACCTGCGTTTATATATAACTACATACTACGTTTATATTAAAATACTGTATGTTAGTGGATTTTCTCAGTAGCAACTGCTTGTGTTTCTAGTAATAGACTAGAGATATCAACATTTTTAGGTTATTACATACACAAAGGCTTCATCGTCGTGTCTAGTCATCTAGATATAACACACCATCTAAAAGGCGTAGACCTCATAAACAGAAAAAAATTCTTACTAAAGCCCATACACAAATCGGCATGATAGTACGCGGTACTTAGATATGATAAAAATCCCAAATAGCAACTTTATGTCTGTCTTTTTGTAAGCTATAAAGCGAATTATCGTGGAATTATAACACTATCAGTGCGATAATTTAATTTAGGAAGGTTTTATGTTAGCAGAACGACCCGAAGGTCTTTTTTTTGTAGAGGGGAAATGCACCTATTGCACCGTGACACCGCGCTGGCTAGGGGCGGCCGTGTGTGGGGTTCTCCGGTCTGACAGGACCGGGCTACCCACTAAAACCCCCCTGAGTTCTTTAGGCCCATGCGGGATACATGGCGGGGTGCGCTTTCGCGATTCTACTGCCATGTGCTCCGGGGCGGCTCGACCTAGGTCTGGTCGAGCCAACGCCAAGGGAGGGACTGTGCGAGAACCCCTGGACAGTCCCCCAGACGGAGAGACATCACCACGGCGGGCGCGGTAGCCAGACGCGCACGCAGCCTAGCAGTAGGGTCATTAGGCGAGCGCCGCTCTTGCGTATGCCCGCCTTCTCCTACCTAGTGTCTGTGGTCTGTGGTGTAGATATCCGAGGCCTTCATCCAGCGAATGGCCAAATTGAACTAAGAAGAAGTCTCGGAACCTGTCCAGTGATATTCGCAACATATCTGCAACCCCTACGAGATCCAGAGCGTAGGTACTTTACGAACTTGTAACATAAAATGTAAAGTACGAATTAAACCTTAAAACATTAATGATATAACTGCTGCTTTGCGGTAGAAATAGACAAGACGTAGTTACCGAAACAAACGACCCTGGTGTCGACTTTACGCTGAACTATTACATAGTTTATTATTATTGATTGCTAATTGATATCACCACTAATATTAGGGCACACGCGACGCACCTATTATATACCCGCTAGTAATTTTCACCACTTTATATTTTACAATTTCTAGCCGCAGTCTATTACACCCCGCTAAATAGGTGGACCCTTTTATTTTTTTTTGGGGGAAATGCATTATGCTCCTTGACACCACGCTGGCTATACGCAGCCGTGTGTGGGGCTCCGGTCTGAGAAAAAGGGTCGACTCTGAAGTTACGGAAAGCAGTGAGGTAGGAGAGGGAGAAGTCCAGTCTTGGTGAATACTAGTAAACAAAGGAAAGTTTGTAAGCATGGATGTTGGTTACTCATTCACGTAAAAACTACTGAATGTATGTATGTTAATGAAACTTTACAATAATATACCTTATACATCAAAATAACACATAAACTACAAATCATAAAGATAGACGCCACACTAAAATAAGCTACTCCAAATACTAATCTTGCGCAGACGAAGTCGCGGGTACCAGCAAGTGAATATATTTCTATATTATGTACCCCATATCCTGAATATAAGATATTGATTTACAATTTTTATTCGATAAATAATTAAGAGCCTCCGTTATTTCTTTCGTTGACTCCAAATCCGGGCTTGACTCACACTTAAATGATGTAGCAGAATGTATAATTTCATGGCTTTAGCTAAAATATCGCGAGTAAAACTATAGTCAGAAAACAAATATATAAATAATTAAGATAAATATTCGTACTATACACTTTTCTCGCTGCCCGTACCATTCTAGACGAGTATTAATCACTTCAGGCTTCAAGAGTTCACGTCCGCTGAAGTACATAGTTAGCGACGGGGCGAATTGCAATAGTAAGTTCAACTTCTAAGATAATCTCAAAAGCTCCCGTGCAAATTGTTATATACTTGCGAACTTTGAAAATGGGAGGAAATTCGGGATGAGCATTTGTATGGAACTCGTTCATTTTCAATGAATTAGGAGGATAATAACTTGAAATGTTAAAACGCGTGCAATTGGAAAACTCACGAAAAATACAGGTACACGAATTATAAAATAACTATGAAGTAGGAGTCACATAATTAACGTATTAAATTATATAAAATGTGTTTTCAATTAATATCCACAGTGTAAATTTTTGTAAGAAATCTTTATATAGCACCTCTAGCCGGAACGAAACTACCATTTTTTCATATTATATCGAGTGAGATATTGAGCATTACGATTTTCGTAGTCGCATTGTTTGTTTATTTATAAGGCAAGATCAGAATAATATCACGATTAAGTATCCTATTTTTATAGATTATAATTAATTAATCATACATTATATATTATTATTAATCATATATTATTATTATTACAAATTTAATTAGTTATTATTAGTTAAATACTGGAAATAAAGTTTGTTGAAAAGAACATTCATATATTAATAACAATATTTATTTCTTGAACTAAATTTATGAGTTCACTATCCTATCCTAAAGTCACACTATCCTAAAGTCTAGAACATGTCCCTGTCACCGTAAGCTTGTGAGCCTCCGACTAGCTCTTCTTTACGGCAAATCAAAGTCCAAATAATTTAATATATATATATTACAACATTCCTTAAAAATGTTTAATGATCCAACCCAAAATGCTCTCTCCCCATGACAACTCTTGTCTTGTCAAGAACACCGTTCAAAGTATTTTTCAAAAACCATAAAGCACAAAATGCGACCTATAACGGTGTCCCTGTTACATCCCTTCATTTCATTTAGAAACGTACTCTACACTGTGGTTAAAATACTATGCAAGAAGAAACATTATATAACAATCTATAAATTTTCTACTTCTTTAACTCCACGTTTCATTACCCCAAAAACAGAAATCAACAAATTAGAACAAAGAATAACTTTCAATAACACGCGAGTTGTACGTCGTACGTTCTCAGACTTCTGCAATAAACAAAAATATGTTATTTATTGTTACAATGTTTACTGTCAGTTTTCTACTAACTAAAAAAATATTGACGTTACTTAACTATTATCACCGCAACATTACATATTAATCAAGGAGGAGTGAAAGTCAAATAAATGGAAATATAATAATTTATTATATAATATAACTAGAAAACACAATATACAAGGGCGGACTTATCTCTCACCGGGCACGGCTGCTTCGGTGAGTATCTGTGTCGCATACGGCATACGGGAGGGATCGACACGATGCCACCACTGCGCATCCGACCTCGCCTCGGCCCAGCACACGCTGGCGGAGTGCCCCGCGTGGGTTTCCGAGCGCTGAGTCTTGGTCGCAGAGATCGGGCGAGATCTGTCTTCGCCCGTCATTGATTGCGGCAATGCTGGTGGACGAGGGAGGTTGGAGGGCTGTGGCCTCCTTCTGTGAAGCAGTGATGCTCCAGAAGGAGGCCGCCGAGCGGGGTCGGGAGATGGCCGATCCCGCTCGAAGGAGGCGGCGCCGGGCTCGGTGGTGAAGAAGATCGGAGGAGGTATTGTAGCCTCCCCCGAGGTGGGGTCCCATGTATGGGCAGGGGAGCGGAGGCTGGGGGTTCCCGGAAGTCGCTTGACGTTCCCGGGGGCTCAATTTAAGTCACAATGTAAGTTAATGTAAGTGTAAGTTTCAATGTAATGGACATAAATGTGGGTAGAGATAGAACAAACCTTAGAAAGTATTATTACATTGCTTCAAGCGAACAATGTCAGTGCTAAGATGACGTATATGTTACTTCATCACCATAATTTCTGCTAATAGACTCCCACTGCTGAACATAGGCCTTTCCCAAAGATCTCCACGTCCGTCGATCCCGCTGTACTAGTCTTGTATGTCTGACTTGGTTCGAGTATAATAGCGACAATTAAAATGTTACCCCGGAATGCCTATATATGTAATGGACCTCTAAGAATAGAAGAGGACCAAGGATTGTGTGATATCATGTTTACACTAAACTAAGCAACTTATGTAAAGAGGATTTTCCTTTATAGTTTCTGCTTCCATATATATCGGATTTAGCCGCCATGCCTGAATATTGCTGATTTTGTAAATTCGTGTGTCAATGTCCTGGTGAAACTTACTTTAGCTCTTCTGTATCAGTTATATTAGCTCTGAATATTTTGGCGTAATATATTCGTAATACTAAGACAGAAGTAAGCTTGTTCGCTCGAGGTCTTAGTACGCTAGTACGTATAAGCCAGTTACGTAACGAAGGGAAAGTGGTTCACACGTTCAAAATCCTGCACCTTATAAGAATCTTATGTATAGAATCGGAAAATATTTTAATGCATTAAGATATCAAATCAAATGGTACCAAAAATATAAAGGTGACAGAAATTTCTATTAGTTGTCCTACAATAGATGAAATAAAAAATATGTAAGAAGGTAGCGCGTTCAAAGGCATTTATTCAATAATATTTGGGCAAAGGTACACGATACTACATAGTACAATACATTTTACGCAATTTCTGTCTACAGGATACGATAGACCCCTTTGCCTGTCCTGAGGGACACAAAAAAGTGCTACTCAATATTCAAATGTCATTCGAGTTCGAATTGCAATTCAAATTTGGCGCGAGGAGGGCATTTGCAAAACTTAATTTCACTTGTCGCTTAGGAAAATTTGTTGATATTTTTTATCTCTGAAGAAACATACATACATAATTATTAACTTTAATCATAGATGTGAAAGAAAAAATAGATTGCCAACTCCTTACATGGATTTCTATGTTTTTAAAAGTTATAATATATAGTAATGGATTTACACTGTTCGTAAACCTAGAAAAATATATAATTGAGCCAATAGATAGATAGGTACATGGCGGTTATTATGGAAATAGGGCAGACAAGTTTCACCATTGCACTTGTAATATTATTTAATAAAGAACTCGAACACGTTCTCACGGACTGCAGAAGACAGACAGACCAAACTTGTCCACTATCTGACGTCTCTATCAGACGCGAGCCCACAGTAGTAGCTGGTGTTTGGCACTGTGGTTGGTGGTAAATCAGGAATGGCTACATTAAACGGAAGATACACCTAACGTAGGACTAAATCCGGAAAATTTGTTGTGTATTAAGTAATTATTATAGTGTTGCAACTCAAATGAACAGATCCCATTCCTAATCAAAAATCTATGTCGAAGTCAAGCTTAAAGAGTACGTCAACAGGTGTATTAAAATACCATTAACGCTGACCCAAATCCATTCTTCTCCCACGGGCAATTTAAAACTAATAAAGGCCGAAATCAAAGCTCTAATTGATCTAATTACAAGTCGTTCCCACATCGCCGAGGCGGCCATTTTATTAATGCTTCTCCAATGTAATTGACCGGGCTAATTGGTTGAATTTACAAACAACATGGCGGGTTCTAGTGACGGGATAAGACTTCTGTACGGCTACCATTAGCGATATGTTTGCATAAGCTTGAAGTGGATATCGACTACGTCGTAAGAAATACTAATACAGTGCACCTAGCGGAAATATTATGTACTTAAATAAGTACACAATATTTACTAGGCTACTTTTTATTACACATTATTATATGTTTGATAGTAGTATATAGTCATACTTATGTGTTCATCACAAAAACAGCGACTTGTACCGGAATCTTAGAGACAATCTAACGAGTTCTGCAAAAACGGAAATTTACTCGTACCTTAATCGATTGTATCCATTCGTTTTGAAACCATAGATATTGTTGAAATAGATATCACGATATATCGTTATCGATATCGCCACATATCTCATTGCTGTGTGCATGCAAGTTAGAGCAGAACGTAGTGCGACAACAACAACAATATATCAAATTTTGTGTACGAGTACAGAATAAATTTTGAAAACCGCGAATACTTGTTTGTAAAACTTATATAACGTATTTTAGAGAAAACATCACAATTGCTACAATTGAAAAATAAGTATTTATAAAATCTAGTGCTGCCGCGCTGTATTCGAATACGTTAAAGAAAAGTACTTCGTGCGATAAGAAACTGTCACTCAAACAGAAAAATACTAAGAAATATGAGTCAAAATCAACGTTTCGTAGTCGATTCCGTTGTGAAGAAATAATAACAAAGGTGTTATTATTCCTTCTCAAAGGAAACGATTTAAATTCTTTCTTCAATAAGAAGTAAAGAAAAGCTTTAGCTGTGTTCCCTATTTGTTTTTTTCTGTAAATAGTGACGTGAAATTATTTGCTGGAAAATCTACTTAAATCATACCAGAAGCAGAGGCGGCGTAAGGCGTGGGCGGTGTGGGCCACTGCCCACGGCCTCGCGGTGCAAAAGGCCTCGCGCCTCACAGCCGTAAATATATTTGATAAAGTATGGAAAATGTTATTTTATATTCCCTTCTTGCACCAACAGAGGGCCTCGCAAAATGTACCATGCCCACATTAAGTTTAGGTCTTGCGCCGCCACTGACCAGAAGATCTAGCTATATTTATAAATAGATAGATAAAATCTTTATTTACAAAACGTCTTCATCACACACAAACATAGGAAAACAAAGAGACTAAAATTTTTACTTAAAACAATAACCCAGTACATATAAACCAAAAGTTGTATGCGTTACAGAAGTGTAAAAGGCTCTGGTATTCTGCTAGCGAGGGTTTTGTGTTTACCAATAATTTGCAAATATTTCACATAAAATAAAACATAATTTGTCTTTATAAATATAAATGTGTATGTATATAAATATATATACATATAAATGTAAACACAAGCCCATAAATAAATAAATATTGAAAACATTCACGCAGAAGTATAAGAAAAAGAAATATATAAATAATATTCAAATACTGGGTGTCGTATATGAACCAGTGTTGTATATTATTCAGTGATCAATGATCAATTATAGGCTTTCAAATATTTATATTTTTTTAATTAAATAATTTATAAAACAAAAAAGAAACAAAGAGACGTACGATAGAAGTCATATATTTTTAGGAAAAGATTTACTATAATGTGATTTTCAAGGGAGAAAAGAGGGCACAACGTTTTTATAGAAAACTAGCTTTTGCCCGCGACTTCGTCCGCGTGGAATAGTGACTTCCGGCAGATTTTTGGTTTTTCCCACATAGTTCCCGTTCTTGCGGGATTTTCGGAATGGTCGAGTTTCCGCAGATATTATGTTGATACAACTTAAACAAATTATTTCGACCAAATTTGGTACCATAAAAACGGTCATTGTGACTAAACCTTAAAAGATAGACATATGCCGTCGCGGACTTTTTTTTAGATCATGTATAGAGGAATAATTCTTTCATACATATTTTTTGTGTATCTTGAACCGTTTTCGCAGCGCACGTAAAGAAAGCCTTCAAAAATGAATAATTTTCCCCATTTTTTACACATTTACCGCTCTGTCTTTGCTCCTATTGGTCATAGCGTAATGTTATGTAGCCTATAGCCTTCCTCGATAAATGGACTATCCAACAAAAAAAGAATTATTCAAATCGCACCAGTAGTTTCGGAGATTAGCGCGTTCAAACAAACAAACAAACAAACAAACAAACTCTTCAGCTTTATTATATTAGTATAGATATGTCGCGATGCTTGCTTTTAATGCTCGTTTACGTTTTCTGTTTCAGTGAACGCTCACAAAAACAGTTCACGGAGTCAATCAGTCAGTGATGACATTCTTTTATTTACCATCCGTGGCTTCGCCCGGTTGACATCTTATTTTCCCATAGAAAAGAGATATTTTCCCGAAATAAAAATAGGGTAAAATCAAATTTTATCAAAATAAGTTCGGAAGTATCTAAGTTTACTCATTGCAATAAAATCTACTCCAAATATTAGTGTACATTAATATTAATTTACTTAAATAATTTAGTGAAATGAATTTTGGTTTTGAATTTTGGAATTGAAATTTGGCTTTACGCAAATTTTATACTGAGATAGATGAAAATTCATATTAAGACATAAAGTAAATTTTATTCAGATCATGCCCATGGGATCACAACTTACCGACACCAAACTTACTAAAATTGGTATATTTCACGAAAGTTTCAATCAAAAATTTTATATTAAATATTTAAAAATAATTGTTATGAAAATATTCAGAAAGCATTTTATCGTTACACATAAGCGTACCTTTTTTTTTGTTCCCTCTGAGGAAAATGCATTAAGTTGCATACCCCGGCTGTGGCGAGCCGGCGGTTATGTGGGGCTCTCCTCCCCAGAAGGGGGAGGCTTACCCACTAAAAACTTCAGGGATAACCTTCCTCAGGCATGTAGGGAGCCCCCGGGAACACCAAGCTACTTCCGGGTACCCCCAGCCTCCGCCTCCGCCTCCCCCGCCGATACAGGGGAGCCTTCCTCGGGGGAGGCTACAACTCCCCCGATCTCCACCAGCGACGACGTCCCCGGCCACGGAAGGGGCGTGGTCCCTCTCGGGTCGCCGTATCGCGGCAGCGCCGCAGCTGTGCTACCGAACCCGGCGCCGCCTCCTTCGAGCGGGATCGGCCATCTCCCGACCCCGCTCGGCGGTCTCCTACTGGAGCATCACTGCTTCACAGAAGGAGGCCACAACCCTCCAACCTCCCTCGTCCGCCAGCATTACCGCAATCAATGCCGGCGGAGACAGATCTCCCCACACATAAGCGTACCTATGGAAACTTTCTCTAAAAACGGAATAACTTAGCCAGGTTAGCTGCTGGCTACTTTGTAAAATATGTAAATTTGCACAGGTTGATATTAATCAATCAATATTTTAATCGTGGTAGTGATCGATTGAAAACTTAATTGCAATCAATCTGTTAGTCGTATATTGCATATTAATTAAAATTTACTTATATTAATTACAAGATGCAATTAAAGTTAATAATAAATAACTATGTTTCTCTGCACTTTTTTTTCAGTCCGTTTTTTACCAGCATTTGACAAAGTTGTAAGCTCAAACTTTTGGTCATATACGTAACTTCTGTTTCTTGCGGGTTGCATTCATTCTATATTATTGCTATTTACAGTATTTAAATTTCATTAAAGTTTATTTATAGGAAGAATTAGTAATTAATTAACTGTAACGTTCCTGTTAACAATTAATTAATTGATAATTAACAATTTTTAATTCTACCTTGCAAATCTTTTTGTCCAACACCGGGTTGCAGCTCATCCCTAGACATTGGCACTGACCGCGCCTACGCTTCCGCAGTCGGCCGAGCAATCGACTTAATTCCGATTGATCGCTCGTAATTCCACTCGATTTATTGTTACTCCTCCCTCATCGATGTTTCATGCGTCAGTCAGTTGCAAATTTATAGTCGAGCAATTTAGCTATATGGTCAATATAGTCAGAGATTACTTAATAGTAATTAAGTTTTAAAGTTTTCAAATTATGCTTTTAAAATATGTATTTTTCATTTAACAATTTTCATAAAACCTTTTATACTCTTTTTTTCGTAACTTACTAGATGTTATTTCAATTGACTCATTATGAAATTGTAATTTGTGTGATGCGTGATTTTTAACTGCACTATTCAGCATTGGAATAAGTTCCCACTTGAATACAAGTTATCGGTGGTTCGCAAAGCATTTTTAATTTAATCAGTGATTATAGTATTTAAAAATAAATCATAACCAGTATATAGTATCATAAAGAGTTGAAAAAAATTCAAAGTTACTCCCGGGTTACACTTTCACAAATTATTTCAATAATGAAATGTTAAAACTACCTCGTTTGTCTTTTTCATTAAGTGTGTTACCAAACTTCATATGAAACGCATATGCATTAATCATACATTAATGACACAGGAGGCTGTATTATCTGCACGCAAGCTAATTATTATCTTATAATATGTTTTAAGGTTAATCCGTGTTTAGTGTCTTCCTTCTACCGCTTTAAGAATAATTATGAACGAAACAGGTATGGACAGATTGTGTTTTTTTTTTATATACAACTCAATAAATACGATTTATTGTAAACTTCGTGGTTACCCGAACTTATTTATACTCTAAAACATATTAATATATAACATTAAATGCAGAATGGGTGTTTTGACGCAGTCAACTAAATGGACTTCTGTGGAACACTCGCTGCGTGCAGCCATTAAACGATTTATGGCGCGTAAACTTAATAGTTTTATTGTTAACGATATCGGTAGTTATTATGTATGCGCACTTAAATATTATTAAATCAACCTAGGTATATTATAAAATATTAAACGTATGTCAGAATGCTGTAAAGGCGTTCACATTCTAGCCATTTGGTATGGTTCTCGTAACATATTCATTTTAACTTAAATTCATCATCTCTTGTCAAGCCTTTTTTTTAGAGGGGAAATGCACCATATGCACCGTGACACCGCGCTGGCTAGGCGTGGCCGTGTGTGGGGCTCTCTGGTCTGACAAGACCGGCCTACTCACTAAAACCCCCCTGAATTCTCTAGGAATGCGGGGCACATGGCGGGGTGCGCTATCTCGATTCTACCGCTATATCATCTCGTGTCAAGCCTAATATTATTTAAAACTGCTGTGAACATATCCGTAGTCAAATAATGTTACGTTATTTGTGTCTGAGCATGAGTGAAATAACTCTTGACGAATTCGCGCCATCCGTTACCTTCTAATCATGACATAATGTCTAACAATGTCTATAAAAAACAAACAAGGATTGACTGAAGAGTAGTGTACAGACTTTGCGATATACTTGGTACAAATATTTACAGGTAGGTTCGTTTCATCCAACTCCCAATGATCTTGATGTCCCTATACTAATTCTAGCTGTCCCAGGCACGAACTTAACTACCAGTAAGTAGGGCGATAATTACGCCAGCCCAGTGCAGATTAGTCTGAGTTACATATACCTTTGAATTTCTTCATAGGAGTATGCAGGTCGCCTTACAATGTGTTTTTACTATAGATATAAAATAAGAAAAACGAAAAACATATTAGTACATAGCAGAATTATCCGATCCACAAAAATGGTGCTTCCATAATTTTCGCAACTAATGTACTAATTCCACTAATTTCCATGAATTTGACTACAGACACCTGTGAATAGCTTAGCGATTGATTTTGTCCAACGTACGTACGTTGAACGCTCACGGAGTTGACAAGGACATTGACGAGTACCGTTTTAGGTTATATTATACAAATTGAAACGAGTCGGCAATCAGACTTGATCAATACATTCATGTTTCTGTACATATTATCAGTTAAAATATGAAATTATTAGCATTATGGATAGGTTATAGTCAAAGAGCCAGTATTTCGCAAACTTACAGTATGTTAGTAAACTTCATATTAATGCCAAGAATACTGCTTCATCTGTCGTTGGTGAAATGGGGGTACACTACTCCCATCAAAGTTTCCTTTGAGCGTCCCTAGCAGTTGAAAGGCATAAATATTGACTTTCAAAACTTGATCGCTGCATGTATGCCGGCTAGATATCTTAAAATATATAATTATTTGTATAATTTTAGTGGCAGATACTTATTCCAAATCCTATAATATTTTACATAAATTAAAAGGTACTTCAATTTTATACAAATTTGCGCTATTTCACCGAAGCAGAAATTTATACTATATCATATTAATAAATTTATTATAGACATATATTTACAAAAGCACCTGAATATGGTGCTTTATTGACATTAATATGACGTTGCGTGAAATAGCTGCGACTAAATTAGCGGCCGCAACTCCTAAGTGCAACTAAGTGACTCCTAAGTGCCAGTTAAGGAAGAGAACGTCTCACTATCTTAATGGCTTTTAGTGCAAATGACCTTGTTTAGTTGGTGGGTCACTAAAATGAATTGCTCATGAAGTCATATCAAAATTGGGTCACTACAATAATATGAATGTGTGGAAAAAACTTTGATCAGGTGGACAATCGGTCCATCGTTCAAAGTACAGTCAATCGCGATAAGTCAAAAAGTATGCATGTCTGCAGAAGAGACTTCGCGACGTAATTACTTTATAATTTCTTGTTTCTTTCCTAATAATTGAATATATCGTCCGCTACCAGTAAATAAATAATAAGTTATGTAACTAACACAACTTTATTTTATATAAATTTTAATAAATATTCCAAATTAAAAATATTTTCGCAGTAAACAGTAGGTTTTGACTCCAATTAAGTTGGCTACCCCTGCTCGGACATGTTGGGTGTAAATCTAAATACGATTCTTAACAAATAATTATAATTTCATAAGTCACAGAAAACCTAATTCATTTCTACGAGAATTGAAGCTTTGATCGATATTTCGTATGTTTTTGCCGCGGTTCTTATTCAATTTGAACGAAAACACTTTGGCAGTCTATTATTTTTACGAAGTCATTACGAACCATAAATTGAAGAAAACAAGTTATTAGTTAAATGTGTTATTAGAAAGGACGAAGTCATTCGTATTTCGGATTGCTTTAACTTGTAAGAATACTTTTAGTCGAAGTTGCTTTGTGTAAAGAAAATAAAAAAAAGAACATC
Organism: Scirpophaga incertulas; assembly: GCA_036419045.1. NCBI lineage: Eukaryota > Metazoa > Arthropoda > Insecta > Lepidoptera > Crambidae > Scirpophaga > Scirpophaga incertulas. The sequence goes on from CM071636.1 coordinate 7,940,251, forward strand.
AAGAGAATGTAGCCTTTTTTGTTCCCCTGAGGAAAATGCATTAAGTTGCATACCTCAGCTGTGGCGAGCCGGCGGTTATGTGGGGCTCTCCTCCCCAAAAGGGGGAGGCCTACCCACTAAAAACCCCAAGGATGGCCTTCCTCAGGCATGTAGGAAGCCTCCGGGAACACCAAAGAGAATGTAGCCTAAAAAAGCACACGATAGCTCGCCGATTAATAACACCGCTTGAAACTTTAGTTTATTACAAAATCAATTTTGAACTATTCAGAACTTTACTTATAATTTATATTCATATAAGTGTCTATACAAGCTCTTCTCGCCTCATAATAATCATTGAAACGATTCGTATCATTACTCATTTTAAATTAAATTCGCTAGTGAAAACGATATTAAAGTGCCGGTTATATGAAATAAAGCTCTTTTCTGAACTGACGAAAGTTCTTTTCTGAGAAACAGAGTAAATCTTGAGATACGAATGGATTAAAATGGATGTTTGACTTCACTTGTATCGCAATTGCTTTTTCATGTATGTATACATGAAAAGCATTATATATATATATATTATATACTCAAGCCTCTTTACAAGGGTGTAGACGTAGTTTTCTACTAGCTACGATCCAAACATACATCCCTAGCTTCATCGAATTTTATTAGTACTTTCATGCTGTTATGTAATAACCCACACATGTACTTCTACATACCTACTTTTAGCTATATTATCAACTATATTATCCAAACATGTAATCATAAATAACTATTTACATTTACTTAAGAACATCATTTGTTATTTGTTTACCAATCTTATGTTAAGAATATCATTTGTTAATTGTTTACCAATCTCATGTCTATTTGTATACAATATCATAAGTATCATTAGTAAATTACTTTTTAATAATCACTGTAAACTTAGCATAAGTAAACAAGCAACTGTAATTAACAAATTACTTCAATGATAATTATATCCCCACCGATCCTTTTCATATAAATAGGACAATTGTTATTAGAACATAGAATTCTAGTGTCGTTACACGCATTGTTAAGTCGTGTCATATCTAACTCTCTTATATCCAAAATTGTATTTTAGTAATAAATCAAATAATAAATATATTTCTTTTAAAAAAAATAGTTTGTGTCGCGTATCACGTAACAAATTTGGCGCAGTCGGTAGGATCTCGCGTGATCCACTGCGTGAAGACGAGCAAACGTACGAGAATCAACGGGACTACATCGCCTACGAGTCAACGTACGGTAGCCGAAGGCTTTTAAGCGTCTCGCCGAACCTGGACCATGCTGATTCTTATACTGTTATTGTGGTAAGTGGCATAAGCTTTGCTCAACATCCTAATTCTATATTCAATTCCCTAATCTTTATTCCTATCTCATTATATTTACACATATTACAACATGTCTAACGATCAAAAACCGATTGTCAATGCTCTTGATTTATCTATATTGTTAAAACTCATTCCGGACTTTGATACTTCACAATCTAACCAAGTATATCGGTTCGTACGATCCTGTGACTCAGCTTTTCGTCTAGCTGATGTCACACAAGCCCAAATACTTCTCACATACACATTAAATCAAATAACTGGCCCAAACGCGTCCGATGTTCACGCGAACCAATTTCTAAACTGGCAAAATCTAAAAACATTTTTAATTCAAAAATATTCACACACAAAAACTTTAGCACATCTTAACTTAGAATTGCAATCTATGTTCCAAAAGCCCACTGAATCCGTGGTAGAGTATTATCACAGAGTAGATCTTTGCAGAAACAAAATTCTCGAAAAACTCTCAGCAGAGGTGACCGACGAATCTCTTTTAGGTCGCAAAGCCACCACGGAAGAAACCGCCCTTAGTGTTTTCGTTAATGGTCTAAACTCGGATATAGGCATTATGCTTAGGACGTGTAATTTTTCTAACCTGTCTAAAGCAGGACATTTCGCTATACAAGAAGAAAAAATAAGGCAAATGAATAACGCCAGAAATTCTCTGTATAAAAATTCAACAAAAATTTTTCAACCAGTACCTCCACCTAGAAGAAATTTCATTTTTCAAAATGCCGGCACATCTGTACAAATTCCGACAAAACAGTGTAATTACTGTAAAAAGTATGGACACTTAATATCAGAGTGTAGGAAAAGAGCCTACAATAACCGTTTAAAAGATTCATCCAACCAAACACCCTTACAAGGGCAACGTCTTTTACCAAGCTTTACTGATCCGAAGGCTCAATCCCGCGTCAACCATTTAAACACACAAGCGGCCGAGAACCTGGGCCTCTCCTCGGAAACCGCTTCAACATCTTATATGACAGCCCAGACAGCAACCTCAACAGTGACCCAAGAATTGGATCACGACCCCAATCAATTCAATTAATAAAACATAGACCCTCTGGCAATCCGCTAAAACCAGTCCATCGGGGACAAGCATTAACCAGAGAAGTTGAACACATTTTCAATAAAATTCAAAGCCGAAAATCTAATCCATTACCAGGGAAAGTATTCCGGGACGCTGGAACTCAAACAGAGCAAACTCAAATTCCAACTCAAAATCAAACCCAACCACTAAATCAAAATCAAACTCTAATTCGTAATCAAACGCAAAATCAGTCAAATATGACTCTAACTCCACAAGCTAAATCTAAGTCTAATACTCAACGCAAATCAAAATCTAAATCACTAAAACTAAAGAAATCCCTTAATACCGAATCATCTTATAATATATCTTCACTCAATATCCCACCAGAAAATCTATTGCATTGTAAATTTCATGTGAATGGCCAACCTCTTGTATTACTTATAGATACGGGTGCTGCTATCTCAGTTATACGCAAAGACAAAATAGGCGATAACGCTATCAATCACAAGAACAAAGTCTCTATTATAGGAGTATCCGATTCCGATAACACGATTCAAACTTGCGGTACATCAGAACTATCCCTTGACCAATTCTCTAAACATAAATTCCACGTAGCAGATTTAAACATAGTCGCAGACGGTATTTTAGGAAACGATTTCATGTCTAAATTCAATGTCAATATCTACGTTCAGTCTAAAACTATGCGCATCCGAGATAGGTCGTACAATCTCTTTTATCTAGGTGAAGAACCTACAAAAGTCACTGGCGAGCAGATCGTACCAAAGCGCTCAGAAACCGTAATAAATTGCATTAGCAAAGAAATCACTAATGGAACAGCTATCGTCGAAAGACAGATCATTTCCAAACATCTTACTATCCCAAACGCTCTTATCAATATTAACAATAACAATTTCTTAATAACATGCACTAACACTAGCGACGTAGACATATATATTTCAACACCTATTATTTCTAACGTTAAACCTTACTTAGAGAACCCACATACCTTTTATGTAAATTCATTTAACACCAATAGTAATATCGACCAAAATAAATATAGTGAAGTTAGTAAATTAATAAGACGCAATCATTTAAATTTAGAAGAATGTGAATCCCTTGAGAAAATCATATCAAAGTTTTCAGATATATTTTATATCGAAGGTGATAAATTGACATTTACTAACCACACTAAACATGCTATCCCAACTACGTCAGATACACCCATTAATTCAAAAACTTATAGATTTCCGTTTGTTCACCAGCAAGAAGTAAAAACACAGGTAGAAAAGATGTTAAACGAGGACATCATACGCCCTAGTACATCGCCTTGGAGTAGTCCAATCTGGGTAGTTCCCAAAAAAATTGACGCGTCGGGCAAACAAAAATGGAGAGTTGTTATAGACTATCGCAAACTAAATGACGTAACTATAGGCGATAGCTACCCACTTCCGAATATCGCAGACATACTCGATAAATTAGGTCACTCTATTTACTTTTCCACAATCGATCTTGCATCCGGGTTTCACCAAATCGAGCTTGAATCTAAAGATATTGCCAAAACTGCATTTAACACACCTTATGGCCATTACGAATTCTTGCGTATGCCTTTCGGGTTGAAAAACGCACCCGCCACCTTTCAACGTGCTATGGACAGTGTGCTGTATGGCTTACAAGGTGAACGCTGCTTTGTTTATTTAGATGATATCGTAGTATTTGCCTCCAGTCTACAAGAACACGAACAAAAGTTGACTGAAGTTTTCGATCGACTTAGGGAACATGGGCTAAAGGTGCAGCCCGACAAGTGCGAGTTTTTAAGAAAGGAAGTAGCGTATCTTGGTCATATCATATCGAGCGAAGGTGTCAAACCTAACCCCGACAAAGTCCAGGCTGTCAAAGCATTTCCAACTCCTAAATCATGTAAGGACATCAAGTCATTCCTAGGCCTCGCAGGCTATTATCGCCGTTTTATACAGAATTTTAGTAAAATCACAAAACCACTAACTAGCCTATTAAAAAAGGACACTCCTTTCGTATGGAGTGAATCTCAGCAACATGCTTTCGATCTATGTAAAAACATTCTTACTACATCCCCAATATTACAATACCCTGACTTCAGTAGAGAATTCGTACTCACAACCGATGCCTCGATTCATGCCATTGGTGCTATACTTTCACAGGGTGAAGTCGGTAAAGACTTACCTATAGCATACGCTTCACGTACACTAAATAAAGCCGAATCTAATTACTCAACCATAGAACGCGAACTTCTGGCGATAGTGTGGGCAGTTAAACATTTTCGCCCCTATCTGTTTGGCCGGAAATTCAAAATTGTTACGGATCATAAGCCTCTAACATGGCTGTTCTCTATAAAAGATCCCGGCAGTCGACTTGTTCGGTGGAGACTGAAACTGGAGGAATATGATTACGAAATCATCTACAAAGCTGGAAAGATAAACACTAATGCAGACGCACTCTCTCGCCCACCGATAATGAATTCTAATGTTATTGACTTAACCTCAGACTCCGAACAATCACCACTTAATATAGATTCAACCCTTGACTGCGAACAAAGCCCTATTGACTACCTTCAATTAAACTATGAGCACTATCTATCTCAAGAAAGAAACATAGATTTCCCAAAACTCAAAATATCTCCAGACAATCTCTTAGATCCACGCCATAAAGAAATATTTATTCCAATAGCATGCCAACTTTCAGATCAAAATAACTTATTCAATGAAGCCATACAATCGTGTTCACAAACAGAACCATACCTCCATAAGATAAAATCCCTTTACGATGTCGACCTCTTAATATCAGATAAAAAACAAAACCTATATTTCTGCCCAACGAGACCATCACATTTTGACCCATGGGATTCTGAAAGTTATTTCAAAGCCTTATTATCATGCCTACAACAAACTAAAATCAAATCTCTATTCTGTCCTGATTTAAAGAATGATCCTACATGTAAATTAAATGGCAACGAACAACTACGAATATCCGCATATCTATCTGAAATATATGATTGCGATATCACAATCTGTCAAAATAATATCAAATACCCAACACCTGAAGAAATCCCTGAAATCCTGAAAATATACCATAATGAGCCACTCTCAGGACACCGTGGTATCGTAGAAACAACCAGAAAAATCCGCGATGAATACTTTTGGAAAGGAATGTCTAACGACATTAAGAATTACATAGAATCTTGTCTGATATGCCAACGCAACAAAATCCAAAGAAAAACATATCAAGCCCAATGGTTATAACATCACAGTCAATAGAACCTTTTGAAAGAGTTTCAATGGACTTAGTATCTTATTCGGATATCAGTGACAATAACAATAAATATGTCATTACATTGCAAGATGAACTCACTCGATATGTACAAGCGTATCCTATACCCGACAAAGAAGCAACAACTGTCGCAACCAAATTGCTACATTTCTGTCAACACTTTGGAGTGCCTAAAAGATTTCATTCCGATCAAGGAACTGAATTCCTGAATAATGTTATGAAACAGCTCATGAAATTCCTCGGCTCTAACCATACATTCAACACTGCATATCATCCTCAGACTAACGGCGCGTTAGAGAGATTTCATGCCACTCTTCGCGACCATATACGCATGTATCATAGTCGTAGATTGAGAAATTGGGATAAAATCATCCCTCTTGCCATTATGTGCCATAACTCCTCCACTAATAACACTACAGGATACACTCCCCACGAACTTCTATTCGGGTACAAACCACGTCCATATTATTCGCTGAAACCTATACCTGACTACACTGCCTGTGATTATGTCAAAGACTTAAATGAACGTCTCAGAGCAGCCAGAGATTCAGCATTACGCAACATAGAAACTAGTAAAGAGAAAGCCAAAGAAAGGTATGACAGTCAAATTAAAAACATAGCTCAATTTCGTGTTGGTAACCAAGTTCTACTCCGTATGCCAAACCCCAACAATTTAGATCCAAAGTGGGATGGTCCATATAAAATTATTCGCGTCGGATTCAATGAAAATTACCTGATCGGTAAAGGAGGGAAAAATCAATTAGTCCATGCTAATCGACTCCGGCCGTTCAGTAATAACGATTCCATAACATAAATTCAATCTCGCCGTGTAGTAGCCGGTTGTAAGAATAGCACTAACGTTTCGTTACCAAACATGTCGTAAAAGGCGACTAAAAAGTAATACCTTATCAATTAAGTTAGAATAATTTTAAATTTAATTCTAAATCATAATCTTGCTAAATCATAGCCTTATTAGTTAAGTTAGAATAACTTTAAAATCTAATTCAAGATCATAATCTCGCAAAATCATAATTAATCTAAATCTTAATTTTATTAGTTAATGTAATCCCTAAATCAAAAATTAAAATCAAAATCCTAAATCTAATCTCATAAGTTATGTTAAAATAAATAATTTCCTAAATCTAAATCTTAATCGAATAATTACCTTATATCCAACATGTAAATATAAATCATTAACCTTAGTTTAGTAATCATCTTTTAATCTCGTTACAGTGTCAGCCAACTGGCATCTGGCCAATCCCAATCCTTATCATTAAATATAATCATGACCAATCCTTATGTTAGTTTTATAATATGTTCTCTAATTAAGTTAATAGTCTTCTTAATTTTATACAAAATTTACAAGTATATCAAAACATTATGCAAAAATCGAAACAAAGAAATTAACAGAAACGTATCTCTGTCTATTTCAGGGCAACCACCACATCCGTTGCCAGTCTAGACCTAATCGAACCATTACCTACACATTCAGGCTTATTCTTCAAAGAAGAAGGGCAAATTTTTACATCCGACGAAACATGGAAACTCATAGTGTATCGCGACCTCAAACCTCTATTCATATCACGAGATTCTCTCGTTCGTCTATCGAACAAATTCCAAACTATGTCTACTAAATACCTCAACCTCCCAAACATACAGTCTATAAAATCATTTTTAAAAGTAAATTTAGACAAAATTAACAACAGAATCTCAGAACTCAACTTATACCTTGGTAATAATTCACGCCAGAAAAGAGAGATTGCCGATGGTCTTAGTCCTATTCTCAAATGGTTGATCGGTACTCCCGATGCAAATGACGCTAAACGATACGACAAATGTATCGATATGCTGGAACACCGAGAACTGAAATTATCTTCTGTCCTAGAGAAACAAATTCAAATCACTTCAGCAACGATAAAAAACTTTAACGAAACCATTTTTAAAATTTCCTATGACGAACAAATCATTAACGAAAACATTGACAGGCTGAACTCTTACCTTAACTCCACGGAAAAATTGTTATTTGACATCAAAACCTCCGAAGATATCTCTACTATTTCCCTTCAAATATTAGAATTAGTAATTAGTTTAGAAAATGAAATAAATGATTGTTTAACTAGCATATTATTCGCTAAATCAAATACTATTCACCCATCTATCATAAGCTCTGAAAAACTATATAACGAACTTTTATTATCAAACCATGTCAGAACAAATAAAAGATTAATCGCTCCGGTAACTATAAATAACTTACATACTATATTAGATTCGTCCTCTTTATCAGCGTATGTGTATTCCAATCGTTTAATATATATAATAGAATTTCCTCTTGTTCAAAACGAACCTCTCAATTTGTATCACATATATTCTATCCCAATCCAACATTCCAACACATCCTTTTATACGACAATCCTACCTGAGCAAACTTACCTCGCCACAAACCCAAATGGCCAGCAATATATTACGATGATCAACCTAGAGAGATGCAAGAAATTCGCTACGAAGAAATATGTCTGCAACGGCCTCACAGTCTACGATTCGACAGCACGTCCTCTATGCGAAGTACAGATACTATTCAGCACTACAACGAGAATACCTGAAGTCTGCACAACTACGACGTTCTCCGCTGAAATCAACACATTTCAACCAATAGATGAGAACAAATGGCTATTCCTCCTAAGCAGCGAAACATCATCTGTACTGCAATGCAACAACGAAGTCTCACATCATAAGATCCACGGAGCCGGAATCATCACTCTTCCACAAAATTGTAAACTGCATACAGGATATAGTACCATATCCGCTTTCAGAACCTTCAATGAAAACATCACATACCCTATTATAATACCAGATATCAGAACCGACGATTGTTTCAAAGAAACAAAACAAGAACAACGACCAGATCTTATACCTATCTCAATTAATGAGGTACCACTGGACAGCTTGAAGCAGATAAAACATCATCTCGATAAACAATCCGAAGAAATAAATAAAATAAACAACAATCATTCTCCCAAAGACATCAAAGCAGTTTTCACTGGTTGTACTTTGGAATAGGTACAATGATGCTAATATATCTTCTCACTAAATTGTTCAACCGATGCCCTAATCACTTTATTAGAAGACGCCGTTCCTCAAACAGTTGCATCCAAATTTTTAACAACTGTTTCGACTCATCTACAAGACGTCATGCTACAACCGTAGCCATCCGATGTCCAACCTACATCAGCCTACATCATGTATATCAGAAGACGAAGACGACGCTCCTACTTCATCACCTTCAACTCAAAGATCCGGCACCAACGCCCAATCTTTGTTCTAAGGGGGGAGGTGTTATGTAATAACCCACACATGTACTTCTACATACCTACTTTTAGCTATATTATCAACTATATTATCCAAACATGTAATCATAAATAACTATTTACATTTACTTAAGAACATCATTTGTTATTTGTTTACCAATCTTATGTTAAGAATATCATTTGTTAATTGTTTACCAATCTCATGTCTATTTGTATACAATATCATAAGTATCATTAGTAAATTACTTTTTAATAATCACTGTAAACTTAGCATAAGTAAACAAGCAACTGTAATTAACAAATTACTTCAATGATAATTATATCCCCCGATCCTTTTCATATAAATAGGACAATTGTTATTAGAACATAGGATTCTAGTGTCGTTACACGCATTGTTAAGTCGTGTCATATCTAACTCTCTTATATCCAAAATTGTATTTTAGTAATAAATCAAATAATAAATATATTTCTTTTAAAAAAATAGTTTGTGTCGCGTATCACGTAACAATGCACGCCCGTCGCTTACGGTTGCCTCTCCAACTACCTTTTTCATTTACATTTTATATCACATTATTTATACGATGTGCATAAAAAAATCCAGTAACATGTGCCTTTGACGGTGACCACTGAAATATACAAAATAATCTGTTATCTTCAGTCAAATATTAATGCAAAAAATATATCCATTGTTTCAGAGATCTACAAGGCAACAACATCTCTATAATATTTCAAAGCGACTTTCAAAACTTGAAGGACCTAAAAATATTGTAAGTATGATTATGTTTTATACTATAAATCAGGACATCATATCATCACCTAGCTACACTAGTTATATTAGCATAGCAAAATTATTATGCCTTTTTAAATTTATTAAAAAAATATAAATTAAATCTGTTACTTATATTTTAAAGAAGTTTTAATAATGTAAGGTGAATTAAAACTATTGAAAAAGAAAAAGTCTCCAATATCAACGTAAGCTTTGATAACTAACCACCGTTAACTCGATACTATGTGATCTGGAGTTCGATCATGCCATGTATTTTCAAATTTCAAAAAAGATTGTTTTGTTTCAAATCAACATATTTTTGACTCATCTTAGAATAAAAGCGCCGTATATTACTTTTTTATCAGATTATCAGAAAATCCTACGGATGAAGGCTGAATTTTAAAATTGATGTTTGTAACGTACACTGATATTTATATAATGTAAAGGATATCTGCAAATAAAGAGTTTTCCTGGTTAATTTGTGTTCAGTTGTAAGATTTCTAATCTGACTAATCAGTCCATCGTCATTGGGTAGTATACCCAAAATGCTAGTAGTGTTAAATACATATGTCATTAACTATTTATGTAAGTCGACGTGACCTATATATATATGATACAATAAAAAAAATGATAATGGAAAAAAAATTAAACATAAAACTACATAATTAAATAACATTAGTTCGGAATTCTGTATTCTTGCACGGTTGAAAGCTCATGCTTGTTTATGTTTTATGGACCATTGACTACTTGGACTATTGGACTACTTGGCGCCAACGGTGAACCTAATAGTGCCCGGTATTCCGTCCTCACATTAAAGGATTTTGAACAGCACTCTCTTTATTGACCCAATACACATTAGGCGGTGCACAGTTCACCGAGTCAGCTAGCACTCCAATGATTACTATGGATGCGCCATCTCCACATAGCGTCAAATAGCATTGACGCGAAAAACGATATCTTCATTCAGTCACTATTGCTTGGCGACTAAATGAAGTGCATAACACCAATTGATTGAATTTGAACGGCACAATTTCGATGCTCTAGTGTGATATCTAGATCTGGCTTCCATATAACATACATATGTACACACATACATATATGTCACGCCTTGTTCCCAATGGGGTAGGCAGAGACCACCTCTCTCGACTTGTTACGATCCTGGCACATATCTCTTGCTTCCTCCACTTTCATGAGCGTTTTCATGCATACTCGTCGGTTGCGAGTACTCTTAACATATAACACCGTAGTAATTATTACTTTTAGAGAATTTATCGATATTTATATTTATATTAATAATAATTTTGTGCAGACAATTATCGGAGAACCAGATTCACACAATAGAAAGAGATGCATTCGTCGAGCTACCCGGTCTGGAGAGATTGTGAGTACAAACTTATTAATTTAATTCATCATTAACTGACCACGCGCAAAGTTGAACCGCTGAATATTTTAGTCCTATGCCTCCTACATTCAAATCATACAAGAACTCAACGCGTTGTACATTCTCAACGATGTCGCCTAGTGTGAGGTGGAATATTTAAAAATAAGTATATTTCTCATTGTAATTTATGTTGATATGGTAAATGTAGACATATTTTGTGTGTTATTGCAGGAAACTGAGCAATAATCGTCTCGCCCATTTGCCAGACGGGCTTTTTATGAGATTGAGGCATCTCCAGAGGCTGTGAGTAATGGGGGTTGTTGCCCAATACGGTGTGGTCCCCGCAGTCTATCATCCGTCTTGTAAAATGTTAAGGCAGTTGTGTTATTAAATTTCATTCAAAAAACACATTCATTATATATGTTAAGAAAGAAAAGCCAGTATTTTGTCTATCTAATATGTTTCTTTTTTATGTGATATGTTAGCATATGTGTATTTATGATATTGGCAGATGTTTCCTATTTTTTACCTAATTTTCAGTTTCTAAAACAGAAAGAATCACATCTACCAGTTGGTACAATTTAGATATCTGACAATGATTGAAGGAAGAATATTATTTTATGTTTTTATTATATGACGAAATTCGCAGAACTCTAGTTAGGGTTGCTCTAGAAAACGGAAATTAAGTAAAAAAGTAAAATGCAAAACCAATCTGTTTCGAATCTTGCTTCAAATCGCGCTTTCATTTTTCAATATAAACATTATGTATATTTCTTAACTTAGTAAAATAACGTCAGTAAAGTAAAAAGTAAAAGTACAATAACTGTAAATGCATTTAAATTCAGCGCAGTGCCTTAATAGTTTACAATACGCCATTTTCAATTATTTTGATAGGAAATTCCGAATAATGTGTCTTTAAATCAGAACTTTGGCAAATTTTTATTCAACTATTAAATCAGTTCGTCGTTTGTCACAAGTATAATAAAATGACTTTTCACGTCATTATTTGAATTAAACAACTGTAAGTTGCATATTAAATTTCATTGTAATAGAATAAAAAATATATTATTATCAACCTATTATGATGCAATTTATGTACAAGGCTTAGAAGCTTAAGTAATTATTTATCAGCAAAGTGAAATAATAAAAAAAACCTAATAAATACTGAATACATGTGTTGAGCTTTTCATGTAAAAATACTTAAGGTATGCATAAGGTTTAAACAAAGAATAATGGATTCAAGCTCGTGGACACTTTCTAAGGAATTTCTGTGAAAATACTGAAATCAAAAGTTAAACCACCACCTGATGCTTTAGTCTCAATAACCTTAGCTTGGCCATTGACCCCGTTACGTTCAGCTCGCCGCAGACTTGCAACTAGCGACAAAATTTTCGCAATTCACCGCCTACAAATATCTTACTTACTGCGATAAAAATATATTTTTTTTACATATACCTTGTTATTCTATAACAAATTAATAGTTCTTATAATTAAAACATGTAACACTCAGAGTGAAGCAATCATAGTCTGTCTTCGCGTGCGAATTTCGCAAAAATATGTTTCTATGAATTTCGTTACAAAATGTAAAAAAAAAATTAAAGTCAGTAATTTCAAATTTAATTTGGTTTGCTTTGCAGGAATATCTACTTCCATTCAATGCATTGTTATAGAATGCATTTTTATTGACTTGATTGTTTATTTACTCTCACTAACATAAGTATTGAAATATTTTGTGGGATAATCCTAACGAAATTAAACAAACTTTCCTAGTTTGACCAGCACATTTACACCATAATATCAAAGTTATATGCTGTGTGCAACACATTTTTAATAACCACAAAATTTCGATTTGTCGCAAGTCGCATCTGTTGGGCGGGTCGCCTATGTTGTCGCATATCTGCGCTCTCCGCTTCTGTACCTCAAAAGGTTTCTTTATGTGTTTCTGTTCAATATTATTATTCCCTCATAGCTATTGGGTTATTTCGTTGTAAGCTGAAAATTGTGTTTGAGTAACACAATTTCATTGGAGGCCACTGAAAGGAGTTCAATATTGACTCATGAGAAATTCACGACTGCTGCGGCTTTCTATGGATTGTAATGCCTTTGCCAGTTTATTTGTAAAGAGGTAGTACGAAAAAAATATGATTAGAACTAATTCAATTTATTTAAAGAATAATACAATAAGATAAAAATGCTTTATGAAATGAATACGTATATTTAGCAAAAATGAAGTATACTTCCAAAATGACGACGAGCATTGGTAACGATAGCTAAATGGATGTAGTAAATCTCTTAAATTATTTACTACGTTTTGTAAAATAAAATATATAAAAACCCACGCTAAATGCTTCTGATACTGTCTCTAACACTTGCTCCTCTCTAAATGGAGTTTTTTATTATTCGTATATATAACTTTTTTTAAATTTAAGAGTTATAGAATATATTTATTTTAACATTTCAATTTTATTTATATATCTATCTCCAAAATACATTCTTTTTTTGTCATAATTTAATTAATTTTTAATATTTCTTTTCTCTCAGTTTTTCAAATTTTCAATAAGTTTGTTTTCTTCGTTAATAATTAAACATATATTTTTTATGTTCATAATGAACTGCAATATTATAGGTAAATAAATATTATATGTAGCTCGTATAAAACAAAGTCTACTGCAAAATAAATATTAGGTATCAAACATCTGAAACAATAGTATTTTATTACGAAAATGTAACCAGTCTTAATTAGTAATCTCGCAATTTCGATCTTATTACAAACAAATTACGTATCACTGTCATTTCTAAGAAATGCAATTAACTTATACGAGTAAGTCAGTTGTTAGTTAACCTAACGTAAAGAGTACGCATGACAACATTGCACAGAATCATATAGAGCTAGAGAAATTTCTAATGAACCGTCTTGGTATTAATAATATTCATTAAACAAAAGAAAAAAATATATCAGCTTTAATACAATACTTAAGTTTTATCTTACAGTATTACTTTTATATACAATATCAGATTTCTTAATTTCTATAGATACAAATTTTTAACAATTATATTGACGATAAATAAGCAAATATAACCAAGACGATACATTCGGATAACATCAATACGAAGTTTACCGATACCCTATATTCATTTGGCAGTACTGTACTTCGAATACCTTTGGTTTTATCTAAAAAAACATAAGACAAGGCATGGCATAAAATAATAATTCGACCCATTGTGAATAAAAATGCTTATGAATGTGAATAATGATGCTTACAACGAGATACTCTCAAAACACAATAATTATTGAAATCATTTATAAACCCCCGCATTATTCAGTACCTCTGGTGTGAGATAACCCGCTAATTTTCTCGTCTGGTAACACCGTCCCTAGGCTTTATATGTGGTGGCAAATGTAAATACGCTAGATTTAGTAATTATGAACTTAAACATTTATTAATGATGTAAAGGAAATGTTAATGCTAGATTTAGAATTAAGAATTCACTATGGTGGGTAATTAACACGTAACTAGATATACAAAAAAGGTATCGTAAATTTTTAACCACCACAAATATACAAAAAATTCATTCAATAAAGTACGTTGAAACATTGGTGTTGTCACCTTACATTAACGTTTATGTGTGTTTCTAATGTTCCTTGTGTTATATGAATTTGCTATTTATTTTTTTCGTTCATGTAACTAACAAGAATTCCTTGTTCTTAGATCTAAGTTTACAACGTTTTTTTTTTATCATTGCTTACCTTCATGTATTTCCTGAATTACTAATTGAAATGGTTTTATAAGCAAATAAAGTTAGGAATTACCAAACTAAACACGTTAAACCTAATGAATATAAAGTCTAATATATTAAAAAATATAATTAAAATTATGTATAAAAAAACTAGTCTAACAGCCCGTAGCCATTGAATAATGTGCCCAAAATGCAGGTAGAACTACCATGCTGTATAAGCAATACGTATTCTTTGTCGAAGAAATTGCCAGCAGTAATTAATCGTTGCTTCAACCCTTTTTGAGGGGGGACAATGACACCGTGCTGGCAAGGCGCGGCCGTGTGTGGGGCTCTCCGGTCAAGAGGACCGGTCTACCCACTAAAACTCCCCCGAGTTCTCTGGGCCCATACGGAACACATGCGGGGTGCGCTCTCGCGATTCGACCGCCATATGTCCCGGGATCCAACCAGACGACCTGAAATATCTTTGAAAACTCAATGTGTTCCTGGTGCTGACGGTCCAAATGTCTCTATTCCAAAAAGTTCAAATATATAACCGCTATCAAAGCTACTATTTACAACTTTTCAGATTTTCTGCTGATCCGCCGCTTCTTTATTTTGTCCTAAAAAGCGGGGCTAGAGTTTGAACACAAGAAACTATGCACTTAAGGCCATCTCCACTTCTAAGGAACAAAACTCATCCCATCTGCTCTTTTACTATTTACCATTGCATGATATTTTGGCCATATCACCTGAATTTTTTGATAGCGTCTTATTTAATTTTCAAAATACGAATTTCGAATGTAACACCAAATTATCGTTCTAAAATTGCGTGCTTTATTATTTGTAACTTAGAGAAAACGATCTTTCTGTCTTAAACAATTATGCCATTATTTAATTAAATAACAGAAATGGTAATATGAATAAAACAAATTCAAAATTCTAAAAGCTCCACACAAAACGATAATTTCTTACCGATGAATAATTTAAAATATGTTTTCTTTTGGCTTTAGCAATAAATAAAGCTCTATTTTTCAACAGATACATCAATTATTATCAATTATTTCCAAAAATATCTATTATTTATAAAGTTAGAAAAAAGCGGCCAATTGGCCAGTTCATCTATTTAAATCATCTGGATAGACCAGGGATAGATTATCATAACTATCGTACACATGGTCAGCTGATCTCTTTTTTAAAGTTGAATTTTCTACTATTTGTCCCAAACAAAGGTAACAAACTCCAATCTAGACCCGTCAAAATTAATTCAATTAGAATTCAATTAAACATAATTTTTGTCTTCTCTATATTCTTTTTACCATTGACTTGTTGGAAATCTAGTCTAATTGAAACTCCAATTCTGATCCAAAAGACTGAAGAATTGGCATGCTAGTAAATTCATATATATATATATTTAATGCATTATTTGGATATATTGCTAATCCCAACTAATATTATGAAAGCGAAAGTAAGTCTGTCTGTCTGTCTGTTACGCTTTCCCGCTTAAACCTCGCAACCGATTTTGATAAAATTTGGTACAGACAATCTTTAGACCCTGAGACAGAACATAGGCTACTTTTTATTTCGAAAAAAAGGGATGAAGGGGTTGAAATAGAGGTTGAAAGTTTGTATGGGATTTCTTAATTTTAAAAGATTAAACCATGAAACTTTATATTTAAGCACTTGATAAGAAATCATTAAACATCAGGGGGTGAAATAAGGGTTGAAAGTTAGTATGCAAGTTCGTCAAATATCACGTTATAAGAAACAAAAAATCGTTTGTTCTAGCATTTTGAAATTTTTACTAGTGTGGGGTACACTGGTAAAAATTTCAAAATGGGTGTGGGGACCAGGATTGACAAAAACTAATTTTACGCGGGTGAAGCCGCGGGCGGAAGCTAGTATATTATATATGGCACATCTGGAGACCGAAGCACGGCCCAGATCTCGGCAAAGTCGAGAGCTTTCTTACAATCAAAAAACGTCAATCATACCAAGTAGTCGATAGAAAAGTCTTTTTATTTTAAACTCTATCGATTTATGTAAATCTTTTTTTTTTTGGGTACGCCTTTGCATGTTTTTCGGTCCAATAGTTCATGTGTGGTAAACTAATAAATGAATCATCCAGAGCACGTAATTTTGTTTTGTACATAGATACCAATAAGTACTTAATTATATAAAATGTAAAATAGTGACTAAACAGTAAATCCTTATCGTAAGCGTGTCCCAATCGCAGGCCCTTGCCGACAGGATACATCCACACAACATAATAGGCTAAATCTGGAGCACAATGGGAAATTTTTATTGGTGCGTGCTCGCGCCTCTAGTGCGGGGATTACCACGCTCTTTGTGTCGATAAAATCCTGCTACGAACTGCCGGCCATTCATACATCATCATCCATGTTTTCTATGCGTATTCATGAGCAAAAAAATTGAATTCACATTCGATTCAAACGAGCCACGTTTGTTTGACTGTCGTATGTAACATTCAAAAGGATAATAGTTTTTGGGTGGATAATAAATTAGTCGTTGGTAGTAAAAAATAAAAGTCACGTTCGGTATAAATCCAATGAATTGCTGATTCTCTTGAACATTTTGATATTTATAGTCGGATTGGTAATGAATATTGTAATTTTGGCATTTATTGGTAATATTTTTTAAGTAACTTAAAAGGCAAATTACAAGTGCTTACCGTAAAGTTAAGATTGTCTATTTTTAAAGCCTATAGAACAGGGTAAGCGAACCTGTATGCATCAACGTGCCATTTTTTCTAAAAAAAAGTTTAATGGGGTCATTCGCGTGCCATCAAATAATTTTGACTTTCTGATTATTGGCAAAATAATAATTATAAATACTATCAAAACTCTTTATTAAATAAAGTAAGCAAAAGAGGTACATTTTGGTATGTTTATATTAAATTTCAGTAAAATTAGTGTGACTTCTAAATTATAAAAACAAAACTTACTGCCGCCGCGCTGCCCCCACCCCGCGCACCGAACACTCCGCAGCGTAGGAGCATCGCGTTCGATCGTCTTAAATACCTAATTCTGCGACGTGCCCAAAATATTGTGTCGCGTGCCATCAATGGCACGCGTGCCATTGGTTCGCCTACCCTGCTATAGAAGGTATGTTTTATTTTCAGGCCCACATGTCGTGCTTAACTCAAGACATTCTGAAAAAAATTACGTTTAATTCAATCTTCAATCTATAGATTTTTAAATGAAAATGCGATCTGCTTTCGTATTATCAATGGAATTTATTGATTCCTCTTTTTTTAAATAAAAAAAGAGGAATCCATAAATTCCTAACTTCCCTCCAAACAGTAATGGGTAGTGAGGTCTTTGACCACCAGATTAACGAAAATATCCACTCAACAGCTGTTTCTATTGTATATCTTTGATTGACTACTGCATATCATTTATTTGTGATAATACGAAAGCAGATCGCATATGTTTGAAACATACAATGCAAACCTGATTTAATTATTTTTATTTTGAATCTACCAAAACTGGACACATCTTAATCTTAAGATGATAAAGCTTAAGATTTTTTTGGTTATTTATTTTAAAATCGGTATATTTAAGTGCATACTTTTTCATATCCTTTTATGAGCAGCTCCTTGCACAAATCATACCAAACATGCTTACCAATTGATACAGCTATGGGCATATGTCTCTCCAATATCTGTATTGTCTCATTTTCTCCTTCATTGTAAACAAACGATTATCAATTTTTTTTTTGTTAAGCTTGGTTAATCAATATTTTTTCATATTGGAAACGTTAACATTATTTTTGAATTTGATAAAAATGTTCACTATGTCGAATGCAATCTTAATAGACTGATATTTTTTTATTAAATTGCGAATTGAACAGCACCGCCTCAATATTTCAGTCTTACTTAGTATAAACAGTATGTCAATTTTAAAAGATGTGTTTTGATATTAATACAGATAATTTAAACAATATTTGAAAGCCTTTCATTTATATACAGTAATTTAAAAGAACTTCAAATTGCAAAGATTGAATAAAATATCAAATATAAAACATCGGTAATATATACATATCTAATATAGTAGAGATATTATCGACGTTCTATTCAATGCAACTATCCAGTCACTACACTAGATGCGTACGCGCCGAATCTTAGCTGTCACCTATACGGCGTAGCATGATAAATGCGCATGTGAACCGATGCGTAAATAGAACGGATATAATATCGTATTAACGTATTATCGCGTGCTGCATCTTAAAGGTTCAAGTTATGTTACTCTTAACTGAACCACTCTCTAGGTAACGACTTAAAATATAAAAAAAAACTTGGCTATATATGTATATGAAATTGCTGTAAATGTAATAGTATTGTGTGCATACTGGTTGTTTGATAATATATAGATATAAAAATATGCTATGGTGTTATAATCTCTTGGGCTCTCTTAACAAAGTGCAGTCTATAGAATACCTATAGATTGCCAAATAAATAGTATTTCAATTTTTATTCTGGACATATAAAAGTACTTATTTTGTAACAAATTATATCTACTGATTTTTCAACTAGGTATATAATATAGAATACGAAACAGAATTACTGACATTAAGATTTAAATTAAATCCTAAGTATTTCGTTAACTTAATGGAAACATAATTTACGCCACATAATCTGTGAATCAAAATGAAATAACATTAGTGGCGAACTTGCCGTTGCCCTGCCAAAAACCTACTGCAGCCATGTTGTTTTAATTATGAACATCCGGTCTGCGGCAAAATGTCACTGCTTCCGGTCAATGATAAATTCAAGCAGTCCATGCTTTATGTCCGCCTGATATGTTTGTGTTATTTATAAATTATTTACAGTCAGTGGTGGATATTTCACATTGTCATTGTTGACTATGATACCGATATATATCACATATTATGCTTTCAGAATAGTTTGATAGTAATGTTGTATAATAAGTCACACGTCAAGCTGTACTGTTTATCTTTTTTATTGTTTTAATCTAATCCCGCTTATATCGCTCGCAATTATTAGTGCAAACGTAGAGTTTAACGAGTTGACTATTATATATGTATGTATATCTAAACAAATAGCTTTCAACTTGACAGTAAATGTACAATCAATGCCACAGCATGTTTGACACTACAAAATCTGCTACGTTCCTATGTCACGTCCAACATCACGTCACTTTGAATAATAATATACTCTTGTGGATTCTTTTACACACTACCATTAGCATTTCGGATTGCTGTGGAAAATAACAAAGTTATGTTGAGAATGAGATAGGGTGGCCATAATACTGTGCCTTTTTTTTT
This sequence comes from Scirpophaga incertulas, assembly GCA_036419045.1. NCBI lineage: Eukaryota > Metazoa > Arthropoda > Insecta > Lepidoptera > Crambidae > Scirpophaga > Scirpophaga incertulas. Next base: position 7,960,394 of record CM071636.1, read on the forward strand.
TTTTTTTGTTTCCCTGAGGAAAATGCATTAAATTGCATACCCCGGCTGTGGCGAGCCGGGGTTATGTGGGGCTCTCCTCCCCAGAAGGGGGAGGCCTACCCACTAAAAACCTCAGGGATGGCCTTCCTCAGGCTTGTAGGGAGCCCCCGGGAACAGAAAGCTTCTTCCGGGAACCCCCAGCCTCCGCTCCCCCGTCGACACAGGGGAGCCCTCCTCGGGGGAGGCTTACTACCTCCCCCGGTCTCCTCCACCGACGACGCCCCCGGCCACGGAAGGGGCGTGGTCCATCCCGGGTCGCCGTAGCAGTCGCGACTTACTCGCGCCCGCCGGCGACCCGCGGCGGCGCCGCAGCTGTGCTACCGAGCCCGGCGCCGCTTTCTTCGAGCGGGATCGGCCATCTCCCGACCCCGCTCGGCGGCCTCCTTCTGGAGCATCACTGCCTCACAGAAGGAGGCCACAGCCCTCCAACCTCCCTCGTCCGCCAGCATTGCCGCAATCAATGCTGGCGGAGACAGATCTCGCCCAATCTCTGCGACCAAGACTCGGCGCTCGGAGGCCCACGCGGGGCACTCCGCCAGCGTATGCTGGGCCGAGTCGAGGTCGGATGCGCAGTGGTGACAATGTGTCGATCCCTCCCGTCCTATTCGACACAGATACTCACCGAAGCAGCCGTGCCCGGTGTCTGAGTATCTGAGTCAATCGGTAGGTGACCTCCTCCTTCCCGTGGAGCCAAGCTTCGAGGTGCGGGAGTACGGCACCGACGGCCCGCTGGCGCGCGCAGATCCGTAATTCGAGCTGCGCACGCCAGGCCGCCACAATCCGTCGGTGCCACTCCCGCTTAGGCACTTCGTGCGCGGGTTCCAGGGCGCTCCCCCCATCGCCCTCCCGGCCGACACGCCGCGACGCATACGTCGCCGCGTACATGTCGGCCAGGATGTCGAATGGGGGGATAATACTGTGCCTGGAATACAGCTGTAAGTCCAAACTGTTGCTAATGCGGCCGACTTAATATTTATCACGTAACACTTATTAGACTTTAGCCTAAGGCCGGTCTAAGGTCAAAATGTAAAGTCAGCCTGACGTATGATTGATGAATCCGTCCAGAAGTCAGGCGACTATTAGTTTTAAATTAAGAATAACAACTTTAGTTGGTGCTTTAAAAAGGAAAATGTTACGTTACTTCACGTCAAATAATATTCTTAAGGTAATTGATGGGCTTTCACAGTTAAAACTCGGGTAACAAATATACCCAAAAACCACACCTATAAACATTTTTGTTAAACAACCAACTAACATGCGTTGTTGTTGCATCGGTGGCACTGTGGTTTGGGTACGTAGTCTAAGAATGTGATGATTCAAAGAGCCCGGAGTCGATCCTGCCATGAACCAATGTGATGTCGCTCATTGAATTTACTGCGTGTAATTATCTAACGCTTCTACGGTGAAAGAATAGTATATGATATTAGTGCGTTATGATGATTATAGTAATTGAGACGTATAACGTACGACGTTTTTTAACACATATGCGAGGAAACAGAAAAAAATATATTTAAATAAACTTAATCTGTGAATGCATACTGTTGCTTTCCCGCCATTTTAACAGCGCGCTAGCGCTGCCCACTGACTGGCGCCGCGCGGCGATTAGTTCGAAATTTGAATAGCAACAGCGCGCGAAACGCAAATAATACTGTTATGGGATTTGTATGGACTATAACTTAACTATTTGTTTCGGTAATACACGCGTTTTTTATGACCCGCTTTACATATTTAAAACCGGTGGAATATCATCAGCTTTACGAGCAAAGGTGTTAAAAAACATCATAAAGCAACCTGCATACACTTGCAAAGAAAATTCAAAGATATTGTATTCAACCAATCCGCACCGGGCCAGCGTGGTTGACTAAGGTCCTAATTGCTCTAACATTAATTAGAGTAGGCTCGTGCCCCAAAGTGGGGACGTATATTGTTATTACCGTAAGCTTGTGAGCCTCCGACTAGCTAACTCTTCTTCAGCACGGTAAATCAAAGTCTACAAATGTAATATATATTATTATTAAAACATTCTTTACCAATTTTTAATTATCAAACCTAAAATGCTCTCTCCGCATGACAACTCTTGTCATGTCAGGAACACCGTTTAAAGTATTTTCCAAAAACCATGAAGCACAAAATGCGACCTATAACGGTGTTCCTGCTACAATATGAACTAACAAGCAATAGCTACTTTGTAAATTTATAGGGTAGGTAGTAGGGAGGTAGGGAAAAATAATTGGGCGATTCAAAAGAGCTATAAAGTCATACTTGAATAAAGTTAATTTTGTTTTGATTTGATATGTGATTGAGGTAGACGTGAGAGGTAATACGCCTGCGAAGAGATCCCTATGTGTACCGAGAGTGCGAAAAGTCGGACCCCCCACTGTTTTTTGTAGGTAGCTCGTCGAACGGAAAGTCCCAGATAACCACAGGGTTCCCACACCCCTGTAGTAGCTTTAAAAGGTTTTTTCCTGGATTATCCAGATTTTCCGTAAATTCGTTATTGGAATGTATAACAAAGGCGAATATCACAGAATCGAATCAGAGAGGTATAGAGAAGAACTCTATACCTCTCTGATTCGATTCTGTGATATTCGCCTTTGTCAAGGTGATGATGGCGAATACTGATGCATCTTAAATAGCTTCTAAACCTACATATAGGTCATAAGTACCAGGTAGTGCATCTGATGGCTCCCATTTGTATACCACTATGGACCCGGCACTCGCACGATGAATCCATGGTATATTAATAGATTTTGTCTCAATAATATTTACAGTAGGTTATATTAAACTAGATGATTAAAGTATTGCCAAACAAAACCTTGCGTACTTCTACAACCCTGGTAAATAATGTCTTCCATCGTACCATTACTTACTATCCGGTAAAAACAAAAATAACAGTATTCTGGATAAGAATGAGACACTTTTCTTATCTTTGTCTTGCAGAATAAAAAAGGGAAAGTCTGATAAACACGAAAAACATTTCAACAGTGCCATCGATGCACCATAACACGAACAGCAGTGGGCGCACTCCCCTTAGGAAAATTAAATGGCAACCATGAATTATATATCCAGAAGTAGTGATGCGCCAGCTAAACGGATACTGATACGGATACGGTTATTTTACAAACAATATAAAACAGGAATACGTAATAATCTTTATATATATAAATCTTCTGTGTGTGTGTTAGTCATTGAACTCGCCCCTAACCCTAAACGGCTGGTACGATTGTGATAATTTTTTTTATGTATATTCCAGGGGGTTTGAGGATGGTTAAGATTTACAATACGGTCATCTAGATTTTGTTTTTTTTAGTCTGTGGGACAGGACAACGTCTGTCGGGTCAGCTAGTGGTAATATAAAGACCAATAACACATTAATTGGTATAGTATTACAGACTACACCTAGACAAAACCATTATGAACGACCTTAAGATGAATTTAAATTTAACTGATTAATAGAAAAAGCTATTGTAGTATTATATAGAGCATTTATCAATATGACAAAATATTGTGCTACAACTAATAACACTAAAACGATGAAAAATATCTCCGCGTAGATACGGATTAGTTAGTATTAATAGCATAATTATTATTAGTATTATTAAGACGAAGAAAATAATATTTATCGATGCCTACACAAACAATAAATTATTTGAACTAAGTAAATGATCATTTTTTTAATTTATTACGTGGAAGATTTTTCGTGACAGTAATTCCCTTAATACGACATTGTATTAAATCAGTAATTAAATATTCATAAAAAGTAAGTAAGTACTGAGGAGGTATTTTACATATAGTAAATCTTCTTCTTATATATAAAAATGAATCGTAAAATGTGTTGGTAAGCTCATAACTCAACAACGCCTGGACCAATTTGGCCAATTCTTTTTTGTTAATGTTCGTTGAAGTTCAAGGAGGGTTTTTACAATGAGGAAAATTCGAATAATTATCGGAAATACCCTAAAAACAGCCCTTTTATTTTCCCCATGCAAACGTTTTCTAACTAAAACGTACATTCGAATTGAGCTTTATTGTTATTGTATAAAGTTCATATTGCAAGCACTCACTGTTGTCTAAGCAATGAAGGTGTGTTCCTTACATCAAAGAGTCAATTTGCGCTTTATTAACGCTACATATAGTTGAAATTCATCATATCTATCAAAAAGTGTGCGTGCGTGCGTTGGAGCACAGAATACATCGTTGGAGGATTTAATGTCACGTTCCAAAATTGAATAGCCACAAAATGTAAAATGTAATAGGTCATTTAGACTTTTTTTGCGATTTGGTTGGCTATGCGACATCAATCAATCAATACATAGTATAAACAAAGTCGCTTTCGCTGTATGTCCGTATGTATGCTTATAGATCTTTAAAACTACGCACGGATTTTGAGCGGTTTTTTAATAGATAGAGTGATTCTTAAGGAAGGTTTGTATGTATAATAAATGCATAATATAGTAGAGAAACACTGATAAATTTAAAGGTTTCTAATGTGATGTCGTAAATAAGCACGTTTTTTTGCGCTTATATTGCAAACGCTGGCTGAACCCTACGAGATAGACCAAATAATGTACTACAGTATTGTACAACTTACAAATCCACAAAAAAGTCCGCGATAGTATATGTCTATCTCTTAGGGATACCCACCATAACCATTTTTTCACTGCACCCGTGCGAAGCCGGGGCGGGTCGCTAGTTTCTCTATAAAATAATTAGAACAAAAAACTGCCACTTGTACAATCTTTTTGACGGACGAAGTCTGTCGGGTCCGCTAGTATAATATAAAGTAATCGCATATGCACAATTTTCGGATTCCATAGGTTCCAGTTTCCAGTCTCGGTTAATGGACGGATATTTTCACCTTAATCGTGACTGTTAAGATATATATCTGTAAAAATATTTCAATGTATATGTCTATCCGTCTCTCTAGCTAGATCCTATAACACAAGTCTTACTTTGGGCATTTATTTCTGCAGGTAATGATAAACAAGTTATAACGACAAAAGAATCTCATGCATATATCCGAGTTTATCCGTAGTTCACGTCACTTGCCTATGTCCCGCGGGAACTGACTCCTTCGCAATTTCGCGTCTATTATTTTTTTAAAACGCCCTGGAGGTTAGGTAGCTGAATATATTGCTAAGGCATTTGCCTCTTGTTGGAATAGATAGAAAGAAAATTTAAATATTGTGCTTCATGTATTATATATACAATAGGATTTTTTTATAAACGTATAAAAAGTTTTTATATTTATTTAATAAACTAAAACAGCATCTCATCCTTGTTAAACTTATATCATATTTAAATTCTTCTTTTCAGCCAAATCAAAGATGATAACTGGGCATCTACGTAAAAACATTGATTGTCATTTCATTCAGTTTCATTCAAATTAATAAAGAAAATACAATTTAACTCTATAAAAAAATTTCATTTGTATTTTAAATTCATCCGGATAACTTATTTAATATAAATAAAGTTTTACATCTAACAGAAAAACATATTAAAACATAGTTTTATGAATGTATTATCAAATGCTGTTTTAGAACGCACTTTGTTTCAATCGTCGTAATACTCGTAGTACGATTTATTCTTTTGTTCAATGTTTATATTTTGTGACGTCATTTAAAAAATATATTCATATTTGTGGCGTTTTTATATATTATCCTTATATGCAAAACCGATAGAATGCGACAAACAAATTTGAAAATTATACTATAGAAACTAATGGAGGACAATGCAACTGTAGCAAATTACAGACAACAGCTTGATGTTATCTGTAATTTTTTCGCCTAAATAGGTTGTTAAAATTGTGAACTGCATACAGTATCTTTCGATACAAAATATTGTATTTTAGTAAAAGTAGATGATACTGTTTGAATGGCCAAGTGGTTTTCGGAACCCAGGTCAAAATTTTGCATATAGGTATGTTGTTCTTCTGGTCGAGTTGAGTAAAAAATGTAATGGTCGCAAAAAAAGGTTAACGACTCATTTTCCGGCTAGGGGGCTCTGAAATCTGAATTAGAAAATAGTGGTTTTCGGCAGAATCAGCAGATTTGTGGATGTGTTGTTTTTGTTTACTACCGATTGTTTTTTTATTACGTTTTATTATTACGTTAGTTTACAGAGAAAATTGTTCTTTATATACTATTCTTTTTCAATTCTCATATTCGAATAGTAGGTACTTTATAGGGCCGGACGAGAAAAGCTCAAGTTATTACTTCCATCTGAAAGTCGGGATTTTTTTTTTTTCAAAATAGATATGCATTTAGAAACAAAATGCTATGGTCTGGAGAGTATTTAAATAGCCAAATAAAATTAGAAAAAGTTAAGAAATACATACAAGGCAGAAGGGGCAGAGGTAGTGATGCGCGGTTCCATATTTAAATTCAAAAAGCTATGTATCTCTTTAGCAGAATACTAACTTTAAGCTATGCCGAAGTTCAATATCTTGATTCTCTTGGCTAATGCTTAGTTAATTAAAAATGAGTAGAAGCGATTCTGTAATGTTGAAACCAGATTCGATTATAGACAAGGCAAATATAACTAGATACTTTATACTGAGCTTTTTCATAAGTATTTCATACCCTTGATATCTTAGATTTAGATTTGTTTAAACAAAGTTCCTTAAAATTACTTAGTATTTTATTGTAGAAAGATATTTTTGTAGAATATTTGTGGACTGAATAAATATTGGTAGGTATCACAAAGTGTAAATGTGTTGTGTTCTCGTACATGTATTGTGACGCAACTGTCATAATATATTTTTATTAATTTTGTTGTTGTAAAAGAGGTTTTAAATTACTTGAACCCTAGAGCTCAATGTCATACGATAACAATTTTCCATAACATCTAGTTCTTACCAAAGTTTATAACAAAGTGTTAGCATTAAAATATTTAACTTAAACGTTAAAAAACGACGGAAAGTATTCTTTCCTAAATGTCACCAAACCCTTGTGCGAAGTTGTCACTAAAAAAATTCCTGCGAAACTTAGTTTCCGCACCTGCGGCGCCAAACGGAAAATCCGTAGCACCTGTAAACCGCAAATTCCCTGGCAATTAAACAGGCGGGCGTACAAATGTTGAAGCACAAATGAAAAATGTTGAACGCGGGAAGCTGGGGCGGATACACTTTGTGCTCTACAAGGGCTCATTAGGCTCTCGCGGTTCCGTCATGGCGGCGGCGTTTCCGCTAAGGATGTCTCTTGAAAATAGGAAATATCGATAGTTTAAGTTTTTGTTATCGATAGTAATTAAAATATATTGTCTTACAATTAAGTTTTTTTTATACCATAATCGTGGCACACATATGGAATCATGGGCTCATGCTACTTAAACCTGTAACGTCACTGATTAGTTCAGGTGAGACAACACCTGGTTACAATGGACTCATGGGCCATTGACAGATTGCTCACTACTATACTTTACTAAATTAAAAATCAATAAATCTACTTATTTTACAAAAACAATTGATATTATTATGGTGAAACTGAAAAAAATATTATCAAAAAATATGCAAAATACAACTTTATGAGATGTAAACTTAAAACTGTGATGTAATTCTAGTCACAATAAACTCAATAAAATAAAACAAAGAAAATACTATTTATATTAATAATAAGCAGGTATTTAAACCCTAATAAATCTCATTGGCATTTAAACCTATCATCTCAAAGAAATATAGCTGTTCCTATTTACGAAGATGATATCATTTATAACCAAATTAAGAGGATCCCATTTTGATCGGATCAAAAGAAATTTTGGTGGTCGGTAACAAATTAAGGCAATAGAAAATAAAACTTTAGTGTTGTGCATAATAATTATAGAATATCGATAGATAAATACATATTTTATACATAAACCAAGTCATGTTAGTTACATCACTTGGAACTCAAAAACAGCAGATTCATCATCAGGAATCATATGCGTTAAAAATATTAGAATAATTCTTCAAATATTAGAAAACGCATAGAGGTATGTTATGTAGAAAATGAAATACCGCCATCTTCCACAATTGACAGCTAACATCACCCTTTCTACTACATTAATTACAAAGGAATTTCTGTGGGGATAAAATTTGTTTATTTACTCGTAGTTGTAATTTGTTTTATTTTCAACGCGATCCTACACAACTTCAATATCTTGTATACTGTGAGCTAACAATTATTACAATGAGATTACAATAATTCTAAAAAAACGAAATGATTGTCATCAACTTATTATCGATAATACATCTATCATTTGAGTATAAATGTAAATTAACATTACAACATCACTAGACTGACTCCACTTCCGTCCGCCATTACCGAGCGCACTAATTACCTAAATTAATTATTATATAAGTCGCTCGGATTTTAATTAGAACAAGATGGAGGCAGCACAATGGCGCCCATGATTGTAATTAGGTTACTGAGAGTTACCTCAATGGAGTTTTGGAAACTTTTTTCGTAAGACCCTTATATTCATTTATTATGCAAAAAGTATGCATTGAAAATAGCGAAAGCCGTTTATTTGGTTAATTGACTTAATATGTACGATGTAAAGTATCATTTACACATACCCATGCCTCATATAGGTAGTAAAGAATCGAGTTTTATTTATCTGTCAAAATTGCAATTTTTTGTTTATTAAATAATATCACCTTTTAAAAGTGATTTAAAATTCTATTAATTAACAGTATTTCTTTAAATTCTGGGACCTCAAAAACGAACATATGATATATTATTGTCACTTAGTCACACGTCTCACTTTAACTTCAGTGTGTATGTAAGTTAGAACAGGGCGTGGCGTGATAAAGACAACAATATAGGGAATTTGTGTTTTCAGAATGTAGAAGCGAAACGTGGTGACACATGTATGAGACACGCTTTTAGTTTGTTGCTTTAAACCAGTGATTCCCAAAGTTGACTATATGGACCCCTAGCGAGTCAACCTGCAAGGGTAGACCCCTTGCAGGGGCCGAAATCAAAATTTTTTGGTCTATGAAATGAAAATGGGGATCCACGATAATGCATCTCAACATACACTCTCTTCTAATAAAATATCATATACATTATTTATAAAAGTACCTATGAAGAAAAACAATTATTATATATGTTTATAAAATTTTGCAAGTTATTTATAAGTTTGTAGACATTCAATATCAGGTAAATAGAGGATCTACCCAAAACCGAGTCTACGACACTCCTCTTTCCTCCTCCTCTGCTTTAGACTATAGCTGCGTTAAAGGCTTTATAATGCTTTGTTAAGACAAAGCTAAAAGTAATAACTATTTTCAATAATAATAAACATAAATATAAAAGTAGTTTCCGAATATTATAATAACATGTTCACTTTATGTAGACCGTGACTTCGTTATAGATCTATTTGCATTAATACATGTGAAATGAAATGGAAGAGATATGAAAACATGAATCAATTCCTCTAAGAGCAGCTCAGCAATGGTTTAAATTAACGAAGAGAAATAGTAAATATTGTTACACAGATTAACATAATTATTATTATTCGAAATCAATAATCCGTATACTACATTATCTGTGTGCATAAAACCATAGTTTAGTAAAAATAACATCCCTTTTTACTAAGTTATTATTAAAGAATCTTAAGAAAAACTGGACGTCCTAAAACAATTCCGGTAAATGGAAGTGTTGCCTTCGTCACCTAAGCACCGAAGCCAAGTATTGGAAAGCTCTAAATCCGCCATTTGCCCATTCTCACGCTTCCCAAGATGGCGGCTAATGGACTTTCTGGCTACAAAACGGTGCACCGATAAACCGCGAAATACTACGCTTTGTTTAAGCTTTCAAAATGGCTAGGGTTGCCACTACATAACGAAAAATTAACTTTTCTGTTTAGGGCTTAGAAAATCTATATAGTTATAAAGCACCAACACGTGAACATTTCCCAAAAAAATTATAGGGCCTGGTTTATTTTTGATTCATTAGTAGAAAAATTTTATAAGTAAGGTGCGAAAGATCTTAATTATTACAAAACATCAAAAGATTCAATATTATTGTAAAAGTATCAGCATTTTTAAATGTGTGAACATGCTGTGTTGACGTTCCATCTCAAACATATTCTTTGCAGGTGAAATATTCATGTTTTGGTTTATATTAACGATTTTTATCGATCAAACATAATGAAGAATGTTGCATGTCAATCTCCACAAAGGTTTAATTTTAATTACACTAAAGCTCATATTCTAAAGTCCAACTTAAACTCAAATCGTTACTTGAGTACAGTTGAAAAGGGATAGTGCTAACCCACATAACGCCATCCGTTTCTAACTCTATAATACAGGTCTAAAAATATGATTTCGTCGCTAAAAATGCCTGCTATTGGTGTTATTGATTATTTTTCTTAAAAATATTGCATTTATTACAACATTTGCAACATTTATTATTGCACACTACAAGTCCCAGTACAGAGGCCATTTTCTACCATCGAACTTTCCGATATTGTTGTTGCACAGAGAATTTCAACAACATGAATAAAATAATGTTTTGCGTTTAAAGTAAGCCGTGAAAAACTACCTTTACTGTTTATTTATTATCTAGATGTAAAATCAGTTAAAAGTCCACTGCAGATTCTACAAATATTTCTATACATAAGTACATTTTTCGGTAAAGAGACTGACTGTATCTTTATATTTATTGTTATGGTTTCGTAACCATCTCTGCAATTTAATCAAGCGAGTCACAATTATGAATTGAAATCAGTTACAAAATATTAGGAGCGATATCTAGGTTGACCAAAATTTTAGAACTTACCTGATTAGGAAATTGTCAATGGCAACTAATTGTTTCTATATATAGTAATAATATTTAATTCTATTGTTACATGAAATGAAATTTTAATTAGCAAATGTATAATTTTCTCTGTAACCTTCGGATTAATTATTTCTTACTGACAATAGATTATAGAAAGTATCCAGCATGGTAACAATCGATTTTCAATCACCTATTTCTGACCCATAAATAATTCACGCAGTGAAATCGTTAGCTATTCGTTACTTTACTAAAAGAGCCAATGGATTATTACCAAGAAGTAATTGATTTAATGACTTTAACATTAATTGGGTCACTGAAATATTAAAAGTGACTTTTCACTATGGGTTTATAATATAAATAATATATATTAAAAACAATTATCTTTCACAGTTTTTGCTACTTCGACTGCAGGAGACCTATTTTTGAATTACGAATGCGATTTCGAAATCACCGCTAACTAAATTCCTAAACAACCAATTTTTGAAAGTCGATCGCAGAGCTGCCAACATAGATAAAATACAGACATAAATGTAAGAGTTCGGTTCCACGCAGAATGTAGCCACTGCCGGTTATTGCCGGCTTAACCATTATTGTAGACTGAAAAATCAACACATCAACTTCAGACTCTTGTAACAAAACACAACATTTCCAGAAGTGTGAATTACGAGTGGGTGAGGGCACTCGTAATGAAATTACATCCATGACTAAGGTAGTCACATAAGTGATATTCAAAAATACGAATTATTGAAAATCGGTGATTATTAGTCACATCGGTAATTTCGAAGTCGCATTCGTATTCGCATTCGTATTCGTAAAAATAGGTCTCCAGGTACTGCTGGCCTATAGTAGTTATTTAATGTTGCATAACATTTTGACCATATCGCTCATATCGTTTGATTGCAAGAAATATAGATATGTTGTTCAGTTCTTCGTTCCAGCATTTGATACTACTTACTGATGATTTGGCTAAAACTTATCTTGCCTTGAAATTTATTATTTAGTTAGTTTAATGTCTGAGATGTGTTACTAGAGTTTCATAAAGTTTGATTTCATAATTATTTAACGAAACATTAGTAGGAAAACAAAATTTTTAATAATACACACACTACAATTTCTTAGGAAAGGCTATTTTAGCTTGTCAATAAATTAAAGATATAAATCTTTATGTCGAGAATAATTGCATATTTTACTATATATCTCGAGATATAATATACATTATATTCGATAGTGAAAAACCAGCTTAACTTACTTAGAAAGAGCGTGAAGAAATGTAGGATAGCTTTTCGCCTGTGTCTTGTTGTCGACTTTGCACACAATTATGCAAATTGAATACAAATCAAAAGAATGTATTAAGTTTTCCAAAAATTTTAAGAAACTGATAGAGGTTGAAAAATATTGTTTTAAATATTCTCTAAAGTATAATATCTATTGTATAATATTTTGTGAAAAAAGTCACGACTTGCAGACATTTTACTGCAGATTCTGAAACGTGTACATGGCAATATTTCAGGGACTTGAGCCGCAACGAATTGACTGCGATAAGTCGGCGCACGTTCCGCGGGTTGACTGCACTGAAGAGCCTGCACCTCGACGGAAACCACCTTAAGTGTGTTGACGAGAAGGCCCTGGAGCATTTGAAGAGTTTGGAGCTGCTGTAAGTTCTTAAAGTCCTTAAAACTTTTAACATTTTGCGATAGTCTCCTTTATTTTAATTCATGCAACTAAAATAAAGGAGTACTATATTTTCCCCTAAAACTCGAATTAACTATAGTAACTTAAGTATAGAGGACACGCTACAGAGCAATACAAACAAATACAAATATCTATATATCTTCCAGTGGTATGCGTTTTAAATATCCGAAATGTAAGACAAAAAAAAAGCACCTTTTACAGCTTTTTTCATATTTATTGTTTATGTGTCACATGTATGTTGTGGAACACCTTTATTTTGCGCTTTGTAACATGATACTCATGTATTGTCAGTTTCAGTACTGCATCGATATTTTGTGGTACAATAACCGTAATTTGTCCGTGAACATAAACCACCCACGATCAAACTCAGACAAAGAGAGTTACTTTCGCATTTATATTATTAGTAAGGATGTTAAGGTTTTATATTTTATTTATGAAGTATAATTTATTTTAAATACATACAGTGGTTTTCAATGTTGCTTCATCCCCTAAATCTAAAATGAGTTAATAGAACTTGCGTTATCCCACCTCGAAAGTTATCGTACGAAAAAATTAAATCTAATGACAAACCAATTTTCAAAATGACGTCACTGTGATAAAACAATCAACAGTTACATGAAACAAACTTTATTCTACATCCAACCATTTTCAAATTTTGTTATTACTTCTTAAATATTGTTCTTTATGTGGACAGTTCCGGATACATAAACAGCAGCCCTTGTAGTCTACGTTTTTGAATTTCGAAATTCGACTTGGTTCAAGATATACTGACTCAAGTTGTCAAGTGTACTTAAATTTATTTCTCGTATTTGTCGGCAGCAGACATGTGACATGAAAAATAAACTACAGCGACCGTTTATGCAACTACCCTTTTTGAAGCTGATTACATATATTAAGTATTCTGAGAAGCGTGAGCTTACAGCGACTATGATATACGAGATAGTAGTCGATGTAGCCACACATAACTTTGTGGGATAGGGTGCGATAACGATATATCGAATTTTTGTATTCGGAATCAGACCCTGATCAGATGTCGAATACTGATAGAGCTAACGTTTTTCTGTTATTCAAACCAGAGGAAGACTTATTACTTATTAAATAAGGAAAAAAATGTTAGTCTTATGACTATAAGTTGTGAAAAAATCATTGATTAAATAAAATTACTATAGCAGCAACCATCTCAAATATGATCTGAAAATTTGAGAATATCTTTACACATAAAATGCTGTTGTTGAGCAAATTTTCAGTTCGAGTTATAAATATGGAATATGAATTACACAGCACTGTTTGTATAGACTATGACTTGTTACGAATATAGCCTGACAATACGTTTCCAATCTGTATTGTTGCAAATAAGTATAACTAATCATAATACCAGGTCGAAACGAAACTTTCTTTACTTCTTCAATAAATCATACATACATATACTGTTGCATCTTTCTCATGGCGATAGGCAAGGATCACAGTTTTCCACTTACTACGATCTAAACATACTTCCCCAGCTTCCTTGATCTTCATTAATACTTTATCATCTTTAATATTATAAATCGTGTAAGATAATCTGTACTCGACGGCTAAATTGAATTCCAATAATTTTTCCAGAACACTGAACAACAACAATCTGACGTACCTCGCTCTGGAACCAGCTATTGTCTCCCGTCTGCACACGCTGCGGCTCACGGACAACCCGCTGGTTTGCGACTGCCGCGTAGCTCGCCTGGCAACTGCCATCAGAGCTGCCACCGTACCCGGAGTGGGAGCTAGGTGGGTTTCTTCAGTCGTATATAGGTGGACTAAAATGCTCAAGAGTATTCCCATTAGTCACCTACTCACTGTTTCCATCATAACAGCCTCGTGGCGGTTGTCAGAGCCTCGTGGGTCCTTTCACTGATAGCAACCCTTTTTTTACTTCGCGGCCACGAATTTGACTCGTATTGTGTACAAAAATAAATATCTAAGTATTTATGAAGAGTGGTGTCATTTCAATACAATTATACATTTTGTCTGCAGATGTCAAGCACCAGCCGCACTGCGAGGCTCGTTGCTGAGTGACCTAGAACCACACGAGCTCATCTGTAATGGTGAGAAGACGTCATGAAAATGGTTATATCTTATCACTTTTTAAGGCTGATATACTAGACAAACTATAAGTCTTAGCAAATTTAGCATTGGAAAAAATATGAAATATCAGACTACAATAAAAACACTTATATAATAATGGCTTAATCAGTATAACCGGAAATAGACTACCAGGTTTATCTGCTTAGTTATTTCCGCCTATTTCTATCACAAAGTAGCAATGCTCGCATTACTGTGCTTCGATTTAAATGTTAAAATATGGACGCGAAATTATCTTATGTGACAAGTTGCTAACATAGTGGTGTTTGTAGTTGCAGATGTCACGAGAACTACCATATAATAAAAAATTGAAGTGAATATATGTGTTGATAAATATAATCTTCTCATAAGCCTTCGAAATGAATAAAACTGTCGGACCCAATTATAATATTCGTCTTCGTCGTGATTCCCAGGCCCAACAACCGCAGTATCTAGTGAGTGTTCAGCAGAGCCCCGCTGTCCACCGGCGTGCCGCTGCTCCGCGGACGGCACAGTGGACTGTCGTGAGAGACTCCTGCCCGAACTGCCAGCCACCATCCCGCACCGGGCCACCGAGATGTGAGTGTCAACTACGCTGTATTTCTTGTAAAGTAATGAACTGAAGAGAAATAAACAAATAATATTAAATAGAATAAATAAGCTATATTACGCTATATCATCTCCTTTGCTATTTCATGAAAATAGTTACTCCCTTTGCCCTATCTAAGTATACCCATTTGTTTTAGGAACAAAGAAACGAAGGACGTTTACCTACTTATAACTTACGCCGATTAGTTCGAACTAAAGAAGAATTAAGAAGTCGTTTAAATAATTACTAACTTTACATGATGAAAATCACCTTTCTTGCAATTTCCTTACAAGTTAATGACAATTAAACTGAAAATAGAAGAAAATTTGACTGAAATTCTCAACAACAATCATTTTAAATATTGTGCTAATATTATGTAAAAGAACAGTTGAACTCATATTGAATGAAAGAATTTCCATGTCAACATGTCGCTGGCTTGCCACGGAAACTTTATTATTGTGACGTTTCAAAAACCACGTGTATATTTATCTCGTTCCAGACGGCTAGAACAGAACGAGATAACAGAGGTGGGCACGGGAGCGTTCTCCCAGGTGAAGAGAGTTACACGTATTGACCTCTCCAACAACAGGATCATGAAGATCGCTGCCGACGCTTTCTCGGGACTCACGCATCTCACTTCCTTGTAAGAGATGTATATGCTTACGAAATTTTTCCTCTAATATTTTATAATAAAATTTTTAAATAAATTTCCATGCAGTAAATTCAAACATATTACGCCTCTAATATTGTTTTATATTACTTCATATTAAGAAAAGTAACGTAGTTGATCATATTTAAATAACGATAATAACGGATGAAAACCCCGTATAAAACTTAAATTACAAACAGACATACACATTTATTTTACGAGGAAATGCCACCAAGGTTGAATCCTCAACTCTACGCTGAGGAACAAAACTCAATAAGAAATGAATTGGACGTTGCATGTGCAGTTGATTAATAATATGCACTCTGTTTCCTTTTTCCCAGAGTCTTGTACGGAAACAAGATTAAGGAGCTACCTTCGGGGATATTCCATGGCCTTACATCGCTGCAGCTGTTGTGAGTATATTAAGTGATATTGGTAACGAAATTGTGTATTTTATAACGCGGCTGAGTGATATATTGATACAAAAAGAAATAAATATAAATTATTTATTTCTTTTTGTCAATCAATATATCACTCAGCGAGGCTATTTGGCTTTCAATCATGAGGTCGTTACTTGGGACTAGAGTAGGCACTTTAATCCTGCTACTTACGCCTATATTGAAATACTTTTAGAGCACGATATGTAAAAAAAAATACTGTTTGTAAAATATCAATTTATTATTACAAAAAATAATACCGGCTCCTCAAGTTTTCTTTCTTATTCACATAGTTTTGTAGTAAGTACCACTATTTGTTGCAGGTTGTTGAATTCTAATGAGATCACGTGCGTGCGAAAAGACACCTTCAGGGATTTGCAGAACTTGAAATTACTGTAAGTATTAATATTACTGGCGGCCAGCTGTAGCTTAACATGCCTACCTTTTTTCTAGTTGTCATGGGTCAGTTAAAAATCACGCCATAATAATACTTAATAAGATAACGATTTGCTCAGAAATATGACCACCCTCTAAATTATGTTTCAGTCATTTCGGAGAAACAGAATGAATTATCGTGCTATTTATTGTATATGCATATACAAAGTATCTGTGATGAAAAATTGTGTAGAGAAAATCACTAGAACTACTTTTTACTGTTACAAAGTAAATAAATATAATAATAAAAGTAATAATAAAACCGGTTTGAGATCCGGTGGGGCTAGAATTTTGTCTGATGAATACAAGCATTTGTTCCTTAATCATGGTACAAACAAATATATATTTCTATCAAACATTTATCAAATTATATATGTATGTGTATTCGTTAGCCCAGATCCCATAACACAAATCTTACAGAGCTTAATTAGGGCTAGGACCTAGCCCAAATTAGCCTAGCCGCCTTAGCCGCCATAACAAGCCTAGCCGCTAGGCTAATAGGTTAAGTGTAAGAAATATTTTATTTTATTAAATTATTTTTTGATACTGAGTATCGACAACCCTCCTACATCAACATACGGGAAATACTATGCAGCAATATATTGAGCGCATAGTGTTTACATATCTATTAACAGTTTTATTAATATCTCTCATTTGAAAACTTTTGCATTAATTTTTCACAATTGATAACTTGGAAAGTATTAAGTTGTCAGATCTTAGACACCAAACCAAGTTCAGTTTGGAATGTCGTATTACCAGCAAAATGAATATCTTTAACATTTTTTTAAATTGCAGTTCCGTAATAAAAAGGTAATAATCTCGTAAGAGAAAGCCGCGATGTTATTTATATAAAAATGGCAACCAGAGTGATTTTATTTCTTAAACCCCAAAACTTTTTTTATAAAATGAATAAGTTTGACGTTCATAAGCACTCTATTTACAACAATCATTTATCACAAATTTCTTGTGGTAGGTTTATACGTAGTATTTTAATTGTATTTTCAATAACTCTTCTAACAATATAATAGGGTACTTCCCTCTATATTAGAAAAGATCTAAAAGCATATAACTATGATAGCTTATGCATTAAATAGTCGGAACCATCATGTTTAAGTACATAAAATAACATAAATAATATAAAAATTAGTTTCCAAGTATTCACTTTTTTAATCTATACGTAGAACAAGAGCGAAACATAGGCCGCCATGTCGTGACGTCATAAGGTACTGTAAACTTATGCGTGTCATGTCATTATCATAGTACGTATAAAGCCGCAAAACAATAAAAAAAGAAGTTTGTAGGTTGCTTTTTTATGTAATTGAAATCGCACGTGAATCACACTATGGAAAGCAGTTTTGTAAAAGGAGATAGTACGAATTTACCAAAAATAAATGCATTAATGGTCGGAAAATTCTTTGCTGCAAATCCCGACTTTTGTTTTGCCGAGTTACGGAGTATTAAAACATCGATGTCAGTATTACTCTTTTATTATTATTCCTTTATTGGTTGTTTATATACAAAAGATAATAACTCATTTTTAAATTATGAATATAATAATACATAGCATCAAACATTTGTTTATTATTTACATGCCGTATTGACGTCATCGCTACAGAGTAACAACTCGTGCGGCGCCTTCGTCTAATTACGCGCGAAATTTGAAAAATATTAAATTTTAATGCAATTTTTATAGTACTTAACGAGTGTATAAAATTTTTATATTTTTACTATATGGTTTACTGACACGCAAGGATCAAAATAAGATTCTTTTCAAAAAAAGAGATTAATTTCCTTATTTATGATTACTTAAGAAAGCCGTTTTTAAATACTGACAATGGTGTTGAAAATACTCGTAAGCTATTGAAAATTAAGCACGCGTCAGCGGCCGTGTTCAATATAAGGCAATTTTACTCATTTGTATTTTAATGTACTATTATTATAAATACATTATTTGTTCCAGATCCCTTTACGACAACAACATTAGATCCTTAGCCAACGGTACTTTCGATGCCTTAACTGGTATTCAAACGCTGTAAGTATGCAATACTACTTTTCAATGGTCGTTTGGTATCATGATTCCATTTGACAATCGAGACTACGGTTGTTTACTTTATAGCAAATAGTTGGACGATGCTTCGTACACGTAGACACTTGAACACGATGTAACACGTGAACACTGGTTACTCGCTGCTTCGTGATAATGATAATAAAGACTTCTTCGAGGTCCGTCCTCCTTTATTTTATCCCTCTGGCGAGAAGAGACTAAGAACCCTAATGGATATCACCGCAACCAAGTTATGCTGAACTATAAGTCAATCAAGGCGACTCGACCAAAATGATCTACCGTCTAAACTCAGCCTAAGCAGTTGGTCCTAATGACCCTATTTGTATGTCCTTGCAAACTCAAACGCAAACTCCTTAAATACTAATGTATGATACTCGTGCAAATAGAGAAATAAATTTTATATTGTAATTAATTAAAATTATGTACATATGGTTATATATGTATTTATTTAACAACCGAATACATATTTTAGTCATTCGTAAAGTCTTATCGATGTCTGGTTTCTTTCACCCGCGGGAAGGCGGATGCTATCCGGCGTTGGCTATGGATGGCATTCATTTTGATATTGTATTATGTTCGACTCAGGGTTAAATTCTATTTAACGATATCACTCTACGGAGGAAGTCTTGCTCCTAATGATCTTATAGGTGTGAAAGGATAACGACTACCCTCTCAGGAGAGTGAGTGATCGAAATCATGTGTTCATTTTATTAGTTTGTCTATCACGAGACGAAAAGAAGTTTTCGTTCTAAAATTACATGCGCAATCAAGGCAACATTTTGCAAATATAAATACCAAGCTATATAATTCGCAGAACTTCATTATTAGTTAATGATATCAAATGGGGTAGTGTTTCGAATCGATCAATCGTGATGTCAATCTGATGTGAACGCACACATTTTTATATTCAGATAAATATGTTAACAAATTGAATACACATTAATTATTTTGATACTAAACAAACATAGATTTAATTGTAACTGAATATGTATGAAAATAACTGCGCCTCTGTAACGTTACCGTTCTATAAATTTTAGAAAAGTCTACATAATAAATGATTTCTTATAAAGTGGATAATAGGGAAAGTGCATTCGTTTCTAAGTATGAAATCTATTTCTATCGAGTTAATTATGTAGGTATAAGCTAAATTGGGATATCTCATAATGATTAACATTTCAAATAAACAGTTCAAAGTATTATCAACTCTACCCTCCAGACACTTAGGCCGAAACCCCTTTTCCTGTGACTGCTCCCTACGCTGGTTGGCCGCATACCTTCGCAAGAACCCCATAGAGACTTCAGGAGCCAAGTGTGACTCCCCAAAGAGAATGAGCAAGAAACGCATTGATGCGCTTAGAGAGGAGAACTTTAAATGCAAACGTAAGTATTACGGTATAATTTTGGACAACAGCTTAATTGATATCCTTTGAAAATATCAAATGTCTACCACACACCAAATTGTAAGTTCAATACGCAGCAGAGGGCATAGTCAGGATGCTTACAATACAAAGAGTTCTTGTTTCTATAATAGCTATAGCTTTTGAGATAACGATTATTACCATTTGGTAGCCAAAGTGTCATAATAAGCGTAGTGATTGCTTAAACGATATTTCGCATTAATAAAGTTTTATATTTATCTGTAAATAAATGTGTAAGTTGAGATATTTCAGTTTATTTTTATTTCTTAATTTACTATAAAAATAATTTTTTCCCGCCTTCTTATCCCGCACAACCTTCAATCAATAGTGTGATTGTTTTTAGTTAAACTTAATAAATATATGACGTGAGCTGCGCAAGATGGTAGAATCCTAAAACTAATATTTTATCAAATAAATTATAGTTTTCTGTAGTATATCTTTTCCTTGCTTTAATTTGAATATTCTTGACGAAAACGATACTGACTGGAGATTAGTGAAATTCGTTCTTCATTATAAGCAAATAACACCAACCTTGTTTTATAGAAATTAGTTGTACAATTCCGCCACGACCTTGATTTATTTGAATTTAGAATCACAAGATAAGAAATGGCTTGCTTGAAATGCTCAACAAATTTTCGAGTATTATTTTCACGAACTATATTTAATACAATTATACATACATATACAATGAGGACAGGAATTTAAAGGAGATGGCTAAGTACAGTACCTATGCGCAGTTGCCCTTGCAATGTATATTAATATGTATGTCAATATACATATTATTTAATATGTATATTGACAAATGTCGATTTTAATTCATGTTTGTGATTAAAATACGTAAGACCATTATTTAATATGATCCATATCGAGTTATGCGCTCAAGTTTCGTTACGCATTTGAAGTCGGCAAGTAGGTACAATACACAATAGGTCCGTTTAGAAAAGCTACTGAACCTCAGTATTAAAATCAAAAATCAAGTGATATCGCAACAAACAATCGAACAAACGTATAACATCTGACATTGACATCTGACATTTTTAAAATGCTGTGAAAATAAACTCTCAATACAATAACATCGATATTATCGTGTGAATAAAATACTTATTTGTTGTTAATTGTTTTCGACGATTAAAATTAATTAAACATTTCTGTACAGAAAATATTCTTCTCTATTATTTAATGATTTTTATTGAATTATTTTATTTGATAAAACAAAAAGTTTAATCCGCTATATCCGTATATATCGATTATTTTGTATATTGACCGAAACTACAATAATCGATTATCTCGATTAAATGTCAACACTATGCAAGTCGGGAAAATAGGAAAACAAGTTTAAAACTTTTTATTTAATTATTTTTTCACGAAAGTTTTAGGAAAATAATAATTATGTAACAATTCATTGATGAATATATAAAAAATACGAGGTAGTGTGGTATATTTATACATGTTAAGGGCAGTCATTTAGCCATCTCCTTTATTTAAATTTAAAACAATTTCAATTGCATTATTTGCTAATATAAAAATATTTAATATATTACTAGTATTTACGTATTCATTTTTCGTTTAAAATTCTCCATTATGCGTGAAAACAAAAATCATAATTCAAGCACGCTAAACACGCGTGGGAAAGGTTAGATTTTGAGTCAGTGATTTTGAGTGCTATCACGCAATGTTTCATGGCAGCTGGCGAGGACGCTACGGACGCGTGCGGCGCGGTGGAGGGCGGGGCTTGTCCCGCGGCGTGTACGTGCTCGTGGACCTCCCGCGCCGCCGTCACCTGCGCTGGCCGCGCCCTGCGCGAGGTGCCCAGAGACCTGCCGCTAGCCACGCACGCACTGTGAGTTTTTTTTTTATAAGCACGTCGCACACTAGACCAATATATTTTTTTGTAGGTTATACATAATATCTATTCCGTGCAGGAATCGTACCCTCGTGCAATCACTGTAAAGCATTATTATGGTATCGTTTACTTAGTTTTCTTTAGCATCTGCATCACTGGTGACTTGTTTTTTACATTAACAAACAAGCAAAGTACGCGCCTACTGTAATCATCAATAATCTGTAATCTTCAAAAGAACACAGTGTTCATTGCCTAACAAGATGAAAAGTCGCGCTACTAAGTAATTTCCCTTACATATCTTACACTTTAATCCAGAATAAAGCAATGCCAGCATTACTGCATTGTAAGTAAGTTTCACATATCCAATTAAGTGATCCTGTTATAAAGTCCCCCTCCGGAAATTTTGTTGCTAATCAAGTTGCATAAGTAAACTGATGACATCAAAAGCAAAATAATCTTTATTCAACACAGACCCTTACAGGCACTTACTGACGTCAAAACTAACTAAAAATATAAGAGAACACTAAGGATTACTTAACCTTGCACGTCCATACATACAAGAAAAGAAACTTTACAATTGTTAGGATATTGGGAACGCCTTCTCGAGAAGAAAGGGCAAGAAACTCTATAGATCTATATTTTATTTCCTCTTTTATTTGGTTAATTGTTTCAGTCATTTATAGTACATATAAGATTTATGGATCGACACATTACCACCACTGCGCATCCGACCTTGACTCGGCCCAGCACACGCTGACGGAGTGCCCCGCGTGGGCCTCCGAGCGCCGAGTCTTGGTCGCAGAGATCGGGCGAGATCTGTCTCCGCCGGCATTGATTGCGGCTATGCTGGCGGACGAGCGAGGTTGGAGGGCTGTGGCCTCCTTCTGTGAAGCAGTAATGCTCCAGAAGGAGGCCGCCGAGCGGGGTCGGGAGATGGCCGATCCCGCTCGAAGAAGGCGACGCCGGGCTCGGTAGCACAGCTGCGGCGTCGCCGCGGGTCGCCGGCGGGCGCGAGGAAGTCGCGACTGCTACGGCGACCCGGGATGGACCACGCCTCTTCCGTGGCCGGGGGGCGTCGTCGGTGGAGGAGACCGGGGGAGGTAGTAGCCTCCCCCGAGGAGGGCTGTGTGGAAGTGGCTTGATGTTCCCGGGGGCTCCCTACATGCCTGAGGAAGGCCATCCCTGAGGTTTTTAGTGGGTAGGCCTCCCCCTTCTGGGGAGGAGAGCCCCACATAACCGCCGGCTCGCCACAGCCGGGGTATGCAATTTAATGCATTTTCCTCAGGGGAACAAAAAAAAAAGTACATATAAGGTTTGCCTGATATCTGCAACATCCATTCCAACCTGCCAACTCTATAGAAGAAGTGATATAAGATGTAAAGCCGCAGTATTCACTTCAAACCGGCACTACTGATATTCCAGTACTACTAGCATTGATGACTCTGATACAGAGTTTCCTTCCGCTAAGTTCAAACACACCTACGAAGAAATTCAAAGGTGTATGTGTAGTCCTATATATATCTTATCTCATCTTTTCAGGCTAATGCCCGATAACCACTTGGGCCAGATCAAGTCGGACGGCACTTTTGGTAGACTACCAGATTTGACGAAGGTGGACTTCAGAAATAATGGTGAGTTGGTGTTCATGAAAAAATCTTCAAAGTTAACTTGTGTGGTAACTAGTTATGCAACGGATTTAAACGGCAGTTTACACCCGACGGCTTTTATTTATAACGGATTACTTTTTATAAAATATAACTTCCACCTACTAAATTTTGAATACTAATAAAATACTCAGTTGCAAAGTTGCAATATTGTTTTCTATAGTACATTTATAATATATCTTTATCTTTATTACTTAATAAAATTTCTTTTCTTTTTCATATTATTTACATTTCCGTTTCTGTATCCGTTTCCGTTTCTGCTAAAATTTACTTTTGACATCTGTTTCCGGTTCTGGTACAGCTAAGATACTTCCGTTGCATCACTAGTGGTAACCCTATCAGTAAGTATATCATCATATTTAGGCCACGTTAAAAGAGAAATAGATTTACGAGAAACTAATTCCAAATAATGATTTGATGATTTATGTGATTGGCTTAATGTAAAACGCCAATGTTTGTCAGATGTAAAGTTCACTCTGGTATTCCAGTAATCCACACGTTTTTCGACACTATATCCAACCCAGGTTATCTCTTAAAATTATAACCAATAGCACGAAGTGATATGTCTTAAATTTTAAATTGGTTTTATACTGCCATTTGTATTCCTGTCATTCTGCAACCTGGGTCCTTTCTAGTCACGAAGAAAAGACGTCTTCTGAATAAAGACGCTTTGAGACTTCATCTGTTTTTCTCATCAAGCTATTTGAAGTCCTACAACAATGATAATGATAATAAACGTCTTCTCCAGGCATCACAGTCATAGAGGACAATGCGTTCGACGGAGCTGCCAACATCCAGGAGCTGCTGCTGGACGGAAACCTGCTGCAGACAGTCACCGACAAAATGTTCTTGGGCCTCCATAGTTTGACTCTCCTGTGAGTACAATAGCAATTATGGGTACAATTCGATTGAAAGTGGTAAAATCTTTACTAGTATTATTATTACAGATCGTTGACCGACAACAAAATTTCCTGCATCACCCCCGGAGCGTTTGACCACCTCACAACTCTGACCACTCTGTAAGTATATATGATACGAAATTGATAACATTTACCCAATAACTTCCCCTCCTCCTCCTCCCTCAATGCCCCTTTTTAGGGTTCCGTAGCCAAATGGCAAAAAACGGAACCCTTATAGATTCGTCATGTCTGTCTGTCCGTCCGTATGTCACAGCCATTTTTTTCGAAACTATAAGAGCTATACTGTTGAAACTTGGTAAGTAGATGTATTCTGTGAACCGCATTAAGATTTTGATGCAAAAAGAATAAAATAATAATAAATGGGGGGGGCTCCTCATACTTAGAACTGAAACTCAAAAACTTTTTTTTTCATCATACACATACGATGTGATCGAGGTTTCTAAAATATTTTTTTTTCTAAACCGAATAGTGTGCGTGACAGACGCTTCCAAAGTGGAAAAAAGTTGGTCCCCCCCCCCCCCCTCTAAATGAAAAATCTATAAAACCATATGATGTACATCACTATAAAAACTACCAACGAAAATTGTTTTGAACGAGATCTAGTAAGTAGTTTTTTTTAATACCTCGTAAATAGTAAACCGCTTCCTTTAATTTCATAAATCAATGGTACGGAATCATTTGTGCGTGAGTCCGACACGCACTTGGCCGGATATTTTAATTTGGTAAGGTTATACTTCAAAGTGATTTTCGACGTTAAAATACACTACAAGTATGTAATTATCATAAGATGTTATTTTCATAAACCATTTTTTTTTCAGATTTCTTGTGGGTTTCAGTATTATCAGCTTGATTAACTGATTTCGCCAAGACACTACATATTTAGAAACTTTTTTGTGCAATATGACGTAGATATTCGATAAAACAAGAATTTCAAAAATTAATACTTAAGACCTGAGTGAAATAAAAACATTCAAACTTTAATTCTTGAAAGAATTAAAGTTTGAATGTTTTTATTTCACTAAGAGGTTGACACATTTGATGCTGAAGCATCAAATGTGTCAACCTCTTACCTACACACGCCCTTGATTATTTTATTGCTCTACTGTTACATGTCGTCATCTATACATATAATAAGACAGTAAAAATATTTTGTCTGTACATTTAGTATTTTTGACTGAAATGGATAGAGGGGCACTTAAATAGATTATTAGAAAGCAAAAAAAAATTTTTGGAATTTTTTGTCTGTCTGTCTGTATGTATGTTCACGTTTATCTCCGAAAGTACTGAACCGATTTGCTTGAAACTTTCACTATTTGCTTTGTTTTAACTCAGAATAATATCTAAACTTTGTTTCATCAAAATCGGTTCATTAAAAAAAAAGTTATCGTCATTTTAATGAACTCAAGGCATGATAATATTGCGAATTATAATGTACACCATTCTTACATAAGTTACATGGGAAATTTAAAATCTAAAGACAATTCATCATCATGATACAATACATAC
Source organism: Scirpophaga incertulas (assembly GCA_036419045.1). Classification (NCBI taxonomy): domain Eukaryota; kingdom Metazoa; phylum Arthropoda; class Insecta; order Lepidoptera; family Crambidae; genus Scirpophaga; species Scirpophaga incertulas. The sequence continues at coordinate 7,986,511 of CM071636.1, forward strand.
ATAAGATAACGTCTTTATCCCCTGCGGGGTAGACAGAGCCACAGGTTATAAGACCCCAAAGGCCACGTTTAGCATGTTCGTGGGCAGTGAGATGGAACAGGGAACCAAAATACGATGAAACGAAACCAGTTTTTATCAAAATAATATGATAAATGCGAAAGTTTGTTTGTTTATTACCTCTTCACGCTTAATCTATACATATAATAGAACAGAAAAAATATTTAAGTGTAAATCAGTTTCATTACGCATGTTAGTTTTTTCATAAATCACTAGATGGCGCTGTTTCATTTAATCAATTTCTACAACGCGCTATTGTAGTTTTTTCAAATAAAGCCTAATAAAGGAATGTGTTTCGACATAAGGCGAAAATCTCCTTCGTATTCATTATAATACGCCGAATATAAAACTGCACAATGCTTTGGCCTACACTTCTTCGTAATATTTTATGTAGCGATAATAAACTATAAACCGGCTTTTAAAATTATATATATTTTAAAATCATAAATGATTTGTGTATCAATAACATTCAACTCGAAATTTACGCAGACGAAGTCGCGGGCAACAGCTAGTATTATATATTATTTTTGCGCCCGCTCTTGCACGCATGTTTTGTAGGATTTTACTAAATGAAAAAGATACCTTTCTGTGGTAAAAATCCTGTCTTCCCTGGACCTCAAACTATTCCTGTATATGTGCTTTCACCTGCCGAAAACGGCGAAATTCCAAAACTAATTTAGGGATGTTGACACCACGCCACCGCACTGAACTAATTCTGTTGTCTCGTCATCCCGTCATTGTAGCGGTCTGGACACCAACCCCATCCACTGCTCGTGCCACGTGTCGTGGCTATCAGAGTGGTTGCGCTCGCGTCGGCTCGCGGCCCAGGCCACTTGCGGCTCGCCCGACACGTTACGGGACGCGCGGATCACGCATCTCACTGCGCAGGACTTCCCGTGTACTCGTAAGTTTTGCAGAACACAACTGAAAGCGAATAAGCTATATGAAAAGAAAATAATTCTTTTAAGGATATATATTGCTTAATAATACAATAATATAGATATAATTACTAATTATAATTTTAAGTAATGTGTTGCCTCAACGGGTGGTAACTAGTGTTGCCCAAATTCAGTCTTGGTCTTGCAGTCTTGGTCTTGTTCTCGCATTTTTGCAAAACCAAGACCAAGAACAAGACCGCGTATTTTTAGCAAGACCAAGACCAAGACTGACCGTGCAAGACTTGAGCAAGAACAAGACATAGCCTGCAAGACTCTTGCGTCTTGCAGCTAGGACTTAGCGCTATTTCACTGAGTAGTTAGGTGTAACAGTTCGGTGTATAGGTAGGTACGCTTAGGAATTCTATGAGACGCAAAAAACTGTATCAAAGAATATGAAAAACTGGACCTATGCGCATTACGATTAATACCATAAACATAGCGAATAAAAAAATATCTATTAAAATCAAACTGAGTGCATGCATAGTTATGTTTTAACCATCGGCACTTTGATAATGCGGCATCAAAGGTTTTGTACTTACTTCTTAAAGAAATTTGCCGCTTTTCGGAAGTACATGGTTATGATACACGCGCCGTTTGATTTGTGTTGTATTTTATTTTTTATTCAAATAAATGATAAATCGTAAAACTCTTTTATTAAATTTCTTATAAGTTGAGGGTTCAATCTCTTTCTAGACAGATTAGTATTGTTCTTTAAAATACAGTCAAGTTATTGTAATTAATTTGTTTTTTTACATGTTTTAGCAAATGTAAGCTTATAAATCATAAATGTTTATTAAGAAACAGTTACTTTCATGGAAAACGACATATAGGTCAGTTGATTTTTCGAATTTCTTATCAAATCTTCAGTTATTTATTAATCTGCTTGATCTTTACTATGGCTATGTTAATTCAAGCTCACAATGTTCCAATTCTAATACGTTTTTCTAAGATTTAAAGTAAACTTTAATAAATAGTAATAGACTAATAGGTAATTGCAAGACTTGCAAGACTCTTGCTGCAAGACCAAGACCAAGACCAAGACTGAGAGCGCAAGACCAAGACCAAGACCAGTTGTATTGGCGCAAGACCAAGACCAAGACTGGCTAAGTATCGTCTTGTTCTTGCATTTGGGCAACACTAGTGGTAACACACATTATATTCAAAATGCAACATACCATAAATTAATTTTAAAAAACTGAGGATTCGTTACGTTACGTTAGTGTTAAATGAATATCACATAGAAATTATGAGTTCTGTTAATGAATATTTTGGCGGCAAAATCGTATTTTTATTCTTTCGACAGTTGGCTATCAGTTGGCTATTCTGTGCCAATTATAATTAATAAAAGTCTATTGAATATATAATATTATTAATAAAAAGTAAATCCGGCAGTCGTATTAAGTTTAACATTTTACTATTTCGTAAACATGTGACTAAACATATCAAAGTAATACGTAAGAATATGTTGCTCCAATAGTAAATATCAATTCAATCATTCATCATATTTGTCATTTCAAATGTAAAACCATAAAGTAATCATGAAATCGTAAAAAGTAAGTATATTTTCATCATATATATACAGTAAATTTTTGAAATATTACATCCGATTCCTGTAAAGTTAAGCATAATTATTTATGATGTTATTTGAAATATAAATTACCTATACGCGTAATAAATAATTAAATGATAGCAAAACGAAATTGATACTAGTGATTCAATAATTAACACCAACAAAATTTCCTCTCAGCGGAAGATAAGGGCTGCCTGTCCCCTGACTACTGCCCCGCACAGTGCTCGTGTACTGGCACTGTAGTGAGATGCTCTCGAGCGCAGCTGACAGCGCTGCCCGCTAACATACCGCGACAAACCACTGAGCTGTGAGTATGATGAACGAATCTTTTCTCGTACTTTAACTTTAAACTTAGTTTTAAAGTGACGAAAATAATTTTCAAGAAACATTATGTAATTAAATATGAAGATTTAATATTGTTGAAGTCCACGAGTAATAGTTGCCAGTTACCATTACTGATATAAATAATACAACAAAACAGATTTTCTATCTTAATAAATTAAATTCAAATCACTGTTGTCATCAAACAAATATAAGATTTAAGAACACAAAGAGCTTAAAAGATAACCTTTTACGCCGATACTACAAGAAAAAAATAAAAAGTTACTCTACACCCATTTAGAAATTGAGAAAGACTTCCAGAAAAGAATAGAACAAGAACAATAAATTACGATCTGAGTACTAAGTTTCTGGTTAATTTTACTACTGTGCAATACGCGAGCTCCGGAATAAAATAAATAACTTTTCGCTTTCATCTATAACAATGTCTATTAATTATAAATGAAGTCTGGCATACTGGTTCCCTTATCATTATATGTATCCTCATATATCAATACAACTTTATCTATCTCTGCTCCAGATACTTAGAGTCGAACGAGATAGGCAGCATTTCGTCTGGAGAGCTCGAGCACCTGGCGCAGCTGACGCGGCTAGACCTGTCCAACAATCGCGTGAGCGTACTCGCTAACGACACGTTCCGAGGGCTCGCCAAGCTCACCACCCTCATCGTCAGCTACAACCAGCTCAGATGTGTACAGGTTGGTGACACAGCTTCAGTAAAACTTGCTTCGTATCACGGCTCCACATCTCAAAAGAAAAAAAATTCTCGGAATACGCATACGCATAAGTTAAGTTAAAATAAACAAGATTCTAAAATAACGATATCCATAGATACGGCCTTACTTAGTCTTACTTTCTAACAGGAAAATTAACCTAAATTAAAACCTCAAGAGTATTTTATATAGACCTAGCATTTGGCAAGAAAGACAATTTTACAGCACGCTACACTGTTAGCCGCAGATGGCTTTTTCTTGAAGAATCCAAATGTTTTTCTATTAATCATACATCGTAAGAGTAACAGCGTTGTTCGCCTATCAATATAAAATTAATAACGTGATGTCATTTTACTGTTATTTAAAGTATTTTACCATTGGTACCATTAATCTGTCCCTAATTTTAACCTCTAGTTCAGTAGGACCATAGGAAAATAATCATTCTTTATTTATATGTTTTTTATTTACCTATTTACAACTCGATACATATATTATGTATATATATATTGAACAATTGTTTATTTTGTACACAGCGTGACGCTCTCCGCGGCCTGACTCAGCTACGCGTCTTGTCGTTACATGGGAACAATATATCCATGCTAGCCGAAGGGGTGTTCAGGGACCTCGAGTCGATTTCACACGTGTACGTATCTAATACACAAATACCTCAAAAAGGGTAAATTTTACACAACGTTGATTAAATATAAAAATAAAGTAATAGTACTTTAAAAAAAATGCTGTAGTTCATGTAAAAATTATACAGGAGTCCTAGACGATATGCATTAATGATACGTAACGAATGAAAATGATCAAAAAAATGTAAAAAAAATACAATGCGCTTGATTTAATATTAGTTGTGTGCATAACATATTAGTAATTGTTTGTTCGACAATCGTTTAATTTTCAATGAAATGTTTGTGTTTGGTGTAGCGCGCTGGGGTCAAACCCGCTATACTGCGACTGCTCGGCGCGCTGGCTGTCCGACTGGGCCAAGAGCGCCGGCGGGTACGTGGAGGCAGGAATCGCTCGCTGTGCCGCCCCGCCCGCCATGAGAGACAAGTTACTGCTCTCCACGCCCTCCACCGCGTTCCTTTGTAAAGGTCGGTCTTGTATTCATACAACACACACTTACATCCATATTGTGTACTATCAAACTACCATTTCACTTGACGATATACATATATAGTATATCTAAGATTATAACTTCACTTTGCCATACAAATATATGACGAGGGATATCGCCATATATTTGAATGATACCGTTTACACTAACCTATAAATATATCTCCAACCGATTGAGGGATATTTCTGCAAAATATATATTTTACCCCTTGTCGCTGCATTATAGCACCACTTATAAAGTGTTAATACACTTATGGCCGTTTTCACCAACCTTGTCTTAGCTTAGGCGACTCCTAAGAGACATGCTGTCTCACTCTTTTCAGTTAATACAAAAAGTGACAGCATGTCATTTAGGAGTCGCCTAAGCTAAGACAAGGTTGGTGAAAACGGCCATTAATAAATTAATATTGGGTGTTTACTTCTTACCTATTCCTGCCACAAAGTAGCCATGGTGGTGTGCGGGTCGTTGCTATGTTCCGCTTTGAAGAGTAAAATATGCAGTGAAATAACTGAGTACCCTGACTTTAAGTCTTATATCACAGCTTGATGTGAGTGTTGGTAGTTGGTAGAAAGTACAAGTAATCGATACCATCGATCGTCTTGGTCAGCATTGGTTTTCAAATCGGTAAACCCGCGGTTGGATCAGTCATGTACCAATTAGTTTTTCATTTTTCCAATTTCATGTGTACCTGACGCTCTGACAACGTGCATACACATGCAAAGATATCCAAAGGTATATGTGTTGACCAACTGGGCTAGCATGGTGTTTTTTTTTTGGACGGACCTATGCTGAAGCCTCAGATGGCTATGTTCAGCTTTGCAATGAGTATGTTTGTGGAAGGCGCACGAACGGAAGGTGCGACGCCTAGCCAACTAACGACACCGGCAACCGTTCCGGTGTCGTTATGGTCGAGGCAAAGGGAGTCGACGCAGCTTGAGCGCGCCGTCTAATGGCTCGAACGCTCAAGTTCGCCGTGTAGTGGAGGGTGAGAATCTACCCGGTACATAACGGTACCGGGTATATGTTTGACGTAGACGTGTCCCGGGTCTTCGCGGTCGCCGACGAGCGCGGTGAGTGAGAGAAAGACGTGGGTGTGTGGCGTGAGGGACGACGCGGTTGGTGGCCGGCGGGAAGGATTGGATTGCGCGTGTGATGGGGTCGGGCGGGTCGGACAAGAGTGGGCCAGCATGGTTAACTAAGAGATAACTTATTTAGGATAGGCTCATGTCTCTTGATGAAGACTTATAAGAACTGTACAGATGTTCGTTATATTTTAACATATGTGTAATTTGTTCTGATTAGAATACAGGTGTTACTGCCCTTTTATATCCCGTGGATGTCGTGAGGCCCGGCTAAAGGAATATACTGCGATTATATCTGTGCGGAGTGCCCAGACAGTGATCATAAGCGACACCCTATTACAGTGGGACTTAATAAAAATTTACGAAGCGTGAAAAATGTTTATTACACAACTACTCAACTCTTCAGGGCGAACAGGCATTATTATTTGTATATATGTATTGCGGCAGAGTCACCGCCCGGCGACGTGGTGTCCAAGTGTGACCTGTGTCACAGCGCGCCGTGCCTCAATGGCGGCGTGTGCTCAGCCACCAGCTCTGGAGGTTTCGAGTGCGCCTGCGCTAGGTAAGACAAAATTTAATGATATCCTGTGACCACTAATAATGAAAAGCATTCGAAATAACGAGATTGACCAAACAAAATATTTTCACATCAAAATATTCGCGAGATATATCCAAAAAATTGTTTTCATTCAGTGTGCAGTTCGCAAAATACGATTTAATGTTTATTTCCATATTTTATGTATAGAAAACACATTTCACAACAATGAGCAAAATGTTCCACATTACTGTATTAGACATTTATTCATGCAAAGCCGGATCAGTAATTGGTGATCAATTCCAGTACCTACACTCAAAACCGAACATACGATAATTATGTCGTCGCTTCGTCACACGTCTCGTTCTAACATCACTGTGTTTATGTAAGGTAGAGTAGGACAACAATAATATATTGAATTTATGTGCTGAAACAGGGCCTGAATAGGTTTGTTATATATACATTGTTAGGAATTGTTATATACATGATATATATGAATATTATTTGTATACAATCGCAGAATATATATGACAATTATGGTTCGTCACGTTGTTGTATGTAATGTTTTCAAGGTTACCTTGATCTAGATATTATACTGCAACCTCAAATATTAGGAGTTACAATAATTTGTGTGACATGTGCCCGCAGAGGTTTTCATGGTGAAACGTGCCAGCACCAGATAGACGCGTGCTACGGAGCGCCGTGCGCCCACGGCACCTGTCAGCTGCTAGAAGAAGGACGATTTCAGTAAGCCGCCTTTATAGATATTTCGCCACGGCATTACATCCAGAGTCTAATGGCAAACCTTTTTTAATGATTTTATAATGAGGAACCATTTTTATGCAATTATGTTGCCGTTAGATATCGAAACGCTTTAGATAAAAAATCTATGTATCTTTCTATAAAAACCCTAATTAGTGTACAAGTGGATGAAACGTGTTTGTGCATTGATGACATAAAACGTTAATATTCTTATAATTAATTATAATATGTATATTAATATACATATACATTTATAAAACGTATACCCAGCCGACATATGTGTCATAAATGCTTCCAATATCTCAGTTGCGCATGCCACGCTGGCTACACTGGCGTGCGCTGCGAATCGGACATTGACGATTGCGTGGCTCACCGCTGCCTCAACAATGCGTCCTGCCTCGACCGACTTCTAGGCTATCAATGTCAGTGCGCGCCGGGATACATGGGTGAGTATGGTTTTTTTTTATAGGATAGGGCAGCAAACGAGCAAATCACCTGATGGTACGCGATAACCGTTGCCCATGGACACAGATGCGTTGCCGGCCTTTTAAAAGGGTATAAGGGGGGAAGGAGGGTTGGGCCTCCGGTACCCTCACTCACTCGGCTGGAAAACACTTTAAATTTCCATAAGAAACAGCATATTAAAGGCGGCAATCACAGGATCATATCTAATATAGCTGGATAGAGGTAGTAAGTGCTGATGCATCGTAAGTAGCTCATAAATCTATACCTGGGTCACAAGTCCTATTATATGAGGCTCTTCTTTTGTATCCCCTATCTGAATTATTATGATCCTGGAACCTGTATGTGTGTCTCCATAGAATGCTAAGTCTTTTAGTCTCATTTCACCAATCCTACTTTAAGGTGAATTCTGCGAGGAGAAGATACCATTCTGCAGCACTGCATACAACCCTTGCGCTAATGGCGCAACGTGCACGGACCTGGGCAGCCACTACACATGCGCATGTACGCGGGGTTACTCCGGACAGAACTGCACTCACAACGAGGACGACTGCGTAGGACACATGTGTCAGGTACTACGATCTATTATTTCGGATTCTTTTTAAATGTTTATTATTGTAAATACAGTGCAATGTATACAATAGAGAAAAGATTTTCGAGTGCTTGTGTCAGTTTATTTTCTTAATAAGGTTTTTCAACTTACCTGAAATTTGTTTGAGGAAGGCAAGAATTTTATTAGGTCCTCATTTATTGGGTTGGGACGAACAGATCTAACAGTTAGAAATCACTACAAGGGTGTCCCCATGACTGAGTAAAAGCAGTTCCAGCCAGACTAAACAATAAACTTAAAACATATATGAAACGAATATATCGTGGTGATGGTTGAATTTGTATCAGAATTTCACAGTGGCAGTACGTCCGTAAGAAGTGACGTTTTCTAGTATACCTTCATTTAGATACTAGTTATCCGGGAAATCGGTATTTTTCCGTGATAAAAATTATACTTTGTCTTTCTCCGACCTAACCCTCTGTCGAAATTTAGCAAAATTTAAAACATATCCGAGAATATTGCGCATCTGTAATATTTAAGATTTTTCTTGACATCAATAAGTAATATAATAGAGGTCATCCTAAACAATAAAAAGGGCCTGTAAAAGCCTATGTTAAATGAATTTTTTTTTTATTTAACCCCAAACATTGAAACAATCAGTATAGATTTTCACTATTGAACGCTTAATAAAATAATATTTTAGCTCTTGCCTTGCCTTGTCGTGCAGACGCAATAACATACTTTGATTGTTCAAACGCAGAATGGAGCGACGTGCGTAGACGGGCTAGAAGAATACAAGTGCGCGTGCGCCAGCGGCTACGCCGGTCGCTACTGCGAGGCCGCGCCGCACGCCGCGCTCGGCACCTCCCCGTGCGCACACCACGACTGCGTGCACGGCGTGTGCTACCTGCCCGCGCTGCTGCAGGTATGCCGCCTCATACACCGGCACCGCTACTGTTGGCCTTTATATACCTCAGTACTAACTTGCTAAGTGAAACTTTATATTATAAAATAGATTTATAGGTTGTGTAGATGTCACAGATTTATAGGTTAATTTTTTTATTAAAAACCGAATATATTTAACAACTTGTGTCTCAAATAGACTCTTCTTTTAAAATTATTTCCGTTTATGGTATGTTTAATTTTGTCCAATTTAACCCCATAAAGACAAAAGATTGTGAATTCACCGCAAAAAAAAGCTGACAAAGCAATATACAAAAAATGTACTAAAGTCCTCGGTTGTACAATAACCTATTAACCTACCTAACAAAATACTTTTTTTGCTATATTACCTGCCCATAATATTGTTAGGCTGCGACCCATGCCACATTAGAAACTTATCCATAACTACATGCAATAATGTATGAGTTACCTGCCAGCGCTGCTACAAGTATAGAACTAATACTGATATCATATTACATACCACGGCCTACATGCAAAGTATAATATTATTTGAATATTGTAATACGCTTAGTTTATCGTTACACTGTACAGTAACAATTACTACAGTTAACTTCTGCACGCACTACGTCAGACACGACCATATCACAGAAATGACTGTAACAGCTGCCAGTGCTAGAACATGCTACGAATGGTATCAGTGCTACGATAAACTACGGCGTTGCTACAGTAATAATTGTCCACTATGCCTCTCTCGTATATGCTATCTAATATGTATACGGCTACTGTCAGTCTTATTATGGAATGATTACAAATGTAGCTAGTGAAGTTACAGCTAATGTCGATGCTACGACGGACTACAAATGAAGTTTGTAAAACTACGGTTGCTGCCTTTATTACTGTAGACTGCGCTACGATATACTACGAAAGCAATACATCCTGCAATTTGACTTGAATCTACCGCTACGATTGCTACAGCTACACGTTTAAGCTATAATCGTCCGTTACTATACGAATTAACTAAAATAAACATTTTCATTATTTATCAAGACGATAGTAACTTTCGTTGATAGTGAAATCGGTGAAATGATCTTTTTTTTTATTTAATTTTCGTCAGCTATGTACCAATGGTTAGTTTCACGCAAACAAAACTAACTAATTTGGTGACAATGTTATTTTGCCATATTTATTGAAACATTTTATTATTTCTTTTTTTTTACATTTTGTTACATAGACTATACGCGAAATCTAGAAAGTATTACAAAGTCTCTATTTTATAATTATTGCAAACGCAATCGATAGTTCACCATATCATTTCATTTGCCAGGAAACTACCCACCTCCCCTTAAGATTCGTAGCACATCTACAAGCTAAACAAATACCACACTGTACCACGTTACCATCTTAGCACCGGAATAAGTAAAACGAAAGTACCCACGGAAAGATCCCTTGTATAGGGGAGTCCGGTGAAATATATAATCACACACACATAAAAAACTTTTAATAATATGTGCGTTTAGCCACTATTCGTGCTGTAGTATAAGTGAATATCAGTTGCTGGTTTACAGGATGACATTATGATGGACCGCTCGTTGCAGCCGGGCGATTACCTTTGCAAGTGCGCCCCCGGCTACTCAGGTAAGGCACAAACACTGACACTGTGCTGCGTAAACAATATGAATGGTAATATCAGAAAAATACATTGTGTTTGCTACATTTGTGATGTAACTGTTTCATTGAAAATTCTAAATTGTATTATTAATTTTGAAAGTCACTACTCATTAGTTATGTATCTGAAAAAAGATGTGTAGAGATTTTTGGGAAATTTTAATGACTTCATATCATTTATATAGGTAGGTTTTGGATTGATAGACTAAACACAGTTTATATGTTTTGTGACTACGAATAATATCAATGTGACGGTACTTCCGATAGACTTTTTTCTTCGATCATATTTTACGTGAAATAATGTCAAATTTTAACTTTATAGAGAGTTAAAATTTGACATTATTTTTTTTAATAATAAATAAGTCAGAATACCGTTACCCCTGCCAAAAGTAAAATTTCGAGGCTTCTAAAGGAGAATGCCCATTGTAGTATGGACTTTAGTATCGCCAAAAATGATTTTGTACCATAATGATTTTTATGATATATTGTAGATTTTTAACTATATATTCAATTATTAAAAACTATTTGACTCTATTTCGATGGGTAAAATAGAAATTAAACACCAAAGACTTTCAAATTACGAATTTCTCCTATCATCATTTTTGATAATACCTATTTAATTGTAGAAGATTAAAACTATAAAATGATTAAGTCTATCTTATCCAATAAATATTACAACTATCCAATAATTCATATAAAATAATTAATTAATTTAAAAATAATTGTTTTAGCAACTTTGATTTGATATTATTTATTTATCAATTTCCTTTCATTGTAATTAATCGCTAATCCGATTATTGGCATTCCTTACTGAAATTATGGATGTTTCAGGCCGCTTTTGTGAATACCTCACCTCCCTCACTTTCAACCATAACGACTCCTGGGTGGAACTGGAGCCCCTACGAACTGTTCCACAAGCCAACGTCACACTGGGTAAGTCACAGATTGTGTCAATCTATACACAGAGGTATCAAATATTACATATCTATTTCAGAGTCCAATATTTGTATCGATCGTCGGACAATTCATTAATATTTATTTATTAAAGGATAAAATTACTTTTACTCAGCATGACAATACTGCAACTCACAACTTTTTTTACAACATAGAACAAAACAATGTGCTTAACTTGACCTCCGCGCCGAATTATTAAAATTATTTTTGAATTCATTAAATAATATATAATATGTACAAAAGAATAAAATACAATAAGATAAGATTTATCATATAATATTTTTAACAATTAACTTTTGTGGTTTGACATATTAAAAACATCTACTGATATGAACACAGAGTTATAATATTTAAGAAAGCGAAAGTAGCAAATAAATTTTTAACACGAACCTTATGCTTAAAAGCGGATCTAGGTTAGGATTTATCGTTTGAAGTTACATACCTATGTACAAATGGAAATATCATATTTAGACTATAATTTTCAGTATGGTAGAAGTGGAATGTAGTTATCTACAAATTAAACACAGATAAAAATGATAGACACAGCTTTGGTTTTAAAGGCATTCAATAACTTCAAAACATGTGATTATAAATCTTTCCTTTTTGTTTTTTTTTTGTCAAGTGTACAATAAAATAACAGCTGTTGTAATCGTAATAACGATCTGTTATACTTGCCGGCAGTATTCAGCACAGTTCAGCAACACGGCGTCTTACTTTACTTCGGCGACCACGAACACCTTGCCGTGGAACTCTTTAACGGGCGAGTGCGCGTCTCATACGACGTGGGTAACCACCCCACCTCCACTATGTACAGGTGTGTTGTGTGACGAGTTGTGGTGATCTGATGACCTGTAATATGATATCATGAGGGCAGGGGTGAGATATTTTCAATGGATAACATCCACTGAGTACAGTTCTGTGGTGTGATATTCTATATCTCATTTGATCACCTCTAGTGTGATATTATAAAGGCGGTTTCAAAATATTTTAATTGGTAAATAGGACATTTTGTATAAACACATATGGTGTATTCAGATATAAAAAGGACAAGGGTAAAATATTGACAAGGGAAACCAACATATTGAGTACGTGGTGTGATACGATAGACAGTGATAACTAGTAAACAATTATGAAACTGAACACATATCAAAGTCGTTTAATTTTAAGAGTTAAATTGCATCTAAAGTCACCTCTAAAAAAAGCAATCGGCATAGAGTCTTATATTAATGCCAAAATATTTGTAATACTATATGCAATTGCGATAGACATTTTCTTATATTAAAGCTCCTGAAAACATGAACGATATAAATAATTAAATTCTTAGATTGTTTAATGTTACAACTTTTAGCTCACCGCATATTCTGATGCACTGCTTCTTCCATACTTAAATGTAATAAATATTTAAAAAAAAATAATCACATAAGAAATATAAATAATTACACTGGACTAGACTAATGGAATTAGGTTCAGTATTCATAGATCCATGTTTGGTAACAGCATTATTGATAATATTGTCAAAAAAAATAGAAGAGAAGATAAAGAATAGACTCCGACTTTCTACCTGTTTTTCTCGAGAAAGCTCTCCCAGTTTCTGAACAGGTGTAATACATAATTTTTTTCCTCTTTTTACCTTGAACGTGTTCTCTTAAGCTACTATTATGATGTCAATTAAATCCTGTACATGTTTATGTTGAATAAAGATTATCTTGATTTGTGATTCAATTTTGATCTATGAACCACATATGACTAGTGATTTAATGTGAAAGGAATTGAGGACTAAATGAACAACGAATCACCTCTATCATCTACAGATGTATGTAATGTGATTGAATAGTTACATTTATTATATAAAAACAAATGATTGTTACGTGATATGATTAAACAGTAATATATCGTTGTTTGCAGCTTCGAAATGGTGTCCGACGGCAAATACCATAAAGTTGAGCTGCTAGCTGTCAAGAAGAACTTCACACTGCGCGTGGATGACGGGCCGGCACGCTCTATCATCAATGAAGGTAGGTGTAAAAGACCGCTTCTATAATTTATTTTGACGTCTTTATTACGAAGTAACCATTATCGTACCTGCCCATAGTTTCTTATAAGAATATATGCAATTAATCCATTCAATAAAACTAAATAGATGTTGTCGCATTTTGCTGTAAAAATCACATCTCCTTGAAAAGCAATAAACCTAAACAGCTACCTAAACCAAAGCAGTAACTTAGGGTATACCTAGCTGATTGGGTGATTTTTGAGTTTAGTTAGTTCGTGTTCAGGATACGAAAATGTTCCAAATGACAGTCAGTCTACAACATACTATGCATTTCATGTATATGAGCAATACGTTTGCTAAGCTGTTAACGATTTTGAAAGTACAACAATATATAAATAGGAATATTTGTTTTTGTTCCATTGTTTCTACGTTGGCGTCATTGTGTAATATTACTTTTTATTTATCTTTGTATTGTGAGTTTCACTTATTTATGTTCACATAGATAAATCTAAATCTATTGTTCGGTTTTTGCACCATTTAATTTCACCTGTAGGTGGTAGGGAAATAGTATTTGTACCCCAGAGTAACACGTCCGACTTTACATGTTGATCTTTTAACCTTAACTTTTCATGTAGATAGCTCGTATGTCGCCGTAAGTGCGTCTGTTTTGGCAGTTCAAATGAAAATCTTGACGTGTTACTGTTGGTACAATATCACATTTGTTATATATTTTGTGATTTTCTAACATACAGGCTTCAAAAAACTAGAGGTTCGTTGTTAGGGAAATGTGTAACATTTTATAACACACTTCCAGAAAATATTACTGCTTTACCGTTTCATGAATTTAAAGCACATATTAAAAATACTCTAATGAATGATATTTTTGTTTTGTACCGGACATATACATATCAGATTTGTTTAATGCGATATGACTCTTGTGACGGAAATATACATTTGTTGGTTGTTTTAACTTGTATCGGAGGTTGGGTTCAGACTGTGTATTTGAAGCCGGCTTCCAACTGACGACTCTGTAATGATACAGGGAGAAAAAAAAATTGCCCTTGCTGGTGTTCTTGCTGGTTCTTTCCAGTACAAGGTCTCCCGCCGTAGACTTGTGAACCAATGGCGTAGCATCTTTGACATTCAAAAGTGATTGTAAAATCCTATTTGAAGAATAAATTTTTGATTTGATTTGATTCAAAAATATCATAACAATAAGTTTTTCATATTGAAATGACTTGAATGAGATGAGATGTTGTCGCAGGCAACAAGGAGTACCTGCGTCTCGGTGCAGCAACTTATGTAGGCGGGGTGCCCAGCGAAGCCGCGAGGCAGGCGTTCTCTCGATGGCATCTGCGCAACGTTACTAGTTTCAAAGGTGAGGCCATTGTATGTCTATATAATCGTAATAAGACAAATGTTACATTGAAATTGCGAGAAGGCCAAATATGGCCATTAGTGCCAATCCTGACTTTTTAGTTTTAATAATGTAGAAGATTATGTCTGTAAGATGAAATTGGTATTGTGTACTAAAATTTCAGTTTACTAACCATAGATTATGTACTGAGATGGGGAACGTGCAATTATAATATTTATGAAAATTTTGTTATTAAAATACTAATAAATATAAACGTAGTACCATTGCAAGGTTTATATTTAAAATAATGATGTTGTTTTAACAATAATTACGAATCAAAAGTAACGTGAAACGGAACAGACTTAAAACATCAATCAGCGTTCAGTGACGTGACTCCTGTTATGACAACTTATTTGAGGTTATAAGTTGTAGTAAAAGTGAACAATTAAACCTTAAATTAATTGCGTTTTTTGAATAAAAATGGAAGTTGGATTTGCCAAAGTAAATTCTAGGACTCTGCCAAAAGTTAATTTTGACATGGTAGTGACATTTTTTTGTCGAAAGTGCAGATTTCAAGTGTAGAAATGAAAGGGACTAAACAAAAAGACATTGAAAAGTTTGGGTAAGTGTTAGGTAGGTAACTATTTCTTTTATGTACAAGCAGATTAACTAAGTTTACAATAAATATATTCCCCACTTGCGTCAAAGTGGTCTTCACATCATCGAATGATAGTCTTTGGGGAATAAATGTCATTCCACTTCGCCGCTTGAAACCACATTTTTCTCAGTTTTAGGTCAGAAGGTCCAGTCAAAACAAATTGTTAGGAAACTTATTTTAAGAAGATGGACACATTGGCACAAAACATGGCTTTTTTTCGGAGTAGCAAATGGGATAGTTATGATCACCTGATGTTGATGGATAGTCCGTTGTAAATTTTTACAAAATAATACCTTGAAAGTCGAGATAAATGCAAAAGCAACTAAAGCCAGTAATGACACGCGCAGCCGCGCAGTACAATCAGTGAGCCAGTGACTCTGTAGTATATATTACTCTTTGCCAGTGACAATGACAGACAGGAGAGACGTCATACGAACTATAGGTCCTTTTTCGCCCGAAAATTTGAATTGACAATTTTAAACCGCATTTTTTTTAGTAGTATACAGTCTTTTCATTTTTTAATACACTTGTGGTCTATTCTACGTGGAATTCTTTAAAGTGAGCACAAAAATAAAAATATTGCATGTTCCCTATTATATAATAGAAAATAGAATCGATCGACAATGAAGAATATTTCAAATTGATCTGTACATTCCATTATTTGATAGTGTGACTAAAACTGAGTTGACAAATCTATTATTTTTACCGAAATGGTAAAACTTTGTCTTTCTTCTTGTTCTGCATTCAAGGTTGCCTGAAGGAAACGTGGATCAATCACAAGCGCACAGACTTCGTGAACGCGGCGCGGTCGCAGCGAGCCGCCGCGGGCTGCGGCGACGACGAGCCCGCCGCGCCGCCCGCGCGCCGCCACCCGCTCGCCGACGCCGCGCACCAGCAGGTGACTAACACACTGACATTGACAATCACAAGCGCACAGACTTCGTGAACGCGGCGCGGTCGCAGCGAGCCGCCGCGGGCTGCGGCGACGACGAGCCCGCCGCGCCGCCCGCGCGCCGCCACCCGCTCGCCGACGCCGCGCACCAGCAGGTGACTAACACACTGACATTGACAATCACAAGCGCACAGACTTCGTGAACGCGGCGCGGTCGCAGCGAGCCGGCCGCGGGCTGCGGCGACGACGAGCCCGCCGCGCCGCCCGCGCGCCGCCACCCGCTCGCCGACGCCGCGCACCAGCAGGTGACTAACACACTGACATTGACAATCACAAGCGCACAGACTTCGTGAACGCGGCGCGGTCGCAGCGAGCCGCCGCGGGCTGCGGCGACGACGAGCCCGCCGCGCCGCCCGCGCGCCGCCACCCGCTCGCCGACGCCGCCAACCCAGCAGGTGACTAACACACTCAAAAATAAGGGTTAAAGACAGCTCCCTATGTGAGTGTGGTTTGGACGAAGGTTCGGTTGATCATATATTTTTCGATTGTACAAAGTATTCATATTCTTTGTATGATGTCATTCCCCCTTATATCCCTAAGCCGTGTCAATTAACTCTCTTCTTTCTTATGTTAATTCACCCTTCATCAATATTCTTTGTCATTATTTATTCTACAATCGTATTAAACTTTAATTGGTATCTTTTTATTCTCTGATTTGGTTTCCGCTCTTTAACTTTTTATATATTTATTTATAGACAGCGAACAAGGTATATTGTTTTTTATTTGTCTTGTTTAATTTTAATTTTGCATCCACTTGTACTTTCACGCCTGGATAATAACATGAGTCGCGCATACTTTAATTAAAAAAAGTATTCTAAGCAAAAAAACTCGAGGTTGGCGAAATCCTCTGGGCGGCCATCAAACCCAAAAGAAGAAGAAGACTAACACACTGACATTGACAACTGACTATAAAATCTTTACAATCTCAAAATGCGGTCGATCAACGTCGCGATATCACAAATAATTGAAAATGACATTTGCAGCGTTAGATTTAATGAAACCCGAATGAAAACAAGACTAATTTTCCGTTATGAACATTTCCTATACATGAAAATGGAGAATCAATTGAAAATGCTTACAATATATTGGTAATGCTTACAATTTTTAGTTTAGATAGACATGTTCATATTTACTATTTTAGTCGCTGTTAGCATTCGAAAAGAGAATTAAACTTTGAAATTTTTAAAAACATTAGATTGAATGAATAGATCATTGGATTGAAGTGAATTGAATAATCTACCTATATTGAAATATAAATGGCCAACATACTTAATATTTGTTCCCTGCAGAGCAACTAACCCTTTTTTTATGAGGGGGGGAAATGCGACCTTATGCACCATGACACCGCGCTGGCAAGGCGCGGCCGTGTGTGGGGCTCTCCGGTAAAGAGGACCGGCCTACCCACTAACCCCCCCCCCCCCCCCGAGTTCTCTGGGCCCATACATGGCACATGGCGGGGTGCGCTCTCGGGATTCGACCGCCATATGTCCCGGGGCCGGCTCGACCAAGAGTTGGTCAAGCCACCGCCAAAGGAGGGACTGTCCGAGAACCCCTGGACAGTCCCCCAGACAGGGAGACTTCACCACGGCGTGCGCACTTAAGAGCAACTAACCCTGGGCCGCTACTAACATTTGCAATACTCTGAAATGTTTTAAGTTCAACAGCAACTAGTGTTAAGATTATAATGTTTTTACACAAACAGGATCCTTGCGTGCCCAACCCGTGCGCTCGGGGCGGCCGCTGCGTGAGGGAAGAAGGTTCTGCTTCGGACTACACGTGCCGCTGCCCGCCCGGCACCGCCGGCCCGCAGTGCGAGCGCCGCGCCTCTGTGGGTCAGTACTGCCACTTTAAAGATACGGCAGTTACGGCCGGTTACTCAGTACATGATAGGAAATTCATTGCCGTATCATAAAAACACAGCAATCAGAGAAAACCCAACAAATGACATAATTCTTTATTGCACACCAAAAACGTATACCTACTTTGAAAAAAATACAATAAATCTACAAAAAAGTGACCAGTGAGGTACCCTATTTGAATCTCCTTTTCAATAACCATAAGTGCAGAAATTGAATTTGAATCGGTAATCGGTACTGTGGGGTGGTAGGTATGTAAGTAAAAAAAAGTTCAAATTATAACAGCTATGAGCATACCTCACAATCAAATCGAGCACAATTGCTATTTGATTTAGAACCATAAACACAAATTCACTGTACATACTCGTAATACTTTCAAATCTAGCCATTTAATAATTATACATCACTAGAGACTATGTCACAAGTACGTGCGTTTTATATTTTTTATCTACTATCATGCTATTAATCCTATATAAAAGAATCTATAATAATTAGCTTATTGCCAACATTAAAACACTCAATGATATTATGATCATTATATCATCCAAACGCGTGATATTATGAATTTCAAAAAAAGAACATTCTCATGCAAGGACATTTTCACCACCAGATCGCAAAAATTTTGAAAAAAGAACAATAAATTGTAGACTAATTCGTAATTTCAGATTCTCATCTTATCGTGTTATTTCCCGACATTTTTTCACTCGAATATTGGAAATCGCAAACAAACAATTGCTGTGTGCGTTGTTTACAAAAATGAGTGATTCTAACTTTGATGACGCACCACCAGATATTTCTAAAGCAGCTTCGCAATTAGACTTTTCTTGAATTTACATACACAACACTGTACAACACCCTATGGTATGAGAATCTTTCATAGAGGATTCACATCATGCCTGTAGATAAAGTCTTGTATGCAACTGATATAATTAGGTATTAAAACACGAAGTGGGTTTATCACACGAGGCGTAGCCGAGTGTGATAATAGTATCACATGAGTGTTTTAATACCTAATTATAACAGTTGATTATACAACAGTTGCATAAATAACTATTAATAAACCTCGAATGATTAGATTTCGTTGTTTCGTAAAGTGATATTATAATTGGTGTGCATAATTAATTTGCAGCTCTATACGTTAATTTTGTTTTCACTTTTAAAACCATAAGTAGTTTAAAAGCAAAAAAAGTGAACAAAATAATGCATGGTAATTAAAATGTATGGCAATTTCTCAAATAGTATCCAAAACACTGGTCTGTAGATTTATTTAATGGCAAACCTAGTCCCCTAAACAGTGTGTCGCGTCCACTGCCTGCCAAGCACGAAACAAAATCAAAATTTAAGGAATCTTTATTCCATATAGGCCTTTAAAGACACTTATTGACGTCAAACAAATATAAAATTCAAAGGATATTAAGAACTTAGCAGAGCTACACGACTAAGGTCATACTCGGATACTAACAATAAAAAATAAATTTTACTTTTCGGAAATTAGGAATAATTTACTACACGTGAAATTGCTTTTGGGCCTGTGTAATTGAAAACATTAGCTTATTATCAAAGCGTTCGTTCCTTGTGTTGCGTGTAGGTGGCGCCCCCGTGATCTCACAGAGTAAGCTGCCCCCGCGTAAGTCTATGTTCTCCACAAACGTGCAAGCTTCACCTGGTGAGTAAGAAATATAATTACTTAACATTCTTCGTATTTACTTAAAATATTAATTTGGTTATTTTATCAATGTATACAAACTTTGATAAGACTATGAAGTGGCTCCTATTTTATTTTTCGATAAAATTCATTTGTTAATTTATCGACTTCTTGGTGTAGCTTAGATTCTAACGTTTCTGAAGCCAGCATTGTAACTCCTTTCTTATGCATATACGTACATATCATATCTTTGCTGATAACTTAGTTTAACTGCCAAACAAAGCTAGCCAAATTGAATGATGCCATTGTCAGCTTAAATTTTAGCACCTGCAAACTATTACAACACGCTCTGAACGGCTTTATACTCTTTCCTAGTGCCAAGCTTTAGTTGTCCACCGTCATGTCTAGAATGACTATATCTATCTTACGTATGATACTTTACCATTGAATGCTATCCAAATCGAGAAATAGATATTGATGCCACCATGTCTTAGTACAGCAACTTCTATAAGGTCACCGGCATCTTACAGACTCGACCATAGACGAGTTCCTTATTTTAAAAAAAATACCATCTAAAACAAAGACTACGATATTCGACATCTTAATTTCTCCCGTAATGAACTGTGGCTATTTCTATCTCGATCTGAATTATCAATAAACTTACCGTCTAAAAAACTACAGTAAATTCCCATACAATAATGATGGAAATGGTCAGTAATAACCATTTTTTCTTCTACAATCCTGGTATTTGAAATCTGTTTCCATATACTTTTCTAATTTCTTTTGATAAAGACTTTTACTTGAATACAATCTACAGCTTAAACGTCCTTCTCATCATTCAGATGTCTTTAATTTCTAGGAATCCTCTTCGATTCAAGAAAAATCTTTCATTTATTTATCATTAAGTTTTGTTTATTTAGCTGCGCCTGCGCACAAGCAGTCTGTTCCCGCAGAGTCTCCCGCCGCGGGAAATGCCGGCTGCCGTAAGGTATATATAATATTATCATTCTATGTACATCTCAATGATATGCTATATATAACAAATCATAGTTGTGGGTAAGAGAGTGGTGCTATATATAAACAAAGCATAAACTTAGGTGTTCAAATACGAGTAATTGGTGTAATTTAATTTTGTCGCATAGTAATAGTAAAAATAAACTTTGTACCTCGCTCCAATTCCCATGTTTTCTCTTTGATAGTATGTTTTATTCACTAACAATCTCTGGAAATGTTAAAACAGAAGTATGTAAATTCAAAGCGGGTCCGTTTTTAATTGACAGCGGTTATCGCTTACCATCGGGTGATCCGTTTGCTCGTTCGCTGCACTATACTATTAAAAAAATTGTCGCACAATATACGTACAGTATACATACATACATATATGTCACGCCTTGTTCCCAATGGGGTAGTCAGAGACCACCTCTCTCCACTTGCTACGATCCTGACACACTTCTCTTGCTTCCTCCACTTTCATGAGCGTCTTCATGCATGCTCGTTGGTTGCGAGTACTCTATAACAGTACAGTATAAAGTACGTTAACTTTACTGTTTTCCTTTTTTTTTTAAAAAAGACACCCCAATCTGAGATTTTTTATTCTGTGTTATGGGTGCAGTTACAAATATAGAATCTCACATGTACAAACACCCAGACCGAAACAAAATTTTGTAGGTTATACTGTCCTATGCGAGAATTAAAGCCGCGACCCATTGCGTAATAACTGATCACTCGACCGTTGCATCAAACGTGTCGTCAAATCTATAGTAAAATATTGTATGTAGTTACAATGATTTTTTTAATCTATTTTGCAAAGAAATCAATAATATCTTTATGCCAAAAAGGATTTCAATTAATGATGTTGTTACTATTAGTGAGTGGGCCACACCCGGAATATATAAAAAGACTTTTTGAACTTTATAATGAACGTAACTATAGAGTGTAGAATTTTATGAATATGTAAAACATACTCTGAATTGTTTAAAATGGTTTGTCGCCAAGCAAAAGTAAAGTTTTTAAAGTTCGAAAATTAAAAACAGTGCTAATAAAATTAAAATGACCTGAAGCATTATTGACGCTGAAACTGGACGAGTTAAACTTCGTGACAGTTTAAATATAGGAACTAAAAGAATAACTTCAATAGTGAGGTAGCTAAAGAGTTTGAACCTTTTCTTACCAATATTACTATTTTATAAACAATTTTTTAAACTCTTCCCCCACTGTATCGTTATGCCGTAGTATAGCCGCGGTTATGTGGGCTTCCTCCCCAGAAGGGGGAGGCCTACTGTAATGTATTTTTATTTATTTTTATGTAATAGTAGGATTTTTACAAATAAATTACTAAAAGTTTAGAGTACAAGATCTTTATTCCACAGGGAATTCAAACAGAATTCAATTCACTAATGTTTACTTTGCAACAATACTTTATACAAATAAATCACTAGAAATAGAAGTACAAAATCTTCATTTCACATGGAATTTAAACAAAATTCAATTCACTAATGTTTAATATGCAACAATATTTTATACAAATAAATCACTAGAAATATAAGTACAAAATCTTCATTTCACATGGAGTTTAAACAAAATTTAATTCACTAAGGTTTACTATGCAACAATATTTTATACAAATAAATCACTAGAAATATAAGTACAAAATCTTCATTTCACATGGAATTTAAACAAAATTCAATTCACAAATGTTTACTATGCAACAATATTTTATACCAATAAATCACTAGAAGTATGAGTGCAAAATCTTTATTTCACATGGAGTTTAAACAAAATTCAATTCACTAACGTTTACTAGGCAACAATATTACTGTCAATTCTATCAATTCATATACATAGAATGACTTAAAAATATAAAAGAACTTAAATTAATATAGGTACAGGCAGGGTTTATAGGTCCGTTTGATCGATATTGGTTTTAAGTTGAAATTTATAATGTAAAGATTAAAAGACAGTATTCCGAGGATAAAAAGAAATCAGTATTCCGGTAGTCCTTCAGGAGTCCTTCAGGAACTGGTCCAGGCAACTGGTAACCGTGGTTAGATGGCCGTGTTTGGGTTAGTTTACTCTCTGTCCTTGGCTTACCAAGTCGCCGTCTTCAATTAGGATCTAAGGTAGATCAGCGGTCTATTTAATGCAGCTGGGTCACTTGGAAGTCCCTGGGTGACGAGGTTAATGTTCAGCCCAAATATAGTTCCCTGAAGATGACATGAATCATTTCAAATAACAACTCTCCTGGCATTTACTTTACTATTTATTAACTTTCAAAAACGAAGAGTGTGATGTAGAAAATGAAAACAAACATGAAGATACAATTGATTCTAGAATATTACAAGATTTGATCTGGTTAAAATATTAATTTGTTTTATTTAAATCCCATGTATGTAACGGCTTATGAGAGGTAGTTAATGGATTTAATTGCATAAATATTGGTTTCCCACCAGGCATACTATGATGATTAATCAATATTTTATTGTAAAAGACCAAATTTGTTATATCAATTTACCACAGTTATTTTCTCTACCCACACTCAACGGATATTCAGGAAATGTTCTAGAACGATATTTTAGGTATATATGAATCTCAGTTAAAAACTCTAAATATATAATAAAAGAAAGAATTATGAAAATTAGGTACCTTTCTTTCGGGATGATTGTCTTTTTTGTTCAAAATTTTATTCGGTGAAAGCAGATCTATTTCGTCAGTCTATATATAGACTCCTTCTCTTTTGTAGCAGAGCTCGGTCTCAACAGCCGAATACAGTATTTTCAATTATTTAAATTAGAACAGTGAATAGCTTAAAAGTTGTTACTTATTGATCGCAGCTATTGATCCAAAACCAAATATCGCTAATCACTGCCACAGACTAGTGTGTATCTTTTTTTTTTATTAAGTTTTTAATTTTTTAGTTAGGCAAAGGACACAATCTATGCTAGCCCGAGCAATCTAGCCTGACTATGTTAATCTGTAGAAGGATTAATATTTCTTTATTAGTCCTCACAGCTAGGTCTAGTTTACAGACTCAATTGCCACAGACAAACATTTGCCTGAGGAATAATAAAAATAAGGTTAAACGACTACACTTATGATGATCAATTGCGATTTAACTTTTCATTGACATAACACTATTCTTTTAAACTACTAATTGTGACATTATTAATATTTTACTATTTTTTTAGGGGGAGTGTGTGGGATTACTGATTAAAATACTATCTTTGTAGACGACGCTTGGCTAGACTTGGTTGCTTAATTTGCGCCATAGATAATGGTGTTAGGATCATGATTAGCGGTCCACTCTATGGAACTGTCCATGTCATCTATTAAAATTGTCAATGTCAAAGTAACAATTCGACGTAAACATAACCAATGCGAGATACAATTGTAAAAGTGATTTTAATCAATATGAATAAAAAAATGTCTTTAATAGTACTTAAAATCAGTGAGAAAAACAGTGTTACACTACCCACTAAAAACCTCAGGGATCTTCCTTCAGGCATGTAGGAGCCCCGGGAACAGCAAGCCACCTCCGGGAACCCCCAGCCTCCGCTCCCCTGCCTAGAGGGGAACCCTCCTCAGGGGAGGCTACACTACCTCCCCCGGTCTCCTCCACCGACGACGCCCCCCGGTCACGGAAGGGGCGTGGTCCATCCCGGGTCGCCGTAGCAGTTCCTCGCGCCCGCCGGCGACCCGCGGCGGCGCCGCAGCTGTGCTACCGAGCCCGGCGCCGCCTTCTTCGAGCGGGATCGGCCATCTCCCGACCCCGCTCGGCGGCCTCCTTCTGGAGCATCACTGCTTCACAGAAGGAGGCTACAGCCCTCCAACCTCCCTCGTCCGCCAGCATTGCCGCAATCAATGTTGGCGGAGACAGATCTCGCCCGATCTCTTCGACCAAGACTCGGCGCTCGGAGGCCCACGCGGGGCACTCCGCTAGCGTGTGCTGGGCCGAGTCGAGGTCGGATGCGCAGTGGTGACAATGTGTCGATCCCTCCCGTCCTATTCGACACAGATACTCACCGAAGCAGCCGTGCCCGGTGAGTATCTGAGTCAATCGGTAGGACCTCCTCTGGTGATATTTGACGCCTGGAGGATTCACACGATGCTTTAGGTGTCTTTTGCGACTTATCCAAAGCATTTGATTGTGTTCTCCATGAAACTCTGATTGAGAAATTACGTTATTATGGTTTCAAAGACTTTTCTCTGAACCTTCTTATTTCATATTTGAGTGACAGAATTCAGAGAGTCGATATTAATGGTACGAGATCTCAGGGATCTTTGCTTAAGATGGGCGTCCCACAGGGCTCAATTCTTGGTCCCTTTTTATTTTGAATATATATAAATGACCTTCCCTTTTATGTTAATAATAAACACGAATTGTACCATTTGCAGATGATACATCACTTATCTTCAAAATTAAGCGAAGACAAAATATTAATGACACTGTGAACGATGCAATCTCTAAAGTAGTCCACTGGTTTAACGTTAATAACTTGCTTCTAAATGAAAGTAAAACTAAATGTATCAAATTTGTATTGCCAAATGTAAAACAGGTAAACACCGAAGTAATTATAAAGGATAGGAATGTGGACTTCGTGGACACCACGGTAGGAATTACTCTTGATTCCAAACTTCAGTGGGGCCTACATATTGGTAAATTATCAAAACGGCTCAGCACTGTAGCATTTGCAGTTTTGAGAATACGCCAATTAACTGACGTAGAAACAGCTAGATTGGTGTACTTTAGTTACTTCCATAGTGTAATGTCGTATGGTATTTTGCTGTGGGGAAATGCTGCCGACATTCAAACTATATTTGTGCTGCAGAAGAGGGTCATTCGAGTAATTTATAATCTAAAAATGCAAGACTCCTTAAGAGATAAATTTAAAGACACTGGTATAATGACAGTTGTGTCTCATATATTTTATGAAAATCTAATATATACCCATGAAAACATTCATTTATTTAGTAAAAACAGTTATGTCCATAGCTTCAATACCAGAAATAAGAATAAATTACATTTGTCTCACACTAGGCTCCATAAAATTAATAATTCATTCAGAGCTGTGTGCGTTTTTGCAACAAAGTTCCAAGCAATATTGTACAATTAAGCCTAAATAAATTTAAAATCATTGTTAAAAGTGTACTTATTAGCAAAGCGGTTACTGATTATATAAAATACATGAATGCTTGGACTTAATGTTTCTTAGTTCCACCAGGCATTTCCATGAACTTTTGTAATTATACTTGTACCTATAAGTTGACCTTTGTATGACTTGGTAACGATATATATTTTGTAAATATCGTTGCTTCTGTGAAAGTTATGGAGTTTCTTGCGCCCGTTCTTCTCTATAACTAAAAGACGTCCGAATGGGTAGTAGGGAAAAAAAATTTGGACTATTCAAAAGAGCATATCTCATTGCCTATTTAAAATAAAAATTTTGACTTTGACATTGAGTTGTTACATTGAAACTTGCTAAATTGGTACGATATTCAGGAGGCAAACCGCGAGGTGGTGACAGAGGGCGCGTGCCGCAGCCGGCGCGCGGTGCGCGGCGCCCGCTGCGTCGCCGCCAAGGGCGCCTGCGCGCGCGCCGCCTGCTGCGCGCCCCGCAGGACCAAGAAGAGGAAGGTATGCTCACTCTGTCGCACTTTATTAATAATGCTAAATTGGGTAGACGACATTTTTTTAAATTCAATATATAATAAGAGAACTCTTGAAGTACTTTTGAAGATACATCGACATGCGGCGCTGTCGCGGGTCGCTCAAAAACACTCCATACTAAAAACACTGCAACCGTGACGTCATAACTCAGTAAACTCGTCAAATTTGTATGAGCGTATAAACAATATTAAAATAACTTTATTATTTGTACGTTTATAGGTATACTTTCTATATAAAAAAATGTTACATTTAATGTGAGAATTTTAGAAATGTGTTCGTTTCATTAGAATTACGTAAATAATAATTGCTCATTTTTTAGAAATCTAAAAACAATATAAATTAATAATTAAACTGAAATTTCTATATTGACATACTTTCATGAGATATAAATTGCTCAAATCAGATAATTATAGTATAAAAACGGCCATAATCATTTGTAGTCGTCTACCCTATTGGTAACATTAAACAGAGTACACATTCATTAAGCAACTCAAAGTTAAATAATCAACCAATACAATAGTAATTACAATTTTTATAATCCAAGTCCATTTTGACAGATGTCATCCCCGTAGTTTATCTGTCAAAATACCATCATTTTCACAGATAATGTATGACGATGAAGTTATTTTTCTCTACCAACTAACATACGCCACGCCTTAATATACGCCACGCGCCTCTAATGTAATCACGGTAATCGATCCAATCTCTTGCAGTGACTAAAAGTTTATAGAAACGTAAGATTTGAATCCTATGTCAAAAATAGAAGACCATTTTTTGTAAGCATTTCTTGAACACTCCACTTAGAATTAGGCTAACTAATTAGAGTGATGTATCAAGATGCTAAAATGGTTTACATTAGAATATTGCTGCATTTTGGTCATATGATATACAGTTCCGGATTATACACAACAAAATTTTCAGAGCTCGTTTTAGTAATAATCTATTTGTAAACCTTCTAACCGTCCTTGACTAAGCAGAATCGCCCTAACACAGTGTAAGACTCGTGCCCATCGGTGGGGATCAGTATGAGCTGTAATAATGTAATGCTATATATTTTTTACATTATACAGTTATTTCTTGTCACTACTAACATATTAAGATTTTTCACGCAGTTAACTTTTCAGGTCCGGCTAGTGTGCCCCGACGGGACTCGGTACACCAAAGAAATTGAGATAGTACGTAAATGCGCGTGTGGTAAGAAGTGCCCGCGTACACAAACACCCTTCCTGCACTAGACACTCCCTATCACGACGGCAAAAATCTTATAATAATAGCACAGACGTATTTCTCAAACATATTTTAACCACCTACAAAAACTAAATCCGAAATAATTTATATCCATAAACATCAACTGCATATAAAAAATGAAGTACCTATTTAGAATATTGAATGACATTTATAAAAAAATATACGATAACCCCGACAATACTGTGTTACTCTGTCGTAATCTGGTTACAACTAAGTTTACTTGTAATACTTGGTAAACTACTAAGATGAAGTAACATATAATATTATACACGTGGCAACATTCAATTATAATAAACTAATGTGTTTACCTTCACGGAAATGGTCGATTTTAAATGCAACTCCATAGACAATAATTTAAAAACTGGACGCAGCTATCAAACATTTGAGAAGGGTACGTTTACATAATTTTTAATGGTAGTCTTATAACGAATTTAAGCATTGGGAGGTATTTACAAAAGCGTTCGTAGTTTCGGCCTAATCCCTAGTTGTTTGTATAAAAATTACCTCTATCTTAGAGTAATAGCTTTAGATTTACACTTTAATATTATATCATTAAACATAATTCGTATATTTATTTTCAGCTCTATAAGGTAGTATAGATAATCGTAAAAATAAATATGTAATTTGTTACACAGCAGTTTCAAATACTCGTTCTACAATAATAAATTAGAAATATCTTTTATATTAAACATGCAAAGTATTTTTATACATTATAACAAATATGCAATACTACATTTGGATAAATCAGGCTGAAATGAAAATGTCTGCGAATTATGTCTAAAGATATCTAATGCATTTCTTTTTCGTATTTAAGTGTATACAAATGGTAAAAAACTAAAAATCCAGAATGAATATGAAGACGAAACACATTTTTTTCTATCAATTTTGGAGGAATGTACAACTATAAAGAAACTACTTTTGGTACTAAAATATTCAAATTAACAGCGACTCAATTTAGATTTAGTAAACCTATATGATCAAACAAACCTAACAACTAATAAATTTTATATATATGTACTAATAAAATATACTGAGTTAATCAGGAGTCAAATTCAAAGTCAAGGCTTAGTAATCAGTAATTAATGTAAGAAGTATGTTTATGTCGAAACTAATTATTTATGAGTTTTAAGTAAACAAAAACTTAAATACGCTAATTCTAATACTTGTGTGAAATATTATACAGTGCGATAAAATAATATTCACTATAGCGCACAAAAGTTTATAGATATATTAAAATGCATGTTATTCTAAAATGAATGTGAAATGAGTAGATTTTAAATTTGACTCCTAATATTAAAAGCTTTATTATCATTTATAATTAGATCGCATCATTTTCATGAAACGTGTAATATTATTATTTAATATATTCAATTATTTGAATATCACAAGTGTTCATTTTTTAATATAGATATAATATTTATTACTTTTAGCTTTAATATGAGTTGGTATTATTAGTTTAGGGATTATTGTTAAACTTAATTTAATATATCACAAGGATAGTCAGTGGAAAAAAATTTCGTAATACGTATTTCACATAGCAATAGCTGTGAAAATCTTTTTAATTTTCTATTTTCGTGTCAAAAGCAGAATATAAAATGCAAATTTTTTTAATAAACCTCTTCAGTTTAATAAAAATCTATACAACGATAATAATTGAAATATATTGTAATATCAATACGGCATAATTTAACAATAGGCCTGATCACACTATGTTCAAAAAAACTCGCATTTCATTATTCCAAAAAACAGGTTTTGCAACATAATTATTTTAACTGACAATTGTAAAACGCTGTTTTATTATTATTATTTTTTTTTAGTTAAATGTAGTGTAATAATTTTACTTTATAATTCTAATCTTGCCCATGACGACTATTGTATAAACTTTGTGGTAGTGAGTAATGATACTTTTAATTTTACTGTTGCTACCTATGCTTTAGCCTATTGTAAATTTTACAAATAAGTATTATTATTAATGTATTGTATTAGAAATAAGTCAAATATTTTACATTTTAATGCATTCCGTATTATTCGAAATACTACAATTTCAGTAAAAATATTATAAAAATAATAACATTACTAAATACATACAACGTATTTAACGACCTATCATATTTCTCTGGATTTCATATGTATAAGTACTATGTATGCAATAGAGTGTATGTAATCTACCATAGAGCACTGCCATTTTATTATTAAGCTTACTGTGCTGCCAGATTAAATATTTACATAGGTTTTGGTAGCTTCATCATTGTTGAGTGGTAAATAAATATTCAATTTGTGTCGGAAAATACGATCAGCTTCGTTATTTTCCTACATTTTGAATAGCTAAGCTTTAAGTTAATGTACTATTTAGATGTATGTGACGCTATCGATGGAATAATGAGGCATGCAATCGCTTTTTATTATGAAATATTTAAAATAATGATTGTCTATGAACTTTATAATTTATTGATGTAATAAAAGAGGATGTTAGATAATGTGGTCGTTTCATTTCTGCATTTATTTTTAAACATCGTACCTGCGCATAACGTAGCTTCCTAGATATCGCACTATATTATCTGTCTACTTACTATAATAATATATATAGATATCTATAAAAAATTTACGTAACCCTACTATTCCCAACGACCTTGATTTTGCTTACATTTTATATCGTTTCTCGTTGGCCGTACTTTAGTCAATTAACAAATAGTATTTTGATAATGCGTTTTGTGTCAAAGAATAAAACTATAAGTACAATCAAAATTCAAAGAGAAGCGCTTCTGGAAGATTCGAACATTTCGCTGTGATGGTGCTTATTCTTAGATGGGTTACCTGTGATAAATAAAGGCTTAAAATATAGTACACGAACATTTGTTTACCCCTGTATAGAGTGAGAATTTGCTTCTTACTAATAGTCTAAGATCCGGCTGCAGAATCAGTGTACTCATCGAGTGTTTGCTGAAAACCAAATCTTTACACATATTTATGATTAGGAGAATTTATATCAACCAGATGATATTGTTCTCAACGGATCAGTTGCGATTTTTTTTTCCTTATTTTTTTTTATTTTAATTTGACGTGACAACGTCTTAAATTAGGTTGCGGCTGGGAGTCACTTATGAAAAAGTGTAACGCTCGGTAACGTTACGATGAGTCAGAACGAAGAGAGAGGCCCGCCGAATGCCTTGCGTCTCTCTCCCACTCAACTATGATCGGTCTGCCGCGCGCGCAGCATAGAGAATTAGGCGCATTGAATCGGCGCATGCTTGTGTCTCTGTCTTTGTCTTTCTCGAACTTAGTAAACAAAATATATTTCTATAGTTAAAATTTGTGCAATTCTTATTTTCATTCAATTCCTTGTTCCTATTGTGCAATTTAATTATATTCATATCAATAAATATTCTACCGAGAAAAAGACGTTGTCACGTAAAATCTTCGCCCGTAAAACCGACTTTACAGGCAACCATTTTTTTTTTATGAGTCTATAGATGTGCCGTTAAGTAGACATTTTATTGAAAAAACAAGTCAGTGAAATTTCTTATGGATTTTGAATTATTAATAATTTAAAATACTAGCGGCCACATTTTGATAGGGCAACCTGGTAGATATAAATTCTCCTAATCATAAATATGTGTAAAAATGGGGTTTTCATCAAACACTCGATGAGTACTTACACTGAGTCTGCAGCCGGATCTCGTACTATAATGACTCTATCCAATGGTGAATAATACAGGCTGTTGTATTTTTCCTAAATCAACAGGTTCGCTTCTTGCTAGCTATATTGATTTTTCAAAAATCAATCAAATCAAAAATAGTAGTTTATATTGTCATTCAAATCTGGTCCTTTTTGCTATTCCTCATAGTTTTGGATTTCAATAACCCCTTACTTAAAAAAATTAATGGAATACATAAGTGGTGACTTTGTGGTGCATTATTCAGCTATGTTGTAACTACTGAAATACTTTTAACTGCTTCGCATTTATCCGCTATATACACTTGTTTATTTTTTATAATATCATTTTAAAATGTATCAACTTCTTCATTAGATAACAAATGAATAATAGCTAGAAACATATTCATAATTTTATTTCATGTTTATGATGAATTTTTATGATAATAACCTTTTTAATATATTCTTCTTTCTCGTGCCTTGTTCCCAATATTATTTGGGGTCGGCGCATCTCCCTCTTCCACTCTCTTATATCACTCGGCATTTCGACACACTTCCTTCTTCAATATCAACGATTCACACATCTTCTCTTTAGTCTTCCTCTCCCTACAAGCCCATCCACTAATATAATCCTTATATAATAATTATAGAATGTTATCGTCAAGTACTCATTAAACAGCAAAACAGAAAGTAGATAATCAAACAAATTTTAAATAAATTATTTCCATTTATTGTTTATCCAAATAATGAACAATGCAGCGTGCATTAAACTACTATTTCCAAACATCACCCTACAGCCAAACACACATCAACTAGCAATCAATACAATTATTACCTTAAAATATTATTTTCTAAATAACTATTATTAATACATAACTATTAAAATTATTTAATAGTATTATTTAATAGTAACTTAGCCCTAAAAAGTTAGATTTAATCTGCAAGGTTGAAACAACCAATTTTCACAAACCTCTTGTATGTTAAATATTATGTTGATACAGTCATTGTTAAAAGGCAAAAAAGATGAATTTCATCTTATCTGACACAGAAACTAATTAATCAATTATTATATATCACGGTCTGTTTCTTCAACTGTAAAAAAAAATAAAACAAAAATCCTCTTTTTAAACTTGAATTGAATTATTTAGATTTGTCATAAAATATATTGTGAACCCTTTTTTTGTTGGTTCAGTGAATTAACACACATTAATACTTTAAACAATATCACAATCTACCAAAAAGAAAGTGCAAGTATTTTGGTCAAAAACAATATAACTCAGACATTTAGGAATAAACTTAACATATTTATGACTGGTATAGATATTATCAAGTACTCATTTTTTATATAGCTATAAGTAGCCTTATCATAATACCTTTCCTCCAGTTTTTGTTTTATATTTGTGTGAAAAAACGTTACTAAAGGGAAAATTTTATAATGTAACTGTTTCCTACTGTTATTCCTTAAATAATTCATAAGCGTCGGTGATACTGCAATAGCATATGAAAACAATGAGTGAAATTCGAAGTTAGTATTAACCAAAAAAACGCTTTTTTTTCGTGGTCGTGGTGAATCTTGAATCTCTATTCCGTGTTCTGCTCCTTTGTCTTATTATATGTTAACTGTAACTGGAAGTTTTATAGCATGCTTTTATTATTATACCTACTGCATTATTCATTACACAGACCGAAATAGATTTAACCTAATCTTACTATATGTATGTATGAATGTGTTATACATAGTCTTCAAATAAACTATATTGTTACATTGTATGTATATATTGTTTTAAATTTTTCAATCATTCGTTTACTATCTAAACCGTGTATCCAATCTCACCTGCAATAGAATAGAGGTACCCAAACTATTATCCCACTATTTTTATGGCATACATATACAAGTATATTTTCCTACTATTTTCAAGGCAACACTGCACAAATTAAAATGCATAGTATATATGTTCCACTAATGGTCGAAAAAGAATGTTTTTTTTTTATAAATAAATTGGACAGTTTCTTGGATTGGATCTTCTTTAATGAAAGAGGACCCAAAAGATTCCTGTGTGCACATCAGTTAAAACTACACGCAACATTTGATCTATTTCCATCAATGGAAATAGAAAATAATTTATACGTCCAATCTAACTTATCAAATTCGGTATATAATATTAATTGGTATACAATATGTTTCGGTAAATATAAACCACACACCGGACCAGACACGGTTTAATAATATTATTAATTATTTATGACTCTTCATTTTAGAAATAAATGAAATAAGCATGGCCCGGCTTAAGGAACATAACAAAGAAAATATTTTTTGATAACAACTCTTGATTCATTTCCTACACTACGAGTTAAGAACAAGTATTTCACTACACACAAATCAGTTATATTTATCTAGTAAAAAAATAAATCTATTTCCAAAGGCGCTTGCTTGGGTTACCATGTCAGCATAGACAACCACTTGTTAACCATAGATCGAAATCTATTATTATTAATGGATATCAAAATACCTAAATTATCATTCAGATATAATTTTTAATACGTGTAACCAAAGTATTGAATTTCTAAATATTTTTGGACAAATCTACTCTTCATAATAGCCCGATTTCAATTAATGCATATAATAGTAGTATTTTTAAAAAAACAATGCATTATTTATCCACAACAATGTCTTCTGACATATAAATCATCTCATGAGCCTGATATAACAGTTGCATTTGTAATCTTTTAAACAGTGCAGTCCTTTGCATTGCAATCTTTAAACAATACATTTGAGATTTATTACATGCAACATATTACTATCTAGTGCGTAATGATAAATGTGTTGCATTGCAAACTTACAACATCACAAACTTTAAACAAGTTCACAATCTATATACCATTCACTGTACATAATTTTTTTTTTTATACATTAACACTATTTTCAACCGTGTCAATGCATCACATGTCACTGAAGTGTTTAGCACTTTATATATCACACCACTATGCCACTGCTGACCAGCGATTAAAAGCCCTCTTGGTAGGATTTAGAGTCGAGTCTCGCCTGAAGCAGCTCGAGCTGACGTCTTGCCTCGCACTGAGGAAAGTTGTTCAACTCGTAGTACTGTGGAGCGATCTTGAGAAGCCATTCCGCTGAAATATGTACAAATATTTTATTATTATCTTACTCTGCCTGTTTTTCCTCATCTGATGTAATAGTCAAAATATATTATATGGTATGAAGAGCAATTAAATTCCCATAACTGTAATTTTCATTATGTAGCTAAACATAATAAATACATACAAGAAACAAGATTCCTAAAATTTCAAGTATTGAATGTTTTTAATATATTAAGGCGATCAGTCCTCGAAAATTGTGCAGTTTTTATTTCGTTAATATATTTCGAAAATTGTAGAAAATATTATTATTTATATAATTTTCTAAGGCATTAACTATAATTTTAATACCACTCAGTACATTTACAAATACATGAGTAGACCAGCATTTTTATTTAGAAATTATCAAATAAATTATTAGATAAATAGAGGTAAAATAATTGCACTTGCGATTATGTAAAACATTGTCAAAGTATAGACATAAAACTAATAAATATATAAAATATCCTATTTTTTGTTAGGTGTTTATTGATTGATACATTATTTCAATCTATATTTCTCGAAGATTAATATAGTGATATGATTTTTGTTTAAATACTACACTACTCAGTGATCATAATTGTCATAAAAAATATGTTGAGAGCAATTTTGAATTATTGACAATGCTGTGTGTTGGTAGTTGAGAACACAGGTTTGTACTCAACATATTTACTCTTGTATTGTAATCTTTATTTATACATTATTTATATCATTTTTCAATTGAGAATTTGAATACAATAAAGCAATATGACCAAATCACGAAATGCTAATAGAAAAATGGTACAATTTTCTACCTAAACTTGAGAATTAAAAATCCAATCTTGCATCTGTTATGAAGTAATTAATACCTAATCTGTAGAGTTGTGACTTTTAATTGAATACTAACTAAAAAATAAAAAATATTATGCATAGAGGTACCTTACTGCTTTTCACCGCAAAATGTAGATTGCAATGAAAATGCAGTATTGAGGTGTCTGAATGGCAACAAGAATAAATTGAAATATTAAGATGTACGTTATACACTTTGTTTTGAATATAAGTTTGGTCTGAGTACTCACGTTTGATATCCGTGACAGTTCGTATATAGTTCTTGGTAGTGAGCACGAACTCATTGTACAGTACCCAGTCAGGTTTGTGATCAAGGCAGGTAGATGGGTGGAGCTGAACCAACTGGTTGTCTTTCACCGTCAAATAGTGGCCGGTCCGTTCCAGATGTGCCACCTATAAAAGCAAGTTGAACCAGTTTAATCAATATATATTACATCTAATAACTTTAGAGATTATTTATAGAATTGCTATTTGCTACCTGTCAATAACTTCTTTCTTAGTTCATTGACATACTGCTTACACAGTTGTCTACAAAACTATTTTTGTCATTATAATTTGATAAAAATAAGAGAAATCATATTTTGTATTGTCAATATATATTAATTTTCATTTAACTCTTTTATTTTAAAGATCCGCTTATTCTAATAATGCCGCAAATGACAAATCAAGCGAATATGGTGGAATAGTCTAATTTTGTATATTGTATATGTTTACAAGAAAACTTTATGCGTGTTCATCATTAACATTGGTTTATATTAATACTGCTGATAAACATTCTTAATATTATTTATTGACAAATAATATTAAGAACAATATCTCAAGTATATATATTTTGATTACTTCAATATAACGTGTCATTGTGTCGCAAGCAATTAGTATTATATAATGAATAATATAGATTAATAATTTGGACTCTTCTTTCAGATTGAGAATTGTTTTAAATTTATATTGTTTTTTTTTTCATTTTCGTGGTGAAATATGAGTTGACTTATGAATCGATCGATTGACTTATCAATTTGGCTTCTCTAATTAATAGTGTGTACATATCTTGCGAGTTGTCTTTTTGATGTCCCAGATATGGATACTGATACTCATTTCTCCAGAATAACAGGATTAATGACCACACAGGTTCTAAACTTCTTGTATCGAGACTAGCCTTTTAATGATAGATAGATAGATAAAACATTTATTTGTCTACACAGTACAGATACAAGACTTTTATACAATCGTCGTAAAAAATTATTAACAACACAAGAGAACACACATATCAGTGACTGCTGGTAGTATACTGTGCAAGCGAAACAGTCCTGACTCATCATTTTGCCACAGCTTGCTGTGGCGCTGATTATTCTGCCAGAACCAGGATTGAGACTGTAAAACGAGCGATTCTGAGCGGATAAAAACAGATAGACATATACACACTTAAAAACTTATACACATTTATACACACATACATAGATACGTATACATACAGTATTAGCAGATATGACTCAGATCTTACTGACTTAATCAGATTCCAACTCCTTAGTAATCAGAAATTTAGTTATGGTGACAATTCAATATACATATTGTTTCTGTCTGTTAACATCCTAGTATCCAAATCACCCAAAATGATTGGCGACTTTGACATTCACTCCTGTGGAAAGCATATTCCACCCGGGTTAATTGAACAGGCCCCCAGGGAAAGGCTCAGTTATATGAATAAGCTATAATTTAAATGAATTTGAGATACGTTGGATGGGCAAGCCATTTGGAGCACTGCAGCGGAGTAAGATGATGATGAAAACATCTTACTGGACCCGATACCTTCACAGTAGGAAGAGTCTGCTTAGTTATATGTATACTACCAGTTGCAATGGAAATGTCAATTACAACATTAATTAATAATAGTTTATAAAACACTGTATACCTGACTCAGTCTGCGGTCTTGCATTAAGAATAAAGGTAAAATCTGACTAACACTAAGGCATGTTACCATAATTTTACCTCTGAGCTTCCCTGCTACTGGCAATAGGCCTGCCCATGATTGGCAAGCCTCTATTGCCAGTATCATACCGGATTTATAATAATTGGCTAGTATGACTGTTTATTACACCTTAGCCTAATAAATCATTATCCCTAAAACGCATGCCTGCACTGATACAGGTATAATAGGACACCTGTATATGTACATATAAAAATATATCGATGGATATTGTTTGTAAACTTAAAATAAGATGAACAAAAGATAATATCAACAAAATTACTAACCTGCATGAAGAAACCATTAACTAGCGCCTTTCTAATATTAATATAGTAGTCTTTGCTAGTGAACTCTGTGCTTGTCCGCTTCAAACTGAACCTAAAACAATGTTGAATATTACAGTTTAGCAGTATTATACAAAATTATGTTATTAAACTGAATTTATATAAATATTATTCAGCGGATCTGTATTAATTGAATGCCGAATAATCAATTTTACTCCTGTAGAGGTCACTGTCATTAAAATTGATAATTAGCAGGGGTATTAATAATCATTCTTTAATTACTGAGTTAGAAGAGCTTTCAGTCAAACAAATATTAACTGTACCAACTTACACATACAAAATTTATATTGGCATTTTTAATATATCTAAAGATTTGAAAAACAGATTTATGAGATTTTTGCATTTACTGTTGAATAAAGTTGTTTTTATCTATACCTATGCACTGTGTTCATTGTTATATTATCAGTGAGTTTAAAAAGTTTTTTTTTTTAAATAACTTATAACGTATTTCATTTATTGAAGAACTTTATTTGAGAAATCATTTTGTATCAAGTATACTAATAGCTTGCAAGTTTCAGTCTGTGGTCTGAGGGTAAATTTGCATAGTATACTCACTGAACATATCAGATAACAAATTTTATTATTTGGTTGTTATTTAGCACAATTTGGACAATAATTTTCTATTGATGAAACGAATTTGCATGATGTTTATGTTTATATACCCCACTCATATGTCTGTTAGCTTTCTTGTATTAATTTATTCTCCATATCATACTTATCGTCATTACGAGGGTGGATTGAAAAGTACTCAGCCTAACCAAGAAAATAAACACATACTAAATCAGTTATATTTTTATTTTTCTACATAATCACCATCAAGTTCAATACACTTTTGCCACCTCCCCTTCCAAGCATTTAGACCGTTGAAAAAAAATGATTCTTCCTTAGAGTCAAAATATGCGTCTACAGCTGCTTTGACCTCGTCGTTTGTCGAAAATCTTTGACCTCCCAAGTGCTTTTTTAGGTTAGGGAACAGAAAGAAGTCTGATGGTGCCAGATCAGGTGAATACGGCGGATGCGGTAACAGTTCAAAGCCACAGTTGTGAATTTCAGCCATTGACTGTACTGACGTGTGAACACGGGCGTTATCTTGATGAAACAGGACTTTTCTTCTGAGCATTCCTCGACGTTTTTCTTTTATTTCCTCTCGTAAACGACGTAGTAAGGTGCAGTAGTAATCAGAGTTTATAGTCTGACCCCTTTCAAGATAATCAATCATAATCACACCTTTCGAGTCCCAGAATACTGAAGCCATCACCTTATTTGCCAACAAAATCGACTTAGCCTTTTTAGGGGGTGGTGAACCAGGTCTTCTCCACTGTTTTGATTGTTGTTTTCCATAGTTGTTGTCCATAGTAACAAAACGATTAAAAAAATCATCTGCATCGACTTCAAATAACTCCAAACAGTCGCGTGAAATAGTCAATCATGTCCTTTTTTGTTCGACTGAAAGCAGTCGCGGAACCCACCTCGCAGACACTTTGTGGAAACCCAGTTGGGTTTCCACGATTTCACGTTTCACGTTGACAATGATGTTCTGAGTTCGTTCATAAGAGATGCCTATAATCTCGGCTATCTCTCTAATTTTTAATCTGCGGTCTCCCATTATTAAATCAAGTACTTTTTTAATATTTTCGTCAATAGTTGACGTCGAAGGCCTTCCAGAGCGGGGTTCATCTTTCACACTCTCTCTACCATGTTTAAATTCTGCTATCCATTTTTTGATGGATGAATATGACAGAGCACAATCGCCTAATGTACTGACCATGTCATCATGGATGGCTTTTAATGATAGCCCCTTCTTATGGAGGTACTTAATGACGGCACGCTGCTCGATTTGCTCCATTCGCGGAAATTATGTCCGATTACTTTGTTAATAAATTTATAAAATCACAACTAATTATCGCACACGTTTCGAACTTCACACAATGAACTAGTCTGAATTGAACTAAATAATGTGGGTAGATTTGATTTTTAGAATTGAATGGATCTGTGTTAGGCTGAGTACTTTTCAATCCACCCTCGTATGATAGTTTTAGTATTAATATTTTTATTCATTCGTACCTGTCCATGATACGACCAAGCTGTTGCCTCACGTTGTCGCCGGATTTCAGCGAACGGTAGTTGATGAAGTTGTCATAGCACCAGTGGGGATCCTCCATGTCTGTAAATCGTTAAATCCAGGGATCAGTACCCAGTTTGTATATATTTATTAACAAATAACAAACAAAACCTTCATGAAGCCACAATCTCTGCATAGTAGAATGATTTTTATACATATGTTGTTTTAATCCTTAATAAAGCTAAATGGACATTACTGTGAGTACATCTTATGCACGGATGTTAACAAGCCAATGGAAACTTCAGATTATTATTAAAATATTCCAAGAAATATCAGATATATTGAATGTGTTATTCATCACATCCCAACTAATATTATAAATGCGAAAGTGTGTTGTTTGTTTGTTTGTTTGTTTGTTTGTTACCTCTTCACGCTTAAACTACTGGACCGATTTCAAAAATTCTTTCACCTTTGGAAAGCTACATTCTCCCCGAGTAACATAGGCTACTTTTTATCCCGGAAAAATCGACAGATCCCACGGGATGCGCAATAAAGGCTTCGCTCAAAAACTACTGCACAGATTTTTATGCGGTTTTCATCAATAGATAGAGTGATTCTTGAGGAGTTTTGCGGCATTTTTTATCTCGGAAAAACGGATAGTCCCACGGGAAGCGCGATAAAATCTTCGCACCATAAACCGACTTCCGCGTATATGTAGCCGTGGGCAAAAGCTATGACCCTTAACCCTCTATACACCCAATCCCGAAATCCACGCGGACGAAGTCGCGGGCAGAAAGCTAGTTATCTAATAAAGATAAATAGTTTTTCCAAAGTTAATAAAATAAAAGTTAATACTTAATCACTTAATTGTTTATTTTTCAGCTATGCCATACCAAAAAATATTTTTTATGATGGAAAGAATATGAGGCAATTTTTTTGTATGATAGGAACATTCATTTTTCGTAGTGAGAATAATCTAAATATTATATAAATAGATCGATTCGTACTCACTCTGTTTGAAAGCGTGGTATACATTGAGCAGCGTGAGGTGGTCGCCATCGATATGCGCGAACCGCATCTTCGCCTCATCGGCCGCCTTACGCGCTTCATTGGGCCGCACGAAGCATTGGGGCACTACGACACAAAAACATTTATTACATAACAATAATAAATGGGAACTAAAAAGGGGCGACCCCATCGCCTGAACGCTCTACAAAGGTTGCATACGACCAGGAGACGTATTTTTGAATCATTAGACGTGAATTTGGAATTCGAATACGAATACAAATCGTGCGCGAAATTATTTTCTACTGCTTACATTTTTTTATATTTTTGAATCACTCGAATTCTGTGTTGTCATTAAAAACAAATTCTTAATTAAATTCCGTTTCACGCAGAAAAATCACAACAACAAAAACCAAAGGCCTGCGATGACCCACACGTGAAACGGACCATTGTCACGGTCACTTCAGTGTTGGATATTCTACTAGTAGAAATCAAAAACGAGTGGGTTGAACCACTCGTTGCTCAACGCACCAAATGAAAGTTCAAAAATAGTGAATTCAGTACTTCGTATATGAATCTCACAATTTCGAATGTGAATTGGTTTTCTATTGTTTCAAAAATTTGTCTCCAGTCCTTTCTTACGCGTGCCCGGTATTCGCACGTACCGAGGCAAACATCTTGCATTCAGTTCAAAGAACCCAAAGCGTCTTGTTTACGGCAGGATGGCCAAACTCCCTTACTACGTTCAGAATAGGGTACTTCCCTCTATATTAGAAAAGATCTAAGCATATAACTATGATAGCTTATGCATTAATTAGTCGGAACCATCATGTTTAAGTACATAAAATAACAAAAATAATATAAAAATTAGTTTCAAAGTATTCACTTTTTTAATCTATACGTAAAACAAAAGCGACACATAGGCCGCCATGTCGTGACGTCATAAGGTACTGTAAACTTATGCGTGTCAATGTCATTATGAATCATAGTACGTATAAAGCCGCAAAACAATAAATAAAGAAGTTTGTAGGTTGCTTTTTTAATGTAAGAGAACGTTATAAATACGTAAGTTAAATTGAAATCGCACGTGAATCACACTATGGCAAGCAGTTTTGTAAAAGGAGATAGTACGAATATACCAAAAATAAATGCATTAATGGTCGGAAAATTCTTTGCTGCAAATCCGACTTTTGTTCTGCCGAGTTACGGAGTATTAAAACATCGATGTCAGTATTACTCTTTTATTATTATTCCTTTATTAGTTGTTTATATATAAAAGATAATAACTCATTTTTAAATTATGAATATAATAATACATAGCATCAAACATAGAGCTTTGTTTATTATTTACATGCCGTATTGACGTCATCGCTACAGAGTAACAACTCGTGCGGCGCCTTCGTCTAATTACGCGCGAAATTTGAAAATATTAAATTTTAATGCAATTTTTATAGTACTTAACGAGTGTATAAAATTTTTATATTTTTATTATATGGTTTACTGACATGCAAGGATCAAATTAAGATTACTTTCCAAAAAAGAGATTAATTCCCTATTGCTATATCCATCGAGATTTCGAAATCAACAATACACGAACACTTTTTGGAATGCTCCAAGCGGTTCTTCACCGCCGCTGAAGAGCATCCAAATCAATGCAACTACAGACTGCGGATCGCAGTCAATAGAGTAACTTAAGGCATCGTTGACCCAGACACGTTCTATTTGACCCTCCCGACTCACGACGACTAACACGGGCTCTTCAAGCCTTGCGCGAGACGGCATCTGCGCCGTCCACCCCTTAGTTAGTCCATTCTTCGCAGCTTGCTGCAAATGTATGAGTAGGCCCCATCAATTTACATAGGCCGGAGCCACTTTGATGTACCGCGCCTTCCTTCGCGCATATGTCCTCCTCGGAGGGCAGTGCTGACCGTACCCTCTCCTGAAGGTGCGGCTAACCTTCCTCCATTCACGCCCTTATGGCCAAGGCTCAGGCAGAGTTTAGTTAGTAAGTCAAGCGAGACCACTCCAGTGCCCCTTGTGACGGATTCTCAGCCTTCCTCTCCTGAGGAAAAAAAAAGAAACCGATCGCCTGCTAGTGAAGCATTTATTTGATATATAAATACCCCATTACTGCAGTCAGTCGCCCTCACAACTGCAGCAATCTATTGGTGAGTTGCGAGTTGATC
Organism: Scirpophaga incertulas; assembly: GCA_036419045.1. NCBI lineage: Eukaryota > Metazoa > Arthropoda > Insecta > Lepidoptera > Crambidae > Scirpophaga > Scirpophaga incertulas. Next base: position 8,029,712 of record CM071636.1, read on the forward strand.
AATGGTTCCCAATATGCTTCAGAGCGCCGGGATCACTTAGAGTAAGGTTAATATTATATAAAAGTTCACTGAACACTCAAGCTCAAAGATTATGAAGCAATTAGTTAAAATGCCAAAAACCTGAAAGCATAGCAGTGATAGACAGTATCTCGTTGGAGCAGTTGTGGTTGCAGCTTGCGATTAGCATCTTTGCTAGTTGCGGGTCCAGCGGGAACTCCGCCATTACAGCTCCCAGGTCAGTCAGGTTGCCATCATCATCTGTAAACATGTGATAACAACGCTAATAACAAATCCTGAAATTAAAAACAATATATCCTTACCAATATTATAAACGCGAAGTTATATTTATTACTCTTTCATATAGTCCTCGAAATAATAATCCTGCGCTGGCGAAGTCGCACCAGCTAGTACAGTTATAATTGGATTATTGAGTGGATTTTTGTAATTTGGGTTCGCAGTTTACGAGAGATGGCATGTGTGATGGTGATATTAAAAGAAGAGTTTTGAAAGGGAATCAAGTAAATGGGGCACTTCATAACTTCATGAATAGCCAGAACGTATCACAAAGAGCACGACTGGCTGTGCATGGAGGCGTGTTGATCCCCACATTGATATATGGTAGTGAATGTTGGGTGTGGCAGAAGAAACATGAAAGTAGTATTAATGCTGTGGAGATGAGAAGCTTGAGAAGTATAATTGGAATGAATCTGAAGAACAGTGTGATAAGGGAGCGATGCGGCATAAATGAAGATGTAGTGACAAAGATAGAGAAAGGGATGCTTAGATGGTTCGACCATGTTGAAAGAATGAATAAAGGAAGATTAACGAAAAAGATACACAAGTTAAGAATGATAGGACGAATCGGTGCAGGTCGACCTAGACCATATCTCGATCAAATCGAAGATGTCCTAAAGAAAGGCCGGGTCAAGAGTACTCGCAACCGACGAGCATGCATGAAGGCGCTCATGAAAGTGGAGGAAGCAAGAGAAGTGTGCCAGGATCATAGCAAGTGGAGAGAGGTGATCTCTGCCTACCCCATTGGGAACAAGGCGTGACATATATGTATGTTTGTATGTATGAGTGGTTTGTTTTAGTCAAATTCTAGTTTACCTGGTGAACTTGAAACAACCTAATGGACTTGATATACAGGAGCAGAATGATGGTGAATCTCTATATGTATGTAGATTTCCATGTTTTTAACTATCTATCATAATCATTATATTAATTTTCTCCATTGTTATCAGTTTCTGCTAATTTATTTTAAACACTTGAGTGTTAAAAAAAAAATTTTTAGATTGATTGTTAAAGAAACAGTGCTAAAGATTGATAGATTCATTGTTTGGTGTAGAACAGATTATGAATTAAATAGATAGGTTATATTAAAACAATTATATGAATGTATAATCGTTATAATATAGGAAGAGGTATTATTTCTCTTATCATAACAAAATAAGATCCCAAAACATGTGCTTGTAATTATTTACATCACATTAGAAACCACTAAATTTATCAGTGTTTCTCTACTATATTATACATATGAACCTTCCTTAAGAATCACTCTATTTATTTAAAAAACCTTATAATTTAAACTGGTTCAGCTTTTCTTCATTTATAAAGTGATATAACTCTATATTGTTTTTTATTAACATACTTAATTTTTTTTAATTAGGCTAAATCTTAATCTACAAAACCATGGCATATTTGTGCCAAAGATACACTTTCCAGTATCTTTGAATTGTTATTACTGTTGGTATCACCAACAAATATTAAAAAATTATTTTATGTGGCACCACATTTGTTATCTCTCTTCTACATCCATGGCGGCGACAACATTGTATTAAGAGCAGCAGTCATCTGTATTGTATTAGTATACGTGCTTACAATAAAAGTTGATTCAAGAATTCGTTGCTGTTTTTACTTCCTTCAACAACTGGGCACCGCATCAAGACTCCTACAATTACTATGTAATCTTTCTCATAGTGTATCTAACTAAAGGTCCGCAAAGCGTTTGTGATGCCCCTAGTGTTGCAAGTGTCCATAGGCGACGGTGACTGCTTACCATCAGGCAGACCGTAAGCCTTTTTGCTACCACTGTAGTATAAATATATAAAAAAACTCACCTAGTGCAGCGAGGTAGTTGAGGAGTTCGAGCGCCCTCATCAAAGTCTCCGGTGCCGGCGGGTCCATGAAGTCAAAGTGCACCAAGTCATCGATGCCCAGCTTTTTCAACTGCAAAACTACAGATCCTAAGTTTGATCTGCAATGGTAATGCGGACGCTCATTAGTGGCGCGCTCCGGCCCAGGAAAGGGCATGTGGCACAAGTTCCACAAGTAAACCTTTGCCAGATGCCCTAACCTATGTGGGAGACAATAGTTATTTATGCAACTGTTGCATAATCAGGGGCATTAAAACACGAATGTGGGTTTGATAATAATACCACACGAATGTTTTAATACCTAATTATAACAGTTGCATACAAGACTTTATCTACAATCATGATGTCTCATGAATCCTCTATAAAAGATTCTCATACCATAAGGTGTTGTACAGTGTTATAAGAACTATGTAAATTCAAGAAAAGTCTAATTGCGAAGCATGTAAAATAAACAAACCTTAATAAGCGAAAGAATTATTTATTGTGATATTTATTTACATTTTGGATCGTACAATTATCCGAAATTACGAATTAGTCCACAATATAATGTTATTTTTTCAAAATTTTTGCGATTTGGTGGTGAAAATGTCATTGCATGAGAAATGCATGTTCTTTTCTGAAATTCATAATATCACGCGTTTGGATGATATAATGATCATAATATCATTGAGTGTTTTAATGTTGGCAATAAGCTAATTGTTATAGGTTCTTTTATAGTCGATTAATAGCATGATAGTAGATAAAAATGGTTACTAACACAGGTTGTATTATATACATGTCAAAATATTTTGAGAAATGTTACTAACAGAAAACAGACTATACTCTGTCCATTATATTATTTTCTTTTTGACAGTTTAAGATATTTTGAAATCAGTGATGAACTCGCAAGTTATCGATTTTATTTAAGAAGAACTTTTAATCGATTTAATGCATCGATATTATTTTTATTATAAATATTAAATTCGTTTATCTGGTTTTTTCAAATACATGAAATAAATTAATAATGTCTGATTGGGATCGAGATGTTGCAATTGATAACATGATGGCACAAGAATTGGTTATTTATGTAACAGAGGACTCAACTGACAAGTCTAGTGTAATTTACGAAGAAGAATCTGATGAATCTATGTAATAAATAATGTAAATAAATTTACTTGTTTAATTTTTATATTATATATTTGGCGAATTACCCAATTGGGGTAATTCGCCAAATATATAAAATTTTGCCTAATTTCCTTGGCATGTGTAAAACTTTATTTTTTCGTATATTTCTGATCCATTTAAGAAAGTTTTCCTTTTTCTCTCTTAAATGGATCAGAAATATATGAAAAAATAAAGTTTTACACATGCCAAGTAAATTAGGCAAAATTTTATATTTTTGGCGAATTACCAATTACCTAGCTAGTTTGTTAAAAAAATGGTATGTATGTGATTTTCTAAGTATTCTTGATCATAATTCTTGATTTAAACTTGACGTAGATGTTATTAACTACATATGCGTTTTAATATTAAAATTCACATACCTATAAATAATGTAAGGTAGCTGTCGAGAAGGAAATAAATAAATTTACAATATTTGATTTGAAGACAATTTAACGATTTATCTGATTTCAAGAACTGCTTATTGTCTGTGGTAGTTTGTTATGCACAGAGCACTTCACTATGTGGGCGTTACTCGTCTAGAAAGTATATTATTACTGTAGTACTATAATTTGAAAATAGAAACAATATTTCATACGCGCGATCTGTCAAAAAGAAAATAACATAATGGACAGAGTATAGTACTAGCAGGCTACATAGCACAAATACTTATTGGTAGTAATCTTTTAAGTAATCTTAAAAGATTCCTTGTATGTCTGACACATACTAGATAGACCAGTGGTTCCGAACCTTGAAAGTTTTATTACCGTTGTGATCTACTAGCATTACTGTTTTTACCCCTTGTAATGATAAATTGAAAACATTAATACTTTATTAAACATCAAAACAATTATCTTTACGCCCACCGTTTTTTTATGTTTCTGGTTGATGCAATCTTTAAAAACAAATATTGTGTTAGAACTGTAGATATTTGAATATGTAGCTTTAAAATATTAACATTATCACTGCTGAGGTAATTACTCCCAGGTTAAGAACCTAAGAGCTAGACTTATAATAAATATGTATTATTACATTAAGCGTTAATTTCAAATATTATATATTACAAACTATTGATGTACAAGAAGATTGTAACTAAATGAAATAAGAACTAAAACAGGTCATAAGATACTACATACATTATTGCACACAAGACTTGTACTATCTGTTCTTACTCTACTGGATTGTTTAAGAATACTAGCAAAATAATATTATCTATATTTTAACACCTATATTCAATTAAATATACTCTGCCATCAATATTCATTCTGAATGAGCTTTCAATTTTTATACAGTTCCTTCTTTCCATATTATCTCAAGTTATCAAGCAACCTATAGATTATGTCAGCATTTATAAAAATTTTTTGACAAACTATACTCTATATATTTTGTCTGCTTTTTTAACGTAGAAGACAAGCTATATAAAAGCCATCTCCCTGTCTCCCGCTGAGGGTCACCTCAATATCTCCGGATAGGTGTTATCCTGCATCTCGTTTGTGTAGGCCTTCTCTGTGTACAGCCGAAAGCACTTTCCAGGGCGAGTCCTTCCTGCTCGCCCCGCTCTCTGCTGGGCAGAGGCCTTGCTGATAGGAGAGACTAGTAAGGACTCCACTCTGATACGAGGATTGTACACCTGAACAAATAAATAATAGTCAAATTAATTCATTTTCTTGGCAATATTTGTAGAGTTAAATTTATAAATTTATGGAATTTTTTACAAAAAACATGCAGATACTAAAGGCAGCTTTCCACTTTATATAATATTTGTTGTGAGAAGAAATATATTTAAATAGATTCAATTATTATTTGCACAATGAAATATATCATTTGGCAGTTAGGTTGTCAAAATTTCCAACTACAACATGTCGGCAATTAAATAAATATAATCTTAGATCATATATTTATATTATCCAATATTAGGCAATATTTTGGGTTGTTTCCTTTACTTTTGACCACATTTCTCCGAATTATAAATCGGCAACACTTGCTGGTGCGTCGATTCACACGCGCTGTCCCTTTCAAGTGATCACTCGCCTGATGTGGTTCCTTCCCTCATAAACCATATCACCAACTAAACCTACATACATACATCATTCACTGCCATACGGAACCCAATTAACATTTATACTAACCTTTTGCTTGGCGAAACCCGGGTCTATGACGAATACCACACCGTCGATGGTAAGCGAAGTCTCCGCAATATTAGTAGAGACAACCACTTTTCGGCCAATAGCGCCGTTAGGACGGTTTGGAGGTGCTGGCTCGAATATCCTAAAACATACATTTCGAATATCCTAAAACATACATTAAGTATAGATAAAAAAAAGGGTCTGGCAAATGGTTACAAAGAAAAAATTTTGTTTAATTTGAACCAGTATGGTGGCAAAATAGCTTATGGGTTGACTGAGGTGCGATCACTGTGGCATATGGACACCTGGCAACATCAGAGGCATAACAACCACTTTACCCAGGCACAGAAAATTGTATATATGAATATAAAAAAACAGTGGTACATTGTGGGATTGAAGCCAGATTGTCCCATTAGAAGATTGGTACCGAGACAACTGAACTACCAATGGTCTGGTGGCTTTGCATCTGACCAACTCAATTATTTTTAGCTTTTAGGCACTTTTTAGTTTTTACTACATCATTACCTTTCTTCACAATAAAATCTTTTTTATAGGCACTGGATTTTACTTTGTCATGTTCATTTACATGTATGGATCACATGGATCCATATTGAGTAATTTAAAAAAATGTCTATTATTTCTGCTCTTCTATGAAATACAAGTTGTCTCTTTCACCCATTTGCCATTTGTGACAGCCTTCTTGGTAAGAACAGGTGAGAAACTCTGACGGTAATAATTTTATTACGTGTAATACTTATCATGATTGCATAGAAGTTAATCGAATTTCATATCAATACTTAAACGTTCTAACTGACATTGAACCAACAACAACAATAACTGGAAGGATAAGCTAAATGAAACCATTTAAAATTTTCATACCTCTGCTGTAAATTTGGTGGCAGTGTTGAGTACAACGGTATACACTTCAACTCTCCGGCATCCGGGCCTAGATTGTCAATCTCTCTCTTGATTCTCTTACATGCATCTTCAATCTCCTCTTGACCTGTCAAAAATAAGAGAATATCCCCAGCAATCTCCTCACACAAATGTATCTGTACTACAGTCCTTATAGCTGCTTCCAAGTAATCCCTCTCTGGTTTTGGTGTATAGAAAATTTCCACTGGATGCGTCCTTCCTGGAATGTTCATGAGGGGAGCATTGTCAAAATACTGCTGGAATTTGCCAGCATCAAGGGTTGCTGACATGATGACCAACTTTAAGTCAGGCCTTAGTTTTATAACTTCCTTCAGCACACCCATCAGTATATCAGTAGCCAATGTGCGTTCATGAGCTTCGTCCAGCAGTATAACCCTGTACTGTTCCAGCATTGGGTCTGACATTGCTTCTCGGAGCAACATACCATCTGTCATATATTTAAGTACAGTTTGTGGGCCAGAACAGTCCTCAAAACGAATACTGTAGCCAACCTCGTGACCTACAAAAGTAATTAATTATGAGAACATAATTATGAATTTAATAAAAACAAAGAGTAGTTAGTTTTAAAAATTAAATATTCCATAATATATTTATTAAATACCAGATAATATATAACATTATATGGTGACTCACCTAACACAACATCCATCTCCTCAGCGACCCGCTGAGCGACTGACATAGCAGCCACCCTTCTCGGCTGAGTACAAGCCACTGCCTTTGCAGTTCCAGTTGCTGCAAACTCTACCGACCACTGGGGGATCTGTGTTGTTTTGCCAGATCCAGTCTCACCGACCAACACTACACACTGGTGTGTGCTGAGATAGCGCATAAAGTCACTCTTGTACTCCCACACCGGAAGCCCCAGCCGCCGCCTTAACAGTTCATGATAGCGCTGTGAATGAGGCTGACCTGTAAGGAAGATAAGTCTTAAGTACAAGTACTACTAATAGGAAAAACGTATAACCAAATATATTTGTGGCAATTGTGGAGTTAAATTGGATTAATTTTTGTGCAATATGCACTGAAGAAAAATGAAATACTAGTCAGTACTAGACTTAAGTCTGCACAAGATTAACATTTGAAATAGCTTATAATAGCGTGACATATATCTTTATAAATTGTAACTTATGTTGTAATTTCATTAAAATTAATTAAATATTTTTTCTTTTTGTTGATTGTTTATGATAAAGTGTTTTAAGAGATAAATATTTTTTTAAGATCTATATAATAGATGTGGTTAAAAAACAGGTAGTAAATTATTTGATTATAAACTTTTTGACAAATTGCTATTGTAAACATCAGCAGTACTATGAAAAATATTTAATAAAAGAAACTTTTTTTAATTCCCATAGTTTCACAGGATGGTCAGCCAGTGTTCACCAGGTTGTCTATCTAGTTAAATGACTAATATATATTTTTATCAAAATTTGCCACAACGTGTCACACTGCCTTATACTATAAACTAGGGTATATACCTGTGTAGCTATTAATGCCCGGAGTACTGGTTGTGGTGATGCCTGGAGGTACGCTGATGCCTGAAGGAGCAGCTGCCACCTCTCCTGAAGACTCCCCACTGGTGGCAGACTTGGCTGCGGCTGCGGCCTTCTCCTCACTACAGAATTAAATAAGTTACCTTAGTATAATTAGCACTAACAATGTATGTACAAATATGTTAAATTATTAAAAATTTAAGAAACATCAAATAAAAACAAAATCATCTTTTAATACAAGTAATTTTCAAAATATCCAGCTTCATTTTTAATATGGAGAGCCAAATGAACGGACCATGATTTGATTTGGCCATTTAAATAGACAAGTGCTCAGACATAAGATCATGTTGCTGCCATTTTGCTTGCAGAGTTTCAAGATCATATAATGTTTCTCGGGAACTCCAGATAAGTATCAGCATTTAACAGATGTGAAAATTCAATAGGGAAAATTAAATAATTATTAGAAACACCCACATTTTGAGTTGTTTTTAAGCCATTGAACTTGATTTTTCCATTCATAAGTATCCATATGAATTGTGAGGCACAATTCCATTTATATTTTTTTTTTGTAAGATCATTAGATTTAGAATTAATTCATCATTAAAATTTTAGCAAAGTGTAACTATCAGAAAAAAATTTCAAACACTTTGAGCTTTTCAATAGTAATAAGGTATCTTTTCTATAGTAATAAGGATTCAATCCGTCTCTTTGACACAGATACCATACTTTCATATGAGAAACATCCACCATTATCCAACGAGTCTTGTTGACAATGTTCCTCAACAATAAGATTCATTATTGCGGTTTGCCTGACCTGTGGTTATATCAATGTCTCATTCAATTCTATGTGGTCTAGTATCTCTTTCACTAAATCTTCTGTGAATGCGTTGATCAGAAAATCACCATCGATGCTCATAAACTGCCACTGTAGCATATTCATTACAAACCCATAGATGAAATTGATATCAGCCCATGAGCACAGAATAATCATACAGCATTATCACAAGTATGAACTAAATGAAGTGGGAGTATTTTCTACAAAATCTAAACAAAATCTGCAAAATGTTTACTAATTGACAAATTAAATGAAATAATAATAACTTTGGTGACCATAACAACTGTGTCAGTAAAAGTATCTGAATATGCCTGATGCCTGATGATGACTTCTTGGATTTTTAAATCTACACAAATATTATAAAAAGGCAAGATTTTTATTTTTGTATGTAACAAATAAACTCAAAAAGTACTGGACCGATTTCAATAATCCTTTTTTTCGCACTTTTAATAATTCTTTTTTTGTGAAGAGTATTAATTATAGGACAAAAAAAAATGTTCGAAAATATTATAGAATATAGCAATATGTACAAACTACAATAGTTAGACATATTATTATGGTCGCGAGACCATAATAATATGTCTAACTATTGTAGTTACGTCACAATAACTACTTTTTTACATTTAATTATCTATAAAATAAGTAGGAACAAAAAAATTCCACTTTACAAAACTTTTTGACAGGACGAAGTCAGTCTGTCAGGTCTGCTAGTTATTAATAGATGCAAAAGCACTTGAGGAATAAAAATGATGAACATCATACCAGAGGCCCCTTATTTGTTAGATATACCTATATTTCTTTCAACTTATAAGTAATAATCATTTCATCATGACACGAAAATCCTTTAACTTGGGTTATTTAGTTCAGAATTTTTTTAACACACATATATATGAATTGCAGTGTTTACTGTTTTGATTGCACTAAGCAACACTATTAAATTTATTGGACTTAATATACCAATAACTTAAAAACTATGATGTTTATACTACTACTTCCTTTGTATGATGTGTTTAACAAGTGCTACAAAAGTATTTTATAAAGTTACTTCATAACCTCAGAAACATTCTATATACTAATACTATAATGCTGAAGAGTATTTTTGGTGGAACCTATTATTCTTAGCAACTACTGATCCTGATTGAAAAATTATTTTACTATTCTAACATCTTACTATGGTCTTACCCTATACTACCCTTGGTCTTAAGCCATCCCTTACTAACTTTCATTAAAATAAGCACTTTTATGAGATTTTCCCATCGAGAAGAGGACAAATCATACCATAACATGTAAAAAAATACAAGAATCCACTAGTACATATTTATCTTGGTTGCATCTAAATTTGCATAAGAAGTTATTAAAATATTTAAAATCTTTTTTTTTTCATATTTAGTATATTTGACCTTGTTCAGACCATGTAGTATGTGTAGTATGTAACTATAGGGCAAAATTTATGTGACAATCATACTAAACCTACATAGAGTATTAATCTTTAAAAACTTGCTTAAAGTTAGGTGAAACGATGTTAACTGCATACAAATCGAAACTACCCAGTTCACTCTGTGAATGTATAGATACGAAATATTGGGTGAATGTTTAAGTCACTCACTAATCACTATGCTCATGACTAAAAATTTGAACATTATTTCAAATCAGATCATTCAGTCACTATTTATTTCACATTAAATTATTTCATATTTTAACATGGACCCTAAATACTCTTTAATTATTAAAAAGAAACCAAATCTTTACAAAATAACCAGTCCGTGTCATTAATTGGAATTTTAATTTATACATATCGAACCTAACTTTATGCACTAACCAAGTATATATGTCTTAGCCATTAATGATTCTATTATATACAAAAAATATACAGTCATTTCATAAAATTTCTTACTCAATCACACAATCAATAATAACATTCAAACATTCGAGTGGAAAAATAGAGACTTAATTGACAAACAAAGTAAAAATAACGCATGGGAAGCCCATGCTACACGTTTTCCAAAAAGTACAACATACCGCTTTTTCTTAATAAATGGATCCATCACTTCAATTCTGCGCTTTGACATATTATTGTAAGCACATAAACTACACAAAATTATTAAAATACGGGATATCTTATAAGTATTCCGAAAAGAAAACGCAAGTTTTACAAAATGGCTGCTAGGCTAGTGCTGCTTAGGTACGTAAACCGATTTTGACATAAAAAAATAGTAACTCTTCTAGTCTATGATTGTTATTATAATTAGGGTTGAACACCGTAAGTTAATTAAAATGAGTGAATATCATTGTATGAATCACATAACATTTGTGTTTAGCATACTAACTTTTCACAGACATCTTTCCAAATAACAATACAATTTTTATATTAGGAAATTGGCGTTTGCAAATAGACGTTTTATTAAACCTAATCAAACTAATTCGACAGCAAAAACCAGTACTATTAAATAATTATACTAATCCAATAATAGCTTATATTAATGTCTTGTGATTTAATATGAGATTGTTGTAAAGACATCCAAGGACCTTATATACATTCGATTTCAATTTATGAATTGCCTGCGTAGTGGAGACCAAGAAAACAAAACTTAATTAATTTCTAAAAAATATTTTATTTGTTATATTGTTTTAGACCGTTATTGATTTTTAGATAAAATTATATTTAGGATTAAAATCTAAATATCTATATATATTATTTATAATAACTCTAGAATAGCAGAACCGATTTAAATGATAACCTATTTGTTAACTTGGTCTCCGTTAAGAATAACAAAGTTTCGAAATATTACAATACCAGAGAAAATAACCGATATGTTAAATTAAAACATTTTTTAAATGTCTGTTTTTAAATTATTATATCATTTATAATTGTCAATTTCCTAAAATATTAATTGACAATTAAAAATACGAAGTATGCCAGAATACCTAGTTTTATATATAAATAATATATTTTAGTTTTATTATACACTTCGGCTCGTATTAATAAAAATAGTTAATATACGTTTTTTCTCTTTCTTTATTGTAGTATTTGTACATGTACATACACAAACTGTGTAGTGTGTACAACACAACTGTATCTTTCTGCGACTTACCATAAGCAAGAAGGACGAGTTTCATTCCATTCTACGCATAATTGTACTGAAATGGAAAGATTATGTAGTTGATATTCCAATATAGTATTACCCAAAATCTAAATTTGCAATAATGAATATATGTTCTTGCTTCTTTGTCAGTAATATCATATCATTTGTACCACACTAGATACAAAAAATAATTTGTTACAATGATATACATCGGTTAGAGGCAGACCAAAAAAAGGAACGTCAGTACATTAACAAAATGTCAGCGAAAACGAGGTGGAACTGCGTATTTTGATAGTGCTTTTTATTTGGAAAATTGTACTTCTAATTGTAAATGTGTAAATAATAAAAATAACTTTACAAATGTGACCATCACAATCAAACATAATTCATTGTTCGTCCTTATGGACGTAATTATTTCAAGATAACAAACTACACATTTCTATCAATCTGAATGAATAAATGAATTCTTTGCAACGAAACCGACCCAGCATACGAAAACACTTATTGCTTATTGACTAGACGTGAGTATTTGATATGAATCCTATAAATTCTATACAAAATGTACACGTGAAATCATATGAATTCTGTCAATATCATCTTGCAAGATGGCGGAAGAAATATTTAGAGATTTTGTTTTCGTAAGATTTTATTTCTCAGAAGCAACACCTTTAAAAGCTTTTAAATTATGTACAGACATATATTATATCAGTAATATATATATATTTGGCTTTTAACAACCCATTGTAGAAAAAGGGTCAGTGAGGGTTATTGAACTTGTTGAGACTTGTTTAACTTTGTTGTTTTATCGCTATCCCCAAAGCTAATTTTATAGTTAAATATATATTAAAATTTTTGTTTATTTGGGAAGAAAATAATTTTTTAAAGCTTTTCGCCCACGACTATGCTTAGAATTATCCATAAGTTTATTTGCCTGCATTATTGTATTACTGGGGCAAAAATCCCAGTGATTAATCCCAAGCTTACAAACACGAACTTTACTTCTTTGTACACTTATTATACATTTAATGTAATGGAAAATTCATAGAAATAATCATTTCATTTTAAATATTGATTAAGGTTTAGTCCAAAGTGGTGCAATTGGCTAAGGACTGATGCCAGCAACGGGTGTATTGTAGCTGCAATTATGATTTTTATAACCATCATGGTGCTTTATTTGTTTAGTATTATTGTTTAGTATAATATTGGTTAGTACCGAACAAACTGCTTAACCAAAGTGAATTTTACAAGACTCAAATCCTTACCTGATCACTTATGAATGGCTGGAGTGGAAAATCAAAAGGCTGAGGCTGTGACTGTGTTATATATGAAGAAGAGATTATTATCCAATATACTTCTGAATGTCCAAGGAAGACAGCGATGGTGAATAGAAGCACAAAAGCCTATCACTGGTACAGTTAACGAAATGTGTTGATTATAGTAGGTGTTGTTATTAATTAGTTTGTTGGGGATAACAAAAAATAAAATTTCAAATGTAGATAACTCTTAAAATATGCATATTTGTAGGAAATTGACTTTTTTATGTTTTACTAATTTAAAGCCTTTAAATAAGAACCAAAAATTTTATACTTTGTTGGGTTTTTTCGTCTTCGGCCTTGTCATTGATCATACTATGAGAAAGTGCAGCCATGACAAAAAAAATCGATATTATTAAATTCCATAGAAAATTCATGTGTATCATGCTTTTTCAGATGGTAGTTCGCAAGTCGAACCTCCCATTGTGCAATTAAACTGACATCATGGGGCAGCAGGCATCGAGGAAAAGTAAGTTATATCAGCATAATTTCACAATGATCAATACAGGTTTACAGCTACTGGTATTATTTACATTATTTACTTTAGCCCTTATCCAGAAAGTGGTGATTTCAGTGATAACATAGTTGTGATTTGCTGTTATTTGTGGGTGTAACTTTTACTTTGTAAATATTTTAGTTTTCTGACTAACATACTTCATGTCCATGTGCTCCAAGTGATCTAGAATGAGAGTCTTCTCTGTCTACCCCAAAATAACTGAGTTTCTGCTTGATGGGTGAAATAGGTGAAATTATTGGATACTGTAACTTTTAAACTAATGTGACAAGTTGACATACTTATAGTGAAGTTTTGTGGGGGTTGGAGATTTTCTATGATTCTCAAAGACAACACATGTGTTATAGGTGATTGTAACCACTTACCATCAAATGGACAGTCTGCTTTTTTATCAATATATGAGTATATATAGCTAAAGAAAAGTGTATGAGTGGAATTGAAAATCTACCTTTCTTTTACAGATTTTAGATGTGGCTTCACTTTCCTTATTTCTGTCTAATATGCATGGCTTTATTTGATCATAGTGTATCCACAGATAACATATATTTGTTGACTTTCACAGTACAATTTACAGCAATATTCTTAAAGGTTTAAAGTGATTAAATGTTAGGAATTTATAATATATTATTATATATAACAATGCAGAACATTTGTAATGTAAGTATAGTCTATTTATATTTATTATAAGTATATATTTTAAGTGTTATTTTTTGTCAACATTTTTAATAATATCAGCATCTTGCTAAGATTAATTTTAAAAACTAGTCAATAGTTTCGAGTTTTGTAAAATATCTCATAATCGTAATAGTGTGTAAGTATTGACTATTAAATTACAAAAAATATATATTTACTATGACCAGTGTGACCTGTTCGATGATTGAATGATGATGGCTGATTTTATAATTTAATAAGAGTAATTAATCTAACTAATCTTAGTATTGAGTTTCTGGCTACTCACAAAGTGTGCTATGTAAGTCTCTACACCCAGTGAATTTAGTATCCATGTGATTTATAGAAAATAAATACATTACAACTTTTGATGAAATTCCAACTTACACAAAAATAATTTAAGACTTATTACCAAGTATCTGAGATTTCACATAGCACCATGTACTAACAGCCTATTAATCTTACTAATCCAGTGTTTGGATTCCCCAACCCCTTCTTGGAGGAGTCCAATTCCCAGTGCTGTTGCAGAAATGAAGACTTTTAATCCAGCAACTACTAATATTGAAAATATTGTACTAGAATATTTTGTCGTGTTGACAGGCACGGAGTGCACGTGCGGCTGCGGCGCCTGGGAGCGCCGTCGTTACGTCGATTCCCCCAGCAGCGTTCACCGCTACGTTAGCGCCGTCACTGATAGGTCTGACTTTGTTTTGTTTAGCAGACCCAAGGCAAAAACTAGTCCTGTTTCTTCTTAGGTCAGTTTTGATATTAATACAACTGTATGATTTTCTACAAGCCATAAAAGAAACAATAAACCTGACCACCACTTGGTAGATGGCCTTATATTTTGCCAACAGAAAACCTCATTTAGCTCAAATACAAACAAGAAAAAGATATTGAATAAATGATTTTATATTTTTTATGAACGAAGTTACATATTATTTAGCACTGAACAATTATAGAAGTATAGATGTTTTAATTAATTAATTGTTCATGTTAGCACTGATTTTGATTTTCTTATAATTGTTTTTTGGAATGTGCGTCGTTTGCCCTCTATCGGATGGAAACTCTTAAGTTTTGATTGTTGATAATAAATCAGGTGCTTAAGAGGTTATTAGTTGTTCAGTTAGTGATCGAAAAACTTGTAAAAAATCACATAAATCAGGTCAGATTACTTTTAACGGACAATTCAAGTTTAGTAAGTTTGTGCTTGATGATTATTTAATACTAGCAACCCGCCTCGGCTTCGCACAGGTACAATGAAAAAATGATTAGTAGTGGGTTATCCCTATGGGTTATAGACATATACCATCACAGACTTTTTTGTTGAACTTTCTAAGGTGAACAATACTGTAGTACATTATTTTGGTCTATCTCGTAGGGTTCTATGCAATATAAGCGCAAAATCTAGTACTAAATATAGCCTATGTTACTCAGTGATAATGTAGCTTTCTAATGAAAAAAGAATTATTAAAATCGGTCCAGTACTTTTTGTGTTTATTTGTTACGTACGAAAATACAAATCTTTCCTCTTTATAATATTAGTGTAAATATTTACAATATATTTCAGTATGCTGTTTAACTAATAAAACAATATATTTTAGGATGATGAAAATGATGATGATGAAAAGTTAGCAAATATTTTATCAAGTGTTTGGTCTGCTTACAGATGGAACAGTCGCGAGTGTGCATGTCGCAGAAGACGAGCCGCCTGCGTGTGTACCGCGTATCGCCGAGTGGATGCCCTGGATGAAAACAGGTGTGTACTTCATTATTAAATGCTAATTGCCAGTAGCCCACTCTCATGATTTTGTCAAAACTCACTCAATCTCAATGATTGTAGTTTAGCTTATTATCGCATTTGTTTAGATCATAATTTGGTTGAGACAAAAATCGTATAAAGCTTTTTGCCGACTAGGGACACGAAAAAAGTATTGATACCTTATGGTATCGAGTAGATTTCCTTTCGATACCGATACTTTTGTACTCGATACTTTTACTTAACAAGTACTTTTTGGCAGGTATCGTATCGAATATTTTTTTTATTTATTCATTTTATATATATATTATATTATTGAAAAAATACGTGAGATGGCGTTTGGGTCGCCTCGATGCTGCCAATTATTACATAGGTTTCATTTTATAATTTATGGCAACATTAGCAACGCCATCTTGTTCAATCGAGCTGACAATACAAACTAACGTATAACGTAGGACCTGGCTGGCCGCTGCCTGTGAAAAGTACTCGGTACTTTGAGGTATCGATACTTTTGTGTCGGTTCTTTTACGAGTAAGATACTTTCTTATCGATATTACTCATGAGTACAGTATCAATACTTTTTATTCGATACGAGTCTGAGTCGTTAACTTTTTGCGACCATTACATTTTGTGCTCAGCTCGACCAGGAGAACAACATATCCAAAATTTAGACCTGGGTCCCGAAAACCACTTGGCCATATTAACAGTATCATCCACTTTGTATACAATTGTATGTTTATTTTCTTTCATTTCATTGTATAAGATACTCAAGTTTTTCTCAAGCATTATATTTAGCTTTAAACTGAACCAAAAGCACTGTAAAATTTTTTTTATGATCGACTATTAGACAACAACCTGAGTCCTCAACCTTTTAAAAGCATTCAATTGATTTTGGGATGTTTCAAATGTGAAACGTCCCAAATTCTGTCATTGTTTATTAGTGCAATTGGGCCGCAGATTTATTAACTTTAATATATTTTTCACTAGCTTTCTGCCTGCGGCTTCGCCCGCGTGGATTTCGGGATTGGGTCTATAGAGGGTTAAGGGAGGGCTTTTGCCCACGGCTACATATGCGCGGAAGTCGGTTTATGGCGCGAAGGTTTTATCGTGCTTCCCGTGTTACTATTCGTTTTTCCGAGATAAAAAATACCGCAAAACCTTGCTCAAGAATCACTCAATTTATTGATGAAAACGCATGAAAATCTGTGCAGTAGTTTTGAGCGAAGCCTTTATTGCGCATCCCGTGGGATCTGTCGATTTTTCCGGGATAAAAAGTAGCCTATTATTTAATCCGGATTTTTATCTTTACGTCTGCAAAATTTCAAAGCAATTGATTCAGTAGTTACAGCGTGAAAGCGGAATATACAAACAAACTCACTTTCCGATTTATAATACTATAGTAAGGATGGTCTGGTACCATTGTACGTAATTATTATTGATTCAAGATATTTTTCTTTAATTATTACTTGCATTATCTTTTCGTTTGACAATACTGTTTTGGTAATAAACTTTTGTAATAACAACTAAGCAGGAATTTAAATTAAGCTTGGTATACAGTACATAGTACATACAGTGATAATTTTTAAAATATGAGACTATTTTACTATATACTCAACATTATGCTTTGTGAGAATATAAAATATGGTTGATATTTGCTTCCCAACAGGTTTTCGGCAGTGCTAACATTGGAAGCCGGAGACCTAAGACGGGAGTTGGATGCCATCGTCATAAATGCAGGTAAAATATTTAATAATTAATGAAGAATAGTAACAAATTTTATAAAGTAGTGTTATACAGAAAATTAACGTTATAATTATTATTTATTAGCGTTGCTTCCGCGGTATTTTTGATTTTCCCGTAGGAGTGATATTTCCTGTGGAAAAGTTTTCTTATGTCTTTTCCATATTTAAAATGATCTCCATTCCAAATGTCATCAGAATCATTCAGTTGGTTTTGTATAGTTTTTATACATAGAAAAGGAATATTTTTCCGTGGTAACAATTATCCATATGGTATATATCTTTACTCATACTAGAATAGGACAATAACATAATATGTAACAAATAATCAGTTACATTCATTATCATCGTCGTCTTTATTACGCTCATATACGTCCGCGCCAACGAGGTACGAGCTTATCCTAACTTACTTAAAGGTGATTAGGTTGTTGATTACGGCTTACAAGTGGCAAGTTTCCAACACGTGTATTTGTTTCCAAAAGATTTTTTTTTTTTCAAATTATATAATACTTAATATTGTCAAATACATTTACTTGAATATATAAATCCTTGCTTAAGTACATACACAAAAGAAACAACAATATTAAACAACTACAATTAATTTAAATATTTAACCTAAAGAGCTATGGCAGTTTCCCATACATCATTTTATTCAAAAATAAAGTAAGCGTCTATGAATGAAATATACCTTGTTTAAAAGAGCATGTATTGCTGATTAATAAGAAAATAAAATCGTAATTTAAGGAGTCCAGGTTTTTGAGCAATTTTGCATAGAAGTTTTATAGGTTATGCCTTTATTAACCATATTATTTTGCGCAACAACAACAAAAACGCAACAGATTTAGTGTATTAATACATAAGTTACAATTAACACACAAAATGCGTGTGCTCACAGAGGATCTGCCGTGGCTACGACCGCGGCCACTCATTTTGGCTTCAGAACCTTATAAACAACAATATCCAAGAAACAGGCCAAAATCAGAATCCTTAAGCACACCCAAGTCACAAAAGCAATATCACAGTCCAAGTCGTATTAATAGTGGCGAAAACAAGAATCCTTAGGCAGTCCGGGTCAAAAATTATAAAGAAAACGGGGGAAAAGCAGAGAAAACACACAGAACACACTCGAGCGTTGGCGCGCTGAGAAGTTGGTTACTTACTAGTCTTTGGAGTTTGGAGCTGACTGATACACTAATCTGTGTGAGTGATGAAAAATAAAAACGAAATGTCAAACGTTGTATTTTTTGATAGCTCTGTATAAACATAAATACACTAAACCAAAAATTACATTAGCTATAATCCTAAACAATTTAAACCTCATATTTTACAGCAAATATTCATGATTTTATTGCAAAAAATAATTATTTAGTCTGGCAACCTTGTACTAAAACATTGTCATGCCGGAAAAGTAAAATAGCTACTTTTAACTAATTACTTTTTAACCTGACCTTACCTAAATGTGCCAAAATCATCAAAAATAGTTTATGAATATTTTATAATCATTGGTTGCTGTGAGTTCTTAAGATGCTTTCAAAAATAGTGAATAAAAATCTGCCATAGCTCTTTATGTTTAATGTTTATTTGGATGCAAATTGACTAAATTATAATTATCAAATACACCTTTTGGAAAATAGAAAGCGCACATTTATGTAGTTTACTTTTTGTTAATTAATAATTATAATTTCGTTACAGACAATGATGTGACTCATGAAGGGGTTGAACCAACCGCTGAGGTGTATGTACTGTCTGTGGCGCCGAGGACGTAAGTTTGCTAATTTTTATATTTGTAATGATTTATATTATTTGAAAACTAGGTGTTAATTCCATAATATTTTGTTATTATATAAAGTCGCATTAATATAAGTAGAAACCTAGAAGAAGAATTTTACTTTATCTTCATACTAAGAAATGCTACTCAACAATGTGTTAAGTTTTTGATTACGGCAAATTAGAAAAAATGTTATAAAAAGTGTTCCTTGCAGCGTGGAAGGTGAGGAAGGTGCCGAGGGTCGAGATGACCTGGCTACTCCCAGTGATGGAACAATCAGGCTTCAGCCACACTTTCAGGTTTGTACACCTCTCTTACTTAGTATGACTTGAATCAACTGTGTCACAACAGAATTAAGGAAACTCGTATTTTGACATACATTTTTCACAAGTATAAAACTATGTATAAAACTATGAAGTATAAAACTATGAAGTATAATAGTATAAAACATAAAAAACAATAGTATAAAACAATAGTATATAACATAGTATAAAACTATGAAGATTCACGTTACTCTCGCCCAAGCTCTGTGCAATAGTAATCTAATTATTGCCTTGTGCCACATTAATAACGACCAGTCATTAATTTAGTTAGATTGTTTAAAAAACATTTGAATGCATTTTCATATTTGAATTTACAGGTTGTCTGTGGTGGAGAATTGAGGGCTCTACTACTACGAGCGCCAGGATTACCTCGCGCACCGCCAGCCAGAGTCCACACACAAGTAATTATTATTAGTAATGGTCGTTATTTCAATAACAGATAATATAATAAATTATTTTCCCGTAATGAATAACACGTTATTTGACAACGTCTTATACTGTTATCCTGCTGTTGCTGTTGACAAAATTATCTCCTAGTCGCATTGTTGTTGTTGCCACTTGCGTGCGTGCGGCACGGAGCGAGCGAGTACGACTGTGCTACAAGCTACAAGTATGAGCGAGAGAAAGCTAACCGTTGTGTAGGCGTAGGCGCTCGCTCTGTTGCCTGACTGCTTATTCTTATAATATTAACCTTTCTCACAAGGAAATAAAGTTCCTATTTGTTTATTTCTTATAGTAATTTTACTAATACTAAATTCACAATTTTGTACCTTCGCGTGTATGACAATTAGACTCATTTTGATTTCTAGTGTGATTTGAAATAACAATTAGGCAAACTGTTGCTGGCTTGCTGGTGCCTAAGCTGTTGTCATTTTTTTAGTCACGAATTATTTGCTGCTGTGCGACCGCGCGTATGCAAATTAAATTATTCGTTGCAATAAGTAAATAATGTAAACATTGAATGTGAATAATGTAAATAACAAATTATGTACCGATCAATTAACTTTTTTTTTTAATAATGTTTGGACCGCACTCTTTTTTTTTGTGCTAGTATTTTCAATTCTAAAGAGAAGATCAATGAACATTTAAATACGCCAGAAAATTATATTGATTGGGTAATTAGTTTTAAATTACTGCCTAATATTCTGTCAGTCCTAAGCCATATCATTGTTAAAAATAACTAAGCTAGCTATAATAACAATAACAATCGTACTCAACAACATTTGTCAAAACAGCAATATAACAGGATAACAGACAACAGTTTACAATAACAGTTATAGGAAAATAACATAACATTGTTATTCATTATTACAAAACAGTCGTTATTACCATCACTGATTATTATTCACTTTATTTGCTTTAAAAGAATGTGAATGTGTGATGATGTGACCACTTTAATGCAAGTGTAAAGCTACACAGAATGCTTACTGTGCATATTGTGAATATAATATTTTATTGTTCATAATTGTTTGTTCAGGTGGACTACATCCATTGCCTGGTGCCAGACCTTCAACAAATCACAGCTTGTTCCTTTTACTGGGGTAAGATGGACCGTTACGAGGCTGAGAGGCTCTTAGACAACAAACCCGAAGGTAAGATTTGTATGGTTTCGCTGCTGTTACATACATGAAAATATAACATTAAGTTATATTTGAACATAATAAATGAACTAGACAAAATAGTAGGTGCTCATACACATTATGTTCAAATAAAAGTAGGAATAAACTGAGCCTACCATATCCATAAATGTTGCATAACAACATTTGAGAAGTTTGTGTACATCTACGTTTCCTTTCTCTCTCCTAATGGCACAGCACTATCGCCATGCTCGGTAAAGAGATACGAGGTGCCGCTGATAAGTTCACAGATTAGGGTACTTTTTTTTTAAATCTTATTAAGCCTTACACCATAAAGGGTAAGCCGGCTAGCCTAGGGTACATAATGAAAGAAAAATTTAGTTTTAAAAATTTTATTTTTTATTATAATCACCCTCAAGAGAAATACACTTCTCCCATAGTGAATACAATGGTTTTATACCATTGAAATAATATTCTGAAGAATCCTCTTGAAAATGGCTCCACAGCTGACTTCATCTCATATTAGTCCAAAAATCTTCGCACCTATCGCAAAAAAGGAGAAAGCCACTGGAAGCGAGGTCCGGACTATTGGTCAATTTCTGCCAACCCAGTGACTTTTCCTTTTGCCGTACGAACAATGTTTCTGTTTCGGTCATCTCGAGGAGTTGTTTTTCTCTGTTTAGGTACACGTGGACATTTAAAGTAGTTTGATACGTAGCAAAATGCTTTACAGCATTTAAAACCATCGTTTTTGAACATTGAAGATGGTCGGCTATCTTTTTGTAAGACCAATCCTTCCGGCGAAGTTTTATTATTACTTCCCTTGTAGATTTATCACAACTTTTATTTTTTCCCATTGTTTTTTCATACGAAGCAATCACTTTTAATCTTTTACAGCACTAAATGGCGCCAAATTATTAAAACAATAACAAATCGACTGAGTGTCCTCTATTTAAATTTGAACAAAGGTATAAACTATTTAGCGTTCTTAGTTATGTGACCAGCCAGTAAATTTAAATACTATGTTTAGTAGTAGTGTAAAAAATTAATGTATTTATTTTTAATTTTATCATGTGTATTAATGAATACAGTGGTGTTATGGAAAAGATACCGAAAGAAATAAAAATAATGTACGCAACGAGTTTTGCGTCTTAGTTTTTAAAAATCATCCCTTTATGTCAGCGTTCTTAATTATATGACCACAACTGTATGTTTTCGCTTCTGTCTTAAAACCACATGCTGTGCCAACGAATTTTTGGCAACTGGCAACATTTTTATGTCATACTGTCAAAAAATGGAATTCTTTGCCAGGACATGTGTGCCCTTCTAACAATG
Source organism: Scirpophaga incertulas (assembly GCA_036419045.1). NCBI lineage: Eukaryota > Metazoa > Arthropoda > Insecta > Lepidoptera > Crambidae > Scirpophaga > Scirpophaga incertulas. The sequence goes on from CM071636.1 coordinate 8,052,475, forward strand.
CTGGGTCATTAATAGAAGCATCTAGCGAAGAAAGTATCTAGCGATTCGGAGAGGTAGGGGTGGGTAGTGCGGCACGTTTTCTTACACTATCTTCGTATTTGCACTCCATCCCTAGTTACTATCAGACTGGCTACTTCTTTAAAGCAAGATTGATATCGCTAGTAATAACGATGGTTTTCATAAAGTAAATGTGAAGCTTGAAGTGTAGCTAACTGTACAAAAAAATCATGGTACCGAGTAGATAGCATCACAATATTCTGTACAATTTATATTAAATGTTTACTTATCAAACATGGCGTTATTGATGTCCCATTTATAGAATTAAAACGTAAAAGCATGTAAGCTCTGGAAACACTCATTTTACGGTTCAGATAGCGTATACTATCCCCTTCACAATCGCGTGAGAGCGTGTGCGTGCGTTTGCTTTGCATACGTCACGTAGGTGGAGTCTGTGTTTCTGTATTCTTTTATTATCGTATATATTCATATCAATTGAAACCTATCATTAATATTTGGAGGCTGAACACATGGCACATATCTTATAATAACACTTTACGAAAGTGTGAGCTGACTAATTTGGAAATATTAAACATATTCTGCTTTTACACTTGCTTGCTTAATATTGGTGGGCACATATTTAAACTGAAAAATTATTTTATCTATATAAGACTAAAATTATTTTATCTATATAAGTACTGGGGATGAGTAAGGCCTAATCTCCATAATATAGTTTGGGTAGGCTCGTACTTTTATGTTAATTAATTTGACTGCTTTCAGGCACATTCCTTCTCCGTGACTCTGCTCAAGAGGAGCACCTGTTCAGTGTTTCGTTCAGAAAATATGGCCGTTCACTACATGCCAGGATAGAGCATTGCCGCAGGCGGTTTAGTTTTGACTGTCACGACCCGGCCGTCTTCAATGCACCCACAGTTACTGCTCTCATCGAACATTATAAGGTATTGTGATGTTTCATATATGTATCCCTGTTGTCCTCAACTCTGTAAATACCATTAATGTAAGTTTTAATTAGTGTAAAATGTGTTCTAAATTAAAATAGTAAAAGTCGCACAGACCCTTGATCACACCACCATTTACATACAACACTGCAGAGAATAAACATATACAGTCTAATACATTTTTTTTTTATATCAATTAACTGCATCTATAAATGTGTATGAAAGGATAAACTTACTGCATATTTATATCAGATACTTGTCCAATCTACAATACTATAAGTATAGCAGGCTGACATTTCCATTTAACAGATTAAATTTAACATTTTTGAGTTAACTTTAAAAATGATTGATTGATGATTTCATTAATCTACTTAATGTGTCTACCCATTTATTGTGATTTGATAGATTTTGCTGTAAACATAAACTGTCTGAACTTTGAAAGTGTTATGGTTGCAGATCTTAGATAAGGGCCTACAGCCTCTTTAATATTTATTCTGTATATCACAAAAATGACTCTAGTGTTTTAATTAAAATGTTCTTTTCATATAAATACAGGATCCAGCTTGCGTGATGTTCTTCGAACCGATGCTGACTGCCCCATTGCCTCGAACTGAACCCTTCAGCTTGCAGCAATTGGCCAGGGCCGTCATTGTGTCCAACACTACTTATGATGGTAAGGGTTCTTTATTTAGCAACATGGTTCAAAATTTGCACACACGTGTGCTACGACAAATTTTTATTACAACCTTTAATTTTACTATATCGCACCTCCTCTAAAAAAGTGTCATAACACAAAAAAAAAGTCGATATCGAAGTAATATTACAGAAACGTTTATTTTCATATTGTGTAAAAACGCCATATCGTTTATTCCAATATTACCGGTTAGAGGGCGCAAGTATCTCTTTTGATCCGAGTGACTTCGACGCATGCTCAATCTAAAACAATGCCATAACAGTGTTCCATACTTTTGCTCGCGAGTGTAGTTTTAATAATTCATATTTAAATTAGATAAGAATAGAAGTGAGATTTACGTAATTTACTAGTATTCAATTATGAAGGCTGTTCTGAGCAATTTTTATAGTGCCTTAGGTACATTTTTATTCTTAAATACAAATATTCTATTTCAAGTTACTTTTGAATAGTGTTTATGAGTGTTCAGATTATATTATTGTATTCTATTGTATACTACAAACTTAAAGTTGATGTGTCATTAACTAAGTAAATTAGTACTTAATTTTAGTTAATCTTTAAACTTAGACTTAAACCTCTTCTGCCTCTGTCAAAATGATACTACATAGTAGAGACACAAGAGGTTAAACCCAAGACTAAAGGTAGATCTCGTTTAGTAATAAGGTATAATATGTCGAAGTCCTGATGGATTTATTAAGAAGAAATGTTTTTAAAGAGATTTTTATATTCCTACAAAATAATTGGTAAAGTAGATTTTTCATTTTCGAAATATTTTCTTTTCAGAATGTAGAAAACTGATATAACATAAGAATTTTTCCAGTTTTTCCTACAATTAAATAAAATTAATATAAATCATAAAAACAAAATTAATTATAGTAATTAATGCATAAGACGATGGAAAATTACAAAAATATCTTAAAACTCAATTTTCACAAAACCGCTTTTTTTGTGTTATGACACTTTTTTAGAGGAGGTGCGATATGTCAATTTTCTGTCAACGTTAACTATAAACCATATTCATAAATAATATCCCAAATAACTTATCTGTTTGAGATTGTAAAAACCAAACACAATTTAACCATATAATTTTATAAATGACATTTGATTGCAGGTGTTGAGAAGCTGCCGCTTCCATCTAGACTTCGAGCATACCTCAAAGAGTACCACTACCGCCAGAGAGTGCGCGTGCGGCGGCTGGAGCCCGACCTGTACCACCACTGCTGAGTGTGGAGCCCCGTGGTCCACCGCTGCTGTGCTGCGGACCACCACTGAGATGCTTCTCTGCCATTGTTGTACCTTATGACTGTGCTCTACTACAAGTGTGTGTAACTCAATGTGGTGACAGTGTGGTGAAAGTGTATGTCAGTGTGGTGAATATCAAGAATGTATACCTAACAAGTACTGTGTGTGGTAGGTATGTATATTTTACTATAGTGTGTTTTTTTATTCATAAAATTGACACATGCATATATCAAAGGTACAGGTCTGAAATTAGTTGTTGCTACTCTTATGTGCACATGACAGTTCTGGAATTAAGACTACTTATCTTCTGTTATTAGAAAAGCCCAATCGCACTAAATTCAGTGGTTAAATGCATTTTTTGGTAGCATTTTGCATTTGTTTCGATTACAATTTGCTTCAGACTAAAATTAGTATCACACTAAGGCTTTTATTCAATGAATGAATATTAAAATTTTATTTACTTGATCAACTTCGAAAATACTGATTGTTTCTCATCAGATTTTATTTCCACAAGCTACTTAGTGTGACTTATGACTTTTAATAAAAGCTCATCTACTACATTTCTATTCTCTCATTTTGTTAAATTACAGAAATTTAATCTGCAAAAGGTACAAAATAATTAATGTTAATCAAACATTACATTGACAGTACTTTTAGTTTAATTTTGTAACAATAATTTAAAACCATTGTTACAAAATTTGTTTGTGCACATAAGCAATTATGAAAGCAATGACGATAATAACACTGACACCTAAATTTTAGAATGCACCAGTGACATTTGCATGTGTTTAGCTTTGTTTCAATTATAAAAAAAACAACATATTTCAGTGCGACAATAGCAGGAACCTTACAAATTAATCTGTACACTAAAATTTCTACCTCTATTAATAGTAAAACAACTAAAATGTCTACTTTTTTAAAAGAAACTATAAATAAATGCGCTTCATAGCAGTGCAGTAGTCTAATTAACAGAAATATATATTACACTAGCTTGGCTTACAATAAACTAAAAAAAATGTTGTAATTTTACTTGGATTAAATCATTTGTGAATAGATTGGTATATAAGGCTAGAACTTAACCACCAATGCTAACTGGCCCACAATGGTTTACACCAATTATTATGTTAATCTGTTTTAGTTTATCAAGAATATGGATTAAACTTCATTCCAAAGGATGGAACTCTTCAGTTGATTTGAAGTAATTATTGAAGATTGGAATGACTGTCACTGCATTAGTATATTATGGGATAAGCACACTTTAAAGATGCTCCATGGGACATTTCATTCGAGAATACCAAAGTGAGATGGAATATGGGTCAAAGTATTAAAGACAAGCCAAAACAGAAAACATTTTTTCTGTCAATTTTACAATATTCCTGTCTATTACCAAACATCACAATGAAATGTGATATTCGTATTATTTAGCAAATATATAATCACAAATTTTGAAATGTATAAATCACAATTGTAACATGGCCATCACAAATAAGTCACAGTCAACAAGTGCAACGATGAACAGTATAGTGACTGTGAAGTGATAATAGTGAATAATTATGTGTAATATTTGAATTATGGTTCATCAATATTAAATAGAACCATTAATGTCAAAATATGTTTCATGATAAACATGTTTTACTATAAACAGTTTTATTAAATATTTATGAATAATAGATTTAGTAGTGCTTTTAATTCATTAAATGTAAAATAATGTTACAAAATATGTATGTTTTAGAAAATTGATCACAGAAAATGTGATTTAAACTTAAAACAGGAAATCTTGTAGGGTTTATTGTATTAGATTATGCTTTAAAGCATTTATTATGGGTATATGCGAGGAGGAGCAGTATTCAATTTCATTAAAATTAAAAATTATCATCATTGCCGTTTGTGAATATTTCTGTACTAATTTTAGATTATGTAAATTTTATAACAGCATTAGAATAATTAAGATAATATGTTACAATGCAGATTGCATTTGTTCAAAACTAATTTGTTCATCTCTTTCTCTACTTTGTAGAATGTATAGAAACATCAAGCACCAATAATTTTAGCAATATTAGTATAAATAATATTAGTTTCTGTCTCAAACAATATATATACTATAAGTATATAAAGCGACTTTGAGATGTAAAAGAATATTATCTGTTTTTTTCATATTGTTAGTTCACTTTCGTTTTCGTTGATTTAAACCGCGTCGAATATATATTGTCATCACACGTACAATGCACGCCCTCCACGTTCTGCGCTACATCGGAATGTGGTGGCTTTAATATTAATTAATTACCAATTAAGCCATGATGTTTAATAGTCACTCTCTTAGCTTGCCCTAGGTAACCCCACGTAATCTTTACAGTATTGGCGAGGTTAAATACAACTTCAATTTGTATTATTGTATAATAATTGTTTACTTGAATCCTAAGCCGTGTCAATTTAACTCTCTTCTTTCTTTGTTAATTCACCCTTCATCAATATTCTTTGTCATTATCAATCGTATTAAACTTTAATTGGTATCTTTTTATTCTCCGATTTGGTTTCCGCTCTTTAACTTTTTTATATATTTCTTTCTTTCTTATTCTAGACGACGAACAGGGTATATTGTATTTTATTTGTCTTGTTTAATTTTAATTTTGCATTCACTTTTACTTTCGCGGCCTGGATAATAACATGAGTCGCGCATAGTTTAATTAAAAAAAGTAGGTTCTAAGCAAAAAAACATGAGGTTGGCGAAATCCTATGGGCACCGCCATCAAACCCAAAAGAAAGAATACTTGAATATTTCGGATACGATCATGCAAAAAACACCGGACATAGCCCTTTGATTGACTGTGATCCTCCTTATATGGCCAAGTTTCATTAACATATATCATTACTTGCGAAACCTATGAATCAAACTTTATTTTACTTTATTGTTGGTTATTACAATACATTAATTAACAAAAGTTTGCAAGAAAAAGCGCCACCACGGTCAGTTTAGCAAAAAACTTATAAGGGCGTCATTATATTCAGCGTGTGTTATAATATATATTCATTGGGTGCCATCTAAATCAACCGGTTGATCTTTGTAATTCATTTTGTATATAATTTACCTGAAAATCATATATTATCTAAAGAATCTTTTGGCGCTACACAGTAAATTTATTTTTGTTAATATTATTAAAAATTGTATGTAAAATGTTTATCGATGTATGTATGTGTTGATGGAAGTATGAAAAGGTGATTTGAAATGTTTGATGATATGTTTACTTAATTTGAAGGTAGTTTTAAGTTTTTACAATCATGTTCTATTGTTTATTTAATGTACAAAGTTAGTGTTGTATCCCACACAACCATTCGTGTGGTTGGGATGTTTTGTGTTTACATAAAAGATATGTTGCCATTTTTGTTACAAAACAGCATCACACATATTTATGGTATAAAACAATTGTTTTATTTTTGTATGTACTATTTACATGATCATGTTCAGAAAATTCTTCCTTTATAGTTGATGGCTGTACTTAAGTGAATTTCACCATCATCTCTGGGTTTTATATTTTACTATGCTTCTAACCTTATACGGTAGACATATTGCGAGTCATAAAACTAATTTAACTCATTGTCATAAAGAATAATTCAACTCATCAGAATTTTGTGTAGTGAGCGAATGATATACTATGTAATTGAGTTGATAATTTATAAAAGTACATTAATGGTTAACATAGTCTTTGTTCTTCAAGAGAAACTATTCTTTTCCCTGTTACTTTACTGGCTTCTAAGAGAAATTAAAGTCTATATACTAAAAATCTTATGTGTATAAAGAAAATGTAGAATTAATAGTATTTTTTTTTTAATTAATGGTACCAACTTTTTGGATTTATTATCATTTCTTGGGCACAGGAATCTCTTTCTAACTGCATATTTGTTCAATCTCTTACGTGATGTATGTGGATAAATCTACTTATTCTAGACTTTAACTCAATCCTTTGTAATCAGTGTTTTACTACAAAACTCTTTTGTATATACTGTAATATTCAAAATTAGATAGTTGGTTGGACAGAGGTGTTTCTTTTTAATGTAATGTACTGCAGATTCTGAAAATGGCATTATATTTGAAAATAAATATTAAAAAAGTATTATTATATATTAAAATTATGTTTTATTTCATACAATTCAAATTTTTACACAAATAGCTTTTATTTCACATGTCGCAATGTATATGTTAATGTTCAAACTAAATTAACATTTAATGTGCATAACGTAAGACAGGTTTTAAAGTCGCTAGAAAAAAGCTAATTATTTTCTCGCTTTTACTATATATTTACAAGTGGATAGAAACAACACAGGTTAATCGATCTCAAAGAATTCCGTTCCCGGGTCAATAATAGGGATGACTCCGCACTTGGTTCGAATAGCTTCTCTTGTTGTTATTGAGAGTAAAACAAGAACTTACAAGAAAATCACAACAGATATATCACGCCTTTTAATTTCGAAAAAATATATCATGCACTTTTTTAATAAATATGTGCAAGAATCAAAAGTATAAAAAGTATTGTTACTTGATTTTGGCTTAGTGCAGCCGAGTTACAACGAGGTGTGTATCGACAATGATTTATTGTGAGATCGATTTGCTAAGTACCTACGAGCCCTGATTTGTACAATTATAACACTCACCATCCAGAGAGAATCATTTCTCGTATAATAACACAATTAAGTACATAGTTATGATATGAATCACAAAATGGCAATTGACAAGTTTTTAATAATAATTAATTATTAATAAAATAATACTATATATAAAATAATTAATATTGATAATGTAATAACAACTTTTGTCGCGCAACAGAGCAGACCAAGTGATTATATAAAAATTGTTACTATTCTATACAAATTGTAATGATCAGCTATTACATGTATCGTCATTCCACATCGATGTCAATACTAGTATTTTATATAACCCTTGGTCTGTTTTATTTGTTATTATGAAATATATTTGTCCTGTTATCATTTCATTTTTAGAATTTATCAATGGAGTTCGTCCTGTTGGGGAATAGTTCGTTGCAAATCGTGTCACAGTGGTCCCATGGCACTACTTTGGCGACCACCTGCGGCTGCTGAGATGACAGCGTCTTCTTTATGAGATTCTCAAGCGGGTAACCGCGACGGGGGAACACTATTGACTGAAATAAAAAGTTTTTAATTAAATCAAAACTTATTCTAAGCAATTTTAAGAGCCGATTTCGTAAAGGTTTTTCCGCTGCGTTATGTTCGATTTTCTAAAAGAAATTATAATTTTTTTCGGTGTTAAAATATCTTATGTTCTCTACACCGAAATGTATCAACACCTGACCACTTATTTTTATCAGATTTTCCCGTAGTGACATCCCTATATTCGTCCAACTTCTAGCTAGTTTGAACCTACACCTTATTTACATTAAAAAGTAGCCTGTTTTTAATATTACTTTGCGTTTTACCCGTCACTACACATAGTGTGACAGACAATCTAAATCGAAAATGTTATTAGATCGTAATTGTACATCAAAATTGATGGTAAATAGGTATTTTATTTTTAAATATCACTTTAAATTAATGTAGTGCAAACGCTTGGTAAATCAAGTAAATCGGTCGGCGCTAAAAATATATATATTTTTTACAAATGACGACCTGCCTACTCGTAACTCACAGTATTCTATGGACGCCAGTAACAGCAGAGGCATCACAAATGAGTTGCCGAAACTTAGAAAACCCGTTTACACGAAACTCTTAGCTGTGGCTCTGCCATGAAGTTGCTATCGTTTTCTATAGGTATTTGATTTATTATAAACTAAAAAAGTAATGTCAATTTAATATGAATTAATGATATAATTACGTTCCGCTAGGGGCGCTGTACAAAGATTTCATACAAAAATTTACGCTGTCGATATTATTTGCAAACGAATGCAAACTCATGGTAGCTACAGTGACGAATTGAGGATTCTCCTCAGTTTACGACCTAAACTGAATCGTGAATAGAGATGGTGGTAAAGAAGGGCTATGTGCAGGACAGTTAATCGCACTCTCCTTGTCCATACACACCGCTACTCAAAAAGACTAGACATACTTCGCAGTGCTATAAAATATTAAAAAAAATCTGTCCATGGTTTATAACGATAGTTAAAAATCACTCACATACTTCGGCAGACTGGTAGCAGGGCAGTAGTCATTCCTTCCATCGCCCACATACACAACTTGCTGATAGGGTGGGCGTCCGTCACAGTGCTGCGCCAGAGCCAGCGACTTGCACAGGTTGCGCGGGCACCGCCGACATACCGTCTGCTCCATGCACGGTTCAATATATAACCGGCCGCGTTCGAAAAAGGCGCGATTAGTTATTACAGACGTCACCTTGTCCTGAGTAAGATCAATGCTACAAATCATTATCCTAGACACAGCCAAACAACTTATACTGCAAATAGCCTGATCAATAAGAGCAGCCACTTTCCAGTTTTTTTTTATATAAGTTCGAAAAAGTTTTAATTTCGCTGCCGTATTCAAATAGTACCATTAAAACTACAAGCATACCAAAGAAGCATAGTCTCAATCATGGAATTAATTGGCAATTGTCAGTTACGATGCACATGGCATACGATTTTTAATCTTACAATCACAAACACTTGGAAAGTTTTGAAAACAAACTGTTTTCGTGTTTCCCTACACGTATAACGTTGTTACAAAATATCTATGATATTGTATAATACCTATGAAAATCAAATTTTAATGCATTGATATGTGAATCAGTAATTAATAAGAATGCCAGTGATACAGTGCAACTGTCGTGTCGGCTAATGGAATGAAAATATAAAACATACAAAATTAGCCTCACATTTTTATATTCACAATAGCTGCATAGGTATCTAGCGATCGGGAATACTACGCTAACTTTATTTTTGCTAAAATATTGTCTCTTAGAGAATACATTATATTCTAAGCCAGTAAATTCTTAGTAAATACGACTCTGTTACTATAATGACGTATTTAATGTCTACATATCGGTGTATATGCATATGTCATATTATAACATTAATTGTGTCACAAAAACTAAGCTTTTTGTATAAACTCTATGAAACAAGGTTATTGAAAAGAATAAATGAGCGAATGATTTAATTTCATCTTGGGTTTTGGTTTGTGAAACTAGAGAAAAATTGTTTGCCTAAAATTGAGACTATATAAAGAGCCGAGATCAAATCCTGGTATTCATAGTTCTGATCTAAAATAAGGTGTAACGAGATTCACGTAATAAGACAGTTTATTGTTTTCAGCGAGGAAATCACGTGTTTGTCTCATGTAATTGAAACTACGTTTCTTACCTACGTATTGACTATGGGCCATGTTAATTAGAAGATAAACAGCATTATCGTGAACTTGTTAATTTCGCTATAGCTATTCTACCTATATATGTTGCTGTACTACATAAGATTTTTAGCGTATTCGGAAATTCATGAAAATTTCAACATGACTCGACATGTTAATCGACTAATATACGTATATAATAACATTTTTATACAGCTTAACAATGCTTTATATATATTCTTATATAAATTTGAGTTGACATGATCAGAGTACACACAAACCGAGTGATCTCGTAGGAGTATGCTGAATATGAGTGTACTAAGAAAGCAGCTAATATTATCACAGTTAACTTGGATTCTATTCATCATTCTTGCAATCAATTTTTAGAATCAACATCGAAAAATATCGTATTTGTTCATAATAGAGTTACAAATATCGCAGATTATTCATAGAAATCTATAGACTCGCTAAAGGAAAAAACTTACTTTGAACTCGCCCTTGAGGATCCAAGAGAGATTATCAAATTTCGTACGTCGAGGAGAACGGGGAGGTTCTAAAGACCTTACTACGCTTAAAATGATCTTGACTAAATAATGAACAATTTAATTACTTTATTATATATTCAGTACGCAAATAATTATATAGATGCGCATTTTGTTGATTTAATTGTTGCATCATCCGCTGTTATGTCGTAGTCAAAATTTTATACCGCCGTCCGTCGCGTCTTTAGTTTTGTATACTTTAACATTTCAGATAACCACTTCTGCTTCGTATGTTGCACAAGTTGCGTAAGTTGAGTCTGTTGCACTGTCTTTTTATTATTTTATTAAATAACTTTTACAATTTAGAAAAATATATTTTTAGTGTGTTGTCAAATAAAATGGTATTTTATTAAACGATGACATATTATGTATCATCTACTACAAATAATAAAGTAAATACACACAGGAACGTATTATATTTCGTCGCTGCGTCACGGTTATATCTTGCCCCGGAGACAGCTCTTATGTCCCTCGTAATAGCAACAATTTTCGTAGTGCAAATGTAAAGTTTGCAGTGTTGTTGACCGTACATAATGTCTATTAAATATATATTTGATATAAATTTACATGTATAGGGTTCCGCAAGCAACTTTATCTACGATCATATAAATATGTATTGTTAAATGATGAAGTACCATGCGTACTGTCATGCCATTACACTCCTTAGGGTCAGAATTTCTACAATACGATAAACTAGGTACGCAAACAACCATACTAGCGGACGCGAGAATTGTGACTGTGAGACCGCTACTTAAGATTAAGAACAGGTTATAACTTAGTGAACGCCTGTTTGAAGTACGTATCTGGGTACGACAATGCCGGAGTGAACATACCAAGTGCAACAAAATTCATAATATAATAAGAATTAATTATATTATGATAAACGCCCGCATGTTACTACGACAGATTCTTGATGAGGCGGCGACTGCGGTCTACAATAGCGACACATAAGAGATCGATACAAGTATTTATATTGTGATTTCCCGCAATTGCAGCATTGGTTTCGTGATTGTGGGCTGTCACATAGCAACTAAGGAAAAAGGAGGAATAGTGGGGAACTTTATTACGTATAAGTACACAATTAACATCCAATTGAAGACATACTAAATTAAAGCACGAACCACTAGACCGTGCAAGAAATACTTTACAAAAGAAATTGTTGGCAACGTATGCAACGAATACTTTGCCAACGTTTTCACTAAAAATTCTTTCGATTGGCGATTGGCAGAGCAATCTACAGGTATTTTCAAACAGACAAATCGAATTTCCATCTCAAATTACTACGCTGTAAGGCCTTCACGATCGTTCTACCCTGTCAGGACGGATTTGGGAAAGTCTAAAGACGCCAACATTTTGGTCAATGCTTTTGAAGTTGCACAGAGCACAACTACAAACTTAAAACTGAGCGCAAGGATGTCCCTGAAATCTGCTCTTCCTTACTCAAGCAGCCATAAGCTTAAACAGCAAATCGCGATACCTGTCCAGTCGGGTTCGATAAACGATATGCCAAATCTACGACAAATACCGTAAATATAGATTCAATGTGTAAATATTCCCAATAGGAGTTCGCTTGTTCGGTTCAGCTTCTTGCGGTCTCTCTATGGTATTGATATTCTCCAAGCGAGAGCGTATTGTTTGTTAAATTTCCTCGTTTCTATTATATTACTAGGAAATTCACAGCGTATCTATTAGTAGCTTCTTCCAAGTTCTGGCATCTCCAATAATTTTCATCACAAATGTAAAGGTCTGCTGACAGCATTGCTTCACAATGCTCACCCAATACTCAATTTTGTGGTCCCGATCACGTCAGTTACGTCGATGAAGAGGTCCCTCCCCTTTACTGACAAGATGCTTTTTTGATTTTACACCCATTTAGTGATGAAGAGACACAATCGGACCAACATATTGTTTATTTACTTTATAACGGTAAAAAATTGCGGTAAAGATTTGCGGTAATATTTTTTGTATCGAATCTTCACGTCTGGTGGATACTTGCCATTAAATGTTATTTCGTAACCTCTGTTACAGCTGGTATATTCGTGTACAAATTCATGACTATGATTGGTAGACTAAAATATTAATTAATTTACAAAAAAAAAATACGAGCACTGGTCCTATTTTCACACACACGTGATCTAAGATGATCTTCTAAGTCCCATTGCTTTTAAATAAGTCCCATATTCGTCTATGAAGAGGTCCCTCCCCTTTACTGACAAGATGCTTTTTTGATTTTAGACCCATTTAGTGATGAAAGGACACAATCGGACCAACATATTGTTTATTTACTTTATAAGCGAATCTTCATGTCTGATGGATACTTGCCATTAAATGTTATTTCGTAACCTCTATTTCGTGACAATGATTGGTAGACTAAAATATTAATTCATTTACAAAAAAACGAGCACTGGTCCTATTTTCACACACACGTGGTCTAAGATGATCTTCTAAGTCCCATTGCTTTTAAATAAGTCCCATATTCGTCTATGAACAAAGCTCTCCAACAATAACATGTTAAGCTTTATATTTGGGCTACGAAAACTGCCATTACGTATGACATAAGAGCAGTCTGAAAGTCAGCATGTCAAGCCTGACGTGTTGCTCGGTGTACCGGAACGCGCGCAAGCAACGGAAACATTTTTTATAAAAAGAAAACTTCTTGCTTACCTCCAGGCCGTGCTCCTTGAGCCAGTGTCCTACGAACACCGTATTGGCGTCGGTGAGCAGTACCACGTGCCAACGTTCATCAGCAAGTCGCCGCAGCAGCCGCTCCATGCCCGGTGTCGGTGGCATGGATGCTATGCTAGACAGGATGTCGTCTGGGTGCATGCCGGCCGAGTAAGCGTGTTCGAACACCTACACCGACATGTATACTGTTATGGGTTGGGCGCACAAAATTAATTTCAAGCCTATTCCACCCGTTACAATATGGTTGGCATTGAAATTATTTCATGTGGAGAGCAGTTTGGGACTAATCTGAAATTGGAGGCGATCGAAGCAACCCTCCACAAATTTTGAAAATTGAGCCAATCAATCATTATACGATGTACCTAGATATAGATTATTGATTTTCAGTGAAGCGCGCGCACCGCAGGAATAGATATCGCTTGTTTGATTTTTGATGCAGTGTAAATGTTATTAAAAGTCAAAAATCATTAACTAGGGCTAACGATTGATGACGGTGTTTGGGTTAAATTTTGTTTCTTCGTAAAGTTAGACCTAAACTTTTTAAGTGCTAGTCATATGTTCTCGTATTGGCAACATTTTACATGAAAATGTTTTTGGTTGAATTCAATTTACGAAATTATGGATTTTAGATAACAGGTATAACAGGCTATTACATATTACATTTAAAACTTTATATGTTTAATAAGTCCGCTATTGACAACATATACCGAGAATTTATTTATCTAGTAAAATTCAAACCTAAGTTATATCTCATATATATTTAAAAAAATGACGAACCGCTTCGAGGAAAGGTGCCCTTGCGCTTCACGTGGCTCGTGTTGGCGAGTGCACTGCCGTGCCTCGTAATAGATGCATTGTTAGTATCCCTAGTGATTAAAAACAGTTTATGTACATAGAGTGTACGGTAAACGTTAATGGACATAACCAGGGCATGGCGGGGAATAATTTCACGTGCTTTCCAAAGTAACGAATTGAATTTCATGAATGTTCAAACTGTTCCTGGTTGGCTGAAAATGATAAAACCTCTGAAACCCTAATCAAAGGCAAAGATTACGATTAGGTCACTTCGTTTGGTTTCATACGGAAATAGATTACAAAATAAACATTCCACGGGCATACGGGATTAGGAAAAGTCTACAAGGTCGCATTTCGTCACTTGCGAGCAGCGCTATTTAGAGAGTTGGCGGGAAATGTTCATTCATACTGTCTTTATTGCCACTGTCATGGTCATTCGTTACTTATTTAGAAATCTATAATGGTGACGGCAGTAGTTTGCAATAGTTCAAATAGAATCGTACTTTGTAGGAAGTACCTACTGTTTGAAACACTATCAACCTCCTTTTATAGGTATTTTATCTAAATTAAATGTTAATCATTGCCAAAGTTAGTCTTCTCCAAAACGACCACTAATGGTAAACCTATGGTATCCCCCTTACAGTACATTAGATGCAAGAAGTCTGTTTCATTCTAGCGACCTTTTAGAACTTATGTAATAAATGTAACCATTTACTATACAATTTAGTTAAATAATGTAATTGGTTTTGCAAGTGACCATAAATTATCATAACCAGCATTTAAAATAGAGTACAAAATCGTATTTACATAATGCATACATCAATTGATAGCATGAATGTCAAGAATATTAGTCTAATTACAGATATTTGACCCCAATCAAGGTTAAGGGTGCGTCCTTGGCATTAATGCAAAAACTTATCACTTTACCATACTTTTGGTAAGTAGAAAATAGAATTGGTCAAAAATATATAAATATTGTTATTACTAAAATTTTAACAAAAGCAACATCAAAATAAAACACAAAGAGTGATTGTGATCTTACTGACATATAAAAAATACATGAAGATAGATTGGTTCCTCATTAATGTAGGAACTACTTCATTAATGTGGATACTGAGAAGGACCAGACAGAAGGATTTCAAGCAACAATAAAGGTATGGTTTAAATTGAATGAAGTCACAGCTTCAACTTAGTTTATGCACTGTTTGTTAAGGTTCTAGAGCACGGAGCAAACATGAAGTTTCATGATTGCATTATGATTTTAGCTAATTTTGTAGTGCCTTCTTTTCGAGTCTGATAAATGTTGAATGTGACTATAATCCAGAGGACAGGTAGTTGATTATTTAATCTCATAAAGTATGATTTCACTCTGTCCTTGATCTTCTGATATACAGTTTTTATTTTTACGTCTTAATAATTTCTTTATTAAGTCTCATAAAGTATAATTTCACACTGTTCTTGATATTGGGACATACAGTTTTTTATTTTGAAGTCTTAATAACTTCTGTCATTTTTAGATACCATGTTTCATTAACTATTTGTCTCAATTTAAAATCAATGCAAAACTTTAATATATATCTAGCCATAGTTATCAATTGGTTTCAATAAGGTTGAAATATAGGAATAACTTGCTTTTCAATGTAGTTATTTGGTTTCTGTCTTAAAGCTTTAAATTTTGTGATGATCCAGGTAACCATTTGTCTAGATACATTTCTAGATACTTAGTACTTGGTATCCTTTATTTTGATTGAGTATTACCAGAGAGAAAGATTCTCATATGTGTATGGTGAAAAATTACTTGAATAGACTCTGTTTCATCAGCTTTAATATCTTAACTTGTGAATCACTTCAATATTAATACATTGCACTTCAATATAAATACATGCATCAGATACCAGCATGCATAGACCAGTATGGCTGGATTATCTGCAAAAAAGGCAGTTAGTTTGGACTGGGCATAGGTGCCCAGGCCAAACTAGACTAGATAGGTTGGGGATTTAGGATAAGATTAGAATAACAGGAAATTTTACATTTTTACTATTATTATCTGTAGTTCAAAATTAAATATGTAAAATATTAAAACTACATAGCTTACACATAAACTTAACTAGCAAATAAAAGTTCTGCAAACTAGTTTCGTAGCAAAGTTAAATGCAAAATCCCTATGTAGTGATTATACTTTTAAAACTGTTTTTCCCATACTTATTAGTTCTTAAATAAAAGGTGAATAAAAATTTATTTCAGAATCAGTATGTATTTGTTTAATATTATCCTTATATCCTTAATGCAATAACTTTACGCATAAAAACGTTTTTTAATTCATTTAAAATCATTTGAGATATGTTTTATACTATGTTGTTAACTTCTGCCCCCATAAAGAATCGAAGCCTGGATCTCGCGATTATAGTTTTGTGGTCGCAACCACTAGCTAGCCCATAGTAATTTTTTTCTCCCACTATTGTTTCTTCTCCTTAAAGTAGCGAATAACTTACGTTGCTCATATATGGTGTCCAGTCATGATTTGTATTGTCCCATTCAGGAGGAGGTGTTTTCTCGCGCAATTTAGTAATAATTGTAGCATCCGAGTCCGCATCCACTATGGTACGATCGAAATCAAACACTGCTAGTGAAGTCATTCTGACGAGCAAACACGACAGTTCTCTACCGCAACACAAGCCGCACTGACTATGCGAATAAGTGCTGACTGCTGACAATAAATAAAATTCTATAAACAATTATTTTATAGATTGAACATGCGTAGGTCACATATTTGTTTCTAACATCAAATATCATCGTACTAGAATTCATAAAATTCTAGCATATTATCAAAATTATAATTAACATCGATAAGAAAGGCAAGAAAAATCTTTTGACACTGTAATCAGCTGTTATACAGCTGAAAATTTGACATTGACATTAAGCTATGTTGTTGTCAATTTCGTCCATAGGGACAGGCGAAGGTACTAAGCCATACTGACATTAAGCTATTTTTTCCCTTCTTTACAAGAAGCACAGATTAGTATATTATTACTAGAAGGAACTATAAAAGCTAGCTTGATGTCTGTGACACACAGATTAGTATACTATTCTGTGTATTTTTTTTTTTTTTTTATAAAATCGACAGTATACATTTTGTGTTCACGATGATTCATCGCATCACTAATTATGTAGGTTGACATGACCACAAAGAATGACATTGACAGGTTTTGTGTGTCGGTACTAAATTCAGTACTTCGTGGGCGTGATTTTAGTGACAGCTGTCACTGAGATCAAGCTGCATTTTAAGGGCTATAATAGCTTATATCTTATACAGTCTTATCTTCGGAGGTTAAAGACACAATTTTATTGCATATGTAAATCATAGCTTTAATGATGAATCATAAAATGCTCGATTTTCAAAGAACGAGAATACGTTTGGTCCAGCGGTGAGCGATCAACTACTGCACAACGGGTAGCGGGTTCAATTCTCTCACGAGGTAGATATTTTGCATAACATACTATACTTTGTTCCGGTCTGGGTGTATATGTATGTCAGATTCTATATTATCGCGGACGTTTCTGTCAACATGACACAACTAATTATTTTAAAAAAGAATTTTTTTAGTTTGTTTTCCATGTTGGTTTAGATAATACCACTACTATTACTATTACAATTCTTACAGTTTATAAAACAGTGCATTGAGGTAAGTATAAAAATGATACAGATATTTTATATAATGTAAATTTAGATATTTTATTTATGAGTACTCAATTTTATTACGTTTATATTGTAGGCTATAACTGCATATATAAAAAAATTGTTGTGATCACACAAATCAAATAGTAGAGAAATATAAATGCAGGGACCCGATAACTCCATAAAGTACGGAAATTCAGAGATATCTTTATTTAAAGTAGATATGATTCTTGTTCTTTTACCATGTGATATTTGATGTTAAAGTACATTCTGTTAAACAATACCATTTTGAAATATTGTTTTTTTTCTAATTTACTGATATTACTTTAATATATTTTAAGGTCAATACAGGAAAAATGGAATCAAGAAAGCTAAGCTAATTTCATGATGTTTTTTCCCAAAACGCAATGCCCCTTTTAAACCAATGGACTATTTTACCGACATTTTAATAAAATGTTTACACGACTCAGATATTAACGCAAAATTTCCTGCGAAGGAATTATAGCAATCACTATGATTTATAATGAATGAATAATATATACTTTTTTTCGAATCGAAGTATATATAATTCGATAAATTTGTTTATCTACCTACAGTTGTTTATTAATATCTACGTATTATCATGCAATTTAGGAATTTGTATTATATTATTCTGTAAAACTATCTCGGACCGCATGGCCACAGCTACTGCAAGCTGTCAAAATTAAAAAAAAATCGTAGTTTGACATATCAAATTATCAATAGTCTTCATCTTCATTCATAAATTTTGAATATAACCTATAGGAGAATCAGATTCGGCTACGATCCTAGAAACACCTTATTTCACACAAAATGACATCACTAACTGTGTGTTCTTTAGGTAGAATTGCTAGATTTGTATCCGAATCTACATTAAAAACATTACGAACCAATTTATACAAGTAAGTCATTGGATTGCGCAACCAAATAGTAGTATATAACCTAAAAGTTTCACAAGAATTCTTTAGTATTCGTGCTTTACATTCAATTATTTATTTCATTAATAATTACTATCTCATCGTTCATTAATCTAAACTAATCATAAATGCATATATCTTAAAGAATTATCTTGATTTATTTCTTGTCAATATAAATTTTTATTATCTATCAGGTTTAAGTTTATATTCAGGTATTTTTGCTTTCTTTACAATACCTTAGCCTAATGTGCAATTTGGGTCAATGTTATAACACATTAGTGCGAGTTTATTTTTATTTATGTTATTATATTACATATGTCTCCAGTAGCAGAGCCGCTGAATGTTGTGTCACCAAGATCAGGTCTAAGATTACTATTTATATTTAATTGACATAACTAATCATTTGTTAGCAATTCAAGTTAAATATGATGTAATAACAATAAGTTTTTGGAGAGTTATTGACTTATATTATTCAGTTATTCTTGACAGACATGAATCCAAACTATATCCAACAAATGGGTGACAATTTAAATTAATTCAGCTGTAGATTCGAGAAAGTAACATAACTGTCCTTTGATATAAAGTATATTTGTATGCTAGAAAAGTTTGAATAAACTCCTTTTTTTTACTGCTAGGAGTTTGTATAACTGATTCTTGGTACTTTGTAATAGCAATCACATTATTTATGGTTAGAAATCCAAATTTTTTAAATTATTATATATAAAATAGTACAGATGTGGGTGATGCAATACGATGCAAAACAACAGAAGGGTCAAAAACAGATAGAATGTTCTTCATTTTACAGAACCAGTGCCAATTACTATAGTACAGAACAGAAGACTGCAGAAAGTGACTCAGGAGATAAACTTCCCACCACTGTAGAGGAATGCCATAAGCACATAGAGGTCCTCACGGCTGAGATTGTGGGGCTAAAGGACCAGGTTAAGGACTTGGATGTATGTATATGATATTTTATTAAACAAGGATTTAAACAATGTCTGAAGCTTATTGATAAATTAACAAAGTTTACAACCTTCTTAATTTCACAATTACAGCTTTACTACATGGCCATCAAGAAGCTCAAATCTATCTTAGGATGCATATAGGCGGGGAGCCGGTAACACTGAAAGTGAATCAAAATATATTTATTTAAATAAATTGTATATAAGTATAGGAATAAATTAAGCTTGGTATGTGTGGATTCCTATTTTCGAAAAAAAGTAAAAAAAAAATAGTAAATTTTATTGGCTTTTTGCCGGAAGGGTCTGGCCTATATACCTATTTGAAGTGTGAAATGAGGGCTAAAATTTCTCCATCATGCGGGAATCTATTTATTTTTAATTTATTTTTATGTAATTTTTAAAAAAATCTCGGTATGCGCGCTATTAATATCTGCAACGACGGTAAAACATTTTTTCATTTTTTAATATTTTTTCTTAAACATTGTTTCGGCAATAGGAATCCACGCATACCGAGCTTAATTAATTCCTATACTTATGTACTATTTATTTAAATATACATTTTTTGATTCCTCTATGACGTGACTTTCAATGTTACCGGTTATCCAGTGCGGTCTGGATAATTTTGCGAAGGCCTCAAAAGGCCTCACAACATTTTCATTCATGCATCTGGCATGTAATGTAATATATACACAATTTGAAATTGGTCCATTACAGTAATAAAATTCCTACTGGGAAGGGTACTACCGAGCCCCTCCAACATTTCTTGTTAGTTTGTTAATTTACTTAATTTAATATTATCTAATTTGCAAATAAAGCACACTCCAAATATCATACCAATATTATATCTCCTCAATCCCGCGAAACTTGAAAAGTGTGATTTTATGGCAGCTGTCTCATAACTCATAATATATTTTACAATGCCTTGATTGAAGTTATGTTTTGAAAGTTACTATAATAACAGAAACACATAATTTTTAATTTTGCCCCAGGACAAGTACAAGCGTGCCTTAGCTGATGGCGAGAATGTGAGGAGACGTATGATGAAACAGGTGGAAGACGCCAAATCTTTTGCTATTCAGAGCTTCTGCAAAGATTTGCTTGAGGTGAGATATAATTAAATAGAAGTTTAGTAACCTTTTTTTTATACTGTAGTAATAAATATATTCCATTTAATTGCAGGTGGCCGATACGTTGTCGGCAGCGGCGGAGAGTGTACCGGAGAGCGAGGTATCTGACGGCGGTGCGGCGCTGCGCTCGCTCCGGGATGGCGTCAAGCTTACTAGAGCGCAGCTCACGCAGGTCCCTGCCCTCATATACTAATACATATAGACACATACATTATGAGCTCAAAGGCAAAAAAATCGTTTTCAATTCCAAACACACGATACAGATCATACACAGGAATGTGTGTCTTGGGTAACACTTGGTACATTTGGTAGAGCGGGATCGGGAGATGGCCGATCCCGCTCGAAGCTGGCGGCGCTGCAGGTCACCGGCAGGCGCGAGGAAGTCGCGCCCGCGGATACGGCGACCCGGGATGGAACACACCCCTTCCGTGACCGGGGGGCGTCGTCGGTGGAGGAGATCGGCGGAGGTAGTGTAGCCTCCCTCGAGGAGGGCTCCCCTGTAGGCAGGGGAGCGGAGGCTGGGGGTTCCCGGAAGTCGCTTCGCGTTCCCGGGGGCGTTTTTAGTGGGTAGGTCTCCCCCTTCTGGGGAGGAGCCCCACATAACCGCCGGCTCGCCACGGCTGTGAAATGCATTAAATTGCATACCCCAGCCGTCCTCAGGGAAAAAAAAAACAAAAAAAAGGTACATTTGGTAACAGATAGTTATGGTTCTATAACTATAATACACAGGTACCCTCCCTTCATTTCTCATGTTGTACAACTTTGCTGTCGAACATAGGAAATGTCATAAAATTTTCATACATAGTGATAGGGTGAGATGTAGAGTTTAAAAATCAAGATATTAATATACACATACACGAAGTATAAATGTGTTGCAGGTGTTCTCACGCCATGGACTGGTTGCAGTGTCACCACTCAGAGAAAAGTTTGACCCCAACCTCCACGAAGCATTATTCCAGCAGGTAAATATTCATTCATTATTAATTGATTGTAAATCAATTTCTGCTGTGTGTTTTCATTTTGAAATAATAATTTTACACATTATTCCACGCGACATGTTTTCAAAAAGACTAAAACACATTATTTTTTAACAATTCATATAGTTTTACAACATCATTTATTATATATGTAAAATAGAGTTTGAAAGCCTTATTTATAAAATCACACAATATAGAATGACATATAAGTAAACAAAGAGAAGGACAGCACAAAAGTAACAAAAATCAAGTTGCCTGCCGACTTGTGCATGTAGGTCAGTCATGAGCGCAGTTAACTAACCTTTCTAACCGATTTAGTTGCATCACACTGTAATAGTAATTGTGGAACTTTAGAAAAACTCATTACACGCATGAATTATTGTTACTGTATTCTAAGTAATTTCATGGTTTTCATACATCGATATATATGTACTACGTACTAGATTCGCCCGCCCGAACACTCACTACGTTCGAGTGAAGTGCAGGGTAGACTCTGCACCTCGCTCGCAGTGAGTCGTCGCCATTCGCGCAGTGTGCATCGCTCATAGGCCGACAATAAACATAAAACAGTGATTAAATAGTAAACCTGAACAAAAATAATTATTGAAAATTTAAGCAAGTAAAATATCTAGTTGTTTAAGTGGAAATAAGGATAATATATATAATAATAATATTATAATTATACAACGTAAACAATATTTTGTATTTATTGACGCAGCCATACAGATGTTCCTCCATTCCTAAGCGTACGCGGCGATTTTAGGTTAATATATGTATAGACGGGATGATTATAAAATGTATTTTGCAACATCGTAATTTTAATTTGGTATCGCTTCTGCGGTGAAAACTCTTTGATACAAAGCACTTTAACGTCATGCTTCACTGCGCTCGGCAAAACGTCATAAGTAAGCGGCGGTTACGACGTTTTGGTTGAACGAAATCTATACTTCGAAAAGCGATCCAGCAGTTGTCTTTTTTCTATGGTTAGACGAGGTCACATAGATTTAGCGATCTAGCTGATTATAGTTCTAACATTCACCAGTATTTGAACACACTTTTTCCTTTAGTGTTCTTGTCTATCGGTAGAATATATGTCAATGTTTCCATGTAAATATTTAGTTTCCTAAATGGATTGCTGTGAAACAGTTATACAAAAAGTTATGACTATTGCCATCAATGGGTGTTGGTCGCCTAAAACAGCAATTATCTTTTAATTTAAATTTTCAGGAGGTGGAAGGAGCTGAAGCTGGTACCGTGGTAGCAGTGAGCAAAGTCGGGTATAAACTGAATGATCGATGTGTACGACCGGCCCTAGTAGGCGTAGCTAAGGGATCGAGTGCATAAAATGGTTGTCGCAAGTAAATTATTGAGCAATGACTTTGGCAAAGGTTTGCCGCAATATCATGTAACAAAAATTTGCGACAACCCTCTACGACAAAGTGACGCGACAGACCATCAAGTCCAGATGTAATTGTACTGTAGTGAAAAAGAGAACATTTATTTTTAATACTGTGCTGTTGTTGTGGTTTGTCAGTGAGTGGAACTGTGTATAGGTATGTTAAAATTTTGCAGTTTTAAAAGAATAGAAAGAGTTGAATATGTTGATAAAAATGATATATCTTTAAGATAGGCTGTCAACATCTATCACATGCAGGTTGAGGTTACTTTTTGACAGCTACAGATAACGTTTTATTTCTAAGATTCATCAAAATTGTGATTTGTCACAAAATAATATTCCAATAATTATAAACAATAGACTATCTATTAAATAAAATTTTACCATTGACGTCACAAATAATATTGGCCATTTGACAGTAGTTAGCTAACATTATAAATACAATTGTGATAGATGTTGAGTAACGTAATAAAGAGGTTGCTCTAAAGCTACCAAGTTCATGAAGCCATTAAACATTAACTTGTAAAATGTTTTTATTCTAATACCGCTACACATACTTTCTTTTCTATACATCCATAGATGTAATCCGCAGACGTATATGTTCTTGTGTAGATGTGGGTATTACATTAGTTGTCTGTCAATATACTTACATGATGCATGAGATTTTGAATACAACATATATGAATAAATTTATTTCACATTTCCTACGGAAAATGCACACAATATGATGCATTTATTTTTTGGGCAACATTGTATTGTCATATATGATTAGAAATATAGTTAATTTGAATGTGACAGTTATTCCCTGCTCGGAGTAGTTTACTAGGTTCTCAATTCAAAAGATTTGTAGTTCACCAGATCTGAAATAAGCAGATTTTGTAATATCTGATGCATTTAACTATTACGTGATATTATAATTAACATTAACTATATACATATTTCATCTCGGATTGGATAACATTTACAATAAATGCTGATAGTTAATTCACTTAAAAGGGAATTAATCTCTTTTTTGAAAAGAATCTTAATTTGATCCTTGCGTGTCAGTAAATCATATACTAAAAATATAAAAATTTTATACACTCGTTAAGTACTATAAAAATTGCATTAAAATTTAATATTTTCAAATTTCGCGCGTAATTAGACGAAGGCGCCGCACGAGTTGTTACTCTGTAGCGATGACGTCAATACGGCACGTAAACAATAAACAAAGCTCTCTGTTTGATGCTATGTATATTCATAATTTAAAAATGAGTTATTATCTTTTATATATAGAACTAATAAAGGAATAATAATAAAAGAGTCATACTGACATCGATGTTTTAATACTCCGTAACTCGGCAGAACAAAAGTCGGGATTTGCAGCAAAGAAATTTCCGACCATTAATGCATTTATTTTTGGTAAATTCGTACTATTTCCTTTTACAAAACTGCTTCCATAGTGTGATTCACGTGCGATTTCAATTTTACTTACGTATTTATAACGTTCTCTTACATTAAAAAAGCAACTTACAAACTTCTTTTTTTATTGTTTTGCGGCTTTATATCGTACTATGATTCATAATGACATTGACATGCATAAGTTTACAGTACCTTATGACGTCACGACATGGCGGCCTATGTTTTGCTCTTGTTTTACGTATAGATTAAAAAAGTGAATACTTTGAAACTCATTTTTATATTATTTTTATTATTTTATGTACTTAAACATGATGGTTCCGACTTTTAATGCATAAGCTATCATAGTTATATGCTTTTAGATCTTTTCTAATATTGAGGGAAGTACCCTATTGACACATAATCACTTTTTTTTTATCAAGGAAAACAAACTAGTAAGGCCCTTTTAAGAAGGACAGTACAGAAGAGTGTGGCTCTCACCCAGCATGGAGTACTCATTAAAACATCTCTCATATTCCATGCTCAGCAATCAATGAGTCATTAATTTATATTTATAGTCAGGCCTTATCTCCAAATGCTCCACGAACCGCCATCATTATGTCTGTTGTCAAATTCCCCGTTTCCCCTGACTCCACGACGTGGCATCCTATCAGAACCCGCCACGGCAATCGCTGCAATTACTTCAGACATTTATTGTATTGCCGAATTGACAAATCTGGTGAATGAAGAATCTAATAAATGGCTCTGAAACATTATCCATGAATTCCTGAACCAAAATATTTACAATCAAAGTTTTACATAGCATTTTATTGATATCGCATCTTCAAATAATCCATTCCTGTGAACTTGATAGACTCATAACGAAAGTTGTATTCATGCAAACGTAAAAAGCGTAATTGCAGATTAAATCAACGAAATTTCAAATGAACAATCGAAATTGCAATTGTATGAATGATAATAAATGTTTCCTCTGCAAATATTTATAGATTCCATTGTTATGTTATGTACATGATTGAGGAGAATGTGGTGGTAGTTGTTAAATGAATAAAGTAGTTATAACTTGTTACCAGCTTCTTTTATTTTTTATATTCCTAGACTTACATTATTAGCTGTTTCCATGGTTGGTTAATGCGACACGGTCCATTTAAATTTTGTGGAAGGTTTATTGAAGTTCTATTTTGAAACAAAACTCAGAAACATTTACTATATTAATAAATATTTATACGTAAGTATATATAGGATGTCCCAGAAGCTGACGTCAAGCCGAAAGCAGGTGGTAGACTAACTCATAAGTTATAAAAAAAAAATCTAGCATTTTTATAAAATCAATAAAATTTCGATATTTTGATCTATCTTGCCTCATCAAATGAGGATTTTCGATATGCCACTGTGTAAGTTGTGTAGGTTCATGTAACCATCTCGACGAAGAATCGCGGATCTTCTCTGTGTTTTTGTAGCATTGTTTGTTGTTGTAACAAAAAGCAACATGGGGTCGATGGTTCTGGGGTAGTAAAGTTTGTACTCGCTGTACGTGGTATGGGTGTAGCTGATTTATTTGCAAAATCCGATGGGCTGTACTTTTGGGTACTCCTGTGCTCTCACACTTCGGTCTCACTCAAACTAGAATGTTAAAGTGACGGGCTTAAAGCAAACCATGGGTACATTAGAATAAATTTTAAGTACGTAAGAAAAATTTGTTCTAGACTGCCTGTTAGAAAAAAAAATTGTCTGCAATCGTATAAATTTTCTACCAAGTATCATACCATTTTGTAATCCTTATTGAATGCGCCAACTTTTGCAGTTACTTGCCAAGCTCGCATAGTAGGTACTTCTTTTTTCAGTACAGCTTGTTACAGCTATGTGAAAAAATAATTTTGAATATTTAATTTAGATAAAAATGGCAAATTCTTCTAATCTGTAGCAGCTGGCTTTAAATTTTAGATTAGAGTATACAGAAACATTATTTAGGATTACAACACAAAAGAAAATATTTAGAAAAGTCAAAATTTGTAGCAGCTAGAGTGAAAAAACCGTCACAGAGTGTAAATTGTATCATTTTTTTAAAATAGTTGACTTAGATTTTTTATATATTTTTCTGATAACTTATATGAGTTAGTCTACCACCTGCTTTTAGCTTGACGTCGGCTTCTGGGACAGCCTGTATATTTATAAATCTGTTTTTTATATACTGCTTTCATCAACTTTTTATAATATTAAAATCTATACATAACTCGAGACCATAAACCATAAAAAAATGGAAGTTATAAGTACTCGTAGATGTGGGCACTCATCGGTAATTGTAATTGTAGGACGCATACGCACAGGCGTATGCGTCCATGACAGCATGATTATCATTTATCGCGTATCATGACAGCATGCTTATCAATTATTCTAGACTTCTTCTCAATTAGTACGTGACTATATTCATAAAATTTATCCATAGGTATTTTGCGATTGTTTTCGATGATTTTTATAAATATTATTTAATAGTGGTATAAGAGCATGCCAAAGCATAAGCTGCTTCAATTATAATAATTAATGTATAGATTTTTAATAAATTAAAACTCAAATATACACAATTTGTTACCCTAAAAATCGTCACTAATGCTGGTGGGAGAGCGTTTTATTTCCTTGAGAGGAGAGGCTGACAATAATGGATACCTAGACAACCAAGTGCCAGGGTGATAATGTCGAACTCCAAACCGGCTCGACCAGATTAATCAGCCTGAGCCTTGGTCATAGGCTTGGATGGAAGGGTCACTATCAGGGGAACGGTTTTTCAGACGGTTTTATTGTTTTAACTATTGAATGGGAGATAGGCTAAAGTTAAATACATCCAGTAATAGCGTAGAGACGGCTAACGATACCAAGACTGCCGTTTTTTTATCTTTGTCTATAGAAATAAAAAGTGCGAAGAATAAAGTGCTATTTGAAATTCTTAAGGAGAAATAAATTTATTCACAAACTCATTTATTATGCATATAGATGTAAATTTCTCACAACGATCTACATGATTTAGAGCACATAAATCCAATTTTCAAACAATACAGCGAGATCAGGTGTCGTTACCATTCGTATAATTTAGTATTTATGGCACGACTTGTGACGCGGATCGGATGAGTAGCCAAAGAACGCACGTATGACCGTACGAGGATCTTGTTCAGTGCATAGTTCTCTTGACACTGATTTACCTAATCGAGTATTGGATATTTAGACTTGTACAAATATATGCCTCTTATTCCTAGATAACACATCTACGTGTTTTTTTAATGCCTATGATTATTACTGTTAGATTTTTACTTCATTAAGTTTGTCAAATGTTGTTTTTATTATATTTTTACTTATTTATTGTGTTAGAGAACCATGTTTGTTGTATCATCTCATCTTATATGTAATATATGAGCAAGCCAAAACAAATAATGCATGCATGTCAACGTTAGATATAACGTGGCAAACAAAAAAACAACTTAAGTTTGAACTGAATCCATCTATTTTTTTCCATTATAAAAAACGGTACGAGACAACGACGTTGACTAACTAGACTTAAAAAACTTTACTAATACGATCTATATTATACTAAGTCTATATAGAGTATTAGTATAATATTAAATCTATGGTTAATACAAATAATTGTCTATAGCGAGGTTTATTTTCAGGTCATATTGTAGAGAAAAAAAAAATGTTATTGACATTCATTTATTTCATTTTTAATTATTAATGAAAAATTATTAATGAAATACATAAAGGGAGTATTATGCTGAGATACAGTTTTATAGGTACATATAGTCTCACTACATATGGACAACAGTAATATGTTACAATAACTTTTTTTAAATGCAATCGATTAAATAAATTATTATAATATAGATTACATTTTATTTATTCGCCAATAACGTATACCGATATATTATTCGTGCATCTGTAATAAATATTGTCAGTTTAATATAACGGGTTTGCTTACTGGTGATAGCATTTTGACATCCATTATACATTAAATCAGCTATAATTATAGATTTTCCGCGACACCGTACCAAAAAATATAGGTTTATATTTACGGAGGCTTGTATAACTCATTCAAGCTTTGACACGGTAAATTGGATCTTTTGTTCATTAGAATATCTTGTAATCAGCTAATTATAGGTATACCTATAATATACGAGTACCTGTAATTCAGTCGAAATTCAGTTACATCTACTTTCAGCAGACTAACATTATATATTTAATTGATCTAAGCACTTGTTGCTAGTTGCCTTATTCTAGCCGGCTAAAATTAGATGTGACCGCAATTCGGCAATTAATCGTAACGGATACAGACAAATTTTTTTCTCAGTAAACATCTTGCAGCAGCCACGACGGTGTTCTTCTTTAGTACAACAAATTAACAATGGTTACTATTAGTTGTGGCCAACTTTTCACAAGCAACCTGATGGCAATGAATGTTTTTGGGACTTGATTGGTATACTTTTTATAATTACATTTGTCATTAACATAGCAGATCCTCTTAAGAATCAGTGTTGTAATCTTGACTTACTAGTAACACATAGAAATACAAGTCTTAATCTGTTTTACATAAATGTGTAATCCTAATGTAACAAAGTAATTTAAAACAGGCACACAAATATATTTTTTTATCCAGACATATAAAAGTTAATCATCATTATTAATCACGATACGTAAATTTACTTTAAATCTACATTTAAAAGGCCTTTTACATTCTCTACCATTAAGTACGTATTTATTATTTTAATTAAGTTTTATTTATACAATCTTTCAATTTTAAATCCATAAGAAACCACAATTAGGACAAAATTTACATATGTTACTTTCAGTAGTAGTATATATACATATATATACTATTTTTTAATTTGATATATGCTCAATGGTCAAATAAATCCAAACAACATAGAGCTGTCATCAAGCATTTGTTCTGGCTGTCAGTTAGATCAATCTAAATACAAGCGACACTATATAATATTTTTTGAGCCACTCTTTTATTTCCTTTAGATGACGGTTTGGGTCGGTTCATAAGAACGTTTTATTCCCTCACGTTTTCTGTTGGAAATGGAATGGACTCTATTATATTCACCGTTTTAATATAACCTATAGCTAAAATGTATAAGATGATGAGTAAGTGCATTTTACAATAGTGTGCTCTTTAATGAGGTTAATTGCCCGGTTGTATAGTAAAAAATGAATAATTACGCAGTTCCGGAGACAGTGCAATCTATTTTCTCCTTGAATTGTTAAAAGACGTTAATATGACGTCATTGACGTTGGTTACGATTAATTATGAACTACCGTTTGCATGCAATAGCGTACACGAGCGCTGACAGCAAATTTTAAACCGGATACTATAAAACAATTACCGAGATAATTGAATCTAAAATATTGAACGTCAGATTCAACCAATTACAATCAGATTCAATCAATGTCATTTAATTTGACAGCTCACATTGAATATTATTGTGATTCAGTGGCATCTAAATTGACAGATTTAGCTGCGATTTACAATTGAGTCATCTATTTCACCATAAAAACACCGTGTTTAAGGGTACGTTCTAAATAAGCTTACAACAGTTATAATATTCTGAGCATTCACAGCTGTTCCGAATGCTATATTGTGTTAAGTTGACAAATGACAATTATTCAGAGCACAAGTTGTCGCAAGCACACTTAAGTTGATGATGACGTTAATTACCGCGCCAAATGTATTTTTTCTTTCCATCGCAAATGGAATGACGGAATGCTCTTCTCCTGTATCGTTTTTATTATGTCATAATTCATCATCACAGCTCATATACGTCCCCACCGAGGGGCTCGAGCCTACCCTAAGTACGTTAGGGCGATTAGGCCTTAGTCAAGCACGCTGGCCCAGTGCGGGTTGGTTGACTACGTACACCTTTGAATCGCTTCGCAGATGTACGCAGGTTTCCTCACGATGTTTTCCTTCACCGTAGGAGCGTCGGATAAATGTACATATGAAATTCGGAACGTAAAACACATTGGTACACGGTGGGGATTAGATCGCGGGCATCCCGATTCTATGCGGCGCACACACCAGTGCCGAGACCACAGCGCCACCGACGCTCAGCCACGACGTCATATTTATTAAATAACAA
This sequence comes from Scirpophaga incertulas, assembly GCA_036419045.1. Classification (NCBI taxonomy): domain Eukaryota; kingdom Metazoa; phylum Arthropoda; class Insecta; order Lepidoptera; family Crambidae; genus Scirpophaga; species Scirpophaga incertulas. Next base: position 8,083,278 of record CM071636.1, read on the forward strand.
TTAAAAATATAATTGACAATTAACAGTCGTTTGACAGCGCGCTTACAGCGACTACGATCAGAGGCATGGTTGCAGTAAATGCAAGATCGCGACGTCAATGACGTCATCAACGCCAGGTTGGATTGGCTATTTGAAACTACATTTAGAGCGCCGATAGATCTAATTATCAATCGGAACGCATCCTAGTTATTTATATTCGAATAATGTCCACTTCCAATTGAAATAAACTGATTAGTGCTTTAAAATATAAACATTTATTCAGTTGGGCGCTATATCTATTTGATTTTCTTTATTAATAATTCTTAATATTAAAAAAGTAATTTTAACTTTTTATGGACTTTTTTTTATGTAAACTATTTATTTTGAATAGTATATTTAAACATATTAAATTTTGGGTCGGAACTATAATAATATAGATTATAAGTTTAAGTATAATAATTATAGTATTATTTAAATACGAGATATGAGTCCTGAGCATTGTAAACAGGCTAAGTCAATAAATATTTATTATTTACAATAATTAGAAACCTACACTATCAACCTTAACAAAGGTTTTTAATATGAAGTTCAAAATATACAACTATATTTTATATTTGATTTAAATACCAAAATATACACATGGAATGGAGAAAATATACAAAATAAATAAAGTGTAAATTCTATTACACAAGAAAATTTACAGATGTATTTAGATTTTTAACAGGGCCGGATTTAGAGGCATTAAGGAAACGAAGGAACAAAGACTTAATTATTTTCCTAATAAAAATTATAAATCAATCGTTTATGTTGAATGTAAGTATACAATTAGATTAAACCGTCTACTGGAATTGTAAGGATCCGAGGATGTGATGCATCCAAGACACATCTGGACGATTGTCCCAGACGGCCAACAACCCCATTTCAAAGTCAAGAAGTCTTCGGATCATGAATTTCGCGGCCTATAGGCTGGTGAGTCGCTTTTCACGCAATAACAGATGCAAGCTTAGATTTTGTTTTAATTGCGCCGCCATATCCAAGCGAATGCTTAGTATATACGACATCGCTGAGCTTTATACGGATGGCTAACTTTCGTAAGAGTAATATTTTTTACAATTATCATAACTTTATTATGAAATTAGATTTATAAACTAAATACGGAAAATCATAAATAGATGTATTAAATACTGAACTTTTCGAGATTTGAACAGAACTACCATCAGGGTTTTCGATTTAAAGTCGTTTTACAGATTGAAGTGAATAAATAAGGATTTAGAAAAATATATTCTACTTGCGCAAGTGGTTATAATGCAAAAAAATCTATTTGGAGAAAAGGCGCATTGCTAATCTGTTAAATTCTGTTTTTTATTTTCTATCTGGTAATATAGTAAAAAAATAACAAATAATTTTTTACGTACAACAATTGATTTTTTTTGTAAAAATTTTTAATTTTTTTTTTAGTTTTCTCAGGTATTTAAAAAACGTTTAAGTTAATAAAATTTTAAAAAATTTCTCACGTTTTCTGGTGCATTTTGCTATAGCTACACATGGCCCACCCAGATTGGACCCACATTGAACACAACCCTACAGGTTTCTTAAAAAGTTCAATAGTGAGGAAAAGCAGATGGATCTTTATCCAAAACTAAATCTTAGGCAAAGTTGCATAAATTGTGTGGGCTGATATTGGAGCATGATGTATTCAGTTTAGCGCAATCAATTGATTATAAATCTCAACTTTGATGTAAAATAAAAATCTAATAAAGGTTAATAAATGCTCCTAATACAGTTGAATGGTTATCTAATACAATTTGTATATTATGAAAAATTCAAATTCTTTCAAAATATTGGCCAGCAATGTATCCTAAAATCATGAAGACAAATCTACATCACTAAAACCCCGCAAAGGGTCTGAAACAATATCTGTTTCCTTTTTGCCATCTTTGGTTTCCGTAACACCACTATCATTTACTCCATCTCTTAAAATAATGGCCACTAAATCATCACTTGACTGAGTATCACTAGCACTTTTGTTATTGTCTATCACTGCACAAGTATCACTGTTGATAACACTTGTATTTTGTCTAATTGCACTTGTATCAATTACTGCATTTGTATTCTGGTTAACCGTACTTGTATTTCCAAGTACTGCATTTGTATTATGTATTGGTGCATTAATCTCTGCTACTATCTCGAAATTCTCCTTGCTGTTATCGCTTTTGCTAGCCGATTTAAAACTGCATTCAAAGTCTTCAGAACTATTGCTGTCTAGGTCTTCAAAATCTCTCTCTGTCTCTGTTGGCGTTGCGTGTTTAGACAAAGACAGATTGTGGATGGCATTCTTAGACACAGTCTTGAATAGTTCACTAGCATTTGTTTCTGTGGAAAGTTTGAGCGCATGCTCCCAACTTTTGTGGGTTTGAGAAAGCATTGATACTTGTCTATCGGCTATTTCAAGAAGTAGTGATTTAATTTCAGATCTTGTCTTTGGTATCCAGTCGGATAGTTCCGATCGGATGGCTTCTGATGCTTGTTCAAGTCTGAAATTTAAGAAAGTTACACATACTATTTATTATCCTTGTTTATAAATTTAAATATATTCGCATGGTATGAGTAACATTATTATAAATAAATTAAAAAAAGCTACTAAATTTTCAACATTTTTATTACCTATTATGAAGATCTCCTGCCGCATTATTTCCGGATATGTATGTTGCTGTAAAACAAAGAACTATCTTTGAAAACTACACATTATTAAATTTCATAACTATACTTTAGTTTTATTTATTTATTTTCTAATTTATATGCTCCTAAAAATTATTTGTTCGAACCCTGTAACGCCCTATGTATGTATGTAGAAGCGTTAAAAATTATTTTGTAGACGAAGCGTTTAATATAATCTTAACTGTATAGTCGTCCGTATTACAACCTATTATGCCTATATTGATTGGGTGTTGGTACGAAATTAACGTGTGAGGTACATTACCAATATGCTGTATATTTTAATAGCACAGCAGAGCTACATTAAAACTATATTTACGATACAGATCATAAATATGTTGACTATAAATATATAATATGACATGCACTCATAAATTGAAAACTGAAAAGCATTTAAAGTTTATTCAAGACAACTAAACAACATGTGAAAGTTGTAGGCGCTATAACCTGACAGTCCCCTAAACAAACACCTATTAAAAATAGGGGTGACAGGCAAACTTTATGCAGTGGATGTATGAAGGCAGAAGAAACGTCACAGCACGTCCTTATACAAAACAGATGCATGGGCGATCAACAGGCATAACTTCTCCATTCCCTAGCATTCTTAACAGAAGCAGAAGCATTCTTAGCATTCTTACTGAAAGCTTCGGAGTAGAGTTTCTTTGCGAGAATTCATGAGTCGAGAATTCCCGAGAAATTTTGCCTTACTCGAGACGAGAAAAAAGTGGTCGAGAAATCGAGAAATTAAATTAATACGAAATCGACTATCAGATAATGCTTTAAATGCCCTCGTATTTTTGAAAGCTTATTTCCTATATAATGAAAATACCTAGTGGGCTAGCTTTAGGAGCAGTTTCCTCTTTAAATTGTGATTATAATTAGTCCGATTATTAATTATTTATTAGATTCTTAAGTATACTTACGTAACTAAAAAGTCTATATACATATAACAAAATATTGAAAATTTATATTGAAAAGTTGGACTAAAATAAGTTACCTGTACCTTATTGTTATTCATTGTAATTATGAAGCTAATCTGATTGTTTGATTTTTATACCTAATTCAAAAACTGTCGTTTCAATTATATATTTTAATAGAAAAGTTTGTAGTACAGACAGAGATTAAAGTAAATTATATAGTATGTAGTGTAAGGTACTAAATTATATTGTGGTGACATGATGGCATTGGTTTTAGAAGATATTTTATTTGTTTTTCCCAAAGATGAAGACTATTTAGTCCTAAAATTGTGTGTAGAAATAATACAAATAAGACACCTGACAAACTATTTATACCTGTGCCTCATGATATAAATATGCGAAAAAATGGATGGTACTGGCAAGACGAGACTGGAAAAATCAATCAATAAAGTCGATGATTTACTTTTGTGAGATCATTTTGATGTAAGTATGCATTTGCACGATCTAAAACAAAAACAATACATTTAAGGTTACATTGCAACCGACCATGGTCACTTAAAATCAAATTTGAAGAAATTTTGATTCACTTTCATGTGTGTAATGATACCTACGCGACAGTTTTTACATTTCTGAATTCCGATGAGATAAAATTAGGGTTTTTAGCGAAAAATTCTGCCACCATCATGTCGTCGATACATGATAAATTTGAACTATCAGCTCTTACGAATTTCTTTGCCGTCGTAAATAAACTGAAATTTTACTTCAAGCAAACGACTAAAACTTTAAATCACAGAGAATATGCAAGAAATAAACGAGGTTTCGAAATCACAAACAATATAAACAAGACTACTACTTAGTTGTAGGTGACAAGTGGCAATGATAAATGACGTCACGCGCTGTGATTGGCGTTTGTAGTCACGTGACTTTCACCTTAAAAATAATAATTTATTATGTTAAAAATAAAGAAAAGTTATGATTGTTATCTAATTATTCCTGTTAATAATTAATTCTAACCGCATACACATCCCTGTACAAAACAACATATCATTTTATTACTACAGTCCAAGAACCTATTTATTCAGATCTGTATCCGCGGATCTATATTTTTGACGATCCGGCACATCACTACTATCAATATAAAAGTAGTTTCGAAGGAATAGTTTTGACTAGTTACTAAAATGCTTACCGTGTAAAGCATCTCGTTGCTTAATTTTTTCGACGTGAGCAGCCGCGTACGCCGCTAACAATGGTAGCGTAGCCCTGGCTCTCAGGGGAGCACCCCCGCCACTGACGGTGCCTCCCGCCACTAGCCTCCCCCCCAATCTGGCGGCAGCGGCACCCCCCGCCCCCGTCCCTACGGCTCCTACTCCGAGACCCAATCTCCCCCCGGCTTGGCTCGACCACGCATCACAGACGCGCTTCATACTGTTAAAATTAAACAAGTTAAAAATAATTAGTTTAATTTATATTTATTTATTAAGGTAGCAAACAGTCTTATAAAGTATGAAAATATCAAAGAACATATAAAAACAGACCTAAAGTACCATTATTTTTTATATAAATATTGCAAAATGTACAGATAGGTATGTGATGGAAACCATTATAAACATATTATATTAACATAAACACTAAAACGTAAAGAAAAATAAAAAAAGACTTATCTATTGTTTATGGAAACACTGATAAGCTAGTTTATTTCTGTATACCCCCAGGGAGTCACAAAACACATCTATATCGCAATGCAATTTATTGTAAAAATTACAAGAACGCCGGAAAAAGGTATTTTTAGCATAATTTGTCCGACAGTACGGAACAAAAAAAGTCCTGAAATAAAGAGAATTGAAGCTACGCTTTTATGCCCATAGTGTGTAACAAACTTACGTAACACTTGTATTCCTTGGTTTCTTAATAACGTGATTAAGGTTAATTTTGAATTAGCTAAGTAATTATCAGCTTCTATTGCCATAGTCGTCTGCTAGTCGTTTCGTGGATGACGCAACGAGGTCTTGACTGACTTCCTGCGTTCAAGATTCCTTTTCTTTCTAAGGACGTCGTAAATCGAGACTGCGTGCGTGAACAAGTATACAAAGACACGGTCTACATTCCATGCACTATAGCTCGTACAGATATGTACTGGGTGGCTTCTTCCCACCCTCCATTACACGAACATGAATCGTTCAAGTCTCTAGTGACGCACCCATGTTGCTTCTCTTAAAATCATGCCTGTCCGATAAAAATTCATTTAGTTCGTTTGCCTGCAAGCCTTTCTTCGCCTATAAGATTGTAATTCATGTTTCAATTAATTTTGACACATCATCTACTTAAGTCAGGTAACTTAATATTGCAATACTAATAATCGGAATCGTTTAACACAATACATACAGGGGCAGAGAAACAATATTTTAAAAGCATTCTAGTTAGATATTAGATGGTCGATGGTTAGATGGTTTAGGTGCTTATCTAAGTTCTGAAAACATAATAGCTTTCGAGTTGACTGATTCAAACTGAAAGCAAAAACTTTCAAATGACACCCCGAGTCAATTGTTAACACACAATAAATGTTAGCTAACAGAAGACGCAATGGCGTTCAATATTTTCTGTGTATTATTGTTTATTTGTTTGGAAAAAAAAGGGTAGCTTCAATTTTTTTTTCTACAATATGTTTACTTCTGATTAAACTTATTAAATATTATTTCGGCATCACTAAAACCTTCTGTATGAATGAGTTATTAAATTTTTTTAACTCCAATTAGTTAAAAATATAAATCTTAATATGTTTATTATTTATTAACATCAGCGTATTTTCATTTATATTCCGAAAGACAGATGTGGTCCACAACACAATATGAGCACGATAACTCTAAATTGAGATATCCTTTAAAATATAGAAATAAATTTGTTTTTTAATGTTTGGCTTCATTAGAGTTTAATCATTTATACTTACTTAATTGGCACATGAGAAGTTATTGATCACAGTAGCGCAAAATGACTATGATAAAGGTAACCATGATTCGGAAAGATGATGAAGAGAAGAGAGATGAGGCGGTGGTCGACATTTTTAATTGTTTTTTATTAAACGTCTGCCCACACTATGACTGTTGTCCTGTATCGTAGGTGCAGTCACAAACATAGAATCTCAGATGCTCAAATACCCAGGCCGGAACTAATTTTTGTACTTCATACAAAATATATCTCCCGTGCGGGAATCGAACACCCGACCCGTTGCGTAGTAGCCGATCTCACGACCTTGTTTTATTACTTGTTTTATAAAAACCTGTTGCGTTATTTCCAGGTTTATTCATACAATATTTTTTTTCAATCCTGTCTAATTTTATTAATTCTTTACAAATGTCAAATTAACAGTTGTCAAAAAGTGGTATTTGCGGTTACAACAATGGACTTGTAGGTATTTGATGCAAATTTTTCGAGGCAAAAATTCTGTTCTTTAATCCAGTTTAAAAGTAAGCGCAAAACACTAATGAAACATGTTGAACATGTCTAAAAACGTGTCATACCTAAGCATATCATCGGCTACGCCAGCGGAGCCTTGGTGAAGTTTCGTGGTGAGTGAGCACAGCGAGCACAGCTTGCCTTGGAGAGAGCAGAGATACTCTGCTGCCGATCGGAATTCAGGGTCCTTTACTCTGGAAATGAGTAACAGTTAGGCTTAGAGCGGTCAATTGTAACAAAATGTAGTCACTTGCTCTGGAGATTTCTTCAATGACTCCTTCACTAGAAGAAATAAGGTCAATGGGATCATTTGTCTAACGTGTCTTTAGAAACAAAGGTTTAGTTTGGTGACCATTAATTGGTGCACAATCATGTTTACATTTGTGGTCACGAATCGCAAACCTAACAAACACAAACGTCATGCTTTAACAATTTATTGTACACTAACAAAAATAGACAACAAATTGAACATAAGACGTAAAAAAATACAATAGATTGCAGAGAAACGTAACTGAAGCATATACCTACACATAAATACATATTAATAAAGACAACAAATTACAAAAACAACATATTACATAAATTCATAAATAAATAGCAATTATAATATGTATTAGAAATATTACAAAAACAAATAAGTACATAAATAATAGAATTAATAATAGTATGTAGTGAGTGCTGAATCACCACTTGACATATTTAAATGAATTAAGAGATGTTGAGAAGGCAGGTAACCTGAGTCTGATTCCCATGGTCCAAATCCCATTACCATCAAAATCAAAATAGTCTGTATAAACGTTTTTGAACTGTATATAGTCTTTAGCTGCATTTACCCTGTGCGATAGACATTAGTCCAAGCTTCGATCATATTTGAAGAGTCCAAGCATAGTCTACGCACACTTTCATTGCACTTGCTTAAGTGGTTACATGTTAGATTAATATCCCTACGCATATGTTATAACGTAATATTACATAAATACAATAAATTATGAATATATAAATTATTAATAAAATCCCTGCACGTGTTTGGCAATTTGACAATTTAGATAGATAGGCACTATCTGGACAGGCATGGACCATCTTCGGCCTCATCGTCACTTACCATCAGGTGAGATCGAGGCCAAATGCCTGTCCATAATACATAAAAAACAAAAAAAGATAATAGAGAGAGTCTATAGCAATATCGTCTGTGTGCGTCTGCTGTGGACGTGGATGGAAGTGGTGTCTTACCTATTTCTGCTGCAAAATAGCAGTATTCGCAACCCTGTACTATATCTTACGTCACATGTAGATCATGTACACTGTAATTTTTGTGGGGGTTGCAGATTTGCTGCAAATCTCATAGAACAACATACAGGCATTATGGGTACTATACTCGTTTGTCAACATATTACATAAAAATAAAACATATAAATCATTTTTATAATGGCATCTGGATTTTTCCATGTCTATTTGCGATACAACCGTTCAGGTAAATGGCTAGAATTGAATCTCAAAAGATTTGTTATCCCAGCTCCAAGTTGCCTCATTTTCATCTTCTTGTTACCTCGTTTGCCTAACATTACTTATCCCATTAAGTATCCCATGACAACAGTGCACTGATTTGTCGAAGCATATGTTGCCAAAGAAATATCCTCATACCTTGCATTTCGTTATCAGAACCTGAATGACTTTTAAGGGAAAAAAATTTGATGTATTATAGTGATAGATACGCTACCCTATTACACAAATTTCCAAACTATGAACATGGTTTCAATAGAGCGCATGATTGATGAGTCTGATGACTCCTATAGAAAGGCTTAACAGATAGATTAAAAAACACTTAAAATAACAGCAATAACAACTACCTAGGCCCGTTGCTAGGTCTCTCTCCACCAAGTGCGGAGCCAAGCCCCCAGAGGTTTAGCGCTCCACCTTCAGGCTTCAGGACTCGTTCTATGTCTTCATCTGGAGTGGTTAAGAATAGCCTCAGCTCATCACTATGTGTCAGTATTGGGTGTTTGGCCACGCGTTCTGAAACAAAAAAAGAGTAACAATATTTAGAAACATTGAAATTCAAATCAATGTGGAATATTCCAGGTACACGACCACATTGATCCATATGACAAGCAAATCATTATATTCATTATAAAATGAGACCAAAAGTTACATAGATATTATTATTAACTTTATATTAGATCTATTAGGTTTATATGGTAAAATTGTGGTAGTCAGACTCAAATGCACTAAAATATTTGCCTTATTGAAAATAGAATTTCATTAATCTGGAATTCAATAATTTATCGAAATTAATTATGGAATTGTAACCCAGACCAACATCCGAAGTTCTCAATCATAAGATTACGGAGACAATTATTTTAATGTGTTTAAATCAAAAACAATTTTGTATAAATATTATGAAATCTGTATCGATCTCTCCATCAATGTATTCGATACGTCAAGTCATCTTCCTAAAACCAACCAAGCATATGATTATAACTTGAGTTAATTTCTGATAATAATGACATTAGATTCAAAACTGTATTACAGACCTAAGTTATCAAAAACAGTTTATTAAACTGACAATAGAGCTTACAAGCTAAGTGCACTTAAAATATTGACATCAGAAAGTACTGCCATTGTTTATAGGGTTTCGAACTCTGCATCTTAAAAATTGGAAATCTTATGTCTTTATTATTCACCTTTCAAGACTTATATGAATGAAATTAATATCAAATGGGTTTACAATCCCACGCAGCAGTGAAAAAATCTAATTTCTAAGTAAGCGGGATTAAAAGATAGGGACTTTCATGCTCAGTTTATTGTTGAAAATCAAGAAAGTTGATGTGAAGCAATAGTATAAAAACTCATTGCCATTTGGTTATTTGTAAAAGAATCGCACTTGACCGGTTTATTTGATAGTATATGTGAAATGGACATGATAAAGACTTTTTAGAGACAATTTCTGGGTTTCAATAAATTTACGATTAACAATATGGAAATAAAAATATATTCTTTCGTATTACTCTAGTGCGGTTAGAGGTGCACAGAGTGCATTGACATTACACAATCGCGTGATAAAGTAGAAGTCACGACTGTATGCAGCTGTACAAAGTCGAATGTACAACTGCATATAATTGAATATATTATTTACATGGGGTTACTGTGTCTGATAGTGCCATTACTTATAAGACCAGAGTATGTATACACAATATAAGTATGAAGTATCCAAACAGAAGTCGCAAATCCAGTCTCCTTGAAGTGTTCTGAAATTGGTTACCTAAAAATGCGTGGAGGGCCACTGTCCTGAGCGCGACGAAGGCGGGCGAATATCGATCGAGCTGCTGCCTGGCTGAGTGCAACGGAGGCAGAGGCGGGACGGCGCGCCATTCCTGGGACTCGCACAGTCTCTTGTGCAGCACCTGAAATGTAAAAAAATATATTTTACCACTGTGAATTATAATTCAGATCCATACAAAGACAACACCAGTGAAAATAATTATAAAAATGTAATAAAATGAAACAAAAATAGTTAAATCTACTTCCAAATACTTCAAATATAATTATATACATTAAAACATACACAGACACATATTATTAATAAATAATTATAAAATAAATAAAAATTATGCAATATAAAACAGACAATGGGATGAAAATATAATACTATTACTATTGTGAGTAGTAGAAAATATTTATTTATACTACTTTTAAAGGAAAATCTAATATATCCATAATCCTATTTAGCATGTATGGAGAAAGAATAGAAGAACTTACTTATCTACTGATAAGTAAGTTCTTCTATTCTTTCTGTGCTACTGCACATAAGTTCTAGTAATGCAGAAGCATTCAGGCTGAGTGGCAGTAGGTAAGAACTAGAAGAGGAACTGAAAATAGGATGGAAAACTATGGTCTTTAAAGATTTTATGTATAGTTGCAAAGTTGTGCAAACAACTACATCTTATGTGTATTACTAGATTCTGTAAGTGTTCCAGTTTGATGAGCAGCTCTTCAGTGACGTGACGTCCAAATAACAGACATAGGCATAGTCGGGAAATGGAAGCAAAAACTGGAGCCGCTCAAGGGACTGACAAGAGTTATGCATACATCTACTTACCTTAACAATATGACGTGTCTAAGACAAATGCCAGTAAATAATTGAACAAACCTAGGCCAATGAAGCCGTGGTTTCGAAGATATGAGACTCTCACTCAACACGACAAGAAGTTTCTGCATCTGCAGTCTTACTAGGCCACTTAATGTTGAAACACTGACCTTGAAGTGGTTGTACCTCCGCCTCACGTGGGCCGGCGACGGCCAGCGCGCACACACGCACCGGACTCGATATGTCACAAACGTCTCCAGCGTAGACAACTGCTTAACTGGAGCGTCCACCTAAAAATACAAATAATTTATTTATCTAAATATACAGTATTATATATATAAAATACCAACAACCTAATGGTCTCTAGAAATAAAATTTTGATAAATGTTCATCTCTTAAACCTGAAAGTGATCAGATCTTTCCAAGAATCACTATTTCGTCTATGATTCAGTAACATATCTTTTTCATTAACTACCATCTTTCATAGAGATATTACATAATGATATCAGTTAGTTTTTAATTATTCATTAAAGTTGTCTATCACCATTATAATAATAAAAGACAACTCATCAAGTAAATGATGCATTACTTATTGGGTTGTCTTTTAATTAAAATATTAATGAATTCTTATTGCATTAGTATGTTCCATTTTATTTTCATTTAAATTAGGATGTTATAAACTACTTAAAAATCTTGCAAGCTAAATAGATTGAAAACTAACAAACCCAGTGAATTTTGTAAAACCATACATTTAATATTTACATAACAGCTGTAGGACAATTAAACTTTCAGATATTTTCACTTTATATCCTTTGACATTTTGTCTCTTCATCTTTATAACAAAACAATTTGATTTTTTTCACATAACAATTTTTTCATTTGGTCATACCCTAATAAAAAATAAATACATTGATATCATTTAAAAAACTGTGCCATACAAGCTCTTCAGATGTAAAAAGGGTGAGCTCTTTCAGGAAATGTAATTATAACCAATATTTATTAATGATTCAACAAATTCAATTAATTATTTGTTTACCTAAATTAATTTCACAATTTTAGAAGAGTTTTTGAATCTCTGTATAATCATGATTACAAATACATATCAGTTTGCATCACCGAAAGATAAATACACAATAAAATTTACCTTAACAGCAATATCATAACCATGTTCCATTATAAGAGGAATAACATCTGTACCATCATCAGTCATGCTAGGAGGTTCTGTATCATCTGCAGTGTCGGCATCATTGAGATCCAGCACAGCAGAACTACTTTCACTTGCCATGGTTCTGCAACATATGTTTAAAGCTTGTCAATTAGCACTAGGTCAAGATATTTGACTAAGGGGTAAATGTCCTAACATAGGTAAAGTCAGATCGTGATCCACGGTGACGATGACGGCCGAAATGAGCTATGATATTTTTAATTGAACTTCATACGGAAAATTAATATTCCTCTTTATTAAAACATTTTGCGAAATTACATTCAAATTAAATATAAGCAGATAACACAACAGAGGACGGCTAAAAACTTTTACTAATCAGGTGTAGCGATGGAACAACTGGAAACAAGGGGGCGTTAATGCTAACAACTATATTTAGCATTAGCAATAAAAATAGATATATAAAGATAGAATTGTACCAAAAACATTTACATGACGCCTATAATAATAAACTTCAATATTTAAATACACTGTCGATACAGTAAAAGTATCGTTTGTCCTATTTTTGTATATAAAATCTAGCAAGAAATTAATCACATTGGGTTTATCTGCTATTTTCAGCTAAAGATTGTTAATTAGTCGATACTAACTGTATGTAATATCTAATTAAATTAACTAATTAATTGCCTTTTTTTCTGTACTTCCTTTTTGTTTTGTTTTATTGCACCAAAAAATAATTTTGTTATATGTACCGTACCTAAGATGCTAATCTGTGACCTAAGTGACAGCAAATCGTTTTTTTTTAATTTATTTTACCGGCCTTGGCTGGAAACGCCTTCAGCCGACAGCAAATCATAGCACAGATTAAAAAGAGATACAAAAATCATTTGACAAACTTATTTTTTAATTTAAAATACTGATTACATGGATAGATTAGCTGGCATCCAATACAAGGTGTATGTATAATACAAGGTGGTGGAGACATCAGTCACAGTCAAATCCATCATTTATGTGGTTATTCAATTCAACCACGAAAATAAAGGATTTGACCGTTTGCATGACACAATAATATCAACACACACGATCATTTTGAATTTCCAACTGATAGTCTCTCATCTCCAATATTCTATAACAGTTACACATTCATTTTTTACAAACTGTTTCGGCTAAACTGTAATCTTTATGAGATCCGTACGATTTTGGTACTTTGGCAACAAATTAAATAGCTCATATTCAAATTCAAATTCAAAATCATTTATTCAGTCTGGGCTGTTACAAGCACTTGTGAATGTCGAAAAGCTACGCCATCGGTTCGCAAATCTACGGCGGGAGACCTTGTACTGAGAAGAACCGGCAAGAAACTCAGCAAGGGCTGTTTTTTTTCCCTGTATTAAATAGATACAGAGTCGTCAATTTGGAAAATGACTTCAATATTGATAATTCATGAAGTCACTTTCCATTACATAGTATAATTAATAAAAATTTATTTTGAAAACATGCCTATATTAGGAATGCCGTGTCATACAGTTTTAAAAGAATATATTAAAGTTAAATTAAAATTATAATAAATACGAATTAATTAAGTTTGTAAACGCTATCCCTAAAATATTATAAGGATAGTAATCCTTTGAAATAGTAGCAACTCCTCCAGACCTTCTGACTTTTTTTTCCTTAATAGAGTATTCATAGGCTGAGAATCCTCATGGATACCATAGCAACCAAGTACCGCGGTGATTATGTAAGACTCCAGGCCGATAAAAGTTGCTCGACCGATGTGACCGACCGACCAAACGTAGGTTAAATTATTTCTAAGGAAATAAAAATATTATGAAAAGAATACTCAAATGTAATAGAAAAAGAATTTTGAAGTGAAAACTTCTTTAGCGGCGCTGAGCACTTTTTGTATGGGTAAAAACTTCCAAACTCGCGTCAGGGTCACGTTATGCTGATCGAAAAAGCGTAAGATCGAGGGGAAGGGAGAGGAACTAGTATCTCCCACTCTTTCTACCGTGCCTGAGTGTGCTGCTCCGTTTAGGTGGCACAGGGCGCTTGCGCGAATGTCTGTCATATTTGTGTACGATAGCGCAATAAATAAACATTGTATTCTACCTCATAAATGATAGTACTTTTGTACTTATAATTAAACACAACGTTAATATTGAAGTTTTCACTTCTGCCGGCACTCCCGGAGTGCTACCGGTGTTTTATTTTTATTTTTTTATTGTGGTGTGTTTTTTTTAATGAGGTGAAAATTAGATTATCCTTTTAGACATATAAGAACAATAAAGAAAAACACGTTAATGTAATTACGTTGGCCAATATATAGTAAACGAAATTATTACTTGGTAATAATTGCAATATATTTAATATGAATAAAACAAAAAATCTGTGAATGCCTCTAATAGCTAACTGAGAAGCTACGCAAAGTAACCTATGTGTGTATATAATATCTTAAAATAAAATAAGTTTACTTTTAGACTTATTATGTAACTATGTGCTGTCAAGTTAACTTGTAATTAATAGATTGTGTAATTACATGGCTGCTTTATTATGATTCGTTGTGACAATTATCTTCATGAAGCAGCAATCTATTTGTACTATTTAGTCAGTATCAGTTAAAAGGAGATGTCCTCTTATTACAAGGAGGTTGGTTTTTTGTGATGCAGCGATATTATTTTTATTATAAATATTAAATTCGCAAGAAATAACACAACGCCGCCGTTTACAGCAAATAAAATGTTGCAGTTATTAACTAGCGCGTGTGGTGATGTGACGCCTGAAAACTGGGCGAGTGTTGTACAGAGGACAAAAAAATTAATAATGTCTGATTGGGATCGAGATGTTGCAATTGATAACATGATGGCACAAGAATTGGTTATTTATGTAACAGAGGACTCAACTGACGAGTCTAGTGTAATTTACGAAGAAGAATCTGATGAATCTATGTAATAAATAATGTAAATAATTTACTTGTTTATTTTTATATTATATATTTGGCGAATTACCCAATTGGGGTAATTCGCCAAATATATATAAAATTTTGCCTAATTTCCTTGGCATGTGTAAAACTTTATTTTTTCGTATATTTCTGATCCATTTAAGAAAGTTTTCCTTTTTCTCTCTTAAATGGATCAGAAATATATGAAAATATAAAGTTTTACACATAGTTTTAGTTTTAGTTTGGCTGGGCTCCACCGCACTTAGCCTCACGATTGGGCCATTGTGCGTATGATAGAAGGCTCCTGCCTTCTTCCTACTCCATCCATCCCAGTTCCTCCCAGAACGCTAGCAGCCTCTGTGGGCTGCTGCATGCTTCTGGCAGGGACGCCGGGGAATGGAGAAGTTTCTCCCGTTGGTCGGCCACACTTGCACATTCCATAAGAACATGTTGTGGCGTTTCCTCAGCCTCCATGCACCCTCTGCACAGGGGCTGTCTGTTATACCTATTGTGTACAGGTGTTTGTTTAAAAGGCAATGTCCGGTTATGGTGGCTATGACCTTTCGGATCTTGTCTCTCTTTAGTTTGATAAGGGAACGGGCAAGCTTCTTGGAAGGTACCGGGACTGCTTCCTTCGTTCGCTTGCACCCCTTCTTAGTTGTCCATTCTTTTAGGTGTAGTTCCTCTGTTCTCTTGCGCAGCCAGGCTTTTACTTCTGCCTGTGGAATGGGCATTAGGGGTTCTGGTCCATACACTTTCGTGTTGGAGCCTCTTTTTGCCAACTCATCTGCCGCGTCGTTTCCGAGTGAGTTGCTGTGTCCTTTTATCCACTGCAGGATTACCCGGTTTGTATCTGCAATGGCTTGGAGCGTATTATGACACTCCAGTAAGTTAGTTTTACACATGCCAAGTAAATTAGGCAAAATTTTATATTTTTGGCGAATTACCAATTACCTAGCTAGTTTGTTAAAAAAATGGTATGTATGTGATTTTCTAAGTATTCTTGATCATAATTCTTGATTTAAACTTGACGTAGATGTTATTAACTACATATGCGTTTTAATATTAAAATTCACATACCTATAAATAATGTAAGGTAGCTGTCGAGAAGGAAATAAATAAATTTACAAATATTTGATTTGAAGACAATTTATCGATTTATCTGATTTCAAGAACTGCTTATTGTCTGTGGTAGTTTGTTACGCACAGAGCACTTCACTATGTGGGCGTTACCCGTCTAGAAAGTATATTATTACTGTAGTACTATAATTTGAAAATAGAAACAATATTTCATACGCGCGATCTGTCAAAAAGAAAATAACATAATGGACAGACTATAATTTTTGTGTTGTCATTATTGACACGTTGGCATAATTCTTTCATATTTTGGTGCAAGACTTCTTTGATACTGAAGTATTGGTTCTTCTAAGTACTCTGTAAACACGATTTAATAGTGTTTTTTTTATATTAACTTTATTTTACTTTTCTATATTACGCGCCAAATATAATTTAGCGCGTATATTAGCTATTTTCGGACCAGAATGATCTGCACGTCGTCGTAGTCGTATACAAACTTTACAAGATTTGGCTGTATGGTTATCTACCTTTGCCTATAAATGTGGATAAATATTTACGTACACAAAGTCACAAACTTTCGTTAATTATTAGTCTGTGATTTGAGTCGTCGTAGATTGGTCGTTTTCTGGTGATTTGTTTACCGTGGTGTTTAAGTTTGATTACCTACTTACTCATTTACAATAATTGAATAAAATACTACTTTATTCAGGAATAACTTGTGTGTATATTAGTTAGTAGCGCCATCACGATTGCGTCAAAAATGCAAGGTGTGAGCGCTCCTCGGGAGCAAGCTCCGCCTGTAATAAGCACGAGTTCGACTATCCTGAATATGAGAGAAAAAGAGAAATACATTGAGGATTTCGACTTCCCCTTTTGCGACGAGTCTTCTAAATATGAAAAGGTAGCGAAAATAGGCCAAGGAACATTCGGCGAAGTTTTCAAAGCCCGTGCACGAAACAGCAGTAAGAAATTCGTCGCTATGAAAAAAGTGTTAATGGACAACGAAAAAGAAGGATTTCCGATAACAGCACTGCGTGAAATTAAGATTCTGCAGCTTCTGAAACACGAAAATGTTGTCAATTTAATTGAAATTTGTCGGACGAAAGCTACATTGCACAACAAATACAGATCAACTTTTTACCTAGTTTTTGATTTTTGCGAACACGACTTGGCTGGTCTTTTGTCAAACGTAAACGTTAAATTCAGTCTTGGAGAGATTAAGAAAGTTATGCAACAGTTATTGAATGGTCTTTACTATATACACAGCAACAAAATTTTACACAGGGATATGAAAGCTGCAAATGTGTTGATCACAAAAAATGGTATTTTAAAGTTGGCTGATTTTGGACTGGCACGGGCATTTAGTGTTGCAAAATCTGGCCAAGCTAACAAATACACAAATCGAGTTGTTACTTTATGGTATAGGCCTCCGGAACTACTTTTGGGTATGTAAAATATTTTTTGTGACAAATATATCTAATATCCATCTTTTGTTGTCTGGGCTAATAAATGTATTTCTAATAAAACCATATTCCGTTTAATAATTATCATTTACTAAAGAGGACTTTTGTATAAAATTGAAATTATGTAAGTTTATAAAGGTCATAGTAGTTTTAAAACTTATTACTAACCTTATTGCACATATTACAATAATTCTAAATTTAAAATGTGAATGAAAAATGATATAGATTAGAAATATAAAGCATTTTAATTTTTCTCTTTTATATTTTCATCTCTGTCCTTTTTTTTATCTAATAAACAGAGTACAGAATCTGACAATTATTCCAACTTTGTAATTAAATTATATGACTTGTTTAATGTTTAATAAATCTAATTTGTTCGTTCTCCCTAAGTGCATCATTACAATTTACCAATATAGAGACAAGAATACTAGTTTTATTTTAGACAATAAAAAAATCATGTAGATTTAAATAATATCTAATCATATCAATGGAAAAATAAAACCTTATCAAAATAGCATAAGATTTATATTTAATTGCTGGAAGAACATTTTATGCAGTAATTTTTCATATTAGTAGTTATAGCATATATATATATATATATATATATTATATATATATATATATATATATTATATATATATATATATATATAATAATAAAATAAAGTGAAGAGTTCTGTTCTTGTAATGCTGGGAAGAAAATCAAATATAAAGAATTTCATTCTCATATTATATGTTGAAAATAATATAGATGTATAAAATAGTTTTGTCTTCTAGTTTTTATCTTCGTAGTATCACCAGTTATATCTGTAAACAGCTTTAAAAATTTGAATAATATTATACAGGAGATCGCAACTATGGCCCCCCTGTGGACATGTGGGGTGCGGGCTGTATCATGGCAGAGATGTGGACTCGGTCACCCATCATGCAGGTAACATTAAAACAATTAAAATCATAATTAATGATTTTAAATAAATTGGAAATGAATCTTTCGCAAAAGTTTGTACTTATAGTGACCAAGCAGGTCACTATTACTTATAATACTCACATATTATTATTATGTTTACATAACAGTAAAACTAATTATGCCAGTTTTCATCCCATTAAATAATTTAATAAACTAAATTATTTATTTAAACCTTTTTTATTTCAACATTAATATCAGTAATCCGATATTGATTTGCAATATTCTGATTTGAATTGAAAACTTTGAATGTTACATGCCCTAGTAGGTATTAGCATAATTATGTGGCTTAGTTGACTTAGTGTCTATATATGAAGTCTTAGGTTTGAGTTTAGTTTAGTTTTAAGATATTAATTTATTTTTTGTATTTATTTATTTTCAGTTTATTTAGCATTTTTAAATTATTCATCTGAATAGTCATTTATGAAACTGTCACAGATTTTAATCCTTATGAAAAGGATGAATTTTACTAATAATAACCACAACGATCAGCAACTTTTATACTAGTCCTACTTGACAGCTATTTGGTCATATGGTTTATTAAGAGGACAAAAAATGTGCCCGAGCCTAAAATTTTTCTAATCAAAGCAAAGGTTAGATCTAAGTAGGTACTATAAAAAAAAATGAGAGCATACCTAAAGAACTAGCCTCTGAGATATGTTGCGCAGATTAGCATGCAACATGCATAGATAAATCTAGTACTGTGTCGTCATGTTAGAAGGTCTAGTGTTGTAGTAGTAAGGTAGTAAGTCTAGATGAAACTTTACAGTTTTAGACTATATAAGTCTAGTGTAGCAAAATCATTTCTGTGTTTCCAGGGTCCAACAGAACAGCAACAGCTTATCTTAATATCACAGTTGTGTGGATCCTGCACTCCTGATGTGTGGCCAGGAGTTGAAAGCTTGGATTTATACAATAAATTGGAATTGCCCAAGGGACAGAAGAGGAAAGTCAAGGTAAAGACATAACTGATTCTAATTTCATGTCAAAAATTTCAATAGTAATATATATGACATATTTTGAGTAGATACACCAATGCTTCCGTCCTTTTCATTGGGGGAGTCAAAAAGCACAGTGAGCCATTTAGTTTATTCATAAATACATCATGAACCAATAATACTTTTGTTTTCATATTGACAAATATAATAATAAGGTTTTACATAGGATATACAGCAGGACCTCTTTAATCTCCAAACTGTGAAAATTTTGTTCAGATTATAGGAGTATAATATGATAAGGGTATTTTTTGTGAATAAAACTACATACTTAATAGGTACATAAATATGTAATAGAGAGTCTATATTCATCTATAAATGTTACATATTTTATTCAACTTTTTAGAAGAAATCCAGTATTTTGGTTTGTTGTGTGGTGTTTAATGACAAATTATGCTTTGTTTCGTAATTTACGTAAAAGCATTTTTTGGCAAAGGAATATCCACTTGATCAGCCCATTCAAGACATGTATGACAAGGTAGACATGGCGCTTGAATTGGAAATGCTTGCCACTGGTTCAGCATGTGAAATCTCTTCCCTTTCATCATCACATTCCTGTGTTCCTTGCCGTATAATTTCGTTTAATTTCATCGTCAGTAAGAGGTTCAGTTTCATTTAGATCATCATTGCTTAGTAAGAAGTTATTAATTTCAGCCTCAGAATAGCCTCTATTAATGAAAAAAGCTAACGGAATATCATCTTCGGATTCAAAGTCTTCCCCTGTGTGTTCTTCGATCTGTAATTGAGATGCCACAAGGGAGACCAAGATGTCTTTATTAGGTCCGCATTCAAGTAATGCCAACTTTCAACCAGTGAGAAAACAGCATCTTTCATAGTGGTCTTCTTAAGGATATCGGATACAGTACATTCAGTTTCCAATTCTTGTTGAGCAGAAACTTGCAGTAAAAGTTTTTTCTTGTAATTCACCTTTATGTTTTGAATAACGTTTTTGGTCCATTGGTTGGTTACGAGCTGTGCAATTAGGAGGTGTAAATAAAACAATAAAATTTAATTTAATTAAAAAATTAAATAAAAACGCGCGGGGGCGTTCGGATTATAGAGGGGTTCGGATTAAAGAGGCGCTGCTGTATCTTCCTATGTTACTATTACAGACATTTCCTCCATTGTGCCATATGCAGTAAAAGAAGTTAGACAATTTACTGATGTTGAAATGGCTAGAATGATTTATTTTAGTTATTTTCATTGTGGCATGTCATGTCATATGGACTATTATCATTGTGGAGTTCCAGATATGCAAATATAGAAAGTATTTTTATACTACAAAAAAGAGTAGTTTGCGCTATATATAAATTAAAACCAATGGAATTGCTAAACTAGTATATATACTACTAGCTGTGTCCGCGACTTCGTCCGCGTGGAATGAAAAAGAATAGTTTTAGTACCCTAAGTTACTCCTTATTGCATAAGCTATCTGCCAGTGACAGTCACGTCCAAATCGGTCCAGCCGTTCCAGAGAATAACCGGAAAAAACAACACAGACAGACAAAATGCTAAAATTATGTATTTTGGTATGTGTACCGTATATACATTAATATGCATGTAGTAGAAAGCGGTTATTTTAATATTACAAACAGATACTCCAAATTTATTTATTTGTATAGATATACATTTACCTAAAGTAATGTTCATAATAATTTGGTTGACATTATTTAAATTTCTAAATTAAACACCTGACATAAAAACGAGCTTGCTGTTCCAACATACAGGCTGTAAAAAACTAGAGACACTTTTATGGGAGAATGTATAGCATTGCGTGCATTTTACAACAAGTGTTATATGATTTGCCTTTTCACAGATTTAAATCATTTGTCAAAAATACGCTTACAAGAAAAGGTTATTATACTGTTAAGGATTCCTTATATGCTAACAATGCTTGGGTTTCATTTTAATAACTCAATAGTTAAATTCCCAAATATTTCAAACTATAGTTCATAACAAACTATAGCTTTTATAGATTTAATGCGAACTTGTTAAAACTTGTAAAGGTAAGAAAGAAAAGTTCAGACTATTTATCTGAGGTCAACGACTCTGTAAAAATACAGGGAGATAAAAAATAACCCATGCCGGTTCTTTCTCATACCAAAATTTTAGTGAAAAAACTTTTAAGTGGTCATTCTGAAAATTCCTTGAGTACATTGGAATATCATAAATTACCCCTATTGTCACTGTATTGGCACAAAAGAGCATTCTCAACATCAATAAGTAAAGTATTTATTAAACACATTGATGTATTATTCAATAAATTTACTATATATGTCTAGCTAGATTGTTTATTTCTTTTATAATCAAA
Source organism: Scirpophaga incertulas (assembly GCA_036419045.1). Taxonomy (NCBI): domain Eukaryota; kingdom Metazoa; phylum Arthropoda; class Insecta; order Lepidoptera; family Crambidae; genus Scirpophaga; species Scirpophaga incertulas. The sequence goes on from CM071636.1 coordinate 8,105,332, forward strand.
GTACACAGCAGCAGTACAAGTTAATTTAAGTTTTGAATCTGTTCATACAGGAGCGCCTAAAGCACTATGTGAAGGATCCATATGGTTGTGATCTTTTAGACAAGCTTCTACAACTAGATCCAGCTAAGCGGTGAGGAGAATTTCTATTTTTATTGATGTTTCATCATCTAAGCTTTGTCTCTATTGTTGTTGAAGTACTAAAAAAAAATTGTGCTAAGAGGAAGGAAATGGTAAAACTTTGTACCAGAAAATTGGTTCATTCTTGAACATAAAGATGTCAAATAATGCTATTCATTAATTTATTTATTTTACAATCTAAATGAGAAACTATTTTGAATGCAATGTCATTCTGTGCTGGTAGCAAATTTTTTTGTTAGGGCATAGGTTTCAGAAGGTAAAAATTTAAAATTGCAGCTGCTTAGTTTAGATTCTTATAATTATATGATGATCTTTAGATAACGTTATTGATTTGACTATAGGTCATATTAAAGTTATTATGTAAATTTGTATATTATTTTACTATTTTTTGAGTTGTTGTTCATAAGTGGTCTGAAATATTTAACATTTAAAAAATAATTTGCTGCAACTGCAGAATTATATTTAATGTAGAATATTTATTATGTTGTTTAGTTTATTTATAGACTAACATAATATATAATTTTTAAGTAACCAAAATGTATTGAAATTTCTATGGATTTGATAGTCAAGTTAAAGAATTTTTTCAAATTTGGATAGCTTGATGTGGTGCTGTTAAACTTTAATACTATTATTAAAGTTTAAATGTTTAAAATGTATGTTAAAATTGTTTATAGTAAGTAATATTTACTTACATAAATGTCTTATCTATCAATACTTTGTACCATCATCACAGCTCATACGAGGGCTGCTACTTATGTATCCAGAATAGAAAAATTAAACAAACGTATCTGGCTAAATATGGGTTTATTGTTTTTCAAAGTGATGATCGATACACTTTTTGCATACGTTGAAACCAATTATTATAGCATTTTTTCCACTCTGATTGCGGTTTTTCTGTAACGTGCTGTTTGAACGCCTCGACGGCATCTTCACGGGTCGAAAATCGTTAATCACGTAATTTATTCTTTACATTTGGGAATAAATAGAAATCATTAGGTGCCAAGTCTGGGCTATACGGTGGATGACCCATCAATTCTATTTTTTGACCCTCCAAAAATGTATTTGTTTCGCGTGATGTGTGACAGCTGCCATTGTCGTGGTGTAGAATGATTCTGCGTCGCTTGTTGTTTTTACGTATTTCTTCAAATACTTCCGGCAAACAAATGGTCGTGTACCACTCCGAATTGACCGTTTTACGATTCTCCAGTGGTATTGTAGCCACGTGACCATTAATACCAAAAAAGCAGGCCACCATTTGCTTTAAAGTGCTTTTTGCACGTGTCACTTTCGTAGGGTTCGGCTCATTTTGAAACACCCAAACTGTAGATTGTTGCTTAGTTTCGGGATCGTACGCATAGATTCAAGATTCATCACCTGTGTAGATGTTATAAACAGATTTTGAGTCACCTCCGTTTAATTTTTTAACATATTCTTGCACCATTCGACGCGAGCTTCTTTTTGATGCTGAGTTAGTTAAGTTGTGCGGTATCCAACGCGAACAAATTTATTTACGAACAAATGTTCATGTAATATTTTATTAATGCTTGTCATACATATGCCCAGAGTAGCCTCTATCTCGCGATACGTAACATGACGGTCTTGCATAATTAGTTTTCGTACAGCTTCAATGTTTTGTGGCACAACTACTGATTTCGGGCGACTTTCCTGAACTTCGTCCGTGAGCTTACTCCGTCCACGATTGAACTCACTAAACCAGTGATACACAGTGGTTTTTGATGGAACTTCAACAGCAAAAGTTAAAGTTAATTGATCTACGCACTGTTGTTGCGTTAAACCACGTCGAAAATCGTAATAAATCATAGCACGAATATTTTCACGTGTGAGTTCCACCATTTCAGCGATATGAAATTTTAAACCCATCAGAAACAAAACATGCGTATATAAGGAAAAAAATAGTGGCCAGTATTTCAAAAAAAGAACGAATTTTACCATGGAGGTCATATATTGCGTTTAAAAATGTTGAAATCCCAGATTCCGGATACTTAAGTAGCAGCCTCGTATCCATCCGAGGGCAATAAGACTAGTATTTGTATTTTCTATTTTTCCTTTACATTGAAATTTTAACTAACAGTTAATTCATTAATCTCATTCAATATTAAATATTATTTCTTAAATGTGCCCAATTTCAGATTTGATGCAGACACGGCATTAAACCACGATTTCTTCTGGACTGACCCAATGCCGTGTGACCTGGGGAGTATGTTGGCGCAACACACACAGAGCATGTTCGAATATCTGGCGCCTCCTCGAAGACCAGGCCACTTACGTCACCACCACCACGCTCCTGCGCAACCCAAGCCCCCGCAGGACTCCACGTATCAGGACCGGGTTTTTTAGCCACACCCCGTACCACAGTCGAGGGGTAACACTCGACATGACGTTGCGAAGTCAAAACACAACAAAAGTAAGGTTCGCAAAGCCTAGGTGACTAAAAAAATCACTCGTTAATTAATTAAAAAATCGTGGTATAAACATTAATAGAATTGACGACTGCTGAAACATTAAAATTAACACTCGAGTCTGTTTGGTGGCGTCTTTATTACAAACACTATAAACAATTGTTAAAACAAATATGGATCCTGTACCTTTTGAACTGCTACAATTTTCATGGTCTAGGCTTTTTTTAGGACATAATTATTGTCAAGTGCTAAGACTGAGCATGATTTTGCAACGTCCAAACATGGAAGAATGTTTAAAGAGAAAGAGTCAATAGGGAATATGCATGATTTTTATTTATGTCTTAAATTATTCATTTACATTTTTATAACATTGAAACAAATATAAATAGGCTTGAAAATAGTTAAGTTTTTATACAAAATGAAATTGAAAACATTGAATAACATTGAGCCGTTCAAACACCGCCATTTTTCGCGCGCTTATGATGACGTCATTGGTTTGGGTCTGTTTGTTTACTAGTAGCGTTTCAGTTGCTTAGTACTAATTTTCAATTTTAAATAGCAAACAAGTCATGGAAGAAGTAAAAAAAAACCTTGTTACAAGTACTGTATGGTACCGAAGTGTAAAAATACTACCATCAGTACACCCGATAAAGAGTTTTTTCGCATTCCACGCGATCAAAAATTACGTAAACTATGGTGTAAGATGATGAAGAAGGAGACTATATCTTTATTATCAGTTATTTTGCTGTGAAAATCATTTTGACGTAAGTATTCTATATTTCTGTACAGCTTAGTGTGAATTAGGATTCTGTCTACAACTAACTTAGTTCACATGTTTACAAAAGTTTATAAACATCTTTACATTCAACAGATATAATAGTTTCTTCCGTTTCATTGCAAGTGCAAGTAACAGCGTAACATTTTTGTCGAACATTATGCTCAGGTAATCCGAGCTTTGACTACACATATGTCTCTATCTCGTTTTACTTGAACATAGCCAACTGCTGAATCACCGTAACATTCTCGTTCAGATCTGAAAAAAAAAACAAGTATGTACTTAAATTTAACAAAATTATTCATGTAAATTAGATATCATATTTATCTAATATTTACAAAAAGTATATAAACATATCTTACTTAAGTGAGCTTTAACAATATTATATATCGTTAATATTAATAGTTTTAATATAATAGAGGTAAATTAGGAGTTTTGTTAAATACAAATGGTTATGTTATAGGTTGTTTTGTTGTATTATTTAAACATGAACAAAAATCTATGTGGTTTACTAAAATATACATGTAATGTAATAATCACCTTGCAGCTTTCACTCCTTTGATTTCTGCGCTTGTAAAATCAAGATTTGATGCAAAATATGCTGACATCATAAATGCATCTATTTTCGGCAGATTATCGGATTGTGCTTTGACAAAACCAGTTTCTGTCATCGTCTTAGATTGATTACAAATGTATATTCACAAAGTAAACACAGAAATACAGTTTTAAACAATTTTTCTCGCAAACACAATTTAACACAGTACGAACACGTATGAATATCGACGCCGATAAATGCAAGACAGCCATTGACGTCACATATCGTTTCGACCAATAAATTCGTAAGTTCGAATTTCCCTCCCTTATTTTTCACTTTTCAAATAATATTTTTTGGGCTTAAATAATAAAAAGTCCTTTTAAGTATAGTCCTTTTAAGATCTTATACTTAAAAATCCTTTTAAGTATAAGATCAATAATGAATCCCAAAAAAAAAATTGAGACCAATTTAAATTTTATGCATATTCCCTATTTAAGTGATGTGAAGTTTAAATATATATTTAAACTTCACATCACTTAAATTATTTCCAATGTATATATGTGTCTTTCAATGTCTTATAAGATTTATGCGAAACTGTTATAAAATTATGTGCAATTTTATGAACATGAAGATCTAAACACATTTATATACAATAAATGTTCGTAAGGTTTAATTAAACAAGAAAAAAGTGCTATAATATATTTAAGGAAAACATTTTAAAGTGATTTTCAGTGATGCATTGTTACAGATTCTATGATCAAATACCACTTATTTGTTAATTTTTAAAATCTTGATCACCACCAAGATGTAATTACTAATAACTGGTAATAATTCACTTAAATTGTGATTTGATTAAGTTATAACATGTATAGAATGTAATGCTTTATTAACAATTAATGTTATAGACTTAGCATTAATTTCTGATCGGAGATACAAATTGTTTGTATATTTAAACCTATTGACTTTTCCTATCTAGTTCATACATGTATTGACTGTAATTTTATAATGTACTAATTAGAAAGGTGCTTGTTGTAGTATAGGTGTATTCAATAACTGCCCTTTGCATTTTTCAATGCTATTGAATTTCATAAATGTATGATGACTGAATTGTGATTTGTATTAATATGTAAATAAATATAAATAAAAGTATTGTTATGTATGAGCCAAGTAGTTTTTTATTCACTGTAATGATTGGAAAATTAATCAAAGAACATATGAAATGAGTCTGAATACTTTAAGTCACTCATTCAATTTAATAAATGCTTTTTTTTATAGTATGAAAATTCGTAATGTATTCGCAGCAGATCCCACAATCCCTATATTACTTAGCTAAGGTCAATCGTGAATCTAGTGTTATCTAGCCCAAGAATTTCATACTACCTCTAAATATAATTTCATTATATTGTATCTGCAGTCTTGATATTCGGTATTAAATCTTTTACATGTTTAGTTTAAATTAAGCTACAAATTATTCATCATGAATCACCAGCAGATTCAGTGTTATTAATTACTATTTTCTGTACCCTATTGAATAAAAAAGACTCGACAAATCTAACTGCTTCAGACGAGATAGTAAAAAGTTATTGAGGTATGTATGGTTTGCACGAGTTGCATATAATTGACTCTTTATTACGACCCATTCAAATATTCGGCAAAAAAGCGAATCGGAATAAGAGGCCTAAAAGAACAAAACCTATACTACAAACTAAGTATGTGATACTACACTATGTAACTAGAATTAAAATTGTGTATAATATATTCTATTTAATAACAAAATATATTTTGCTGATTTCCTTTCTGAAATCCCATAATAATTCGATCTTAATAAACTCGGCAACTACGAAAGTACTTGTATGGCTATAATTCGGTAATTTAGGTAAATTGTGATCTGGCGGTCTCTATTAATATCGAGTCACTAAACCGTGTATTAAGCCGTTAAACTATTATTAACCAAACTGAGGTCTATAGCACGATTTGCAAAGTTGTAAGAGTAAAGCCCTTCTCTCATAACGATACGCACAGGCGATTCAAGGGGCATACTCTTAAAAATGATATTCGATATATCGTGGACTTCGTCGTGTCGTATCCTACTCTTAGTTACTATCATTTAAAGCATTCCACTCAACGATCGAACGAACGATATCAATTTTGACACAAGAAAGCCTCAAATGACAACGATGAATTGAATTTGACAAACGAACATTCGCAAAATTGCGTGCTTATAAGTATAATTACAAATTACCTGAATACATGCGGAAAAATACAATAGATAGGAACTGGGCAAAAATTGGGAACAAATTTCAAATAACAGGTTGGTTTTTATTGTTTGTACACATACCGTAAAACGGGGTGTATGGGAACAAACTGCGGAAAGTTGTTTGTACTACAATAATAGCGCAAAAGTTAACGACAAAACTACTGATTTTTGTAATTTTATAAATTGCATTATATTTTCTACTAAAAATTCAACCAAAATGTTTTTACTGAGTTTATTATCGGACATGAACAAAATGAATGATAGTCAAAGAAGACTGTTTAAGAGAAGAGTGCTTGCATTGATATACGATATAATGGACTAAAGTAGTGAAAATATCAATAGTCCTATCACACTTTTATCTACTCCTTCACCGATGAGTGCTGTCGAGGCAATAAGTACGCTATAATATTATAATTACCATAAACGAAAGTCAGAATGTAGTACAATCAAATACTGCAACACTTTATTATGAATCAATACCTATGTTACTAACACAGGAAGATGAGGAATAAATAATAATTATGAAGTATTTACCTAATGAAAATTTATAAACATTTAATTACCTACATATGTCACAGTGAAGTATTATTTACCTTAGGGTTCTTTAGCTACATTTTAATCCTTTCTTCCCCACTGACACATTCTCTAAATATAGTAATTTCGTTGATGTATAGCAGGTTTTAATAATGTAACAAGATGCAAGTAGGTCTTTTTAGACATTCGGTGGAAAGATAAAAATGTCTTATCATGTTGTAGTTCTTTTGCGGCTACAAAAACTCTACAATTAATGTTTCTTTCAATATAAGGATGAATCCAGAATTTTCTCTTGCGTTGACGTCTTCTATTTCTATTAAACAGAAAAACTGCAAGAGCTTCTTCGTCACTAGAGTCGCTTGACATAACGTCCGTCCACAAAAAAACGAGTTTGCACAAATGAGGAATATAGTCATTTTTTAGTAGCATAATATGCGAGCGTCGGGTAGCGAGCAAGTACCCAACTAGTATTCTACTCGAGTATCGTATTCTACAAATATCGTAATGGGAGAAGGGCCCACTACTATAACTACTATAAATAAAAATTGTACAACCTAATCTGTGTGTCGATGACAATGTCTAGCACAAATGTCTATATAGAGTCCAGGCCACAGAGTACTTTATTTTATACTGAAAGTCCAGGCCAAAAAAAAAGACATGACTAGGTTGACATGCCCATAAAGGATGACATTGACAGGTTCTGTGGGTGCTAGTACAAAATTCAGTTCTTCATGGGTGTGATTTTCCTCTCCTGAGGGGCGGTCTCCCTCACGATTTGCCTATATTATATGGTTTTTAGAACTTAGGCACAGGCTGAGTTTAGTCGGTAGGTCACGTGGTCAGACCGCTCTGGCCGCGTGGAATCAGACACACGTCAGACATTAACCACCGTGACACTTGCTGTTGTGAGGATATCCTTGACACGTTTCGTGCTCATTGTGATGGATTCTCAACTTTCCTCTCCGGAGGGAAAAAAAAGGCCGTGATTTTAGTGACAGCTGTCACAGAGATCAAGCTACATTTTAAGGACTAGTTAGTCTGCGGGCAAGATAGAGTGGAAAAACTTGCTACACCAAAGTAACGAACATTTTCCAAATAAGTTATGACTTATGACTTAAAGGTCTATGTTACCAGGTCATAAAAAGAAAAAAAACTTGCTAAAAGATTGTTTATTTTGAATAGTAATAGACGTAATATTTGTATTTAGTAAGGTAAGTGGTCATAATTTTACTGAAAGAAGTAACTCTGGAGATGTATCAAAGATAATTTTGCCTGCTCTATATATTTGTCGCGCCTAAGGAAAAAGTTATATTCTTTTAAGATGCTAATCATGTTTTCTTGTTTGTGCAAAGTATGATCGAAGAACTTTCTTAAAATCATTAATTAAATATAAATATCCACTACCTACAAGTATATGTACTATTTTATGTAATTTAGACATCAAACCATTAACTTACTTAGTTCTTTTATAGTCAGTAATATATACATTTAAGGTTGGCAGCTTTATTTTTGTTATATTTTTCCATAAGTTATAATAAATATACAGTATACGTAGTGTTGTTTCGCTCATCTTATTATAGTTAGTAGTAGTTTAAGTAGTAATAGTATTTTTCCTTTGTTTCAGGTTCGGATTGCCTATTTGAGCATATTCTTTATTGACTAACTTCTTTTGGTATTTTCGTATTGATTATTGTAAATAGCTGACGTGACGCTGGCAAAATGTTTTTTGTTAAAAAACCATTGCCATTAACAAAATTACTTACTTACTTAATTCATAAAGTTTTAGTAATGTTTATGAACTAACCATATTATAAGATTTCTGCTATCCTGTTATATTTCAGGCAGATGGACTTAATAAACGAACCATAGTGATTCTAGCACTACATATTATAATGTTACAGGTTTCTCTATCGTCACGGGCTGATTTGTACCGATTAGTAAATATTAATAATATGTTAATATTATTATCCATCCACTATAAGTTAGCCAGTCAATGCTCAGGCAATGTTCAATGTTTTTGTTAATTTGCTATAATCAGCTTAATACCTATAATCAAGATTTTTTATGAACACATACTCACAGATTAAGTAATTTTAACTATTTTCTTTTTCTTTATTTTTTAACAGTATATAATGTAAAGATTGAATAAAAACTGATAATCTACATATCCAATCGAATTATTGGAAATGTTAGAGCTATAAAGAACTTTAGAATTATAGAAGAATTAATAAATACTCCAAGACATATTCTGTCATAGAAATTCTATGGCTAGCAGTAGTGGTGGATTCATCGAACGAAACATTACAAAAACTCATTTTATTTTTCTTAATATATATTAAATACTGTTATAAGAGAAGAGATGAATAACCTTTGAAAATAACATGAATTCTTCTTCCTATTCTCATTATTATCTTATCAAGAAATCAATTTGAATAGAGAGCTTCAATGTCAGTTGTAATTACTGTTATAATAAAGTTTAATTGAATTCTTAAGACAATTAAATTTACCTAATGCACCAAAAATTCTCATGTCATCTCATCTTATTATTATGAAATAGACAATCACTAATGTTAATGAAAAATTAAGTATCAAATGTTTGGATACCATTATATCTGTGATGTGCTAAATATTGCTATATGTGATGTACAAATAGAAAATACATTATGTTTAGGGGTAAATATAGTGTTTATATTATAGTGTATAAAACTGAAAATAACTAGTACAACACTTGTGTGTTTTAGGATTTTAATATACCTGCCTATTGATGAGTATGTTGTAAAAATATTTTGTTGTATGCTGGCAGTTCATGTACAAGCATGGCTGAGGGTGATGAAATTGAAACAGCTAAAGAAAAATATGGTGGTATGTATTTTTTTATTTAACAAATAATTATTAGTTTTTATAATTTGTGCCAAAATGGTGAACAAACTGATCACCTTATTGGCAAGCCCATATGTTAGTAATTCTTAGGTTACACTAGACATGTAATACTAATTACTTAACCATCTATAATAGACTCCAGTTTTCCACATCTAGCAAGAATTCATTTTTATCATTTTATGTGTAATATTTTTGGTTATGTTTACATTTTAGCCTGCTTTTGCCTTTTGGTTTTAATAAATATTCTGTACCCATGGGTAATAATTCTTTTAAACTGATTTTTCACTATGTTGTGTAATTATAAACTTACGTCATTCACCATCACATTTGTAAATGTGACCACTAACAATAAGATAAAATATTTTACATCTCAATCTATAAATATATCTGTTTAAAGCAGAGAGTATGCTATCGGCACCTATGATCATTACATCTCAATGTGAAAACACATTCAGATTGCATGATATCATAAAAAAGGTTCAGAGTTATAGGCCTATACCATAGATAAGCTTTATAACGTATTTTACTTTTACTTTTGACACAGTTTAGGTATAATAAATATGGCATGTCTTCAAACCTAACAGATGAACAAATTCAGATGTTTAGCAATCAGTCATTACTTCCAGGGTACTCAGAAACTGAGTAGACCAGGTTATATGCAATGAATTGGGTTAAGTCACCAATATTACTTGGCAAAACATTGATGCACGCTACCTGACTAACACAAAAACAGTATTAGGGCTTAAATGATATACATCTATATATTGTAAATAAAATTTGTATTATTATTATTATGTGTAGATGAGCAAACAGAGGATGCCAGTGTCACCGTCAAGGAAGAGTTAGTTGACGAATACGATGCTTACACAGATGGCAAGACTATACACCGCAAGTATTCTCTGAGGAAAAAAGTGTAAGCGGTTTTTTCATACACATTACAAAAATACAGAACTATTCGATTCATGACAATACAAAATATTAAATATGAGGCTGAGGATAAAGGCTTTTTACTGATTGTTATGCTTATGGATAGATTATATTATTAGGGTTATCGTTGGATTTTTGTTGTGGTTTTGAATTTTTCTGCATGAAACGGAATTTAATTAAGTATTCGTTGTTAATGACAACACTGAATTCAAGTGATTCGAAAATCTATAAAATTGTAAGCAGTAGAAAATAATTTCGCACACGATTTGTATTTGTATTCGTATTCGAATTCCAAATTCACGTCTAATGATTCAAAAATACGTCTCCAGGTAATATCGCGAATGCATAAGCTTGTTACATCAAGCTTATGCATTCGCGATAAATTAAAACCAAATTTCTGAAATCATAATATATTATCCTCTTTGTATCTTTGATCTACGAATCGCAGGTTCTTCATTATTATCTGAAAACGATTTAGTGACATTGTTGTCTTCATGTGCACTATAGTCAGGCCGCTCTAAGATTACCGATTTGACATATGTCAGATTGACAGCGCTAGTGAGGGACTACGGCAAAATTACCGAGTCATTTAAGTAACTGTTATTTCTACTTAATAACTAAGTAAGGATTAATTAAAACAAAAATAAGATTGAAAAGATTTATTCACTTTCAGATTCACTTATAGAGTCGCTATCGCTATCTGTTACTCGAATCACAATTTCATTGTCTATAATAGAATCAACTCTTATGTCTCGTTGGTAATCTTCTAATATTAGTTTTCGGGTCTTTTCGACCACTTTGACCCAATCCTCTTTGGTCACTTTGGAGCATGCCTCTTTAAGTAGGTTCAACATTTTCTTCGTGCTGAACGGGGGTGTCGTATTTTTATTATTAGTATTAGAAGCACTAAAATTTAATTTAAAAGTCAGGATATTTGTTTCTTTATAACTTTTTCATCATTTAGTTTTTAATATTTCTATGTATGAACTGTGTATGTCCTGCTGTTTATTTTTTTTAGTCTACCAAGTCAGTCATGCAGAGTTTAAATACGAGTATTAATATAATGTTTATATAAAGAAGAAACAAATTACCTTTGACTTGCGCCCATATTAACTCTATAGCGTTGTATTGGCAATGGTAAGGCGGGATTCTCAGGACACGATGTCCGTGTGCCAGAGCTAGTTCATCGATTTCATATAGCTTTTTTGCTTCTTTATTTTCGAACACCAATTTGAGTAAATCCGATTTTAACATTTCGGGATTGGTTTCTATACCATTTTTTTCAAGCCAACCTGCCAGATCTGCTTTCTTATTAGCTTGAGTGGGTGCTTTGTTTATTTGCGCCGAGTGATATGACGCATTATCAATAATTATAATGGATGGCTCTGGTAAACTGGGGAGTAATTGGTTTTGAAACCAAGATTTAACCTTTCCGCGTCCATTTCCTCGTGGTAATCCGACGTGTTTTTGGATGCAAACGCTAGCAATCCATTTTCAATAAAGCTAACTCCAGCAGAACCGGCATGGCAAATAATGAGCCTTGATCCCTTGCCAATAGGTACTTTTGATGATCTGCATGTGTTCCATCAGTCCAAGTACGTGACACAGAGTGGTTAGCGTTTAACCATGTCTCGTCAATAAAAACAACGTTCTCCCAATCAGTTATTTTTAGAGCCTCTCTTAAAAATTCACATCTTTTTAAAATTATGTCATACCTTTCCATTAACATTTTCCTTTTATTGGTTTTGGCGAATTAAAAACCAATACCATGTAGCAATTTAGATAAAGCGGTTTTCGCTCCACTTAACAAGCCAGCCTCTTTTAATGAAATCATAAGCAGACTTCTGGTTGGATATTCATTGCGGGTATAATAATTATAAACGTGATTCCTTATTGCATCAGCATCGAAAGAATCAACACCGGTTACTGGCTTTTGTCTGCGTCTTTTCTTAGGCGTCCTTAGACTGTTTTCTTCACTGCCTGAAGCACCAAACTTTTCTTTGTTGATATTATATATTGTTTTGGCACTGATTCCAAGAGCTTCTGGTAGCCGCTCTTGTACTTGAGTTACGGGCAATAAGGGTCCGCCATTTTGTGACTCACGCTCGAAATAGTCCTGTAGCTTTATGACAAGCTCCCGACATTGACTATACAATGTTTTTCCTCGTTTCGGCATTTTAAACCAAACACAAAGCAAAATCAGAGTCCAATAACGTGCCAAAGTCAACGTAAAAGCAGAATAATCAATAAACTGGAGAAAGCCGGGTCACAATAATAACAAATACACTGAGGGACGTAGTCTATGCGCACGAGTACGAAAGACGACTGAGTTGGACGATTGACATTGTCAGTCGTTCACAGCAGCTTGGTTGCCAATGTCAAAATTAATCCAATTCCCTAAATAAAATATTTGCAACAAATAAATTTCTAAATGTATAATTTTTTCTGTATGGCAATAATTTATTTCATCGATATTTAATGTCAATGTCAAGTTTATCGAAGCTTATCGAGTTTCATGCTCGCAAGGCAATGTAGTATAAAAGAAACCTCCAAGTGCTATAAGTAATATTTCTATCATTCTAATTAATTTTTTTCAGTCTAACTATAATCTGATTTTTTATTCCGTGAATACCACATTTACCGTAAAAATATCACAAAAAAAAAAAATATTTAACTATTGATAAAAATAATGCAAACTGCCGCTATCAAATCGCGCCAAAACCTCCTCATTCTAATACATTCCGGAACACAAAAGTACGCAGTGAGTATTACCGAGCACATCACTATGAAAGCGTGACCAACGAAGTAACTTTGTAAAAGCGCTATACAAAGGGGAAATTATAAGTTTTTTTTTATTCTTAAATTATTTAAAGTTCTAAAAGACAAATAATAATACAATTACGTAACTTTGATATTTTGACAGAAAATTGTATTGATAAAAGTTGTTCTAAACGATTTTCCAAATGTGTTCCTCATAACAAAGTTATATGTACAACCAAAAAAAGTAAAGTGTCATATCGGTAATCTTAGAGCGGCCCGACTTTAATTGCACCACTTATGTAAAGGATGGCAATAAATGCTTTCAATTCTTCATCTGGTAATTCGCGTCGCCGTTCCGATTATACTATAAAATATGCTACATCATTTTTGGAAACAATTAGTTACCAAGTATTTTTCTAAAATTCACCTACGTTGCTCTTAATTTGGTAACAGTTGAACCAAAGTGATCTCTAAAAACATTTTACATACTTACATATATGTTACGCCTTGTTCCTAATGGGGTAGGCAGAGACCACCTCTCTCCACTTGCTACGATCCTGGCACACTTCTCTTGCTTCCTCCACTTTCATGAGCGTCTTCATGCATGCTCGTCGGTTGCGACGACTCTTGACTCGGCCTTTCTTTAGGACATCTTCGATTTTGGTATTCCATATCTACCAACTTCAATTAATGTTCATCAGGAGAAAAAAGTGTTCAGTCTGATGTCGTTTCAAAATGAGGGTTTATCAATGCAGATAGCCGACCGCGACATTCTTGAAATCTTCGACTTCGTCCTTGTGTTTGACATGGCCCTTGGACTTCAGTCATGATGCTAATCAAATTATTGCTTCTAAAATATAAAAATAAGAAAAAAAACAGCTAAAAAACAATAACTTCATATAATAAAGTAACAACACAAAACATAAAGTAACAACAAATAAATAGCAATGTATTCTAATACAGTAAAAAAATACATATTTTGAGGTTTTTTATGGTCAATAGTGTCATCAAATTTTCTGAAGAATAAATGGAACATTCTAATGGCTCGCCATCTGATTTGTCCTTTAAAGGTCATTCAAACTGGACATGATTTCATGCGGTTTCAATATGCAGACGTAACTATAATACACGTGTATGAATACAAATACGCATTCTTTACGCATAAGTAAAATGAAACGATGACGCTTCTAGTGTTAAGGGAGTTAAAAATGAGTAGGAAAAATATTTCGGTGTTTATTTTTTCAACCTCAGTCCTTTTCTTTCTTCGTATTTTTTTACTACTCCTCGTACTAACCAGGCAGTATGCTAAGTAAGAAAGCATGCACCGTGGCTCGTGCAAGATAGAATGAAAGTTAGCTCTAGCATGCAAGAAAACATACAGCATGTTAGATTACTATATTGCATTTTGAAAAATTCTTCTTCCTAAGTACTTTCATAATTTCTACTTTTATTACCCTTGTCACCAAATACATATGTTCTTACATATTACCGCCGACACGTATCGATGAGCAATGTACCTATCCATCAGTGTCCACTGTTAGTCTTAGGATGTTCGTATTAAGGCATTACTCTTTATGTTAAATTCCCACAATGTTTTTCATTTCCACAGAAACAAAGCTAAGACGGAAATTATTCAAGAAACCGAAGAGGAATTACCCAGCCTAGAAACATACGATTGTGAAAAATGTCACCAGACGTTTTATTCGAAGACGGGATTGTTAAACCATATGAGGATGCATCAAGTTGTGAGATCTTACACTTGCGTTCTTTGCCAGAGCATATTTAAGACGAACAACGAGCTTTTAAAACACAAAATTAGTCACCAAAATGAGGATCATATTTTCCTTTGCAAATCCTGCAAAATGGCTTTCACTGACCACTGCGATTATCTTCAGCACCAAATCAACCATATCAAGCGTCCAATGTATAAATGTGTCGAGTGCGGCGAATATAAGAAACCATGCACAATTAAATCTCATATCGAAAGCCATTTCGATAGGAGAGTTCAGTGCAAAATTTGTGGGAATCAAATAAAAACCAAGTCCGGCTTGGCCCATCATATGAAACATTCACACGGAGAAGCTGATATTGAGTGCATCGAGTGCGGGAAGATGTTCAAAAATAAATCTTTGTATAAGTCTCATATGACAGTGCATATTGGCTTGAAGAGATTCCAGTGTCTGTACTGCGGTAAAGGGTTTTTTACAAAGAGTGGGAGGAACGTTCATATGCGTACACACATTAATGAAAGGCCGTTTAAGTGTGACTTATGCGATCAAAAGTTTTTTCAAGAGATCGATAGAAACAGACATTTGCGTACTCATGATGTGATCAAGCAATTTGAGTGTCAAGAATGTGGCAAACAGTTTCGACATGAGCAATCTTTGAAGCAACATATGAGGGTCCACACTGGAGAGGACTTGCTCCACTGTCCTGTATGCAACAAGGGATGTCAAACTCGACAGTGTCTGAAGGTGCACATGTTATACGTACATTCCAACGACAGGTTATTCAAGTGCGATATTTGCAAAATGACATATAAAGATAAGAAAAGCATAACGAGACACTACAAATCCAAAACACACATCACGGCGAAAATGGCTCTAGATATTTAAACTAAATCTCTTTTTGTTGTCATGATTACTTTACTCACTGATATATAACACAGGAGGTCAGTGAAGTGATCTAATTATTATTTAAATGTTTTATGAAAGTGCAAAAACAAAAGCCATCTAAATTCATCATTTGCGACTACCGAATAAACGAGAAATTGTGAATAAATGGTGCTTTGCCTAATCTTAACTGACAATTCATTTATTAATGACTTATATTAAAGTAATATTTTATTACATTTTGTATCAATAAATTGCATTGAGTTACTGCTTTTTCATATGTTTTATTTATTGTAGTTAGGTCTTGAGTCTTCGTTATTATATTTTGCAGGCTTTTTACAGGGAGAAATAAATTGATTGTGGACAATATTAGACCATTCCCCGACAACGAAACAAAATATAACCACTATCATGAAATACATTCATTGTATTCTCATAGTTTAACGTGATAAATCGCTGTATCATATCGTGTTTCGGTGATCCTGTTACGGGGGTTGTTTCTGATATTTTAATAAATGCGGGCATGTGTAATTATTTAGCCAGATTAATATCGTAATTGCGGATACAAATGATCCAATCTCCACAAAGATACGGTTTTTCCATCATAAGTTCAGTCGTTTTAACCGAATTACCATCAGCCATGCTGTCTTTCTCATGCATCACTTCTGAATTGTTATCTGTGTTATTGATCTTATTAATCTCAGAGTTCTGAACAGCGTTCGATAATAAAACCAGTGAAGTAGATGCGCACAACTCCTTTGCCTCACTGGGCTTATTATCAAACCCATTATCCACATCACACTTAGAACATTCTTCAATATAATCTTTACTTTCATTATATTTTTTTACATTATCTTTTAATAATTTACAATCGCTCTTTCCTTCTATTTCTTTAATATCTTTTGGTTGATTTTCTAAATTTTCTTTGTCTATGTGACTTTATGTATTCTCGGTAGTTACTGATATTTGCTGAGAAATAAAAAAAAAATGTGAAAACACACATGGTAGGTCATAATAATTAGAAATCAACGTCCTAATCTAAAGGTAATGGAACCAAATGTATTGTATTCCTAAAGGTAATGGAATTTAAATCAATAAAATCTGCGTTTTTGTTTGATGGCAGTACCTACTCATTTAGTTTTCGCTAAGTTCGAGTTTTGTGATATAGAATGATTCTTCATTCTCAGAACTTGTTTCTTTCTTTCCAATCAGAAATTAAAAGGTACTGTCAATTCTTTATATTAATTACCAATATTTGACATAATCACAATTTGTAAAAGCCAAAGTTTCCGCCAAAGCGTAAAAGAATGAGTTTTTGGCACGTTTCTTATACTTAATCTAAGAATAAAGTTAAGTGTGTATCGTATTGCTGTAACATTACATTAAGTATCGACATAGATCAGATGGAATCAGTATCTCACTATATCGCTTATGCCACATCTCTAAAAAAAAAGAAAAAAAAACCCAGTAGTAAACATTATTGTTATGCATTTTCGGGTTCTGAATTCTAGTTCTGTAAAAAACAACTCTGAAAATAACTAATATTTAAATGAAAACACCGGTATTTTACAGACTCATTTATGTATCTAGAGTCCGAAACCAGCAGGTATGTGAACTATGACAAAATTCCTTTGGTATCTATTTACGACATAATTCGCGGGTAAAGTTTGTGCCGGTTTGTTTGAAAACATTAGAAAGACGCGAATAGAGATGTTTTTTTATGTATTATATAACATTTTGGATAATTACAAATATTCTAAAGAAGACTATTCTCTAAGCTTCTGGTGCGAGATATTCGAATCATTCGTTTATGTTGTCGTAAAATAAACTTTGTGTAGATGTAAATAAGAGTGAAATTATAATTAACGTCATATTCATGTTCTTTGTACAGAATACGGACATGCGTCAAGAGAACTTTTAGAAAATTGATTTATTTTAATTAAATCATATTATAATATAGATATTTCATTAAAAAATGTAATTTTTATAGGTTTTATTTTTTAAGATTATAGTTTTTAAAATTATTTGATGTTGTGCTTACTGCTGTACATAAAATGTTTGCTTGGATAATTACTGTACATTAATATGTACAGTAAATAAGCAGATCTCTTTTTTGTTTATATCTTCCTTCTATTTTAAATTTTGATGAATTAAGTAAAATAACTTAGAAGATTCTATAAATTTAGATAAATAATTAATGATCATTTACATTTCATCATCAACAATTTAGATTCATTTTTAAAAAAGAACATAATATAGAATACTAGTAATGTAGTTAGTGCACAATATACTAACTAACCAATCACTGAGTAGTGTACTTTGTGTATGTTGAGGTACATGTGACTAATGCAGTAATTATACATAATACATATATTAATTATTAATATTATTAATAATAAATAATGAAACTATGTGTAATTAATATTGTTATGGTAATGTGATAAAATGTTTGTTTTTATCTTAATTCTGATAATTATATACAAAAATAAAGAATGCAATGTGTATTACTTTGTATTTCATTATTAAAAACTAAACAAAGATGTGAGTATCATTATCATTTCAGCTAATAGACACCCATGCTGGATATGTGGTCTGTGGTCTCAATGATCTAAAAATGGGTCGCTCCAGCACTTCTTTTCCTTTCTGGAAGTTGGATCTATCTAGTTGGACTATATGTCCCAAGTCGACGACTTCCAGTATAAATTATGAGTCATATCGCTGTGTACAAATAATATTGTAATTTTTGTTTTATTTTTTGTTCATAATCTAAAGCAAATTCCTTTTTCATTAATGTTTTCTGCAGAAACAGTAACCATTACCTAATTTGGATATTATAGTTTTATTAAATTATACTATTTGACAGCAAGTGCTCCAATTCTAACCTTCTGTTAATATTAACTGCTATTGTATATTGTTATTTATCAATACTCAAAATAGAATGTGAATAAGCAGTAATAATGATAAATTACAGTTTATTCACATTTACGGTGACAAGTGGTGGATGCTACCATTAGTACAGTGGTGACTAGACCTTAAAATGAAGTACTAAGAACAGTTGTATTAATATTTCATCTTGCTTGAAAATAAGAATGTTATAAAGAAAATCAAACTAATGAGTTTAGTACAGATAAATATTTTAGAGTGTTGTTCTGTTTTGGTTGTCTATTCAGATTAAAAATTTAATTAAATGTAATTAATAAGTGTAATTAAAAATCCACATTCTGTTATTTCATAATGTCCCAATATAATAGATGGTGGACCTACTACCAATGTTTGTCACTTCGTAGTGATTTATTATTTAAAATAATGTTATTAAATGAATGAAACAATATTAAAAATTAATAATTATTGATGTTTGAAGTTAATTTTTCCAATACATGTAACTGATTTCAAATAGATCATAAGGTTAATATGCCTCTTCATTAAAATGTGTTCTGTTGCATAGCATAATTGTAATGTTTAAGTATGATATAATTGTTACAGTGGCCTTAAAAATGGTGAATGTGTGCTGTGTTGTGGGATGCAATGTTCTTCCGTCCAAAGAAGTGATATTATTCAAGTAAGTCTTTTCTTTATATGTAAGTTTTCTATATAATATTATGAATGTTGTGGTGTAAAATTTCTCCAGGGATTTACCAGAAAGTGCACTATTAGTAACCCTCTGCAAGGGGTACCGAAGGGTACTCTGGAGGTCTAGGTCCAGTACTGGATTTCTCTTTGCTAGCCACGCAAATTTAAAATATTACGCAGAGCGAGTTATAAGAGTAATAATAAAATATATAAGAAGTAGCTCAGAAAGCAGATTTAGAAGGAAACTGTGGTTCGGGAGTTGTTTATACTTTCAAGCTTGGCAGAATTGTATTAAAAGCTATATTTAAAAAGTACATTGCGAGAGAGAAGTTACTTTTATACACTGAGAATTACTAACCATATTGTGCGATTTCCTTATACATGAATAGCACATGCAAAACGCTTTTATGCCACTGCTACTGCTTCTAATCATCCTCAGAGTTCCGACGAGCAGAACACTCCGTCAGAAGTGGACGGTGGCTATTAAGGCGCCACAGAAGTTGAGCATTAATGATTCTGTGTGCAGTGAGCACTTCCTCAAGACGGACTATGAGAAGATTAGGGGGAAAGTACGGCTCAAGGCCGCTGTGGTACCAAGCATTTTCAACTTAAAGGTAACAGATTTTTCTTAATTATCCGGGTTTTTAATAGGATAATCATCATCACAGCTCATAAACGTCCCCACCGAGGGGCTTGAGCCTACCCTAACTACGTTAGGGCGATTAGGCCTTAGTCAACCACGCTGGCCCAGTGCGGGTTGGTAATAGGATAACATTAATATAATATTAATAGGATTATATTTAGGTATAATATAATTATCACTGGTATGAGTGTAAGAATAATTCATTTATATACTATAATAATAAGTCGGGTTTTCCTGACGCTATAACTCCAGAACGCACGAACCGATTTCCACGGATTTGCATTCGTTGGGAAGGTCTCGGGCTCCGTGAGGTTTATAGCAAGAAAATTCAAGAAAAATTTCCTTATCTATAAAATAAGTAGGAACAAAAAACTGCCACTTTACAAATCTTTTTGACAGGACGAAGTCTGTCTTTCAATCAATCCCATGGTTTTTATTTACCTATGGCCCAATAGAGAGCACAATTAGACTATATTTTAAATCCAATTATGTTGCCCCTTATGGCTTTCAATTTGGCTCCTTGCATATTTGATAACGGTTGCCATGGTGCTACATTCATTGCTCCGTTATAATTGTGGTTACATTATCCCACCACCGTTAAAAAAAATAGGTCCTTAAAACACTTATTTAAAGCATTACTAAAACACACAAATAATGGAATTCTGTCTTGAAACTTATCCGAGGTTGTTCAGAGTCATCAACTTTGCATTGCTAGTTTCGAAACTGTGCACCTTTTATTTTTTACTTTGAAAATTATTAAACCTTTATTATAATTATATCTCGTGAACAATACTTCTTTTTTTTTTATTCCGAACTTCACCGCAGCAGGCACCGCAGGTTAGACAGAAAACCAGCATCAAAGTACTTATATGTGCATAAATAAATGTTTTTTTTTCTTTCTTACACTATTCATGGTTGAATTGGTAGCATTCGCGATATGTTGACTTGCCGATCAGTTGCGATGGATCTAGTCATGTCGCTTGGGCTATGACTTGTTCGCTATGGTGACATTAGGTCATTTACATGGAAGTTGGGCTGAAACTAACCTGAGGCCAGCTTCCAATTTAAGAGTAATGAGGTCTAGCTGGTAGTGTTTGCTGGTTAAATTAAATATATATTTGCACGTTGTTTATTGACAAATTATGTTAAACTGTCTGTACGTATACGCTAACTGTAGACATTATAGATATGGATTTGCCTACCACAGAGGATCATATCAAAGATATCTCGTAACGCTGCCGAGCATATTGAATCACCCAAACTGGTTCACAATCACCCATATCGTTATCGATAGCGATAGCGTCTCAGCCAAAATTCGTAGACCCAAGAAATTCTCTAGACTCGCTCGAACCCATAACACGCTCTTACGACCTGACCCTCAACAGAATTTCGAATAACTATACACCCAAGGAGACTACTTAGATAACGTACTTATACAAAAATTGCTCGAACAGCCGCTCTACATTCTATGCGATATGTTAGGCTCGGTGGGGCACCTGGTCATACTTTTCCACCCGTCACTACACAACGAACTGAACCTTTCGAGTCTTTAGGAGCGCGCTTAAGTTACATTCACCTCGTTCAGCTAAAACCGCCTGGTGACTACCCAGTCCTACATTAGTGATAATGCTAAACTGATAGAAATCCACCTTACAATAAACTCAAATTGTTTATATGACACACTTAACTTTATTCCTAGATTAAGTATAAGAAACGTGTCAAAAACCCATTCTTTTAGCGAAGGCTTTGGCTTTTACGAGTTGTGATTATGTAAAATTAGTCACTTGGCATTTAATATAAAGAAATTTAGAGCACCTTTTAATTACTGATTGGAAAATAAGAAACAAGTGCTGAGTAATGAAAAAAACTCGAACTTAGCGAAAACTAAATGGGTACTGCTATCAAACAAAAACGCAGATTTTATTGATTTAATTCCATTACGTTTAGAAATACACTACATTTGGTTCCATTACCTTTAGATTAGGACGTTGATTTCTAATTATGATGACCTTCCATGTGTGTTTTTACATTTTATTTTATTCCTCAGCAAAAATCAGTAACTACTGAGAATACATCAAGTGACATAGACAAAGAAAATTTAGAAAATCAACCAAAAGATATTAAAGAAATAGAAGGAAAGAGCGAATGTAAATTATTAAAAGATAATGTAAAAAAAGAGAATGAAAACAAAGATTTTATTGAAGAATGTTTTAAGTGTGATGTGGATAATGGGTTTGATAATAAACCCAGTGAGGCAAAGGAGTTGTGCTCAACTACTTCACTGGTTTTATCATCGCACGCTGTTCAGAACTCTGAGAGTAATAAGATCAATAACACCGTTAACAATTCAAAAGTGATCCATGAGAAAGACAGCATGGCTGATGGTAATTCGGTTAAAACGACTGAACACGACTCCACAGTGCCAAGGTGAGTAACTTTTATATCAAAAGGTATTAATCGTAATCTAAAACAATAAACTCAAAAAACTCAAATTGTTTATATGACACACTTAACTTTATTCTTAGATTAAGTATAAGAAACGTGTCAAAAACCCATTCTTTTAGCGAAGGCTTTGGCTTTTAGACACGGGACGAGGAAGACCTAGGCGAACATATTTCGAACAAATCGAAAGTGTCCTCAAGAAAGGCCAGGTCAGAAGTACCCGCAATCGTCGAGCATGTATGAGGAATGTTATGAAAGTAGATGAAGCGAAAGAGATATGTAAGGACCGTAGCAAGTGGAAGGACGTAATATCTGTCTACCCCCGTGGGAAAAGGGCGTGAGTGTATGTAATGTAATGTAATGTAGAACAATAAATTTTAAATTAACATTCGAATGCAAAAAAAAAAATAAAAAAATCAAATTTGCTGTTTTTGAATATTTATTTCGTGAATTGCAACGAGTGGATTTCTACTAATATAAGCAAGAAAAATAAAAAATGACAAAAAATTCATTTATAACTTTAATGTCACTAAATTCACACAAACAAAATTTACTGTCTTCAACCGAAGGCACGAAAGGTCTTAATGCATACGTTTGTTTACGGGAATATCGCCCTTATTATGTCCTCATACTGGCAAAATATGTGAAAAAAAACTGAAATAACGTAGTTTGTCAAGCATTCGTATACAAAACTAAGATATTTGTTGTTATTATTAATTATAATATATATTGTTGTTAGTAATAGTTTATTCTATGTACCCATGCTTAAATAACCTTATATAGCGACGATAAAAATAGCGGTTTTGATGTACTTTTAAGTTTTGTTTGATAAGCATCATTTCAGTTCGATATCATAATACTATAACGAAATCCAATACCCAAACCAAAGAAAATAATGGGACACAACTCAATTCATTCATGTTTGGCTTGAAACGTAGATAGTCGTTAAGAATGCAATTCGGAAAAGAGACCCTATGGTCGCAGCGAAAACTCGAGAGGACCACTGTCGTCGTTTGTTGATTCTGGTTGCGCTATTATTTTATGTAATTAAGTACATAAGTCGTTTTGTTTCACATTTGCAAATTAAAACAATTTAAACCAGCTGTGTCTGTGCATATATACATGCTCACGCCAGTTTTGGTTAAGTACATTACATATCATATTATTGACGCTTTTATTTAAGTACAATATTAAAAAAAGTCATCAACCAGTCGCAAAATACAAATGTAAATAAAATTTATTTAAATACGATCACCCCGACATGATAAATATAATAAAATAGACTATTTACATCGCCGTTAATTTTCGACCGTACACCTCTTGTACTATTAGACAAAATTTTATTTTTTCCATTTAATAAATTATGAATTATCAATTTCCGATGACATGATAACTATTTTACATAATCCTAGTTTAGCAAAACAGGGTATTTTGATGATATTTTACGATAATATATTATTTTCTATGGCAAGTAATACACTGAACGGCGCGGCGCATAGAATATATGTACTCGTAAGCAACATTGTTTTCTGTAGTTCTTTTTTGTGAATAAAAAAATATTAGAATTAGAATTATATCTAATTGCACATGATTTGTATTCATATTTGATTTTATACACTTCTAGTGACTTAAAAATTATATCCCCCGATCAGTCTGTAACACAGTATAAACTGCACGTGTATATGTATGGTAATCATATGTTGTGTAAACCTTAGATAAAATAACTAGAAATTGTTACAGCGCACCAGAATTGTCAAATCAACGCCGAGGCCACGACAAGCACCAAGACATAGAAGATCTGTTAACGAACTATACAATCAAACAGAACAACATACATTCAATTACAGAACCTGTCAAGGATGAGAGAAAAGATGATGACGTCGTCATGGTTGCAGATGATAGTGGTCAGTTATTTATTTATTATAAGAAGGCATGTTTAATTAATAAATATATATATATATATATATATATATAATATATATATATATAATATATATATATATATATATATATATAATATATATATATATATATATATATATATACATAATAAATCTGGTAATCTTTATTTTTTTAAATATAAATGTGGTCGTAACTACCTGTTTTTTATCTTCAAATTAAACGATTTCACCGATTTTGATACAATTCGTTATTAGGGTTGTTCAAGATCCGGTTTATTGTGGTTTTAATAATTTTCTGTCTATAATAGTTTAAGGTAACTTGATTGTAAATAATATATGTATGTTTCTTCTTTTTATTTTTATGTATGATTTGTTTTCTTTATCCTTGTATTGTTATTCCAACATATCAACTTGACAGTTGTATATGCTGCACGTTAATGATATAATTAGTAGAATGTACATATATTGGGGTTCAACCTAGTTTTTTTTAGGTTCGGTATAGATTATTTTTGTTTTAATTGGCTGCAACCTGTTTTTGTACCTATTATTAAATAAATAATAGGTGAACGACATTGTAGAAACAATATTGCACTTGCAGTTAATCCTTTGAAAGATACTGCAACGTGTATGTATTGCCATGGATCGCGAATTTTTTTCTTAGGGTATTTTATTTGTTAATATACATATATTTTTTGCAACAATGTGTTTATTATGAGTCTAAAGATCTGTTTCTTTATAATTCGTGGTGATGTAGATTCAACGCGCAGATGCCCCTTGAACGAATTTAATCAACGGGTGCGGAAATTACTAACTTCCACTCTAGAGCACAAGTAACGAACAACTCGAATACTGTGAAGCGAATGTGCTCTATCAGCCAGGTGTTGCCTTATATACCGTTCGCTACCAACCACTCAAGCGGAAAACCGCATGGTAGTCAATTGAAAACCTGAAAGCACATGAGTAAAGAAACGGACAGAGTCAAAGCTTCTAAAGAGCTAGCAAAATTTATACCTATTTTGGTAGGGTTGGCACAATTAAATAAATAAAAAATATAAATGTTCTTGTTTTCACATTTTTATTAAAATAGGTTATTTTTTAAGACGCTTATATTAGCTTCACTTGTAACTAAGTATAGGTATAACTTGAATGTCCTGATTTAGTACTTTAGTTGACACATTAGCACATTGACATTGGCTCCAACTTAAACATGCACCGCCATTTGACGGCAAGTTGAGTTTTGGAAACGCATTGTCGAGTAAATATTTTACAGTTCTGTTTTTAGAAAGCTTAATACAGGTTATTTCGAAGTGATCCTCACAGATTCTGTATTGTTGTCGTGTTTTATTTTCCATTTTTTTTCTTCTGCCTCGGATATCCGCGGATACGGATACGGATATCCGGCACATCACTAATAATACCACACCACGTTTCATCAAAATCAACTTGTGAGGTCATTAGGTTGCGTGCAATAAAATATTTTTTTTTTTAAGACTTGGCGACTGCATCGAATGCTGATCGTAATTTTATCGAGGTGCCAGCTGATAAGGGTAAGACATGTCTTGATTTTAAAATTATATAATTGATATATAATTGATAGAAATTAAATGGCAAAAAGGCCTTAGAAAACTATAAAACTGCACCTTAAGCATATGTGTGCGGCGAGACGCGAACTTTTCTGTAATTGTATGATACAAGAAGGCTGCATCGGATGTAAAATGACTTATCAATGCTTGAGAATTGTATTTGGTGCCCAAACGCACGCGAGGGCGCTAAATTAACACGAGAGTATTTATTTAGTAATTATCACATTAGCAAGGTTTCTATCAATTTTCTATCCACTACCAATTTATCATGTACCGCGATAAAATATATAATGATAAAATAAAAACTCATGGTTAATGAAAACAGAGTTTAATTAATCTTGTCTTCAAACATTTAACACTTACGATTATTTAATTAAAATATTAATCACGCGACTTTTGTAACTTAAGATTGTACCGTTTTTCATTGCAGTTGTTTTTGTACTTTCTGGATTTGCATGGTTAGGGTTAGGTATTTTTTACATGTAGTGTAGCGACCAGTGTAATTTGTCGGTCTACGGATCGCCTTTTTTGACAGACTTTAAAAAACTGCCGGGCGAATTAGACCATATAGACTACCCTTAGCATGCAAATGACGCACACGAACGCTGACAGTAAATTTGTGGTCTAAAATTTACATTAAGTTGCTGTTGACATTGACATTGTGTATATTTTATCCGAGAGATTTAAAACAGATTTTATGTAGGTCTTTTCTTTGTCTTCAATCGGTACTAGAAATTGGGAGTACTCTTTTAAGTGAGAAATATTGCGGCGCTGTCGCGGGTCGCTCAAAAACGCTGCATACTAAAAACACTGCAATTGTGACGTCATAACTCAGTAAATTCGCCTAATTTGTATGAGCGTATAAACAAATTTTAAAATAACTTTGTTATTTGTACGTTTATAGGTATACTTTCTGTATAAAAAAATGTTACATTTAATGTGAGAATGCTAGAAATGTGTAGAATTACGTAAAGGATAATTACTCATTTATTAGAAATCTAAAAACAATATAAATTGATAATTAAACTGAAATTTCTATATTTACATACTTTCATTAGATATAAATTGCTCAAATCAGATAATTATAGTATAATAACGACTATAATCAGTTGTAGCCGTCTACCCTATTGTTGCTAGAGGTTTAGTTACTGTGATGTGGTGAAAATAAATGATTACTGTGCTTCATTCACGTCGTGCAGACGGCGAGGGTCGAGGGGACTGCGTCATGTTGCTGGAAAACGTCCAAGTGGACGTTGACCCCAATTCCCTGCTCATGGTGGACGAACGCTATCAGGGTGACATCACGGAGCTATCGGACGATTCTAGCACCGTCCAGTCCGTGAGACAGGACGATAAGCCTGCTGAGTGAGTACTTATATTTGAATGGTTTCAAATAAATTAAGTTTTGATTTTTTTCCCTTATGGCATTTGTTAATTATGCCAGCGTCAAGTGAAGATAAATATGAAACTAAATATTGTGAAAAAGTAATTATGAAAGAATTGTACACCAATGACTCCTGGTGATTATTAATAAGATCTGAAACAAAGAGATACATTATTACCAAATAAATTAAGTGTGACAGTTTTTGTTGACGATCTTATGGTTATTTTCAGTGATGGCAATAACAACTGTTTTGTAATAATGATTAACACTGTTGTGTTATTTTCCTATAACTGTTATTGTAAACTGTTGTCTGTTATCCTGTTATATTGTTGTTTTGACAAATGTTGTTATAAATGTCTAATCAATATAATATTCTGGCGTATTTAAAAGTTCATTGACCTGTACTTAATTTGTTATTTACATTCAATGTTTACATTATTTACTTATTGCAACGAATAATTTAATTTGCATACGCGCGTTCACACATCAGCAAATAATGCGCGACTAAAAAAATGGCAACAGCTTTGGCACCAGCAAGCCAGCAACAGTATACCTAATTGTTATCTCAAATCACACTGTAAATCAAAAAGTCTAATTGTCATACGAGCGAAGGTACAAAATTGTGAATTTGGGATTAGCAAAATGACTATAAGAAATAAACAAATAGGAACTTTATTTCCCTGTGAGAAAGGTTAATATTATTAGAATAAGCAACCAGGCAACAGCGCGAGCGCCTACGCCTACACAACGGTTAGCTTTCTCTCGCTCATACTTGCAGCTTGTAGCACAGTCGTACTCGCTCGCTCCGTGCCGCACACACGCAAGTGGCAACAACAACAATGCGACTAGGCGATAATTTTGTCAATAGCAACATCAGGATAACAGTATAAGCCGTTGTTAAATAACGTGTTATTCATTACGGGAAAATAATTCATTATATTATTTGTTATTGAAATAACGACCATTACTAGTTATTTTTAAGAAGCCGTCAGAGCTATTTATGTGCACAGCCCACGCATTGGATATTGATAGTTCGAATGCCGTACGCACTATCGATGGATTTGCTTACGAATTGCGAACACATGCTAAGATACGCGTGAGACAACGAGTATCGCCAGCCATTAGATTAACATCTGTTATCAGTAACCACTCATCGACCTCAACACAGAGGAGTCTGCCCGTTATTCATTCATGATATTGCTTCCACGTGAACCGAAGACAAGCACAACGCATTATACGTTGACCCTAATGGTTATAGGCATACTATCTTTACTACAAAGAGTTTCATTGTGACCATCAACCTATTTCAAGACAAAGAGCCCGCTATTGACCCTAACTTTAAGTTCAGTATATAAGCACTGATTGTTTGTATTAGAAGGCACTCCTAAAATTGTACTCATAGAATAAGGCACTCAATAAAGTTTATTATTTTTATCAACGAATTTCTCGTTATATTATGTCGTGATCTCTATCGTTCGAGTACTAATTAAATATAAATATTTAAATATTTGTTACACTTACACCAATTAGCCTAGCCCAAACTAAGCTCTGAAGGCTTGTGCTATGGGATCTAGGGTAACGATAGACATACATATATATTATACATATATAAATAATTTTTATTGAAATTATATTCAACAACCATGACTAAGGCACAAATGCTCGCATTCATCACACAACATCTGCCCCCACCGGGTCTCGAACCCGGGACCTCAGAGATGGCGACACCTTGAAACCGGTGTACTATCCACTCGGCTATGGAGGTCGTAACAAAATAATAATGCATTCAAGTATCGAATTAATTGTATCTACCATAAATTTTTTTTTTTTTTGTTCCTTGAGGAAAATGCATTAAATTGCATACCCCGGCTGTGGCGAGCGGGGTTATGGGGGCTCTCCTCCCCAGAAGGGGGAGGCCTACCCACTAAAAACCTCAGGGATGGCCTTCCTCAGCTTGTAGGGAGCCCCGGAACAGAAAGCTTCTTCCGGAACCCCCAGCCTCCGCTCCCCCGTCGACACAGGGGAGCCCTCCTCGGGGGAGGCTTACCACCTCCCCCGGTCTCCTCCACCGACGACGCCCCCCGGCCACGGAAGGGGCGTGGTCCATCCCGGGTCGCCGTAGCAGTCGCGACTTACTCGCGCCCGCCGGCGACCCGCGGCGGCGCCGCAGCTGTGCTACCGAGCCCGGCGCCGCCTTCTTCGAGCGGGATCAGCCATCTCCCGACCCCGCTCGGCGGCCTCCTTCTGGAGCATCACTGCCTCACAGAAGGAGGCCACAGCCCTCCAAGCTCCCTCGTCCGCCAGCATTGCCGCAATCAATGCTGGCGGAGACAGATCTCGCCCGATCTCTGCGACCAAGACTCGGCGCTCGGAGGCCCACGCGCGGGCACTCTACCATAAGTCTAGTAGTAGTCAAGTTGAGCTATACTTTTGCACTACGAAAACCATCCTTATGTGAGCTTATTAATTACCGAGAAAGCAATCTTTATAAAGTTAAATTTTTAACGATACTTAACATAACTGCCCGTAAAGGTATATGGTGAAATATTGTTATTAATTTTTTTTTAATCGCGGTGTCAAATATCGCAAAATAATCTCTGTGTGCTATGCGATAATAAAATTTGTTAGACTTTATCATTCTTAATAAGGTTTTTGTATAAGTTGCTTGCCTTGTTTCGTTAGTTCGGAAGAGAAACAAGTTGAGATGATCAATCAATATGTTTGCTAGACATACCGTTTGTTAATCACGTGGCACACTCGAAAACAAACTTTATGAGTTTATTAGACATTTCATGCTACTGGCAGAAGAAATCCAGAGAATAGTATACTACTCTTTTGACATTTTAACGAATAAATGTCGCAACCTGCATCAATTATTAGATGTAAAAAAAAGAATTTTGTGACAACATTATAAAAAACATTTTTCTATATTACACATTTTTGTACGGAAATATGACCTACAAACAACTCCATTGAGAAACGAGATTATTTCGGAGACTTCTTCAATCATTCTAATAGATTTATTCCTTTGTAATAGGATAAAATGTGTTATATTATACAATCTACTAATATTATAAATGCGATACCTTTGGGGGATAATTACTATACGGTTTAGAGTGTTTATCCCCAAAAGGTAATTTAGTGTGAATTTTGATGATAAAAATGATCAAATGTTTGTGTCTAAGCGCATCGCGATCAGGTCAAGAGGTGACAAATCACAATTTTAAAATCGCAGCGATTTTTGTCCCGTATGCGCGCATCGTTCTTTAAATGCATAATGCTGTAATTCAGCAAAGAAAATAATCGCTCAGGGAAAATCTGTAATGCATGCTTACACTTTTTGCGTGTCAATAAAATCTCGCAGCAATAAATAGTACATTACTGCAGCGGCCAGCAATAGAGGCATTGACGGACGAACGTGTACATGTGGGCCGAGGCGAAGCCGAGCCACACATACGTCTGTAAGTCCATCAATGCCTAGTTGTGGCCAAGGCTTGTATAGTACTTTTCTCAAATAATGCGGGGAAATTAAGCAGAACTTTTATTTGAAAATACAGTTATTGAATGTACAATTATTGAAATGTAAAGTGGACTTTTCAAACTCAATGACCAACAATGAACAAAATTTTTCACGCGCCAAAGGATTCGTTTGTTTTTTTTTTGCAACCCAGTTTGATATTTAAATAAAACTGATAAGTTGCCTCCTTGGTTTGCCATTTTTCGGAGCAACAAATCATTCCATTTTAAATACACGATAGATATGAATTTACATGTATAATTATTTGGCCGCTAAAACACGACAGATATGGATGTTCATACTTTTTGGGCCGGCCGCTGCTCGCATATGTTTGGCCAGTACAGCAATTTCGATTTATTTCGAAGAAGGTTGTCAAAATAATGCTCAAATTTCCAAGCATGTTTGAGAAAAATAAATTGTAGTGCTAGCTGCTGCTAAACTGGAAATTTCGTTTTTTTTTTCAGCCCTATCAGCCTTCTGACATCAAGCGACGAGGACGATGTCATACTCCAAGAACCCCATATAGACACGGTGGAGGTTTCCGACGAGACCGACGAAGATGACGTGCCGTTAGTCCGACTAGTCAACCCCAGCTCTAAGACGGGCAGCTTGACTAATGGTATATCACCGATGGACCTCTTCCTGTACATCTGCCTCGAGTGCCCTTTTAAGACTAAGGATAAGTGAGTGCAATTCCGACTAATTGACCTCAGGTCTGAGTCCAGGTAGCTTCGGCAACTACAGCACACTGAGGGATGTGTCTTACACGTGAAGTTCTTGGTTTGGATCCATTGTAACTGATGGTTAGTAAAGGTAGGAGAGTTATTAAGCTATTATTGTCGGACACGCCCTCCACTATACGACGAACTCAAGAGTGTGGCTTGTGCCGATCCTGATTAATTCCAACTACCCGGGACTACCGAGTCATTGACCCCATTGTAGTAGCGCTTAGTTAATAGAAATCTACCAGGTGTGTAACGCAAGGGTTGAGAACCCACCAAAGTTCTCACTTTCCTCAAATAATCTCAAGTTGAGGCCCAGGCTTAATTCTGCCATGTACAAATGTATATTTTAATTTCATATATTCATATACATTTATGTGATGCTTCTATGGTGAAGTAAAACTTCGTGAAGCAACCTATATATATACCTACGAAGAAATTCATCCATCCATTCAAATTAAGACATCCATTTTGTAATAGGCCAGCGTGGTTGACTAATGGCCGTTTTCACCAACTTTGTCTTAGCTTAGGCGACTCCTAAGAGACATGCTGTCTCACTCTTTTCAGTTAATACAAAAAGTGACAGCATGTCACTTAGGTGTCGCCTAAGCTAAGACAAGGTTGGTGAAAACGGCCATAATACCTTTAATTGCCCTAACGAAGTTGAAGAAGTTAGGTAAGAAGTTGTAAAAGTTACCAGTCACAAGTTGATATCATATTTGCGTGAAGTTGCAGATTTGCGGCTAATCTCACAAGAACCACACGTACTGTCTGCAGCAAAACCAACAGTTGAACTACGAAAACAGCTTTTATTGCATAAGGTATAAAAGCGGTCTCAAGGTGAACGTATATAATCTGACTTGTAGCCGTGTATACTATGGGTGATTGTAAGTTACCATCAATTGGGCAGTCAGTTTGTTTCTCAATATGGAGCTCTAAAAAAATCTTCTGTGGCAAACATCAGGCTGTAGGTAATCTATAAAGAGGCCATAATGTTGTGTAACTCTACGTTTATAAACCCAGCCAGGGGTGATTTTGTCGTTTGTGCATACATTGTACAATGAAAGATAAAAATGGTGGAAGAAGTATGAAAGTAATTTTGTATGAGAGCTATTGTCCCCGAACTAACAAAAACAAATTACGTCACCTATGATCTCTACATTATGATCAATGCAAGACTTACTTTATATATCTATATGTTTCATTTAAATTAATATTTTAACATATCAACTTTAATCCTGAAGTAACACAGATTATAATTGAAAAACATAAATTACTAAAAGTCTGTTCTTACCATGATAATAAAGAAAAATGTTATAATATAACACTTAATTCTGTTTAGATAATGGTACGGAATCCTTCCTACCCAATTCTGACTAACAGTTACG
Organism: Scirpophaga incertulas; assembly: GCA_036419045.1. Classification (NCBI taxonomy): domain Eukaryota; kingdom Metazoa; phylum Arthropoda; class Insecta; order Lepidoptera; family Crambidae; genus Scirpophaga; species Scirpophaga incertulas. Next base: position 8,138,320 of record CM071636.1, read on the forward strand.
GTAATGGTTTTTTATGCTTCGTGCATAGCACCTTACTTACGAGTGTTATTTTAGGATATTCTTCCCATGAATGATGAACGGCCAAAGACAGCGTTTCGTCATGGTCATGGTCAATACATGCATTTACTTATCACCAGTGACTGTTTTGTAATAATGAATAACACTGTTGTGTTATTTTCCTATAACTGTTATTGTAAACTGTTGTCTGTTATCCGGTTATATTGCTGTTTTGGCAAATGTTGTTGAGTACAATTGTTATTGTTATTATAGCTAGCTTAGTTATTCTTAACAATGATATGGCTTAGGACTGTTAGAATATTAGGCAGTAATTTAAATAATTTAAAACTAATTACCTTATCAATATATTTTTCTGGCGTATTTAATTTGTTAGTTACATTCAATGTTTACATTATTGACTTATTGCAACGAATAATTTAATTTGCATACGCGTGATCGCACAACAGCAAATAATGCGTGACTAAAAAAATGACAAAGGTTTAGGCACCAGCAAGCCGGCAACAGTTTACCTAATTGTTATTTCAAATCACACTGGAAACTAATATGAGTCTAATTGTCATACGAGCGAAGGTACAAAATTGTGAATTTGGTATTAGTAAAATGACTATAAGAAATAAACAAATAGGAACATTATTTCCTTGTGAGAAAAGTTAATATTATAAGAATAAGCAGTCAGGCAACAGAGCGAGAGCTTTGAACGGTTAGCTTTCTCTCGCTCACACTTGTAGCTTGTAGTACAGTCATACTCGCTCGCTCCGTGCCGCACACACGCAAGTGGCAACAACAACAATGCGACTAGGCGATAATTTTGTCAACAGCAACAGCAGGATAACAGTATAAGCCGTTGTTAAATAACGTGTTATTCTTACGGGAAAATAATTCATTATATTATCTGTTATTGAAATAACGACCATTACTACTTATCACGAACTGTTCCAGACCCTCCATGCTCAAACACCGTGAAGATCACACCAAGGTGTTGCTGATGTGTCCGCTGTGCGGATACATGACTGCAAGTGAGAGCCAACTCTCCAAGCACAAGCGACAGCACAAGGGCAAGAAGTTTGCATGCAAACATTGCAACTACAGAGCCAAGTATAAGATGAGTCTGAAGTATCATATGAAGTCGCACAATGTGAAACGGTTAAAGTGTAATAATTGTGACTTCCAATCAGAATTTGAAAGTGAAGTGTTAAGTCATTCCGCGTTGTGTACTAGGTTTAGTGATTCTGAGGACAATTCAATTAATAGGACAAATGAAAGAAAAACGTTTGTATGCCCACTGTGTTTTTATTCATCAGATAAAGCATTAAATCTGCGTAGACACCATAAAAGGATGCACAAAACCAATGCTGAAGATTCTGACTATGAACCCTGTGAACCGTGAGTTTATATATATATTTTTTTATAATTATACTCATAGCGTTATCAATTTTGAATGATTGTAATATGAGGAATTTTCAATGTTTGTACTGTGAGCGGAAAAATAAATATATAGTTTAATTATTATATTTTAATCACATTTATTTGCAAATACAGGTTGTTAAAACCAGTACTATTCTATATTTAGCCTCATGACATGCAAATACATAATAAAACTAGTCAATCACTTATTACCTAGTTACCATCAAATTTACCTTTCACCATTAAAAAAAATATAAAATCTAATTTTAATTAGCTATATAATACTGTAGATGACTTTGCTAGTATCATAGCAGAAATAAAAACTGAAATCAAATATAATACCTAACTCTTTTCTTTTAATATTCTCACACATGCTACTGGATAAATGTGAAAACCAAATTTAAATTTGTATGCACTTTTAACCATTTATATTTTAAATATTTGTGGTTGATAATAATAAAAAAAGGCTTGGATAAAGGCTATATTTAATGTTACTTTTAATTTCGTTTTACTAATGATATTTATAAATAATAAGTAGAGTTTTTTTTTATTTCAATAGCACATTATCTGTGTATAGTTATGACATTAAATTCTTGCATCATGTATTTACAGTGAACTGGAGAATCATTCCATGCTGAGCCAAAAGTCTGGTAAAAGGAAATTGGTAAATAACAGTAAATGCAGTGGTAAGAAAAAGAAGCATTTGTGCACCATATGCGAATATTCCACTAACAAACCCTCGGATCTACGGAGGCACAGTCGAACCCATCGGAATCATAACAATGCATAGATCTCGGACTGATAATTTCTTATATTTGTAGAAGAATTCTTATAATGTTCTAGTTGCTTGGTATTTTTGTTCAATATGAAGCATGTTTTACCCAGTATATCAAAATGATTGGGTACTTCTGGCTTGAAACATAAGCGTGTTAATTTGGATATCTAAGTGTCGATATTCTCTTTTGTAACTGTCATCACAATCTATTTATGTATATATATATGTACATTATAGAATACTTTTTATGTGAATAGGTTTATGATAAGTATTTTATAATAATAATATTAGAGTGAATACTTTGATTAGAATATTCCATAAAGGATTTAATCTTGAATCTTTTATTTTTTTGATATATTTATTTATAAGTCCACCTCAAATTATGCATTATAAAGTCTGCTAAGAATGATGTATTTTAATAAATATGTCATGTTATTGCAAATAACATGTATATCGGAATGTGCAAATAAAATGGCTTCGTTTTATTCTTTTTGATGATGTTTTATTATATAGTCCACTTCAGTATAAAAAGCAATGTAAACAATATTTTCTATTTTTTAATATTATTAAGTAAACTTTGTTAAGTTGCATAAACTATTATAATCGTTTTATTTATTTAACGACATTTTAAAATATTTTATTATGTAGGTAAAGATTTTTATCAAAGTTCAGTAGGTTACATAATTTACTTTTTTATATTTTTAGATTAGAAATTGGTATCTAATATATTCAAATTATTGCTGATAATAAGTGTGTATTAAAAATAAACTTCCATTTAATGTATATTTATACAATAATTTGTAAGAGATGATAAGCTCAAGTCCGTTCGTGTATGGAATACTGCTGTCATCTTTGGGACGGTTCTGCTAAATACCAACTGGCTGACTCAATCGAGAAACGTGCTAGGAAGCTCATTGGTGACTCACGTCTAGTAGAGACTAAACTGCAGAGCCTCGATCACCGACTCAAGGTAGCCTCTATGGCCATCTTTTATCAGATGCATTTCGGAGAGTGTGCGATGGAATTGCACAATTTGATTCCAGCATCTCCATTCCGCCTCGGGGGAACTAGACGGCGGTTGGGCTTCCACCCTCAGTGCCTGATTAACCCTTAGGCTAATTAGGCTGCAGCCTAGGGCGCGAGAATCGGGGGGCGGACAATTAATTTTGAAATTTAAGAAAACGCGCGTAAAACAAACCCTGATTTGACTGGAATCGATTCTTTTTAGGCCGACCGTAACACACTTGGCGGGGGCGCGTTCTTACAATTAGCATAGGGCGGTCAGAACTCACGATCAGTCGCTGTCCACCCTTATGTTGTTGATATACCACCTATACGCACTAAGCGTGTCGCTTCTACTTTCATAATGCGCACAGCAAAGGAGTGGAATTCCCTCCCGACGGATATTTTCCCTGATAAATACAATCTGGGCCTTTTCAAGGCAAGAGTGAATTGGCACTATCTGGACAGTCGTGGACCATCTTCGGCCTCATCGTCACGATGGACATTATGGGACAGCCATTTGGCCTCGATCAGGTGAGATCGAGGCCAAATGGCTGTCCATAATACAATATATATATATATATATATATATATATATATATATAATATATATATATATATATATAAATATGACTTATAATAATACAAAATCAAATCAAAATTAAATAAAAAAACTATAAAAATGGTTAACCTGTAGTTGCTTTATTTTATTGAAACTGACATCTAACAAGTTTAGTTACTCATTCTCGAAATATCAAACTTGGGAGATACCTAGTAATTTAACCCCTTTCACATACTGTGCTCTTTTAATAATATGTAATTTTTACGTGGTTATCTGCCCGTCTAATTTGTTTGATGTTAGAAATTCCTCGCTATTTCATAAAACGTAGCCATTTGACAACTGATTAGTTATAAATATATAATGATGTACTTACTCAACTGAATCAACATTTTCAGTTTTATTTTCTCTTGCATAATGTTTTACATGTGTTAAGTTATATTTATTTATTAAAGTGGTGTGTGTTGTTTAATTATAATTTAAAAATTAAGAATTTATATCTATAGGCTATAGGCTTATTGTGATGACTTCTATTGGAAACATACCATGTTTTTAATAAAGTGTGATAATTGTACATAATTGTGATGTGTGTAATTCTGAACAAATTAAATATCGTATGTCACATATACACAATGTCAGACATATATTGGTTTGGCCTTAAACAATTTTTGTAATCTATATTTACAACCTTATTAAAAACAATTGAATAATCTTGTTCAATTTGAAAATTGAAATTCAATTACTAGATAATTGTGGAATGTACAGCATTAGATAAAAATAATGGACGGCTACTCAGATTTAATTTAAAAATTTTCTTCTCCCTTAGATTGATTATATTCAACCTTTACAGATGAACAAAATGGTTTTATTCCATGTTAAAACATTTCATCTTTAAGTATATGGTTAATTGATTACTATCAAAATTTATTTCATTGTAATTTAATGACAGTAATGCAGATAGCAGGCTGATCTCTTGATTTTTCTTCCCTCGTTCAAGCTTTTCCTTCTTCTTTCTTTCTTTCTTTCTAATCTTTGTTTTGCGTGCCTCTTCTTTTTGCAAAATTAACATATAACATTTTTCTTTGCAAGATAAAAAGTCTTATTGCATTAATTTCTAGATTTCATTTATCCCATTTCAACAGACTCGCCAACAACTTCTTTGTCGCGTCCAAGTTTACACCTATATTTTTATTTATTTAAAAATCTATTGTACCTTACAAACTGTGTTTGTACACATGTCGGACTATTTAATACTATATAAAATTGTCTACCAGTTCATCATTGGGCGCTGCTTTCCAGATTGCATTATAGTAATTTACATTTTAATTATTCTAGAACATACGAGGGCGGCACTGAACATTTCAGGAATCAAGGAAGCTTGCTTTTCAAAGTATATTCCGCGAAATTTGGCACATTTTCCATACGATGGAACTAATCATTCCAATTGGAAGTTGGGGTCTCCAAAATGGCCGTTTTGTAGGCGTCCACAGCTTCTACATGTGATGCAAATCTCTGACCACTCAATTTTTTCTTTATTTTATGGAAAGTATACAAATCATTAGGGATGATGCGGCGGTTGCAGTTCTCTTTACGGAGTTCAGAAACGACCTGTGGCAAACAAATGTTAGCATACCATTCTGTATTAACCGTTCTTTGTCCGTCAAGAGGAATAGTCGATACATGGCCGGTTTTGGAGACAAACGTGGCCATAATTTTTTTTGCAACACTCCGTGAACGAACAATTTTTTTTGGCTTTAATTCGTTTGCAAACACCCAAATTCGTGACTGGTATTTTTGTTTCGGGATCCTGCGTGGAATCTTTCGAGAGCTCTGACGTACCAAGTAACGCGAGACGCTTTTTGTTCTTCACGGAGCGAATGTGGTATCTATTGGGAAAACAACTTTTTTACACCTAATTGTTCATGAAAGATTATTTGTATTTGACTCATGCAAATGTCTAAAGTTGCCTGAATTTGGCAGTATGTCACACGTCGATCTTCCTCAAACAGTTTACGCACAGCATCAACGTTTTCTTGGGTGACTACAGGTTTTGGACGACTTTGACGGGGATTATCACTGAGCTTGACACGTCTACGTTGAAATTCAGCAAACCAGCGATAAATTGTGGTTTCGGATGGGGTTTTCATCACCAAATGCAGAAAGCATGCGATCAACACACTGTTTTTGTGTTAAACCACTTCGAAAGTCATAATAAATCATCGCTCTTGTATTTTCTCAGTCAATTCCATTTTCTCAACGACTAAACAAGTTTAACAAGACCTTGTCAGAAGATCGAGAAGTTTTATAAGCAAATAAATGGTATTCGATTTTTAAAACCAAGGAGATTTCAATTAAAAAGATTTATATATGACAGGAATAGTGGAAATATTGCATTCCCGATACTTTTAGTGCAGCCCTCGTATTAACATTATCAATTGAAAAATATATAACAGCTCTACCGACGTTCACGCATACACAAAATATTAATATACCCACCTGACATGAAACTAATATATTACTATAATTTAACGACAGGTTTAGTGCAGCATTCTCACAACGGTCATTTTGTAAGACCTACAAAAAATTTGTTTCAGTCTGGGTGTTTATGATAATTTTATATAAAAAATACAACGGTTGCATGAAATAAACATTTAAATTTTTGATTTTAAATACTTCGCACGGGTATGTGAAAAAAAAGTATTGCGTACAAAAATAATAATTTATTACTAGGTAGGTAATACATTAGCAGACGGAAGGCTTGTGCACTGCAACGCGGCACACCACTGCTTTGAGATTCGTGAAAGCTTCCTCCTGGATAGCCTGGTCGAATTTCTGTAACAAATTAGTTTATTTTACGTTATTTTTTATATGGTACAGATATGTTATTACGATTAAAATTATTTACATTAATTTTACTCGTTAGTTTAGAGTCAACCATACGATTGGTATAGAATTAGAATATTTTCTAATTATACATTTTCGGGGAGTTTTAGGTTGCGAATTCAGGATTTCCCAACATAATTGAGTACATTTATCTGACGTACCTAAGAAACTCAACATACGCGTACTTGCATTGCAATAGTGAGCCAGGACATTAATAAATTATTTACTTGCATAGGAATAAGGATAAGGAAAATACATATCAAGTACTTGTTATCAAAATCATTGTGGTACTTATTAGTTATGGAGTTAAGATTAATTTATTAAAATATACTTTGCTGCTATTTTACTAGTTTGAACTTATAATATTGACTTTGATATATCTTGATAATTATTATTTTTTTAAATTTATTTCATTATTTTGTACACTTTTTTTTTACAAAATTGCTTTGTCCTTCCGGTTACCGGTTAAGTTGAAATTTTGTATGCATGTGTAAAGCAGAAGACAACGCAAAATTATTATTACATGGAGCTGGTCTGATGATGGACCTGTCAAACGTAGAAGCACGGTATTTGTAAATACCCAAACCTATCAAGTCTGAACTCGTTTGATCCGGACTGGAAGGTGACCATAGGAGCTCAGTAATTTAGCGATACAACAACGTCGAGTTTGATTCGTCTTGATGGGTGGGACCGTTTTGAAGAGTGACGAGTGGTAGTTAGGTGGATGTGAATATGCGATTACCTCTAGAGATGTTCTTACAGAAACGATTCAGTGAGTCGTTTCTTCCAAGTGATTCACTGATTCAAATCTCTAACAGCGCTTCAAATGAAACATTCGCTCAATTGCATCTTGGTTTCAATCGGCACGCGGCGCTCGCACGTTTTAGATAAGTAAATAGTTCAGAATCGGAGCGCTTCGGATCACGTCGCTCAATTGCATCTTGGTTACGTGACGCTTACACGATTGACAATGTCAATAGGGTATTACAGTCTAATTCAAAAAGTGTTTTAATTTAATCTGTTATTGATAAAATACCACAAAAAAATATAAATACATTTTTTTTATTCCAATTATTTCATAAAAACGTGTTTTAATTTTACAATTCAAAGGGCGCGAAAACGCCAATTCTCAGGCCGCCATGTCTGTGACGTCACGGGCATTGTAAACATTACGCTTCGCTGAAAGAAATAAACATATTTTCGAAATAAATAATGAGTTCTAGTGGCTATAGTCCTTATCATTGGTGTCTTGTGTCTGAATATAAGAATACAAGTGTTAAAACACCGGAAAAGTTATGGATACAAGTGCCAACAGATTTAAAAATGAGAAATACGTGGTTGAAATTAGCACGAAGAGATCCAAAGTCATTGTCCACAAAAACGAAATACTATTTTTGTGAGGATCATTTCGATGTAAGTATGCAGTTTAATAGCTCATATAAACATGTGAAAATAAATTCTTGTCATTACAAAACTAATATTTTATAGGTTATATTTTTCTGAAAGGAAATTTTAGGTTATAATACCTATGATCGCAAAATAAAGCATAATCGTAAAGTTTTGTTGTTATTAAAGGAAAGTTTGTAGTAGGTATATTAATACTTACATAGATGTTTTGACATTTCTTAATTCCGCAGAACAGAAGTCGGGATTGCAAGCGAAGAATTTCGCCACCATCAATGTATTTATTCGTGGAAGATTAGTACTTTCTGCTTTTACAAAGCCGTCTTCCATGGTCAATATATATAGTATAGGTGCAGAATATCAAGAAACGTGATAGTAATAACTGAGAAACTTCGTTAATCTAATAAATTACACAGTAGACATGTACAACAAAAACCGAGGTTGTTTATTTACAAGTCCAGTGACGTCACAGCGAATGCAAACATGGCGTACAGCGTTTTTGACATTCGAAGCACAGATAAAAAAACTTGTATTTTCAAATTGAAATATTTAATTTATTTTGCAGTTTTATGAATAGAAATTAATATTTTTCGTTTGTTTTTTCATAAATGAACTATAAAAACATAAATTTAGATTTTATTTTTCATAGTGCGTAATACCCTATTGTATGAATGACTGAACTTCAGAGTCAATCAAATGAATGATTCAATATCAATATTTATATAAGTGTATCTGTATCATATATCAGAATATTTGTATCAGTGACTCTGAACCGATTTAATCGGTTTATTTATTAAGGCACATTAAACAGATTACTATCATTATAAAATAGACATAGACATAACTTTATTTGCAACCTTGACACAATATAAACCAGAACATTATCCAAAATACGTAGGTAACATTGTGCCCTAGTAGCAAACAGGTCTCGGCTCAGCGTTGTGCTTCACATAGTGCGAAGCGCTGATATTTTGCCGAAACCCTTTGAGAGGGTAAGTAAACCAGACAGCAGACACACAGAGAGAAACAGACAAACCTAAGCATACATATTACATTAATAAATAAAGCGCAATACGTGAATGTAGACAGATAATATTAATATATATATATACACACATGCATACATATACACATACATACATATATACACATACAGATACATATTTCCCAATTAGCCATCAGCATACAAATGGAGAGTCAGCATATCTATCAGGCAAACCAGTTCTTTGTTTTTGTAACACATGTTTTTTAATTTTTTTTTTAAACGTAGATTTACACTTCAGTTGTTGGTTGCCTGATAGCGAAAACTTCCCCTAAACGCCGCAGTCTTATGTTGCTGATACGACAGTAGAAATCTAGTTGGTCTTCTCGAATACCCATATTTTGCAGGTAGGCTGAGTTTAGCATACAAATATTCGGGTTGTTGGTTCATTAAAATATCATGAACCAAGCATCCCATATGTACCAGTCTCCGTGAGTTTAAGTTTAATATACCTGGGGTTTAATAAAACATAAACAGATATCAATACTTATAGACTAGATAGTAACCCAAGACAAATGCGCACATATAGGTCAGAACAAAGTAATATTACGAGAAAAAAAAATGTAACTACATACACAAAAATTCAAAATGAACGACACAATTCTACAAACAAAAACACTCACCAATAGTCAAAGAAATATACACCATGACAAACAAATATTTAAATTAAAAGCAAAAAAATAAAAAACAGTGGTAATTAAAATTTACAGCTTTGAACTATTTAATTAAAATCTAACTTAAGGACGGCTGACCTAAAACTGACCAACTTATCATCAAAGACATAAAGATCATCATGGGTAGATATCTCATTATACAATCTGCACATAATGGGATTATAATATGAGGTATTGTTTCTATAAGCCTGCAGACGGAATGCTTGTGGTTTTCGACAAACCATGCGCGTGTTCAAATTAAGGGCTACGAGAAGCGAAGGAGATTAAAAATTGTGGAGATATACACTCACAGGCACAATTAACCGCACACCTCGTTTTGCGTTGAATTTGCGGAAATTCCCGCGGAATAGCCCAAATTTCATGGGATGATAAGTTGAAAACAATCATCAAGGTAAACTTAAAGACAAGAAGACTTAAATCACGTTGTTTATTCACGAGTACACAAAAGAAAACGATTTTGAACAAAATTTTGTCAAAAATTGGTAATTTTAAATTTTGAAAATTTTTTTAATATTTAATAATGGGTGTTGCCGCCACGGGCTCTAATGAATTCTTGGAGCCGGTTTGGTAATCCATCCATAATGTCCTGGATGTCCGATTGGGGAATATTGTGCCATTCCTCTATCGCAGCCGTCTTGAGCTCCCTCAAGGTCGTAGGTGCTGGTACTCTTGCTCGTATGCGTCTTTTTAGCTTGTCCCAAATGTGTTCAATTGGATTGAGGTCGGGACTGCGTGCAGGCCAAGGTAGAACTTGAATCCCGACCTCATTAAGATAATCAGTGACTGATCTTGCCGTATGGCAACGTGCATTGTCATGCCCTGGCTGCATCAGTCGCATCCAGCGGCGTTTTTTAGATTTAAAAACGATGAACAATCACTTTAAAGTCAAATTGAATAATATTGATCCACTACGGCAAAAACAAACAAGGATTGTCTAACAACGACTAAATTCGACAAATGATTCGGTGACACAATCTTATGCAACAAAATGAGGGTATACGTATTTATTTTATTGCTGAAGTACCCACTTGACAAAAAATAAAAGTGTGCATAAACCATAGTTAACGTAAACAAACAGGGTGACGAGAAATATCGGTGGGCGGTTAAATATGCCTGTGAGTGTATTAGGTCTGTTTGCTTACGCCTATGTACAAGTGATGTACATTTCATCAACATTTCAATCGGTTCAGTCACTGATACAAATGAAGCACTTTATTGATTCGAATCTTTGTACAGATCCGGATACAAATGATCCAATCTCAACAAAGATACGTTTTGTTGATGACTGACCTCGTTGATGACGATGGTGGGCACGAAGCCGAGCGGCCGCTGCAGCTTGTCGGACTTGTCGCCGAGCGCGGCCAGCAGCTCCGCGCCCGCGGCGCCGCCCGCGCAGCGCGCCACGCGCGACGCCGCCTCCGCGCCCGCCTTGCCCGCGCACTGCAACCGGCACCACGTGTAATCCGCAACCAGAGATGTGAATTATTTGAAATACATGGTATATTTCAAATGCAAATACAAAGTGCAAAATACCCATTTTTATTTTATATTTGAAATACTTTTTTCTAAATGTATTTTGTATTTTATTTGAAATACTCAATATAAATATTTAGTATTTATAAAATACAAAATAGTTTCGTTGCAGTTTTAATTAATTTTTACAATTTTTCATTCTTAAATCCATGATTTCCTTATTTATGAACGCACTGATCGTGATCGTAGGGTTGTCATTGTCATTTGTCAACTAGAACAATAATGCCAACATTTAGGCCCCATAGGCGGAACATGAAAGATTTATAGTTTTAAAATCAGTTCAATAAATAAAACTGGTTATGCTTAACAATGTATTTTATTTTCAAAACCTATTTTAAAAATACGTATTTTGCATTTTGTATTTAAATACTTTTATTCAAAACTATTTTGTATTTCTATTTGAAATAGTGCTAGCAACTATGCATTTGCATTTTGTATTTAAATACTTTTACTAAACTATTTTTCACATCTCTGTCGGCAACACATTTAAACAAAATCCAACTAATTTCATCTTAATTTTTAAAAAATATAGTCTTAATATACTAATATTATAAAGCTGAAAAGTGTGTTTCGTAATAATTATAATTTACAAAATACAAAAATATTTATTTCATCAACTTAGGTCTATATACAAATATAATTTGTGGCTGGAGCTTCCATTTAAGCAAAAGATTTGCTTGTGCTAGGAAAACTTGTGCTAGGTTGTTTGAACGCGCTAATCTCAGGAACTCCTGGTTCGAATAGATAAATTCTTTTTTTATTGAATAGACCATTTATCGAGGAAGGCTTTAGGCTACATAACATCCCGCTGCGACTAATAGGAGCGAAGAAATAATGGAAAATGTAGAAAAAATGGTAAAAATTTGAGGGCTTCCGTTGCGTGCGCTGCGAAAATGGTTCAAGATACCAAAATATAAATATGTGTGAAAGAATTATTCCTCTTGAAGTGATCTAAGGTTAACTCACTAGAATCGTTTTATGGTAATCAAATTTGTATATGTCGCGATCGCGTCGTTGTCAAGATCGGGATGCGGAGAAAACCAATATGTTCTGCCAAAAGAAAATAAAAATATAATTTACGCAGAAGCATTTTAAAATAATTGTGGTCTTATAAAAACATAAAACTAAATTGTTTAAGTTAATAAAAATTGCCGCGGACAAAATCGTGGGTAACAGCTGAGGTGAGGGAGGTTGTTTAAAAAACTAAATATGATGCTCAAAATATAAGTATATAATGTCGTACAAAAAAAAACACTCCAGAATACTTTTTATGTAAACAACTATATAATGAAAATTTTATTAACATAAAATTAACATACATAAGTTTATAAATGTTAAGTTATAAAAGTGAACTTATCTCAAATAGATTTATTCCAGCCGGCGTATGACAGTGTAGGAAAGATGAAAGTGAAAAAGAGGTGAAAGATATATTACGTTAAAAGACGTAAAATACAACAGATAGCAACTGACGAAAACAATTTACAAGACAAATGTGAATGGGCGAGTTGGTACAGGACGGCCTAGACGGATATAATTGGATCAAATAGGAGAATGGAAGGACTGAAGGAAGGTCAGGAGACCTATTTTTGAATTACGAATGTGATTTTGAAATCACGGTGACTTTGAAATCACGGATTCCTAAACATCCAATTTTTGAAAGTCGATCGCAGCGCTGCCAACATAGATAAAGTACACACATAAATGTAAGAGTTCGGTTCCACGCAGAATGTAGCCGCTGCCGGTTATTGCCGGCTTAACCATCATGGTTATTATATATATATAATATATATATATATATAATATATATGCTACATTATATATATATATATATATTCTACAAACAAAACACAGATAACATTTCCACAAGTATGTGACTTGATTTCGAGTGGGTGAGGGCACTCGTAATGAAATCACACCTGTGACTAAGGTAGTCACATCAGTGATATTCAAAAATAAGAATTATTGAAAATCGGTGATTATTAGTCACATCGGTGATTTCGAAGTCGCATTCGTAATTCAAAAATAGGTCTCCAGGTCAAGAGTAGATACTTGTAACCGATATGCGTGCATGAAAATATTAATGACATTCGAGAAAGCTAGGGATGTATGCTTGGATCATAACAAGTGAGAAACTGGATCTCTGTCAACCTCCATGGGAAAGAGAGTGAGTATATGTAGGTATGTACATATAAAGTGGTCGCAAAAAGCTATTTTTTTGGGTAAAATATATTTTGAAAGACTGTGAGTACAAATTTACACGGATTTAGACAGGTTTTGAAGAAAAAGGGGGCGTGGCTGTGTTATGGACACGGCCGTTTGTTGTACGTGAATACGTCTCGTAACGGGTAATAGTACGCAGCAAAATGGCCTTCAAATTGGCGGGGCTCCCCCTCCACCGCGCGCGATGTGTTACAGTCTTTACTGGGCGTAATAAATTCTTTGATCCTTTAGCTATCCAGTGGTGTAATTGGAATTTGGATGGGGATGATAGATATGTAGCTACAACACTAAACTGTATCCCCCGATTTTGTTATCATTCGATTTTTTGATTTGCGTCCCTATGGAAGCAATTTTAAAGACGTATTCACGTCAAAAAATATGTATATAAAATAATACGTATAACTATGTGCAATCCGCTCAAATCGCGAGACCTTACTTAGCCTATGCCTTTCGTCTCATTTGTATACAAATCCGTGAATATTCCCTAAAACTTAACACATAACCATAAGATAAACAAAATTAAAATAAGTGCTAAGGAGATTAATAAATCTGTAGTTTATACCGTCTCCAAGGCTTTGTCCGGCTGGTTCTGTCGCATCAGGCAAATGATCATCTCCATCTTATCCGGATCTTGGAGGGTGCGATCCTTCAGAATGCAGGCCTGGACCTGGTTGAATAAAATGGTGTACATTATCCTTACTAATATTATAAATCGGAAAGTGAGTTTGTTTGTTTGTTCCGCTTTCACGCCGTAATTACTGAACCGATTGCTTTGAAATTTTGCAGACGTAAAGATAAAAGTCCGGATTAAATAATAGTCTATTTATCCCGTAAAAATCGACAGATCCCATGGGATGCGCAATAAAGGTTTCGCTCAAAAACTACTGCACAGATTTTCATCAATAGATAGAATGATTCTTGAGCAAGGTTTTGCGTTATTTTAGTCCCACGGGTAACGCGATAAAACCTTCGCGCCATAAATCGACTTCCGCGCATATGTAGCCGTGGGAAAAAGCTATCCTTAACCCTCTATAGAACCAATCCCGAAATCCACGCAGGCGAAGCCGCGGGCAGAAAGCTAGTTTATATAAAGGTTATTTATATAAAGGGCGTAAAAGTCGGACACCGCAGCGTCCAGTCCATATTGGCAGAGGACACGTAGACCGCGACATGTCCTAAGCGACCCCCCTAATCAATTAACGCAGGACCTTCTAGACCTGCAAGCGGCGGCGTCTGAGCCGTCGCCTCCCTTGTCACCCCCTAACCGGCAGCCTTCTGCTTAGCCACGTGTAGGTTCCCGTCAATACAGGCCGGTCCCACTTTGGAGAACCGTGCCTCTTCTAGCGCTTATGCCCTCTCCATGGGGCAGCGCTAACCGTACCTCTCCTGAGCTGCGGCTCCCTTCCATATAAGCCAGTATAGTGACCCTAGGCCAAAGGACCAAAAGGCTTAGGCTGAGTTTAGTCGGTAGGTCGGTAGGTCGAGCCGCCTCGATTCACCAGGAGTCCGACATATATAATCAACGCATCCCGGCTTGCCTGTTGCGTTGGTCTCCATGACGGATTCTCAGCCTCCTCCTGAGGAAAAAAAAAGGACACCGCAGTCCTCCAGACGACTTGGTGAAGATAGCAGGAAGGCATTGGAAGCAGCGCAGCTCACACATACCGACCGGTGGGAGATCTTTGGGGGCCTATGTCCAGCAGTCTATTGACTGAAATGATGATGATTCATATAAAAAATCTTTAGCACTAATGTATGGACTATAAGAATATGATGATAGCAATATGTTAGTCGACTTTTATGACGATGATTGTAATGGACGACGATAACAAATTACGATATAGATGTGATGTATATTTTTTGTTATTCTAACATTTTATTGTTATTCAATACTCAATACTTTTATTGCAAACATTATGTACATTATATGATGCAGGTCTTAGGCATAGTTTAGTTTACATAATGACCCTGTTAGGGTATGGCAATATTGTACGCCGCTATTTATTTTATTCTATTGTCATCTTCATGTTATATATATTGTTTTGTCCATTAAATATTCGTCTAAGGTATTATAACACCTCTTGATTAATATATCTTTAAGTATTTTTGCAAATTTGATATCGTCTTCAATTTCTTTAATTTGCACAGGAAGCTTGTTAAATATTTTTACGGCCATCGAATATGGGCCTTTGCTATGTATTGCAATATTTGAGTGTGGCAAGATCAGTTTGTGTTTATGTATAGTTCTTTTTTGATAATTTCTTATATTAGGTACTTTTTGGAACAAATGTGGATTTTTTTTACAAATTTACATGATTCTAATATGAACATTGACACAACTGTTAATATTTTAAGTTTAATAATAAGTTTAATAAAGTAAGGTCTGTGGAAGTGTGGTATGTCTGAATTTCGTTGTTTGCTAGTATACGAATGCACTTTTTTAGGGCAATAAATAGATATTTTACGTGTACACTGTTACCCCAGAGGAGGAGTCACAGATGCGTTGCCGGCCTTTTAAAAGGGTATAAGGGGGGAAGGGGGGTTGGGCCTCCGGTACCCTCACTCACTCGGCGAAACACAGCGCAAGCGCTATTTCACGCCGGTTTTCTGTGAGGTCGTAGTATCACTCCGGTCGAGCCGACCCAATTCGTGCCGAAGCATGGCTCTCCCACGGTAAAAAAAAACTAATTTATAACGTGACAATATTAACATCATTTTATTTATAACAAAATGTATCAATAATCAACTTTTAATTTTAAATATCTACACTAATATTATGAAGTTGAAGAATTTGTTTGGTTGAACGAGATAATCTCAAACTGTACTGGTCAAAACTGAAAAAAAAAATTGAGTTGGATAGTTCATTTATTGAGGAAGGCTGTAGGCTGTCTAACATCACGCTACGACTAATACAAGCATGTCAATGGAAAATATTGCAAAACACATACAACATACACAAACAGGTACAAATACACACTATCATATGATAGTGCGTAATTCGTATGATTGTTTGAAACATTTCCTAATTAATTTTACCTTAATTTACCTTGTTACCATAGCACTCGTCAGGCCCATGGTGGCACAGGAACTGCCAATTGCCGTTTACCTTCTCATGCTGAAAAAAGAAGTACAAACACCACAGGTTAGATAGTTATATAACTCTATAAACTATAGTCTGGCCGCTGAAAGAATGTCCGTGTATGTAGAATAATAATAAAATAAGCTTACTTCATAAGAAGGTTTTAAAATATCGAGTTTTTTTTTTGATCCAAGATGTTGAAGAAAGAGTCTTTTTAGTAAGAGAGCTTAAAAGAAAAGTTGTTGACCAATCGAGACTATTAAATGTAAGGACGTCCCTTACCGTGCTCTTGCCATAAGGCACCAACTTGACCTTGACTGCCCCTCGGAAGTCGCGCCAGACAGGCGCCAGCTGCTCCGTGATGAAGCGTTTGCTGTCTGGGCAGAGGGACTCGTAGTACACGGCGATCTTCACCTGCACGAAACAACACGACATTGAGAAGGGGGATCATAAAAAGACCTGGCATTGGTTCCTTCTTACTATTACATGAACAACCCCCGTAGCTTGACCACCGAAACGCGATATGATACAGTTAATCAATTCGGAGTGACAAAATACAAAGGACAAGTCGCGACCGCTACGGCGACCCGGGATGGACCACGCCCCTTCCGTGGCCGGGGGGCGTCGTCGGTGGAGGGGACCGGGGGAGGTGGTAGCTTCCCCCGAGGAGGGCTCTAGAGAGGGGAGCGGAGGCTGGGGGTTCCCGGAAGTGGCCTTTGTGTTCCCGGGGGCTCCCTACATGCCTGAGGAAGGCCATCCCTGAGGTTTTTAGTGGGTAGGCCTCCCCCTTCTGGGGAGGAGAGCCCCACATACCCACATAACCCCGGCTCGCCACAGCCGGGGTATGCAATTTAATGCATTTTCCTCAGGGGAACAAAAAAAAAAAAAAAAGGTTAGCTCACTGTGTTAGGTTTGCGCCGATATTCGTAAAAAATAATATCACATACCTTTTCATCAGCTTTTTTGTTCTTGGCGAGAACACTGCAAGAGATCAGCACTAGGCAGAATACCAGCAAGCATTTCATTTTGTTCTGTAACAAGAGATTTACTAAAATAATTTATCTTTGACTTGTACTTAATTTATGATTTGTAAGATCTTCTTCAATCAACTAGGTAATCTATCCACAAGCACGCGTGCCTTATATACATGCTGATCAATATCATCCATATAGATCGGATTGCCAATTTATTCCCAATTTGATTTCAAGTGTGTCCTAATATAATATAGGGCAGCGCTGCCTTGCACCGTTATTAGAGGGCAAAGCTAAAACAAAAGTGCAGCACTTAATGCGTAAAAAGTAAGTAGGTCATCTTTACCTATACAGCCGGAGATATGTTCTGAAGATTCACTAAATCTTCACCGATGGGATAAAAATCATTGCAAAATAAATGTATTCTTTGACTGAATATATTGTACGTTGGAAAAGGTAACATTTTACCATACATTTCTAGACATATAATACAAGATTATGCGAAGAGCACGTACTGTCTGAGCTTATAAAGATGATGTGAGTAAAACATCAGAAGTAAACTAATTAAACCCATTCCAAACGACGTGGTAATGAACTAAAACAATAGGTAGCAACATCATTACAAATACCATATAAAAATTGTTTCCCATCTTAACAATTGATAATCGCTTTAAAAACCTAGTGTAGACCATGTTAATATCATTATGATCCCATTCACGCATTGTTGCGAAATACAGAGATCAACGAGGCCAATTAACGTTACGAGATTCACATGAAATCAATGTTTCATCATTGTTGTTATATTTTTTATCCTAAAATGTTATACAAAATTTAAACCAATGGTTGACCGTTACCAACAAAAACCATAAACTTCTCAATCGAAGACTATCTCTACACTATGATCGTATTCTAAAATTATATTTCAATTCAAATCGTTTGAGTTTGATTTCAGAATACAATCCCTAGTGGTAAAAGCCTATGGGAGTGTGACCCACACTCCCATATATTCTAAAACGTTTGATATTTAATAAATAATGATGATTATTAATTTTATAATGAGTCATATTTCATATTACTTACATTATTTGTGAATTCTGTGGTTAATGTCTTGGGTTAAAATACAGCAGCACAGATTTAGTGCATCGGAGCGGTTTTCTCACCGATGTTCCGCAAACGACTGCGCTTGATGGATCAAGTGATACACTTTTACCAAGATCGCCAGCGTCTCCCAAACTGTTTCGTTAAATAGTTTTAGGCTTTGACTGTCTCCCCTTCCATGAGACTATGGCATGGTGTGAAGCGGTGTACTAAATACAGGGTTTCATTCAACAACACTGGGTAATGAATTTTTTACTGCTCACTCGCAAAATGAAACGGGTTCCACTTCTATTGCAAATCCCATCTAATATTAATGTTGTCTATTGCGTTTTTAATTCAAGATTTTGACAAAATTTGGTATTGGGATAATTTTAATGTTTGAATGATACGGAAAATTAAAGATGGAGAATATTCCAGATAACACGGACTAAGCGTCGGCCGGTAACTTTTTTGCAGCATTTTGACAGTTTAATCCTGTGCAAGGGCAACAGACCAAGAAATTATCTATTTGTAAAAATATAATTTAAAAAAGGTATTTTTTCATGCTAATTTTATGTACAAAAGGTAATGTACATAGCCAGAGGAATTTTCTGCGAGTCTGTTGGTTCTGCAATCTGTTGGTCATGCAGAGACACTGTGTGGAAGATGAACTAAAAAGGTTCAAAACAATACACAAATATATAATTGCCTCAATCTCATTAGCGAAAATCTATATTCACGGTTAATACCTGCTCAGTGAGGCGAAATAAATAATCGATAAATAAATCACGAGACGTCAATGCATCAAAAACGTTATAAGAAAAATCGTCGAAAATGATAAGAATTGTTTGGGAACTTCTATGTTCACAGTTAATGCGTGCTGAGTGATGTGAAATAAGTAATTGATGAATCAACCATGAGACGGTAATGCATCTCAAACGCACGGTTGGTTACCTCTTCATATCCTGCCAGACGGGTGGCAAACATGCACACGGTTCACTTTGTTTCCCGACTTTTGTAGTTTGCTGATTAAATAATACAGTCGAGAGGCGGACAGTGAAGGAATATATTGGTATGAGTTGGCTTCTCACTATTATATATAATAAACAATGTAGAAGATCCTAACGAAGCATTTGTATAGTTGAAATGGAGCAAATTATAAGTGTTACCAAAAATAAACGTTTGGAAACCGCTTTTATATTTATGTATTAATTTTATTTATTATTATGACTAAGTAATTAGGCGGCAACGCCGGTGCCGTCTATAAAAATAAACTACGCTCATGTTTGATTTGTATATTATAAAATGCCTACTACCAGGAGTTTTCACTGTAATGAACAAACGATTAAATACCGGACTCTACAGGCTATTGCAACTTATTCCACTGTGGCATAGAATACTGAATAGTTATGACCGTGGGTACGGCCATTTCGGTGACTCTAATTAGCCTAATTAAGATAAGTTGTACGCTTCTTTATCACAGCCAAATATAGGAAAGAAATAAAATAGGTTTTTGTCAGTATATAATTTATGGTGTGTCTATGGTTTTTAATTCTTGTGCAATTACTTTTACTTCGACGTCGCATTGTGTGAGAAATGTATGTGTGAAGACAAGACTTTCTATTTACAAGTCCTGTTAGAGTTGTGCTATGAATATTAATAAGGACATAAATAAAAAGCAGGTGCCATGCTTTCTCTTTTCACCTTAGAAGGTAAATAATTGACTAAAGTAATGTGTTGAATTTGCACAAACAGTACAAAATTCAAAGCACCAACAAGGTATTAACAAACAGTTTTACTATCTACCTATCTACTTCCGTTTTGTTTACTTTTACACTCTTTTTGTTGTTTATGGTTTTTGGGTGGCCAAGCAAAAGGAAAAGTCGAAAAGAGCACAGTTTAACAGGCAGCAAATAAAGACAAAATTATAAATGAGTGCTTATGTGTTTCTAGCGAACTAAACCAACCCAAATACATCCAGGTTCATCCGTGGTTGTCCTATTTTGCACTATACGAGGTTATTTAAAATTGGCGTAAAGAGATGTAGTTGTGTATACCCATATGTACAAGGTACCTATGCTTCTTTAATGGGGGAAAGGCATCCCGCCTGTCTTGATCAACCTCACGCAAATGATTAGTAATCAAATGACCTTCGGTTATAACTAGGGTTGCCAGATGCCAGATTACACTAGATAAATTATAGAAATATTAAATTTATTTTTGTAATATTTTAGCAATAAAATAGGTCTAAGGTAAAAATCAACGTACTTGTCTACAAAGCCTATTACATACATACGAAGCAGTGTATTCTTTAAATGTTTAGGTCATATACCTCGGAACACTATATTATGTATTGTTTTTTAAAATCTAATAATAATATATAACATATGTATTATACAAATGTTTGTGAACAATATATAAAATTAATATGGCTTACACGAACAACTTAAAGTCAGCAACGGTGAGTCGGAATGGAATAATAAGATGTAGAAACCAGTTCGAAAAAATTCATTCAATACCAGAACTTCTCAGAACAGAATTCCTTGATATGGAACACCGCTATTCCGGTACAGTCCTGGATTTACCGGCCAGCTGGTAACCCTAGACATAACTAAACGATGGTTTTCTTTTGTAACAGAATTGTGTTTTACCAAGAAAGTAACATGTTATGTTGCAATTGTTGTATTGAAATTCCCTAGTCCGACATTGCGGTTCTGACATTGGTATTTGGCAAAATGGCGAATATTTATGCTTTTTACAAAAACTCGTCTCACTTTAGTTTATTGAAGATGTCAACACTATTATAATTTTAAGGGAAGCAATGTATTTATGTTACCGGAGGGGGCGCTGACTCCGCTACTCAGTTTATAACTTTTGCGGCTGTCAGCACTCAATTTTTGTATAATGTACCTATGTCTTATGTTCCCAATAAATATTTTTGTATTTTTTTGTATTTGTAACACGAAAAAATTGTTGACATAACTAGATATTAATATCTATGTCGTCGTAACAATAAATACATTGTTTCCACCATCACAACACATTAAGTATTTAAAATGATATTATGGGCAAACTTATTTACAATTACTACCCAAAGCGCTGCTAAGTGAGGTTTAAACATGGTTATTTATCACTATTTCCAGTATATAAATGTAGTTTAGTTAAAATTCACAAAAAATGTCACATTGCAATTGACACACATAACATCGTTTAAAAATAGAAAACTGGTCACATTAAAAAAGCAAATCTTACTGTTTTAACTACAAAACTCATTTTCTATAGTGTTTCTTAAGTTGTTGCGCTTTGAAATATGTTACCTAATTTCATGTAAAATAATAAAACGTTCTAAATGTTTTGTGTTACATGCCTACTAAATTAGAAAGAAAAGTTATATACCTACCTAATTTAATTAAAGATCGCGACGAACACTGCTATCAAAACTACATGCACACGAGACGTAGGTATATGTTATAATAATAATGACTATACCATTTCTAGAAAACGACCAACTTACTGTTTTAATTTTCTTGAGAAGCAACAAAACACACGACGTCATGTTTGTATTTCGAACACGTCAAAATTCTTTTTTCGATAAACAAATGAAACAAAGTCAATTATGCGGCATTTCTTCGTGATAACTGAAGCTATAGCAACTTGGTTCATTAACTTGACGTCTTGTAACTGATTATATCAGGTCAATACTGTCTCGTCTGTCAATAGATTACTATTAATAAACAAAATAAATGTTAAGATTGCGTTTTGCTTAGCTAGTTACGTTGCTTAGTTTAGCAATTCTTAGAACTTATTTATTGCAAGCTAGATAATAAAAAATCGAACAAATTGTGATATTTATTAAATATGCCAATATCATTAAATTATCAAGTATAAGAGACTTCATTCTAATGTTGAAGATTTTGTTAGAAGAACTGACGACTGTTGAGGCAAACCTGTCGAGTGGCAGGCATTTGCTGGGAAACAGCGTGGGTCTGCACCGTGTCCTCTTCTAAAAGCAGTCTCTGTCATACCCGGCCATAAGGAATAGGACCAAGGTTAAAAATCTAAGTTTAATCGGTAAGTCAGATCGGTCGGGCCGCCCCGATTAGTATGGAGTCCATCATAATCACCGCGGTACCTGACTGAGTTCGTGCTCTGTTCCTCGGTTCGTGCTCTTTGAGAGGATTCTCATTCGCTCTTAACTGAGAAAAAAGGCCAAGCGATAATTAGGTAAAGAAGGCGGTGAACGTTAGGAGCGCAGAATCAAACAGACTGGAGAAATTTAGATGTCTCCCGGCTGGAATGATGATGACGATGGCTCATTTCAACCGTGTATGTAAATTTTGAATAGGTATGTATAATACGACCAAATGAACCGTTTTGCTAACTTCAAAACTTCGCCTGTAGTTAATATTAGGTAGGTACAGTACCTAGGTACTGTACAGTATGCAGACGGCCATCTCCCGCGCCAAGGAGAGTGCGCGGGGGAGGAGATGCTGCAGGGCCTGGACGCAGACCTGTGGGGGCGCCCATTCAAGGCGGCAAGGGACCGGCTTCGTAGGCGTGGGGTACCCGTCGCGGAAACGATGGCCCCCGAGTTGCTTGACCGGGTCGTGGCCGGGCTGTTCCCCCCCGCCGAGGAGTTTACTCCGCCGGGCAGGCGCCCGGAATTGGCAAATGGGGGGGGGGGGCACGGTGGATCCTCCTCCTCCTCCAATCGGAGTTGAGGAGTTTGAGGTCGCCGCGGTCCGATTGAGGGGCAAGCGGACTGCGCCTGGCCCTGACGGGGTTCCGGCCTGTGTGGTGAACCTTGCGCTCGCGCACCTCGGCGAGAGGCTTAAGGAGCTGTTCGGGGTTTGTCTTCGCACCGGACAATTCCCCAAGGTGTGGAAGGACGGGGTCCTCTGCCTGCTGCGCAAGGAGGGCAGGCCTGCTGAGGACACGTCGGGACCCAGTGGCATGAAACTTTACAGAGATAGTTTCGTTTTCATTTATTAATAGAGATTTTTTGATTTTATTAAACAATAATCTAAATACCCATTATCTAAATTAATGATTTTTCTAGTGATATGCATAGCGCAGATCAACAGATATTAGGCTGTTCAAGATAGTAAGTACCTTAAAATAATCTATATATACAAGTTAACAATAGCTCCAGATAACTGGGTCATAGGTGAGCGCAAACTGGATTAATTGACCTGGCTAAGTACCAATTGACCGATAAGGGAAGGTCTGACTATGCTAGCGTTTAATCATGAAAGACGGTTGTTGACCTTCGCGGAGTATAAACGCAACTAAAGTAAAAATGTTGATTGTATACATATTTATAGTATACATACGTGTATATACGGCTTTATTACTTATGGGACATTATTTGTTATCGTTAAATAACGCCATAACTTAGTTCCTTTTTCTTCTGTGGCTATAGGCCGCTATTAGACTGTGTTATGTATTAACCACCATATTAATGTCACCTAATTGTAATATATTATTATTGACTTTAGTTTACCTACTCGTAGTTCTTAAGTATCATTTAAGTGTTAAGCTTGTATTCCGACTAACCCAAATGTCACATACACCTCACGTCTCCACCCTCGCCCTTCTCATCTCTCTGTATCTTAAATTATAAGTAATAAATATAATAATAAATAAATTTCATTAGAGATACTTAGTATTATTAAAAAGGGCAACTTCAACAAATTTCGCGTAACAACTGGGAAAATAAATATTGACGAAGTGTGTGTTTAATTGCAGCCCATTTAATTGCACCTTTCGCCGCGAATAGCTATGATTACAAGTTTAAATATTTAGCAAACAATATCGCAGTACAAATACACTTAAAAAAGTGTCAGAAACAATGTTGCAATGCCGTAGATGATATCGGACAACATGTAATAATAGTACATACTGTAGTGGACACACAAAGAATAACATTTTTATTACCCCATACTTTTTAAAATATTAAAATATAATGTAAAATATTCTAACGGTTGTCGTGAAATATTTGGACAATTTCGTATTATAAATTATTTTAATTTATTTATTATAATAATATATACAATTAATTAAAGACACACAAATAAAGTAATTATAAAAAAATAGCAACGGTGAATATTGACACGAACTTAACTATAAAAGTTATTTAAGATGTATAATAAAAATATAAAACAACATTATTAATATTTTGTAGTATGACCTTTAGCAACAATGATAGCCCGACACCGCTTAGGCCTTGAAGCGATCAATATATTACAGGTATTAATCAAAACCTGCTTCTTTTTTAAATTTGGTACACATAACGGGTATGTTTATAACTGATGAAGTGTTTTAGATCGTTATCGTATTGAGAAGTCCATATCACTGGAAAATTATTCTAGGCATAAGGTAAATATTTAATTAATTAGGTAATTCTTCTTCAAAAATATTTTATGATTTTTCCACATTACGTCCTATTTTTTCAATAGGTCCCAGAAAACATCCCTAAACTTTGATAAATAACCCCTATGATTTTGGACTGCTTTCTTTGTGTATTTTGGATATTTTTTTTTGAGAAATATTAAGTATGTTTTGTTGGAAAAAGCACATTTTCCACTATCATTCTTTCTTTGTTCGAAGGCTTTTCTAACTGTTCTTGCACAATCCTCTGAGACAGTTTCATAGTATTAAACATTAAAATGCCGGATAGCATTCATAACTTTTCTATATTCAATTTAAATTTCACAATCAAAGCAAACTAAAAAAGCAACCTAGCTGCACTATTTTGGCGTATTACAATATTTCGCGCCATAAGGGAAATAAAAATGCTCCTATTATTTTTATTTTAAATTTAGAACATAAATATCGCACTATCTTTCATTAAATTGTAAGCGGCAAATGTATTGAAAAAGATTGTGTTACATTTGTAAAAAGGATTAAAATTAAATTATTGCTAAAATAACTTTTGTGCTGTTTTACTTTTAAAAATACGACGCCAGCGTGTTTAATTAAAAATAGAATAGAATTGATATGTCTAAATGATATTTATTTTGTAAGTGACCAACATCAAGGATATATGTATTTAATTATTTGACCACAACTGCTACTATACCTACTGACAATTGCGTTGGTGTTATTTGTTATACCTGATTTACACTCGCGCGCGAGTCGCGAGACGAGGCGCGAGCCGAGGCATGAGACGAGAGTGTAAATAGACGCTCGCGGCTCGTATCGTGTCTCGTCTCGCGCCTCGCAGCGCTCGCGTCCGGAGCGGTATTTTGGACACGAGTCAAAGGACCTCGCAACAAACGCGAGCATGGTGTTTATATTCGCGCGCTCGCTTCTTCGAGTTTTAACCTTGTGCCGCACAGGTTGTGACTTGCAAATTGCCAAAATGGAGTGGTCGCAAGAAGAAACGTTTCGGTTTTTGGAACTATTCCAAAAAGAACACATTAGTTGGGATCCCAAAGATAAGTCTCATAAAAATAGTAAAAAAGTGAACGATGCTTGGGAGAGGTTAAGTGTACAAATGGGTAGATCTTCAAGTGACTTGAAAATTAAAAAAAAAATCCCTCATGGCAACCATTCGTCAGCATTTGCGGCGAAAAAAACAATCATTGAAATCCGGTGCAGGAGAAGATGATGTTTATAAGCCAGTGTGGCTGTATTATGACGCCATGGAGACATTTCTAGCATCGGTTTACAAATGTCATGCCACAATAAATACCGAAGAAGGACATAATGAAGAAAGAAGAATAAGCTCGAACACAACTGAACTTACCACGAGAGTGTGAACAGACATCTCATTTACCATCGCTTACGCGAGGCGCGAGCGCGAGGCGAGACGATGCACGAGGCGAGAGTGTAAATCTAGTATTATATATCGTGGCACTTCATGCATCAGTGGTCCAACACAGTATCTAAGTGTATCGAATGTGGAGAGGACTTCTCACACCACAGTCGTAACTTAAGCGATGCCCATGAAGGAAATATGAGGTGTTAAGGGTGTTACATGTCACAGACCTTACCTTGAGTAGACCAAAATATTGACTACTACTACTACTACGCGCCCGCCGGACGGTCTCGATGCCTGATGTCAAACGAAAACGATAATATCTTTATTTCTACGGTATTTATTAATTACACAAAAAACGTAGAGCGAGATAATAGAAATGTTTCGAATGATATTTTATATTAAATAGTATGTTTATAAAAACAAGTCATAATCAAGTGCGGAGACAGAAAGGGTTAATTCTCTACACAGTACGTATTGTCCGTCTCCTCACTGCAGCCCTGATAACCGCTAGTTTGGGTCTGCCGGTGTTATAGGTATATTTCATACATAACCAGGCTTAAAAAAATATTTTTTTTAGAATTTTGATATAATATAAAATTAACTTCATTCATTTTGAAGAAAATAGGTCTACGGGAGTATAAATGCAAAACCTATCATTAGACTTTAACCGAAGCTATGACAATTAATTGTTTTCTTTATAGAAATTGATTTGCCTTTATAGTAATTTTTCAGAATATTTTTAAAGAGTATTACTTGTATTTTTATATAAATACAAATACAATATACTAAGTAAACTCAAGGGGTAAACTCAAAAAACATGTTAAGTAAAAAAAAAAACAAAACGCTTTAATTCAATCCAGTTATTCTCTTACGAACATATCCTCTTTGGTAAGAATTTATTCTGACTAAAATTTACTATCCCAAAAAATTCACGAACTTGATGTTTTTGGTGACGTACTTTCTGATTTTTGTAAAAAAGTATATGAATATTTTGCCGGTGTTCTGTAAGAGGCCTGTTGTTGAGTAGTGCAGCTATTGATTTTAAATTGTAGGTAGTTATTGCGAATGTTATGTACGCTATTATTGTGATGCATATCAGACAATATGTTTCATGTAGCAGTATTATAATAAATAAATAAATATCCTGGAAGTGCGTAAGAATAGAACTCCTCTTGGACAATAATAGTGTAAAATAAAACAAAAGAAACGTGGAGTTTGCGGAAACAGCTGCTTAAAATTACACCCCACATTTAATTTGAAGAAGTTTTGAGATTTTGATGAATTCTTCGGTAGTACACGGCTAATAACTTTTGTAGGTAGCTTATCGTGTCTTTGTGAGCTGTATGGCCTTGTTTTCGGTTGGCGGTAATCACTTTGCGCATTAGATGCTGTGATAATATTGTCTATTACATTAACCTAGGTAGTTACATTAGGTTTCATAAAAACTGGTACGTTAATATTTAGGTTTTTTACAAATATTTTAATATCCATAAAAACTACGTACTCAACTACTTCATGGCGCTGACCATTCGTATAGACTATAGAATGATTTACATGTAATGAACATGCCGAGGTGCCAACATAACCTCAGAGGAACAAATTGGTAAAACGCACTTTAAATTTAGAACAAAGGAATAAAGAACGGTTTGACATTTTTCAAAGAAAATCGACTGCCAGTCAGCCTGTACACATTGAAATCGCCTCTAAACCCTATGCAATGAAAGCTGGTTTCGTAGTTAAAGTGTTTACCTCGACGCGAGGTCATTGTACCTACTTACATGTTAAATGCCTAACTAAGTTTGTCGCTATAATAAAATAATGCGAAGCTGTTTCTTGATTGAAAGTTCCTCACTTGATGAGGTATACAGAAAGTATGATTCCACTTTTGATTTTATTATTCACCTTCAGATACCAGGAGATTATTTTCATATCTTCAAAAGTAATTATCGTTACCATTGTTGCTACTATAATATTAATATTATTTTGTAAGAATAATCCTGAAATCTGAATCCATTATAAAATTAATTTTCAAGCAATGTTGACATTTTCGCACTGTCACAGTAGTGCCACATTTATAGACAGAGATAATATAGTATCTCTGACTAGTCTGTGATCGAAATTAACTAAAATCATGATGCTCCTGCAACAGGCAATTTTCAGTAGCAGATTAGTTCTTACTTAATAAAAGATATTTAAATAGTTCCTGGATAGCTAAAAGTCGAAGTAATTACAAAATAAATAATACAAACTGTATGTAAGTACATATAAACCTTTCATGCTGTAAAATTCTTGGATTACTAATGTATCTTTACATAGAGAATTTATTAAAAATACCAATTTTTAAGATTTTTATGTCATCCGGGTTTAAATTATAATAATTTTGAGCAATATAATTAATCTTTCATGACGTATAACATAAATTTTGTACCAACAGTATTTGAGACTTAAACTGTGTATCCTCTTAAATGCCAATATCATAAGCCAAATAAATGACTCAATAAAATGTCAACCTGCTTTCTGTTGACGCATTTCGAATTATGTTAGGTATGCAAAGTGAAAATTCGTACATTATGCATAACACCAGGTACGATAAATCGTGTACCAATAATAGAAATGGTGCTTTCGATGTTTGGGAAGAAATGGACGGACGGACGGACGGACGAATGCACCTAATATTACAAATGAGAAAGTAACTGATAAATATAATTATTTTGAACCGATTTTAACGAAGTTTGGTATAAATAGAGATCAGTTGGAAATAGTATAATTCTTTAACACGAGAAATAATATATAAAGGTATCAATCTAAGCCAAAGTAAAATAATTATAAGTAGATAGTAAAGGAGAAACAAATTGTAAATTACATGATATTATCCTACACCAAAACTATTTTTTTAACGTAGGTATACCTATATTGTTTGAGAAATGTTAACCATATAGCAATCTGCTAAACGTTAAAACAAACAACCAACAATAAAAAGCTCAGACGAGTTCTAAGTCGCACAAATCAGCGAACAGGTTTTTAAAACCACTAAAATAATTAAACATACATAATGTTAATAAAAACCACATCTCACCTGTATGCAGTCACAATTAAAAAACAAAAAGTTAATAAAAAAGAAATAATTGCCAACCTTGAAATTACGAAAACTTACTTTTTTTATTTACAAACAAAACGCGTGAAACCATACGAACGCGAACGGAGACTGGTTTGAAATTGACCAGTACAGAGTCAGTCTCCTTTGTAATTGTATTATGCGGACAACTTCAAGAGGTGTCATTTGTATGTAAAACTAACACGTTAGCTGAGATCTCTTTTATTTGATAGGTTAATATTACGATATGGTGCAAAGTTAATTATGTATATCGGCATTAGACATGGGAAACTTTCATATTATGTAGGTACTGTGTTGTTTGCAGTGGTCAAGGTGATTTTAAGATGAATCATTGTATGGTTTATACAATACACAAAGTTGTAATTTTTTTATATACACAGATTGTTGTGTTTTTATAAAAAGCCTATTAAGTTTTACACGCTACCGTTTTTATTAAACAAAACGAGGATAATAGATGACGGAATTATTGCTTTTGAACATGAATCATGTATAGTATATATACAGATAGCAATAATAAACCGACATTTATAAGTATAGGTAACTCCTAAATAAATTATATGCTTTTTGTAGTTTCTACAACTATTTACCGTAGTTATGTACCGACCATAGCTCGTAATGCATAAGTTTTGTTGTGACGTCTGCAGATTGTTATTGTTTGGAGAATTAGTTTATATTTAAGTACAGCTCGGATGCAGAGAAAAAAGGCAATTTTGACAGGGTTTTGCAGTAATATGCCAAAAAAATATAATTAAAGTTTATTTTCGAGTATCTCGTTGAGGATTATCGAAAAAATGAAAATTATTACACGTAACTATAGTTGTAACTTATAAATTTTTTATATATGTTGTCTTCAAATCTTTATACCATACTTTTTTAATATTACTTATATCTATAGATAAGTTGTAAATTATCTATAGATATTTATATTAAAATTAAAAAATAGAAAACTATATGTTACCGGTTAGACTGACCCCGTACATAATATAGTAAATTTTTTGTATGTATACGCCTTATCACAAATAAGTATCTATTTTTCAATACAGTGGTGCCATTGATAATATTTAGTAAATTCTTAACTATAATTGTTACCTCTCTAAACTTACAAATAACTTCCAGTTCTTTTTCAAGGATAAACCGTCCCGAGCGAGATATGTTTGTTCTGGATTATCTATTTTGTTAATTTATGATATACGAGTAGAGGTTGTCAATCTGTTTGGATTGTATTTACCCCGACTATAGAAAGTGCTTTGACCAGATTGAATATCTTCTGAAGAAGTTGTACATAACTGGAAACTCTGGCGATATACGGAAACCCCCAAATACTAGCGGTCGCGTCGATGGCGATGGGATGGAAGATTTTTTACATTTCAGTTGCGTAAAACATGTAGTTTCAACGTTTCGAGTTTACTTATCCTCCTGATGTTTGAATATCAGTTGCCTTCTATTTAAGGTTTTTGAACTCATTTAATTCTACTCATTTATTGTTCATACAGTTTAATTGTGGAATACACTTCCTCCTTTAAGCAACAATTTGTCCCGTTTGTTATTTAAGAGACGAGTAAAAGGACTCTTTGTGTTCTTAAGAACTTGATAACCTTTTATTAATTTATCTGTATTTTTTATTTGGCTTGGTTTTTAAATTTATATATACACATATATATATATATATTATATATATATATATATATAATATATATATATATATATAATATAATAAGAACATGTATTTTATTTTATTTTTATTAGTACATGTTACATCTGTGAGAATTTTTATTATCACAAGAATAATTTGTTTTCTAGAATAACATATATTTTGTACGTTTTGCCATTTTGTATTTAGTTTACAATAAATTATTAAATAAATAAACCACTCCTGTAGTGGTTGTTTATCAAACCGTAGTAGTTTCTGTGGCAACTACCAACTTTTAATAATGGTTTTGGGCAAATATCAATATTATATCTTCATTAAAGAAAGCCATGGACAGAAAGTTCTATGAAATCAGCCATAAGACTACTGCGTTTAAAGATGGAACGTGAATAGAAAATAAAACAAGCTATAATTACAGCTAAATTTTATTAGTGATTCGCTTCTCTCCTTCCGTGAGTTCTTCCAGGGTCATCAACTGACTGTTCCCGTTACGGTACACCTCATACTTCCCAGTGGACGCTGATTTTCCACACACCACTATCAATGGATAGCCAACTCTGCAAAATTAATTTACATATAAATAAAAAGAATTCTATATCTCTATCAGCATCTCTTTTGCTGCCACAGACACACCTCTCTACTCTAAGCTGCTAATTACATACAATGTAGGTGTTTGCAAGCTGATCTCCCTTTTTTAATCTATCTAGATCTTACATTTTGATATCTTTTCCTCTTTCAAATACTATTGCTTACGTTTTGCATGCACTGTCGTTTGGGGCAACGGATTGAAGATAAGGTTGGTCATAGACAAGACGTGGAAGAATCTTGTCTTGAAACTACTACTCCGACGATGCCAAAACTACCAGGAGACGAATGTTTGAAATAATAGAAACCAATTCGCATTCGAAATCGTGTGATTCGTATACGAATTACCGAATTCACTATTTCTGAATTTTCGTTTCGTGCGTTGTGCTACGAGTGGTTCAACAGACTCGTTTTTGAATTCTACTAGTAGAATATCCAACGCTGAAGTGACCTTGACAATGATCCGTTTCACGTGTGGGTCATCGTCGGATTTTTGTTTTTGTTGTTGTGATTTTGAATTTTTCTGCGTGAAACGGAATTTAATCAAGAATTTGTTTTCAATGACAACACTGAATTCGAGTGATTCAAAATTCTATAAAATTGTAAGCAATAGAAAATAATTTCGCGCACGATTTGTATTTGTATTCGAATTCCAAATTCAATTCTTCAATTTCTTCAAAAATACGTCTCCTGATCGTCAGCAAATAGGAGGTGTACAGTCTCATACTGTACATATCATCTTGCTTACATGCTGAGCAATATTTTACTGTGCAATGTTACCTTTTAAGTACTGAGCAATATTTTACTATGTCATATAATTTTAGCTGCGTTTGCAACCTTGAGTTGTAATGCTTAACTTTATTAATATTCCTTTTGTGTAATAAGTAAGTGTAGTGTGCGATTAACAGCCACAGAGGAAGCATTTGCCAATTAACTTTAACATTTACTTTTATAACTTTTATTATTATTATTATTTGACAATATACGTCAGTTTAACTTATGGTGATCTTTCTCTGCACACCGACCAAACTCAACCCCATCACATTCATACTCAAGTGTACACCGTACAGGAGGTACTTAATAATCATCTCATACAATCCCAATGTGTTTAAAATTTTTACGACCGGATTCCCATCAATCCGGCCGGATTGATTAAATCAAGATGATTTTCGCTATTTAGTACAAAATAAGTGAGTTAATCAAGTGTCACTGCACTTATATGTAGGTAGTTTATAAAAAATAAATCACAAATATATAAAATCGACTTTATTTCCTAACCAATGTTAAGACAAATATACAACAAGAAAACAATTAAAATTTAGTAGTGTAGGTAACTAGTAATAATTTTACGATGTAACGAGTAGCTCAGTCTTTCTAGATTTCACTTTCACAGATAGATCAATTTAAAAGTAACAATATTAATTATCAAGTAACTATAACATCTAATAGATACAATTAACCTTAAGAAATTAGATCAAAATCATTATTAAAGTATTTGAGAATGCTAAGAAACAAGTCTTTTTATGATTATGACAGATACCATCATGATTACTAACTGCTAGCACCGGATCCGGTTTTCGGATCCGGTATATTGGTAGCGGATCCGGTAACCATTAAATGATGCCGGATTACCGGATCCGTTTTTCCGGATTGCAATCCCTATGCACCAACCTGTCAGCCATCATGAGCCGTTTCCCAATAGTGAGGTGGTGGCGGTCGTCCACGATCACGTCGTCGCGGAACGCTGCCGACTTTGACAGCTCCTCGTACACATCAGTGACTCGCTCCCATCCGTGGGGCCACTCGTTGGACCCTTCCTACAGACCAGACGATAACATTCATTAGAATAAAAAGTAACCAGTATATATTTAAATCACTAGTGTATCCTAACCTAACAGGACCGAACAGTTATATGACAAAATTGATGACAAAAAGAAGTTAAGATGTTCATTTGAATAAAAACTCATGCAAATAGCCAATAAACGGTCAATGAACACGGTACAATAAAAAAAATATGTAAAACTTTTTAGAAAGGTCCGTACTGTGAAGTGACGGTACTTGTTGTCGCTTAAGTTACAAACGATGAACTTTTCAGTAGGAAAAAATATTAGGCTAATTTTGTTTATTATTTACTAGCAATGTAAGGTATATTATGCTTGAAACATAAGGTATTTCAAAATTTATGCCAAAAATACATATTCTTTGCCTTGTCTTTGGAAAAGTTGAATATTTTGAGTTATGCGGTGTTGCAACTTCAGCGACGTTATTCATTTTAGACGACGGATGATTACTCTGTCTACTGACAATTAAAAGCTTATAACTGTGTAAATGCTTTTACGGATATTATATGAATATGTCAAGTGTGTTTTATCTAAATCTAATAAAGTATTAGATATAGATCATCATCATAGCTCATATATACGTCCCCACCGAGGGGCTCGAGCCTACCCTAACTACGATAGGGTGATTAGGCCTTAGTCAACCACGCTGGCCCAGTGCGGGTTGGTTGACTACGTACACCTTTGAATCGCTTCGCAGATGTACGCAGGTTTCCTCGCGATGTTTTCCTTCACCGTAGGAGCGTCGGATAAATGTACATATGAAATTCGGAACGAAAACACATACACACACTGTGGGGATTAGATCGCGGGTCTCCCGATTCTATGCGGCGCACGAACCAGTGCCGAGTCCACAGCGCTACCGACGCTCTTATATAGATAGTTAATTTATTTTAACTGTACACAACAAACAAAACAAACATCACAAATATATATATGTAAGTGTTAGCTGAGCCCGAACGTTGTTCTGGTACATGAAAAAAATTTGGTCAGGCACACCCAATCACCTAGCAAATACTAAATAGGTATATGTCACCACATATTTTCATATCTATTAAATGTGTATATATGCAACAAAAATTGCAGTAAGCACTATATGTAATTTAGACCTGTAATAGTAAGAAATATTAAAATATTACCGCTATTTAATATTCTGTAATAATCATTATAACAAAAAAGAATGTTTTCTATGAAAGCACAATAAAAATATTATTTCTATGAAAAGTCTAAAATCACGTTTATTTATTTGTTATTTTTAAACATGAAATCATTATATAGTCACCAAATTTATAATTTTATGAATAAATTTTATTTAATAAAATTACATTATCAATCTGGTTCCTTTATTATTTCTCAAAAACTATGCAGTTAATAAAAAAGATAAAATATTTTTCGTGGTCAAAATAGACATAAGAAACTTTTTATATCATTTTCTGGTATAAAGCGCTTTCATACATTTTCAGATATTTCACGCAGTAGATAATACATAGTTAGGTTTACCTTAGGTCCTATGATGATAACTGAGTACGGTGCGATTGTAGTTGGCCAGCGTAGCGAAGTGTCAGTCGACAACGCCTCTAGGCTAGCCGCTAGCAACCTAAAACAAGACACCTTTAACTACGTCTAAAGTTCGATTTTTAATTCGAGTCAGTAAAATGACATTTCCAGTGTCATGTGTCACAAATCATATTATTTAATATGGTATATATTACATATTTACAATAAAAAAAAAGGTTTGATACCTAATAAAATAAAGCATGACTAAATGTCTAAATCTATTGATTGCCGAAAATCACTATTGTAGTGGGTTGTAGTGGGTCACCCTTTTTTGTATCAGTGACAGTTGCACTTGTCATTTTACTGACTCGAATTAAAAATCGTAGTTTAATGAAGGATTTTCCGAGTGACAGCTTAACCAGTTTTCAAAGTCCGTTCATAGATGGCGTGCATTATGTACAAAAATTGTATATAAATTCAAGACATATTTCATAGATTAACTAGCTGACCCGACAGACGTTGTCCTGTCAAATGTCTCAAATGTCATGTTGTCTCGCTGTATGTGAAAAAAAAAATCCCGTTTTTCTGTTGAATTTTTTCCTGAATTTTCTTTGCTATAAGCCTCACGGAGCCCGAGACCTTTCCAACGAATGCAAAACCGTGGAAATCGGTTCGTGCGTTCTGGAGTTATAGCGTCAGAAAACCCCGACTTATTTTTATATAGTAGATAAGTATTTATACATTTACTATAGATTATGTACAAATAGACTACGCTATTGTCATATATGATTAAAATATTATTTGTAAATAAAAGTATGAGTAAAAAGAAGTAATTATATATTAAGTGGGTAAGTACCTAGGTCATAAATTGTACACTGTTCCGGTTTCTGAAATACTGAAAATTCCTAGTGCACGCGGAAAGACAAGATGATTTATACCGCAGCAAAATGCATGAATCCTTTTGGGAATCCGATACAACGCCGGCGAAGCCGTGGGCGGAAAATTAGTTCTTATATTATGGAAAAGGAAAATTATTATATAACACAGTGTCACCATCTCAGGATGGTGTTGCACGGTAACAAAGCAGAACTGATGAATGTGGAGTCCTTGGGGACATTTTATGTCCAATAGAGATCGTTGACATGACATGAATACGACATTTTTGTGTTTACCTGAAAATTATTATTAGCGCATAAAAGCAACATTTAGTCGAAGTTAGTGGTTACCTAGTGACCCCGATGCCGAAGCAGGTCATAACGACGTCGCAGGCGGCGCCGGAGGGCGGCACTAGTTTCGCGCCCAGCGGTGCACTGTACTTGGTGCCTAGAACAAACGTGTGGCCCACCTACGCAATGCTTTGTGATGTGAATGCCGTATGTCATGTCTACAGTCAATGTAGGACACGCATACAACATAAAGCTCGTAGACAAACAAACTCAACGACTCTAAATCAAGTATAATGACCAGAGGTCGGAATTAGGTAGAGTTATTCATTTACTTACACTGATTTCTTACAGCGAAAGAATAAAATTGATATGACTCAAATCCCGAGATCGATTTTAAAGAGCAGAAATAAAACCCCGTGATTTTTTAAATAAAAAGTTATTTACTTTTCCAATATACAAATGGATTTAGAACGTTCGGAGAGATTTGAAGCCAGAAAATATAGAAAAGCTGATGGTTATATATTTTAATTCTCATAAAAGTTATACAGTAATGATTTTGATAGTAATTGCTGTGCCATAGCAGTTCCTCTGGAGGGATATCTACGGAAGACCAGCGTCAGGGGGTCTATGCGACGCCTTGACATCATGCTGAGTAGATATCCTTTTCCGTATCACATTTAATTTAATTTAACTTGTTTTTTTCTGTTGTATATAAATGTTATAATGTGTCACAGCGAAAAAATAAATAAATGATGGGCCGTTTGAATAACCTCACGAGTCTAGGCTAGAAGGACAAGCATTCGTTAGTATTAATAAAAAAGGCGAAACATGTGTATGAGAATTTGCTTAAGACTATCAATAATTTATATTGTAAACTAGCTGACCCGGTGAACTTCGTACCGCCTAATTATTGGAGGCATATTTAGTAAGTCACAAACACACGACACAATACTTTTTTAATTTTATTGAAATTTGTTGCTTTTAGATTTTTAGGAATATTAAAGAATTATAGTATAGGTGCACAGCAAAGAGGCGTTTACATTTCAAGTGACATTTTACCATAGACAATAGGTTGGCACCCATCAAATATGTCAACACATTAATTATTTTTATATTTAGAAATTTAAATACACGATGTTATAAGCAAAGTTGATATTATGTTGTCGATTCAAAAGTCTTGTTTTAATGCGTTCTTCAATTCGAGTGGAACTGAGAGTACAAATACCGTCAAATGTTTGACAGAAAGTAAGTGATCAACTTTTATATGGGAAAATGAAATTGTCGTCTTACTCTATCTTACTCGCAATTTTTCTTTATTTGCTCACAGTTCAGACCTACCCTGGACTACGACAAACATTTTAAAACCAAAATCAGCTCAATCGGCCCAGCCGTTCTCGAGTTTTAAGCAGACTAACGAACAACAATTCATTTTTATTTATGATTAATGTAAACTAATAAAAATTGTATGTTGATTATCTCTGTTTTATTTGGCTATCTCTGAGGTTTTTATTATTATTTATTTGTAATATTGTTGGCCACACGAGACTGTCCATTAGAAATCCCGGAAAGGTCCACATTAATATCAACATTTCGATACAAGTACATAAATAACTCTACCTAATTCCGACCTCTGGTAATGACAAATACACAGACACATGGTAGCTGTGCAGTCCATGTACAGTTTGTGTGCAGATAATTAGATAGTAGTAATAGTGTACAATTAAACTAAATATATGTTCCAATCTAAAGGAAGCATGGAAACGGACATAAAGAAATCGCACTCATTTGCTCATCATGACAGCTTATATACATTCTCACCAAAGGGTCTCAAATCTATCTTAACAATTTATTTAAATGAATATATTTTTTTTATATTGAATAATAAGCACATAACTAATCCTATGGTAAGTGCTTACAGTTTATGGTTTCATATCTGTAACCCCCATAAGAACCACAAGATGTAGTCACAGAACCAGTTCACACAGGATCACTTTTTTTTTGTTCCCCTGAGGAAAATGCATTAAATTGCATACCCCGGCTGTGGCGAGCCGGCGGTTATGTGGGGCTCTCCTCCCCAGAAGGGGGAGGCCTACCCACCAAAAACCTCAGGGATGGCCTTCCTCAGGCATGTAGGGAGCCCCCGGGAACATTAAGCTACTTCCGGGAACCCCCAGCTCCGCTCCCCTCTCTAGAGGGAGCCCTCCTCGGGGGAAGCTACCACCTCCCCGGTCCCCTCCACCGACGACGCCCCCGGCCATAGAAGGGGCGTGGTCCATTCCGGGTCGCCGTAGCGGTCGCGACTTCCTCGCGCCCGCCGGCGACCCGCGGCGGCGCCGCAGCTGTGCTACCGAGCCCGGCGCCGCCTCCTTCGAGCGGGATCGGCCATCTCCCGACCCCGCTCGGCGGCCTCCTTCTGGAGCATTACTGCTTCACAGAAGGAGGCCACAGCCCTCCAAGCTCCTCGTCCGCCAGCATTGCCGCAATCAATGCCGGCGGAGACAGATCTCGGCCGATCTCTGCGACCAAGACTCGGCGCTCGGAGGCCCACGCGGGGCACTCCGCCAGCGTGTGCTGGGCCGAGTCGAGGTCGGATGCGCAGTGGTGGTCACACAGGATCACTGCAATGCGAACACTGCTATGTGCAGCAGGAATAGGTAAAACAGAGATACTTGGGACGCAACGCTGACCCAATATAGGTTGCGCCACTTTACATAGATATACCTTATTTTTGAGTCGTATAAAGGTTACTTCACAATGTTCCCTTCACATACAATGAAATTAGAAAAACGCACATGTCGTGTTAGAACCCGGGTCCTCTTGATTACAAAGCTAATTCCGAGGCCAAATGACCACTTATGGCCCAAAACACATCTTCACAATTTTGCACCAAAGAATAATGTTCCAAAGGATTATGTTCCAACTTAATTACAAGAAAAGTATGATTTAGAAGATTTCCGAAGAGCGCTCACCTCTATGCTATTAAATGCTTGCATCTCTCGGTTACACGTTTCGCATATATCGCCATCTTCGTCGCGCAGCTTGGCATGTGAGCAGGACGGACATACAGAGGTTACGTCCTCGCCAGCGCTCGCACACAATTGCCACTCATGCGAAAAGGAGCCCCCCATGTCGCCCGTTGGAGCTTCCACTGGAGCATTAAGCAAGAATAATAATTTTGCTTAAAAATCTTAATTAACTTGTGATTTGATTGGGCATCGATAAATAATTGTTACTAAATTCATAGTAAGTAGTTTATGTTCCAAAGATTCGGATAACACATGGCTGACATAGCCGTACCTAATTCCTTAAATTAAAAATTATCTTTACTAATATTATAAATTGTAAAGTGAGTTTGTTTGTTGTTCCGCTTTCACGCTGTAACTACTGAACCGATTGCTTTGAAATTTTGGAGACGTAAAGATAAAAGTCCGGATTAAATAATATAATAAATAATTGTTATCCCGGAAAAATCGACAGATCACACGGGATGCGCAATAAAGGTTTCGCTCAAAAACTATTGCACAGATTTTCATCAATACTTAGATAGAGTGATTCTTTGGAAGGTTTTAGGCAGAAAAACGTATAGTTCCACGGGAAGCGCGCATAAAACCTTCGCGCCATAAAACGACTTCCGCGCATATGTAGTCGTGGGCAAAAGCTATGACCTTAACCTTATAACCCTTATACCGAAATCCACGCGGGCGAAGTCGCGGGCAGAAAGCTAGTATCCTATAAAATCACCAAGTGCTTAATACATCACTTAGAATGCATGCTAATGGTCACATTTCACCAAATATGCAACACTGATACCTTTTCAAACGATAGTAGTAGTTGAGTGGTTAGTATGCCGGTTTCAAGGTGTCGCCATATCTGAGGTCCCAGGTAAGAATCCCGGTGGGGGCAGATATTTGCGTGATGAAAACGAGAATTTGTACCTTATTCATTGTTTTTATATTTAGTTCTACCAAAAAATATTTATATATGTATAATATATGTATGTCTATCCGTTCTCCTAGATCCCATAACACAAGCCTTATAGAGCTTACTTTTGGTTAGGCTAATTGGTGTGAGTGTAAGAAATATATATTTATTTTATTTCATTCTATCATCTGCGTATTTCATTGCGTGGGTAATGTTCTAGATTTGAAAAAGGTGAGCACTAAATATCAATTTTACAGCAATCATTTTTAATCTTAAAACGTACAGCAGTATAAATATCGACGACCTCCATAGTCGAGTGGATAGTACACCGGTTTCAAGGTGTCACCATCTCTGAGGTCCCGGGTTCGAATCCCGGTGGGGGCAGATGTTCGTGTGATGAATGCCAGCATTTGTACCTTAGTCATGGTTGTTGATATATATTTCAATAACAATTATTTATATATGTATAACATATGTATGTCTATCCGTTACCCTAGATCCCATAGCACAAGCCTTACAGAGCTTAGTTTGGGCTAGGCTAATTGGTGTAAGTGTAATAAATATTTATTATTATTATTTATTATCAGAGATCAGAAAATTGGTCAAGTCTAACAAATGAAAAATTATCTATTAATTTATTTCATTCAATCAAGTTTCCCTTCCATATTGGTGTTAAATCTGCAAGGCATATACATATAGCAAACGCAAAGTATGTACTGCAAAGGTCGGTGTTGCTTGACGTGGTGACGCGGTATGTCGAAATAAATCTAGATACTCATGACATCTATACAAACCACTCACCCCGAAGTACTGGTAGTTGTAGTTCTTTGAACGCATTCGAATACGCGTCGGTCACTCTCTGGTATGTCTGAGTAGCGCACTCGATGGAGCCATGTATGCCGTATGCGTCAAGCATTAGGAACTCCCTAGCTCGAAGCAATCCATGTTTGGGACGCAGTTCATCACGATATTTGTTGCTTATCTGCAAATATGTAATAAAAAACTTTGTTTAAGGAATTTAAAAAAAATATTATTAATTAAGTTATGTTTGTGTTACTTATACCTACTTCACATAACAGACGCAAGTTCTATCAAAACACTTCAATTGCAATAAAAGGACATCACCCATTTGGGGCTATTTTTTTTTTAGCCGGCCAACAAAAAAATAACTAAATTTTATCATAGCATTGTTCGGGCCCACAGTTCCTCCGCAAACATTTACAACTGCAATGTTACAAAATTAACTCATTGCTGACCATATGAAGGCAGGGGCTGCGTGCTTATAAAACGTCACCGTAGTATCGGCCATTACCTATCCGACCGCTCTTAAGTTAACATCTCAATACAAAATTACTTTACTATTAATTACTACAAAATTATACTTGTTAATACTAAAAGATTTGTTTTACTTGGCTCCATTGTGTACGTGAATACACAAATTGGTGGCCCATGAGGGGAACATTATCAACGAGAAGAAAACTGAATTAAATATTGCAAGTCATTGGATCACATTCGAAACAAACCAGTTAAATTGAGAAACTTAGACAAGAAATAATTGGGTCAATATTCAGCCAGTGAAGCAGCTAAAGCATCGCACTGTTTACGGATTCCAAAGATAAGTGTCCTTTCCTTTTTTTATTCTCAAATCTAAAGAAATATCCCGTCACGAATCCTGGTTTCTATATGTAAAGAATAGTTTTTACTTGTGTTAATAATATTGTTTGTATATGTAAATGTGTGTTTTTGTGCTAAATATTGTGTTGATTTTACATTTAGGAATTACAACACGGCTGTTTCGGTACGTAAATTGCTCACATTTGTTTTGTATGTACCTACACACAAAAAAATTAAAAGTGCAAATCTTAGATTTTTGTTGAATATGAATATAAATACATATTATTTAATAGTTTAACTCAGCTAGATGTTATTTTAATATCATATGGAGTTTGGTGGCCCATAATTAACGAGTAAAAATAATAATATTTTTTGGCGTCGTAATCTAACTACCGATAATTTTTCTATCTTTTATTGAAAAGATATAAATTTTGTATGATTGTTTTATCATAGATTTTACTTATAATTTTCAGGAAAAACGATTTGTCTCAAGTACATTCTCGAGAAATTCCTGTGGGCTGACGTTGAAATTAAGTAGAAAGCGTTTGCAGTTTTTGATTATCGCAGCGGTTTCCTGAGTGTCGTCGCAGGGAGGAGCGTGAGCTTACATACTTTATTTAATTTCTTTTCTACTTTAAATTTATTTGTTTGCATCATGACCAGTGCTAGCTCGGAAATGGATAGAATGGCGAGTAAAGAATATAAAGAATTGTATGTCAAACGCAGTTCGATCAAAGGTCAATTAACTAAATATAAAAATTATTTATCTATTGTTACACAAAAGGGCGAATTAACTACTCTCGAATTGGCTGAGCTAGCATTGAAACTCGGTAAATTGGAAACGTTATCTTTGAAATTTGATGATTTGCAAAGTGAAATAGAGGTTTTAAATTCCGATAATTTGCAAAGAGAATTAGATGAACGGGAGAACATTGAGCATGAGTTTGTAACAAGTATAGCTTCAGGAAGAAGGTTACTTGACAATTTAAAAAGGTTTGAAGGCTTGCAAAAACGCGATTCATTTTATGATGCTGATGGTAATTGCTCTTTTGAAGAAAAGGGAAATCCGGGAATTAAATTACCACAGATACAGATAGCGAAATTCGATGGTACTTTCTTTCGCTGGCTAGAATTTCATGATACCTTCGAAAGCTTAATACACAATAACACTCATATTTCACCAATACATAAATTCCACTATCTAGTATCATACTTGGAGGGAGAGGCGTCTAGAATAATATCTAATCTAGAACTGTCTGCTGAAAATTATAAAGCTGCCTGGAATTTATTGTGCGACCGTTACAATAATAAAAGGATGTTGACCAATCATCATTTAAGCTCATTGTTTAATATTCAGCCTTTAAGTCGTGAGTCAGAAAAGGGTTTACGATTCTTGGTGGATCACGTAACAAAAAATCTTCGTGCCTTGTCCAGCTTAGGACACCCAGCTGACAAATGGGACTTACTACTCATTTTTATGTTGTCCTCTAAACTTGACAATCATACGCTCGCAAAATGGGAAGAATATCGTAACACATTGCAAGATATGCCATCTTTTAATCAATTTAAAAGATTTTTGACAGATAGAGCTGATGTATTAGAGTCTATAAACAGAAGCAAGTATGATAATCCTATTTCAAAAAATGTTTCAATTGTGCCTCCTCAGCATTATGCTTCGGGTCACGCCCGTGCCAATAAAAATAAATTCAACAGTACAAGGAATTTTGCTTCCATGAACTCGAACATTAAAAATAATAATTTATTTATTTGTATAATTTGCGGCGAGGATCATAGAATTTATGAGTGTCCTACCTTTAAAGCCAAAAGTATTCAAGATAGACTAGATGAGGTTAAGAAATATAAGTTATGTGCTAATTGTTTACGTCAAGGTCATCCTATAACTGAATGTCGTATGGGCCCTTGCCGTGAATGCAAACTAAAGCATAATAGTTTACTTCACAATTTTAATTATAAGTCGAATAAAGCCGATTCCACTATAAGAAATTCTGAAACGGTTGTTAATTTTACTGAGGATGAACATACACACATACTTTTAGCTACAGCATTAGTTGAGGTGGTCAATCCAAAGACAAATAAAACCACAAAGGTTCGTGCTCTTTTAGATTGCGGAAGTCAATCTTCATTTATAACGCACTCACTTAAGGAAAGACTAAGTTTAAATTCGAGTCCAGTAGAATCTTTGCGAGTGATAGGGATAGGTAACAATTATTCAAATAAAGTAGTAGAAAGATGTACTACTCAAATTAAATCACTAAATTCATCATTTAATATACACTTACAATGTTTTGTTCTTAATGAAATTACTAGCGAGATACCTAAAGTCCGCATCGACATTCAAAATTTAAAAATACCTAAAGATATAGTCTTAGCTGATCCTACATTCAATCAGCCTTCCGCTGTTGAAATGCTGATTGGGGCAGACATGTTTTGGGACGTTGTAGGTACAGAGCAACGTTCTTTTGGTCTGAACGGGCCTAAACTCATTCAGTCTAAATTTGGATGGATAGTTACTGGTCCTGTAAATACCATAACTGTCATGAACTACAAAAAATCAATACATTGTAATCAGTCCACTATTATAAAAACGATTCTCTTCGTGAAGTAGAAAAAATGCTTCCCATATTCTGGAATATAGAAGAAATCCCTCAAAAACGAGATTTT
Organism: Scirpophaga incertulas; assembly: GCA_036419045.1. Lineage (NCBI taxonomy): Eukaryota > Metazoa > Arthropoda > Insecta > Lepidoptera > Crambidae > Scirpophaga > Scirpophaga incertulas. The sequence continues at coordinate 8,182,792 of CM071636.1, forward strand.
GACATAAGCGACGAATTTTGCGAAAAACATTTTTTAGTGAATACTAAAAGACTAAATACAGGAAGGTTTCTAGTGAAACTACCATTCAAAAACTCACCTGATTGCTTAGGTGATACATTTCATCTTGCAAAAAAACGATTTTTAAATATAGAGAAAAGGTTAAAACGAAATCCACTACTTAAAATAGAATATACAAAATTCATACAAGAATACATTGACTTAGGCCATTTGTCACCTTGTACTAACAAGCCAGATGTTTCATATTTTTTATGTCACCATCCTGTAATCAGGGATCATAGTGAATCCACAAAACTAAGAGTAGTTTTCGATGGCTCAGCAGCTTCCTCATCTGGTTATTCCTTAAACGATATCCTGATGGTAGGACCTAATGTTCAAGACTCACTATTTTCAATACTATTAAGAGCACGACAATATAAATACATTCTCACTGGTGACATTGAGAAAATGTACAGGCAAGTGAACGTAGATGAATCTGATCGCAACTTACAGCTCATACTGTGGCGATCAGACGAGTCGAAGCCAATAGAAATATTTAAATTAAATACTTTAACGTACGGCACAGCTAGCGCGAGCTATTTGAGCACCAGATGTATTAATCAGTTAGGAGAAGAATGTGGTGATGAGGAACTTAAAAGAATTATACAACATGACTTCTATATTGATGACTTGATTACGGGATGTGACAACGAAAAACAATTGCGCTGTATACTTAATTCAATTACAAAAATATTAAAATCTGGTTGTTTTATTTTAAGAAAATTTAAGAGCAATTTAATAAATTTATTTGAGAATTACGAAGTCAATAATCAAGATAATTTAACATTCAGCGAGTCGACCAGTACTTTGGGATTAGGGTGGAAACCCTCAAATGATAATTTGCATTTTTCTATAAATGATATTCCACAAAATATAACAATTTCCAAGAGATTCATAATGTCACAATCATTTAAAATATTTGACCCTCTCGGTCTGTTAGCTCCTTGCATAATTATTCCTAAAATCATGCTGCAAAAATTATGGAAGGAGAAATTAGAATGGGATGATCCTGTACCTATTGAGATTGAGAAAGAGTGGAAGCAATTTTCCAATAGTGTGTCCAATTTACAAACACTAGAAATTCCAAGGCGAGTCTTATGTGATGATCCTGTGTATGTTGAAATGCACACCTTTAGTGATGCGTCGCAACATGCATATGGGGCTTGCGTTTACATGAGATCTATTAATTCCAATAATGAAGTAACAACGCAGTTACTTTGCGCTAAGTCAAAGGTTGCACCATTAAAGGAAGCGTATACAATGCCGCGCCTTGAATTGTGTGCTGCTCAACTATCTGCTAAGCTTTGTAAGTCTGTTCTTGAATCTATTAAAAAATCGCCTGATTGTATAGTGCATTGGTGTGACTCAAGCATAGTCCTGAGCTGGATTCGTAATGGTTCTAGTAAATTAAAAACATTTGTAGCCAATCGGGTATCATACATTTTGGATAATACTCAGGCTATGTCTTGGCGTTATGTTCCATCTGCACAAAATCCGGCAGACTTAATTTCACGAGGTGTGGATGCCAAAAAATTAGCAGCAACAAGCCTATGGTGGTGTGGGCCTGAGTATTTGTCAAAGGATCAATATGATTGGCCAACTTTTAATGTTATAGACAACATAGATCATTTACCAGAAATAAAATCTACAATTACAATAAGTACTGAATCAGTTGTAGATTTCAATAAATTTTCGAGCCTTACTAAATTGCAGAACGTTATGGCTTATGTGTTAAGGTTTATTAAAATTTTAAAAAATAAAATAAATAAAATTACAGAACTTAATGAACTAACACTTAATGAACTTAATGACTCATTGAACAAATTGTATATGTTTGCTCAGCGTGAATCTTTTTCTTCTGAGTGCGACTTATTAGCTAAAGGGAAACCTTTAAAGGCAAAATCAAAATTACTGTCGTTGTCTCCAAAATGGGAGAACTTCCACCGGAAAGAATAATTCCTGATTATACATTTTTGTCAGTGGGATTGGACTTTGCTGGACCATTTCACATTTTAAATAGAAAGGGAAGGGGGAGTCGCATAATAAAGTGTTACCTCTGTCTCTTTGTGTGTTTACGATTTAAGTGTTTGCATTTGGAAGCAGTGAGTGATTTGTCCAAGGAGGCGTTCATAATGACTTTACGTAGGTTTATCGCACGTAGAGGTAAACCTGTTGAGATATTTTGCGACAATGGGCGTAATTTCGTTGCGGCATCTAAAGAAATCGGCCAGTTTTTGAATCGGAATCAGTCGCCAATATCTCATTTTGCAAATCTAGAAACTATTAAATTCATTTTTTCTCCGGCATACGCTCCTCATTTCGGCGGCATTTGGGAAGCTGGTGTCAAATCTGCTAAATATCATATTAAACGTGTAATGGGCAATAGTTACCTAACTTTTGAGGAAATTACAACATTGTTTGCTCAGGTAGAATCTATTCTTAACAGTCGCCCTATCTGTCCCCTTTCCTCATCTCCTGATGACCTACTTCCTTTAACTCCGGGACACTTTTTAATAGGAAGACCGTTGACTGCACTACCATCATCTGACCTAAAGAACGTTAAGGAAACTAGTCTACGTCGTTATGCACGCCTAGAAAGGCTACGCCAACATTTTTGGGATCGGTGGCAACGCGAATATCTTAGTGACTTACAACAAAGAATGAAGTGGAAAATCAATACAGCAAAACTTAATATTGGTGATATTGTGCTCATACAAGAAGAAAATGTTCCACCAATGAATTGGCGTCTTGGAAGAGTGATTCGAATTTTTCCTGGTCCGGACGGAATTGTCCGCGTAGTAGATATAGATACTGTCCGAGGTTGTGTCCGAAGACCGTTAGTTCGTATATGTCCATTGCCAACAGAAGAAGATCTACAAGATTGAAAGGGAGCTTTCAACGGGGCGGGAAGATGTTCGGGCCCACAGTTCCTCCGCAAACATTTACAACTGCAATGTTACAAAATTAACTCATTGCTGACCATATGAAGGCAGGGGCTGCGTGCTTATAAAACGTCACCGTAGTATCGGCCATTACCTATCCGACCGCTCTTAAGTTAACATCGCAATACGAAATTACTTTACTATTAATTACTACAAAATTATACTTGTTTATACTAAAAGATTTGTTTTACTTGGCTCCATTGTGTACGTGAATACACAGGCATAATTATAATAACATTTTGTTTATGACAGTAAAAGCTCGAAACCTTTGGTTGAGATGATATCAGTCTCAAAGTATTTATTTTATTACCTACGGCTTACACCCGTCTTGCGTGGTGAGCTCGTGTTTCCAGGTAAACAAGCTCGTGATTCCAGGTAAAAAATATTAAACAGTTATTGTTAATGGTGTGCGAGCGAGAAAGACGTTACAAGTACATACGTACATTTACCTGCCGAGTTGCATGTATGAGCAAGAGACATAAAAGGTACGCGAGCGAGAAAACGTTACAATGACAAAACGTACAGAAAGGACGAACGATCCCCCATGGTACCGCGTACAGAGGGCTGGCAGTGCTTGTACGACGAAACATAGTACATCGATCTCTGCCAGTACCTAACTTGAAGACCGCCTACGGCTTAGGAATCGAAGTTGCCTTGGTAACCGCTGAGGTCATGCGTGTGTTTGCTTTTTACAAGCCGCCTCACGTTCCCCTAGAAGTGGCTGACGTCCACCAATTGCTGGACTCGCCGCTCCCCACCATAGTGGCAGGGGATTTTAATTGCAAGCACACCGCATGGCACTCGCATACCACATGCCCAAATGGTCGCAGGCTACAGACCGACGCAGAGGCCATAGGTTACACAGTCTTGGGTCCGGAGACACCAACTCATTATCCCTACGCCCAGACACAGATGCCGGACGTGATCGATATTCTGATCACCCACAAGATCGGGGCGACAAACATCACGCAAGAAGTGATAGATGACCCGGCCATCTCAGATCATCAGATGGTTCTGGCTAGATGCTGCCCACCAATTCGCACGTTACCGATGGCCAGGAGACGCGCTCAAGACTGGCCCGCATTCGCAGACCGCATGAACGGGGAACTAACCAGCTTCCCCGTGAACACCGGTGCGGATGTGACCAGCTAGCAGAGCACATAACAAACTGCATTAAAACAGCGCTCCAAGACACCACCATTGAGCCAGATAACACCTACCCGGCTCATCGCCCAAGACCATTACCAGGCAACCTTAGGCGATTAATAGAGGAGAAGCGCCAGATCAGAAAGGATCTGGCAGCAGAATCGGTACCCTGCACTGAAAAATCGCCTAAATGCTATGGCCACCCGCATAGCCTATGAACTCCCGCAAGCTCACACACGACAGCTGGGAAGATGCTATTCAGGAGGCCAGCGATGACTGGGGCAGGGTACACCGCCTCTGCCGCAGTCTCGCCAGGCGACCGAAACCCGTCCACCCGCTGCGTGCACCAGACGGTACGCTCAAATACAGGGCAGAGGACAGGGCAGAGCTGTTGCGGAATACCTAGAAGAGGTATTTAGGCCGAACCCGCCCGTGGATGACCAACACACGCGGCGAAGTCGAAGCGGGAGTGGAGTCCTACCTGAGAGACCCGATACCTCTGGCAGAAGACCAGTAGTCTTTACACCAGGACAGGTAGCCAGAGGGATCAAGAAAACGACCAGGAAGAAGGCACCAAAGGCCAGATAGGATTACCAATGAGGTACTAAGGCGGCTACCTTATAAGGCCATAGCGACACTGACCCGCCTGTATAATGGAATCACACGGACATCACACTTCCCGACCATCTGGAAGACAAAACGGGTCATAATGATTCCTAAGGCAGAGAAAGATTCCACCCAGCCGTCCAGTTACAGGCCAATCACCTTGCTGCCTACCATGGCGAAAGTGTTCGAGAGATTACTGCTGAACACTATGCTGCCTCACATACGCCGAGAGAAGAACAATACGGCTTCCGGGCAGAACACTCGACGACGTTGCAACTGACAAGGGTAATACATACCCTGGCAGCCGCCAAGAACAAAAGAGAGTTTGCAGTAGCGGTCTTCCTGGATATGGAGAAGGCCTTCGACCGCGTCTGGCACGAGGGCCTAATCCATAAATTGCAGTTAACATCCCTGCCCAGGAGGACCGTAAAGACCATTGCTTCCTTCCTGCAAGACAGGAAGTTTCACGTGGCTGTAGAAAACGCCCAAAGCAGCAGCAAGGACAGCAAGGCCGGGGTACCGCAGACATCCAGTGCAACCAGGAGTTACCCTGGTCTTGTATGCAGACGACGCAGCATACATCACCACTTCTATGAATGCCTATCACGCTGTTAAGAAAATGCAGCGACAACTGGACGGCCTGCCAAAATGGCTGAGCGAATGGCGCCTCGTGGCTAATCCAACCAAAACGCAGGCGATAGTGTTCAGTAGCTCACACGTCGTGTGGTATATGGGGTTTGCCAGGCACGAGCCAACGATACACATTGCTGCCAAAGATTTAGAAGATATTATTGTAAGGCCAGGAGAGTTGTAAATATTTACCTGGAACACCAACACCATTACCAATAATGTTTACCTGGAAATCACGAGCTAACCCCGCAAGCCGGGTGCAAGCCGTAGGTAATAAATAAATACTTTGAGCCTGATTATCATCTCAACCAATAGGTTTCGAGCTTTACTGTCATAATACAAAATGTTTATTATAATTATGCCTATGATAAAATTTAGTTATTTTTTTGTTGGCCGGCTAAAAAAAAAATAGCCCAAATTTGTATGAAGCCTGAATGTCCTTTAAATCATTAATGTTAGGTTGGAGCTTTGCTGTCATTAGTGTAGTATTTTTACATAACGAACAGAACGAAATAATAAATGTAGTAATTCTAATACATTTACGATTTATTATAACAAAATTAAATTCATAATGGATGTATGGTTAGCAACACATCAAGCTTCACATTTACACAACGAATTTCGCTGCTATTACAAGCGACATAGGAGCTCTCTAACTCTATATGTAATGTATGACGTGTTGTTGTATGTATGTACATAGTCACGATAACCCTGGGGTTGGCAAAATAAGTGTTTAAATATATATTAGGTAGTTGATTTTGGTAAAATTACACCAAGGTGTTTTTAAAAATAAAATAAATAATTATATGCATTTTCAGACATTTCAAATTATTATTAACTTCGAGATAGCAACACTATGGTATTATGTATAATCTACTATAATGAATTCAAATAAGTGGTTACAATTAGGCACTAAATAGTGTCTTTAATGTAATGTCTGTTATGTGGTATCTTTTTTACCTTACTTCTTCATTTTTTGTTTACATTTTTCGGAGCACTTTAAAGTTTTAGATTTCAAATCTTAATTTGAATTTATTATAGATTAAAATAAACACGACATATTTTAATATATACATAAAATACATGTTTAAATGACAATTTTTCCAAAACTGTAAGTTATGTTAAGCATTACTTTCTTTGTTTTAAGATCAATATAGACATACTATTTTTTAAAACCACCGGTTGTTGAAAATACCATGATCATAGCTCATGGACATTCACACATGAGTATCAAATATGGCTGTTAAGACTTTAGTCATCCACAACCACGTGGGGTAAGTTCACATACTCTTCGGGGTTTGTTTAAAAAGTGTCTAAGATGATCAACATACTTTATACTCAGTGTATTGTCTAAAATAAACAATTAATTTATCTGTTGTCTACAATGATATACATATAATTTTTACTCCCTTTACAATATCTACTAATACTAGTTCAGAAATTCATTTAAAAATAGTTTGATATATCAAAAAAGAATATATTCCACTCATTGAATTGAGAGAATCATCTTGTTTTTTATAAATATTAGACATATTATTTGGCTAATAAGGATCTTGTATAAGTTTTAATTACCTGATATAACAATAAAGGTAGTTGCTTATAGGACAAAGCTGTATCAGCAAGCAGATCGGCAATGGCTTCTTCATGTGTCTGAAATTATATTGTTACAACTTAGTTATATTTTAGCACAAGATAATTATACCTTAAGGTACAAGTTGCACTTGTGATTTTGTATTTCGCTGGCACATGTACACAATTTACTTAGACATACATATGTAAAATAAATTTTGATTCAGGTATATATAAATATTAAACTTACAGGTGCTAGCAAATATTTATGCTCATGACGATCTTCAAGTGTGATCAACTCAGGACCAACATCATTAAGCCGGCCGGTCTTTTCCCACAGGCTAGAAGCTGTCAATGTGGGTAAGGATAGACGTTGCCCTCCAACTGCTTCTATATGACGACATAGCACAGCTTCAAGTTTGTCAGCGGCTCTTTTAGCTAGAGGCAGCAGACTGAACAGACCAGAACCCGTGGGCTTTATTAATCCAAGCTCCAGCAAAAGCTAAAATGTTTAGAAAAAAGAAGTAGTAAATAAGTAGGAAGCTCCCTTATTAAGAGCAGCAGTTGGTGACGTTATAAATTCTAAGAGATGTATTTATTTCTTACGATAATTTTAGAGTGATACATAGAAAAGGTAATTGTTGGATTGGTACAACACTATATTTATTATGTGAAAAAAATAGATTATATAGTAATAAACTTTCACATAACGTAACTAAATTTAATCACTCTAAATTACCAATCTACTCCTCTTATAAAGTGTCTTACTAGTTACCGAAAACAATAAATTTTAACTAAAATTAACTCATACCTTTTGACTTTTACATGTAATTTCGCTGTTCTTAATCTTCGCATTCTTTGGTATAGTTATAAGTGGCTGAAATAAACGTGAAATACACTTCATTACTGTATAGAATTATTTAACAGCAAAGTTTTTGTTTTTGTACAAAAATTCCTTAATAGAGAGAGGTTATGTTATTCCGCCCACAGATAAAAATGTACCGAAACAGCTGATTGTCAAACTTTATACATTATATATAACTGTTTTTGTGACCAGTTGTGTTAACGATTAATACTAGCGAGGGCTAGCAAGAAAAAAGATAACTCTGAAAAATAAATACTTTGTTCCTGATTTGAGAATTAAAAGTTAAACACTAGGTACCTAAATTTTATTGAGCATATATCAAATAATATTAAGTCCAATCTGTGTCAGAATATTGAGAATTGCACCTATAGACTATATCCAACGAGATGTATAGGAACTATTGTCATCAAAGGTTTATAGGCTATTGTGTTTTTATTTTACCCCACCAGTAGGTAATACGGTCGTCAATTCCCTTCCGTTTATATTATATAGGTATTCATTAAATCCAAATACAATATAATCATATTAATACAATTGTGCGTTATTTTTAAATCGTTCTTTCAATTTAGCTTTCAAAATTTTATAATCGGACCATGTAGGTAATTTATTTTGTAAATAATATAATGAGTTATGGTTTACCATCCGCCAGACAAACTTTTTTCGCAATATTTTCAGAGTTTCGTGCTTCATTTTTCACAAGCGGGCATTATTGATTGAACTGATCGTGCTTTAGGAGAGGAACATCCCAAAAGAGCGTACGATAAAAACTAATAAATTCTTTTATTCATCAACTCAGAAACAAACAAAGGTTTGGGTTATACCAACTAAATTCCTCTACACGCTGTTAAAAGATCTTGGTAATAGTGTCTTTTGTACTATAAATTTGTTTAGGTACTATCTTATTTTAATTATTACAAAATATAAAGAGTATTTTGTAATTTTACATAAATTAAATGCGCCGCTCCCATATCCACTACCGAACTTTCCAAGAGGGTACTCTTGTACACCCTTAATACTAAATCATATTAAGTTATGGGCACGAATCTTGACCGCCTGCTCTTGTAGTGTTACGTTGACTTTTAAACTTACATTAAACGAACTTTATAGGTGGGTATTTGTATATTGCGGTCGCATGTTGCTATTAATCTTTGGGCAGGTGCAAGTGTCTGTCCGTCAGCCGCGCAGGTGCAGGCATGACTAATTGCTCAGATTATGTCGGGGTAATATGCAGGATTACAAGACTCACTTAGCCCAGATTTGTCTTCGTCTTGCTTGCCCACAGATTAGCGCCTTAAATTATTATAATTTATTAGATGAAAGAAATTAATTTTACAGTCCATTCAAATCGTAAACATGTTTAAATAAACTGACTCCCGAGTCTAAATTGTTTCAAGAGTTTTATTTTTATAAGTATCTATATTTATACCTATTTATATCAAAATAAATAACAGCCAAAAACAATGAAAAATATCAGAAGTATTCTTTAATATTGAAATGGAAATATTATCGAATATAGAGTTAATAAGTTTGTCGTCTATTTTATAAAACAATGAATTAATCCTAGTATGGTAAAAGCGGTCAAGGAAATATCATTATAATTTTATTTGAATGTTTCGTTCAAGAAAGGCATTCGTGTTCTAAAAAAATATTAAGTAAAAAAAGCCGAATATTCCCATTTACAAATGTAAAAAGAAAATGTAATCAAAAGTGAATGTTTTAAATTAAATGTATAGATATAAGTACAAGTTTGAAAATGGTTTTTAAGTGTTATTTAGTTATTTTCTATAAAAGTACTGCTAGTTTTATTAGGAATTTATTAATATATTTGGATACGTTATTGAAACTGTAGGGCGATTATGTAAACTTTTAACTCCTTACGTGTGAGTGGATAATCGACAGAACAACTTACAAAAATATTACATATATAACTGTTAAACATTAAGGTGTTATATATAAATCGCGGAAGTCTTAAAGCTAATTAATTAGAATTAATCTACACCACATACTTAGTCTGGCCATAAGTACGGTTACAATTAAACATAAACAAAACATTACATTTGTTTTTATAATCTGTAATTCTTGTGTGAATGTTTATGTTTCCTTGGTTTTCAAGTATTTTTGTGATATTATATTACACGGTAGGTTGATTGGTATGTAATGTTAATGTTACTGGTTTTCTAATGTTTGTGTAATGAGTTATTGATAGATACAATGAAAACTTCTCTGTTTGTGACAAAAATATCCGGCCGTTTACGCAGTGTTTATACGAAAATGGGGATAAAGTAGTAAAGGAAACAATTTAAATAAATTCTATCAGATGGCCAAAAAAGTTATCACGCGAGATGAAGATAGCACCTTCTACTATAAATTAAAAAAGAAAAGGGTGGTAAAATCAAAATAACTACACAAGTAGTACGGTCACAGAAATTACTTTTTACCAATGAGAAAATATTTACAATATTTTAATATGTTAAATAAGCAGAATGACTGTATTTTAAAAAAAGCTTTTAAAAAGTGATAGGCCTTGATGTATAAAGGACTGTAATTCAGTCAATGGAGATCATTTCCAATAACCTTCGTATATTTTCTTGTTTTCTATATTAATGTATCAAATAGCCTTAAAGTAATAGATGTTATATACAATAGAAAGAAGATTTTTCCTCGTAACAATATTTATGGTAAGACTATGTATTCTTTTTAATTACTTAACTGTTTTCACGGACTTAAAGTCTATAATCTGTTTACCTACAAAAGTTAAAACAAAAGCTTACGAAGATATATTTTTAGTTATATCTATTTAATATCTCAAAAGCCAACTGCACTATGTCCCCTATCCGGAAGTTTTCAAATTCAATGGGAAGGTCCCTCAGTTCAGCGCACAAGTTATCGTGTGTCACACGTAATTAAACCTATAATGGTCCGGTGTCGCCCCGGCAGCCATTTTGTGCGCGCGACAAAATGGCGAGGCTAATGGTCTGTAAACAAGATAAGCCAGGGTTCTCGGCTTTTATTTCAATTAAAGCGAATGAAGGAGAGCGTTCTAATTAAATGAAGTCATTCCTTAATTTTTATTCTATAAGGTTTCATCTTGTTCGTTTGCAAATAAGGATAATACATAAGATAGCCGTAAGAACCACCTAGTTTCCGTTTCTTGACCGTAGGGGACCATGGCACTCGTTAAAACGTTTTAAATTATCGGAGTGTAACACGGACTTAAATAATAGATACTACTAAGTTTTTAACCCAACTTCTCCATACTTTTTCCGAACGGGTACCACTTGGTAATCTTAAACATATCAATATGAAATTAGTCAAAGAAATGATGAATTTAATATACTTTCACATTTAACTTTCATGATTTTTTTAATATTTTGATTTCATTTATAGCCTTAATATCGTAGTAAATGATTAAAATCCGATAGCATTTGTTTGAGGGACACTGCAGGTTTCCGAGGATTACTAAGGGATTTAAATAAAAATGTTGAGAAGCAAATAATTGGGTATGTTATAGAATTCCAACTAATATAATAAATGCGAATGTTTGTAAGGATGGATGTTTGTTACTCTTTTAATTAAAGCGCAATACACACTGAGCCCGCCGGGCCGCCGACAAAGCCCGGCGACACAACCCGGCGGCCTGTATGAAAATAATCATGTCGGCAACATGTGCCCGCGCGTGTTACCCGCCGATATGTTGGCGGTTTGGGTACGCCTGCGCTCAGTTGCCCGGCGACGACGCTCGACCTGTAGTGACGTACTTGTATTTTTTTTACGACATGGAGTGGAACGACATAAAATGTCTTACGTTAATTAATAATTATCATGAGAAAGAGGTAATGTGGAACCCAAAACACCCAAATCATAACAGTCGACCAAAGCGTTTCGACTCATTGAATGAAATAACAAACTATTTTAATACAAATGTATCAAAATTAAAAACTTTGTAAGTTAATATTATAGAGAGAAAAAAAAGTTCTCATCTCAAGCCGCCGACTAAATTTTCCGACTTGTAATAAGTGAAGCCGCCGCGCCGGCTAGACCGCCGACAAAAAGTTGCCGACATATGTCGGCGGCCCGGCGGGCTCAATGTGTATTGCGCTTAAAAACTACTGAATGGATTTTAACGAAACTTTACAATATATATAAAAATATACGCCACGCTAATATTAGCTACTCGAAATACTAATTCTGCGCAGACGAATCCACGTGCACCAGTCAGTATGTTATACAAATAAATTACCTTGCAACAACCTTATATTATATTTTATCAAAGCAAGTTTGTAGAACTACCTATAATACAAAGACGCCTAAGTTTCCGAATGGTATCACGTATTAAGTGATATTGCGTAATCAGTTCTTTTTGTAAGATTAGAATAGAAAATAAATGTTATATAAGCCATGGTTTTTTTTACAGGTAGCTAGATTGTTTTTATAGGTTTTAATTTTTGATTTGTTTGATAAATATAATGTTTGTAGATTTTAAATTTGATAGGTACTACTCTGATACAATTTTTAACTTGAAAACGAATTTATTAATATTGAACATTTTATCGTACCTACTTTAGAACATTTGGATATGCGTATTGGAAGCATATATATTTGAGATAGGCAGCTGACTATACATGTTCACTCACAAGAATCTCTTGTTTCGCCTAGATAAACTAGCTAAGTAGTTTATATAGGCGAAACAAAGTCAAGGGCAAAATACAGTTTATAATTAAGTATTTACCACCGTCAAAATTTTTAAAGATACTACTTGGGCACTGACGAAAATAAGCTGTAAGGTCTTTAGCTATGCAATGACTGCGGTGAAAATGCTGCAAATATGACAAACGCGACCAATCCATGTGGAAGAGATAACTTGCTGTGACGGCTTTGTTGGCCGTTATTTATGAGCTACAGAATGCACGGTAGAGAACGGCATACACTGCATTATAAAACGAGCAAAATTTACGATTAATAAGGCCTTTACAGTTATTGTTTACTTTGAATCTCAAAATTTGTTTATTTAAATTGAATCGAAAAATCGAGTTTTATAGAAATCATTTTTCATTTTTGTTTGAATTTTATTTTTTCTTGGCTGCAACTTTGCGAAAACATTGTTATTAGTCAGTTTAAACTTTATTAACACTAGATTAAAAGTTTCAAAAAGTTTGTTTTCTTGTTTATTAAATAAATAGGAAAAGCGTTAAGTGCTTAAAATTCTTTATACTAAACGGTAGTTTTAGGGGTAAGATTTTAATTTGTACATGTGTTCAAATTACACACAGTTTTGTAATAAAAACTTAATAGTTTCTTAAGCAACCATCTAAATTTTATATGTTTACTTACCTTCTTTGTAAAATAAGTAAGTTTGGCATTCTCACTGTATTTTATAAATAATCATACCTATATAACAAACTTATTGTGGAAATCATTTTAATTGTAGGTGTTTTCAATAACTGTTCTATGATATAAATGTATTATTGTCTTAGAAAGCTGTTTTTAAACATACATAACGGTGTTGAAAATAGTTGTAGAACACTTATAGTAAACTATTGAAAATTACTTATTCCACTGAAAATTATGCACTTGCTAGCGGTTTGTGCTCAATAATTTTCACTGGTATATAATGTATTATTATGGTTTGTTTCATTTGTCGTTCTGTATTACGTAGGAATCATAGAATTAAATACAGCACAGATTTCCCGACAGAAAATTTTCCTTAATATTTACAAATCCTAATAAGTTTGAGTTTAAAGTCACAGGCCATAGCAGGATATCAAAAATCTTAATCTAGAACATTTAGTAATAGCATCGCAGCCAATTGCATATATCTATCTTATACTAGCTTTCCGCCCGCGGCTTCGCCCGCGTTATATTCGAATTTCCCACAGGAAGGATATGTTTTAACAATACTGCCATACAACCTTTCACCCCCTCCTTTCAACCTTTTACAACCCTTTTCTGCTTTAAAAGGTAGCCTCTGTCCTTTCTCAGCCTCTAGACTATCTGTGTACCAAATTTCATTTAAATCGGTTCAGTAGTTTTAACAATATTCCATACAACCAATAATCCCTCCTTTCAACCTTTTACAACCCTTTACAACCTTTTTGCATGAAAAAGTAGCCTATGTCCTTTCTCAGGCTCCAGACTATCTGTGTACCAAATTTCATTTAAATCGGTTCAGTAGTTATGGTGTGAAAGCGGAACAGACAGACAGACAGACAGAGTTACTTTCGCATTTATAATATTAGTATGTATGTATGTTAGTATGGCACAAAACAATGAGCTTTTCCACAAATACTATTTTCACAGTACTTTTGATTAAAATTTCACCGTCTTCAATTTTCACAGATGACACTCCAGTTTTATTTATTTGAGTTCATTAAAATGACGATAACTTTTTTTTTAATGAACCGATTTTGATGAAACAAAGTTTAGATATTATTCTGAGTTAAAACAAAGCAAATAGTGAAAGTTTCAAGCAAATCGGTTCAGTACTTTCGGAGATAAACGTGAACATACATACAGACAGACAGACAGACAAAAAATTCCCAAAAATTTTTTTTGCTTTCTTATAATCTATTTAAGTGCCCCTCTATCCATTTCAGTCAAAAATACTAAATGTACAGACAAAATATTTTTACTGTCTTATTATATGTATAGATATATAAACATATAACTTTAATGATTTAAATTCTACCGTATATAGTACATAACTGTATATACAGTACACAGTAATAAACTGATCATTAATCTTGTATCAATTCTAAGACCTATATTATAATTTTAATTGTAAAATTATGCATAATATAATACTGCAGTAGAATTAGTTACACATTAAATTAATGCCTACAATCGTTTTGTATTGCGAAATTAATTACCTAAACCCTGCCTTTAATCTCATTACAGGCATATTTTACTTATCATTAACCAATGTTATAATTTTATTGTAATGAAAAATAAAGTTTTCTTTAGTTGTAGTCTTCATTGGAGTTATGAAAAGATTCTATTAACGTTGCATCAACATATATTATACATTGACATTTGACTAAGCATCAATCATATTGGTCTTATTAAAGATTCCATAAAAAATGTGCCCTTTTACCGGAAATTCAATAAACTGTAAAAATTTAAGAGCATTCCTTCAGACCGCAATCATGTTTAATGAAATATTCATAAAATCCCAGCACACTGTGCGCGTGCATGCCATAAATTGTATCTGGCAGTTACGAATACAGAATGCGAATGTTTTTTAAACTTTTTCTAAACACTGCGCTTAATTGCGGAGAAGGTTTTAATATTTTTGATGTCGTCGGCGGCATGAGACTGGAGCGAAGCGTTTTTAATATGTTCGTGGTGGTATATACATATATGATTTATAACCATTGTATTCATAGCATTGTAAGGTAACGGAACGGTTGTTGTAGTACGGCGACACTTATCTGATTGTATTTTCTTTAAATTGTAGATCCAATGAAACTATCTTTTTAGGCCATTGTGCATTTTGGTTTTCGATTTTCTAACATGCTCACTAAGTAGTAACATTTTTTGTCCAGCTCTCACACACACACACAAAAAAAAAATACAAAAGAAATCAGAAATAACTAATTAAATAAATAAATAATCAATTGAATAATTTTTTTGAATACCACTTTAAAAAAGGTATTAGAAATGAAATTTTTCATTGATTATTACACATATATAATTATTTCAATAAAATATCTTATGAATGTTAAGAAGTTACTGTGATCTACCCGATTTATTTATGCTCATAAGTGTAGTTAAAATTGTTTTTGAATTTTGAGCTACACTGGACATATATGTATACACAAGTACACTACACCGACACAACCTAGAATATACAGGGTGTCCCAAAAACGACACGTCACAGTGACACTGGGGTTAGGCCAGCACAAGAGGCATCGAATAAGCCTAACATGACCTCAGTAAAAGTTGCTCGGTTTTCAAGATATTGTCAATTTAAACTTTTTCAAAATTTTCACGTTTTTTAACGTGTTCAGTGCTAGCATTACGTTAGATAGCCCTCAGGTTTCGATTTTTCTTTTGTACTCTTGTTGCGAATAGTTGCTTAAGATGATAGAAGTGTTATTTCGTTGATAACTAATGTAAAATGTGGAAAAATACTGGATTGAACTTGAAAAAATTGAACAACGAAAAATTACTTTCAACTTTGATCACTTGCCGTGAAAAAAAATTCAAAGAAACTAAATGAGCAAATAACGTTAAAAAACTTGCATGTCTTATGCTTATTCCAAAATGGTATAACACATGTGTCTTATTTTAATATTATACGATTTTTTAATGCTTCACTAATACTAGGAACCCGGAAGCTACCGCTAGCAGGTAAAAAAATAATGTCACGCGCGTCGTATAAGAAACTTGAAAATTTAGAAAAAGTTTAAATTGGAAATATCTTGAAAACCGAGCAACTTTTACTGAGGTCATGTTAGGCTTGTTCGATTCCTCTTGTGCTGGCCTAACTCCAGTGTCACTGTGACGTGTCGTTTTTGGGACACCCTGTATATCTTAACTCCGTTGTTTCCTATAGGGAAGGTTATTTCGAACAGCGTAACTAAGTACATACGTACTAACAGTTTCATAAATGGACGGGTTTCGTAAAAAATAATAATTTTAAAATAAAAGTTTAATTTTGCAATTGATATAAATAAAATGAATTAAAATTGGAAAATAAGTTTTTATTGAAATTAAAATATTACACAAATAAACGTTTAACATATTTATTCACGGTATTTGTGTATAATAATGACTATAAATATAAGCTTGGACACTCTTCTTATTCTGGAGTGAAATATTTCTCCATCGAACCTAGGCTAAAATAAAAATATTTTTTTCAGAAATTTTTCAGAAGTCAGTTGCGATCCTTCTTACTGCTACACTGGCTTAGTCGTCATCTAATTAACGATATCTCGTAGGTACGCTCACGGACAGAACATCCTTCAACATGAAGGATTTAGGACTTACTCAGGAACTTTAAGCGAAGCTAGAATCACAATAGATATATCTAGGTCAGTGTATAGTCTATGCTAATCTGTCATAGCTATGTGCTCTGACAGGACGCGCGCCCTTGATTAACGGTAACGCCAATGGTACCATTATATATTAAATTGTACAATTATCTAAGTAAAGTGATTACAACCAACTGGTGGGTTTTATTATTAAACATATGATACATGGCGCAGTCTAATAAGAAAACTCAAAAAAATGTCGTCGTTTAACATACCGGATAAACTAATTACTACAGGTAACTTAGCGGAAAATTGGCGAATATTTCAGCAATCATTAAACATTTACCTATTAGCTACAGGCTTGGACAAGGCTGAAGAAGAAAGGAAAATTGCTATTTTACTAAATTTAATTGGAGAAGAAGGAATAAAAATCTATAACAATTTTAGTGGTTCCAAGACCACTTATAAAGAGGTTATTCAATTGTTTCATGAGTATTGCGAACCAAAGAAAAATATACTACATTCCCGATTTTTATTTTTTCACCGTGATCAAGAAATTGATGAACCATTCGACGAATACATGAATGATATAATAAAATTAGCAAAAGATTGCCAATTTAAATGCAATGATGAGGCGATTCGAGACAGGTTGGTGTTGGAACGTCTGACAAAGAGACTCAACAAAAGTTAGTTATTGATGGCGATGTGACCTTAGAAGCAGTAACTACTCGCTTAAGAATGGCAGAAATAAGTCGCAAGCAAGTGGCAGCATTGCGGCCCATTGAGCAACATAACATTGTTGTTAATGAGATAACCACTAAGTTAATCAATTGCAAATGGTGTGGTAAAAAGCATGAGGCCAACATTAAATTGTGTCCTGCAAGAGGAAAAACTTGCATGAAATGCTCAAGAAAAAATCATTTTGCTTCTGTATGCAAAAGTCGCCAGGTAAAGAATGTGCAACAAGAAACACCATGCAACAGTTTAGAAAATAATGAAGAGGACAATGAGTATTATTGTAATAATATTCAAAAGGTATGTAACATAGATTGGACTGAAGTATTATTCTTAGAAAATTGTAAAAAAGTATATTTTAAGCTTGATACTGGTTCTGATGTAAATCTTATTCCCATTAGTTTATTTAGATTTGTACAAAAGCTAAACAAGAACATAAAATTACAAACATGTAAATTTAAATTAAAAGCTTATAATAACACTTCAATTCGAACATATGGAATGACATTATTAGAAATAAATGTGAAAAATAAGTCATATTATATAGATTTTATTGTTACAGACTGTGAGTTTCAACCAACACTTGGAAAGGATGCATGCTTACTATTAGGTTTAGTTGAAAGAAAATTTATAAACAATATAGGTAAATTAATATTGTCTGATAATATAGAAAAACATAAAATTATAAAAAGTTTTGAAGATGTATTTAATGGTACTGGTCAATTTCCATTAAAATATCATATAAAGTTAAAAGATGGTTCAGAACCAATATCAAAACCACCTCATCGTGTCCCTTTAAAATTAAAAGAAAAATTGAAATTAGAACTTACTCGTTTATGTGAAAAGGGGATTATTTCAAAGGTAGATGTTGCCACAGAGTGGGTGAATAGAATAGTGATTGTTGAGAAAGATGTTAATTCAATTCGAGTTTGTTTAGATCCTAGAGAACTCAATAAATGTATAGTAAAAAAATATTATGTAATACCTACAATTAATGACTTAAAAACTAAGATTAGTAATGCTAAATATTTTTCAGTTCTTGACTTAAAGGAATCTTTCTGGCAAATTAAACTAACTGACTCTAGTAAAAAGATATGTACATTTTCCACAGTGTTTGGCACATACCAGTTTAATGTCCTCCCTTTCGGGTTGAATGTATCAGCTGAAATATTTCAAGAAAATTGTGAAAATTGCTTCCAAGGTATTGATAATGTGTTTATATATGTCGATGATTTTTTAATATATGGAAAGACTAGAGAGGAGCATGATCTGGCATTGAAATCTGTTTTATTACGAGCAAGGGAATTGAATGTAAAATTTAATTTAAAAAAATTTCAATATTTACCAGAAGTTATAAAATATTTTGGTCATGAAATTAAAAATGGTTGTTTGATGCCTGACCAATTAAAAATAAAAGCTATCAAAGATTATGATATGCCAGTAGATAGACAAAGCTTGCAGCGTTTTCTGGGAATGGTAAACTATTTAAGAGATTACATTCCCAACTTATCAGAGCTTACTAGTCCATTGCGAGAGTTATTAAAGAAAAATGTTGTTTTTTCATGGTCTCCTCAACATGATGAGTGTGTTAACCATATTAAAAATGTATTAACCCATCCTCCACTATTGCGAAATTTTGATCCAAATCAGCCAATAACTATTCAAACTGATAGTTCAAAGAGTGCTATAGGGTGTGTTCTTTTACAAAACAATCAACCAGTAGCATTTGCTTCCAAAAGTTTAAATGAAGCTGAATGTGAATATGGCCAGATTGATAAGGAATTTCTTGCTATTTTATTTGCTTGCCAAAAATTTCACTATTATATATATGGAAGACAAACCATAGTTCAAACAGATCATCTCCCTCTTGTATCTTTGATGAAGAAAGAAATTCATAATATAATGTCACAACGGCTTAGAAAAATTAGACTTAAGTTAAATATTTATGACATAGATGTACAGTATGTCAAGGGATCTTTAATGCTAATAGCTGATGCAATTAGTAGAGCATCTTCTAAAGCTGATTGTGAAAGTGTTGCCAAATCATTGGAACATGTAGTTCATTCAGTTAATGTTAGTGATAATTTTTTGTTACAAATTAGACAGTCAACCCTTATTGATACTACACTTAATATAATAATAGATTACTGTAAAAATGGTTGGCCAAATAATTTTAATAAAATACAAGATTCTGTCAAATGCTATTGGAACTTTAAGCATGATATTTATTATGAGAATGGTATAGTATACTTAAATCACAAAATAATAATTCCATCATCATTACGAAATGTTACATTAGGAAAAATACACTCTTCTCATTTTGGAATACAAAAAACTTTGTCTAGGGCCAATTCTTTATTTTACTGGCCAAGTATAAAAAATGATATTATATGTTACATTAGTAAATGTCGTTTATGTGAAAAATACAGTGTTAAAAAAGCGAAAGAACCCTTGATTATAGATAATATGCCTATGCTTCCATATGAAAAAATAGGTTGTGATTTTTTGAATTTTGCTAATCAAAGTTATTTAATTATAGCAGACTACTATTCTAAGTGGTTTGATATTATTAAGGTGAATTGCATGTCATCTGCTACTGTAATAAAAATACTAAAACATTTATTCTCCACTCATGGTATTCCTAAAGTTATTCGAGCTGATAATATGCCATTTAACTCAATAGAATTCAGAAGATTTGCCTGTGAATGGAATATAAATGTTGTCACATCAAGCCCTTTATATCCAAAATCTAATGGTTTTATAGAGAGATATGTTGGAATTGCAAAAAATATGTTAAAGAAATGTAAAGAAAAGAATCTTGAAATTGAAGATATGTTACTAGAGTATAGAAATAGTCCAGTAATAGGTTCACCTTACTGTCCTTCTCAATTGTTATTTAGTAGGTTTACAAGAACTAGATTACCTATACATGATAATTTATTATTTCCAAAAGTGGTCAGTGATTTTGAGCAATTTCAGAAGAAGAGAAATGATTTAAATAAGCTGAATTATGATAAGAATTCAAAAATTAATAACAGTAAATTTGAAAAAGGGCAAAAGATTGTATTTTTAAAAGACAATGTATGGGTACCAGCTAATATTGTTGAACCTCATAGTTCTCCTAGATCTTTTCTCATAAAAGATGCTGCAGGTAATGTACTGCGTAGAAATACTTCACAATTAAAACCATCAAATACTGATGTTACTATCAATGAGGAACTGACTGATTGTCCAGTACAGTATGATGAAAATCTTCATAACAGTGAACTGCAAAATCCTGTACCAGACCAACCAGTTAGTACTTCTGGGAGACCTAAAAGAACTATGAGGCCACCAGCCTATCTTAATGATTATTACACATCGATTCCTTCAAGGGAAGATGTATAGTTTGTTAATTGCTTTCTTTTAAGGGAAGATGTATAGTCTATGCTAATCTGTCATAGCTATGTACTCTGACAGGACGCGCGCCCTTGATTAACGGTAACGCCAATGGCTACCATTATATATTAAATTGTACAATTATCTAAGTAAAGTGATTACAACCAACTGGTGGGTTTTATTATTAAACATATGATACAGTCAGAGTAAGGAATGGCATTTCGTTACTACCTGGAGACCTATTTTTGAATACGATCGACTTAGAAATCACACGATGTGATTAATAATCACCGATTTTGAATAATTCTTATTTTTGAATATCACTGATGTGACTACCTTAGTCACAGGTGTGATTTCTTTACGAGTGCCCTCATCCACTCGTGATGTTATCTGTTTTTTGTTTGATTTTTCAGTCTATATATATACCTATATTTTTCAGTCTATATATATGTATATAATAACCGCAATGGTTAAGCCGGCAATAACCGGCAGCGGCTACATTCTGCGTGGAACCGAACTCTTAGATTAATGTGTGTACTTTATCTATGTTGGCAGCTCTGCGATCGACTTTCAAAAATTGGATGTTTAGGAATCCGTGACCTCAAAGTCACCGCTGACTATTTAGTCAGCGGTGATTTCGAAGTCGCATTCGTAATTCAAAAATAGGTCTCCTGATAGACATTTTGTATAAAAATTGAAAAAATATAGTGTAGGTTTTAATAATTCGTCTCAAGCTGTCTTCATTAGACCATATGATCTAGTCCATATAACTAAAGCAACTGCTGTCATATTTATTTTGCACAGCGAAACAACTATGATAACAGAATCTGGGAGCAACTAGTACTGTGACTATGGACATACCTACATTGTAATTTGACAACAGATATTATGGAGTTTATTAACTAACTATAGGTAGATTAATCTAACAGTGATCTAACCATAGGTAAATAGGTATATAGGCGATTGTATCAAAGCAAATGGACACTTACATTGTTTCATTTACGGCCAAAAACACATTTAGCTATTCAGTCGAGTGTGTAAAGCGGTTATTGGGATGAAAAATCGACGGCGTGCAGTCTCAGTGCGCCCTTTGCATGTGCTTGACAGTTGAGCAATTTTTCCCGCTCACAATGCCGTCAGCCATAAAAATCAAGTTGTCACCAACAAGGAAATCGGGACCGTTGTCGTGACAGGAAAGAGTAACGACCTCGTATTTTCTATTTTTGTACTCTCCAACAGTAGTTTAAGAACATACATAACTTCATAAAAATCTACAAGTACTTTAATTTAGTAATTACTTCATACTTTGTCGTAATGTTACCATCGAGATATGTCTAGTTACCATAGAGTATTAAATGTAAGACCACTACAAGATAATTAAGCACATAGGTTCATGTTTTCGCGAAAAGCAAAATTACTGATTTAACCACTTTACAAATTACCGAATTTACAGGAACTATTAGAGCGTCATGGAAAGCATTGCATTGTTATCTTCGAGAAATTGAAACTTACTTTTTTACGTATATCGTAACTATTACTAATATATATTCAAAAAAACTTACCTATAGGTTCAGTGATACTACTTAGAGTGATTACAGCACAGCGGTTTCTGGAATTCCTAATGTATGAGTTACTGGCATTGATGGAGGACATATCGTTAGCTACTATTTCGAGGGATGTTGAGCGCATTACGCGCGTATAGTAAGGAATTGTTTCAATGAGGCATATCCAAATCGTTGGATTGGTTGACCAGTCGCATGCCTTCGCGATCTCCTGACGATTGATTAGTTACGATTTTTTGTGGGGGGTAATAAAGCAACGAGTCGTAAATTTAGAGGCTGAATGATAGGAAAGGGTTATAAATTGTGCAACGACAATAAAAGGTGAGCACACATTATAACAAAAATTATAATACGATCTATTCTTCAAATTGTTCTTCGTGCAACACTGGGCTGGATATTTCGACAATTTAATGTATTCATTTTCATTTTGTATAAATATCAAACTGCACCATAAATTCATTGTAACAATTTGTTTTATTTATCTAGTTCCTTTGTACATCGGGAGAGGTCTTTGTTAAGAGTTCCGGGAAGCTTTCGTAGGTCTTATAATAAACTCGTCGTAGTATACAATAAGTTTACGTAATAAAAAAAAAACATTATTATTAGGTACATACATTTCTGTGATACTTTACATTTTCTCAAAAATATCTAATGAACTGAAATGAACCATTTGCGAAAATTTGACGTATTTACGTAAAATTTTTTCGTCCATCCATAATTACAAACTCGTATTTGTAATATTATTAGCGATTTTATTTAAGGATTATTTGTAATTTCCTAGGAACTGACACTAGCTTCGTATGAGCAGCAAAGTTGGGTGATGTCGATGGATCTATTTCTGTCGAACCTGTGATTCTATGTGGATATTATACTCTGTCCATTATATTATTTTCTTTTTGACAGTTTAAGATATTTTGAAATCAGTGATGAACTCGCAAGTTACCGATTCGATTAAAACAGAATATCGATTTTATTTAAGAAGAACTTTTAATCGATTTAATGCAGCGATATTATTTTTATTATAAATATTAAATTCGTTTATCTGGTTTTTTCAAATACATGAAATAAATTGTCATATATTGTCTATGGGGTTGTCTAGCAACGGGAGTTGTGAGGAGTGACGTTAGATTGTATGTGTCATTTAATACACACGGCTACGCCGTTTGGTTGTCATTTGCCATACAACGCTTGTATCACATTCATTGCTTTATGTGTATTGTTTTACAATATAATAAGTTGAGTTGAGTATTTATATTCCTCCTTATCAATACGTACAGTCTACAGTAGAGCTTAATTAAGTTCTCAATATGCCGAAAGGAACTGTGTTAAAAGGGTAATTTAAAGAAGAATCTGATGAATCTATGTAATAAATAATGTAAATAAATTACTTGTTTAATTTTTATATTATATATTTGGCGAAATACCCAATTGGGGTAATTCGCCAAATATATAAAATTTTGCCTAATTTCCTTGGCACGTGTAAAACTTTATTTTTTCGTATATTTCTGATCCATTTAAGAAAGTTTTCCTTTTTCTCTCTTAAATGGATCAGAAATATATGAAAAAATAAGTTTTACACATGCCAAGTAAATTAGGCAAAATTTATATATTTGGCGAATTACCAATTACCTAGCTAGTTTGTTAAAAAAATGGTATGTATGTGATTTTCTAAGTATTCTTGATCATAATTCTTGATTTAAACTTGACGTAGATGTTATTAACTACATATGCCTTTTAATATTAAAATTCACATAAGTACCTATAAATAATGTAAGGTAGCTGTCGAGAAGGAAATAAATAAATTTACAAATATTTGATTTGAAGACAATTTATCTGATTTCAAGAACTGCTTATTGTCTGTGGTAGTTTGTTATGCACAGAGCACTTCACTATGTGGGCGTTACCCGTCTAGAAAGTATATTATTACTGTAGTACTATAATTTGAAAATAGAAACAATATTTCATACGCGCGATCTGTCAAAAAGAAAATAACATAATGGACAGAGTATAGTCTGTTTTCGCATAGTTAATTTTGAGACCGTTAGGAAATAGCTCAATACTCTGCTTGCTTCAATGTTTGAAGACTTCTTCAAGCATTATAATTTTAGTAATGATCATGCATCATCTCGCTGAATTATATATGACTATTTCTCAATATGTTGCATAAAAAAGTATTTACGATTTTATATAGCAACAGCAGTTGATCAAGTGAGAAGTAGCAGTTAAGAAAATGAAGCATCTTCATTGCATGTTGACAATATACAATGCATAAACATTGCAGTAATTTATTCACGAAATATTAGGGAATAATAAAAAAGTAATATTGATTGTAAACCATTTATTTTAAACCATTTAGACCCGAACAACGCGTCGCCGCAGTAAAGTATGTAGATAAATATTGAAAGCTAAAAACTCTTGTACATATCATTATAATACTTATTCCTAATAATTAAACTACAAAATTACTAGCATTAAAAACATATACAAGATGGCGGGAACATTTGTCAGTGAAGGGAATTAGAAGGCATAGATAGAAATTTTGTTAATTTATAAACTTCTGTCGAAAAAGTGTACAAACACCGACTAGGATCAAAGTTCTTAAGTATTTCAAAAATGAATTGCATATCGATTTTCTTATTACACCACCATGTCTATCAGAGAAGTTTTAGCAATATAATAAACTAAAATATTTTTTAGAATCGCAATAAAGTGTTACTCAAGCTGTCTCTGAAATAAACCTTACGTAGTAAATAATAAGCCATGTGTTGTTAAACATACGCGATAGCACATATGTACGTTAGCCATCTTGGTAAATATTCCCGCCAACGTAACGTGAAATAAGTAGAAGAGTAAAAAATCTATACACCTGAATTAAATTACTTTCACAAACTACCACTAAAGATGTAAATATCAATTTGAATGTGAGCATATTTTATGACAAATTCGTGGGGTATATTTCATTTACTAAGTACGACTGTTAGAAGGATTTGGAATATGATTCAATATTTCACACAGACATCGACTAGCAATTCAGTATTGAATGCTTGTGAAAACCATATTAATTTCACGAACGATATGTAATAAAGTTACAGTTTTGCATGATCAAAATAAAGTTTTTTTGAGTTTAATGAATATTTTTATTTTTAATATATGGGCATTATCCAGTACCTACAATTTAAAAGGCATGTTTTATGAAGTAGCTGTTTTTTTTTATTAATTCAAAATAGCAGAATTAAGTGGATTACTCTACTAAACAAGCCAAGTAGAACTCCTAATAACAGTCGTGTTTTAAATTTAAAGGGGAAAATCTACTACAAATCGATAGAAAAAATACTATGTCAGATGATTTCAGACAAAAATTATTTTTTCATACATAGCGAATACATCTAGATAAAGAGAAATAGCCCTAAATAACATCAGTACATGATAGTCATAAACACACATTATTATATAACAAATTCTTACTCGTATTATTTACAGGGGCTTCTTATAACACAACGTTACATTTAATTCGCTGTTTTGTTTAAAATATGCAATAGGTACTCAGTTTGATCTCCAAAAACTAATAGTTATACTACAAAATAAATCATACTTTATTTCGAAAAATTTATGAAACGAAACAGCGATTTAATTAAATATATTTAAATCTATTTCACTAAATCATACGCATCGACGTTCGATCAGCGACTAGACTATTTCTGATTATAAAAAACTACAACCTTCGGTCAGGTAGACCTTATTAAAAATGATTACAAATGTTAGTATTCATTTAAAAACGCACCATACACAAATTATTTTTAAACTACGTTCATATATAAGGAAAATATTTGAAAATAATAAAGTCGTTATTATTTTGAATAAGATCCATACCGTAACCGGTTAAAAAGACTATGTGCGAGTATGATATTCTCACACTTTAGGCACGACATATAATTCATTTATTGTTTTCTTATAGCAATACTGAATACTTAGTTTAATTAAAACTGAAGAGTAACTAGCTCTTGATGATTGAGAAAAGCACTTTTTTAGATCATAACTGAATCGATACTTCTGAAACATTAATATTAGGTACAAAAAAATAAAAACAACTGTATTTCAGAAGTCTAAACAAGTGCCTTTACAATTCTAAGTGTTAAAATCCAGTGCACCCCAGCGAGACGGGATCAAAACAAACATACAAACTGCAGACTAATTTCAGTCTATCGATTTTTGAGGAAGACACTTCATTGACAAATGATATTACAAAATACTTATGTTACTTTGTACTACTAATGAAATGATTACCTATTTGACCGTACAATAATCATTTAATAATCACATTTTTCTTACAGTTTCGTCTAAATACACTACAACGCTAGTAAGTACTCCAATAGGGTCAAATCATTCAACGGGAAAAACTAAACTGTACAAAAAATATTGTCATTTCTGTGTTACTTTTGGTCCGTTTAATTTCTACGAATATACACCCCTCAAATTATCAAGAAATAAACAAGGCACAATGAATTGTGTCTCGTTCGAGTTTTCTCTGATGATATGCATTTCAAAATCTAAAATTTCTACACTACTAACATAGCTACGAGGTTGATAGAATTACGCATTCCTCACGAGTATAGTCAAAATATCACATTATTTACGATAAATCATAGCGAAGTAGTGGAATAAGTAACAAAAACAAACCGCTTATTTCCAACACTGCTGTCATTTCGTTGGAAAAACTGCGTTTAATAAATCACAACCCAAAATAGTGACAAGTTAAACAATCAAGTGCAATTATTTGAAAGCAGTCTTGTCAACAAAACGGGGTTCAAATACGGTTATGCAGCTCACCACCCAAACCAGACTATAAACTACTTAACTATTATACTGGGATGCACTTTACTTGGTATGTAATCTAATGATAAAAATAAGCGAATTACAGAGCGGTTGTGAGCAGCAATACTGATTTTTGATGTTCACTATGCATATACACACAATGTTACTAATTGTCTATTAGAGTTAAAAATTTACAAAAGCCAACATCTTATATTATATCCATTTCTGAAAATTCTAAACAGCGACTTAAAATCCAACAACACTTTTAAAATATAATGATTCACAAATATTCGGAATCGGAGCAAACTTGCTCTCATAGTTTGGTGCTTGAAGACGAAAAAAATAATATTAAACTAAATCATTTTTTAAATTAACATCCTTCTGAATAAAAAAAAAACATGTTGACATGCTGCATTGAAATAAAATGACGAAAAATAAAATATCACGTATGAAATCGAACACATATTCGCGATTTAAAATTAATAATATATTCTGACACTTCTTTAAAAAATAATTTTATAGAAACAAAAACAACTAAGATGTCGCCTTTTTATCTATATGACGGAACTATTGAAAACTAAAACTAGGCCTCTTTACAACTCAAAAACTTCAAACTATAGACGAAATCACAGGAACATGCCTTCGACTTATAAAAACAGTCAAAACTCAGTATTGGCTCACCACTCCAAGTCTTCATATCTTCATTCTTCGTCGCCGGTGACACCAAGCATGCTCAGTGGCTATTGCTTCTTTCTCATGCATCTATTTCTTTTCGACACCTCCAAAACTATCACATAACTAAAAACTACTAAGATCAGGGTCTCCACTAAATAAATAAAACAAAAT
Organism: Scirpophaga incertulas; assembly: GCA_036419045.1. Taxonomy (NCBI): domain Eukaryota; kingdom Metazoa; phylum Arthropoda; class Insecta; order Lepidoptera; family Crambidae; genus Scirpophaga; species Scirpophaga incertulas. The sequence goes on from CM071636.1 coordinate 8,210,912, forward strand.
ATCCAATGGCACCCACCGTGGGATTCTAAGCTCATACAAACTACGCCAATATAATAAAAAAATATAATAATAGTTAAAAAATACTTGAATCTCACTAAAACAGGTACTGAAACGGAAGCGATAAATGAAAGATCAGCTGTGTTTGTGTTACCATTTATTTCTAACTTTCTAAGTGAAGATGAACCATAGATATTTAATGGCGTTCAGGAGGCGCTACTGCGTCCACTAGCTAGAGGGCGCTAGAGAGCCCGCAAAACCTAAATAGTTGCCAGTTTTGAAAAAAACACGAAATCAAATGTGGTTTATTCAAAATAGGCCGGTGAATACAAGAACACTACAATAACGCTTGTATTACAAAAACATCCATTATCAAAATTTATTGCAAAATAAGCCAGGATTGAGCAAACCCCACAAACATAGACTTTACTATGCCTTTAAAGTAATAAATCTATTAAATCGCTAATGTGCAATAATAAAAAAAAAAAATAAGATATTCAACAAAATCGCAGTCTATGCCGAGGGTTCGTTGACAAATGTACCAAACACGGGCATATACTTATCTACTGCTACATTCCACCCCTGGTCATGTCTACGAATATTAAAAAATAATATATGTAGGAATAATAATCCATATATTGCACATTTCTATAGCAATTGTGATAAATTAAAAACAGCTCATTTCTATATATATATATATATCACAATAATAAAAGTAACTAACATGAAAAAAAAACGCAATAAAATATTTGAAATTATACTATACAGGGAATGTTGAGTTGCAACTTTACTTCTACTTTCATGTGTGTGAGTGGTATATAACGCCACAAGTTGACAACAATAATTTCAAAATGCTATTAATTACTGGAAAGTGACAACCAAACTCATCACAACTTTGCGAAGCAATTTGGTCAATGTGTCACCATTTAAGTATTTAAATGTCAACCATTCAACAAAACGGCCGCACGCCCTCGAGCGTCGGCGCCAACGCCTATATTAAGAGATTAAATCACAAACTCACACTTATATCAACAAGTGTTCATATTATCACGATTATAATATTTTAAAAGTACAAATACCTCGCTACTACTGAATACACCAAGTTCTATTTAATATAAAAAATATTGAAATATTTTTAATATTGTATGAAATGTGTGTATATTAATAATACTAAACATTAATGCGCGCGCTGCTGTGCCTTTCGAATTCAGCGTGTAGTGCAATTTCCGTAAATATTAAAATATTTATATTAAACCTGACAGTTAAGTCGCAAACCTGTTAGTCTTTTTTCTTTCGGAGGTTGGAAGCCACGAGTGGGTACTAATAATTGTAACATTAGATATTTCAATTAATTTTTTATATATAATCCAACGAAAGAAAAATGACAACGTTTAGTCATTTCAACACTCAACAGTGCGACGCAGCGCGCGCGTGCGTTCATAATTATTAATAAGTATATTTATTGCTTTCGGTTATTTATAATTAATATTATATCATATATGTAAAACCTCAAAACGCTATCACTACATCTACTCTAGCATCGTCATACATTAAACACACAACATAATTAGTATTTTACTTGTTAACATGTATTATATTATACGAATCCAAAAAGTTTTGTAAATTCAATCAATCCTCGAGTATATTAAATACTTTTAACGATTTCCTTGGTCCAGGCAGCTGGACACCCGAAAGCGTTACTATTGAGGCGGTGATTGGTGATGCTGCTTGTTATTGTAGGTATGAGTCTAGCGAAGCCTTTTTAAGCCAACTATTAGTACTACTGCATAAATATTGAGCGAGAGAAGAATTTGAATTAAGCCTTGAAATAGAATTGCATTTTTTAATATACTTAACTTTAACAAAACGGTACACACTCTTTATACTTATTTATAGCGTTTAGTCGCTACGTGACTTAACAATAATGGCATAGACTAAATAAAAATGACTAGACAGGAATGTTTATGGCAACAAATCGGTACTTTAAGTTCTCATCTCTGTTGGCAACGTCCATCAGATTATTGTCTCGTCCTTAAGCTAAATTGGCGTGGATAGAGCATTGATAGGCAAGATTTACACGAAACAATTGTTTGGCAGATTAACCACCTTAATAAAGAAAATCTTTTTCTCGGCATAGGTATTTAAACTTAGGAATCTCCGTCACTTGTTTTGGAGGTTTTTCCAATTCAATGCATTCCGTAACTAAGTTATCCAATTTCATTAAAAAATCTCATCTTGAGATCGTGTCTTTTCATATATTAGGCCGTGAACGACGTTCTACAATTCGTAACAGTTCCGCTTCACAGAAGTTTAAAACGAACTAAGATTTGCGTTTACACCGCAATCGGTACAGCTGGTGGTTTGAGCAAACAATTTGACTTATTTTGGCTAATAGTTTGGCAAAACAATTCCTATGTCCAGGAAGACAGTATGCCTCAAGCGAAGCGTACTAACGGTCTAAACTACGAGATTACGTCGCAAGCTCCTCTTTCGCTTGTAGACACTGACAATTTTAACTATAGAACAGAATCTCAGTCGAAAGAGTTGCTTTAATAGTACGTTTCACAACCAACGTAAGGCTAGATGCCTTTTGGAATTGACAGTGGAATATGGAAGTTTTATTTATGTAAGTCCATGCCAACATGCCGAGTCGTATAAATGTTATACACATGACGCGATTAAGATACATGCCGAAGGCTAGTCCCCCTCCCAAAGGTAAGGCGATGGGGCGAACATTTTCATATATCACACACAAATATTACTCGTTGAAAAACCGAAACGTGCAATTGAAGAAACCACAACCGACTACAAAAGGATCCACCCCACGCTTCAGAGCCAAATAAAACACACATTATACTTCTAATAATAATTCTTGTAATGACACAACGGGTAATACTAAGTGCTCCATTACATTACGGGCATACTAAGTCAAACTAAGTACAAACTACTAGCCTACAGTTATCAGTGTAACTAATACAGGTGTATTAAAGAACGAAACAAAAATATAATACTTTGTTAATAGTTGCCTGGCGCCGCATTGCTATAAATAACATTTAAGGTGAAACGCCAAGTGTCTATATTAAATACGAAAAAGAAATTAAGTACTAAGGACGCCGCTCGTCTAAATAATGGCAAGACACCAAGCGGTCGTCGGCGGAGGGTTACCATAAAACATCACAATAATATCATCAACCATCTAATACTGAGAATTTCAAGGAAATAAAAGGCTAATATACAAAAGGTGTAGTCATCAGAGAGGCGAATGGCGTGATTCCGATACCGTTCGAAACGCTGCTTTACTGAAGTTGTTGCTATAGAAAAATCATCATCAGCAAATTTGTTACAGATTTGAGTTACGAATCAATACGGAACGCACGCCACTCGCGAAATAATCTCAGAAGGTTCTAGCCTACTTAAACTAAGAATACTGCTAAGGATAGGTATGTGTAAAACATGTGATTATAGCATTCGGTAGCTTTGGTGGGTGGAATAGACTCGTTACTCTCAGAGAAATCAATGGCAAAGAAGTGAAAGGACGGAAATAATAATTATTTTAAAATTTTTAATAATGAGACAGTAGTCGTAATTGATATCACATAGTGTAACCTGAAGTCACTAGCAGATGTTATATCTGATTGTTCTACTGTTCAAAAGTAAATGGAAGATTCTAATAATAATATGCTAAAAATCTGAAACAATCCTGGGCAATAAAATATAGTTACAATTCAAAGTTATAATTCAAAACAAAGGTTTATTGTATTTTAATAGTCTATTTAAATACACAAATTCCTTCAAAAGCCATACTGCTACAGACTTGTGAAGCTATCAATACTTCAAAATCGTATAATAAAACTATTTTCCACACACCAAAGTTACAATTATTGTGAGTCGGCCGGCTGGGGAATGTAGCCGACTATACTACCGCATGCATTCAGCACTACGCTCGCCGCCTGGCTTTGCCCGAGTTACTATCGCAGCTGTACATAGAGAACAAAGCACTACCATAATCTAATAGAATTTTGACACGCGATAGTTGAGCTAGATTCATACATTGCTTTTCGATACCAAATAGATTAAGATAATAAAACATCACATGAAAACATTAAGTACGCATACATTAGGATAATAATACTTGACAGGACCTTGTCCTGGAATTTCGTCTTATACCTAGGAATTGCACAAACACAACCTTACAATTGTCTTTTATTAATAATAATCACTAATCACAGGATGAAATAAGTATTGCTTTTAGATTTTACCACTAGAAATTAAGTACTTAACATTTTGAACTTTACACAAAGTTTGACTCAAAACATTTCGAAATTTTACCCTTCATCATTTAATACTGTTGCAATTACGTGCATAAAATGAGAGAATTTATCACTTATTAATAGTTTGGTGAACGCGTAAACAAATTAGAATAGATAAAATTTCATCTCAAAAAGTTTAATAGCTATCACTTTTATCTCATTAAAATCAGACTATATGAATGAGTTAACGATGTTACGTCTAGGCCTTAGAATTTTGGTTGTATACATGATATACGTAAAACACGATATGGTTTTTTTTATTTATAATTTGCTTTTTACAATATTACGAATACAGTGACATTTGTATTTTCCCCGTTATATCCATAACCTTTTCTTTTTAAAAATAACAAAAGAAATCTCAAACATCATTGGAAATTTCAGCATAATTTGACAACCTTCTATACTTAAATTGCTGTACTAACCAAATATACGCGAGCAGCGGCCGGCAAATTTTGTATGAAAATCCACATTTGTTGTGATTAAGCGGTGAAATAAATTACTATTTGAATATGACAATCAAGGAGGTAACTTATTAGTTTAATTTAAATATCGAATTAGCTTTCAAATAGAATCAAATTTAATAGTAAAAAAATAAAAAAAAAAAACAAGTGAACACTTTGGCATGTGAAACATGTTCGTTGTTCGTCATTGATTTTGAAAGTAATTGTCTTTAATTTCAACGCATTATTTGTGAAAAGTACACAAAGCGAAAAGTATACAAGCCTTGGGATATATATACCTCGGTTTCGACTCAGCCTTTTTTAACATGTACACGTTCGTTCTTCAATGCTTCTTTTGTTGGCCGCTGCAGTAATGTATTATTTAGACATCTTAATAACATATGTCAGACATCAATATGATAATATGGTTTATATATGAGTAAAACTATTTACTATTATTAACTTGCGTTTATGTATAACAAGTATGTACAGTAAGAAAAACTGGGAATGGAACGTGGAGAATAAATGAAGTGAATGAACTCTTAGCAATACTCTTCGGTATATTCTCATTCGGTTCTATTTATAAAGGATACAATATATAATTGTACCATTACTACTGTAAGTTAGTTAATTTGACATTAATATTATCTTTTGTTTCCTAAATAATTTGATTCTTTTAAAGTACTGAGCATTTCAAACATGGAGTATTCATATAACGGAAAAATAACAATGTACACCGTACCTAGTAATGCTATTTGAAAAATAATATAGGTATATCATAAAGTCTGGCACAAGCAAGATGACCTTAAGATTAAAATTACATATTTTTACACGGCATCATTTTAAAATTTGATGTCTCCCTAGCTAGTATACACAATTGTTTTTAGAATTTTAAAGTTCTCACAAAAAAGTAAAAGAAAATAAGTGTTATTTAACTGAAATTTAATGAAAAGAAATTGAAGTCTAAACATAGTATTTATTGATAGAGTGATAGTTGCATTTTCAGGCTAAGGTTCGGTGTGCCAGACTCAAAAACTAATTGTTCAAATCGAAAATACATATTCACATTTGACATGTAGAGCAATACAGTGTCTGTAGAGAATAAAACTCAACTGTACAAAACTTTTCAGCCGAAACAATTGGGAAAAAAAGCTGTATTTAATTATGATAGAAATATATATAAATACCATTAAAAAACCAATACCTATTTAAAAAAAAGGCATGTTTTTTTTTCAAATATTATGACATATTGGTTTCAAAATCTATCGTTGTAATTAGAATTTGGTGTAACCGTCTATGTTAAATAAGTGGGTTTTATTTATGTATTACTTTGAACTTTACAACTTTAAAATTTTGATATGAATCTACAAAAATAAAAAATCTATTTCTGTTGGTTCAAGAAAAAAACCGACACTTTTAGGCTTTGGTTTTTAATTATATTTAATGTACACTGACAAATAAAAGCAGTTGCTTCAAATTTTTATAATTGCATGCAGTCAATCTTGGTGCCCAACGAGGGCTTTAATCAAAGGTGACATTCAATCCAGTAAGCGATTTCCCAGGCAAAGACAAGCGGCGTCTACAGCTTAATCTTAGCTTATTGTCACTCGACACTCTGAGGTGTTAGTTGCATTCCCGCTATAACTAAACTATAATTATTACATACTAGAGAACTATTCCAATGCACTGCTGCAGTGAAGTTTTACGAGTTGAAAATAATGGATACGCCTGAGTATTACACATTCCCAAAAATCGATCACATTCAAACAAGCATCAAATATAGCCATCAAACAATCTAATTGACTACCAGAGATAATATCAACTTAAAAATAATATAATCTGCATATATCTATTTAAATTCGTAAATAAATAATTGTGAACTTTTGTGTGTTTATAGTATAATATAAATATAGAAAAAAATATTTGCTATTTAAATAATTATTATATATGCACTCAAAACTCACTGCAACTTCGCAGGGTTCAAAACTATACAATAATTCTACTAAGTAATGTTAAACATATAAATGTATATATCAATGAGATTGCTTACTCAGATATGTATGAGAGTATGTTTGCGTGGGGCGAGGGCGACCTGCGACGTACATGAGGCGATATTGAACTTTATTGTATCTGTCACTAGACTTAATTCTACATCTTCAATAACGATCCACTTTGTATTATGACGAGGCACCACATTGATGAAATCTATTGAATGATACTACAATAAATCGTTGGCGTGCGTTTAGTTCAATCCATCAGAATTTAGAAACCTTTAATACAATTCGAAACATTGTCTACTCTTTTATCTTACTGTCATAACTACAAAAATTACCATTTGGCACAATCGAAATAGGAATACTACACCCCAGATTTGAGCAAATCATCTGATAATTTCACTTGTTACGCCGAAGAACCAATACAAAGTCACTTTAACATTCGGTACGTTATTACAAAAGGTCTTATTAACAGATAGTGGTATTTATGCAACCAAACTATAACACTGGCTAACAGAGGGTGTGTTTTAGACAAAACTCGTTAATCGTAGTAAGTTATTGTAATGCCAAGTGAAATTTAGATAAATAACGATAGTAGTCACAACCGCAAATAGACTGATTAAAAGCCACTTGAATTAACACGAATAAAATGCTAATTGCTTCTTTACTTTACCATTATAACTATTCGTAGTAACGCGACGAATGTTAGTTACTTGGACTAGACTATTAGAGCCTCACGTCGCTAGCCGCCCGCGTATAACCTAACAATTAACCCGATAAAAATTAAAAAATAAAAATTACAGAGCTGCGTACGAGATTCACTCATCTCCAAATAAATAATCAAGTATTGCCAACGAACGTGCACTATCTACTACAACTAGTACGAAACTAGGGGGACAGTTCTTCAACTTAAATACTTGAGATCACCTTACGATTTAAAGTCGAAAAAAAAAATGCTCATCTTTGAACGCAACGCGACTCGGCCTACACTCGAAATACTGAATGGGAAGGGGTTCGCGCCACGACCCTAAAGGGATAGGAACTGTCGAAATGAAAACATCGCGATTGGCTTTAGATGTACATCGGGAGGCCATACATGGCGCTCCAATCTACTCCTTGGAACGATGACATATCTACACCTGCTAGAGAATAGGCAGCCCCGAATTGAGGCATAGTAGGTGCTGGAGCGGGAGTTGGTGGAGCCACTAGGGTTGCAGCGCTGGCGGGTAAAGCGTAAGGCGCGTAGCGGTATGCATGCGCACCGACCCCACCTACACCTACCCCGCCTACTCCACCTACGCCACCCACCCCAACCCCACCTACACCAACACCGCCAGCATAAACTAACCCACGCCCTGGTCGCAGCACCAGTCGTTTTCCTAAAGCTAGAGGTGCAGCTGCAACCGCCTCTTTCGGTTGAGCCCGCTTACATTCAACTTTTTTATTTTTGATAGTGTGGAAATGAATATCGCAGACACGTTCCACAGCATCCTCAGAGTGGAAGGTGACGAATCCAAAGCCCCTGTGCCTCTTAGTCTGTTGGTCCATCAGCATCACCGCGTCTTCGACGAGACCAAACTGGGAGAAGTAGGCACGCACCTCCTCAGCTGAAGTGTCCTGTCCAACGCCACCCACGAATATCTTCTTCGTTTTCGTGGGTCTTGGAGCTGATTTAGGCGTGGCGTGTTTTGGATCTATGCGTTTGCCATCGAGGGTGTGAACAGGCACAGCTAGCACCTTGTCAACAGCCGCTGCATCCTGGAACGTGATAAAACCGAAGCCGCGCGACCTCTGCGCGCGGCGTCACTCAGTATTCGGTTGACCAACTTTTGAAAGCGTACTAGGCAACTCCCACTAAAACCGACCTCACCTCATATGAAACGCTCATGATCAAAAGTCCTAAAAACATTGATTTCGTAATAATAAGACTTTATTGTTGTTTTATATCTAATAATTATATCGCATTCATACAATTTTTACATGTTTCATTGATAAACAATAATTAAAGAATTCATACGATCAGCAATTCATACGCTTGTTACTATAAGCACATTTTTTTTATATTTCGACATCGATTGTTTATTGTCATGATAGTTGCAACTATGAAATTTAATATCTACACAGATTTTTAAATAATAACACACTCAAAAAGGACAGTACCACCAAACTATCGAAATGCATGTTGCCGGCTTGCTCTTCACTACGCAATGCTATACAATCACAACAATTTTGCGCAATGTTACCTAGTTATGACAGTTCCTGATCGGTATTTTCGGCCTTATCACTAACAATTAGACAGCGCCATGTTATCATTTAGTTCATTACTTTTTGCAGCGTAGTAATCACAGACATTCACAAAAAAGAAAAGCATTATATAGGGGATGTGATACAAAAAAATTGTAAACGGTATAAATAGCATACTTTATAGATTCCACGAAATTTAGATAAAAAGATATTTCGTACACTCATACCTGTACCTAATCCAAAGTAACAACACCTTGTAATCGGTGTACTAACCAAACGGCGAAGGAGGTCATTAAGATATACAGCATTGTTTATAAATTACAATATTTACTGAAGAAACGTTATTATTTTATTATAAAAATTACAAGTTGGGGACAATTTTCCGTAATAAACTATGATTACGTACGTTTCGGCAGCAATAGTTACAAACTAAACGCTGGAAGCACGCTGGTGGCGCTCAAAGTAATACGTGCGTTCGACTAATGCGTTATTAATTTGTATTTCCGGGGACAATTAAAAAATAAAGTAAAATTTTATATCCTCTAATTTAATTAAAGCTTTCGAAATTACTTATTTTTTCAATGTAACATTCAACTCATTCAATTGATTAAAGTTGTTTCTATGATTGCATGTAGACTTGTGTCAGCTCATTTCACAGACTGTTTTCACTTATTTAATGCGCTCCTGATGGTTGACTTATCTATCTAGTATTGAAATTACTTATCATATACTAATAATCATAACAGACGTATTGAAATCCATTTGGAAATTGGACGTCACGGTTCAATAAAAACTTGGTGAATAGCAATAAAATTTTAGTTGTCATAATTTACAGTCCCATTCACTACGTATGACCTGACAATCGATATCTAAACAAAAATAAAGTCAATTTTATTGTTTTGTAAGACCGAATTTGATTCCCGAACTAAGAACATATATCTTTATACCATCTTCCACTTAGTTTCTTTCGGCAAATAATGAACGAAATTTTTTTTGAAAATGAGTTTTCAACAATTTTTTATTGGTGGTGGCAGGCTTGACATTTCACTTGACATTCATGTGGTGAGCTAAGACGAGGTCAGTTCTAGGGAAGTCAAGACTAGTTGTTTTTGGACTAATAGTTTGTGCTTAGTCAATGTGGCCTTGTAAAATGTCAACTTCATAGTATCGACTAGATGCAAACTTAATTTATATTTATTTTTTAATTTCGTCGGATTTTTATGTAGTCAATGATGATAAAAAATGTGAATTATCTTTTTTCGATCTGCTCCCGGAATAGCATTTTAAAAAAGCGATATTTGTACTACCGATGTTTAGGTGACGTTGCAAACATTCGATTATGTATGGGGAAGACATTCTACATAACAGTTTATATTCCGCCATTTTGACTTAACTTCGGACTAACTCCTAATTCAAATGCAGGTAAAACAAACAATCCAGCATACACTACTGACAAATAAGGTGCCCACAGATACCATAATCTAAGTACGCTATTTAAGTCATTTAACTTTAAATAAGATACTGTTCATTTTATAGTTCTACATATTTTATTAAAACAAGTTATTTAAAGCATTATTGATAGTAAATGTTATAATTCTATTTATAATTTACGTACTTTATCCACAACATATTAAGACGATGTTGTCTTGTAGACTATGACGGTATAGCCTTTCGGTTTTTAAAAATGTGAAATGTTAAACAAGTTAACAAGTAAAAAGATTCAGAAAAGAAACAGTGACCATGTCCATATATTAAATCTGATAGTGTGGCTTGACCTATTTATGATTGCTTTAATTAATTGTGGCAATTATAGTTAAGTTATGATGGTATTATTGTCCATTATTTAGCTATATTGGTAACCTGTGGGCTCAGGGGTACATTAAAACTTTGACAAAAAGATACCATAAGCAAATTGGCGAAATACAACTCTTTTACCACTAGAACGGTTATTATACCAGCTTATTTTAGCTGGAGCGTATGATCTAATATATGGCTATACTGAATTATTTTCAGTAATGGGCGAGAAGTAAGCAATAAAACCACATATAACTTCCGTTCAGTGACAAAAGACCATAAAACGATGGTGGAAAAGTGAAAAGAAAACGATATATTTTTTATATTAAATGGACACAATTAATAAAAACTATTCATTTTTATGAATAAATAAGTATAATTAAAATGGCGAAGTTATAAGCTATTAACTAATAAGCAAATGAATTAGGTATGACTCATGGTTTTGTCAACCATAATATTATATTTATGGCATTATCGAAACTCTACCATTAAGGATAAGGTTTGCTGCTATAATTTTTATTTAACAAGCAGCTAAAAATGCACTTATGACTTAATACTACATTTGGAAGATATCTCGGCCCCTATTCATGGTGGTTGCTTAATTTCGCGGTAATATACCTGATAATTGTAAAAAATGCGCTGTGAACGAAAGAAACAGTTTTAACATAATTTTAGACGCCTTTTATATAGGAACAAGTAATGTATTTCTTACAATTTTCAAATGTTACTAATATTATTTCGGTAATAATATTGTAATACCATATTATAATATTATTACCGAAATAATATGTTATTAAAATGCATAGCGCAAAAACGTAATATTATATTTTAGGAAATTAGTATAACCACCTATTCACAAGTACATGCGGTGCTGCCGCTAACTTGCTGTGAGCCCTTGAGACATCAGAAAATGTTAAAAGGCACGTCCCTTTTGAAGGGTATATTCATTGATATAATTTATTCCGGATTATAAGTAGATTTGAGTCTTTTCTAATTACGAGCAAACGTATTACAGACTAGCTGTGCCCGCGACTTCGTCCGCGTGGAATAGTTATTTTGCGCACCTCAGCTGTTACCCGATCTTGACAACGCGACATATCCAAATTTGGTACCATAAAAACGGTCATTGTGACTAAACCTTAAAAGATAGACATATGCGTCGCGGACTTTTTTTAGATCATGTATAGAGGAATAATTCTTTCATACATATTTTTTGTGTATCTTGAACCGTTTTTCGCAGCGCACGCAAAGAAAGCCTTCAAAAATGAATAATTTTCCCCGTTTTTTACACATTTACCGCTCTGTCTTTGCTCCTATTGGTTATAGCGTAATGTATTTAGCCTATAGCCTTCCTCGATAAATGGACTATCCAACAAAAAAAGAATTATTCAAATCGCACCAGTAGTTTCGGAGATTAGCGCGTTCAAACAAACAAACAAACAAACTCTTCAGCTTTATATATTAGTATAGATTTGTTAAATTTCATTGTCAAATTACAATACATTTAGGTACATTCCAATGGAAGAAACCTAAACCGAAAAAATTATGTGGAGAAAGCACTTTAGCGTTCATTCTGATCATTATTCTGAACGATTTATCAAGTTTTCCTATTGTCTCAAATTACATACTAAACTAATGGTCACCTTAATTAATTTGCCATTTAACCAGTTGGCTAAGCGTCGTCTAGCTGTAATCTTGAATGTTGCAATTAACAAGTCAGCTAAACGACGTATAGCCGTGTGATTGAATGACGTTGTTCAGTCAAAGGGCTAGCTGTTTGAACGGTTATTTTAATTAGTTGGCTGCGACATATATACTTCATCTTTCAAAATATGTACGTGTAAAGTAATTGAATCACATATGCAAAAAAAAAACACATACTATATCGTTTTCTTTTCAGAAATAACATACATATTAAATGCAGTATTTGAGAAGCGAGACGCAGCATTATATTAATGTTCTCTATATTATGCTTTTATCTTCATCACAAATACTGCATCAAATTATTACATCTAAACACATTGTACTAAACAATTCTATACAATTTATTAATGATAATGAAAAAATCTTACAATTATCATATAGATTAGCTATCATGCCATTATTTATTGTCTATGTCCCAATCTACAATCACTTAGTCTATTGGTTTAGTGTAAACTAATAGTCATTGTAGGTTACATCTACATTTATCAAAGAAAGTGAGAGGTAGCTCTTATAATTATTTATCGACAAAAACCTACTAAAATACAAAATTTTAACATTAATTATAGCAACATTACTAAAAATCCTAAATACATTTGAAATTAAAAAATATATTTGATATTTTTATAATAGCTTACGTATATCAGTTACAGCATTTTACGATAGTGAGTGACCCTAAAACTACAATCATCTTGAGAGCTGCCCCAAGTTTAATCAATGGGAAACAAATCTAAAAAATACTGTTCTACCAAACACATTATCATTTGAACTATAACTTGTATTCCGAAAGTTAAGATATTCTAACTCAATTATTTTAGTCAGTATTGCAATGTTAGTAACATCGGAATAAACTATCTAAATACAAGAAACACTACCGTCTAACCTGTCACCAAATACAATCATACAAAAAAAAAATCTACCGAAGACTACCGAATGAGTAGCTTCTCCTTGTAAGTATTGTGGTATTGTCAAATCGATTACTGACGGGAAATACTACAAAGACCAAATTGAGGGGCTAATCTTTACGTTAACTTCGGTCTATAACCTAATGCTGTTAGTGATACTAGCATGCCATTTTCTATGGTATTAGTCCTAAATACGTATGTTTAATATATAGCCCAACTATAGTCTATGGTGCGATACCACAGATGAGACGTTTGGGTGAGTGTCAACTGATGGCGAAGCGATCGATTATTTTACTTTTTTTTTATAATCGGCGCCAATCAATGCTAGTCTTGCAGAAAACACAGAATATAGGCATTTGTTCATATTACATTAATCATGTATATTATCATTACATTCTCACCGGCACGGAAACTTATATTTTTTAGGAAAATTAAATAAATGTTACAAATTGCTCTTCAGAAAGTCTTTGTACCAAAATGAAGGAATACTTATGATTATAATTTGTTTACGTAATAATCAGCATAATTATTTCAAAAAACTACAATAATAAAAGCCTCAAAAGTTAATCAATTGCATCTTACATTTTAAGAGAATGTGTGTTTCCTTCTCTTGATCCAATAATAACTGAAATTGTGACAGCTTCTTCCCAACGTTTACACTCTTGGAAGAAGCTGCCTGTCATGCCTTGGTGCCCATGTCATGGAACACATTGTGAACTGTTTATAGCAGGCTGGAAATCGAATCTTTCTTCTTTTAGACAGCCCCTTTAGAAAGTGACCGTTTAGTGTAATATTGCAGTTAAAAATCGCTCTGTTCTTCGCTGCACTTGTGAGTTTCTACTGCTTATAAAACATAGTCAGTCTTCATTAGTAAACCTCATGCTGCTTCTGAGGCAAGTCTGTGCATTTTTTAACTACGTTATAGCCACATTAGCTTTTAAATTGACTTTCTCCATGCGTCTCTTCATTTATTGCTTGATTAAATGAAACCTTTTGAAATTTGAAGTTTTTCAAATTTTTAGTACAATAAAACAGTCAACTCAAGCCAATATGCATACCACATCTGTCCTTGGTCAATTAAATCTGTAGCTCTTGTAACTCAAGTTGGAGATAAGCGATTTGAAAAAAAAAAAATTACCAAAAGAATTAAAAAATTAAAGTAAGAAATTAAATTAATTAAGAGAATTTATTATTATTAAAAGATTACAGAATTGTAATCGATCCAAAATCGTAAAATTTTCGTTAATGAATTTTCATAGAGTTCACCGTTCATTAAATAACGTTGATAGTTTGTTGTAGTCTAACCGGCTGTGTAATATAAGTTTAGATGGGTCTTTTTCCGCACTTAGCCTCATGATTGTTTGTTGTTTATTGAAAAAAAATAAATAAATAAATAACAGCGCCACCCACGATCTTACATATACAAAACACAATTACAATACAAAGAATAACTAATGGCATACATATTAACTTACTTGACTTATAATTACTCTCTAGAAATAGAGATAAACATTTGAATTTAGCTGCAAAACATTTATAACAATTTAAATATTTATTGCAAACAGTTGATCATGGCTTGCCCAAGATTTCGTGCTGGTGAGGATAAATATAATGTGATTTGCCATACACATTAATGAAATTTATAGGAAAAATAGAAATAACTAGGATTCAACGAATTATAGAGTGTTACCCCGATTGGAAATTGTAAATATTTAACTGTCTACACTCCACCTGTCATCTACAGAGCACCATAGACAAACACTGGTACCTACGAACTACCTATCCCAACAACCTGACGCACTGACCGATAAAGTTGGTATCCGCTCGACTCTTACTGCCTATGGCTTGAAAAAATGAATTACGATTATTATTCAATTCTTATGTAGGGTTTCTTAGCAATAACATAATGTAAGAGCCAGTGAAATCTGTAAAGTCAAGCGCTTGAATACATGGATATAAACATTGAATAAATAATTAATATTGAAAGTGAGATACTAGATAATAATAAAATACAAATTGCACTGGCTTATGGACTTAAAGTCTTAATGTTATACAGGACAGGTTATAATAATTGTAAAAAGAAAAAAAAAAACAGTGGACTCTGTTAAAAATATTAATTGTATTATAATAAAGAATTACGGCAGAATATAATTTTATTTTAATTATTTAATAGGTGTAGTGTTTGTTGTCTTTCTATAAATCGACAAAACCCCTAACTGGAATTTGAACCACCTGTCAATTTGTCAAAATTATTATTATGTAAAACTCCACAAAAATTAAACAATTGTTTTTTATATATAGTTTTCCTCTAACACTTCTATAAATTTTATACTTCTTTACATTTTAGTGATACCCCAAAATATTTAAATAAAATCTTTATTTACATAATAATTACTAAAACATATATTATTTCAGCTGACACTTTATTTAAAGTCAAAATTCATAGGTATATGAAATATTACAAACTATATTATATTGATGTAAAAAAACAATCCATTTATAAAATGACTAAAATATTTAACTGTATCACAAATGTTATGTTTGCGTACATTTGATAGAAAATGTGATTGGAAAGAAAAAGAATTTCATATATCTCATAATATGTAAATCTGACACTTTTGGGTAAAACAGAACTTTTTAGAGATATATCCAGTTCTGTACAAACTTTTTGTCATTGTGTAATTCAATATACAAATAATGAAGGCTTATGCTATTTAGGTAAATAAGGTGAATGTTAGATTAGATATATTATAATATTTCACACAACAAAATATCAAGACATGTGAACTTTAACAATTTATGGATTTATTGTAGATCTACTGTATTAAAAACACAGGTACTATTAGTGGAATCAGCGATAAGAAAATCTATATTTTCTGGTATTCTGGTATCTGATTTCATATTTTCGGTGAATGGGTAACGACACACCCCAATCTTGCTATATTGGACTTGTGTACTATAAATGTAACCATTAAGATAAATTTTATTATTTACGTCTATATTCGCAATAAGTAAATTAATGGCATTTGTAAATATTTTTATTTACATAAGAAAGAGATAGTACTTTCCTCTTTGGGTGATTTTGGAGTGGTTAAAAATATTTTTTAACTGTTTTTACGGACAGTTGATTACAAAGGATTTTTAGTATCGGCAGTATGTCTATGTTAGTTAGGAATTAATTTCATAATGGGTGTTTGTACTGAGTTAGTGGCAACATCCTGTGAGGCCACCAGGTACTTCCCACGCGGCAAATGATTTTTCGCTGATTGTACACTAACAGTAACCTTATCACATCTAAAATGTATAGAAATTGTTAATAGTTCCTAAAATAATCAACTAAATTCTTTAATAAAAATCTATTCCTCGATTATATTGTTGTGCAATATATTTATGTGGAAACAGAGTGCATTTAAATAAACATTTTCAATATGCCCCAACTAGTATAACATGCAAACCAACGCACCTGTGTGACAGGGTCCTTCATAATGAGCACATCAGTAACTGGTCCAAACATCGCGAAATAGTCCCTCAGTTTCTCCGAGCTTGTTTGCCAGCTCAGTCCTCCAACGAATAGCTTAGATGGAGACGGTGACGTTGCGCCTCCAGTGGGCGGAGCTCCGCCACCTGCCACCGGCGTGGACCGGCCCGATGACGATGAAGTTTCTGCAATTTTTAAACAACTACTAAAGAACGAAGAGTGTGTTACTATAAATTGAATGATGAATGATTAGAATTAATATCATCTTCTATGAGTCAATACAAAATAAACCCCCAGGGATCAATATAAAGACCATTTCTTTTCCTGGTTTATATAACTGACATTCCATAATACACTAACGACTTGTGTGATAAAGTATTGTTTGCTGATGATACTTCATTAATATTTCGGGTAGACAAAGGAAGTAAAAATATTGATGTTTTGAATTTCCAAAGTATGTCACTTGACAAAACTAAATGTTTAAAATTGTTATTACCAAATGTCAGGGAATGCGATCCCCATAATTATCTTAGATAACATACTTAGTTCTGTAGCATATGAAATTAAAAAACATTGTCAACATATCAATTTAGAAATGGCAAGATTTAATTTATTTTAGTTATTATCATAGTGGCATGTCATGTCAACATAACACTGTAAAATGTAAGGTTAATGTGGAATTATTGTGGAGATCCATTGCAAATATAAAAAGTATTTTTGTACTACAAAAAAAAAGAAAGACTTATTTAAAGAAACAAGTAAATTTATGAAATTTTAATTTATATTCATAACAACTATAATATATGTATATATTTTTTAAGTAACTATAATACATACATACAAATTCCAACATACAGGCTGCCAAAAACTAAAAGCTCTTTAATGGGAAAATGCATCTGGGTTTGGTATTCTTTGCAGCATAAAGTTCTCCCTCTGTAGAATTGTGAACCAATGTTGTAGTATGTTTGATTTGAAAAAGTGATTGTAAAATGATTAAAGAATAAATTTTTGATTTGAGTAATTGGAAAGGTTCTCAATTATTTTTATGGGGCTTCCTTAAGAAACAAATCTATACCTACAAGACACTATCCAGAGGTGTCTGAAAAGGCAATATTTCATCTTATATCTTATGTATGTATCTTATGTTAGATATATACACATATATAGGTCATAAAATAATGTAACTCTAGTTTGAAGTTTAAAAGGAGCAACCCTGGGGCCATATTGTCTGTCATATTTCATATGTAAATGACACTGATGGTGCTTAATGCTGAAGGCTTAATGATGCTTATTAATAATAAGTTATTAACTATGAAATTGCTGTTTCACTCAAATTTAATACTTTAAAACAAATTTAATTCATGTTTAAGATCACATAAAAAAAAACATTTATGCATTACTTTTATAATTGAATCACAGAATTAGGTTATTATAAATTAAACAATTATGTATTATTGACAACTTTCTTGTTTTAAAACCTTATTACTTAGTTTGTCTATTGATGTGTGTGTAAAAATTCAAAGATTATTTTGTCTTGGTTATTAAATAAATAGTGAAAACTTTAAACTTTTCTTCCATACTAAATGGAAATTTAAAACTTAAACCTCAATTTATTAGTTTAAATATAATAAAGTTTTTTTTAAATCTACCAAAAATATGGAAAACCGTATTTATTTAATAGTGCTTTCTAAACATCATAATGTTTAAGACAACAATTACATATGTACATGCATCAACCTAAGATTATTTTTCTAAGAAATCTTATGCAAATTCTTAGTATACAGTTGTACAATTACCAAGAATTTTATGAGATACATTATTTATTTCTATATGTACACTTATAAAAATATGAAGACGAAATATAACAACAACTAATGAGTCAAAATAGATAAATGGCAAATCATATAAATGGAATTTACCCTATTAAAAACTTAACTGTGGAATACGTTAAAGTAAAGCATAATAGTGAAAAAATTATGGAGAAATGTCTCGAGATAGCAACATACAGTGAAGCATAATTAGCGTATTAGCATAATCATTATTTGTAGTTTGCCTATCTATGACAATGATATGCTCTGTTCATAATGGCAATATGTATTGGTCAACATATCTATAACAATATAGAACTATCCCAATAATTATCTTTTTCAAAGTATTTACAATTTAATGACCATCATTGTTGTGACCTTCTTCATATCACATATCAAGTGACACCGACTTATATTTCTAATGTCATGATGATTGGCTGTCAATATATAAATAAGCATGGGTAGCAATGATATCATGTATTTTAAGTTACAAATATAATAATCATAGTCCTCTGTGATACAATATAATCAAAATCAACAAATTTGTTGTGATATCATAGTTGTTTAAATGTGCTAATTTACTTATTATTAGTCATGGGATTTGAATAATTTACTTACAACAAAAAACACCATAATATGTTTTGGTAATAAACAGAACATACTATATTACAATTTTAAAGAATGTATCAACTTGAAACTTGTTATGCTCAAGAAAGAGATATGGCTAATTTGATGTTAATGGAATTTATTCCAATAAGAAACATCTTAATACTTAAGAGAGATTTTATTATTGTACAATTTAATTGTAGTAAGGATAAAAAAATTAAGTTCTATATTTTTATTAAAAACGTCTTTCACATTTTATTCTTTTAGCAATAGTTAGTTTTATTATATTTATGGAGACAAAACTTCTATCAAGGTAGTAAATGAAACTATTGATATTACTCAATGGATAACACTGGTGGCATATAGATAAGTTTTACAACATCACAGTTCTGTGTGGTAAGGCTAATGAAAATAATTTTAAAAGCTTACAATATATGTTTTTAGATATTTAACTTACTTATCTGTTGGACAGCAATCTGCTGCTGTTGATGAGCTGCTGCAGCTGCTGTTGCAGCAGCATGAGCAGCCGCTTGCGCACTCAACACGTGGGCCGTCAGCTCGCCGCCCACCAAGCCGCCTTCCAACACCTCCACGCCGCCTAGCGCCCCACTGGAATACACCCCCATCATGTTTAACACTCGAACCACGACTCAACACTGATCACCTCTGATGCAATCGCGAAAAATCGCGAAACCACAACTGAACCTCCACTACTTTTTGTCTGCTTTCACAATTTGACGCCGTAACGCCGTGAAAAATAAATTACGAGACAAAACACGATCTACTTTTGCGGCCAGTTCAATTCATCGTCTTATACTTATTGGGTAATAAGTATTTATTATTAATCTACTCTACAAACAAATGGAAAAGTAGTTACAGATCAACTATCCGGATCATTTTTGTGTGAAGGTATTTGTTTGTTTCAAGAAATAGTACATTTATTGGTGAAGGTAAACAGAAAAGTTCACCTACATAAATTTTGAAATATAAACGATAGATAAGATAGACTTATTCGTCGCTATAGTATTGGTATGTACATGTACACTTAAGCACCTTTTAGACTGTGTCTGACTGTGACTGTAGAAGTTGGACTATATAATTAGTACGATCGAATACGCTCTGCTGTGCTTAATGTCTAGCCCTCTAAATATCGCAACGTGTAATAAGAATTAAGACGCTATTATTCTTTCCTGAACTGTAGATACAGAATCAGAAATATGGAGAAGTATTATTATATTTAGGAAGCTGGCATTCGTTTTCGGAAAATAGTGAATTGCTTCGTACGTTTGAATCTGAATGCAGGAGAAGGTAGTTCAGTAGTAATTCACGACGGTCAGTCGCCGTTCGTGGTGTACCGTCATGTAGGATACATTTTATTTATGGCAACTAGAAGAAATGAAGATTATTATAGATATTTTAATATTATATAAGAGAATTCCCTATCATTAGAAAAAGACTGATTGATGTGAAAATACTTAGAATCCTCTATCCGCTTTGTGAAATGTTTATTAACGGCACAAATTTCGGCATATGTCCGTCACTTGAGGAATCGTTCAATACAAATGGCGGTTAGTCCTACGAGCAAGGAACATTTCCTTGCTAAAACTTATTGTGAGCCATTGTACGAAAACATAAAAGAAGAAAGAGTCGTTAAAATTTTGATAATAATTGTACAATTGAAACTTGAAAACAAGATAGACTTGGAAGATTATGAAAAACAGAATACAACTCTCTTGTTTTTCAATATTCGATTGGGTTTTCTTTTATTCGTGACGAGATACCATTATAATCATATCTATCGGTTAGTCATTTTTGTTTTAAATTATAAGTAAGATAACTAATACAATTTTGTTTTGTCTTGTATTTAAATAATGAAAATGAAAAAGCGTTTTTTTTTTGTGAGATACACGTGTTAGCCACACTCTGAATTATCAAAATGTTTGAATTACCATATCTATAGATAGGTAGAATATAATCAATATTTTTTGTCTTAAATTACAAGTACAAATCATATGAGATGGGCGTGTTTACATGTTCGCCTCATATCGTTCGTCCTTAGCATTTAATGAACTGTGAATTAAGCAACTTGTAATCGGGAGGTTAGTGACTGAGTTTTTTGTCCTAAGACGCACGTTGAATTACCGATATTAAATTCAGTAAGGTGTAATAATCCCTTAAGTCACTGACTACTTGTTCAGCACGCAGAGTCAGGTCTAGTGTTTTGTTTATGAATACTAATCTGTGGTTTATGCTGTGTCGTGCATAATGGCGGGCTTTAATGAAAAAGAAGTAATATTTATGTGATGTTCAATTTTGTAGGTAACCCGTCAAGTTTATGATATAATAGACTATAAAAAAGGTTTTGATATCAAAGATACCTGGATAGGTATAGTACCTATGTCGGAAATATTAAAGTAACAATCAATCGACGACCTCCATAGTCGAGTGGATAGTACACCGGTTTCAAGGTGTCGCCATCTCTGAGGTCCCGGGTTCGAATCCCGGTGGGGGTAGATGTTTGTGTGATGAATGCGAGCATTTGTACCTTAGTCATGGTTGTTGATATATATTTGTATAAAAATATTTTTAAATATGTATAATATATGTATGTCTATCCGTTACCCTAGATCCCATAGCACAAGCCTTAGCACAAGAGCTTAGTTTGGGTTAGGCTAATTGGTGTAAGTGTAACATATATATATATATATATATATATATTATATATATATATATATATTATATATATAATATATATATATATATATATATTATTATATATATATATATTATATATATATATATATATATATATATATATATATATATATATATATATATATATATATATATATGTGTTGCATTAGCCTATTTCTATCAACCTATCTTCCTTTTGAATTTGGAATAACAAATTTTAAATAGGTATTTAAATTTAGAAACTCCGAGGTAACTTTCGAATTCCTTTAGAATAAATACAGAAAGATGACGAAACAATCAAAACCTTTCATTTTTTTAATGTATTCAAACTAAAGTCGATTTCTAGACGTTTGGGTTTGGCATTCCCTGACATATTATATTAAAAACAACCAATCATCCAAACAGCAATATCAACAAACAGAGAATCAAAAAACAAATTATTATGTGTAGGTATTTATACGCAGATTGCAAATCAAACTATACATGTTGACCTTAAGAGGAAACACTGAGAGCGAGAGAATTAAAAAATAGGTATTTACAAAATCTATTGCTGTCGCGCTGCGCCCGAACTGCCTCGAACAACCGAGCTATCAATGGGTGAGTGCTATTGTCAATGTGTGCGTAGGTGGCCGCGCTAGGACTAGGACGGTGGCGACCCGGCTCCTAGACGACAACGTCCAAATCGAATTCGCATATTCAGTCAGTAGGTGACAATTTGATGTTGATATTGGCGTTTGCGGTGTTTGTTTCGTGTTGTTGAATTATCTCATACATTTTTGACCATTGCAATTCTTTACTTGACTTATTCTTATTATGAGCCCTAAAGGTTTACTTTATGAAAGAATTAAAAGAGATGATGCATTTTGGCAGAAAATGGAACCTATATTAGAACTCTTTTACTTAGACTGCCTATTACCTGAAATAATTGACGGTCGTATACCACGAAATTTAGCGGTAAGAGAGAGGAAAGTATTGGCCATGGATTAGTATTTTTAGCCTGGCTTAAATTTTAGATTAATTGTATTATTAGGACAATTTTTACTTTATTATTTATTAACTGTATTATTTTTATATTTAATAAAAAATATATCAAGAAAAAGTTTATTAATAACTTTACAACTTAAAAAATCGTTTGATCAAATACTTAGTGTCTTACAATGACAGTCTGTGATTCTGTGTGTGTGTATCAATAATATTTGTGCTGAAAATAATACGAGTAAAAAAATTAAAAAAAAGAAAAACTTTTTAAAAAACAAGCTTTTATTTGACACCATGTTGGATTTAGAATGACGTTACTATATTTTTCGAGCTTTCAGCAAACATTTTCATTTGATACCCATATTGTAGGAGTGCACGAAAAATAACTTGTCGGCCATTTTGTATGTATCGCCATGTTGGATTTAGAATGACGTCACATAACTAACCATGCATTGTCATCCAAACTAAATTTCAGCTCAATCGGTAACCGGGAAGTAGATTAAATTAAAGATGCAAGATTTGATTACAGACAAACATTGTACATACAAACATCCGGACAAGGGAAACTAAATAAAATCTTGTAATAAACAGGATATCAGTGATTAAAAAATAATAAGTAGCACACCGAATGACTTTCAATTTAAGTACCATTATTATCCATTTCTGGACTCAAGTACTTTTGAAAGTTTAATTCAAATTATAGTAGGTATAGCTAGAGTAATCAAAGCAATTTAATAAATGAATGTTATGCAGGAGACTAAAATCTGTTAAAAAAATCGACATCGATAAACAACACTAGACTATCGATAAAATTATCGACTATATATCCCATCATTCATTAGTGTATTTATTTAATCTGCCTCCCGAACCTCGAGCCTCTCCCCGTAGTGTGCGATAGGGACAACTGCAGCTCGGAGAGAAAATACCTATTAATCGAAGACAAAATGTATTTTCGTAGTCCCCTGTTTATTCCCCCAAAAGTGAACCGATTTCATTACTTTTTTCAATAATAGTTAAGGAAAGGCTCTGGCTGTGTCTCTATGTTTTTTTTTTTTATATAGTCACATGTAATTTGTTTGCTGGCCGTCTGAACACAACGGAAAATCAGGCTATTTTTATAGGATTTTAAACATTTATATCTCTTTTATTATATAATTTATGTAAAAAATAAAATAGGGACACGGCCACAGATGCTATAGATGCTGAGAAAAAAAAATTATAACTCTACTGTGATTTTCCAGGGAGAAAACAGGGGACTACGTTTGTATGGAAAATAAGCCGCGCGGTTTCCTCTTAAAACCGCCTCTATTCACCTATGCAATAAAAGCTATCTTCGTAGTTCAACTGAGAACTTTAACATATTGCTGATTGTGATAATAAAGCTATAGATGCTTATTTCACTATCGCAAAAAAACATATTATATTATATATACCTATATCTTGCGACTGTGTTAGCATGCGGTAATCTTCAGCACGGTGTAATAGCGATGTTCTCCAATTAAGATAGTCTTACGCCAGAAATTAATATTCAATTATATGTAATATTCAATTCATTTTTAACTATGCAAGATCGCAAGTATCTTTGGATGCACAGATTGTAAATACTCTGGGTGCAAACCATCCATCATGGGAGGTTGCACCTCAGATTGCGGATTGACCATTGTTCGAAATGTGACAGTTCGAGTGTATACATTAGGTACCTATATTGCCAATTTTAACATTACTTTTGATTGGTTTTCAATTCAGTACCTAATCTTCTTTATTTTTAGGATTTGTTCATTATTATGTCAAAAGATGGCCTTCAATTTGATCTGAAGCAGTGATATGAGTGATTTGGAGGACCTAATTCTTTTTTCAAGTAATGAAAATACATGCAAAGTTAATTATATAAAAGTAGTTTATCTAAAAATATTTACTATGAATATAAAACACCACTATACTGGACTATTATTATTACTATATTATTCGGACTCTTTATACAAAATTACTAAAATAGTGCGCTTCAGATTCAATGCTTGTAACAAGTGTAATCAACATTCAAAGGCCAGCTGGCAGGTCGTGTGCGGGTGTAAGCTTTGCGAGAATTGTCCTTACAGGGATATTTGAGCGTAAATTATGAACTTTATACTTACAAAAAGGTTATTGGTAAGTTGTTGGATAGTATGGATCAATATGTTTGGCTCCAATTCTCGATTCAGGTATGAATATGAATTTGAATTAAATCATATTGATAAAGGTGATCGTTAATTGTCATACTCGATTGTCACAAAGAATACAACTCCATTTTCATCCCAAGTAGTAAAGAAACATTGCAGCATGTTTGCTATAACAAAAGCCTGTGCAGTGTGGCTGTAAATAGTTATGGCACAGAAAAGTGCCTACTTTTTCTTTCATTTAGGGTAGTCAGAAGAGCGCAGACGTGACGGGGAATTAATTTACGTCTTGCTTCGTTTGCAAGACTAACTTTTATGATTTTAACTATAAAAGGTAGAGAGAAATAAGAATGAGAAAAATTGATTTATATACAAATATAAGACTAGAATTATTAGCAAGTTACTCAAAAACATAGTTTAATGATTGCTGTTACTAATGTTACTTTAATCTTTTTAAAATTATTCAAATTCTTACTTTTTCTTAGTACAGTACGGTAGGCCTGACAAACTACAAACCCACCGTACGGACAGCTTCCACAATCCTGTCATTATATGTGTCCACATCGGTGCAATCCATCGATCAAACACAGATATTTTACGATTGGAATGAAACCATTCGGAGTTTTGGTGCTGGTTGGTTTCTGGACTATTCGGCTTTTACGTTGAGGTACCTACTATATAGCAATCAGTGATCATTGTCTGTGTTCGGCGGATTGATCATTTAGACAACTTTGAATAACCGAGGCTTAGTTGACATGATGACAAAGACAATCTCATTTTTCGTTACACCATCTGGACTATTCTTAGTCCATTTTCGATGCAGCCGTTTTTTGAAGAAAGAGTTCATCATATATAGTCCCTCTCTTCATGTAATTTAGGCTGCTAGCAGACAGGCTAGCATTTGACTACAAATTTGCAGCTTGAAATTGTCAAAATTTCAACTCATCACCGCCTCGTCTGCCTAGCCTTGAATAAAAGTCTCCTATAACAACGCTGTAATGATATGTGACAGTATCCACTCGGAAAATATCCTCATACATTGCTTCCGAAGTGGAAGCTTCTCGTCGGGACAGGCCGAAGTTGCGACGTAAATGAATGACCTTCAAGGAATCGTTTGGTGAGTATTAAGTATGCTTTCCTATTGGAGAAATTTCCTATCTGTACAACACTGTTCATAAGACACTATTGGACAATGAACCCGACACCACCGGTACCTTAACGCCTGTCGTCATCGGCACGATCTCCAGTATTGTCGGGCACTTAGAGCTTTCCCTGTATGGACAATAACATGGAGTTATGCTGTGTCCTACCATGCTGGCCCAGTGTGGGTTGGTGGGGAGAGGAGCACCAGAGCCCCATTGTATTTGGCAGAGTGCACTGCGAACAGACCAGGTTTGCTTTGGTCCATTCAGATGTAATCCCTTACACACCCATAGGGGTGTATTATATAACCTGTGTGATAGATAATTCTTAGTGTATAATATAATCTATATTGAGGAATATATAAACATAAAATTTTGGTTTATAATCCTTTTAAAACTAGGAATGAACAAAAGACTGCAGTAATTGGAGCGACATTACTGCTATTACTGCAGTTGAGAGGTTATGCAAAAATGCAGTACAGGTTCCGGTCTGCTTTTAATGAAAGAAATGAAATAATAAATAGGTCCCTTATAAATGAACATACATGCAAACATTGTTAACTCGACTAAAATCTTGGAGTTATTACTTAGTGATTTTCTCATTCTACTGTGCATAGCTTACATTAAATTATGATTGAATTCATTCATTTTGGGATTATGATGAAACTGTGAAGGTCTTACACACACGCACACATGCACACAAACGACTTATTTGATACCTATAAAGTGAACAGGTTTAGCACATTTTTTGGCATTAATATAGAGCATTAAGCATAATTTTGTCAAATTTTCATCTGCTGTTTAGTAAATTTTGTAATGGTATTTTTGGGAACAGTAAGTGTAGTTGGTTGGTTTACACAAGATGTAATATTTTATAGAGAATAAAAAATTGAAATAATTAAGCGAGGAAATAAAATTATCAAATCCCAACTAAATTTCCATAAACAATTCGTCTTCTGAAACTTTTTGATTAATGTCTACGTAAGGGAGATCGCTTAAGCCATCTTGACAACTATAAATCAGGGTCGGCAATTTATCTCGGCCGACATAATGTCCGCAGAATGTATTTCATGTGGAGAATACCTTTTAAAAGAGGCATATAACGGCACACTAGATTGAGCACGGGATACCTGTAGACGTAGAAAGAGGTCGTTAACCGCCCTCTTTCTACGTCTACCTCTTTGATAGCACATTCGGATTGCAAAATTTCATATTTAAAGAAAAGTGGCCAGTAACATTCCACTTTAACCTTGTGATATTATAAATACGCACCAAAGAATCTTGATTTTTCAGTCCTCATATCATTCAGTCTGACGACATACTCTAATGAATTCTATCAATGTAAGACATTCAAGTGCAAGACTTGGAAGCATTTCAAAAAGTTTTAGAATCAATTTGACCAGTTGACACTGGTTCCATTTATGAAAACTTGAAATTAGGTCAGACTTGCCGCCTCGCTACAATACACTACATTAGCCGGGAATCCATCGCGAAAAGAGGCACAGCAGCATAATAGCAGTAATGGAGGTTTGCGTCTCTTGTTAGCGTATCTTTCACATTTTTCTCTTTAATCTTGGTAAGTTAATTAGCTTCTGAACTTTTATGTGTATTTTGTAAAGTTTGACTAATAATTAATTACGATACAAAAAAAAACAAATTAGGAAAATCTAAAATTTAAGTTATATTATTCTAGTTCAAATATAAAAGCAGTCAGTTGATCAAATCAATCATGACCTCTTTTAAAGAAAAAAAATCAAAAGGATAATGCACGCGAGTAATGAATTTACACTTTTTTGTTGTGGAAAATCGATAGCTGATTGAGGGGGTCCATTGAGGGTGAGATCTCGGGGCGGGGTTGGGGCGCGCAGGCGCGGGGCGGCGGGGCGCGGCGGAGAGCCATGCCGCTTCACACGCTGCCCGACCGCCGCCGCCGCGCGTCACCACCATATTGTCCTGTCACAGCAGTACGTTCTAGCTACTGCTGCGTCCGGACAAGCGGGTGGTGGCGTTGCACTTTCATCAGACATGCATGAAGAAACAGCACCAAATTGGAGAAAAAATCTTTAAGAAATTGTATAATGTGTATTGCATTTCCTGTGTTTTTCTTTTCCCAGGGAGCTGAGGGAGCGGCTGGTCCTGCTACAACCAGTGCAGTGTGTGTGATAGTGCCATGTGTTGTGCTAGCTTTTTTGAAATTAAAAAGCCATAATTTCTAATTACAAAAGTAACACTCGGCTTTCTCAAGCCGGAGGGTGCATATCGAGCGGAGTGCCGCGCATGCGCGTTGCCATCTTTGGCTGCATCCGAACGCTCGCTCAGCCATTTTCTCCAGGGGTTGTTTCACATAAAATCTTTATGCTCGCATCGATTTTCTCTCTGAACTCTATTCAGAGTGTGATGGCATTTAAAATTATACTATAGCCTATGAATTAAATTATGTTTATTGTTGTATTTACCTATTAAAATTCATTGGACATATGCTAAAAACAATTTATTGCATATGCCTTTCATACATTTTTTATTGAAATTATTTTTCAATTCGTGGCTTAATGGCTTATGGCTTAATCATGTATTCAAAATGGTTTGTTTTTCCAATTCCAATTGAGTAACAAATCGTGAAGTTAGCTGTCAATTATTTTTGAATGAGTTCTAACTTCATAACGCCACAAGTTTCTATTAATGATATATTGTACATGATATAGTACATATGTATATGCAGATAGTGTGTATTAGGAAATAACTGACATAACTAACAATAAAAATATATATTACGTTGACTAAAATATATATTACATTGACTTGGAAACCAATTTTCTCTAGTTTAATTTTGATGTTGAATAGTTTCCTGCAAAAGAAATTTTCATGTAGTGGGTTAATATAGTGGACATCATAAGTTTGGTTTAGTGGGTTTGGCCTGCCAGGAGAAGACACTGGCACACCCTTGGTATACTTGGTATACACCCGTATGACCCAAAAACTATGGTTCATTATTGCACTTCATTATAACAAAGGTAAAGCTTAAGTTCAGTACAATAATCGAATATCAATAGCTAAAGTTAGATATTGTTTTAAAAAGATACTAAGCGACTTTATTCAGTAATTAGATTATTGTTTGACAAATTCTCTGCATCTATGATTCTAATGATAAAATCAATAACAAAATCACAAAAAGTTGTTGATAACTAGGACAAGTAAGTTTAAGGAAATATTATTTTCCACGTCTGAACTACTGGGAAAATATACTTCGATGTACTTAGGTGAGAGGTATGCCTTCCTAAAATTTTGCATATTGGGAAGTCGAATTTAAATTGTTTGTACTGGAGGGAGAGACTACTTACCAGTATGGATTCCCCAGTTTTATCTGGTTTTCTCCGGTTCGCAAAACCGTAGTCCTTGCATTATTGTGTTCCGGTTTAGGGTGAGGAAATTAAGGCTCTTTCATGTTTTTTATTTATTATTGAAATACTTTAGATCGGTTTTTTCTGCATACAGTTTCAAAAACAGAGTTAATTGCCTAACATGTCCCTACTGTCTGTAGGACACTGAGAAAGTTAATATTTACGTTTACATATAATGGAAATATCAGTCCATATAGCTTTCGGTTATCTAAGGTACATGCTGGAATCTAATTAAACCCACAAAATATCTTATGACACTAGATTGTGTGAACGAGAAAAATGGTCAAATTTTTCTTTGTCTGATGAGGCTTCCAAGAAATGTTCCCGCAAAACAATTATAAATGCTCTTGAAATGTGGGCGAGGAATCCATTTATATGGATTATTTATTTTTCTAGTTTGGGCGGAGCCTACTAGACATAAATATTTTCATAAAGTGTTAAAATGAATGAACATCCATTAAAAGTGCGTACGATAGTGTGGGACAATTGAAAACATGCAAAACATCATACGACACCACTTCCCTACAGGCTTTCCCTTTGTCACGAATAGGTGGATATGAGAATCCAATTTACAAATAAATTTAATTCTAAAATCATACCTACATTAAATAGTAGTAGAAAGTAACCGTGTGTATATACCTACATAGTTATTTTACGTTGTTTCTTCAACGGCCCATGACATACGCATAGTGTCATCAAACTCTTTTAGAAAATTTGAGTATAGTATTGGCGGCAGATTCTTTAATTATATTTGATTGAGACATTCGTCAACTTTAGCGAATTTAAGAATAAAAAAGCAATAAATTGTTGCTTCTCTCCATATTTTTTTAGAATATCTATAATGGTTTTCCATTAGGGTTTTGCTGCCCACACCCTGTCATTATTGCGAGTCGTTCCGAATGTTAATGGCTGATGCCAACGCAAATATAGATGCTTAGCACTAGGCATTATTGGTGTTCCATTTAAATGTTGTCTATGTTACTTAATTTTAATAAGCCCTTTAAGGTTCTCGATTTATACATATACATAATATATAGACAGTATACTGTTACGCTACGTTTCATTGGAACGACGTTCGAATCCGCTGTATGTGATCATCGCGAACAGCGTGCCGCAGTTCCAATATATATTTTATGATTAAATCATAAAATCATAAACACACATACTTAATCCAGCTTTTTCTTAATAATTATCATATCCGTTATCAAGAATAAATAAAGTGAATGGTCTTTAGGGTCTTTTACATCCTAAAAAAAAAATTCTGATCGTTTGAGCAATAAAGTTTAAATTATTATCTTTCTCGTGAAGAATAAGGTTCAGATTTGTTTACTACCCAGTCAACGAATCTTACTATATAATCTATCCAAAAAAGTGAATAGTCGAACATTCAACGCAACTACGAATTCAATTAATTGGTTCGTTCATTTAACGCCCATATCCAGTTTAGGAGTATTAAAGCCTTATTCAATGCTTGCCTTAGTCCGAATCTAATCGAAACGAATTCACGGTATATTAATTGAAATATTAAAAGTGTTAATTTTCACATTATTAGCAAAAAAAATGTCATTTGGCATGCATGCTTATACAAATTTTATTTGCCTCCAAGTATTCTGTAATAAGTATCTACTGTATTTTGTGATTTGACTGAAACGAATGAAATTTTGCTAAAAACAACATTTTAAATTCTTAAGAAACTACTACATTTCTTTAAAAGGATTCTATCACTGAAATATATCTATATACTAAAATATATGCCAGAATCATATATTGCAACAAGAGTGTGTACCTTTCCGGCCGACATGTACCTATGCGTCGCGGCGTGTCGACGGGTTGGGAGCGCCCTGGAACCCGCGCACGAAGTGCCTAAGCGGGAGTGGCACCGACGGATTGTGGCGGCCTGGCGTGCGTACGGATCTGCGCGCGCCAGCGGCCGTCGGTGCCGTACTCCCGCCTCGCTCGAAGCTCGAAGCTCGAAGCTCCAAGGGAAGGAGGAGGTCACCTACCGATTGACTCAGATACTCACCGGGCACGGCTGCTGTACGGTGAGTATCTGTGTCGAATAGGACGGGAGGGATCGACACATTGTCACCACTGCGCATCCGACCTCGACTCGGCCCAGCACACGCTGGCGGAGTGCCCCGCGTGGGCCTCCGAGCGCCGAGTCTTGGTCGCAGAGATCGGGCGAGATCTGTCTCCGCCGGCATTGATTGCGGCAATGCTGGCGGACGAGGGAGGTTGGAGGGCTGTGGCCTCCTTCTGTGAAGTAGTGATGCTCCAGAAGGAGGCCGCGGAGCGGGGTCGGGAGATGGCCGATCCCGCTCGAAGAAGGCGGCGCCGGGCTCAGTAGCACAGCTGCGGCGCCGCCGAGGGTCGCCGGCGGGCGCGAGGAAGTCGCGACTGCTACGGCGACCCGGGATGGACCACGCCCCTTCCGTGGCCGGGGGGCGTCGTCGGTGGAGGAGACCGGGGGAGGTAGTGGCCTCCCCCGAGGAGGGCTCCCCTCTAGGCAGGGGAGCGGAGGCTGGGGGTTCCCGGAAGTGGCTTGATGTTCCCGGGGGCTCCCTACATGCCTGAAGAAGGTCATCCCTGAGGTTTTTAGTGGGTAGGCCTCCCCCTTCTGGGGAGGAGAGCCCCACATAACCGCCGGCTCGCCACAGCCGGGGTATGCAATTTAATGCATTTTCCTCAGGGGAAAAAAGTGTGTACCTTTCCGCCATCTTACTGTATCATATTATGTCGGAAACAGAAGTGCTAATATAGCCTAATATATTATTCAATAAAAAATGGTGTATAGGTACATTTTCAATCTGAATTTTTTTCCTTATTCGTACGTACGGACAAGGTTTTTGTTTTTTTTTTTAAGCTTTGTTTTTTGTTTTGTCTATTGACGTCAATAAGTGCCTGTACCTAAAGGTCTATGTTGAATAAGGATTATTTTGATTTTGATTTTTTGATTTTATTTGACTGAAAGATAATTTTAATTGACCACTGTACTGGAAAAGATTCATAATTGCTAAAATATATTTATAACTTTCTTAAATCATTGTTAAGTACCAATCTAGAAACATTGAATTTCCAATAGTAACCATTTTGTTTTCCAATAGAAAGCCTTTATTGAAATACGAATTTCTTTGCTAGCATATGGGGCCATTTAAAATGTTCACATTGGGTGACTTTATTTAATAATTCAAGGACGAAATTACAAAACGTATAATGAAACACATTCAAATAAAATATTCAAATCGATTCAATACATATTGACTATTCTATTATTAAATAGCACTTCTGATAGTCCATCAAAACTTATTATAGTTACTTTTCAGCTACAAAAACAAGTAATAAATTATTGTTATGTCACAGGATTGGTATGGTCAAAACCTCCTTACTCACGATAGTAAGGAGTTTTGTCTACTACGACGAGGGTTAGAACCGGAAGTTCCTACAAAAATTCAAATATTCTAAATTTACTAGGCGTTTGAGATAATGAAACTCGCGACTGTAATACGGTTACGTCCTCAATAAAAATCTTATTATACAAATAGTTATTTTTAATTACAACTAATGGATGAATGTTTGTTACTCTTTACTTTATATATAACTTTTACATCAGAATAATACATGCGCTATAATTTATAAAGATTTACGCCACGCTAATATAAGCTCTTCGAAATACATACTTATCCTGCGCAGACGAAGTAGTACAGAAAAATAAATAATAATTTTTCTGTACTAGCTAATGCTAGTACAGAAAACTTACAGAAAAAGTACATAAATATACAGGACTTGCATGCCACGGTAATAGTGGAGTGTAGTGAGATCCTTTATCATAAAGGAGTTTATTTAATAATCATATTAAATGGAGACCTATAGGTGAGTTGCAGAGTAGTGTGATAGAATTTAGACAACTAAAAGATGTCATTATTATGGCGGTAATTACAAAAAAAAAAAAAATCTTTCCGTTTTTAGTGTGTAGTTGATATTTCACGTTTTTTGAAATTTGCCGGCTTATCTTAACGACGGCTTTTAATTGATAGACAGTCTTTGAAATGAAAGTTACTCGAATTTCTGTAATTTGTTTCGGTTTATTTTTATCTGCGTAGAGGTCATCATAACATTATCGGTAGTTTGCAGTAATACAGAGGTAATGAGAAATATATTTTAGGTCCGTCACCGTAATGAGAAAAAACAACGGTTGCGGTAAATTTATTTGCGATGCGTAGCAAGAAGGACGATGATTTACCCTAGCTTAACTGATTTGAAGATGAGGCAGCATTTTTGCTTTTAGGGCTCCATTTGATAGTCGAGAAAAACTTTTCTAACATAGCGAACACAATAGTTATTCATTGTGTTAGAAAACCGGCAATAGAAAGAGCAGCCTGTGATAACAAAATTAAGATCTATAGTCGCCTGCACTAAAAATCCATAGACAATTTTATTTCATTAACAAAAAGTTCAGTGACAAGCTCTTTCCGCCATTTTCACAAACGACGTAACTCTCCAAGGCTTTTTTGTCTATTTTTTTCTCAGTAGATTGATGAAATGACATTAACCGGCCATTCTATTGGCTGACATCGATATTTTCGCCAACTTTCAATTGAGCGAGCTGATTTATGAAATTGGAAATAGAGTCGTGTTGCGGTGTATTTGAGTTTTATGTAACAATATTACTTTATATTTTTGTTCGTCAATCAAACCGAGAAACAATATAGGCACGGATATTTGCGTAAGGTAAAAAAGAATTATTGCTCTTTTTTTAAAAACTTTTTATAAAAATAATCAAAGTTTTACAAGTTTTACTGGCATACCCGGGGCATAGTTTTTATGTATGTATAATATGTGTAAAAAAATGCATAAAAACATATATTGTATATTTGTTTTTTTATGACCCTAGAGATAATTTTTATAATTCATAGGAACAAATGATTAGCTCTTTTGTATGAGTATAGGCAAAATCCCATGGCAGTAAATAAAATTAAAGATGGAAATAGCTATTCATCACATTATTAATTAAAACGAAAATTATCTCAACTATTACTATCACCTAAGACAGTGTCACGCGGGTCTTATTACTTCCATCGGTTTCAGTTACAGATTTACCATGGCTCTGGGGTTCTGGCTTGCTATGATCTTTACGAAAGTATGAAAAGTTATTGAGTGCCTTTGTATTAGGACGCAACATGAACACAAAGCCGAAATTCTACACCAAACGTATGAGATTTGTTTGAAATATATTAATGAAGCCTTCATCTTACTTTAGGAGCAAAAAACTGTTATATTCTCATCAGTAGTGCGAGCAGTTAAGATCGACAGTTAAGATCGACATACTCGACGAAAAGTCGATAAATTTGATATATAATCTAACGGAGTGACAAGGATGGTACTTTTATAGATTGATGTATGTCGCTCAACAAGTCTGTGCTCTTCCGGTTGGTTTGTATAAAGCAAGGTGTTTGCAATAAACAACTTTATGCAACACAGACATTATTTTGATATTTAATTTAATATGTATCAATTTTATAAAACTAGGAACAAACAATCTAAAAGCACGAAAATATTAAAATATTGATCGAGACGCAACGCATACATTACTGCTTAGTTGCCTAAGATCCTAAATGAAATAAATTATTTAAGTTTTTTTAAAGCTGTTTTTTATTCTTAACGGTTATTTATATATACTTGTAAATACTAAGTTTTCTTAAATTCATTACATATTTAGATTGGCAGGTACAGGTTTTGGGTAGTAACCCAAATCCAGGTTTAAAAAATAATTAAAAAAGTAACGTTAAATATCGTATTTTTTCTTTTCATATCTTTATTTGTATTGCTTCATTCAAATAACCTTTTTACTTGGAATTAACAATTTTCGATTAAAGAAGATGCCAGCACGAAATTAACAGTTTGTAACCTGTAGCATGTTTTGCTGAATAAAGCTTCGCTTCTATTGTATATACTATTCCGGTTTACAATTAATAATAAGTATCACTTAATTTACAGCGTTTTAGCATGGCAGTTTAAACCACAAACAATGGTTTAATGAAAGGGGCGTTTCAGGCGAGCTGCCCCACAAAAACCATAAGTCATTCCTAACACTAGCTGTCATAGACAGGAACACGACAAAGGTGTTCTGTTTCGGCAGTTTCGTTATTGAGCGCTACTCGAGTTGAAGCGTGCACTTTATGGCTTATCTGTGGGTAATGAGGATGCCTTTATTATCTGTGGCACTTAAAAATGGCGGAAAGGGGGCGGGCCGGAAATCAGTTACGTAGGTGTTTTTGGCGGGGTTTTATGACGTGCAAATGCAAATGGGGTCGTATCATTGTGATGTAGAAGGTTTATTATTTCAGCAAATTGTTTTTATCTGTGTTTATTTTTTATATATGTTATATTTTATATATGCGGTTCTAGAGAGATTAGCAGTTAATCTGCAGTCAATTAATATATTACAAAATGTAAAAGAGACTTATATTTTTTTATAGTGGCGTTCGCTATATAGTCAGCTGCCAGCCAAGCATTTCTCACATTCTCTACTGATTAGATCTCTTTGCCTTCTCCGTATTATATGGTAAAAAGTTATTTCAAATAGGAAAATTAAAGTCAAAAGAAATAAAAATTTTCTAAATCCCTACTATTTAAGGCGTACACTAAATAAAAGAGTTTTATGTTAAAGTGCGAATTTTACCAACACAAAAAGAAAATTGGACACTTCTCGTACCCACTGTTTATAGTTATCGATAAATATACGTATGCTGTACTATAGCAGACTTTTTATGTTATTAGTAGTAATAAAACGAAAATACAGTTTCAACGTAACAACAGGAATGTATGTAGGTAAACTACCAATAATATTGAGATACTGTATCACATACGTTACTTTGCGGAAATAATTTCATCACATGTATATACCTATATTCATTTCTAATTAATATATAAAATATATATTATTGCAAATTCTTCGAATTAAATATTTTTGCCACTAGCAAATATATATTTTTTTCGTTATATCTTTTTAGTTATTATACTAGGATAACTTGATTTTCGCCACTAACAGTATGGAACATTTGCTTATGTTCTGCATTAGTCTGTAAGCAAAATAATCTAATAAAAACAGTAGTTCATTATCGATAAGTTTTTTCCACACTTTTGGTGTTTAAGACTAGGTTTATTCTTAAGATAAACTATTCATGGAACGCTCGTATACTCCATAATGGTATTGTACAAGTAAATATTAAAGTCTGAACTAAATCAAGAATAATTGAAAATATCACCATCATCTCATACATCTGACACGACAATTTTCTTAAAGACTACTCTCATTAAGATATTAGAAATAATAATTTTATTTAAAACATATTAATTAATAAATAAGTAGATACACTACATTCGTAAGGAACAATTTAAATTAAAAGAAATTATCAATCATAGTAGTCATACAATGCAAAAGAATAATACGTCTGTGTTTAAAAGCATTTATTTTAATTTCAAGCCAATATTTCTATGCTGTAATGTTGGTACAAAATTATTTCATAATTTGTTGTTCTATGAAGTGTCAATGGGTTGCGTAAAGTATCGCGTTTACGACTACAGTGATACCTATGGTGGCTACCAGTACTTCTGTGATATTTTATGACAAAGTAATTTTCGAAATGACGTTTTAACCTTACAAACGCGATCATTAGAAAGTCATTTTGTGTCAAAATATTTAAAAATGTAATTACTCTGATACTATTGTAAGATGTCGTTAAAGCAATACATACTGTTTGTTCTATTAGATTTAGAGACGTACGAGTATATTTGAGGACAGGTATTTAACATGCAGCGTTTATTGTGAACCGATGCTCAACTAGGAAAGTTCCTTAATCTCACTCAACAAACTCAACTAAATACAATAACTAAAAGGAAAAATAGGGATAAGTTAATAGGAGAATAATACGATCACAATTTGCTATTTTGAATACTCAGGTTCTGTTTCCTGTGACAGGAAAAACAAAAAAAAAATAATAATTATTATATTTTTTATTTGCTTTGTTGACAAATAAGCAGGCTATCCACATGATTGTAAGTGGTTGCAGTCGCCTAAAATATAATAGATGTGGTTCCTGTAAGAGCACTGAAATCTGCAACACTCTTCGAAACCTCAGTATACGTTACTAACATATGATATATAATATAAAAGCCACCATATTCAATAATTTCACTGCCTATCTTACCTTTCACAGCAATGGTAAAGTGTCTATGTTTGACGCATAAAGAAAGCCACTGCTTTTATGCGGCAAGCATAGATGAGACAGAGGTACCCAAGCAGACGAATCTAGTATAAAGTCTCATTCCGGTAGTTTTTTAATGTTACCCATTTCCCGTTAGTTCTTATGGCCTTCTATTGTGTTAATATCTATTATTAGAGATTTATATAATATTTAGATATGATCTTTATTGATAACCCTTTTTGTCACATTTGCCTTGTTCGTATCCGTTATAGTCCGTGTTAATTATTTAGAATAATCTTATATGTACTCGTAGCATTTATGGTTATTAAAAAAACATTTTTTTTTATAGAATGTATTATTTCCAATATTTATGGCAATTGTTCGCTAGTATGCGTTCAATCCTATGAGGTTAATAGAACGCAGGCTAATACGGAGTTTTAGTCGATGAGTGGGATTTATTTCTGAGTCCGATATAACCGCCCACGGGCCGGCCGTGTTATCCATGAGGATTCTCCGCCTTCTTCTGCATTCGAAAAACTTAAACATATAGCGTTTATCCCCACTTTCCCACCGACACTGTCAGTGCCATGTTAACTAATTACTAAGTTCAATCACGATTGTATTTAGCTAAAAATAATGAGTTATGATGCATGGTCTCGGTCAGTCCCCTAAAGTCATTATTCCGTAATCATCCCCAACAGAGCCAAACGTCAAATGCAGTGCCGCAACTATCAAATGATTACGAAGCGGATAAATTGTGGTAAACATGGCTTGGCAAATATTTACCTGAACTGTAATTTTTATTTTACAAACAAGTGCTTAAATATGTATGTTATTATAAAATGATACATTGAAACTTTTACTTTTACTTTAACTAAAAGGAAACAAACCACATTCAATTTCTTCATGACTATATTTTTCCCCATTTTACTTTTTTAAATCTTTTACTTGATATCTACATGACATGATGATCTAGATAGCTTGATTTTAAATTCATATTTACTCCGTCCTATTATTCCTCTTAAGCTATTATAGAACATAGCAGATAAAAAAATAATAGTTAAAACTTTGATTTACCAAATGTTCTAATTTTAAACAAACAACATTTTTATCATGTTAGTTAGGCTTATTGTTCTTTATCTGACATCTAATGAAAGTTTATGCGTCAAAAATTCAGCATATGTACAATTAAATCATGCAAAATCAAATTTAGAATTTCGAGTTTGTGTTCTATAAAATCAGGTACAAGATCGATTTTATGTCAGAATTCTTTGTTTCTTTACTGGAGAGTTAGGTCGGCTAAGGTCTTCCGATGCATCTGATGTTTTCCGATCTGACGTACCTGTAACAAATAAAATATTTTTACTCACAAATGAAAATACATAGTACTACTCAAAAAGCAGTCAAATAATAAAGTCTAGTCTAGTCTGTAAAAATCTGAGACTAAGCTACGTGTAACGACATCTGCACGCGAGAAAACGAAGCCATGTGGTTCATTTCTATGTCGTCGTCAAAGTAGTATAGCCACCCGCCACTAGATGGCAATGCACGGAAACGCACTGCGAAAACCAGTGTTATTGATTTCACCCCGCCCGTGGGGTTGGGGCGTTACACTTAGGACAATCAGTAACGTCTCGCAATCCAGTTTTATTGGCACGCAACGATATTTATAGGCAGTTTTAATGCCGTAGGACGGAAGCTTTAGACATAGTTTTCATTTTATTGTCACGTAATTAAAAGATATTTTTAAAACATAATGTCATTAAAATTATAGTACATTTGCATTTTTAAAATATTTTTTTTATATTTCATGCGTAATTTGCATTTGACCATTATCTATTTAAATTGCAAAGATTTCTACATGCTGCGACGAATTTAGAATACAGGTGTCACCGCTATTCTTCCTGTATATAACCGACTAATGCAGTTTAGCGTAAATCTAACACTACCATATGCCCAAACAGTGGCAATAGAGTATTCTATTCCTTAAATATTACTGAAGTGTGGGTGAATATTATACCTTTTTGGGAGCTTAGTCGTGGTTTAGAGAACGCAATTGGATCTTCGCCAAACACTAATATCACCAAAGAGATATTAAGAGGTCAAAACATAAATTTTAAGCAATGCGCTAACATAAATAAAATATTAAAAGTTGCTATCAAAATTGTTCAACTTAAAAAGTGCACTCAACTTTCGTTTAACAGCTATTTACAAATTATACCTAAATCACAGGCCACAGCGAAGACGAAAGAAAGGAAGGGAGGGTTGTTGGTTGAAGGGTTATGTTAAGTAATATGTGCATGTATATAAATTACACTTATAGCTAATAATATAGCCTGCTAACTAAGCTGAGCTGCGAAGTAGAATTAAGTTTTTAGTTGATTTATTTTTATTTTGATTTAATTCTCAATCATCTAATCAAATCTCTTAAAAAAATTCAATTTTACTTAAGAATTATAAGCAATCTGTAAAAACTGCAAAATTTTATTCATCATTAAATTAAAACATATAAGTCCTTAAAATGATTTAAATCTCCTTCGTTATGTCATCCTAATCTAGACTTAAAATACAGACTTATTATTATAAATAAGAGAAATGTATTATTATAAATAAATATAATCTATAAAACTATCGCAATTAAACTTGTAGTTTGCCAGATATTACTATTTTAAATGTAGAAGATACGATGTAACAATTCCCTTTTTTGGCAGGAGGGTTTAATGGGTTGCGGTAACTTGTAACTCAAAAGCGGTTCTCGTAATAAATCTATATAATGTTTGCATTAACTAATTGTTTCTATATCTACCATTATCTGTTTTCTGTCTTAGATTTTTTCCGCTCGTAATTTCTATAAATTGCGCTCCTCAAGGCTTTCGAGGCTAAAATTATAACATGTTCTTCTCGAAGGCTATGCTTATTTTAATCAAAACCATTTCAGTGGTGCCGTGATAAACAGTTATTACAATATATTAGTAAGTAAGACTAAAACTTGTATAGATTAACGAAATTTATTCCTAAACAGTTTCTTAATCGTTTATTAACGTTTAGGAAACTGAGACCCCATTTCTCCCAAACGTTGAGTGATATTGTTGTCAATATGTTGGGTCACATTTATGTTATAGTATTTTTAGTATTGCTCAGCTGGTATGATATGGCTTTTTCGACCGTTTTTGCTCACATTCCGGACTTTGGAACAATGTCGAACATTGAAAAATTCGCATTCTTTTCAGACCTGTTGCGTGCCGTCACATACAACAAAGGCAGTTGATACGAGTTTGGAACTTATTTGTGTGTGTAACAAAAAGTAATATAGAAATTTTATATACACAATAGCGTCATTGCTCAATGTACACATACTTATTTTATTTACAATTAGGGTCTTAATACGATCACTTAAAAGAGTATTAAAATCATAGAGAGAGTTAGACATAATAGAGGCATCTCTGTTTTAATACGGTTTGAGTCTTGCTGTAGAGCAAGACTCAAACCGTTATATATGCTTAGTGTGTTATTTAACTATACAAAGTACATTCTGACTAACTTTAGAACATTTTTTTCATAAGGCGGATAAGCGGTTAGGCCTTATGATATATGTAAAACTACTTGGTCACTATAAGGACTAAGACAGAAATGAGCTTCACTTGGACTTGTTAATAACGAGTTGGAAGTCTAGTTAAAGGCTAGACTACCAAATTGCCTAAACACAATAATGGTAGCAACTAGGGAATGTAAAAAATGTTTTATAGTTGCAGCAAGGTTATTTAATCGACAAACTTAGGTAAAACCAAAAGTTAATTTGACTTTTAGGTTAACTCAGAAGCCTTAACACCAAACAAACTGAGTAGAAATATTTTAAAACCCTGGGGAAACCGAAGTGGAGATCTTCTGATTAACACTTGCTAATAGACATAGATCAGTTAAATAAAGATACCTTGAATTTTGAAAATATTATATAATATTTTAACTTTATTAGTTTCAGAAAAAACGTTTACAAAGTTGTATAAATTAAGATAAGTTTAAGTATAAAGCCCAATTAAGCCTCTTAATGCCATTCCTAGGTAAATACTTATAAGTCAAACCATAGACTCCAAAACCTATCCCGAAACATCTGTAAATGAGAAGAATTGCGTTTTGCTAATACGCAATTTGTATACATCCCATCGATGGCACATGTGAAGTTAATATGAAAAATATTCTAATGTTTCAGTGACCGCCATTCATCATTCACGTGTGGCGACTTCATGGGGTCAACGGTCTTCGCGTCGTTAATTTTTGACACCTGCTGCCGGTGATCAGCGCTGCCATACGCAAACTGCCAATTAATCAAAATCGCTATGTACTGCAATGATATTGAATAACAAAATCTTGCGTCTTCATAAACTAGCGATTCAAATTCTATTCAATTAAATTTGTAGGTTTCTAAACTAAGTTATTATGTTAGGTCGTACCCATAATCCTATCTTATATCTGACTTGAATAGGAATCGAAATTCTGTTACATCCCATTTCAAATAATTGATTTGTGATTATTGTCTATGTACAAAATTGCTTATATATATGATATTAATTATTATTTAAATACAATTTAATTCTGAATTTAATCATAGATTATATATGTCGCAACGAAACATAATATCACAGAGAGAATAAACGATTCTACTCCATTGAAGTCTTAAATTTAATTGCCATCCTGTCCTTTCCCTGTCCGTCCATACTAAATCGAATCAGAATCGGTCTAGCTGGTTTTATCGGATTTTCCCACAGGAAAGAGATAGTTAACCGTGGTAAAAATATCCTATGTCCTCTCCACAACAAATTCATCAAAATGGTTTCAACCGTTTTGATGTGAAAATTGAATAGACAAACAGATAGGGTTATTTTCTCATTATGAATGGTAAGAAATGGTAGATAATTAGAGGAATATCCTAAATTCTACCAATAGCTCTCTATTAACTAAACGCTTATGTAAACAATTTGTTGTAAATAAGTAGCAAGTATAGTTTTCTCGTGGGCGTGTGTGACGTTGGGTAGCAAAAGAAACTTTTGCTGTCCAACGTCACACAAAAGAAAGTGTACGAATTGCACTACGGTACCGATACAGAGTGAGTGTCCGAATATGTAATACTTATATATCGAAGGGCCTGATTCACTGACTTGCTGACC
Organism: Scirpophaga incertulas; assembly: GCA_036419045.1. NCBI lineage: Eukaryota > Metazoa > Arthropoda > Insecta > Lepidoptera > Crambidae > Scirpophaga > Scirpophaga incertulas. The sequence continues at coordinate 8,253,920 of CM071636.1, forward strand.
AATGCAATTCACTGACCTGACCAATGCAATGCAAGTCACGTAAGTTTTGGTCAGTAACCCTCCTGATCCTTACGCTTATGGTATCATTTTAAGGACATTTTTAGACAATACAGATTAAAATATTTTATAGAATAAAACTTAAGCTTTTGGGCTACTGATTAAAAATGAGTAAATGTCTGTTGTGGGTCAGCAATGTGTCAGCATCTGTGGAAATTTTATCTCAAGGAGGGATTTGGTGACTAACTAAAATATCTACGTAGAGCCCAAACTACTAGAGCTAGAAGCGTAAAAATTAGGTTTTCTCAATCTTATTAAGGACTTTTCAAAAGTCCCACAGAAATCTAATAAGCTTTGGTAAATCTTACAAAGACGAAGCAGAAATATAGGTGATCATATTAGGAAATTGCTTTTTCTATACTAACATTTTTGTTATATACTTAACCAATGTTATTAATTAAAAAATTTAAACTAACTAATGGAATAATTGTGTAAGTCAATAAAGTTGTTTGTATTAAGTTACAATCAAATAAGTATAAAAGTTCGGAACAAATAATAGGCGTTACCTACAGATGGGATTTGATTTTTTAATTTAATTTCAAATTTAACGCTGTTGCAATCAAGGGTTGCGTAATATATTTTAAATATAATGCATTATAAAATGACCACCGCACGTTTATTATTATTATTAAAGTTATAGACTACGATGTAATAAAGAAATAAACTGCGATATCATAGGAAAATACCTAATACAAAATACAATATGAATAATCAATATTATCACTTTTTACTTTTTATTCCATGTAATTATAATGTCCTTTTCCACTCAAAGGCTTAGGTATCTGAATATTAAACTTTAAGTACTTTACTTAGCAGCAGTAACAGTAAAATAATATGAGATTGAAAGGGGCTCCAAATAACATCAATCGAACCCTGGCCAAAAGTGTAGTGAAAGTATGAACGATCTTTAGAAATTAAGTAGAAACTAGTAATATGGCTATCCATATGCTATGTCTGCAGCTATTTGTAACTATTCATTCGATCGTGCGATCAAAATATGTTAAATTGTCATCAATCTTGAGCAGTCCCCCGGCCGGGTCCCCTCGTCACGTCAGCAGCAGAGAATCATCCATCATGTGACCGCTTAGCTCCAGCACACTCTTGATTGTCACATTACGATGCTTTAACTTTGCGGGTGCGTTTTATTGTCTATATGGTTTAAGTCTCAGTCGATATAACACCTAAGCTTAACACATTTGGTATGGACATAAGGAATTCTGATCAATGCCTGCTATTTTACTCGTAAATATTTATTCAATCAAGTCTCTATATTCATCTATTCCCTTCGACCGACAAGAGTTAGACTACTTATACAATCATAACTTATAAACAGTTAATAGTCAATGGCAAATAAACGCATACAGCCACGATCGCCGAAGCACGTGCTGTCGTAAAGTGTCGATTATCGTTTGTTTACCTAGCACATCGCGGTTCCGGATAATGGCTACCATGTTCTAACATAAATGAAGCTTATCAAACTATCATCTAGTAAATTTATGAAAATACAGTAGAAAATTTCGATTTAAAGGATGATCATAATAGATTTTTTTTTAATATTAAAACGTCACAAGAAAATATTTAGGGAGTTTCAGATTCTGTGGCATCATAATTTAATAGTGGCGGACCTCTGCGAAGTGAACAAAGGTTTTCTTTAAATGTGCTATTGAACTTATATTGTAGTTTCAAATTATATATATGTAGGTTATAATGATTCACGTACAATTCTATATATAATCACAGTGTGTTTTCTAATTTATATACGGTTGATGATTTCTTTAGTGTTAGATTCCAGAGCTCGCCATCTTGTCTCAGTCCTCATAATTACAACGAGAAATATCAAGTTAAAAAAATATGTTTGTTATATGTGATAATTATTATATCGGTTAGTTCGAATTCATAGTAATGTTGAAATTTTATACTTAAATAAAAATAATAAATGGAAAGCACCGTCTACAATAACCACATCGTTTCATTTTGTTACTGAGTTCTGTATAGAACCTTATTTGATACACTCGCATAGAGTTCGGTTTTTGTGTTGTAAGAAATCTGTCACTTTTGTCTTTTGTCTTTTCATAAAATATACCAAGATATATGCCTAATTTTTCCTTTTACTTACGTAACATCTAAAATACCACGCAACCACTTCTATAATAACATCAGGTTATGGGCCCAGTATAGATGCGTGCGGATCAAAATAAATAACCGTAAGTTTGAAAGGTTTGCCATAATGAGTAGCGGTGAGGGCAGTAGTGGGTTTTCTGTAGAAAAACTGAGAGGCCGGGAGAACTACCGTCTCTGGAAGTTTAGCATGCGGAATCTGCTTGTCCATGACAATCTATGGAGATCAATAGAGGGATATCCAGCAGATGACAAAACTGCATCTGAAGTGAGAAAGCGTACTGATGAGAAGGCTCTTGCGAAAATATGTCTCATGGTAGATAGTAGCTGTGTTTCTCACGTTATGGATGCTGACACCGCGAAAGTAGCGTGGAATAATCTGGAAAAGGCATATGAAGACAGGGGTCTCGGGCGACGGTTGCGACTGTTAAGGGATCTATGCAGCGTGCGATTAGATGATTTCTGTGGTGATATGGAGCAGTACATCAATCACTGTTTATCACTGTCACAGCAACTAGCAGCAGTTAACAAGCCTGTGGATGACGAATTCCTAGCAGCCATCATTCTTCAAGGTCTACCATCCAAATATGATCCAATGATCATGGCTCTGGACAGTGTATCAGAGTTGACAAGTGATTTTGTGAAAGCCAAGCTTCTGCAAGAGAAGAAATGGATTGACAGGAGCGGACAGTGTTTGATCACAAAAGATTTCAAAAACAAGGATGGAAAAGGAAAGAAGAAGTTTAAGTGCTGGAAATGTGGTAAGATCGGTCATACGAAGAAAACTGCAAACAGAACGATACAGCTATGATGGTATCGTGTGAACCGCTAGATTCTTTTTATGTGGACTCTGGAGCGTCTGAGCATATGACGGGAGTGCGGGAGCTATTGCAGAACTATACTTCGCATAACAAAGAAGTAAGTGTGGCTAACGGACAGACATTGAAATGTGTTGGCATCGGCGATATAAGCATAAAGTTGGGTAAAAATGATTTTATATTAAAAAATGTAATGTATATACCTAGTTTGAGTGTAAATTTAATATCTATAAGTAGTCTAACTAAGAAAGGTTTTCGAGTGGAATTTATTAGCACGTACTGTAATATATTTAAAATAATTTACTTATTTGTTCAGTTAGGAATATAGGCGGTGTTTACAAACTGCATTCTAACGAAAAGGCGTATAGTGCTAATAAAGAGGTAACAAAGGAGTCTTGGCATAAAAGATTAGGCCATATTAGCTTTGACAGTTTGAAGTCATTATCAAATGTCATCAAGTTTGAGTCAAATAATAACGAAAATGAACTTTGTACCACATGCGTAAAAAGTAAACAAATCCGTTTACCATGTAAACCATCAGGGCGAGATGTTGTCAAAAAGGGTTGGACCTGGTGCATACTGATTTGTGCTATATTCCAGTTTTATCTCACTCGGGTAAGCGTTACATTTTAACTTTATGGATGATTACTCTAGGAAAGTTTTTGTTTATTTTCTCAAATATAAAAGCGAGGTCAGTGCTATTACTAAAAGTTTATAAGGCTTGTAGAAAACCAGTGCGAATCCAAAGTTAAAATGGTCCGGTCAGACAATGGAACCGAGTATGTGAACGACGAACTGAGTAAGTATTTTAGATCTAAGGGTATTGTGCATCAGCTGTCGGTTCCGTACCTTCATGAGAATGCTTCCATTGAGGGTCAAACTCAGAAAAAGTGTACATTTTAAAATTGTAACGTAACTGATAAGTTACGAAGCTGAGAATCTCCGTAACGATACTGATGCCATAAGGCATAGTACACACCAAACAAATTATAATAAAACACTGCTTGATTAGGTATGTTTAGTTTAATCAGTCTTATATATTTAGATTGATTGATATAAATCACATAAAAAAATTATACGTAATTTATAAAATCAACGATACAAATTTTTGGGGTAGTTATTTTGCGGTAAAGTATTTAAACACAAAAGGTAAGGTTCTCTTCAATACAGTATAAGCAGATCAAGTCCGGGGCAATGTAAGGGTCAAGAGAGAAGATAAAACTAAAATCTTAAAAGCAAGAAGCTTATACAAGCAAAAGGCACACAGTCATATAGTACTAAATATAACAGCAATGCATATGACTATAATAGCAAATCATCAATAACATGGATGTACTGTACGTCCATGACAAAGAAGTAGGTATAGAGAGCTAGACTGTCTCTATCATAAATAAACCGCAAACCTTTTTTGTTTCATACACAGCAACGAAAATTTTTCTTTTTACCCAATAAAACATTTCACCATATAATTTGCAGTTAAATATTTGAAATACAGAGTTAGATCAATTAATCATGATTTGTTCTTTGTTTTCAAAATCAAATGATACATTCATGCCATTTTTCTTTGACATTTACAATTAAATAAATGTAATTAAAAGATATTAAAATTTGAGTCACTGTCACTGGAATCATTATTATATATTTTTAAATAAGGATATATCATGGGTAGAATTAATCGTATTCAATGACAGAATTCCCGGCTTAGCTAGATTATAGTATCGTTGATTGTCGGGGTGCAACCGAATATCCGATAAAATAGTTCTCTTGGAAGAAATATAATAATAATATATAATAAATATAAAAATGATTAATTTTTTTCATAGAAAAAATCAACGACTCGGATAAACTCTCATTTTTGTATTTGGATCTTTCGGGAAAATGAAGAAAATATATATTTCTGATCCAAATATAGCAGCAAACTCCAAATGTACGAGTAGCTAGGAGCAAATTAAAAAACCAGTCCACGTGATACTCAGATTGTGATATTTTGTGTTGTGTTATGCTAACAGTGTACCTATCTTATATTTTATATAATAGGTAGGTAATATCTACATACTTTTTGTTCTTTGTGTTCTAAGCCTTATGTTTTCTCAGATTAGTAACGTTACACAATATAACGAAATTGAGAATAAAATCTGAGAAATTATAACCTGTAAAAATATTTTTACGTGAACCACGAGTTATATATACTAACACTGACCGTATTCACCAAGATACTATCAAAAATAACAAAAGATTTCAATAAGTAAACAAAAATTATGAATATTATACTAAAATAATAGTTGTTTATAACCCTGAAATATTTTTTATGATTATTCATCCACAAGTACTGTTTGAACGCATGGCTCCAGTGAAAACATAATGGCTGCCACGGCATAGCTATTTTGAAGTAAGTAATAGTATTGCCAGAACAGAAAAGAAATATATTTCCATTTTAAATAACTGTGTTCTGGATTTTTATTGTGTTATTAACCCTGAGTAACGAATTGACGTAATTTTGGGACAGATTTTAAATTGACTAAAATAGATATCTGTTTTGTAATTTATGATTAAAATTTATCCTATTTAATTGTTTGGTTCATCAATAATAATACGACCATAGTTAAAGTTTACATAACTTATTAATATTCGTAACAATCGATTTCTCAAAAATAAAATGGTTAATGGGACATTAAAAAAATGTATGAGAATATTTTTTTACCAATTTTCAGTTTCAAAAAAATTGTTATTATTTAAAACTTAAGTAGAAATGCTATCAAATTCTGCAAATTAATAAACAATTATAACAATAAAGAAAAAAAAAAATTAATAATATGTATAAATTTAAATAGTTATAAAAATAGAAAGTAGCGGGACAAGAAATCATATCAAATGTACACTTTTTTGAATATGACCCTTGAACGTCTGAATAGGACAATTTTAGAGGCGAGTGAGGTGTTTATTATATCACTCGGGCTTGGGTCATAAAATGTGGGCTGAAGCAGCAAACACAGCTGCATATCTCATCAATCGTTCACCATCTAACAGATTAGGTGGAAAGACACCCGAAGCAGTGTGGTCCGGGGAAACGTGAGATATGATCATTTGCGGATTTTCGGATGTGAAGTTTTTGTTCATATACCCGAGATTAAGCGTCATAAGCTTGAACCTAGAAGTAAGCGCTGTATTCTTGTCGGTTATGACGAATATAATAAAGCTTATAGGTATACGACTATAAAACTCATAAGATTTTGAGAAGTCGTGACGTTATTTTTAATGAGGCTGTTTTTCCGGCAAAGAAGTCTGATGATAGACAATGTGTTACGCGACTGTTTCTTTCAGGGGAAGATGAGGAAACATGCACTGAAGGGAAGGTGGATAATGTTGACAGCTGTATGCACGGTGACATGTCAAATGAGGAGTCAAGCCCTTGTATTGCGCGTGAGGTGACCGGAAATAGTGGCGATAACATTTCGATTTATGAAGACAGTTTCGAGGAGCCAGTTCATTACCCAGGTATAATCTTAGAGCTAGACAGCCTAGGACTATGTTGGTCAAAGACTTTATACCCGACGAACCGTGTACTGTGAAGGATGCTATGAACTCGGGGCAAAGCGATCTGTGGTTACAGGCTATGCAGGACGAGATCAACTCGTTCACAGAGCATGATGCTTGGGAGCTGGTTGAAAGACCGTTGGGTAAGAACGTGGTCAAAAACAAGTGGATCTTCAAAATCAAATGTGACGCCGAGGGGAAGATTTCTCGGTATAAAAGGCACGGCTGGTAGCAAAAGGCTTCACTCAAAAGTACGGTGAAGACTACTACGAAACCTATTCTCCTGTAGTGCGGTATAGTACTCTGAGGCTATTGTTAGCTATTTCTGTTCAGATGGATCTGGAAGTTGAACATCTTGATGTTCAAACTGCATTCCTCAACGGAAATCTCGACGAGGATATATATATGTGTCAACCGGAAGGGTTTATAGTTCCAAACAATGAGAATAAGGTGTATAGGTTGAAAAAGGCGGTCTACGGACTCAAGCAAGCGTCTCGCGCTTGGTATGAGAGAGTTAAAGATGTGCTTTTATCTATTGGCTATGAACAGTGTAGGTATGAACAATGTGTATTTGTAAAACGTATAAATAATTCTATTTTGTATATCGCTTTATATATCGACGATTTTTATAATCTGTTTTAATGATGACGGCCTGGCTAATGAATTAAAAGAAAGTCTCAGGAAGCCGTTTAAGATTAAGGATTTAGGCGCAGTTCGTCACGTTCTAGGTGTTGCAGTAGAGCGTGATAGGATAACAAGACGATGAAACTATGCCAGTCACGTTATGTACAGCAGGTGTTAGAAGGTTTTGGCATGTCTGACTGTAAACCTGTCAGGACTCCTTTGGACCCTAATATCAAGTATACTGACGAAAAGTTTTTAGAGCAAGGTAAGGTCCCTTATCAACAGTTGATTGGATGCCTTATGTATCTTAGCGTTTTTACACGTCCCGACATTACGTATGCAGTTTCGTATCTAAGCCAATTTAATACGTGTCATACTATGGAACACTGGACGGCAGCTAAGCGTGTGTTGAGATATCTCAAGGGAACACAAAGTGTAGGTCTTTTGTACAGTAGGTCTAATTGTAGTCAGCTACAGGGATTCGTAGATGCAGATTGGGGCGGTGATGTTCATGACAGGAAATCATTTTCAGGTTTTATATTTAAATTTGCTGGTAACTCTATTGCATGGCAGTGTCGTAAGCAGTCATGTGTCAGCTTATCAAGTACCGAAGCGGAGTACGTTGCTTTAAGTGAGGCAGCAAAGGAAGCTACGTATTTAAAAAATATTTTGTCTGAATTAACAGTTGATTCGAAGCTTACTGTTGAGTTATTTTGTGATAACCAGTCAGCACACAAATTAGCTAGCAATCCAGTATTTCATAGGCGATCGAAACATATAGATATTCGGTACCATTTTGTGAGAGAAGCTGTAGACACGAATATAGTCAGTCTTAGTTACTATTACAAAGGATATTGTTTTTTGCTGATTCCGCGCAGTTCATGATGACTTGTCCAACAAGCAGACAAGGTCGACACGTGTTTCGTCTCTCAGCGAGACATCTTCAGGATTTGTTGCCCGCTCGATGACTCACCAGCGGCTGGCTTGCGGCGCCTTGCACGCTTGTATTTATAGGCCGAGGGGCTTGGCCCTCCTCTCGGTAGGAGGGGCTACCGACCATTGGGCAACTGTTTGTATAATAGGCGAATGTGTAAGATTTGTTTGTTCGTTCAGCAATGTAATATTAGGTATATTTTTATGTTTGTAGATTTCCAATTGTTCCCGAATATTCATAATATGTCCTTTTTCAAGTATGAAGCACTTTATAAGTATGGTTGTCTACTAGGTGGTGATCTGTATCCAACAGGTGTTTAGCGAAATGAGATCGCTCCGGATGTTTATTTTTATAGGCTGCCGTATGTTCTTTGTATCTTGTTTCAAAATTTCTACCCGTTTGTCCTACGTAAACTCCGTTGCATTCTTCGCACGTTAGTTTGTAAATGCCAGATTTTTTTGTTAAATTATACTTTTCTTTTGCGTTGAATATGCGACGGATGTTGTTATCGGTTTTAAAGGCTACCTGAATATTATTTTATGTAAAATATTAACAACTTTATCTGTGACTTTACCATAATACGTTACACTAGCTGTACATTTGAATGGTTCAGTATTACATGAAGCGGAGTATAATTGTTTCCGTATTAAGGAATTTTGTTTTTTATTAATTAATTTGTCAATCAATTTTGTAGTGTAACCATTAGAAATTGCAATGTGGTAGATTGTTTCTAATTCTTTTTTATAACTGTCTTTGTCTAATGGGATTTCGAGTAATCTATGGACGTAACATTTGAATGCAGCTAATTTGTGTTGCCAAGGGTGACATGATGAAATTGGGATTGCAACATCAGTCTGAGAAGGTTTTCTATAAATTTGAAATCGATGTCTTCCTGGATTCTGCTTGTTGGACAAGTCATCATGAACTGCGCGGAATCAGCAAAAAACAATATCCTTTGTAATACAATGGACTTCCGCAAAATAACACCTGCTACAATAGAGTCTTAGTTACCTTCCTACGGAAGAAATGGTAGCCGATGTTTTAACAAAACCTTTATTTTCGGTCAAACATAAACTGTGTTGTAGTAGAATGGGCTTAATTTAATTGTACGTGTTTTATACTTAAGTATGTCTTTTATACTTATGTTGTATGTTGGCTGTATCAAATTGTGGTTCAGGGGAAGTGTTACTGAGTTCTGTATAGAACCTTATTTGATACACTCGCATAGAGTTCGGTTTTTGTGTTGTAAGAAATCTGTCACTTTTGTCTTTTGTCTTTTCATAAAATATACCAAGATATATGCCTAATTTTCCTTTTACTTACGTAACATCTAAAATACCACGCAACCACTTCTATAATAACATCACATTTACCAAGAAAATGAACCCACCCGATTCCTAATTTACTTATTATATTTTTTAGTTATATATAAACTTTTATAATAAATAAATAAATTTAATAGTTCAACCTCTTCCTTGGAGTAATACTTTCGTCTCATAATTGAAATTTTAAATAATATCTATAACACTGTTAAGACAATATAATCAGAGAGCCCATAGGGTGAACTATAGATTTATAATAAATCTATAGAGTGAACTGACGAGGTTATATGAATAGACGCAGATTCATTTGTGGCGCCGTCCTGTCTGTCGTGTATTGATTGTAGCCAAACTTCTGAACGTGTTAGGCTCACCATATATTGTGTTTACAACGGACAACATGTTCTGTTGTTCCAGAAATCCTTACTAATATTATAAAACGGAAAGTGAGTTTGTTTGTTTGTTCCGCTTTCACGCCGTAACTACTGAACCGATTGCTTTGAAATTTGTAGACGTAAAGATAAAAGTCCGGATTAAATAACAGGCTACTTTTTATGCGGGATGCGCAATATAGGCTTCGCTCAAAAACTACTGCACAGATTTTCATGCGGTTTTTATCAATATATAGAGTGATTCTTGAGCAAGGTTTTGCGGTATTTTTTATCTCGGAAAAACGGATAGTCCTACGGGAAGCGATATAAAACCTTCGCGCCATAAACCGACTTCCGCGCATATGTAACCGTGGGCAAAAGCTATGACCCCTAACCCTCTATAGACCCAACCCCGAAATCCACGCGGGGGAAGTCGCGAGCAGAAAGCTATTATATTTATAAGACAATATGTCTTACTTAAAAAGTTATTATTAAAATGTTTGTTTCGATTAGTCGTTATAATATTAGCAGCATTCAATTACACCTCATGTGCTTTTGTAACACTTGATATGCAGATGAATTTTTGTTCCTTACAATTACTTAATCAGCGTGATAACAGAAAGCCTAGGAAATAAAGGCTGTTTCTACTTCCCAAGATAGGCATGGAAAAATATGGATGGTGTGCCCTTGTTTATGACTTGCTGATACTCGACTTGCACGCACTCAAGATTATATCGCACTACAGCTACTAATATCGATTTTGAACATTTTGCGCGGAAATTCAGTACATTATGAAAAAATCAGTAATGATGTCTTTAATTTACCTTTCTTAGGGAAGTCAGTACTAGAATGTAAACTATCTCTCATCTATGAAGGAGAGACGATACACATCAACTGTCAAATTTGGCAGCGGTTCGATTTCAAATAACAGTTGATGCGCTGGCATTCATGAATATTGAAAGTGAGAATGTTACGAGAAGACATGTAAAATTTTTAAGTACGTAAGCAATTATAAGTACGTATAATTAAAAAATGGCAACTTGATAATATCAAAACACTTTTTTACTCCTCTAGATTAGGTTGTATCTGTCGGTCGTAAACATTGCCATTTTTGCTCGAGTCTAATATAATCGTTATTAAAAACGTAGGGGTAAAATTGTAATTATGAAAAAAAAATATTTTGTTAAATAAACATTTTTGTGATTTTAATAATTAAGTAACTGCTAAAAGATTGTATGACCATTCGTACTACGTATGTTTTTAGGTGTTTTAGAGCGATTGAATATTAGAAGTGGTCGAAAAAACTATTATAAAAAATTAAAAAGATAAACAGACGAGTTATTTAATGACAACACCTGTAATTAAGATCTGTTTTAACTGAACGTAAATTCATTTTAATTAGTATCCACCCGGAGGCCTCGCTGCTGACCCAATAATCTGGGAAATTAATTTACAAGAGCAAATCAAAGTGCTCGCGAAATCACGTCAAAGTTTGGGACTTTGCCTTGAATTGAACTGTGTAATTTTATATTTCTCATTAATATTTTCAAGATGGCGAAGGCGATGAAAACTGCTGTCCGGGGGTTGTATTGCATAAAATTTTAATGAAAAAAAATATCTTTTCTGTTTCTCGTCGTTATATAGTACAGCTTCCTTATTTTACAAACCGCTACCGCACATTAAGACTAGAATATTATGATATACAATGATAAAACTTTCAAATTAACAATAGTGTCAATTACCTTCTGTCATTTAAATGTTTTCTTATTTTAAATATTTATAAATTTCTTCTATTTATTATTATTTATTATGTTTGAATCTGTGTTATATTTTATTCCACTAAAGTAAACAAGCAACTGCAACTGTATCGTGTAATTTATTGCCATAATAAATGCGATAACATTTACAATCTGTTTATAAAACATGAGTGTCATTATTTTCAATATCACAGACTTTTAAATAGTGTGCAATAGTAACATTAATGTGTGTAATATGTGGAATGATTATTGTATATAAAAATAGTTTTATTGTAACAATTAGCATTTACGTACACATATTCTCAATAATCAAATTACATTGATTAATACAAGATTATAATATTTACTTAATTGTCCACGACATGTCAAAATTGATCTCACCCTAGCCTCTCTTAAATTACTGTTATTTTCCTGAATTGCGTGAACAGTGAGTTTTGAACTTTATACTAAGGGTGTAGGGCAGTCATCTAATTTCACCGGTTTATTAGCTATGCCGCTGACTTTATTAGCCTGTTATGTAGCGGCTTCCACTTCTCATGCAAATATTCGATTCAATTTTTATCTGTATTCTTTATGGTAACAATCTATGGGCATTTTGATTAGTAGTCTGATTATGTAACTCTGTTATTATGACATTTTGATTGGACAGATAGTGCAGTTGAATCATTCCTGCTTTATGAACATATTTGTTAAATTATATCTCATAAAGCAGCAATGTATCTGCACTGTTTGTTTCAAACAAAACTTGGTAGCAATAGTTACATAATCAGCCAGACTCAGATCAGAGACTTCAGATGACAGTTTTGTCTGTTTAGTTTGAATCTTCACTTGGCCAAGCATAAGACCTTGAAAATAATCACTTTGAGTTGAGATTTTCCAAATAGCTCTGGCTCAGAATTGAACCGTTCAACAACTGCGTGACAAACACGAAAGCGGCATATATTATGAACAATCTCTTTATCAGACTACGACAACATGTCTTCATAGTTATAAGCAAAGACTTCATTTATGCCGGCGTCAAAGTTGAGATCAAATAGGTTCCTAAAAATTATAGAATACTGCACTGTATCAAGAAGTACGAGCGTTTGAGTATTTGAAAGTTTGAACACACACTGCCACCATAAAGCGGTTTTTAGTGAGTATTTTTTGCACAAAGGAGAATGCCCATTGTAGTATGGACTTTAGTATCGCCAAAAATGATTTTGTACCATAATGATTTTTATGATATATTGTAGATTTTTAACTATATATTCAATTATTAAAAACTATTTGACTCTATTTCGATGGGTAAAATAGAAATTAAACACCAAAGACTTTCAAGTTACGAATTTCTCCTATCATCATTTTTGATAATACCTATTTAATTGTAGAAGATTAAAACTATAAAATGATTAAGTCTATCTTATCCAATAAATATTACAACTATCCAATAATTCATATAAAATAATTAATTAATTTAAAAATAATTGTTTTAGCAACATTGATATTAGCTATCTGTATAAAGAAACTCTTAAAGCAGAATAATGACTAAAATATTAGAGAAAGCAGAAAAAAGACTAAAGAAAATTAATTGTTTTGGTATTCCTTTTACCCTTTCACGAGAGGACAGTGGAATGTATCGAATATATTTTTGACCAATCGATCCGATCGTTAATATATGGCAATACCGAAGAGACTATTTATCAATGAAATTAGAATATCATCAATAAAAATGCACGGCGAATGAAACGGAAGTGAAATAATTACTAATTATTATGTGGATTTATCTCCGGCGAAGTTTCGGCTTGGTATATTGCAGAGTTTTGTTAAAAATTGTTACTTATTTTTTGGTATTAGTTTGGTTAAGGCACAAGGACGAGTAAAGGTGATACTACGAATGGGCATACTCCTTTATCCATTAACATTCGCAACTTAAGTAATTTTTGTAAGTTGCTTACGTTTGTCTACATATTAGTTCGATAAGCAGCACTATGCAAACAAATCGCCGTTGATAATAACAACATAAATCTTTCATCTCATTATGCGCCGCGCGGAATCAGCATCCGGGGCTAAATGTTTGCTCATTGTTCGACGAGAATTTCATATTTGCTCGTGTATTATTCGGTATGAGTAAAGTTAAATAGTACATGGAGCAGTAATATCTAACTGCATACAGTATGAATTAGTATGAATAACTTGGTTTTATGTACTTTACTGTAATTTATTCTTCCTTTGAAACTAATGACAACGGTTCACCGTGAATGAATCTATAGGGGCCATCCATAAATTACGTCACACGGTTAGGGGGAGGGAGGGGGTTGACGAAGTGTGACATTGTGTGACAAGGGGGTGGGAGGGATCTTAAATTTCGTGACGTCACATTTCAAAATCTATTATAAGCTAACTGTTAAAACGCAAACTTTAAATTATTACTATTAGTATGAAAAGTGCTGTAAATATTAACTTTTATTGTAAAGTATGTATACCTACTCTCATAAATAAATAAAGGAATAGTATCTTCTTCTATCTATTAATAGGGGTACACCCGAAACGTACTATTTTTCTAATTGATTATAGTAGGTGATTTTGAAAAATGTAATAAGAAAATCATGAAATGACCATATACTTATTTAATATAAGTAATCGTTTTTTGTTTTGTTAATTGATTTGATGTTAATTTTATTAAAATGAATATAAAACTGATTTCGAAACCGCTTTTATCATTCAATAATTTCTATAATTTCAAAATTTGTGACGTCACACTAGGGGGGGGGAGTCTCACAAATGTGACTAGCTGTGACAAGGACGGGGGAGGGGCAAAAAATCACGAAATTAGTGTGACGTAATTTATGGATGACCCCTTATTGGCATCAATCTTAAACGAATTATTACGATTAAATGTTATAGTAAATTTCGACACATTCCAGCTGACTGCCCATCTGGCTATAAGTGAATATCACTCCTATGAAATTGGCAGCAATTCTGCATTTTTGACGATCATCGTCAAGAGTAAACCCATTTTTTTTAAGATAACGAGATTTTTCGCTATGAATATAGTTGTTCGCTAGTATTACTGGGAATACTTACAGTATTGAGAATACTGGAGGCGATAGAGGTGAGTTAAGTTCAGAATGATGTTAATTTTATGTAGCCTCTTATTATGGACGAGAAAATAAGTACATATGAAGTATTTCTTACACTTACTCCAATTAGTCTAGCCCAAAGTAAGCTCTATTCGGCTTGTGTTATGGGATCTAGGGTAACGGATATATATATATATATATATATATATATATATATATATATATATATATATATATATATATATATATAGTTTTCTGGTTGATATTGCTAATATATTATGAAGAACAAAATTTAACCCTTACCCTATTGCTATTAGTTATTTTGTTATATTTAGATTTATATCTACCCATTTATTGTTTATTTGAGTAAAGTCCTACTGACGTCTTGTAGTGTCGTAGAAAATGTGCTGGTGGGACGATCTTTGCAAAAATCCTCCCATGCAATTTGTGGTCACTCTATTTCTGACTCGAGTCTTGAGAGGAGTTGCTGTTTGACTTGTAAAATAGATTCGTTTTATTTTTAATTTAAATACTAAGACCGTCACAGCACATATTCGACCTCACTGAGGGGTACGAGCTTGCCCTTGCAATGTTAGGGAGATTAGGTCTTACTCTACCCTGCAGGCTTAGTACGGATCGGTCGATTCGATATACAACATTGAATTTCTTCGCAAGTATTCAAAGTTGTATACAAGTCACCACACAATGTTTTCTTTCAGTGGAAAGGAAAAACGAATTGGTACACACAGCAATGTAAAGCTTAAAGTTACACGTTGACTTTGCGACAGCTCTTATGTCGTGGATAATAACTACGATTGCGTAATAATAATTCAAAGCCTGCCATGTTGCTCATTGCATATGGCAGGTTTTGCCCAGTTTCTCACGAGCAGTGCTAAGATCACAGCGTCACCGACGCTGGTTCTATGATATTACTGAATTATTGACATCATTCAATTACCACAATAATTACAAGATAAAGAAGTCTCAAAGTTTCATATATTTTATAATTATGATTAGTTAATACCATATTAAATACCTTAAATACCGGATGATACCTTTGTCTTCTAAGCTCAGACTTACGCTGCCTACATCGGTGTTATAGATGTATCAAAATTTAAAAAAGTTTGAATTAGCCACAGTAATACAAGCATAAAAAAACAAAGCGTTGTTTTGACACCACGATGAGTAAAACGCCGAACTTTTGCGTTTTTCATTTAAGAAAATAATCTAATATTCTTTGCGGATGTAAATCGCTTGACGCTGACTGAAAACGTTTTATTTTTACTGCAGTGCGATACTACTGCATTAGTATGGTTCGGGGGTCGCCAACCCCGTTACCAAACCATTGCTATGTTGAGATGAGAAATATTCGTTGTCTACAAACAGGCATAATTCGCCATTTACAACATTAAATTTTAGTTTATTTTCTGCCTTCTGTCAGATAACTTGATTTATGTATTTTGGTAGTGATCATGCTTTTAAGCCTTATAGATTTTTTATAACATAGTTTGTTTGTAAGGTGATGGATGATGAATTCTTATATACATCTGTGCTTTCTTATTCAATGTAGATGTGTTAAAAGCCTGTGTTATGAAGATTGCTCTCAAACCGATGAGATGGAAATCTCGAATCAAAACTCTGACAGACGTCAAAATCTATGTAAATTTAATTATTTTTGCAATTTTACTAAAATTAATTGCCTCGTAATATACATTATATTTTTGTATATGAGCGTTTAAATATTATCTTTCTAATGATCTGAGCCGTATATAGAAAATGGTTCGGTCTTCAAAGTTGAGCCAAATTATATATTATTTACAATAAAATTGTATAATAAAGTAAATTTATTAGCGCTCTGTTCACTGTGTTCGCTAAATACATGCTCGGATATAAGTTTACAAAACATCTAGCAGTTGTAAAACTCGTGAAAAGACAATAATATGTGTAATATTACTGAAATATATTAAATAAGCCAAGAAATAAAGTATATCCAGTGCCTACAGTATTTTGATGTCGAGCAAAATATTTTTACATAGCATTATCCCTTTCTCGACGCAAAGGAACACGCTCCGTGCAGCCGCGAAATCCTTCTTTATGTTGATAGAACTCCGTCGAGTTTATTACCTGCCTTTGTAAGTAAATTGAAAGGTTATTTATGTATTGAATACCTTACTTTACTGGTATATGCTCGTCGTTATATGTAAATCAATATCTCGCGTAATTTTCTTGTTTCTAATTTTTATTCTCGTCACACAGAAATCTTTTACATATTTATAGCATGGTGACAGATGGTTGTCATTAAAATTGAGTTACCTACATAGCGCAATGTAAATTAGAATACGCTTTTTGTTGGGTTTAGAATAAATTACTTTGAATCAAATAGGAATTGAAATAAATTTGTACTTTTATGTTTACAAAAATTATTTGCAATTTTTCGTTTTGCGCATCATAAAATCAGTAGAAATTTCAATATGCTTCAGCCTTACGGACAGATGACGCTGTCATTAATGTTGAGTTAGTTAAGAAACATTAAGAGATGGCAGCCTTCCAAGAAATTACGGGAAATCTCCGTTTTTGCGGACAAACGAACTCGATAACTTTTCACTAAGTCCTCGGTTGTTGCCTTTGGCATGTGGTGTACGATGAAAAATAAATAGCTAAAATGAAATTTGATTATTTTTGTGGCAGTCAAAAGCTTTGCAATAATATAAAGACAGTTTTGCAATAAAAATAGGGGGGACATAGGAGGGACTATGAAAATAAGTAAATGATTACAGGAATAAATTAACCCTCTGGCAAAATAAAAGTCTCAATGGAACGCTAAGGCAATCAATAAAATTACAACTTATTATTAGGAGAACAAATTAAAACTATTTTATCAAAAGCTTGAAAAATCAAAGAGAGTAACTGGAAAATTAAGTTCCTTCTGTTATTTGATAAATCGTAAATTAAAGAGAATAATAATGATTAAGACCACTTTAAATCTGTATTATTGTTTTCTAGCCGAATAAACGACAAGTAATAATTTGTACGTTTAATACCGATTAATGAAATGTAAACATGCATTATACTGTAGTCATAAAGTTTCATAAGAAATAGCGGAAAATGTAAATTCTTTCAAGCGGAGCCTCAATTTTAATTAATCCGTTCCAATTTTGGCTTCAGCGAGTGCACTCTGAAGATATTTTCAGGACACGCGATGCGGCGATGTCTCCGTAACCCCATGAACGACAATAAATCGATGTACCTCGAGCCAAATTTCTTTACCGGCCTTGGAATTTATATTTTCTGTATAAAAATAAAAAATATCGTGCTAATGTAGCGACAAGTTTTTTAAATACATTTTTCGTTCCGTCTATTCGAAAAGTGATTTCCTTTCCCGATAGGGTTGTTAAACATTGGGAATAATTTAAATTACGTCAACAATTTTAAATTTGTTTCTCTCTACTTCTACGTTAATAAATTTATATATGAGTTCGAGAAACTCTTAGAAAGAAATTGAAACACGGAAAAATATAATAATAGAAGTATCTAACGTAATTAACAACTTACAACTGCCAAAAAAATTCTGTGAAAATAGGTTTTCACTATTATCTTTTGTTTTTTCTCGAATATATGGTTAAAAAGTATTGAAATGGTAACAGAAAGTAAAATTTGAATCCCACTTTTAACTCAGGATTCTATATTAGAATCCCTCACTACGGTCGATCTACTATTCTAGGATTTATTACTAAGCTCCGAATTCAAAATAGCGCCCTCACCATAACTATAAGATTGCTCTGTTCTTACAATAGATTACAAACAAAACTAAATATAAATATCGTGAAATAAAAGTCACCTATTATCTAAAAAAGCACTTCAAATTAACCCAAAATTATGATATTCGAGTTCATTTGTAGCGGGTTTAGATTTAAGTTTGTTAGTATGTAATTAGTTTATGAACAACATGTTTCGTTCCATACAACGCGTTGAAACAAAGTTCGCGTAGCATGCGAGCATAACAATGCAGGTGGTCACTCGACACCGTACAATTGTAACTCTAATCTCTTGCCAAGGTCTGCGAGCCTGGTGCTCGCTGATCATCTTGTTCGTTATTGTGAAGCAATAAATCAAATTTTTATTCTTATTTTCCTTAGACCCTATATGTTGTAGTAATCAACCAATTAATTTAGTCAATAGAGATGGAACTTCAGACGCTGGTAATCGAAATACTATTTATTATCTTAAAAAAATGATACATAGAACCATTATTATTTCATAAATAGAATCTTTAATATCATTTATAATTTGTTGAGAACAACTGTAAACACATAACTACGGACAACGTAATCGAAACACAAGTTAGTCGAATAAATGTAGCGTTATTCAGTTCTCAGTAAATATTAAAAGTATTGTAATCGTCTTTTAATGCAGTTGTCAGTTGTAATATACTTTTGGCGGCTATATTATTATTCAAAAATTAAAACTTATGGGTATTATTATATTTCTTTTACAAGATCGTGACTTTCTTTTACGAACTCGAGCATTATTTTTGTCTTTTAATTTTACATTTAAAATCAACAAGTCTCCACATAAATATTCAGAAGATTAGAGTTGAATTTAAAAATGTTTTGTTATAAATCCTTTACTATATAGAAAATACCTTACAGTAACTATATTGAATAATAAAACGTCGTGAGATACATAGATTCTTACAACAGATTGTTTGTAAAAACCTACTTTCCACTGTTTTTTCAGAATATACAATAGTAGTTTATAAGTTCACTATTGCATTATGCATGCGCACTGTATTCCCTTTCCGCACAACCTCAAAACAAATCTAAATATATATATATATATAATAAACTACAGAGCTGATTAAGAGACCAATTAACTTTGTAAGAAGGTAGACGATATATAAAAGATGAATAAAAAATGTGAAAAAAAATTGTCAATAGGAAATTAAATATAACAAAAGCTTTTCTTCGTCTTTTTATGGTCTATTAATCAATTAATTTTAATAAATAATATTTTGCTTGGATCTTACTAATTTGTCGTGTTCTTTACTTCCTTCCTGTTTGTGTATCCTGTCATACAATTTCCATCTTTAGAGAATAAGTAATCTTAGGATTACTTAGCCATAAGTACTTTTTATTCTATATAAGTTCTTTGGTCGTTCCTGGGCCGTTTTTATCTTGGATCGTGAACATGTAAGTCAAATAATTTCTCGTCATATTTCAGTGTCACGCTCACATAACACGTGCGTGTGACGTTGTTACATGAAATTAGTTTCATGACGACTAATAATACGAAATATGTTGCTTTATATTGTTGTGTGTTGTACCTGTAACATTGCCATGTTACAGGTATTAAGATTTATTTCCGAGTCAAACTCATATTTGTCAAACGCTAGTAAGTTTTGAAAGATTTTATAAATCACTTTCTTTTGAGATTTACTTGAAAATTTTATATAAAAAAGAATTAAAAAGGAAGAAGTAATTAAAAGTTTCGAAACAAAAAGTCTTCCTTTTGTAATTTACAAGAATACACGAATAAATGTTAATTTTTAAGTGATTATTGCATGCCTATATAATAAACGTATATTTACTTCATTATTTTCAACTAATATGCAATGCATTTCAGAAGTTGAACTAACTAAATAAACACATCGTTACCAACTGACATCCAAGTTTTGAATTTCGAACGGTGACCTAAATGCCGTGTTCTATTTCTAATACTAGACTATTCTATTTTCAACTTTTCACCTCATACGAATAAAGGTGTTTCTATTTAGCACCCCTATGTAACGTGTCATGCAATATTGTCTCTTCGAGACGGGGAGGTAAGGTCGTGAAGCCTTGGAAGTGTAATCCAGAGAAGCCATACTCAACAGTTACGATAGTATTGAGGTGGAGAGTCGGATACTTCCGTCGTTTTCCGGTAGCTATATTATCTGTAGGATATGATATAGCGCCGCTGCCATGGCAGCAAACATTAATTTGTTTCTTTTACTTAATTTTCACCAAGGTATATTATGAAGACAAGTTCTAACAAGAAACACAAAACAAAGAATGTCGTACAAAAGATAAACAAGTGTCTTGTATCAGATTTGAAAAAAGTTTTAGAATTTCTTTATGCGCTAAAAGTGTAACGTGTGTAGTAAGTGAGTAAAAGATAAAATTTTTAATATCTCTTAGAGATTAATTTTATCTCGTCACTCGTTAGTATTTATTATTTTTATTATTTCGTTAAAAGTCAAAGTAATAATTAAAGGAAAAATGGAAAGTACTACAAAAGATACGTTGCTCCACGAATTGTGTAAATACATTTCATATTTCAAATGTAACGAAAAAAAAGTAAAAAATACTGAATGTATAAGACTGGATGTATCTTCCTTTGATTGTCTATCACATGCCATCAAACAGAATATCATAAACTTCCCTGTATTGGACAATAATCATATTTCCACTGTTAGACATCAATTACTGTCGCTGCATAGTAATAACTATTAAATACATCTTAGCAATAGCCTTCACCGCCACGTGGTCGTCGGCCGCAAAATGGCCGTATCATAAATTACTGTGACTGGTACATGTTCCGTAGCATGTGCGTAGACAAATGCGTAGCTACATCGTAGACGCTACGGAGACGTAGCACACCTTTTTTGCTCACTTTGCAGGTAGTACATTATACTGTTTTTACTAAATGTTAATTTTGTAAAATGTTACGTAGTAATGTTACCATTAATCACTACAGACTCGATCACAATGGATGTATTTTTGCTTAGAATCAAAACGGTGTAGAAATTTTATATAAAACCTTTCATTAATGCATTGTTTTTTTTTTTATTTATAATCTTTATATTAATTAACCACTTAGTATTAATATCTCCTATTTACTTTAATATTAAATATATGCATTAGATTAAAATAATTATTATTCACAAATAAACCAAACAAATACGTTCTAAATACAAGTGTAAATGTCACATTTAACAACATGTAAACAACATTCAAAACTTACAATTAATAATTGTAAGTTTTTAAATGTTGGTAGAGAATTTGAATGAAATATGTTTATTAACTTAAGTTTTTATTTAGGGTATATTGAATCGAGTGAGCGGTGTTGTGCCACGAACTGCCGCTAGTAGCTTTGAACTCGAGGTTCAATCCCGTCAAGAACCACATTTTTATTTATGGCGGTTTTAGTGGGTAGGCCAGTCCTCTATGACCGGAGAGCCCCACACACGGCCGTGCCTTGCCAGCGCGGTGTCTTTTTCTATAAAAATAAAAAGGTATATTGAATCACAGTAAGTAAAAGAAGTTGAAAGAGTAGATTATGTACCGCAGTTTGTTAATTTAGTAACTAACAAAATACTCGGGCATCGATAAGGCACTTTGCGCTCGATGCTCCAATCGACAATTAGTTAAATATGCTTGGACATTTGAGCATTATTTTTACAACCTTTTTTAGAGATAAATCGAAATGGTTGTAATAGCCAAACACATGCGAACAGCAGTCAACTGAATAAGATTTGTCTATGTGTGATTTGGCTTCTTTTCGTCCCACATTTACGTTCACGTTCGTCCATCAATGTCTCTTTTGCTGGCAGCAGCAGAAATCTACTATAGACCTATTCTTAAAGTTTTGATTGTTTTTAATAAAATGTGAAAAGTCACCCTTGATGTGACTTCAGCAAAAGTTTGTTATATTCAACATTGGTATTCCTCACCAAAACGATAACTTGATCAATAATATTGTTAAGGCAATTAATATACGGCACTAGTTTTTTGCTTGCTTCGCCCACCTTATATCGGATCTTCCCATAGAAAAGAGATATTTTGCCGTGGTGAAAATGATTTTGTATTCTACCACTATTCTACTAAACTATTTCTGTATCAAATTACATTACATTAGGTTCAGTTGTTTTTATAGGGTTTCCTCACAGAAAAGGGTTATTTTACGGTGATAAAATGTGCTTATATGGATTACGAAACTATCTCCATACCAAATTTCATTAAAAATAGTTCTGATATTTTGACGTGAAAACGTAACAGATAAATATTTTTCATATTTATAACATTAATAGAGATTATAATAATTAAGAGTTACTGTTTTTGAGATATTGTAATAAACAATACCTTTTTTATAATATGTCGCAGAATATCTATTGCCGATTACAGCAGTATTATATTAGTAAAATCATTAATATACATTCTCGTTAATCACTATAACTCATATTTTTCAATATGCTTGATCCAAATACAAATTTAGACATAAGTGCTAACAAAAATCTAGTAAAAACCGATACATACTTTTACGAATAAACGGGATGAAAAAACTTTCTTTTTCTCGATATTATTCATTTATTTAGCTTTAAAACTGAATTTTTTGGAAAGTCGTAGAAGATCAAACATTTCTGGCCCTTACAGTGATCAGTCTAGCTTACTATAAACCAAATAACACCAAAGTTACAGCTTTAAGGTAAAATACAATTTAAGAGTTATATAAATGTAACCATTACGCTAAATATTGCTTCAAACATTTCAACGGTTATTTATCTCATGTCTCATGCTCACATTTGTAATCCCAATAAGTTTGTAGCTGTAATTCTTAGTAATAAAAAAAAAATACACTGTATGAGATATTTTCTGAATGAATTATCCCGAAAATTCGACAAAAGAATATTAAAATTTGTTTTTAAGTACCTCACGCTTTACCTCATTAGATGATCCTGAATAGTCGCGACTTTATTCGCAAAAAATGCGACTATATTTGCACCGATTGTTACAACAATAAATAATAAAATGCAGTCCTAACGAAACTAACAAAAAATCTTGATTATCGCGTCATCTAACAATATACGCGTTCCTATTGGTTTGATGCAACAGATCCGCTTAGATGTGATTTGTTATCTGAATAACTTCATTGATTATGGTATGGAAATCTGTCGGTCGTATTTCGCTTTGTATGTGTGTAGCTGGATCGAGACACATTCGCGGTTTGATATAGTTTGATACGACATCAGCACACAGTTTGTTATGAGCAACTTGCATGTAAGCATGTATTGCTACAAGATGTTTTTCAATATGGAATTACGGAAGTGGCATCAAAAAATGAACAATGACAGCATGATACCTAGGAAGGTGGTCTAGTCCAAAATTTATGATCGGTCGTTGTATCGGCTGAAAACACCTAAAAATATTATTTAACTAAATATTTTTGACTTCATATTTATAAGTAAATAAATTACATGCAGTTAGATGTAGTATGAACACCAAAAGTTTCATTATATGCATTTCCAATTCCTTATTTTACATTACACTCATAAAATCGCACTTTCACCTCAGGAATAATAACTGATCGCTGACAACAGATTACGAATGCAAATAATTGAAACTCTACTTGTCGACTTGACAATTCAAAATGGCGTTTCATAAAACACGATAGAGCACGCCTAGAGTGTTGAAATTCATCAATATTCGATGTAAAGCGCTTTTTTGAGGACTTCGAGGGTTCCTGTTCAATGGCTGAGTGTAGTGGCTGATCTAAAACCGAAGATACGGTTCAAGTGCCGGCTTATAATCTGTGGACACAGCACCGGAAAGATTTGTTGTTCAGCCACAGACAATGGAGATCCGGTGCACAGTCAAGTGTACTCTTTTTTGCTAAATATTAAACTTCACATGGTGTTTAGCTTTTTTTTAAAACGATCATATAATGCAGTATAAATATTTTTTTTTATTATAGGTTTACATGCTTTTAAAAATATGAATATCGTATTTTATTCAAATAAATCACAAACGAACGAACAGAATTTATTAACATTAGTTATAATGGTTTTCCCGAGAAATATATCGCAAGTTTGACTCGCTCTTTACATAAACTATGATATTAAGTTTGTTTGATTAAGAAACAAAACAATCAATAGTTAATTACAACTGTAAGGGGCTATGTGTAAATTACGGCACACAAAATTCATGATTTTTGATCCAACCAACTCACCTAATAACACAACACAACTATCTCATAGGTCTAGTCATAGCTGTGTGACATAACAAGTTATCCAAATTTTCATCTGGATATATTCGTTAATAGTTCTTATTGAGGTTACAATATTTACAGAAATAGCTCTCCTAAGGTTAGGCAATATCAAAATGTTGATTTTAGTCTATATTTTTTTATTTGGTTGATATATATTTTTACCTATCTTCCACAAAATAGAATGTCGGAAAATACGCAAAATATGGCGATTACTCTACTTAATCAATAAAACTTGTGGTACCTACTATTCCAACTAAGGTATGTTCCGAGCATAGACTATGGGTTCATTCTCTGTATAATCTACGGCGGGAGCGCCTTAAACTGCCAATGCAAAAGGCGGAAAATGTAGTAATGAATGAAATAAACTTTTTAATTAGATTAAGCACACGTAGTGCTTCTCAGTGAGCCAAGAACATGGTAAGGAATATTGTGTTCGAATAAACTCAGATTTGGAATGTTGATATGATATTTTTATTCAGTCTGTTCTGCTTAATAGGTTAAGCAAAGGTGGAATAGCCCATAGGGATACTATTCAGTTTAAATCCAACAAATTTTTTATTCTTTTTGAAATTATCCCTGCTTATTAAAATAAAAACGGAAATTTAACGAGAATGTTACTAGAATTTCGTTTATCGAGCTTTCGTCTCTACTTGTAGACTCATCGCATGGGCTTCATGTCCATTCTTGACCAGTCAACTTCTGGAAATAGCCATTGTTGGATAATAGATCATTAATCACAAAAATATTTATTAAAAGAATGTTTGTAAAAACTTTTTTAATAGTACTGATAATTCTCTTAACTACTACTCTATTTAAATGTTTTGTATCAAATATAGTTTCATAACGTATATATATAGATTACACTTTTTAGTGTAATTATTGTGATTTCGTGAGAGAAATTATTTCTGATTTAACCATTAGTTGACTGATAGAGAACAATGTTAGTTGTTAAGTCCTTCATATCGACATTCAGTTATGGACTAATATATTAAATAAATAAAATGTAGTTTGCATTGGATGTGTAATGAGTTAACTGAATTCTAATAATAGTATTACGTATATATAAAGATATATTCGCATGGGTACTCGTATATCGAGCTATTCTGAATTACCTACTCGGCACTCAAAGCGCTTTCAAGAATTCCGCCGTACGAAGAAACTCATTTGTCGGAAACATGGGCAATATTAGAACGTTACTAACTCACGACACGACGCCTCCTAATTTGTTACTTCCATCGTGAAAAATGTGTATGGAACAAAATGGCGACGATTCTTAGCTGGATTTTATGTCTCAGTGACGTTTTTTACATATAAGTTAGTAAATTCATTATTATTCATTGTTAATCAATAACCGATATAATAGTATCATTACTTTATTTTACTTATTTAAAAGTGCGTATTTCAATATTTATGATATATCTTTAAATATTGATCAATAATTAAAACGCCAACTATAAATTCAAAATAATCATTACAGTCACTTTTGGCAATCATTCTCATCATCAAACATAATTAAATGAATAAGAGACTGACCTATTTTTGAATAAATTTAAAGTATACGTTAAAAATACTATTGTTATTCGAAAAATCATTTTGAGAATACCCATACATATTTTCTTTGACATCAAACTTTTTGTATGGGGAATTTCAAAATTAATTTTCTAATTTTGAATTGTTAAATAGTATTAATGGGTAATTTAATGACAAAATAACTTTAATATGACAGAGTACGAGTATTCACATTCAATTTAAATGTCTAATATAAGCATATAATTAACACTTAAGCGTTATAACAATATTTCTGTATAGATTATCTATTATTGTATAGTATTTAAAATCAAATAATGATATTTATATTATAAACTAATTTAGAGCACGCTCATTCCCAGTTATCCTGCCTATTCCCGAGCGATAAGTGTTGCTAATTATTATGAAAAAAGAAGATATTATTTTAGTTGTTAAACTTAATGAAAAATCGATGCCTATTATTGAAGCTAGACTATAATTTCATTAACTGGATGTTGAATTTAGGAGATAAATAAAATAAAATATTAATATTATAAAGATCAATATTAGAGTTATGACCTATTCAAACAAGGCATCCATTATTTTTAATTCAATTACAATTTACTGCAATTTTATAAAAAGAAAAACCGATTTTAATCATTCTAAACCTAAATGCATGTTAACATTACTTCAGTCGAAGCATTTGTGGTATACATAAAAGAATACGTCAACTATAAGTAAAAATAATAATGAACAGTAGTTGCAAATAGTGGTACAGGAAATAATACATAACAGTAATAAGTGACAAACGTTTCACTTTACATATTACGATAGTAAAACCAAGTTTTATCATCACAGTTAAGCCCTAACTCATGCACCTATGAGTTAGGGCTTAACTGTATATGAGACTTTGACAGTACGAGCTCTATGTCTCGTCTTAACAACATACTAAATGAAAATAATAAATAATTATACACGCTAAAATGAAACAAGCTGTTATGATGAAACAGGTCAAAACAACTGTCAGTCATTCCGCGACCAAGAACGTTGGAAAGCATTCGAAACGTCGGGTTAACTAAATAAATGTGTTAACGCGAAATAAATTCGAAAAGTTGTTTTATTTCAATGCAAATAACAGATAATTCCTCGTTCAATCAAATCATTAATTTTGATTAAATTGGAGTTAATTATTTATATATATCCCGTCACTCCAGGCGTTCTGTTTTGATGGGAAACTATAAATCATAACAAATTGTCTTTTCGAGGCCAGCGAGTTATTTATAAGCGGCGGTTGCGGATTCGATTCCATGAGTGACGTTTTGGCAAGATTCTACGCTATCTGACGATCTGACTGACGGCTTGATGCATGAGTAACATTTTTTTATATTTCTTTTATTCACAAAGATGCTTTACTCTAACTGGATGGTGAGTGATACTGGCTGAAGGTGTAAGCGAATTTACTTAACTTTAACTTTACGCGTGTTAGTCATCATCAGCTCAACATACGTCCCCGCGAAATTAATGTTTTCTTCTTTTATCTTTATTCAACATAAGCATTTCCAGGCTTTTCTGATGTTAAAAAAATGTAAATAATATATGAAAATACAAAAAACTGCTTACGAAACAAAATAAAAAATATAACACTACACCTGTTTAGAAATTAGAAAAGTCTTCTCCAGAAGAACAAGCATGAAGCTCTGAAGGTTCAACTATCATTTAT
Organism: Scirpophaga incertulas; assembly: GCA_036419045.1. NCBI lineage: Eukaryota > Metazoa > Arthropoda > Insecta > Lepidoptera > Crambidae > Scirpophaga > Scirpophaga incertulas. The sequence goes on from CM071636.1 coordinate 8,281,763, forward strand.
AATATCATACATATTATATTAATATTTATCTAGAACAATCATATGTATAGGTATCGTATATTTTTTTCACTTTTGATGCTTTGTAATATATATTTTTTTCACAACCTAATTTTTTAGGCTTATTCCTACTTAAAGGTTGTTTGGCAAAAACGCTTATGGTGACAACGCCATCTATTTGTTTCATTTGTATAAGCTACACGGATTTTTTATCTACGAACAGTTCATAAAAATATACATTTTGCGATTTAATTTAATTACAAAATGTGTCAATAATATTAATATTTTAATAAATTAATCTAGTTAAAGGAAGGCGTGCGTAAGTTTCTGCTCTCCTGTTTAGCTTACAACTTTCTCTCTTTTATTTTTACATAGGTAAGGTTCCAGTCATTCGCTGAAAGTAGAAACTGTTTTTATAGAGAACTGATTGATATTTCATTAATTATTGCGTAAAAATTACTGCTAACTCGGATCATATTTTAAATTATTTGACGTGTATATTTATTTTAAATAATAACTATTTTATAAATACACTTCGTACGCCATGATGGATAGCTTCCGGAATATGGCACCGATAAAACTGCGTCGTAATTGATGAATAATCGAGTCTACTATCGAGTGTAATTCGTTTAATCTGAGCAGCCGTCGCTATTTTTTTATTGGCTGTGTTAAAATTCTACCAAGTTAGCTTTTGTTTGACCACGATTTGGTTGAATTTTTATACTGCTATTGACATAAACTTCCAACTTTCACTAAAACTCATTATTAATGTGCATGTAATTATTTTGTTTAATAATGCCACTTATGGATGTCGACGTTATTTGTCAGTTGGGCTTGTAATCAGAAATTTACTTACAAAGTATATGTTGTAACACAAATCAGATGACACCCTAGGGATTTTTCACTATATTACTAAAACTAACTATTCGCCGTCAGTCTGTCCCTATGTATGCTTAGATCTTTAAAACTACTCAACGAATTTTGATGCGGTTTTTTTAATAGATAGAGTGATTCTTAAGGAAGGTTTATATGTATAATACATGCATAATGTAGTAGAGAAACACTGATAAATTTAGAGGTTTCTAATGTGATGTCGTAAATAAGCACGTTTTTTTGCGCTTATTTTGCAAAAACGCTACCCTACGAGATAGGCCAAAATAATGTACTACAGTATTGTCCACCTTAAAAAGTTCAACAAAAAAGTCCACGATGGTATATGTCAATCTTATAGGGATAACCCACCATAACCATTTTTTCATTGCGCGTGCGAAGCCGCGGCGGGTCGCTAGTATATTATAATTGTTAACAGTATATGTAAAATTTGCAGCAATGGAATCTTTACAGGATCAATGTCCTTTATCAAGCCGTGTGTGACTTACAATACGCAATGATTTCACAGAGCGAAAGACTGATCTAAGCACTGTTGCTTTGTGACAATAACAGGATAGACAAAGATTTCTCCCGCACTTCGAAGCTTGGCTCTGCGGGAGGGCGGAAGTCACCTACCGCTTGACTCAGATACTCACCGGACATGGTTGTTTCGGTGAGTATCTGAGTCGAATAGGGAGGGAGGACACGACACGATGCCACCATTGCGCATCTGACCTCGACTCGGCCCAGCACACGCTGGCGGAGTGCCCTGCTTGGGACTCCGAACGCCGAGTCTTGGTCGAAGAGATCGGGCAAGATCTGTCTCCGCCAGCGTTGATTGCGGCAATGCTGGCGGATGAGGGAGGTTGGAGGGCTGTGGTCTCCTTCTGTGAAGCGGTGATGCTCCAGAAGGAGGCCGCCGAGCGGGATCGGGAGATGGCCGATCCCGCTCGAAGAAGGCGGCCTCGGGCCAGATAGCCTGGCCTGAGGCGCCGCCACGGGTCGCTGACGGGCGCGACGCAGTTCGTGCCCGTAGAGGCGACCCGGGAGGGACCTCACCCCCGGATGGCCGGGGGTGACGTCGTAGGAGGTCGGAGGGGAGGAGGCGGCAAGATCACTCCTCCCCGAGAAGGGCTCCCCTAATGCACCCAGGGTTGCAAAGGCCAGGGGTCCTCAGATGCGATACTTGATCCTGAGGGCCCCCTACAACGCCAGAGGATGGCCATCGCTGAGGTTTTTAGTGGCTAGGCCTCCCCCTTCTGGGGAGGAGAGCCCCACATAACCACCGGCTCTCCGCAGCCGGGGTATGCAATTCAATGCATTTTTCTCAGCGTAACAAAAAAAAAAAAAAAGGATAGACAAAGATACCAATCATTGTCATTACAGCCCATGTACATCCCCACTGAGGGGTACGAGCCTACCGTATGTTAGAGCGATTAGGCCTTAGTGATCCATGTTGGCCCAGTGCGGATTTTTTGCCTACGTACGTCGGACAAATGTACATATGAAATTCCAGAAACGAAATACATGGTAATATCGATACTGGGTGAATCATTTAATTTGTAGACCAGTAGCCAGACCACAGCGCCACTGACGCTTCATGCGTAGCAATCCACGCAGACAATTTTATTTGGAAATTACCCTATCATTTCCGAACCTGTTTGAACAAAGTTAGGTATGTGGTGAATTTATCAGAAATCATGTCAGCTTTGAAATTCATTACATAAACAAATTTCACGGTACGTTATTCACATTCAATCATTGTTACAATAGGTAATATTTCATAATATGTTGCTTACCTGCATTACCCGCTCAATGTGTGAAATGTTCTGTTGATGAAAATAATCAAACTAATATGCTGAATTATATGCTTCCCAATTAGGTGTATTACTGATTATATCCCATGTCATTAGCACTGGCAGTTTTGTCCACGACCGCCAGCAACATTTGACGACGTCACACACACTTACGTTGATGCCGGTACCTTCGCCGCCGTTGAACACGATACATTCGTGCTATACATTGTATGATGATTATTATTTAATGACGCATTTAAATAAAATGGGAAAATAACCGTTAAAAAATCTAGATCCGTAAATAGTTTAAAAAGTACTATCTAATATAGCTAATAGCAAAGCCAGCTCAAGGTTAATCTTCAAATAAGGGTATATTTTTAATATGAACTGAAGTTGTTTTGATCATCGCCTTTGGTAGAAAGTATGTTGGAGGTGGATTTATCCTACGGCGCATCTCTTTTTATTTCTTTATATCTTTATACTGTCGTTGTCGATATCGTTTGCAAACTAATGTAAATTCATAATAACTACACCGATTGAATATCATATAATGCAAAAGAAAATGTACGGATATAGCAAAATTAAATAAAAATGGAACATGCAGTGTAATTCTAAACTTTAATAGTTATTAGTACTATTATTTCATAATTGTATATTATTATTATTTTCATAAAATCGTGGAGTATATAAAAGATCCAGGAATTCATTTTTTGATAAAAGTTATTATGTCATAAAACAGAAATAGTGTGGGACCAATTCGTCGATATTCAATAGATTGTTTATTAATAGTGTTTATAATACTATATGCTTAATGCCTGTTGCAGAATAAACGCTCTGAAATGAGTTATGTGATATATAACTAACATGTTAAGCTTATTGGAACGGTGAGATCTACGCAAAAATTTATTTGCAAAAGAACACTTAAATGTAATACGAATGACTGCTGTCCCGCGAGATGAGCCGAGGCTGAAGACAGCTAGAAGCTGGTACGGATACGAAATGCTGCCGACTGATGCCACTGATAAGGTAAGGAGTCGTTTATATAATTTTCAGGGTAGGTTACATTATCAGGTTTTTAAATTTGTTTATTCTCAACAAAATATTTCTTGTTTGCGAACCTATACTGTTAGTTTACCGTGTCACTTTTCTTGAAGGAGATAATTCCTTGTTCCTCGGCTTATCAATTCTTTGCCTACCTCCATCCGCAATATTATTAGTAACAAAAACATAAAAGTTCAAATAAAAAAGTATTATCTGTCTGAGTTGTGATTGTAACGTTATTGTATCGTATGGATATCTAAGTAGATAAAATTTGTGTATATTATGTTTACTTGCTGTTATGTTTTAATAATATAATAATGAGCGTTCATTACCTACCTAAATTGAGAACAGAATTGTCATAAGGGTATCACATTCAAGCTTTAGTGGCTTAAGTGATATTTACTATATCAAAATGTTAATACTATTTTATGTAACTGATAATAAATAAAAAAAAAAAAAATTATGTGGTTATTCAAATCACGCAATTGTCAGTTAAATTTTATCGTTTACGCATCATCTCAAGGTACGCCCCGTGGCAGAATAGTCTCGTGGTAGATGTTTTATATCATAATCAACAAAAGTTAAAAATTAACCTAGTGTATTAAGAATTAAGTTACGATGGCAAACAATTATTTTGATAAATGATCAAAATAATCAATAATATACACTGTCATTTAGTATTATTTTAAGGTAAAGTATGTATATATACAATATCTTATTTTTATTGTAAGTTTACTTTGTAATGTGTAAATGATTGATAAATATAGTTTGAAATGGGATAAACATTGGTACAAAAAATTTCAAAACCCAGCATTTAATTTTGTTCGATAATAGTATTGACACATTATTACTAGTACAAAATTCTGTCATGTTAAAGCGGTTACTAAAATGTTACAAGTTAAACATATCTTTCAAACCGCTCATGGAGAATGCATTTAATAATGGCTCTGTGTTATATTCTATAATAATTCACATTAGCGTCACTACAGATAATGTAATACATGATTTTCACCAACAGAATCCAGCTACATCAGTTCCAATAGACTTCACGCGCTATCGGCCAGCGAGCAGACTGGTTCACATCCGCGCTTATTTCCTACCAACTCGATAAATGCTTCGAACACAGCAACACTATCTACGTTCCGTTTCACACATTTCAAGTTGATTCGTGTATATGAGATCGACAAAATTAGATCGATTTACATGCTGTTACTAGTACTATGACAACCATACAGAAACCATGTTATAAAAACACATTTCAGAATGAAATAATGTTTCATTTATCTTTTTCATTCGAGCTATTATTAAGGCTATAATTAAAGTTAAGTATCAACAAAGTTCTATGTACATCTAAGGCAATATTTTTTAATCTATTACATTACGCGACACCTTTGGTACGTAAATGTTTCAAAACTCCTTCTATATCTGTATAATTGATTAAACATGTTTAAGCATAAAATTGTAATTCTATTCGACAAGTGACATCAGATTAGTAACGAACGTGCAATAACGAGTAATCCGTAACCGAAGCGTATGCTTGACTTGTATTAATGAAAATCGGAGAAAATAGGGATGTGAAAAACTGTGATCTCTGCTTACCCCCATGTGAAAGAGACGTATATGTATATATAAATGAAGGATTATTTGTTTAGTTATAAGATTTTTTGTATCACTCTTCACTCCATTGGATGTAGTAAGACCGACGGACTAAAGTAATTTAATTCAATTTTTTATAGAATTTTAAAAAAATTGTGGTTTTTGATTTGAAAAATTGTCAAAATATAGACGTTTTAATTACATCGCTGCATAAACCTTTGGGGGTAAAGTAGTTGTGATTCGAGTATATCGTGATTAGGATACTAAACATGTACGCGGCGACGTATGCGTCGCGGCGTGTCGGCCGGGGGGGCGATGGCGGGAGCACCCTGGAACCGCGCACGAAGTGCCTAAGCGGGAGTGGCACCGACGGATTGTGGTGGCCTGGCGTGCGCAGCTCGAATTACGGATCTGCGCGCGCCAGCGGGCCGTCGGTGCCGTACTCCCGCACCTCGAAGCTTGGCTCCACGGGAAGGAGGAGGTCACCTACCGATTGACTCAGATACTCACCGGGCACGGCTGCTTCGGTGAGTATCTGTGTCGAATAGGACGGGAGGGATCGACACATTGTCACCACTGCGCATCCGACCTTGACTCGGCCCAGCACACGCTGGCGGAGTGCCCCACGTGGGCCTCCGAGCGCCGAGTCTTGGTCGCAGAGATCGGGCGAGATCTGTCTCCGCCGGCATTGATTGCGGCAATGCTGGCGGACGAGGGAGGTTGGAGGGCTGTGGCCTCCTTCTGTGAAGCAGTGATGCTCCAGAAGGAGGCCGCCGAGCGGGGTCGGGAGATGGCCGATCCCGCTCGAAGAAGGCGGCGCCGGACTCGGTAGCACAGCTGCGGCGCCGCCGCGGGTCGCCGGCGGGCGCGAGTAAGTCGCGACTGCTACGGCGACCCGGGATGGACCACGCCCCTTCCGTGGCCGGGGGGCGTCGTCGGTGGAGGAGACCGGGGAGGTAGTAAGCCTCCCCCGAGGAGGGCTCCCCTGTGTCGACGGGGGAGCGGAGGCTGGGGGTTCCCGGAAGAAGCTTTCTGTTCCCAGGGGCTCCCTACATGCCTGAGGAAGGCCATCCCTGAGGTTTTTAGTGGGTAGGCCTCCCCCTTCTGGGGAGGAGAGCCCCACATAACCCCGGCTCGCCACAGCCGGGTATGCAATTTAATGCATTTTCCTCAGGGAAACAAAAAAAAAAAAAAAAAGGATACTAAACATGTTCTTTATATTGCTGTTGGTAAAATATTCTAAAAACGTCATTTCATTTTAAAAATTGAAATAGTTGCATAAAAAGATTTTTTGCTAGAAAAAAGTTTATTACCAGAGCCGAGAATCTGACTCGTCAAATGTGAAATTTTAATATATGTTTATCTGTTAATCTAACGTTTGTAGCGTTCACAACTCTATTAGTATCCGACCTACATCGTCGTTATATTAGATATAATCTGTAGCTTTTATTTATATGTTTCTTAATTATTGTACAAGGCCAACTACCTACGGTCGGTACTTCAAAGATATTACAGTATTAAGCAACATGGCGTTACAGGTACATTTACATTGATTCATGTGTCTACTGTTATAATACATTGTCTCAATATTGAATTTTAAAATAAAACAAGAGAATACTAATCGAATACTAATTAGGAAACAAAACTGTCGAAATAGTTACACCCTGTCGGTATGAACGTTATTCATCTCTAATAATAACAGCAACATATCCGTATAACTGTAACAAACATAAAATAATAACCGACTAACTATAATAAACGTGCGAAAAATATTGAACTTTTGATGTATTAGATTTTATTTTTAGATATTATTGAAATTTATTATTGACTAGATAATTGTAGTAGCACGAAAAACGTGGATGGGTATCATGAGAATAATCATGATTTTGGTAATCAAGTTCGGAGACACATAAGTTATCTGCTCCAAACTCTGCATAGCACCAGTTTTATAGACGATAAATCGAAGTAGTAACTAAACTTGCTGACTTGTATAGCCTCATCTTTCGTTGACTTTCCTCAATAATTCGCCACAGCCGGGGTATGCAACTTAATGCATTTTCCTCAGGGGAACAAAAAAAAAGTCTATTGCGTACCGTTTGATCTTATTAATTAGATATGTTGTGTTCGTCCTTTGATATATTTCATATGAGGAGCATGGAGTTCAAATGTAATATGTCGAGTTTGCAGGGAGATATTGGGTGACTGAGTACTATTTGTTATGTTACAGACTCACATATCCACACGTGCGCATACATATATATGCGTATAATTCAGACTTGCTTAGTAGTTTATGCGATTTAACTAAAGCTTTAAACTAAGGCTTTGCTCAATTAATTAAATATTGTTACGATTATACATAAAAAAGATAAATCCGTTATTGATTTTAAGTATGAAATCATATGTGAGTTGTTTGTTATTTATTTAATAACTGAGGATTTTTTATATCGATGACAAATAAAACGACGATATTTAAAGTCCGCCTTTGCAGAGAATTACGCGAGTCGGACTCATAATCGGGACCTCCGACCCAGAGCATGACCCAGATATGAACAGTATTCCATATGCAACCGAATGTTTATCAAGCAACAGGCGTTGATTAGGTGTGAAGTATCGACAATGTACTGACTATATATATATATATATATATACACACATACTTCTTTTATTTTACTTTTCTTTCTTTTATATAGCTTTAGTAAATACAAATATTTCACTCAGATAATACACATATTTAGTGTAAATATGAAACTATCTTTTTACATTGGTTGTTCAAAGAGTTTCAAGTAAGTATTTGACATAAGATCTACGTGAACTCGACATTGACGATCAAAATGTCGGCAAAGGAACATCTCACGATAAACAAACGCATGTAAAATACATGACTACAAGCTTTCAAAGCAGAAGCGCGGTGCCGACCTTCTGAATTAGACTAAATGCGTCGTACACAGCTGTCGCGACAGACGCAAGCGGTGTCTAATTATGCCAGCTCTCATTAAAAATTTATATCAATATGACTGCCATTAATATGTTATAGAGGCATAGCTACGAGTAATTCGCTGTAACCAATATTGTGCTGAGTTCATGGGAATGACGAATTGAACCACGGCTCTTAAGATTTGAAACCATGCACCCCAAACTGGTGTAGTCACAATACAAAATTAAATCGTCTTACGCACAAGGCGTTCGTATGTTAATTTCATTAACGTACAGTGCTGAGGGTGCCATTTTGTATTGTCATCCACACAAAAAGATTTAAGATGAATGGTCATTCTTGTCAATTTCAAATTGTGTTCTCTCAAACAATTTGGTCAATAATCAGTTTGGTGATGGTACTTGTATTTAATGGTGGAAAATTTGAATATTTCAATTAATTGTTACGTATGGTTTTGTAAATGAACGAGTTTATAAAAAAAGTAGAATATTTAAGTACAACTATTATTTACAATAATTGCACTGTCGAATTCGATATTTTGAGTTTAAAGAGTTCCTTCTGTTTTTGGCTATTAATCGGTTAATGTGTGTTGCATTTTAACTTGATCTTTGCCGATCAAATGATTTTCCCCAAACGTATTTAGCAAAAATCTTTGTTAATTTGTAACGCTCATACTGGATTTTTTTACGTAACTATTTTTCTACGTTTAAATGATTTGTTTTATTAATATTTCAAAATGTTTATAATTATGAGAAGTTAACAACAGTTACACTTCATTGCCGCAAAATTAAAAATAAAACTGGCTACCACCTTGCATTCTCATTTCATGGAACCCTGGGTCCTTTAAAAAAGGTGTGACTGAACTAGTATTTTACAAGTCAAAAGCCTGGTGCAGCGTGTATTATCGGCCCTGCATCTAGCTTTTTATCCAATCTTTTTTTAATGTAATAGGTTGTCAATCAAGCACACTCGTGGATGGATGGACTGAAGCAATTATCGTTTCCCATAGACACCCACAACACCAGAGAATTCGCAATGCGTTGCCAGCCTTTTAAATCGGTATTTGTTTATTTATTGAAGCTTTGGATATCATTGGTTCAAAAACTGCAGGCAACAATTCATTCTACAGTTTGGTAATGAGATGCAGAAAATTCCGAGAAAAACGTACTGTTGTGGTTAACGAACCAATTAGATGACGGCGAGGTATTGTCACGTGGAATGACACAACGATAAAAATGAAGTAGGTATTTGTACGTAAACGTAAGTATACATTTACTTAATTAAAATTAAGTAGTAAGTATTGATACTGGGTTCACTTTCAGGGTTTACATTAAATGGGTCATACACAAAAATTAAAAAAAAAGCGTTCACTTACTTTAACGCTAACTTAGTATTTACTTAACTTGCTTAGTTTTCTAATTTATGAAAATCACATTTATGTCCATTTAATTATATAAAAAGGAAAAATAAAAATATTCAATTAGTTATTTAAATTAACTTTATCATTATAAAATTCTCCTCCTGTAGACTGTTCAGATACTGAGTACAGATCTTTGGAGGGCAATAAAAAATACTTTTGTGGTCTTAAAATAACAGGTATTTTTATTATAATGACATGTATGTATGTAGGTATGCACTTAATGAAGATTTTCAAAATAAGTGTGTTAATTATTCATTTAAAATAAATAAAAATGTTGTTCTAAATTTTGACATCTTTCCTGTAGACTAAAAAATAAACGATTATTTTTTCGTAACAGATCGCATATTCAACTTTTATTTTTTGTGTTGGTAACACTGAGTCACGCATCAGTCGCCGGTTGAATGCTGAGAAGAAAGTCCTATACGTTTTGATAAAATATTATCATATACACAAGTTTTTGTCAAACATCAGTGCATCTTTTCTTAGTGATTTATTGCAAAGTAAGTATGACTATTTCTTATGTTAAACTACTTCGGCATTATGTGATTTAAGAACTAGTTTATAACTGTGCCATTGTTAAGATTCTAACCTTGAAATTTTGATTGCATTATTTTTTTTTTTGTTTCGTTTGTCTCTCCTGTAGAAATCTCTTCTGCAGATATCATGTCTACAGAAAAGATAATTTCTACAGAAGTGAAATTTAGACCTTTTGTGTTCATTCTTTTGATAAGTTGGTATTTAAATAAGCTTTATTATATGTCTTGACTTATTAATTTCAAGTATAAATGTACATAGTTTATTGTTTACCTTTTCACTTGAATGCTACTAAATTAATTTTGATGATTTAGAGTATTATCGACAAATAACTATCAACTTTATTCAAAACTAGCTTTGTTTTGCTTTATATATAATTTTCCCGTGAGGTAAGTTGACGTAGGCAAAGTCACGGGCGTGCGATAATATAAATATTATAACATTTTGAATCGATTGCGTGACTTTTATTTTGTGCGTTTTCTTTTTCGAGTGTTTTGTGTATGACCCAAATACGAAATGTTTGATAAAATAGTTTCATTTACGTTCATTAATATTGTTTTGTATCTCCATAAGACTTACTGATAGTAAATAAACCAGAGTTGAAATTGATAAGGTACCTGAAACAAAAAAATACAATGTATATATACACACACTACAAAAACTATAATTCACTCGTGTCCATGTAACTGAAAAAGGAATCTATTCATACGCTATATGTATAATAATAAACTGCATAGACTACATGTGACCACATTTATTTTTCAACTAGCTAGCGAGTTTGTCTGCGCAGTATTAGTATTTCGAGTAGCTTATATTAGCATGGCGTATATCTTTATAAATTATAAAATATGTGTTATTCTGATATATTATAATAAAGTTTCATTAAAATACATTCAGTATTTTTTACTTAAAAGATTGAATGAAACGTCAAAAAAAAGTGAATGAAACGTCATTTAACAACTATTTCAATTGTGTCAACATTATGACAACAATTGCTATTCACAACGACCAGGGGATCTGGGTGTAAGGTTATAATTTTATTGAAATAAATGAACACGTACCGAATCCAATTAATCAGAGTCTCCATATTAATCACGGTGACTTTCTTTTGCCATTTCGGCGGTAGATCACGGCCACAGAGGCAGTAAAATTAATAAACGGCGTTGTCCCCTTTGTCTTGTTCGCCATTTTGTTATGGCAGACCGTGAAGGTATTTGAGTTAGCTATTGTAGACACAATTTGTCTTATACAATGGTAAACTTCGCCATATAAAAATAATTAATGTTTTTAGTATTTTATATAGGAAATAACCTAAATTTATGAAAAAAATATTCTGTAAAAATTCTTTAATTTTGTAAAACTCATTAAATAACTTCTTAAAAATTAGATTCATCGCTCACAAAATAGACTATTTATTTTCTTAAAGTTATGAAGTACGATATACATCGATACAAATACATCGATAATACTATCATTTATTTTTTTATTTATTATACGAAATATTGTTCGTATAAAAACCTATGTGTTTAAGAGAGTACCATCTTTCATCAGCAATCATTTCAAAATATTATAAATATTGACATAAGTGACGCCGGAAGGATACTATATGCCAGGGTCGTCTGCTTGGGTACACCCGTCTTACCCGTTATTATCGCAAAACCACGGCATATTATGTTCCAGTGTAAAGGTTCGGCCGGGAGTTATTACGTATCGTGATTTTACATCTTAACACACAGATTGGCATCGTATACTATGGTTTTTGTGGGGTTGACTGTTTTTTAGTGAATTTCACAGGTACCACATGTAGGTATGATAAGATTGATAAGCATGTGTGACCATTTACAATCAAGTAGGTAGTTTGCCAATGTAAAGCAATAAACAAGTGTTGATAATAATTATATTCTTATATCTTTGGCTGTATGCTGGCAAATAAATTTTGACTTTGTAAAATTTTACAAAATAAAGTATATAAATATGTTTTTTTTTGTATATTCAACTAAACAATACACAACTATACAAACTGAACAAGTTACGTACAAAAAACACAATATGTTACTTATGCATTTTGGAAAGATATCTATGAGACAGCAATCTTATATACATTTTATTCTTACTCACCAACTCACAAATGCTAATGAAATTGGGAAGCCCATGCTTGGCAGCGCAGGTATTGTGTGTGAATTTATAATAAAAAAATACTGAGCTTAGGTATAAAATCCTCGGATATCTCATCTATTTTTCAGCCTGTTAACTATAGGCTCATTTGTTCAAGCTATTAACTCTATATATTAGGTGTTTCTAAGGCGGCTCCTGGAATAAGACGTCGGGGACTCCCTCAATTAACGTTCAACAATTACAGTGAGTCACTGAACTGGTGATTACGTGCACCCATATTTATTACGTGCCGTATGTGACAATTGTCTAGGGGAACGACTTGACTTTAAACTGCTTTAAGATAGCAGTAAAAACTTTCAATGTAAACATTGTGGAATGTTTAATTAGATCTACTTACATTGTTTTATTTTACTAATTAGGTGAGCTAAACTTATTTTAATTATATGCGCGGACTTTAAAGTAAAGTCCAAAGTCGTAGAAATCCCTATTAATATAACAACATAGCCGTAGCTCTGTATCTTTATATATCGTTTTCATGTCAAAACAGCGAAACTGATTTTGATTTAATAATTTTTATCATATGTTTCCTACAGTATAATGATAACTGGGTCGAAGCCGTGGGTTGAAAACTAGTATAAAATAATTTAGGCATTTTCGGGTATGTAATGCGCTTAACATTTACCGAGTACTGCCGTCCGTCATAGAACGGCGCACAAATGCTAACAGCCCATTTGCAAATACCTCAGATGAATGGGACCCACTCAATAACATCCGCAAATTTATAAGCATTCCAAATTATTATCAAAATTTTAATTGATAGCGTAATATTTGCAGTTTATATGACATTTATTACTTAGAATAAATTACAAATTTCTGTATAGTAAGTGAATTCATTAACTTCCGTATTCGTCTTAGATGCTGACCAACATTAACTAGCTATTACAGAAAACTGGCATGACTTAAACTTAAAGTTGCATTTTGCTAATCTGCCTTTATATTTTAATAAATTCAAGCAGTATCAGGTATATGATTGCGTAGAAGAAAGTTTTTTAACCTGTAGACACAATTCTTTCACAACGACAAGATAAAAAAAGAATAACTAAAATTAGGTTACATACTTGATAACGAGAATACCGACTAAATTCTATTGCGATAACTTTTACCTAAGCATCTTTTTTTTTCCGCTGAGGAAAATGCATTAAGTTGCATACCCCGGCTGTGGTGAGCCGGTGGTTATGTGGGGCTCTCCTCCCCAGAAGGGGGAGGCCTACCCACATTTAGAGTATGTAAATTATAGGCCGATAGCAATATTATCAGTGGTAAACAAAATTGTCGAAAAATGTGTTATGAATCAGATTAGCACTTTTTTAGAAAAATATAATATCTTGAGCAATAGCCAACATGGTTTTAGGAGAGGGCGCAGCACTAGTTCAGCCCTAATTAGTTTCGCGGACTATGTAAATGAGGCCCTGGACTCCGGTAAGCAGTTGATAGCTCTGTTTATCGACTATAAAAAGGCATTTGATACTCTTGACCACAGCATGCTGCTGAAGGCGATGGATGAGTGTGGAATACGTGGTCCGACCAACGACTGGTTTAAGAATTACCTCAGCGATCGAAAAATAAGTACCTGCGTAAACGGCGTGATGGGTAAGAAGGAGGCCGTGGAGCTGGGCGTGCCCACCGGGTCGGTGTTCGGGCCCGTAGGATACATCATGCATGTCAACAGTGTGGCCAATGTAGTACGCGAGTGCCGAGTATATATGTACGCGGATGATATGTGTATTGTTTTCGCGTCTAGGGACATTTCAGAAGCACAAAAACATGTGCAAGATGACTTTGAACATATAACAAAATGGGCCCACGACAACGGGATTATACTTAATATGAATAAGACGAAATGCATGCATATATACTCGCCACATAATCGCGTTGCTAAGATAGTGCAAATAGAAAATTATGCAGTTGTCGGCCATTCTTATAGTTGCCTACATAATAATAAATATAATTGTCATTGTTCGAAAATAGAGTTTGTTAAGGATTTTAAGTATTTAGGTTTAAAAATAGATACACACTTTAATTGGAAACACCACGTTAATGATGTCTGTAATAAGCTAAGGTCAACATTAGGAAAATTTTTTCAGCTTAAAAAGATAGTCAACAGGAAAACCATGTGTGTAATATATCATGCACTTGCAGATTCAATTATAAGCTACGGTCTGATAGTATACGGTCGAACATTTAACACGTATTTACAGAGTATCAAAAACATCCAGAAAAGACTACTTAAGTATTTAGTTAGCAAAAAAGTAAAAAATATGTGTAACAAAAGATTATGACAAACTGTTCAGCATTTGTAATATTTTACCAATAGATTATAAAGTCAAATATTTAATAGGGTTAGAATATTATTTCAGTGGAGAATTTAAAAATATGGTAATAAATAAATATAATACAAAAAGTGTAAGAGAAAAAAAGTTGATACAACCAGGTGTGAAAAATTATTATGGTCAAAGACTGCCAAAATACTTGGTACCTAAAATTTATAATAAGTTCGAACTATTAAGAAAATGTCCGAAATTTACTAAAGCGGTGCTAAAATCAAAGCTACGAGCTGTTTTGCTCGATAATGTAGGTTAGATCAAGTCTGTGTAAATCATAGATATATTATAGACTAGCGTACGCTAGGATATAATACATCTAGTGTGTAAATTATATTGATTGTCAATTATTATTTATTAGGTATATCACAGTGTCGGCGCGACGGCGGTGCGGTCGGGAGATGTGATGAGATTAACGTACCAGTTTAAATTGCATTTTAAAAATTTACTCGTACTGAATTAACTTTTATAATAAAAAAACATTTAATAAATAAGCTATGCTTTAAAGTAAGTATTTTGCTTTACTGTAGTTTACGTATATTGAGTTATATCTTATGCATGCCCCGGCTGCACTCGGATCGCGCGTAATGTGGTTAGATTATAGTAAGTAGGTTATATTTATGGATAAAGAAAAGAGCGCATCTCGCCCATAAACATAATGTTTGGCGAGTTTTATATATATTTTTATAAATGTAAACCTATTTGTTCAAAAAAATAAAAAAAAAAAAAAAAAAAACTAAAAACCTCAGGGATGGCCTTCCTCAGGCATGTAGGGAGCCCCCGGGAACACCAAGCTACTTCCGGGAACCCCCAGCCTCCGCTCCCCCGTCGATACAGAAGAGCTCCTTGGGGGAGGTTACATTACCTGAGCATCTAAGTGTTAAGTACAATACAAAGTGGAAAATCTTTTTATTCGTTTCAGAAATAACAGCGAGGTATCAATAAATTACGGTAACAATCAATTTGTTGCCCGTTAGGTAATTTATACGTAAAACAATGCCTAAAACCCACAGATTGTCTGGAATATAATTTATGTCGGGAGGGAATGTTCTATTTGGACGTATTTGCCCATTGTACCCTGTGATGAATACGCCGCAGTTACTGCTGGTACGGTCAGTGCAATCGATGCTTGGGAGGTATTTAAATATGTAAAACAAACATTTCGAATCGCGTATAATCCGCGGTCATAAGCTACTTACTGCTTTCATAATATAATATGGAGTAATCACACATTTACGGGTTTATTCTGCGGTAATCATCGTGACATCACGTGACAAAAGTAAGATAGGTATTTTTTTTAATAGGTTTCGAGATATCTAGTTTTGATATCGTCAATTTGTATCGTGACGGGTCAATCAGATATTCGCTTTTGATACTTTGTTATTCGTAGGAAGAAACGAAGCTACGAAACCTTCGTCACTGACTTTCTTCTTTCTTAGCGTCGTAACTAAACTGACGATAATTGGAATAAGCTTAGAATCAAATAGATTTTTTATGTTTATATGATTTATGAAAATTCAAAAGACTTTTATGTCATCTGGGAATCACATGGTTGGTTTTTGATAAATTAACTATCTTCTTTCATCCGTTTGAGTGATACCGATCTTGCTTTCACCAAGCTCGAATTTTTGGCTGAGAATGTTTCGTCATTGCTTAGAATTAAACACGCCTGTTAATTTAAACGCAGTGTCAAATTAGTTAGGCTTCCTAAAACGTAGCAATCGATTAATTTACTGTACAGTTTATTAACTTTGTTGAAATAAAATCTGATCCGATAGATTTCGGCTTTACATTGATAAAGCTAACATTGCATTTTATTTGATCGATATTGAAGTGTGTGTATCCGGGAATAAATTGAAATTCAAATATAGAAATTGAATCCGACAAATTAGAAGTATAGACAAAATATAAATTATAGAAACTGTATCAGGCAGGCTTGTCGATTGGTCAGTGACTATAACATATATTTAGAATTAGCTTCAGACCCGCCGTTCCAAACCTAGTGGTAATAACTCTTTACACTTGCAGTGGGAATATTCATTACACTACCACCTTTCACTCAAACAGTCGTTAATCCGGCGAGCAATATTCCTTACCCGTTGTCACTTACTAATTCTTAGGGCTATGTGCCAGGGTCACCGAACTTCTTGTCGGTGACTTCTATGGATTTTATCATTGAGCATCGTTTCATTCGGTCGATTCATAACATTTGATTACGTGATCTTCATTTCTCATTGTCACTTGAAGTGACTTTGAACATATTTGTAAAGCGAAAAAAGTAAATGGGCAGGTTTCGTTTTTACATATCATGAGCTGTACTGGCAATATTAACGAATTAAAGACTGGTCTTGCAATATTACGATAGATTTGCGTAGAAAATGCGGCGTACTTTTTCGACAGCTCAATCGAATACATCATTCCAATCATCAATTCAATCCATCGATTGACCTCTTTCTGGATGTTGGGTCTAATTGGACTATTTGTGGGACAAACAAAACATACTTGTCAACAAATTGTAGTGTAGTGCTTCCAAGTTTCACAAGAGTCGGTGCCACATAGAAATAATTTTCATTTTTGTGCTATCTACTTAGTTTTACCAGTGTTATCTCTATGTTTTCCATGGTCTCAGCTAATATTACGATATCATCACCTCCTCTAATTGCATATCCAAGTCCAGTCTTCTCCAGATAAAAAACCTTAAAACATGTGTTCAATCTTATATTGTACTTATATCTATGCACTGTCCATTGGACTAGAGATAAATACAGTAGGAAAATTGCACTTCAACATTATATTTGACTGCTTCATAATTATTTTTCTTTCATAAGTCGTGTACATGTTTGTTGGTGCAAAAGGCATAGGTAGTTAAAAATAATATGTCTACGAAGAAAACGGAAGGAAGTATTTCAGTGCTTTTCCATAATTTCCTCAAGCGATATTTCTCAAGCGATCGGTCCATGAGGTCTTAAATGACGTTGGCTCAAAGCCAACAGTTTGCCTACCACCTCGTTGCCTCGGTACAAGCTGGCTTATTTTGATTTACAACATAAATTATTATTTCCAAAGTGTAAACTGACTTCCTTGAACATTGCAACATTTTTCAAGCCTAATTTTCTACACAAATGAACAATCCGTAAATTTATTTGTAACTGACAGCTTCACGTAACGATGATCTGTTTGACCTTTTTCATAAAATTAAAAATAACTATAAATGGATTATCCAGGAACTTATTTACAAATGTAATTCACGGCCAAATCTATTCATAATTTTATTAATGATTATTAACAGTTGTCAAGATCGATTAAACCTTCACAATATTCAAATAGATATCTGACGAACTTATCGCTATATTCTCTTAAAATTTCAGTTCACAATAATAAGTATGGCCTCTGGATTTTTTCAAAATCTAAGCAATGATTCCTTTGTAATTAATCATTTAACCTCATATAAAAATATGTATATGTATAAAATTACAGACAATATTCAAAATCATGAACGCAAGTCATATCCATAAACAAAAATAACAAATTGTTTAAGGAAATGAATGTTTACTTATTTCTTAAATTTGGATGTGTAATGACTATTTAATGATTAATTATGTTAATGGTTTTATGTTTCAAAATATTGTAATGTTTATTTTAGAATAATAATTAGAATATTATGTACTTTCTTTGTGAATAAATAAAATCTAAATAAACTTGCAATTCAAATACAAGTTGTTACACAACTTGTATTTGAATACAGGCATAGGCACTTTCTGAAGAAACGTGAAGCTTTTATACTAAAGTTTCAGTGTTGCTGATTTGCCTTTTAATGAACATAAAGTACATGTGAAGTATACTTTAATGGCAAAAGCATATTACTTATATGTTATCAATAATCTTAATTATGTTAGGGCGTTTAGGAATTAATTAACCACGCTGGCCAATTTTGTCTTCATACACATTTTGGTTTTATTGCCGTACGTGGCAGATGAGCAAGCAGCACACCTGATGTTAGGCGTTAACCTCTGCTCATTTACTTAAGCAATTCCGGGGGTGGACACAGCTAAGCCGCTTATATGTTTGAATGTCTTCGCAGATGTATGCCGATTGCCTCATGATGTTTTCCTTTGCCGTCGGAGTATCAAAGCAGGATCAACCGCGGGTCTCAAGATACGAATACCTGTGTTGAGACCACAAATTCACTCGTGCTATAGCAATGTATGAGTATTTTTGTATGACTTAATACTTGCTTTACGTTATGATGTATCAACAAATCATTCTATTTATTAAGGATTATGATTGTTGCGAAAACATAATATAAACTGACATAATATTGTAATGGAAGTTGGGCTCAAACTTTTTATTGAGTTACCTTCCAGCTGGCGACTTTGTAACAATACACAGAGAAAAAAGAATAGCCCTTAGTAGCTTTTTTTGCTGATTCTTTCCAGTACAAGGCCGGTCACCGTAGATTTAACTAATGGCGTATTTCTTTGACATTCTAAAGAGATTAATTATCTCAAACTTTTTATTGGCAAATTATTTATTCCACGGATTCATGGTATGTGCTCTTGCTTAGGTTATCTAATACTTATCGTGTTCCTACATAGTAAGATTCTTCACTATGATACTTATTATTATAGCGACTTGCGCAGGCATTTTATATTTAACGTAGCTCATCTTGATGACATCTATCGATAACGGCTATCTCTGGGCTGTATAACGTTACATTCCAACCAATAGAAGCACAGCATCAATAACCTCCATTTCCATGTGGGCGAAACAGCTGGCGGACCAATTATGTTGTATAATTATTTTTCGTTAACTATTTCAGAGAAGATCAACGATTACAATCGTTATTAATTATGTTAACAAATGTTCACACTTTTCAAATTATATCAAATGAAATAAGCAGTAAAAAGCTAATAGTAAGGTTTGTAAACTTTAAGTTCTATAAATATTTCAGTACTTGTATAAGGTTGTCAAGAATCAAGATGTATGCTGCAAATATGTACTAAAACATATTATATATTCGAATCGTATCATAGGTACAAAGTAACTGTTAAATAATCTGTGCCATAGGTATGAACATATTGTCTTTATTGTTTTTACATTATTATTATCGTCTGTTCTGTGCGCTTGTGTACCCCTTTGCGCCGGCATCTTAATTTACGCTCGACGGAACAATACAAACATAGACAGTGACATGAACATTGACTATGATCGTCAACCGTGAAGCAAATAACAACAACGTTATAGCGATGCTATTTAACGGTTTCAGTACTTGGTTTCTATAGGTATGCCTTTGTTTTAACTTCTTTGGTATGTGGGTCGGCGTACATCATCAAGGAACAATTTACTTGTTAAAGTATCTATTGTTTATACATCGCTATGTGGAATAAAAGAAAACACTAAATAAGAGTTGATGAAAGACGTCAGTGAAAAATAGAATATCTTGCACCGGTGTTTAACTAGTATACTTCTGTAATATATATAGCGTTTAGAGATTGATTGATATCTTGATTACCTTGATTTATATCTAAAACTAGCTTTCTGCCCGCGGCTTCGCCTGCGTGGATTTCGGGATTGGGTCTATAGGCCCACGGCTACATATGCGCGGAAGTCGGTTTATGGCGCGAAGGTTTTATCGCGCTTCCCGTGAGACTATCCGTTTTTCCGAGATAAAAAATACCGCAGAACCTTGCTCAACAATCACTCTATCTATTGATGAAAACCGCATGAAAATCTGTGCAGTAGTTTTTGAGCGAAGCCTTTATTGCGCATCCCGTGGGACCTCTCGATTTTTCCGGGATAAAAAGTAGTCTATGTTACTCGGGGATAATGTAGCTTTCCAAAAGTGAAAGAATTTTTGAAATCGGTCCAGTAGTTTCGGAGCCTATTCATTACAAACAAACAAACAAACAAATCTTTCCTCTTTATAATATTAGTATAGATGAAACACATTTTTATGCACCCATCTAATCTAACCTAAAGCTATGAAATATATTTAAGATGATGAGAGATTACTATTTATTGAACGCTATTCTAGCATGACGGGCCAATGAAATTTAAGTACTTGTATACTGGAATGTATATTGATAGAAAGACTAAATCATTACAAATGTTTAAATAAAAAAACAGGTCCAAGTTAGCAATTTCAATTAAATTAAAAAACTCGAGTGGAGAAATTTCTTTCGGCGGCATCTAAATAAGATTTGGAGATTTAGCTACTTCTTTAGATATCTGCCGTGTTTAAAACCTAGTGGAACTAAACTAAGTAATTCGTGAAACTTTTAGACTCTATCATTTTCTAAAAATATTTGACATACAAGTAGTTGACTACAAAAGTCATTTCAATACATTATCTGAAAAAAAATTTCTCTGTTTTTTCGCTTTATCGAATTCTATCGAATGTAAACTTATAACAGCTATGTTCGCAAAAGTAGAGGTTTATTTTTGGACTATTACTGTTACTAATTTGCCTTTTCATAAATGCTTTATATCTTAATTATACTCTTATGATAAAAATCTGCTACAAATCAATTGTTACTTAAATGAAAACAAAGATATAATTTTGTTATGTTTACAAACGGTACTATTATCGTGAAAATTTGTAAGGAGAACTGACACTTAACTTATATTTTAATGGAGGTTGGACTCAAACTTTTTATTCTGAGGCTATCTACTAAATAACGATACTAAAACCATACAAGGCGAATAAAAGTAACCCAGTGTAAAATCCGTCACAGTTGGCTCAAAGGTTTAATCTTTTTGTTCATTTGCAACATAATTTATTTAAAACACTATATGCTCCTTTGACAATGAATGTACAATGTTATTAATGACAATAGACAAATGTTATTATTATGCCTATCAATTGAAGAACGTATAAGATTAAGGTAGGCCTTCGTTTTTTAATTGTTAAATTTGATTTCAAGTTAGTAAGGCATATAAGGGCTATGTAGAAAAAGATCTTTTTAATTTATCGGTTAAACAGAGAAAGATCCGATGCGTGTGACGTCGTTAACGATTAGACAGATTATCTGATGGTAAGTGATTACCGCCGCCCATGGAAAATCGTAACACCATAGGAGTCACAAGTGCATTGCCGGCATTTCAAATGGTAATTTACTCTTTTATCAAGATTTGCAAACATAAGTTCGGAAATACCGCAGACGACAATTCAGTGTACCTACAGATTGGTAATCGAGGTAGAAAATTTTTCTTTGTAATTAGAACTTTGATTCACGAATTTTCTGTGTTTAAATTGAATTATGTCGTGTTATCTATATAACACTACTTGGTTGTCAATGCAATACATTTAGCTTCCTTTCTATCCTCGTTTGTCTATCGACTTCTATCAATCGAATCTCTATCGAATCTATCAAAACCCGCAACTTTACTTGTGGTTCTTATCATCAATCTAGATAATTTCTTTCGGAAGATTCTTTATATGTACAGTTAGCAATATGTCTAATTTTACATTTACATTACGAAAACCGAAACACGTCAAACTTGATATATGTTTTGTGACACTGGGAAATAGGTAGTCTTCCAGTGTAATCAAAGCTACTTAGATTATTTATTTGAATATGTGTATTCCTTTTGATGGAATATATTGACACTGTAATGTATATCTTCTTCTGAAAAAAAATTGTTACATGAACAATAAATATTATTTTTCTTATTTCACAACAATATGCGTACGTTGACCAAAAAGGTTAACATATCAAGTTTGATAGGTTGTTGTACTTGTCTATAAATAACGTAAAAATATGTACCTAATAAAAATGATTGATAATGAACGTGGTCCTATATAACAACTAACTGACCCGCAAACGTTCTGCCATATATATATTTGTATATGGACACCCTAATAACCTAACGGTATGAAATGTAGTTTAAGACAATGATGTTTTGATAAAGATGATGACGCATTTTTATACAACGAAATGTTTTAAAACCATGCCGCTACATACTTATCTTTTAATGTTGCCCGAAATCATTAGTGGATGAAACAGATCATACATAAGTAATGAGGACAGAAAGTGATAGCGCTATGCCAGCTAAACATAACATTGGAATGAATAACGATGTCTTCACACTCTCTCTTTTATATATATAACAGCAAGTTCTTATTGACTTGCTGTTTTACCTCAAACTTTTGTACATTATTGACTTTATGACAACTAATTGTATTTCATTTCAAACTATGTTATTTTATTATAGTAAAGTCTATTCACTTGAGTGTAAAAGATTCGTAATGTTTGCTCTCTTGTTTAACTTGAATGGAGTAAGCCAAATTCTTGAAGTCTCCATAGCAAAACGCTATTTTATACTATACTAAGCAGCATTGGTGGAGAGTGTGACACGATATTTTTATACCACTAACACCATGAAGAGAGATTTTTGTATATAAATTTTTCTAGCTAATAATATTTGTACCGCCTTAAAATACTTACTCTTATTCTTATTACTTCTATACTATTATTACTTATTAGGTGAAGTCCATGATCAGTCTGCAGTTGAATTAACGGTACATTCTAAACTCTGAAGCAAAATATTAATGTGCATCTAGAAATAGTCTAAAATATTTAATGATCTGAATCTGTTAGATAAAATCTAGACACAGCTGACTAATGCTAGGCATTACTTAATGAAACCGTTTATTTCTGGAGGCAGCAAGGAGCGATAATATTAGAAAATCATTTGAAATGGAACTTCTCTCATGTTACATCAAACAAATTTCAGAAAGTGACAGTGACTACATATTTGATGTTACTGAAATGGAAGGTAACACTGGGAGTTAGAATACAGGTTCTTCTAATATTTAAACTACGAAATGAAACTTATTTATTTAATGTGATTTAGGTGACAATGCAATGGAATATATTCATTAAAGAGATCAAGATAAAATCTTAAATAATAAAACGATTTTTAAAAGCAAATAAAAATATTATTGACACACCTTAATCTAATAAAATAAAATGTGCGAAAACCTATATAAGATGTGTTCATAAGATGTGTTCACCCTCTCAATACTAGAGAAATTATATCCTAAGAAATTGGCAAATTGTTAAAATTCAGGTACTTCTGTATTTATATCCGACTGCACGAAAGAAAATGCAATGTGCTTATTAGTATATCTATGTATGTATGTGGCACTTTGAAATCAAACGTGATTTTGTTCACTTTGAAATCAAACGTGATTTTGTTGATTCTTACGTCTATTAAATGACATTTGGAAAATTTGAGATAGGTAGTAATAATATTTAATGGTTCCCGACTGTTAAGATCTGTGTGTCTCTCGTTTGACTTTGTATAAGTCTACTGGACTTCTTTCTTTTCAAATTATTTAATTTTTATGTCATATTTACGCACTTGGGTTTTTAATTAATTTAAACATGAATATTTGTAAACATGAATGTATAAAATAAGTGGTGAAACCATTGCTGTATAATTTACCAGACACGTACACAACTGTTCCTACAAACAATACGTACACAATATAAATAAATGTCTGTACAAACCGAACTAAATAACTTCAAACATACTTTTTAATTCCTACCTGCTAAGGACCTACGAGTAACTGTAAACACTTTTCCGGACGGATGCATATTTAAGCAACACCTGCGACCGAGTAATTAGTTAGCTTATGAAAATGCTCCACAGGCTTTTCCGGCACATTTTATTATTATTCAGCCCTGAAGACCATGAGAGGGATGGGAATTGAATTTTTAGCATTTAGCATAGGTACTATATATTTATATAGATCTCTAATTGATATATGAACAACGTACAACATTAAAATATATTTATTGGCAATGTCATTTAAAATGGCAGAGAAAATTATGAAAATTATTGTGTTCTTGTATACTAGTTTTGTATACGTAAGCATTACCAGAGCCACGTAGTCCCCAAGGTGGGCCGGCGATCTCGTCAAGGTCGCAGACAGCCACACGAGGACCGCTCTACTTAGAAATTCTCTAATGAGTGCTACATCCATCTGGTGAGTCTCTAGATACAATTATATAATGAACCGCCAGAATATTCTTCTTGTTCGAAGTTTGTGAGTTTTTCCTTAGTTAAGTTTTTTCATAATGTGGACGTCAAATGTCGATGAGAACATAAGTAGACTTAAAATTATAAAGATTCGCAACCATAAAAAATAGATTATTAACAAATTGACAGGACATAGCATATGGTATATATAAGAAATTAAAGTTAATTTTTGTCGACAATTTCTCAAACTTTTCTTTTCAGAGACATTTCTTCTTCATTTCATATTTCTTTTATAATCTTTTTTTTTAATAAATAAATTATCTTTCCGTCGTCGCGATCTCAGGCACTGATGTTAATCCAACATACATCTGACGGATGGTGCAGTAAGAGAAAGAAAACAAATACGTCTAAAGACTACAGGTTGTTTCTTGGAGAGGCATCGAGGGCTCTACCCATAAAAGCCTCGCCAATCACTCCAACGGAGTGCTGTATTGTGGATCGAGCGCCATTGTTCAGCGTTTCTCGGCGATACATTCTTTGTAGTTTAGTTTTTCCGCAGATTGGTAGGTAACGTTTAGGCGAGAGAGAGAGAGAGAAAGAATAGAAATGGAAGTTTTAAGATGTTATTTATATGCAAATTATTTTAAAATGGATAGTTTTTATTAAAAAAAGATAAGAATTAAACTAGGGTCTTTGTCGATCGCGTTGATCTAATGCTTATTGAACTTGGTGATGGTGCAAGTTAGTATGCTGGTTGTCTGACGATGCTTACCTTCACTTTCACATTTTCAGCATCAGATAAATAAAAATATGAAATTTTGAAAAACGAAATATTCTACAGAGCCAGTCGATTCTAATCGAGCCACAAACCACAGCTAAGATACGTGTACGAGTGCGCGTAATTTATTTAATTGGTACTAAAACACAATACAATCGATTATAGATACATTTTTCTTATATAATATAGCAGACTAGATTATATTCCTAAGTATGTGTGTACAACATGAACGACACATAACTAGAGCAGTACACATATGGCAATATAAAACTTAAATTTAATAATGAGGAACATAAACATACAATATATTAGTCACGTCTTAAGTAATATGTTCATCACGCTCTTTTTGAATTTTTGAGACTTTGTCCAAATATATGCATTGTCGTAATATGAAGTAAAATATATTTTTTCCTGAAATATATATTATATCATAGTGTGAACTGTTGCATTCTAATGTATAATATGTATCACATTATCCCGTAGAGAAAATTATTTAAAAGCTCGTAAACAATCGTGTACCGTTAATATACCAGCATGTATTAAATGTACGGTGTCGTACCCCTTATTTACGAGGTAGTATGCTGCTAGATAGTAGTATAGTACTGTTTGTTAGTCGATAAGCGCGTGTCGAGCTCTCTCTATACAGTGCAGGCTACACTAAACCACCTCGACTACCAACTTGAGAACCCACTGTCTTCCATGCCATCGTTTCTTCATCGTCAATTAATAGGGTACTGAGACTTTACATTGGATGTATAGATAGTTTCCGGGAAGGAGACTTTCTAATAAACAAGACCAGCAGTGCCGTAACTCCATATCTGCTGTTTCAATTAAGATCAAAATGTACGTATTAAGTAAATGTTATAAAAAATTAAAAAATATAATAGATATTTCCTGAAATACTTGATCAAAAAGTGTTAGTAATCTGAAAGACTGAAAGAAATACTTAAGACAGTCGATTCAGCTTCATTCAGCTTTCCCATCATTGTCATAACCCATGCACTAGACAACTGTCTGAACTATTACGGATTCAAACAAATAGATTATATGTCAGTAATAAACAGCGTCAGTCTGTCCGTCCGACGGTAGCGGGACCGTGATGCAACGTGAATTATGCTACCGATCAAAAATAGATCGTCCGCCATCTTAGTTCCGCAAAGCTGGATAAGGGCTGTCAGAACTGTTTTTTAAAGTCAATAATGTTGTATTATTTTTAACTGATATGAACACAAATGTTTGAAAGTAATATTATTTGAGTTTTTGAATAAAAAATATATTCATAAAATCTTATTGATACTAAGGATTTTATGTTTATCAATTATAAATAGTTTCTTCTTGACCAGCAAATAGACTATAAGTTACTAGTCAATACTGTAATTTCGAGTGCCTACTGTAAGTAAAAGAATCAACGAAACAACCGAAGTCTCGTTATATGTGCATTTAGCCCTATAGGTACATTTATATAAATAAAATCCTAGTATTTTCAATATATTTTCCCTTTTAACTTCATTCAATTGTTTAAAAAGTTGCGAGATAATAACAGTAAATAAACATAACAAGAATATTAAGGAAAACGAACATTCCCAATTTTTTATTTTACCGAAATTGGAAAAATAGAAATATAGTTTTTTTATCAAGCAATTATATTTTTAACAATAATTTGCCGAGACAAACTTGACATTTTCAATAAATAAATAATTAAAAATGAATAATTAGAATCAATTATTTATTTTACCCTAAGATGTAAAAAGTTTTTTTTAAGTCACTAATTATAAAATGTACAACCCTGTTTTTAATTTACGACATCCGTTAATCCACATAGACCTAGCATAAAGCACGATCGATAATACAGATCAATGATCTTTGAAATTCCCTTTACCATATCTACACGGCAAAATGGATCTTAACACTCAAAACAAGGAGACTATAATTGAATTACTCTATAATTGGCCATTATAATAAGACCAGACATCAAAACACGTGTTTTCTGTCACGCTCGTAGGCACATAAAATGTGTAGGAGTAAAAAGGATGATTATACATTTCGTAATTCCGTAGTGTTAAAGTAGTAGCGTATAATATCACTGTCCTTATCTAACGCACGTACATTGGAGTAATGTTGTCAAAGAATAAATATCTAGAGATAATAGTATCCATAATTTAATAAAATTTTTAACGACACATGAGTCACTCTATACAATAAAGAACAGGAAACTATTTCATTATGATTTCCTTAATATGATATATATAGATATGCAAGGTATAAGCATGATCAAAAGAGAAAAGAATAACATGAAGAAACATGTACTATATGTCTAGATTTTCGGAAGTGTATTATTATATGTTCGATTTAGAAACATCCTAACTATTTATGTATGTAGACGAAATTAAGCGATATTTTTAGTCTTAAAAATATTTTGTGGCCAAGTGCAATATGAACTCAGTTTTATAGACACCAAGTGTCGTATTAATAATTGCATCTTAAAAAATACATCGATCTTAGATGCTGTTATCAGAAATCTCATACATCAAACATCAAAACATTGAACTTTAAAACTCTCAGCAGTTTCTGTTTTAAGAACAGATCAGGGGGGAGGATATAATCAGGATGTCTTATTGTTGCCGACGTAAAAAATGTTTATCTGGTTTTTCTACAAACAATACAACAAAAGTTTAAATATTTAATCATATTTAGATAAAATTTATCTAATTGTATATACGTACAGATAGACACGTCAGGCATAAAAATGATTTCCAATGAGTAACTTAAATACTCATAATTTAACCACTAGAATTAATTTAAGACTACAACAAAATGCTATTTATGCGTAAAAATTTTGTTCACCAAGATGGATTTAAATCTACATTTTGTTATATTTTTATTAGTATATGTTAATATTTCGTTTTTATTCATATAATAATATACGGTTGTCAAGAATCTCTTAAAGTTGTTTTATGATAACCAATACCATTACAATAAGTCTAAATCGCTGAATCGTCCGAAATAAGGCCATTATTGCTATATCTCTTTTTAAAAATGTAAATAAACATGCTGTTATTTATTCTTTGTCGGAAAATGATCGATGCTCGATATTACGTACAATTAGACGCGGCGTGTCTGCGCGGCCGCCGCTTTTTGTAAAGCTTTTTTAGTTTGTCGAAAAAATGAACGACCACATTTCTATGACTGATTGCTACAGCGTCGTTGAGATTGTGTTATTAATTGAAGTTGTAATGTTATTTTACGTTGCATAAGTCAAAATGTTACAATATATTAACTGTATCAATAGACAAATTTTACACAGTTGTATTAAGTAGTTAGTAATAAGAATATATAAACTTTATCACGCAAATGATAAAATGAAAATTTATCATAAGAAAGTATATTACGTATTCAGATGATTTTTTTCTATATATAATACGTCCACTTCTATATGTATCACCACACATATGAAGTCCATTTTTGACACTCACTCGTACATCAACCTAGCCCGATTCGTCTGCATAGGAATTTAATAATTACACTTTTTCTATACTATGTTATGAAATATTGTTAGTAATACTGTCATCATTATATCTGTATTTGTACTTGATTTATATATTTTATTTCTGCTAATATATTCACATCCTTTTTTTAATAAAATTTAACAACTTGTACGAAAATATTTAATGAACTACAATAGATACTGCTATGTCAAAAGCTCAGGCGTCAATTGGCAAAACTCGGTTCTAACTCGTAAATCACGGTAGGAATTTTAATATTCTGTACCATCTTCAAAATATGCATCTTCTTGGTATGGTGTTGAATTGAGTGATAAAATTACCTGAAACAGATAAAAATATAAATGTTAATTGTCATAAAAAAATGCTAGATCTAATTTGATAGCTAGATTCACTTTATTTAAATTATATAAAAGAAATAAAAGTTCTACATGATATGGTTTCTATGATATGAATAGAAGCTATTCTATATCTTATCGATAAAAAATATTAAAACAATTTCTGGTACAGACCCGAAATTGTCACGTGATTAAATATCTAATCAATAATGACATTTCTCTCGATAATTTTCCCAGTGGTTGCCTGTGTTTCGCGAGCAAAGTGCCTTCGGCTAGATGCTGTAGTTTCGAAAAAAAAAAGTTGGAAATTTCCGTTTCCGACGTTGTCAGAACCTCTAACTGAAACTATGTTCGTTAGTCGAGACATATTTCGGAATAGTTTAGTTATTTACAGCGTGCTCCCTTGTTCGAGTATGATGTATTTTGTTTAGAACTTTGTTAGTTTGTTTTGTAATAAACCTTATTTAAGCTGGCGACAAATTCTGAACAAATTCGTTTCTGTTCAATTATATTTGTATGTTTTTGTTGAGCATCATTTGAAGAATACATATTTTTTATTTCACTTAAGCCGTTGTTGTTTTGGCTACAATATTTTATACCAGCTGGAGTTGGTAGATTTTCCTACTTACTTGATACATATCGTCAATTAATATTATTGTGAAGTTTTATTGAAACCGATTACCAAACCATTTTACGTATAAGAGTAACAAAGTTTACAAAACTATCGCGTTTACAATACTAGTAGGGATATACATACATATATACTGAGTACTCATTCAGATGCTATTGTTCTATTCCTATATATTCCTATATATTATTTCTGTAAATTCACTTTAAGAAAGGATTGCTTTTGAAAGGATTATCTTATACTCAATTCATTTAATCGAGTCGAACTTTGAAGTAATATACTTTGAAGTATATTCCCACGTAATAATTTATTTAAATTCCTGTCCATCCTAAGGTTACCTGGAAGAGATCACTTTTTGTGATAAGGTCGCCCTTTGTACAGTTAGTTTTAAGGATCCATTATCTGTTATTTTTTTTTTTACTTTGATCGATGTACAATAAAATTATAAATAAATAATATTTTACAGTGATAATGAAGAAAAATTTTATACTATAGCTCAATAATCCTAATACTATTATTTAAAGAGATTGTATGGAGTAACAAATCTCTTGTCATTTTTAATATTATGCAAAAAAATGTAACAACGTACGTTATTATGTATTCTATAATTTGAATTTCCCTTTAGTCATGCGTGTGACCTACATTCTAGGTACAGTACAGGTCTAGATTTTGTGAAAGCGTCAAGCGGCATAGCGGTCATAGACAAGTTTTTCTTTCAAGTATATATAAGCTACTAGTTTTCCATGGCTACGAACTCCCTATTAAACTAAATAGGATATGTATTTTAAGTAGATATCTAAATATTTATAATATATGTTATAGCTTTCAATATAACAACATAAATACCTATATACCTATATTCGCCATACATTTTATCTATCCACGTGATCTTCCATTAAACTACTAGGGACTTGACGGATTATTTAATACTAGCTTTCTGCCGCGGCTTCGCCTGCGTGGAATTCGGGATTGGGTCTATAGAGGGTTAAGCTAAAAATACCGCAATACCTTGCTCAAGAATCACTCTATCTATTGATGAAAACCGCATGAAAATCTGTGCAGTAGTTTTTGAGCGAAGCCTTTATTGCGCATCCCGTGGGACCTGTCGATTTTTCCGGGATAAAAAGTAGCCTATGTTACTCGGGATAATGTAGCTTTCCAAAGGTGAAAGAATTTTTGAAATCGGTTCAGTAGTTTCGGAGCCTATTCATTACAAACAAACAAACAAATCTTTCCTCTTTATAATATTAGTATAGACTAACTGGTGCTCTGCGTTTGCGCAGGATTAGTATTTCGTAGCTTGTAAGAAAAATTATAAAGATATCTATCATCATTTGGGTAACTTTAGCGGTTTTTGCAGCGCACGCCAGAATTGCTAGCTAGATGGTAGATTTTTTCCTATGTACTTGACACTTATCGTCATATTTTAGACAATTCGAATAATATATGTATATATTTATAAATTGTAGTCTATATGTTATTCTGATATATAAACTATATTATTGGATTGCCGACACTTAAATACTATTACTAAACACTTAAATTTTAACTCAGAATATTTTTTTTTCCTATGTTTAAACGATAACTAAACATTTAGTTAAAAAAGTTTTTATCGTGATTAGATTTTATTATTAACAGAGAACAGTTTATTGCGAAGTAATAATATTTTTTCATTCAACTAAAGAACCGATTTTCAAAATCTCAGGATTTAATTAGTATACATAGTAATACTAATTACAGTAAACTTAGCGAATTAATTAATGGGGACGTGGGATTCTCTTCTGGTTGGAAATCCCGAGTATTCTATATCTACATCATGGTATCGTAGAAATGTTATTGTACATAATACATAGTCTATACGATTATTTTTATTCGAAAACATTATCAGGCATCTTCTAATATGGAGAAAAATTACCTTCTATTTTCCCCACAATTCACAATTCGAACAACGGCAGTAATTTCATCCCCTCTGCCTCAGCAATTGTAGCGTCAGCACTTCTAATCAGACTCCCTAAGGAGTCCAATCAAAAGGTCATGTGGATTAACCCGTCGTGTTGATCCGGACATGGGCCTGCCTGATTGTACTCTTTGATGCTGACATCAAGAGTGGTCGCTTAATAGAGGGCTAATGAAAACCTTGAAGATATTTTGTGAACAATTTTTGTAATATGTACTGAATTTCAAATAACATATATTATGTCATTATTGAAAAAAATTATAATACACTTTATACGTAATCTTCGTGCGGTATACTAAAATGCCATTGGGATCTAGAACGTATAAACACTAATGAAAAGCTCGAAATTATTTTCTGTTGCTTAAACAAAACTATTGTAGGACTTCCCTATGTCTATTATATAGAATATAATTTCATCAAAATACAGGGAAAGAAAAAATAACACTTACTGGTTGTTTCTAGCAGCTCTCTAGCTTTCATCGTATATACATAAGTAAATCATTTACGTACGATGGTCGTTGTGTAAAAGTAAAATGATTATAAAAGATTTTAAAGATGACATTCGTGCAACCAAACGAAACTAAGGAGTATTGTCTAATTTTATTAAAATTTCATCAGGTTGCTTAAGTGCACACACGGGAACCGGTAAAATTTACGTAACGCCAACTGCAAACGTCACTAAACATTTTTTGTGCGAACTGCATGTTACTGTAATTTAGAACACAACGCACGCACTTAGCTGTTTGTTGTGATGTTCATGTCCCAAAATATAAGTCTGATATCTTTTCCCTTGTCTGAATTCGTAAAGGAAAAGGTTGTATGTTTAATTGCATCCGTCTTTTGCACTATTTAATTATTTAAAAAAACATATTATAAAATTACGCAGAACTCTACATTATTTTTCCTACTCTACACTTTGAAGAACAGACAATTAATTGGGAATATCAAGACCCTACCTACTCAATACTAATAAATATACTAATAAATCCACTAATATATAATAAATATACTAATATATACTAATAAATCCTGATTTAAATGATATTGCCCTATGAATTTGCTCTATAATATTTAGCTAAAAATCACACATTCGTTTTGTAATTCGTTGCGAGTAATTTTAAATAAAATGTATTTCCTGTTTAATGGAATTTTTCTTTTAATTGTATCTGAATAAACACGAATTTAATTAAACCTCTTTAGATATTTGTATTTATTATCAAGATATTGAGGTTCATAAATGCACTCACCCGAAAAAATATAGAGCGTTAGTAGCGCTGTGGTCTCAGCACTGATTTCCGAATCTTGAGATTCGGAAGGCTGGGGATCGACCTTGGTGGGGTATCATTGTATTCATTTTTTGAATTTTATGTGTACAATTCTTGTGTGTGAATGCACACTTTCAAACCGCACTGAGTCAAAGTTAGTGACTCATCACCCTAACCTAGTTAAGATAGATGCTTGCCCCTAGTAGTGGGGACATATGAAAAATATATCACCATAAAATCTAAACCTATGGGCAAATTCGTTCATTTATCAAAATACGATATCACTAAAGCAAAATGATAATACCATGCTTGGTGTTATTATAACGTATGCTTTCAAACCTATGGAACGTGGTATTAAGTGTCTATACATCAAAACGTAGTTGGAGTAAGTTTATGAAGCTAACCAACCGACAAAGATTAATTGTGTTAAATGCTCACAACTAACAATACATACGTTATTTTTTTAATTCTGACAATTAGCTCGTCATAAACTATACTAACACTCTCTGAATCAAGTAGCGTGTCTAATTATGTAGTTTAGTTATGTAGTGTAGGAAATATATCTAAAACATTAATGCGTTTGACGATAATTTTTTATTGTGTTTGTAGAAATTAAGTATTTTGGTTAGTTTACTCCACTTCTGGGCATAGTTATCAATCAATCAATACATAGTATAAAACAAAGTCGCTTTCGCTGTATGTCCGTATGTATGCTTAGATCTTTAAAACTACGCAACGGATTTTGACGCGGTTTTTTTTAATAGATAGAGTGATTCTTAAGGAAGGTTTGTATGTATAATAAATGCATAATATAGTAGAGAAACACTGATAAATTTAAAGGTTTCTAATGTGATGTCGTAAATAAGCACGTTTTTTTGCGCTTATATTGCAAACGCTGGCTGAACCCTACGAGATAGACCAAAATAATGTACTACAGTATTGTACAACTTACAAAAATCCACAAAAAAGTCCGCGATGGTATATGTCTATCTCTTAGGGATAACCCACCATAACCATTTTTTCACTGCACCCGTGCGAAGCCGGGGCGGGTCGCTAGTTATGAAATAAATTAATGATAACATAAAACGTGAAACAAAATAATATCCTGTTTACTGCGGATTTGGGATTATTACTGTGTTATAGAAAAACTTATTTACTTAAAGGTTTATATGTTGTATATATTTTAGATTCATTGGATTAATTGCATTAGTGCGGGCGTAAGTGATACAAGGTACGTATTCTATTGATATAGCAACTTTTTGCTGTACAACTTATGCATTTTAAAACTTTTTGCCTGTCATGTTTTCACCTTATTTACCGCTATAGAGATAGAGATAGGCCGTGTCACATTTACATTTTAATTTACAATGTTTACACATTAAATTACACATAAATCTATTTATTCAAATAATATATACATATATGTGTGTGGAAAATGAGTCATGTACGTATAAGTTTTTATATATTCCATGTATTTCACATTTAAAGTCGATTATCTGTATTGTATACTTGTAATCTATTGAGAACGTACATAATAATAAATAAGTGCATCTACCTACGCACTGTCCACCGTTACCAAAACGTAACAATAGAATCGTTTTGGATATCATCGAACGAGATCTTTTGCTTAATAAGCATCATGGTTTTCTAGTTTTCCAATTATCCTTTGAATAATTAGTACAGTTTATTCTATACTCAGATTATTGAGATTATTTTTTATAAAAACAAATCCTAAATATCGGGCAAGTGTCATATTTCCGAAGGCTACATGTATCTTTGCTGTTGCTAGATATAGCAAAATGTTGTATAATAAAAAAAACATATAATAATGTCAAATAGCAGATGACAAATGACGGCAAGATAAACTGAATGCTTTAAAATGGCTATCTTCACGATTCTTCACAGTAAGGATTACTATATTTGTAATACAGAAACAGTATTGCGAGGTATAAAAAATAGAGCCTTAGCGATTCGCGACAGAACTCAGCATCAGGGCCGCGGAGACCGGTCCAGTCCGGCGTGGGGTCAACGTCCGTACGGGTTCAATGCCGTCGTCGTCATGGATACAGCTGCATTTTGCGAAAAACCTTCGAGGTAGTATATCAATAAATACAGAAAGCCTATTGCTTGGGATTAAGGATTTAGGCAGGTAAGGTCAGAGTCAGTTTTGTTACCCGTGTAGACATTTAAAACCCGCCAAATCACAAAAATGTCCAAGGGCGGCGGTAATTGCTTATCATCAGGTAATCTGTCTATTCGTTTGGTTAAGGTGTGTTATGACAGTGTTATTATATTAACAAAAAAAGAATCCCTTCTTAGCACCACCTCAATGAACTGGGCAACTAGCCCAACTAAGGTATGACAGTGTTATTCGTAGAATACCTTTACTCGCAATGTTTAAATTAATGTAATGTATTTTGACCATTCATTGTGATAAATCGCTTTTTGAAGGAGCACAGAGATTTTAGCATTAATCAGTTTAAGGATATTCTATGCACGGACGACGGGGTACTATACCGCATTGGAGCGCGGCGGCTTAACGTAAATAGTTCAATCAGTATTTGGGTATTTTCTTCATATTTCATAAACAAATATAAAATAAAACAAGTTACGTTAGTTATTTAATTTTAATAGGAATCTAGCGACTTGACGTGCAATATTTTCACAATACGAAGACTTGCTTTGTTGTTCGTCTCAAAAAAAGGAAATTATAAACAGCTATTTAGCTGTTTATTTACTTTATACGCCTCTTTCCCGTAGGTATAGACCGAGATCACAGTTTTCCACTTACTACGATCCAGACATACTTCCCTGGCTTCCTGATTTTCATTAATACTTGCATGCACGTTCGGTTACGGGTATTCGAGCCCTGACCTTCCTTCAGTATATTATCTATTTAGTCCAAGTATGTTCGTCTAGGTCATCTACTAACAGTCCCATTTAACATTGCCTTATGAATTTCTTTCGTCCATCTTTTCTATGTGTCCAAACCATCTAACCATTCCCTTTCAAAGTTTTGTCACTACATCTTCTTTCAGACTTTTTCATAATTTATCTTGCAACGTCACTCCAGCCATTCCCCTAATTAAAGCTCTCATTACCACTACATTAATCTTGCTTTTATCCTTATTTTGCCATATCTAGCATTCACTTCATACATAAGTGTATAGGGACCAGCATGCCTCCATGCACAGCTTGACGAATACTTCATAACAAATACTTGCATTATTTTCAAATTTTAATTTTTACATATAACGCCTATCTAAGCCCACGTTCATATACCCAAGCAAGTAAGGGCAATTAGACCTGTCAACCAGGCTAACCTAGAGTGGATTGGTCTACTCAGACTTTTGAACTTCTTCGGAACTGTACGCCGGTTGCTTTACGATATTGTCCATCGCCATAGAATCATCGGATCAATGTTTATTTTAAATACGAAAAATCGAGAAACATGTTGGTAAATAGCAAGTTCAGTCCCCGCCATCCCATTTATAAGGTCCTTGTCGAGACCACAGCGTCTCTACATTTTGTTTTGTCCAATTGATATGGATAATGGTGTAATGACTGGTATTTAGGACCTTTTATTATATTCACTACATGCATGTTTAAATTAATAATTTCATTTACTATTTCTTTTTCTATTTATAACTATAGAATAAAATAGGTATAGAAAATTAATGATTAAGGCACAGGTAAAAGGAACTGCCTCGTGCATCGACCAATGGGTCACGGCACGGATCATCATCAACAGTGTACCCTGAAAACAGCGGGAAATCTATTTACCACATAACAGTAAATTCAATAATAGCAACGCTATCACAGGTTCAGATAAGTTTGTCACTTGTGATATAGTGCAGGGAGAGTAAATTACAATTGTAAAAAAACCAAGTTGAGGTTCACGGCTCTCGCACACAAAGCATTGGCCATCGACCCACGCATCACAAAGGATCTACAGCCGTGACCCCACCTTTGTGTACGTACACAACGTTTAAAACAATTTAAGTTGATTGTTAACCAATATAGCGTTTGTTCTCTGTTAAGGTTAGACGAACCTTACATCTTTTCTAAAAAAAATTACACATTACTGAAAGTAAATCTAAATTATTGGAATGATTATAGATTAATATACTAGAATGGTAAATTATCATAAAATTAACTATATTTACATATTAAATTATGAAATATTATTTACTTTTATAGCAAAATTGTCTGCTAAACAAGTTAAATATAACATGTCTTGGCCTCCGGCGGAATCTAATGTAAACATGAATAAAAAACGTGGGTAATTTGTTCAAATCATCAAGGTTACTTCCACGTCCCAGTGAACTCAATTTAAACACTAAAGCTTTCAGAGCCTATTTATTATTTAAAAATAATTCAAGACACAGGATATACACATGAGTTGTCAGCCACAATAGTGACTCAAAAAACGCGGGAAGCAGTCAGGGCTGCCTATTTTATTGGTAAATCAGTTACTGTGATCATATTTTTAAAAGTGTAACTTCTAACGTTAGTAATGTAGTTAACACATAAATATATACGGAGAGAATAACGAAGAGTTGTTGTTCGAAACGTACAGTGGTTAAAATATTTATGAGTCATTCGTAAGTTTACTTCGTTATGCATCATCACAAAAACTGATTCGAAGCGCTCCAAGGATAAAATAAATTAACGAATCTGAAAAGTTTTGGCATAAGATAGCCTGACGAGCTAATAAAGGACGTCGCTTAATGATAGAACAGCACTGGGTATCGGTGAAGTGGTTTTTAGAGGTAATATAATATGCCTAACAGTGAGTTGGGGTTAGGTTAGGTTACTTTTTCGTCAATGACACACCATCATGTTTACCTTTCGATTGAAAAGGTTGATCAAGTAAGAAAAATATTTCAAAGGTTCAAATATATAGGTAAACCTTTACTAATATTTTGCCAGGTAGTTTTAAGTCCTATTTCAATTACGTCTAATTTATTTAAGTACAAATTACTTTGAGCTACATAACTTGATGTTTATAAATACTACTACTATGTATGCAGATAAATAAGTATTACTGGATAGTTAATATTATAATAAAAATATTATTAAATATCAACAATAAAATTGAAGTTCACAACGCAATTTAGATTTTACGTTCTAGTAGCTCCGAGCAAATCTAGATAATGCCCTTACGACATCTTTGATGTGACAAGCTCGGCGTAATTTATAGCGGACTCGCTGGGAATTCTTCATTTTATTGCGTTTCATTAATCATTATTTGATCTTTGAATTAACAAATTCTGACCTATTTTTAATGCAATTGTAATGTGCGTGTGACCTTGGTTCTCAGGCCCGTATTACAGAACAAAACTAAAACTCAAATCTCTACTTGAGTATAGTTAGAAAGGAATAGCGATATGTGGGCTCAATAGCACCATTCCTTTCTAACAGTACTTAAGCAGGGATTTAAGTTTGTCTCATTCTGTAATCCGGCATAAGAGAATCAAATGGTATTTGATCTTAGATACAATTTAACATTGAGAAATTAAAACCTTGAGACATAAAACATAAAATTACAATTTGATAAGCCGATGAAAGCCGAATTGGAGGTGTCCCTGGACCGTTAGAAATCGGGTCGCCCTAAGCTAACCGGGACATCTGATGAGCCAAATTAGCCCTGGCAGTGATTAAGATAGAACAGTAATTTATTGCGACCTATTATTTTGCTTGTCGGACGCAAAAGTGGTATAACGAGCGTTACCGGCTAACTTTTGGTCCGAAAAAGGTTTCCCTTTTTCTTCTTCTTTGTCAAGAAATTATTAGAGGCAAAAGAAATAATAGCTTTTTTTTTAATGTGTTTTTTCGTACTTTGTGACATTATTGGCTAAATGATAAATAATAGGTATCATTAATATTGTAGCCTCAGTAAGACTGTATTTACAACACCATTATATATTTTATTTTATATTTAAGTTTGTAGCTAAAATCTACTCCGAGTCATCGTAAAATAATGTAAGATAGTGTGTTTCGATTATTACGTATTAAATCATAAATGATGTAAGACCCGGGGTACGAAGAATTGTGAATCTTACGTGGCAGTGGGTAGATCACATTGCTTGCAGCACTGACAGCAGCTTTAAAGTCTTTGGGTGGCAGTCATTGCCGAGAAACGCAACGTTGGTAGATTTCCTCAAGGTGGGACCATTTGGTGAAGATCGCAAGAAGAAGCTGGTTGTAGCGTAGAATCAATCAGTGTGGAGATCCTTGGAAGGCATATATCAATAAATGAAACCACCATACGCCTTTCTCTTATGTTCTCATTCTCATAATGAGTACATCTCATTCTTAGCCGGTGTCGTACCAGCTGACCAGCGTAACAATTATTTTGTATGTACTTTAATGTTAGTCTAAAAATAAACAACATAACATACATACATAATTTGTTTCTATTTATATTGTGTTGTTTATTTTTCGAACAATTTTCGGGCCGGTATTTAGCTAATAGTCTTGTAGCTGTTTTCTACACTTTTAATTTTAAGTGGTAAGTTATTCCCGCACGCCACTGATACTCGTTTATTTAAGCGCTAGATTATTAAAATATTGTCATCTTAAGATCGGCAACTTTTTTGTGGTACTGTTAACAGAGTTTGTTTCTATAGTTTGAGGATATTACCTATGATTAATTTTAAGGACATTTGTTTCAAGGGCATCTTATATAGGTATTTATAGTTTGACACAAATTGTAGGATCCAAAACAAACCAATTTTCAATTTTTAGATCGCTAGGGTTTGTTTGAGCACCATCTCTTTTGCGCTATCGGTAGTACAACAGAAACGGTTGAATGTAATAGGTAAATACAGCTCTCTGTTTGGGTATTTTTTTTTTGATGCATCTATCCGTACCATTCGCAATTCCGGTGGGCTCGATCTCTGCCTTCAGAACCGTCTGAGTTCGCCTGTATCTCTTGGCAATGATCCCACTCTACACACCGTGGTAGTTTGATTATATTATACAATTAGAGTCTACTGACTGACTACTACTATAAACTATAAGAAAATAAAGACCAACTTCACATTTCAACGGTAATCTTTTGACATATTTGCCAAATATTTATATATTCTGTATTTTAACTTTGTCATAATAATTATTCCAAAATATCTTCCGACTGGTACCAACGGAATTTAGGGCCAGATACATACATTTATACACTCTTACGATTTACATTTTTAATTTTGTACCCTTGACCCTTTTAACTGTGGCTTTATTTAAGTACAGAATCTACTTTTATTTCGTCCCTATTTATTTTAAGCTTCCATCAACATTACACGATAAAATGTATTATATTATAAAGGTAAGTGCTGTTAAACCCTATCTTCATTACTTATATAATTAAAAATGAATGCCTGAAATGTATGTATACTCATAACTTCTGACCGACCGCACCAAATTGGGTAATTTAATATTACTGTGTTTATTGTTAGGACAAAAATATCCATACAAATAAACAGTTTTTTTCAAAACTGCATAATTTACATTAGCCTTAAAATTCCTCCATCTTCTATAGTTGACAACTCACGCGATTGACAGTTGACAATATGATGCTCGCAGCACAGTTAGTTATAAATAAAACAATGTGTTAGTTACATCACTATATGTAATATCATATAATGTAAAAACGGCTGAATTGATAAATGATCACTGACTTGAATTCGATTTCGTCAAGAATAGCAGACTAATATAATACAAATTTAATAAAAAGCAGGAAAAAGAAATTATGAAGGAAACGATTTATTTTATAATATCAGTTTTGGGTATCCACCATCTTCGCAGTTGACATCATTAACAGTTAGACGATAAAAAATATAAATTCATATATAATACGATATAAATTCAGTCAGGTTATTTTTATATGAGTTCTTTTTCCTTAAAAAAAGTACCTTTTTTTGAGTGTATGTTTTGTTTGTTTAATTATTAAATTCACATATATTTTAGCATCTTTGCTCCGATCTAAAACTAGTTGTATTGGCTATTGTTTTGCCTTTTATATCATAATTTATTCACATTCACAGTCGCCACACTGCTACAATCCTATACAATATACACGATATACTAAATATAAATTTTACACTTTTGATTTGATTCATTCAGGTTATAATGATCATCTTAATCACAAGCCTTACACTAACTAACTAAGTTAGTGCGGTTAGTCCTTAGTCAGATACACTGGCTGATTGCAGATTGGTAGACGACATACAACTTTAACAAATTAAATTATTCCAGATTATTTTATCATGCACTTTTTCTGATTTATATACTCATTAGTGAAACTTATGTCCGCTTATCGATAAGTAACTTAATTCCCAAAAGGATCTCCAAAATTTCAACTCCAAACTAGTTTAATTAATAACGATATTATTGTATAAAAATATAACTTTACCAATGATCTATGTTTAAACTTATTATTTATTATTATTACAAACGATTTTGTAATAAATCAATTTTAAAAGTATCTGATTTCATATCACCTAAGTATGTCGTTCTTCAATAATGGCGTGGCAACAGTGTTTCTATGCGAAGTAATATTTCTACTCTGCGTAATAAATCCACAGATTTGACTTCTGTTTTCATCTTTAATATCGCTGTCAGATAAGAGGTATGTCAAATGTATATGTAATTTCCTAAACTTGGAACAACAAAAGTGACAACCACATATCTATTAACTTAGCTAGACATTAACTCGTAAATTTTTTCTTTTAACGGCTTCACGTTAAACATGTTCACGGATGAATTAATTTCCGTTAATTCGTTAATGAATATATACACAATGTTTTCACAAGTGCATGGGTTGGTCGACCAAGACAACACAACACATATTTACCATAAACGCCTATAATATAACCTACCACAGATCCCGTGGAAATGTCATTTACAATCGTTTTGTTAGCGAAATCGTGAACATATGAGCATGATTCCACATTGTGAAATCAATGCTATACATTCCAGATAAATAAGAGGAACGCGAATGTCAAGAACGTTACATTGTCCAGAGAACTTGTTTTTATAAGTTGATAGTAATCGCAACGATATAAAGCATGCAAGATTGTAAACGTGTTAACGTTTAACGAAATTATGGTTTAATATCGGATTAATGAATAAGGTAATTACTATTTAAGTAACGGTACTCAACTGTGCCTATTAATTACAGGTGTAGATTTTATATTTAAATATGTAATCTACTAATTTGTTATATGTTTAAAGTTTTAATATGAAGTACAATCAAATCTAGATTTAAGTCGAACACGAAGACGTAAAAAGTATCAAAACCAGCCGTCATTTTCGTGACGCAGCAAAATCGCGGCATTGCAATTTTCTCTTGCTCTCCAATTTATTCGTCGCATTCAACCGCGGCCCGCGACCACAGTCCATTGAACGGAACTTAATAGAAATCAAAATAAAAACCTCAATAATTCCTCCTATTGTAAATAATGTACTCTCGATAGCAACTTATCAACAAACAAGTTTGAACTTTCTCGCTTTTGTATTAAGATGTAAATGTTATTGGCCTTTTTAAAAAGAAATAATTTGAATAGCAATCTTAGTAGATTTAAGAAGCAAGCAAATCTAGACTCTATAGTTTGTACGTTAAAATTAAAATTAGTATCACTCGAATTCCTGTTCGAAGTTTACGATAGAAGATCGGCGGGAAATGTTTACAAAAAGTGATTTTGATAAAAGAACTCACGTTGATGGAACACAGATTAAACAGAAGATTGTTTAAATTAACCTAATAGTTTACAAATTAAACTTACAAATCACAGAAATTACAAACATACTTTCTTTATTATTAATTCTCAAAAAAAGGTATTTATTTGATCTGATTTTGGGCGTGAATGATTGTTTTGTTAAATAATGCATTTAAATATTTCGGTTAGTTATAAAGAGGAATGTAATGGGAATATATTATCAAATGTGAAAATACTAATAGTTTACTTATTTACTTAATAATAAAAAATAATTTGAAAATAATTATACTTAAGACCTTATGAGCGTATGAAAAGGTAGTGTGAATTAAAAAATATTTATAACAAGGGCCGCAGCGGTCAGACGGTGTTCCATATTTAAAATTTGTAAAGATGATACAATTTTCCACGATTCCTCGCTTCTCAATTAATTTAAATAGTTATGTTTACGTTACGAATGTACTACCTATGGAAATGGATTCGTTATGATTCAAGTACACTGTTTCCACTATTTTCGAGGCTTCGGTGTGGATTTACTTCTTCAGGCATTTGACTTGAGCAGCAAGACTTATAGAATACCAATTTTTTTAATATTCTTTATTCTTAACCTTGGATACAGAGTCCTTCAGTCGTAGGTATACATTTTAAATAGAATACCTATAACATTACACAATTATAGATTACTAAGGTCGGCGTCAATTACTTTTGACAGTATTCACTTTAATATATTTTATTTAAAGTTATAAAAAGACGAAATAACTTTCATTTATCATCTTTATGTCTCACTCCTACATGCTAGTGGCAAAAAAGTCACTCTCGATAGTTTACTGGACCACCACAGTAATCCAGGTCGCTGTGTTTTGTTT
Organism: Scirpophaga incertulas; assembly: GCA_036419045.1. Taxonomy (NCBI): domain Eukaryota; kingdom Metazoa; phylum Arthropoda; class Insecta; order Lepidoptera; family Crambidae; genus Scirpophaga; species Scirpophaga incertulas. The sequence goes on from CM071636.1 coordinate 8,325,477, forward strand.
TATTTGTTAGCCATTGTGAGCCTGTGAGGCGTTCAGTGTTCTTGTTGGACGAGCAAGCTTTTTCCTTTTGCCTTAGCTATATTTAAAAAACCGTTGTACAGAGTATATTAAAAAAAAGTTTTCGCGGGAAACATAGCGTTAGTTAGACGGTCCTTCATTTTTATCAAGGCTATACATTCTGTATAGCATAAGCTATACAGAATGTAAACGTTAACTCGAATTATCCTAAATTATCTAAATATCAAGAAATTGATTACTGGTCATTGATACTGAAAATTAGTTCTTTTAAATGGCATTTATAACTTTTAAATTTTGTATCCTAAAATTTTAAAGTTAAATACCTAAAAATTATGGTTTACTACTCTCATACATTTACAATAGAGTTATAATAGTTCTATGAATGTGATATTCATAGAAACTGTTATTCTAACTCATGCCATGAAGTCAGTCTGTCATGAATTGTGATATTATATCTAAACTTTAAGCAGTGTAGCTCCAAATTTAAAATGAACTAAATATATAAAATGAACTAATATTTTAAGGAAAGTTGAGCTCAAAGTTTTGTTCATAGGCGATCTTCCAACTGGAGCATATATATGATTGTTTTAAATAGCTATTATTATATTGTAAATAACAATAAAAAGAGAGCCTGTTCTTCTCAACAAGGCTCCCTTAATTTTCAAGCAGGTGTAGTTGTAGTAGGCACTTTTTTTGTTGTGACGGCAACATTTTTCATAGTACGTCAAATTTTAAAAGAATATAAGTAGAATAACAGTTATATTTAGAATAGTAGTTTTCGTTTGTCAAATCGTTAACCAAATATGTAATTATAATATGTTTATTTTTGACAGTTTATTTATTGTTAAAGCATTTTATAATTACTGTAAATAAACAGAGCTATTGTAGTTTTAATAGTTGGCGAAATAAAGAAAACTCAATCGCATTCAGTAATCCGTATGAACATTCAGAAAAAGGTTCAAATACGTTAATGTTCAGATATAATCAGGCGAGTATCATCTTTAAAGAATCCAGCTTGTTTTAAATTCAATTAATTTAATTTCGTGTGATTTGGTTATCTACGATACACTCCACTATATCGAGCTGCCTGTAAATGTCTTTGCAGAAACAAAAGTATTTTGACTTTTATTGAATTACGCTGTGTCTCTACATGGCGAACATGAGTGTTCGAGCTCTTCCGAGCTGCAACGCACTCATGTTGAACCGATCTATGTTAGCTTGAACGGTCTGTGGCTGTACCATTCAATAGGTATTTAACGTATAGTAAACTACAAAAGTCCTGTCATTTTAATCTGAACGAAAAATAATATTATGTTTCACTTGGGGCGCTGTACAAAGTTATCATACAAATAATTTCGCTGGCGATATCGTTTATAAACGAATGTAAACTCATGGTAGCTATAAAAAAGAGCAGTTTTCGTCGCGTAATAGAGAACATAACAAACGTGAAATTCGTATTATATTGGCAAAGCGTATTATAATTCACTAAAAACTTATATATGTCGCCATGGAATGATTGAGTAACAAGTTGATTTTAAAAATGTACGCTATCTCTTTCTTGTAGTACATGTTTTTGTATACGTGTTGAATGGTTGTTACGTACAGTAACATCACGTTACATATATCACTGTCCAACCGACAACTTGAAGGGCTAGCAAAATTACAAAGCTGTAATAGAATTTTAACTGCTTTAACAAAACTTCACGTACTATTAAAGGAATCTATGTGGCTTTCAGAGATTATTTAGAGTTTAGTTTAATGTGATGTATCTGTATAGATTATTTATGTCAAGATCTAATAATTACATAATATGTATACTTATCTTATTCTCTATTGTAAACTCTAACTACCGGAGTCAGTATATCAGAAAAGGAACAAAAAGCAGTTTACCTGTGTTTGCTCCTACACTTGGGAACTACAATAACATCTTCTGCAAATATTAGCCTTTGTTTCGATTTAGCACATTTACCAAACCAGGGTCCCTAGACAATGTATTATTCACGCTCATTTTGTTGTCGAAGTCGATTCGATATCTAACAGAAATGTATAGAAACGATTACAAATTACGGAGTCATTTCATTATATTTCGTTGTAATGCCACGAAAGCGAATGTAATGAGAACTAAGAAATTTGGCTACAGGCCCAGGTTCGATATCGCAGACAATAAACAACATCCTTCCAACGTTTTGGAAATCACTCAAAAAAACTTAAGTTAATTTCAACAGCGATCACCATTGGCGCGGTAATCAGCACTGGCACTCAATCTCTGTAATCCAGTTATGCAGTAATCTAAAGTTAACCGACCGCGGCCAAGTTGATAACGAACTAACTGCCAGGCTACCGTTCTATTGCCGCTGTGTTTTGGGTAATATATTATTATATCGACCCTGTTCAAATTTAGCCATAGGTAAAATATAAAGTGACAACTAGGGTATCGAATGCCGTAGTTGCAAAATTAAATTAGTACATACATAAAAATACCTTGGTATAGTTATTTAATAAATAAGATTTAGTGTTGGTCAAGTAATTAAAAAATGTTAGTGACGCCAACAGTCTGCCGGAAACTACTTATTTTATTTATTTATTTATTTATTAAACTTTATGCAAAAAAAATTACATAGGCGGCAAAAATACATACTTATCAACATATGTATTTTTTTATAGGATAGGGCAGCAAACGAGCAAACGGATCACTTGATGGTAAGCAACACCAGAGGAGTCAGATGCGTTGCCGGCCTTTTAAATGGGAATATGCTCTTTTTTTGAAGGTTTCGATATCGCATCGGTTCGGAAATACTGCAGGTGACAATTCATTCACAGTTTAGTAGTGCGTAGCAGAAAATTCCTAGAAAAATGCACTGTGGTGGGCTGCCAAGCGTCTAGGTGAATGAGGATGAATGTTGTGTTGCGTAGAACGATGACGGAAACTAGCAGCAGGAATTAATCCGAACAAATCCTCGGAGCACTCCCCTTAATATAAGCGATAGAGGATACATAGCGTAGCTAAATCTCTACGCAGCGCCAAGGAGTCTAGCCGACATGAAATATCCGGGCAGTCAACGATTGTCGCTCTCAGTTGGATGCGGTCCAGAAGGAGAAGCTACTGGTACTGGGGAGCCCCTGCCCAAAGATGGGAACAGTATTCCATATGTGGCCGAATTTGCGCCTTATAGAGTTGCATTCGGTGAGCCGGTGAGAAATACCGCCTCGATCTATTGAGCACACCAAGCTTCTTTGAGGCTATTTTAGCCTCTAGGTGTTCGCGGAACTTTACTTCGCTCGATATGTCGACACCGAGAATTCCAATTCTGGCTGAGGCAGTTAAGAGAGCTTTCAAATCGAGGTGATGCGATAAAGGATAATTGCGGTGAACGCGCAATCTTGTGTCTTAGTGGGGTTAAATTGGGCCAGATTAAGTCTATTCATGTTGTTTGTAAATAAAAAGCTCTTTGTAGTGCAATAAAAAAAACTGAGAATCGAAAATCCGAGACTGCAGAATAGTACAATAACAATTGTTTATAATTTGTCTTGAAAAAATCCTGCAGAAACGACGAAAACCTAGTTCGAATTTCCGTGAATGGTAAACTACTTATTTGGCGACACCAGCCGTAGAATTACAGGGTCACCCGCCGTATTACCACAACCTTCTCTAGGCGTATATTATATATTTATGTACTACTATTTATATACTTTTATATTGACGCCGATGTAGTAGTAGTTATATTTCAAAAGTAAAACAGCAGTAGGTCCTTAAAAACATGTTACTGATACTTTACTCTTGAATTTTTTCGAAAGTAAACTCTAAATGTAAGTATCATACGCCGGCTAGTGAACATTATAATCGGTATTATTAATAGTTAAAGTTAAGAGTGTAACACAACGGTTGAATGAAAACATTAGTCGTCCAATTGTTTTGGAACGTCGCCATCTTTTAAACATGACAACCTATTTGACGTTTGTCAACACAGTGCAATATTTTCTGCAGAAATAAATTTGCTTTTTAATGGAGAATCGGTGAAAAAAGTGACGAGACATAAAAAACTAGTTTAAGTTCGTAATTTTCACTACATTAAAATAGGTTGGAATAAAATTTAGGAATATCTTTGCGATTTACTGTCTGTTGATTTGAGTATTCTGTTGTTACATAGTAAAACTATCATTACAAGAGTCGCAAGATACGTGAGGAATTTCTTGAAGAATAACACTGGCTGCCTCAAAAACTATTATTCCTTCGTATTATAGAGATCTTAATGTTAATTCTTCCTTAGAGAATTGATTGGAAAAATAAGTAGCTCCCATAACACCACACTCGTAGAATATAAACCTCACTTCTTCCCATTCCAATCCACTACTCGACGAACTAAAGCGACCGAGCTTGTAGCGACCCGCTTGAGTGACCGCCAGCCACGGAGATGCCCTAATGGTGATGCCTGCCTAATAGAAACCCATCAGGTTTATATGCCAGCAAGGCTGATACTCAGGAAAGTTCCAAGTCGTCTGCGGCTAACAGCAATTCATATGAATGCATTATGAATTGCTGTTAAAAAAGTTGCTGACATATCAAGTTTCATCCAAACCCATTTTTTCGCATAGGCACCATACACGTACTTCCTCTACATATTTTCATATTTAGTGTTAGTAACATTTTACATTATATATAGCCCGAACCGAATACGCACACCATGCGTACTATTACGCTAAATATAATCTATGATCGTAAATAAATTACGGTGAAGTGGCGTCAGCTCAATCGCATCACGGCCCACACTTTTTTTAAACATTATCATGCGGCAACAAATAACCACTTTCTATTTCATTTCGCGCTTAGACTCTTATTACGCGGCCACTGGCATATCGTTTCGTGCCCGTTTGATACGAGTAGCTAAATGATGGCGGTGGGATCAATCTGGCGTACGAACAATTTTTAAAGAATGGACTTTAATTATTTATTTAAAAGAAAATTATGGAATTAGTTTTTTTAACTCTAAAGAGTCAAATTTCGAGATAAATGTTATGAAAGGGGTCAACTGGACTGAAAGTATCCATCAGCAACCAAACGAAGCACTGCGGTAAAAAAGAACTAACTGTCATAAGCACTTCAATCTAAGCCACGAATCCGGAAGCCAATACAAAATATATCCCAAATACAAAAAATAAGTATTTGACTATTATTCCATAAAAGAAAACATAAATTTCTTTTGCAGAAAATGTGTAAATTAAGATTTAAATTTGGTTAAATGACTTTAAAAATATATTATAATAACACAGTTCAAATGACGCAAATTTTAACATAGATAATTTGGATTTCTTATTTTGTAAACAAAACGTCGGGGTTGCTATATACTAGCACAGCGGAATTCCATCCCCATACAAAAATAATAATAACTTTATTACTAATATCTTTTCAAATATGGTAAATGATTGCTATTAACTATAAACTGATAATATTACACAGGTTTCTAGAATACATTTATCTATCTGTGCAGTAATAAATTAAAAAAACACGTATCACAGCTCCCTTTCTTGCTCTAGATGTTGCAGAACCGAACTAAGCTAATTTGCCATATATCTCTTAAGGATGCCCGACTAGTGATAATAGACTTGTCTCCAATTGTAAAACTTGCTCAAGTGTAAGCAATTAGAACATTAAGATTTATAAAAGTTTCCGAAGTGTGTGGCTAAAACATTGGGACTTTTGAAAAAATATTGTATTGTATTGCATATGAACACCTATCCACTCGTCCTAACATAACCATCCTATGTGTTTTTCAATAACTAGTATACACATATAGACACTCATTAATAAATAGTTTTCCACTTGCATCTGCGCCCATGTTTCTTATATCAGAAAAATACGATGAAGGTGACGGTTTCTCTGGATAAAAATGATTTAGTCCTTCACCATTCCCATTTCCTCTTAACATTTATTTAACCATTTTAATTCGATCCCATTACAATAAGATGTTTTCCTGTAGTGAAAATTATCTTGCATTTTTCATCAGATCTCCAATAATTCCCATGCCAAATTTAATCAAAATAGGTTGAACCGTTTTGACGTAAAAATGAAACATTTTCGCACTGAAATATTAGTAGCGATTTAGCAAGTAATCCAACGGTCTTAATTATTTTTTATTTATAAATATAAAAAATTGAAGAGCGCTTCATTTTAGCTCTCAGTTGCTTATCGCACTGTAGTTTCCATTACTTGTAGGAACTATAATTTCTGCACGTAATATCGTTGTCGTTTCGCTCTTGATAAACGATCACTGTATTACTTGATAGCAATGTATGAGCAGCTGGTTCGACTAGCAAACGATTGTTTCTAGGATTACAAACCGCTGATATTTCGTTCAGTTTGTACTTTTTTGCAAATGAAAGATTTAAATCATTACAATGCTGCAAATTTTGAATATTTCATGTTTTAACAGTCTAAACATTTTTAGATAACATAGCCTGCACTGAGCACAACCTTCCATGCGTGCATGTTAATACATAATCATTAGTGTAATCTATCCTCTTTCTTTGACCTTGACTGAGTTCATTGGGCTTACATCATAACACATCTTTCCCGCGCATAACAAAGGAACTATAAGCGGTCTCGCTCTAATTAAAGAATAAAACAGCTGAGATAGCTATAACGTCTCAGGCAGTCATCTGAAACACTCTACAATAGGGTTGCTATATATTTTGTTCTAAAAATTCTAAAAGTTCTAAAAGCAGTTTATATACCTGCGATAACAAACTCCAAATTAAATTGTTTTTATTATTTTATAAGTTTATAATATATCATCAATTTAACAGAATGCACTCAGATACTAATCTGTATTCCAACATTTTTGTGAATATAATATGTTCAAAAAATAGGATGATTTGATTAAATAATAAATCCTTTCATTTGATCAAGGAAATTGGATAAGTGGAATAGGATCCAGAAATAAATTAAAATTACTGGCAACTCTAGATAATAACCAATGTACTTAGCTACCCAGATAAGATGTGGTTGATTTTCATATCTTACAGGTTCTGTACAAATTACGCGACTAAGCGTTTGTATGTGTAATGATAGTAGTCTACCGATTTATAAACATCATTTATGCATATTAATAATATGCTCCGAAAGCAAATGTGATGACAACCCTGCTGGTCCTGCTGAATTCATCAGACCCATTTTTTATATTGTCATTGTCGTTACTCTTTTATTTTTTTCTGTTGGCCAACCTGCTTGTCCCGTTTTGTTTGGTTTACTGGTTTCTTATTGCTCTCTGGTAAAAATCTTTATAAATTTTGACTTATTTACTCATTTTATTTTCCTTACCTTGCAAGCACGATGTTCTTATGAAATTGAAATTAAATTGAATTAAATAGAAATAAAATAAGTATCAATAATATTTAGATATAGTTATTATACGCTGTGAACGTTCTACGTTTTACGTGTTATACAATTAAATAGATTTTGGACAAGTAAAAAAAGCTTTGAATAAATCAAAGGAACAAATATCTATGTAACTATGTCTATATCTATTCGATTGTAACTATGTCTATATCGATATTTTATATTTTTTATCTATGAGTAAACAAAGACTCTTCTGAAGTATTAAAGTTTATTGTACGTATTTTCAAACACAAGGAATGTTTTCTGTATATAAAAGACTTGGGCAATAATGGTATAATTTTCACAATTAATAAACAAAAGTGAAAATAATAATCAAAATTAATATAGCCTATATGCATCTCAATGTTATACAGATAAACTGAGTTACGACTTCATCATCTAAATATCCATTTAATTGTGATATGTTAAATTATATAATTAACAAACCTTACTATAAGTTATATAACTTATAGTAAGGTTTGAAAGAACCATCTTAAAACTTCAAAATATACAACCAGCTTTAAGTTTATAAAATAAAAATCATCTTTTGCTGTAGTTCACTATATTGAGTCAATGGTTTTATACATCGTTCGCAACGTTGCCAGCTTTGGACAACATGCGGAGCGGCAACCACGTTGGCTGTAGAGCTATACGTCTGACTCGTTTGCTTGTGGGGTGACGGGATGCGCATTGCGCACGCACTTATCATTTCTTGTTTTGCGTTGCTCGCCTCGCCACTTAATTGCTTCGAAACTCTCAAGACTCAATTACAATTACAAAAATAAATATTACGAAAAATATATTTCTTGTAATTTTGTGAAACCGGAGCACGTGAGAGCGAATACTGAGGAGGATTCACTTATAGGATCGTCAAGACTTCTTGACCACGTCATTATATAATTTGAAGTTACTAACAAACATTCTATTTACTATGGATTGAGAAATTCATTCGGGAAAATATCAGAACAGTTTACGGGCCACTTTTATTGTGATTAACCAATATTCAAGTGCATGATTACTTTTCTGGCAATAAACCAATATTGTGTATTTTTATTACATTTGACTTCGTCGTACTCATTCTCTTATGTATTACTCTTCTCCATCTCAGTGACGACATAAAGCCGAAGACGAAAGAGTTTCACTAGTCCCCGTAGCATGACCACCATAGAGCGAATTATCAATTTGAACTGTCAAAATACAAAGGATAAATTTCAAGATCTGGCTTAATGGGGATTTCAAACCCGATATCCCATGGTCTTAAATACTAGACTACATACCTACCTATTTTTATATTTGACATTACTAGACACTGAAAATGTTAAAAATGTTTCGAAAGACACAAGCAAGTGATAATATCCTAATTAAGTATGCCCACACAAAATAAATCGTCTACTAAATATAAACGAATATTATTCGAATTAGTAATTTACTCGATAAATTGACCCCAGAAAGAGGGCGTAAAAATAAGATTAACTAATCAAGGAGGCTCGTTTCAAACAAACATTTTACTCGCAAACTGTATAGAGAAAGACTTACAGAGGATGAGACTGGATTAAGTAGAAATCTTTCACTCCTCTGAGGCTCCTCAAGCCCCTTTCAAACGTGGACAGTAAAAAATAGGGTGGTTGATTGAAAACATCGTAATATATTTGCTGGATGACTTATCTGTTTTCTAATGCGTTAATTGTCTGTAAGTAGTATGTTGTATTCAGAATATGTCCTTTGCACGTTATAACTTGTCAAAATAGACTATATAAAATTCCACCACCGTTGTCTCTTGGGTTCGGATTGCTCGGCAATGATCTTAAAAATTTCAGGTTCAGATTATCGTAAGGTTTTCTTCATCTGTTAAATATAGGATTCTCGTGGAGCATAGTTACTCGGGCGAGGCAAGCAGAAAGATAAGTTATTAATGTTATTTATTTTATCTTTTATTGAACGCACATCTTAAAACAAATTATATTATTTCCAAATTGAAACATGTCTCCGAGATATATTTTAGTAACAAAGCTTCGTTCGACATTTGACCAATTTTGGTGTTGTATAAAGATTCTTTGTTGCTATTTTTATTGTGCTTCAGAAAATTGTAGAAAGAGGGAGATTCCAAGAAGTGAATAACTAATCATTATCATAAGTCTCTCTTTTAACAAATTCATTGGTAGTTCTTTATTAATTTTGCTTATTAATCGCATCGAAGCTTCATTGTAAACTATATTTCTCAAAATCAAAATAATCTTTATTCAACATAGACCTTTACAGGCACTTATTGACGTCAACAAAAAGAACAAAAAAAAAGTTAAAAAAAACCAAAAACCTTGTCCGTACGTACGAATAAGGAAAAAAAATATTGACTCGACACACTCAAAATTAATAGAAACGCATACTCGTAAAATTTGCTGAAACTGAAACAAGAAACTGTTTAGATGTAGGTATCGAGTTTCGAATTGACTGGAATCGCTCAATCGCCCGACTATGATATTGTGTGTATTAAGGCGGGAGAGATTCGCAGACATTCGAGACGTTTGAACGCCAAATGAAAAACGTTAAATTAAACTTATATGTTACACGTTAATATTGTGAATTTTAATAGGTTAACATAAAATATATTCACAACCAGTTAGTACCCGCGACTTCGCCTGCACATCATTAGTATTTCGAGTAGCTTATATAACCCTGGCGTATATCTTTATAAAGTGTAGCCTTGTGTTATTCTGATCTATATTATTTATACAGGGTGTCCCAAAAACGACACGTCACAGTGACACTGGGGTTAGGCCAGCACAAGAGGCATCGAATAAGCCTAACATGACCTCAGTAAAAGTTGCTCGGTTTTCAAGATATTGTCAATTTAAACTTTTTCAAAATTTTCACGTTTTTTAACGTGTTCAGTGCTAGCATTACGTTAGATAGCCCTCAGGTTTCGATTTTTCTTTTGTACTCTTGTTGCGAATAGTTGCTTAAGATGATAGAAGTGTTATTTCGTTGATAACTAATGTAAAATGTGGAAAAATACTGGATTGAACTTGAAAAAATTGAACAACGAAAAATTACTTTCAACTTTGATCACTTGCCGTGAAAAAAAATTCAAAGAAACTAAATGAGCAAATAACGTTAAAAACTTGCATGTCTTATGCTTATTTCAAAATGGTATAACACATGTGTCTTATTTTAATATTATACGATTTTTTAATGCTTCACTAATACTAGGAACCCCGGAAGCTACCGCTAGCAGGTAAAAAAATAATGTCACGCGCAACGATAAGGCATTGTTATTGTTATCTATTAGCTTTTTTGTTTGTCAAATGCATGAGAATGAAAGATAAGGATAGTTTATTACCCTTTTGTCGGCTAGATATTGTAAGCAAATAGCTTTGTTTTTGACGTACGTGTCGTTATCATCTTTTCAAAGAAATGGAGAAGAAAGAGGGGTTGTAGTTTTAATTCTTATGGCCCTGCACTGCAAATCAAGTTGTTACGACAGTTCGTTACCTTGCGTTTCGTACGACAACCGTGTTAATCTCTGCGTTCCTTGTTTCCGTGTATTCCTTAATTTAAATCGACTTGGCTTTTCTCTGGACTCTGATTTCTGTTTTGAACGACAACTCGGCGCTCTGTTGGACACTGATATTGCTTTACGGAACTGTCTTATTAACGATGGCAAATCGTGGTACCCAATACACTCACCGTGACTACTCGGACATGCACTTGATTTACGGCGAAACCAGGCAGGTTTCCAATCGAGGCAATGTTTCGTACAACGCAAGATTGGCTGCAAGATTATACTCCGAAAGATATCCAAACCGTAATCCGACGACTTACGAAGTGATCTTAAGAGTTGTGAACGCTTATCGTGATGGCAGATTACCTGGAGTGAGTCACTCAGAAGGAAGACCTCGGACTGTTGACGACAACGTGGTGTTAGAGCAAGTACGAGAGGAGCCAGGAACTTCAGTGCGAATTATTGAACGCCGCACTGGTGTTCCAAATCTTCGGCACATCGAATTTTAAAACGCCACAAATACCATCCCTACCATATCCAACGCGTCCAAACACTGCTTCCGGCGGACTACGCTGCGCGTGTCCAGTTTTGCCGGACAATGGTTCAGAAATGGAGAGAAAATCCAAATTTCTTCAATGAAGTGTTATGGAGCGACGAATCAGCCTGCAAAAGGGATGGGTATATCAATTTGCACAACATCCATAGCTGGCAATTAGACAACCCACATGAAAAAAGAGAAGACCGATCACAGTACCAATTTAAAATTAATCTGTGGACGGGAATTTTCAACGGTCAAATATTGGGACCGGTCGAGTTGCCGCCTGTTCTGAATGGACAAAATTATTTAGAACATTTGCGAAACAACCTTCCTGTATTATTGGAAGATACTCCGTTGGCGCTGAGACGAAGGATGTGGTTCCAACAAGATGGCTGCCCAGCACACTATGCCTTACCAGTACGTCAGTACCTAAGCAACGCATTCCCCGAAAGATGGATTGGGCGACAGGGGCCAATTTCATGGCCACGCGTTCCCCGGATCTAAATCCTTAGATTTCTTTTATTGGGGTTGTCTAAAAGACAAAGTTTATGCGAAACCAATAAGATCCGAAGAAGAGTTACGGCGACGTGTATTCGATGCAGCTCGCACCATATCAGAAATCAGCTTAAGAACATTGAGCCGTAATTTTATTAGGCGATGTCACTTATGTATTAGAGTTCAAGGGAGACAGTTCGAGCATTTACTGTAAACTTATTAAACCAATAAGATACATGTGTTATACCATTTTGGAATTGGCATAACACATGCAAGTTTTTAAAGTTATTTGCTCATTTAGTTTCTTTGAAATTTTTTTCACGGCAAGTGATCAAAGTTGAAAGTTATTTTTCGTTGTTCAATTTTTTTCAAGTTCAATCCAGTATTTTTCCACATTTTACATAAGTTGTCAACGAAATAACACTTCTATCATCTTAAGCAACTATTCGCAACAAGAGTGCAAAAGAAAAATGGAAACCTGAGGGCTATCTAACATAATGCTAGCACTGAACATGTTAAGAAACTTGAAAATTTAGAAAAAGTTTTTAATTGGAAATATCTTGAAAACCGAGCAACTTTTACTGAGGTCATGTTAGGCTTGTTCGATGCCTCTTGTGCTGGCCTAACTCCAGTGTCACTGTGACGTGTCGTTTTTGGGACAACCTGTATATTAGGTTTTATATAAAAGAGTAGCAAACATTAAACCATACTTACAAACTGTCACGCTTATAATATTAGTAGAGATAACTTGATAAATTATATAATTTCAAAAATTTTACTAATGTGTTGTGGCCATTAGGTACTACGCCATTACTACTATATTTTTAGAGTGAATACAACATTTTAACACTAAATTTTCAAGGTGCACTGATTATAATATATCAAAATCGTTGGAGCTTCATTGCCTTAAGTTCAAGTTCTCGGTGGCGACTCACTGCGTCATTCGTTGCATAATACCGCTTGCAGCTGCAATGGGCGAGTAGCGCCTTATTAAGCCACCTGCTGTAGCGCCTGCATTACGGAATTTTCATTTAGCTCTTTATTAGCACTAAAATAAGAATTGAAAGTGAATCAATAATATACATTTATTTTGAGGTAGTAGTCTATAATTATTAAATAATTATAAAATTGTTCGTACTCATACTCACACCCACTGCTGGGCGTAAGCTGGCACCCTCTTAATAATTTCTTGTTAATAATTTTCTGTTGATGAGGATATAAAAGAAATTAATCGTAAATATTATTTTTGCTAGCGGAGACTAAGTTATAATCATAAAAAAAAACTTATTTTGGAATCGCCTGAGAAAAAGTTTATATTGGCGAACTAAATCATATTTATTGTTTGTTTTAGTTAACCTGATTAAGAACAAGATAAATTCGTTTCTTTGTAGTTATTATAGATGTTATTTAAATATCAGAATACTGATCTCGCTCTAAGAATATTTATTACTAGGGTGACAATATTAATACTTTGTATTTGGGAATTTATTTTATTAATATCCGATTTTATCGTAAACAAATTTTTGACATTTTATATTCAAATATATATACCACCTTAACATATAATAGGTATATCATCAAAAGCGGAAGCGTAATACTACTATAATAATAAATATATACTTCATTATTATTAAATTATTACTTCAAGAAATTTACTAGTTGTTAATTAAACTGGAACCAAGTTTACTAATTGTATACAATTTTTTTCTATACGTATGCGTAATCCTAACTGCTAGGACTACTCGTATAAATATATATATTAATATTATACTTAGTCATATTTTCGTGTATAAGTGTTGTTTCCGCTTAAAAGCTAAATTCGACGTATCGACCCTTACACTTGCCGAAGTTTTATCAAGTTGCGCGCAGTTGGACCCGAGCAGTTATTCCCTGAGCTCAGTTAAAAACTCCAGAAAACTTAGAGCCGTAACAAATGGGACTCGTCTTGTTTTTCTGTAGCCGAGAATATATCCAATTATAATGTGGACTATTTAATAAGTATTTGCGACTTTTGTGTATATTTTTAAACAAGTGTGATACTATAATGTATATGCTTGAACAACAGCTATAATAACAAATCAAGGTCTTCACAATTATACATATGTATACAATGCTGTAAATTCTTATTATTCCACACATACCTAGCAACTAAAAAAAATATCTAAAACAGTAGACAGCAAACACTAGTAGTATTATAAAAAAGTTTGCAATCAAATTAATGAACCATACCCGTTAGATATAAATTATGAGGCCATTAGTAATCAAAAATAGTATTCCTATATGATTTTAGCATTTAAGAACACTATTTTTACACTATAGACGTATTTTAATTTTCCATATCAATAAATTATCCGCTCCTTCAAGATTGAATGGGTAGCGCATTGACATTGAAAACCTGATGTATGGCCAACTGTGACATCTGTAATATTTAAGAGAACTGCTTTTTTGACGCTCTAGTAGTAATATAGTCCCATTTTATCTTTCATACTTTGTTTTTAATAAAGCTCTTTTAATAAATTTCAATTCTTAAAAATGTGAAAGTTTATTAACCTTTATTAACTAAAAAATACAGGTATCTTTGACTAATAACGTTCACTTCAAAGAAGGCTATTCTTTATAACTAATGATAATTTCTCACATTGTGATTGTTTATACGATACAAAGTATATATAATGATGGAAGGGCTGATTATTGTTAATTATTCCTTTATCAATATTTCATTAATATGATTCTGTTAGAATAGAATTTCTTCTTGCAGTTAAAATGAACTTCAATTGCTATATTTGATGAATTGTATGAGGAATGCTTTAAAATTGCCTGATATAATTTGATTAAATTGCATGGGTCCTGCTACCCCAAGATATATTGCTTTTGAGTAGCAACAATATTACATACATTGTTGTTATCTATTGTTTAATGAGTTGGAGGCTATTTTTTAACAGATCCAGCAATTGAATCAGCCGCGTTATACAATAGATTTCATTATTTTCCTTTCAATATATAGAATAAAATACAATATAAGCTTTACACACATCTGAAATGATCCTCTTCGCTTTGAAAGCCACACCCAGGCTCTAGAATAATCGTTCTCACTAACAGTTTTATGAAATGGAGCTTTGAATACATTATCTGTGGCATTAGTTGTATAATTCTGTACCTACATCACTTCTGTCTTCTGTGTGAGATATGAAATAACACACATTGTAATATTACAATGAAGGATTGTAGGATAGTAGATTTCTGATTTATTGGCTCATCTTCTTGTTGGCTGAATCATAAAGTGTTCTTTGTTTTTGTTTTGTCGTGCTTGAATTATTAGAGCACATATTATGGTTGGAATATCAATATATTTTAACAAAATATTAAATCTTTAATTTTAAAAGTCATCGTTTGTGTTCATGTTGCTGAAATAAATCTATTTTAACTGCTAGTCCCAGTTTCATGCGATTTTCTAAAAGGTTTGTTGATCTATTTTATTCACATTGTTTATAATGAACTTCAACGTTTAACTTCAGTTATTAGTAGCATATCAGCTAAATCTGTAAAATCTTTTCATTTTGACTTTATCTACGGAGTCGTTCCTCGTTTAAGCCTATTGTCGTTTAATTTTAATTCGTTAGCTTACTTTAGTTTAGTTTACAATAGATGAAACCTTTCAAGGTGTTTAAGCTTTTGCATAGGAAGTTATGTGTTAACTCTCAATGTTGTTTTTGCTCTAATTAGTTTTTGCTCTAATAGTGTAATTGCTTTCTTGGTGTTAAAATTTACACATTAAAAATAATTCCCTAAATTTCAAACAAGGATTTTCGAGAAGTTAAATAAATGTGCACTGATAGGTTGAGTTTTTTCTTTTTCATTCTTTGCACATAAAAGTACAGTAGATTATTAAATTTTCAGCTATTGATAATATACTATTTTTTCTTGTAGTTATTTTTATATAATTGGCAATCGAAACGGATTTCCATTATAGTTTTTATTAGAAACATCATAATCAGCATTATTCATTAAATATAAAATAAAAAATAGAGCTCCATTTCCATGAATATGTTTGGAACTTAAAGCAACCCAACTTATATGATGTAATTTGAGCTTTTGTTAAACGCTGTATATTCCAGTTTAAAAAGGGTTTAAATAATGACTACACTGTCATTCAACGTATTGTTTGAGTTTTATCCTTAGAGGCCGTTCCGCGATTATGGATAAAACATTTTCACCTTGGACTCCAGCTCGTTAAGTCGTTAGCTTACTACGCCACCGTGTGCGCTGCGACATTGACATCCAACTCACAGTTTTTGTAAATAATATTTCAAACAATGGCATTATGTATGGTTTTCGTTAATTACACCGGAATTTCAAAATCAAACTGTGAAGTAGAAACAGATAATAGTTTGCTCTACAAAAACATTTTTTAAACGTACTTAGTACTGACAATGTTAGCTTTGGAATAAAGCTTCAGATTAAACTGGAAAATTACGATTTTTTTTCAGTTACAAGGTAAAGTCTAAACTTCAATATATATATTTTACTCATAAACAATCAAGGATATATTGTTAGATCTTATTGAAATTCGATAGTCTGATCCATTTCAGTAGGTATTTCATTGGTATAAAGTAGTACCAAAATATTTTCAACTGAAATATCTTCAATCAGAACCAGAAATGTCCATTGAAGTTCAAACTGCCATAGACCGAGCAAACGATGTCTCAAATTATAGTCATATTACAGCTTTAAATCCACCTGCGGTGCAAGTAAGTACCCTGCCTTATCACAAAGCAATAAAGGTTGTATTTTACCGGGTACCTCCCTCGCTCGGCGCCGTGGATATAAAACAAGAATATCTATGTTCATTCGAGCAACAGGAAGCCCGTGTTTACACCGACAGTTCGATCCGGGCGACATTACAGCAGTGTCTAGGCATTCGACAAGCCATTTCATATAACACATCAATCTGCAATACAAAAACCGACGACACGCCGCTCTAAATTAGAGTATCGATTGTTTTTCGCAATTGCAAAGGTTATTGCTGTGTCGCGCAATGGTTTGGCGGTCTACAACGTACGCTAATGACTTGGTGTCTAGGACGGACTGTGTAGTAATAAACATTAGGAGCAAAAAATACGGTGCTGTGATCTTGTATTGACGTTTCATTCCTTCATCGCTGGAGCGTTACGGGCGCACTGTCGCTTGCGGCTGTTTAATTACCACTGTATATATAGGCTTTTGTGACACAGACACTACACTGCGCTCACCTGAGCCTCACTGGCGGGGGGATGTTGAAGGCTGGGAACAGTTTCGCGTTAGGACTCTCGAACAACATTTTGTTTGGTTCACCGCGCACGCATCGTGCCACGTTCGCGCGGTGTGGCGTTCAGCCGGACACTGCCGGCTGCTGCGCGGCCCTCGCCCCCCGCCCCGTGACGTCACGCAACGCCAGGCTTTTTCGCATCGCCCGATATTGCCACCCCTTTCTGATACTTGAAATTAGACAAGGATACAACGCCCTCTTCAGCTGGTTTTGTAGTAAGCCAGTTCAGCCCCCTCGTCGCGTAGGGCTTCGGCCGTATCGGGGAAACATTGGGTCATATTCACTCGGTATTTGTACGACATCTCTTGTTATATTAGTTTTTTGTAGCTTTCTAACATGTCGTGGTACTTGTTTGTTAATTGATAGTACATATCATGATAAAGCTATGTGCTTCTGCTATGAGCTTTACTTACCTATAGAGAACATCTCTATTCTCTACCTTTCTCGTCCATAACCTAAGACAATTTAAGATAGCGTAACTAAATCAATTGTAGAAAATGTAATTTTAAATAATATTTTCATATTAGTGAGCTTTTAACTATTGTCATATCTAGTCAATGACGATAATCAAAAAAGACTACAAACAATAAAAAAGACTCGGAAGAATCCATAATTGATTTAAAATTTTTAATGTTATGTCATCTATATTTTTATGTTCCATGACTGCACTTTTAAGTTATACATAAATTAAGTATAATCATATGGATTTTAGAAATTATAATAATAATGTGTAAAACAATATTTGTTCATTCTTTGTAGTTGCATGGTTACGCATTATGTAAATATTAACAACGTTTAAAATAAGAAACAAGGGGAAACAGGTAAAATTACAAGTTTATTGCAGTAATAGCACCGCCGCCGCTAACATTTTATTTTATGAACTTTTTACGTCTCCGATATTTCTGTTGTACGCCAAATGTTTCATTATCTACAGTTGCTTAGTAACCAAACACTTAATTTATTTATTTGACTATTTATCTGCCCTATACGAAATTATATATTTCTGTTGTTGAGATTTAACTTTACATTTCAAACTATGGTTTTATTTACCCTAAAACCGTGCACCCATTCAGAATGAAAGTTTGTCGACATCTAACAATTTTACTGAATAGGTATATACAATTATACAATTTAATGTAGGCACGTTATGAAATTTTTCGTAGAATACTAGCATTCCATAGAAATGTCCCGAATTTTTTGAAATAATTGTCACCCTAAACTTTGTTTGAAATTGTTAGGACTGTTCTTATAACTCAAAAAATCGCCATGAATGTTATATTTAAGACGAATTAATAAATTACACAGTTTCTATTTCTCCTAAAGGTTCTCTCAATTGCTGACGAATTCATATAATGATATAATTACGGTACCACTATTTCCTGCCGTTTATTAGACTAATTCTGAAAATAAGCGATAGTATATTAGATTTTTTTGAAAATACATTTATGTTTTATCAGTAAATCAACATTCACGAAATAATTTTTGACAGAATGTTTACACAACAGCAAAGCAGCAACATTTGACAGAACAGCAATATGATTATCTGACAAATTTATGTTTTTAAAATACAAACATTAACAAAATTTGTAAATGGTAGTTTTATAAACTCATATTTGCAAAACAATTTATTTAATAAAACGTTGCTATTAAACTGTTATAATTATTAATATAAAAAATACAAAAAAGGTTGTTTTTGTTAGTAAAAGAAAATCTTGCCTTATAAATAAATATAATCAGTGACAGCTTTTGGTAAGCAACGTCCAAATCCAATATGTATTTAGAAATATAATTGTTGACAAATGTTCATTTTCTATTAGTTTCATTCATTAATATACATTTAAAAGAAATTATTTAGAAAATGAAAATTTGTAGGAACTACTATCATAGTTTTTGCCATTACAACTTTTATTGTTAAATTTTGTATTAATCAATACAACAAATTAAATAAGTCTAAATATTACACCTATAAGCCCAAAGTAAGCACTGTGTGACTTTTTTATATTTTTTCGAGGGGAATTGCGTATAGAGCTTTTCCAGCTAGAACGCCACGCCAGGCTTATCCACTAACCCTTTTTTTTTTTTTTTTTTTTTTGTTCCCCTGAGGAAAATGCATTAAATTGCATACCCCGGCTGTGGCGAGCCGGGGTTATGTGGGGCTCTCCTCCCCAGAAGGGGGAGGCCTACCCACTAAAAACCTCAGGGATGGCCTTCCTCAGGCATGTAGGGAGCCCCTGGGAACACAAAGGCCACTTCCGGGAACCCCCAGCCTCCGCTCCCCTCTCTAGAGGGGAGCCCTCCTCGGGGGAAGCTACCACCTCCCCCGGTCCCCTCCACCGACGACGCCCCCCGGCCACGGAAGGGGCGTGGTCCATCCCGGGTCGCCGTAGCGGTCGCGACTTCCTTGCGCCCGCCGGCGACCCGCGGCGGCGCCGCAGCTGTGCTACCGAGCCCGGCGCCGCCTCCTTCGAGCGGGATCGGCCATCTCCCGACCCCGCTCGGCGGCCTCCTTCTGGAGCATTACTGCTTCACAGAAGGAGGCCACAGCCCTCCAACCTCCCTCGTCCGCCAGCATTGCCGCAATCAATGCCGGCGGAGACAGATCTCGCCCGATCTCTGCGACCAAGACTCGGCGCTCGGAGGCCCACGCGGGGCACTCCGCCAGCGTGTACTGGGCCGAGTCGAGGTCGGATGCGCAGTGGTGACAATGTGTCGATCCTCCCGTCCTATTCGACACAGATACTCACCGAAGCAGCCGTGCCCGGTGAGTATCTGAGTCTATCCACTAACCCTATGTTATGGAATCTAGATTAATGGATGAACATATTACAGCCATACATATATATAAGTATTGTGTTTAAAGAAATAAATTTTAACAACTATGACTGAGGCGCAAATGCTCGTCGTATTCATGACATAAGCACAAAACCTCAGAGATGGCGACACATTGAAACTGTCGCATATATCCCTCGGCCAAAGTAGTCGTACAAAATATAACATTTGCTCTAGACATCAAGAAACGACATGACCAGCGCGTGACAGTTTGATATAATACCATACCTACACCGGGTTGTGTCCGACTAACGACTGAACTGACGTGTGACTGCATAATCTTGTAAACAGAGGTTGTTACTTTTTCCAGACTATTACGGCAGAGTAGAAGATAGAAAACAATATAAAATAATTTTATGTTCTCGTAATATAATACATTTTTATTTAATTAGACGTAGTCTATTAAAATTAAAAAAAAAAAACAATAGAAGATAAATTTGTCTTTTGTAACTGCGTCTAATGCAGTGCAGTATCTTGGTCATGGTTTTAAACGTGTCTTTTACATAGTGTGCTTTATCCAATTCGCGTAACCAAGTTAGGTTAACCTAAGTTCGTGAACTTAATCGAAAATACAACTAATGCAGTTGAATTTTCGATTAAGTTCACGTATCAAGAACACGTATCAACATGACACATTGAAAATTATAACTTTATATTGGTTTAGAAAAAAACAGCGTATTTGTATTTCTGATTTTGCATTTTATTGAAAAGTGCTCAGGACTTAAAATTAAAGAACGCGAGGGAAAATAACTATATACAATTTAATAAATATTCAATTTAAGAAGTGAACTCTCTTGTGCAAATTTGCGTATGATTGAAACATGGGATGGGAGTATTTTGTCAACAAGTTTCAACCTCTCATGAAAGTTTCAGTTCTTTAATTATCACTAACTAGTGAAAGTCCAAATTTTTCTGGATGGACAAAGCGAGTTATGTAAAATATTGTAAACAATTTATATTTTTTTAATCAACGTAGGCCGTTGCAATCCCTTAATAACATCAAAACGCACGTATGGGCGTAGAAAGAGATTTTTTTAATGACCTATTTTTTTATTGCTAATTCAGAGGTCATTAAAAAAAAGCAGTAGATGACAGTTACAAGTTCACTTGGCAATTAGACCCCATCCTTGCTAGCGAACAAAGTTTGGTGCATTACTATCAGTCTGGCATCATCGCTAATGGGTGACTCTGTGGCTAAGTAGTCGCTATGCGGATCGAGATCAACAAAGAACGAACGACGATCGAACGAGATCAATACAGGTATGGACACTTGAGTTATACCCTATTTGGAAATTGGGTGTCTTCCAAACAAGAACGGCAAGCAAATACCTTTTGATTTTTCCTTAAAAATATCTTGTACTTTGCCTTGAAGTAGACATGTTTTTTGTTCTTTACTCAATCGTCATCGAATGCAGTCAACCAGAGGATTTCCTTTGCGCCAACAATGGGAGCATACTTTCTAGCGATTAGCAGGCAGCTGACCGCAGTTGACAATAGCTGAACTCTCGCCTGGCCATGTTACTTACATGCTAACAATAAAAAGTTTCCAAATTAGGTATTTTATTAAGAAAATTTGCATTTCAATTTCGCTAATGTATAGTTATGGTAAGCGGATATACGCGTATGTTATACTAGTCACGTCTATAAATGAATTATCATAAAAGTACATCGTTCATATCGTCGATAGAAGAAATTGTCGATAGATAGAATAATATTGTAAAAGGCATTGACAAAAACCGTCGACACTAGTCTTTAGAATCAATTCATAATTTAAGTGCCGCTTTTAGGTAAAGTTGATATTTCCTATAAGTAATAAACTTACTGAAAAACAGCGTATTTGCATCATCAAAAAGTCAATGACTTATACAAAAAACAGAAATAAAAACAAAGGAACTTCAATACGATTTCAACAAAGAGATTCCATACCAAGAAGCAAGAAACAGGTAACTTTTACCACAATGTTCACTATAGTCGTATAAAAATAGTGGAGGTTAGGAGGTTCGATATACATTTTGTAACAAATATACTTAAATCTAATATTCATGAACTAATTGAAATTAATTTTCTGTAAGTAATAATTTGCGCTGCCGTGGTGGATTGAAATGGAATATTTTAGGGAAAAGATAAGCTTTATAATATAAAGAAGACAAGCCGAATATATATAATATTTAACATATATATATTTAACAATTATATATGTACACCATATGGAAAAAACGGCCACGTTATTCTCTTATTTTCATACAAACAATGGTATTCCATCCACCCAACAACGCACCGGGTGATAATGCTACAGGCGGGTGGACTACCAGTCTGAGAGGACAGTTCTAGACGCTCTTCAACTTCGTCATACTCGAAGGCAAAACGCCTAAAGCATAACACAGGACATGATAGAACTGTTAATCAAAAAGGGGTATAGAACCAAGTTGAAGAACTACAGACAAATCACGCTTCAGACTCATGTTTAAAAGCTGTTATGATTTGCAGGCCACATTGATCACATGATGGCCACTGAAGTAGAACAGTCTTTAAGTGGCAGGCAGATGCCGGCCACCCACACCAAGTCGTCTGCCTATCTCCCATTGAATAAAGTGAACCTACGACAATAAATATTTATCGTGTGCTTCTATTGGATGCTATTTTTGAATCGCTTAAGCGTTTTCAAAGTGGCCAAGAAGTCTTTGAAGATGATTAACAACCACCATGCCTTTCCACAACTGGATGACAATAGAAAGTAATTTAGTAATTAATTTCGCCCTGACCTTCGGTTATGTATTAAGTCGTAATTCATGAAACTATAGGAACTGATAAATTATCCATTAGGTATAAATAAAACATTTACATAGAAAACAACACCAATTATGGAAGAACAAGACGGTTTGCAACATAGACAATGCATCGACTCATTCCACTTTGTTAGTTTCTAGCATTTCAGTATTAGACCGGACGGTCTAACGTAAGTCTAAGATCTTGGATCTTGCTCCGTGCTACATTTATCTATTTTCTAAGGTGAAGATGCGGAACACGTAGCGTGACATTCGTACGTACAAATTGTGATGTATGACACTTGTATGAATGATGATAAATCTATGTACGCGCATGATGAGCTTATAAACTCAATCCGTATCCATATACCGAGCGGTGATGCACACGTGGGTATAGTGATCACGTTGCTTACTATACAGCGTTTCTTTCCTTGTTAGATGCCAGACTCGGGACGCACGCAGACGCATGCATCGCTTGTCGCTATACGTGCACATCTTGCATTTATTTACAAACAATTTAAAAGTACATTTTTCTTTCAATTATGTATATTGAAAAGAAAAACGTTTCAAATATGTCGTAAATAATGATTATTTCTACAGTAGCAGTCATAATGAGTCCCGAAATAACAGCTGCAAGTTACAAAATCGTTCGTTTCGAAAACGAGACAAAGTTGGAAGTATTTAAAACTAAAGGTAAGTATTTGAAAGAGCTTCTGGGTGGACATCAGAACTCGAACATGAGACCCGAGTTCTCTACATTATGATATTCACCTGTTATATGATTTTATCTTCTACTAGCGGACCCGACAGACTTCGTCCTGTCAAAAAGATTTGTAAAGTGGCTGTTTTTTGTACCTACTTATTTTATAGTCAGGGCAAAAAATTCTCCTGTACAGAACCGTCACTCTGATGATAGGGCGTTGTGAATAAAAAATTATTAATTGCAAAAAAGGTGCATATGAACTATTACATTTTGTGACTTACTCAATTTTGGAACGTTACATTAAATCTTCCAAAGATGTATTCTGTACTCCAACGCACACACGTACACTGTTTTGATAGATATGATTGAATTTCAACTTTATATAGCGTTAATAAAGCGCAAATTGACTCATTGATGTTAGGAACATACCTACATTGCTTAAACAACAGTGAGTGCTTGCAATATAAACTTTATACAATAACAATAAAGCTCAAATTGACTGTACGTTTTAGTTAGAAAACATTTGTATGGGAGAAAGGGCTGTTTTTAGTGTTTTTCCGATAATTATTCGATTTTTTCTCAAAAATCATCCTTGAACTTCATCGAACATTTCAAAAAAGAATTGGCCAAATTGGTCCAGGCGTTGTTGAGTTATGCGCTTACCAACACATTTTGTGATTCATTTTTATATATAAGATTATAAATATTACGGAAACAAAGTCTCTTTGCGCCAGCAGAAGATTCCTGGCATAATTATAGATATTTTTCATTATTATATCTATAAAAAATTATCTTATATCATTTTGTCAAAACTTTCAAAGTACCTATTGAAATTACTTGCGTGACATAATGCGATTTTCTTACATCGCAATTTTTCATGACAATCTACATGATATTTGGTGTGTATCCATTAGGAATGAAGATTCAATAGAAAAAATATTCGCGCTAATCAATTGTATTTTTTGTTGTTTTTTTTTGCTATACAAACTAAATACATTGTTTCTTGATCCAAATAACGAAAATCTTATGTCAGCGTATAGGTAAGATGTACCTATATATGCAAATGTTTGTGACGTCACTTCATTAATGATCTATTGAGCGCTATTACGTCTACAGGCTATACGTAGCTATAGCTTGTAATTATCACCCAATACAAATTAACGTTTGATAACAATAACTTTATTGGGTCGAGTTGAGTTACCTATGATAAAGCATCATCAAAGTAATAAATTAATTGATTAATGTTGCTATTTCTCACAAACACATAACGTACTAATTAATGACGTAAGCCATTGTGTATAAACACACTCTCAACACTTGTTTCACATCCCGTCAAACATATCGCATCAAATATAATAATTAAAATGATAATACTTTTCACAAACGCATAATGACTATAGTATTTAATAACTGACAAACACGCTGTATACATTTCACACACGCCTGTTACTAGTGAAAAATAAACACAACGTGAATATGAGTTTAGGCCAAAACTCAAATTTTAATAAAATCATAGCTCAATCATAGCTCATAGTGCTGCGATAATTGGGTTCTTTATATCTTTATATCTGTTGCAGTATGATCATGTCTTTATTTTTAATACAGCCTTACAAAAAAGTCTAATTATGTGACACGATATCTCAACACATAGGAAGTTAATCCTTCAATCTAATCCATAAGTTTCTATGCGGATCACGGACCATTTAATATATATATATATATATATATATTAAATGTCATACATTCATGGCTTTCAGTAGAGATTTTAGTAGACGTTCTATATCTATAATTTCACTTTTAATACTAGTCCTTAAAAATGGAAAATGAAAAATGAATCAAAATGAAAAACCCCCAGCCTCCGCTCCCCTGCTAAAATACCTCCCCCGATCTCCGCCACCGACGACGCCGGCGACCTGCGGAGGCGCTGCAGCTGTGCTACCGAGCCCAGCGCCGCCTCCTTCACGCGGGATCGGCCATCTCCCGACCCCGCTCGGCGGCCTCCTTCTGGAGCATCACTGCTTCACAGAAAGAGGCCACAGCCCTCACAGATACTCACCGAAGCAGCCGGGCCCGGTGAGTATCGGAGTCAATCGGTAGGTGACCTCCTCCTTCCCGTGGAGTACCACCGCGTCACCAACCCGGATCCGGCAGCTGGGTGGTTCCCGGCGCCTCGGAAGGCCGTGGAACCATCGCGCCTCGATTATGTAAGGCGCTATTTCTAAAACCATCCGGCGGATCGCCCGCACGACACATGCCACCCCAAGCTCGACAAGCCTGAGCCCCGGCCCGAAGTCGGCCCCATACGTCACGACGAGTGTCGAATAAATGAAATTAATTCTTCTTTATACTTTCTTCACCTATAATTTCTAAATATATGTCTCTCTCTCGCAAAACTGCAAAAGGGCAGGACCCCTTTGTGCAATACTTGCTCAAAGTTCGTGTACAATCTTTTTACAGTAAGGTTTTCACGTGCCAGCCAATAAATTAGTCATAAAATCTTTATTAATACGGTGCATCAAATTTATATTCAAACTGACGAATCCTTTTTTCCACGTACTTCAATATATTTGAATGTTCAGATTGGTGGCTCCATCTAGTGGCGAGTAGCAAAATACCTTGTGTAGCTGCTTTTTGGCTTAGTTGGGCTCCTGAAGGTAATATAGGTAAATAACTAAAAGTAGTTGAGCTATGAATTTTGAGTATATTTCATTAGAAATATTTAAGTAATGCAGTTTGGGACTCAGGAGAGTACGTATGATAATTTTAAAACCAGCAACATTCCTTCGAAGTCTGAGAAAAAGAACTACACCATTTCCTATTTAATTTGATATGGCGATAGTTTCAAGAACCAGAAATATATGAAACAATTCGTATTGTTAAGTTCCCCGTGTGATTGTTGACCATATAGTTTAAGTTTAAATTCATGTTCTGCACTGTTTCTCGCGCCTGATGTCACCACTGTGGCTATGTTTGCTGCTTATACTGATCTGCCTACATTTTTGGTATCATGCAACAGGTAAATATTGTTACGCCGGTGGCTTAGTACAACTTCAAAAGTGATTTTCTGTGACTTAGAAACGTTTTCAGCAGGCTGAAACGTCGTTTCAGGCCGTTTCAGAAGTAGCTCTTTCACATACTAAAAAATCTAAATTACACCCAAGTTACAGTAGTTTTCAGGCGCCTGAAACATGTTTTCAGTACGTTTCAGCTACCCTCTATCCAATGCCGCCTGAAAACCCGTTTTCAGGCGTTTTCAGGACCCCTTATGAGCCATTAAGCCTACTTCAGTAAAAGGACATAAATTTCAATAGGAGTGAAAGAGATAGCAATAGAAGAAAGAGACAGAGATAGTTAGAGCATTCGAGAAGTATTAGAATGAGAAAACATCATTAGAAAGAGATAGACAAACACAGAATATTCGAGAAAGATAGTACGGGAATATTCGAGTATTGTGTATCGAGAATATTCGAGTATCGAGACAGTTATACTCGAAACGTCTCGAACGCGCGACGTATTGGACTACACATTCGAGTGTGTCCGCGAATGTTCTGGCAAGAGTGGCAAGTATCTTAGGGGACTATATAAGGCTGTGTCCGGCCGCCGGGAAGCATTATTGTTTTGCGATACAGTGCGAAAACATCTAAGTGATATTGGAGAACTAAGAAGCGACTTTCAGTGCTTTCAGTGAAGTTAGTGTACTAATTAATAAAAGTTCAGTGTTTTGGTAGACCGCCGTTTGATTTACCGACCCCAGCTCGTAACAATATCAAAAGAACAAAAGAAAACACATGTTTTCTTTTGTTATATTTGTAGGTATCGTTATGTGGTCCAAAATAAATGTGTATCTTTCTTTCAGTTCTTACTAAGGAACAACACAATGAAGTCGCGGGCAGATTGCTAGTTACTATAATAAAAGCCTTTTGACCTTACTAACGTTTAACCTTACAGCGTCAGAACTCTCAGAATGCTGTGTTTTCTTGTGTCTTATTTATTTGCCGTAGCGTGCTCGTACATGGTCCTTACAGCGGAGCCCGCTACACGCAAAGCCGCTACATACCGACATATGTACGCTACGAGACATACGTTACGTAACAAGCGGCCAGCATCCAGTAGAAATTATTTTGCCCCGCCTGCTACGAAACATAATGGAGATATTTCACAAGCATTCGACTTTTATTTTAAACTGAAATTAAAATTACTTTGTGTCTGTTTTTTATTAATTTAAACTCTTAGGAACTTCATATTCTCTGCCTGGTTTCCAGCTTATTCGCAATGACCGTAGCAGCTCTCCCCACGGCGGTGTAGCCATGTATCTGCTCATGTATCGAGCTCACTTCCGTTTTCTATCCTAAGTAGGTCTCCTCAGCCGCCACCCATAAACACTGCAGAGCATCTATTTATTGAAGTTTGTTTATCTCACAGTAAAGTCCTTCTAGGTGTTTATTATAGTCCTTCTTGTGAAATTGATTATTTTGCATCATTTGAAGAGCTGCTGGAGGAGTATTCCTCTGTGTATAATCACAGGATAATCATGGGCGACTTCAATACCTGTTTGCTCAAGAAAAATACGCGTAGTAAACGACTTCAGTCCCTAGTTGATTCATGCAACATGCACATACTTCCTCTCAAACCGACAACAACTTTCCTAACTGCCATCCTTCACTTCTTGACCTCATAATGGTGTCCTCTCTTGAGCATGTCGTTCAACATGGCCAGTTTGCTGCTAATCAATTTTCGCACCATGACCTCATCTATCTCACCTACCGCATACGCCCTCCAAAACTAAGACCTTCAACTTTAATGTTGCGTAATTTTAGTAATTTGGACTTAGATCAGTTGCGCAACGAGGCCAAATGTATCAATTGGATGGAAATAAGTCTACTCGATTCTGTAGATGAACAGGTTGCACTTTTCAGCTCATTACTAACAGCCCTTTATGATAGTCATGCCCCTGTACGTCCTGTTCGCATCAAGCACGCTCCTGCACCCTGGCTCACTGATGGTGTTCGTGAACTTATGGATGAAAAGTTGCGATCAAAGACTCGATACAAAAGGAATCCAACTGAAACAAATCGCGAGCGCTATAAAAAACACGGAATCGCTGTAATACAATGATTAGAGACATCCAAAAACGCCACATACACAAGTCTGTTGAAAATGGTAGCCCTGCCGAGATTTGGCGTTTAAATAAGCTTGGAGTTGGTAAGGCTAAAGACAAGACAATTAACACTAATATCGATTTAAATGCTGTAAATGCACACTTCGCTTCATCGAAATCTATAGATCCTAACATAAAAAACAATACGCTTTTTAATCTTTCTTCACAACCAAAATATTCTTTCCATCCTTTTCGTTTTACTCAATTCACGGTGTGTGGTGTTAAGAAGTGTGTGCTTGCTATTGCCTCCAATGCTAGTGGCAGTGATTGTATCAGTCGTAGTATGATCGTTCCCTTAATTGACATCCTTGTACCTGTCATCACTGACATCCTCAACAAATCCATTTCCAGTAGCGTATTTCCTTCAACCTGGAAGGAAGCATATGTAACTCCCATACCTAAAACTTCCAATCCCAGTACCTTTACTGAACTTCGACCTATTTCCATATTACCTTTCCTATCTAAAGTCCTAGAAAAGCTTGTACACGGGCAACTAGTAAATTTCCTACATAGTAACAATCTTTTAAATCCCTACCAGTCTGGTTTCCGCCCCGGTCATAGTACGACTACAGCACTTGTTAAAATCAGTGACGACATTCGCCTTGGCATGGAGAACGGCGAGCTAACAGTGTTAACTTTGCTGGATTTCAGTAATGCGTTTAGCACTGTTGATTTTGACATACTTCTAGCAACTTTACGCTCTCTTAATATATCTCCGCCGGTTGTTGAGTGGCTTCAAAGTTACCTGTACGGGCGTCGGCAGCGCGTACGCATTAATGACGACTTTTCGTTATGGTGTGATATAACTGCTGGCGTACCGCAGGGTTGCGTTTTATCTCCTCTTCTGTTCTCTGTTTTTATCAATTCTATTACTCTTCCCTTAGTTTCATCCTATCATTTGTATGCAGACGATCTCCAGATTTATACACAGGCGTCAATTAATGACCTGGCTAAAGCAATCAGCACAACAAATTCCGATTTGAAGCATATTTCGGACTGGAGCAGAAGTCATGGTTTGCTTGTTAATCCAAAGAAAACGCAATGTATCATAATTGGCAGTCCTTGGTACATATCCAGAATCAATTACAGTTCCTTACCGGTCATTTATTTTGATGATTCGATTATTAATATAAGTACAGAGGTGAGAAAATTTGGGCGTTTATTTCGACAGCTCCCTTTCATGGCACAAACAAGTGTCAGAGGTCAGCAGGAGAGTGTTTGGTGCATACAGCTCCCTTAAACGCCTTAAAAATTTGCTTCCTATTAAAACAAAAATTTTACTAGCCCAGTCCCTTCTTCTTCCAATATTGGACTATTCCGATACGTGTTACCCTGATTTGTCCGTTCCCCAGTTATACAAATTGGAGCGTTTGCAGAACCTGTGTATACGGTTCATCTTTGGGCTACGCAAGTTCGACCATATTTCTTATTATCGCTCCAAACTTGAATGGCTACCAATAACCCGTCGGAGAGACTGTCATATCCTTTCCTTTCTCCATTCTCTGCTTACTAATCCAAATGCCCCGGAGTACCTCAAATCCCGTTTCGTTCTCCACTCCTCAACTTTAAATAGAACCCTTCGTTCCTCGAATGATCTATCTCTTGTTCTCCCACTACACTCTTCAATATTCTACGACAAATCATTTACGGTTAAAGCCGTCAGGCTCTGGAATTCCCTTCCAGAAATAATAAGGCGTGCAAACTCGCATGACTCTTTCAAGCGAGCGATCAAAACACATTTCTTGCAGCTGGAAAATTAGTATTCTCCATTACTGTTTGTAGTGTTTTAGTACATGTATTTTATGTAGTATATGAATATATATTAGTTTTTATGTAGTATATGTATTTTACATCATTTTATAAATATATATTTAATATTTGTATCTCCCGTCAATCAAGTTTTTTATGTTAACTTTCCTTTACTTTTAGGTTGCCTGGAAGAGATTGCCGCTTTGGCAATAAGGCCGCCTTTTGTACTATAGTAATTTAGATAGTATGTATAATACATGTGTAAATGTGTTTTTTTATTACAATAAAGTTATCATTCATTCATTCATTCATTAGGAACCTTGATTTAGTTTAGGGAAGCCAAGAACGATTCTAGTGAACTCCTAGTTCAACAACGTTCAACAACTCATAGATGTCCCGATAACTGCTTCAACCCATTAATCTGTTAATTAATGAAAATAAAATTACACTTGAGGAAATAACGTATAAGTGACCATTAAAAAATGGTAACTCATAAGAATAAAACATATCTTTTTACTACTACTACGAGGACACTGGGTTGGTGTAAGATTTGTGTCGTGTTTTCATTTCATAAAGGTTATTTTTTGCCTTACATTGTCTATATAATTATAATCTTTTTCTTTTATTAAGATGTATTTTTTTTAATTTTGTTATTTAATAGTCTAATATATTATACTAGTCAAGACCTTTCATTTGAGATTTATATTGAAGGAGTTGTGAAAATAAAAATGGTTCTGCCATTTTGTTGGCGGACATATTGGTTTTTCATAGAGAAATCTATGGCATACATTAAGCCTTAGTAGACATTGATAACTGGTTCAATTAATTTGTACTGAATTCAAGCAGTATTTTATAGACATGCCTAATAACTGGTGCTTTAGTCGGTTATTTTGGCACTAGGATGATACGAACCATAATAAATGTCAGGAAAGAGATCAGAGGGCCTAGACAAGAGCTCCGCGATCTTAGCACCTCATGTGCGGAATTTCGATTGACCAATTATACCATCTGAAAGGTCAGAAATTGGTCATAAAAGGTCAGTTGGTCTCATTAATTGGTCAGCATCAGAATTTTTTTTATTAAGGATTAAAGTTTTTCAAGGTCAATTAATAATTTTAGCACCTCATTCGCGGAAAAAATAAAAAACTCCACCTATGCGCGATCGGGAAACATTCGCTGATAATTGGTCAGCTAATATAAATAGTTGGTCAGTTTAATTTAATATTAAAAAAAATTAAAAAAGTTGTCTCTGTCGTAACGCGCATGCTTTGAGCCGGATGATTCTATCAGGGCAGTGAGTACTTACGCACAGCTCTTTACTATAAACCAGGCAGAGTAGGGGAAATATTTTTTTTATAATTTTTCTTTGATATGTACTACTATCAAATATATATACATATTATATATATATATATATATATATATATATATATAATAGTGGAGAAAGAGATAGGATATTTTTTAAAATTACGTGAAGGTCAAAGTACATGCATGGGATAGTTAACTAGTTTATTTTATAATAATTTCCTATAAACATGAATTTTTTAAATTAAAAAAAGTTTATTTATATAAAAAATTAACATAAAAATTAATTTCTACAATATATTTATCATAATTTAAGTTTTTCAACCCTAGCTTTATACTTATACTTTAATATGCTACTTAAACTATTTCTTCTATTACTCTTCTGTTCTTTTTCTTTTTATCGGTTGATTTCTCACAGCTGTATCTCTCCTAATGAAAATCGCAGCAGTCGGGGTAATTGTGGGATCATGTGTGATTCGCACTTCTTTAGTTGATAAATCATTAACAAAAATATCCTATCTCTTTCTCCACTATTATATATATATATATATTATATATATATATATATTATATATATATATATATATATATATATATATATAATATGTATATATATTTGATAGTAGTACATATCAAAGAAAAATTATAAAAAAAATATTTCCCCTACTCTGCCTGGTTTACCCTGCCCGTGCCCTGATAGAATCATCCGGCTCAAAGCATGCGCGTTACGACAGAGACAACTTTTTTAATTTTTTTTAATATTAAATTAAACTGACCAACTATTTATATTAGCTGACCAATTATCAGCGAATGTTTCCCGATCGCGCATAGGTGGAGTTTTTTATTTTTTCCGCGAATGAGGTGCTAAAATTATTAATTGACCTTGAAAAACTTTATCCTTAATAAAAAAATTTCTAATGCTGACCAATTAATGAGACCAACTGACCTTTTATGACCAATTTCTGACCTTTCAGATGGTATAATTGGTCAATCGAAATTCCGCACATGAGGTGCTAAGATCGCGGAGCTCTAGACAAGATACCTTTCGATAATCGTAATCGCATCGCTAACATAAAAAATGTATGGTATTGGCATAACCACTCGAAAAGTCGAGCGATCGGTTATGTCAATACCATACATATTTTATATTAGCGATGAGATTACGAAAATAGAAAGGCATCTTGTCTAGACACTCTGTAAGGTATGTTAGTAATAGGAACACCAAACACATTTACTACTGAGCCTGTAAGAGGTTAAACTGAAGGAAACTGGATACCAAAGACCGGTAAAGTAAATATCTATGCCTCACAAGTATATCATTAAATTCATAGGTAGAATTTACAAGGATGAAAATGGATAAGGTTTTATGGATTAATAAGAGGGGGCAACACAAAGGATCCTAACGGGTCGAAGTGCTAAGACTGTATAGAAACCACATCCTACACCCAAGTTATGATTAGGTACATTCTCCGCCTTACCGTTTTCTGTCGCAAAGCAGCAACGTTGGCTCGACTGTGCTCTAGTTTGAAATTCAAGTTATGGCACTTGGATGGTATCGTGCTGGATTCTGGACCCCTGGCTAGTGAATTTATTCCAATAATAAAGAAAAGATGTTTGGAAAAATGGGAATATCATTTTGGGGAGACCCTGGTCAGAGGCGTTGGAGTTTGGTATGGTACAATCCAGGATAAACCTACATGGAATCCTTGGTTTGACAGTGACTCATCAAACCTTACTAGAAAGCTTTTAGTTTCTGCTTTCCGATTACGGTCTGGGCATGTTCCAACGAACAAGTTTTATCATCTTGTTGGTGTGAAAACCTCACCTTTGTGCGATAGCCAGCTGTGTTCCAGGATCGATGATATTTATCACGTGTTGTTGGAATGTGCCCGAAACTCTGAGCTAAGAGAAAGACTCCTCGTGGGAATGGATTTGGCTAATGGCAGTGTAAATTGTTTGCTGACGGAACCATTGTCCAGCTTAGCCAAAAAATTATATATGTTTGTTTGCTTGTCCTTTGAGGAGGCAAACTAATATTTGTGTATATAACAATTGTGTATGTGTAAAGTTTGTATGTTATGTAAATATGTGATTATTCCTATGAGGCTGACATGTTCACCCAGTGTTCAAAGCCTCGTTAAAAATTAAGAAATAAAAAAAAAAAAAAAAGTTATGGCACTGAAATAAATAGGGTGCCACGACATTACATGTTATCACAACGGTTGGCAACGAACATATGGTTCTTCTAGCGGTTGCAAATTTGCTACAATGCTTAAAAGAACCAAATGTTGCTATACGCGACTGGATTCACTCCCGACTTGCCATGCGAGACATGCGAGCAGACTGCTCGCATGTCAATATGGATTTATAAAAAAAAAATGTTTGTATGATGACACAAGAGACACATCAAATATCAGAGGTCAGATTTCAAACTTCGGTGATAAATATAGATGAAATAAAATTTCTTATTAACACAGAATATTTATTGAAGTTAGACGTAAAGCCTTATTTTAAAGTACTATTCAATATCCACATAGCAACTACTTCTACGTATTCAACTAAAGCCCGGCAGCTGGGAGTATGCGTTTCTGACAGGTGCAGTCAGTTCCTTACGTACATGGAATAATAATAAACCATGGTTCTTTTCATCATATCATCCGAAACATGTTTCTAAAAAAAGAATTTTATACTGAGAATACCAACAAACTAACACGCTCTATAGAAATACATTTTAGTCTGATACGTAATTATGATGTACATATAATGTTTATGTATGTACGCAGTGTACGGAGAAAAAGCACACAAATTTAAGATCTTTTTGTTTGTTAGCGATTCCCTTTTGGATTTCGCTACAAACGAGATTTTTGCTCAGTTTTCATTTTTCTAATGGATGGTATTGCCTTGAGGACTCTGCCGTTTTAACATGGATCGTGAAACTACAATGGGTAGGTGTAGTTTATTTATTTATTTTATTATTTTAAACTACTTTGCCAGTTGATATCTGCAAAAATCTTAGATCAAGTTGCGAAGCGAGAACTCAACATACCTACACCTTGTTCATTGCCATCCCAAATAAATATTTACATAGTGTAATAGATATATTGGGATTTATTAATGTAAGCATCCTGTCACGCAATTTTAGCCCTTAATAGTTTGTTAGTAGAACACACAGAAGTATTAGCTACAAGTATGGATAATTTTTATTAATATAATTTAAAGTAACCAACAACGTGTATTTAGAGAACAGAAACAAAGCAGATCACAAATCGTAACGTAGATAAACACACACAACGATACGTAACGTCTTACATTTGTATTACGAAAATTTAGAAGCGACACAACTGTCTCAAGGTTACCATTATTCAATTTAATTATTTAATAACATGACTGTAGATTTGTAGATTGAAAACTAGCGTTCTACTGATATAATATGAGCCCAAAGGTCTTAACAAATAACTTGACAAGTACATCTACCTACGGTACATCGTAAACAAGTAGATACCTTTGTATCAATGCGCAAAACAATTTGTATAATACCTACTGTAGAGTTCATAAGAACACATTATGTACTATTTTATAGACTTGTGGCGTATAATATATAGCTACATATATAATATTTTTGTTATTTATTATGTTAGTTATATATAATATAATAATGCTATTGAAATAATGTTTGTTTGTATTAAACACGTAATTATAATTTGTTTCCAATAAACAGACTATCTGCCGCAGCCTCCGCCGCCGCACTTGGACCTTTTGGGCGGCCTGTACGTGGATGTCGATGCGCCTCCACTCAGCGGCAGGTACCCTGAATACGTCGGAATTTGTCAACATTTTTTTATGAAATATGTAATGTATAGTACATTACTGCAGCGGCCAGCAATAGAGGCATTGACGGACGAACGTGTACATGTGGGCCGAGGCGAAGCCGAGCCACACATACGTATGTAAGTCCATCAATGCCTAGTTGTGGCCAAGGCTTGTATAGTACTTTTCTTAAATAATGCGCGGAAATTAAAACTAAAAAAAATTACTTAATTTAATTATTAATTAGAGAAAAATTACTTTTCAAACTCAATGACCAACAATGAATAAAATTTTTCATGCGCCAAAGGATTCGTTTGTTTTTTTTTTTTCAGTATAAAACAGGTCTTTTGCAAGCCAGTTCGATATTAAAATAAAACTCTGATAAGTTGCCTCCTTGGTTTGCCAAGGCTCATTTTTCCGCTTACTTATTTGTGTATAAGAACAAAAATTGATTCTGTTCGCGAATTTTTGTTCAAAAATAACATACCAATAATACCACAACCACGTATTCTCCAAATTTAGCTCATGTAAAGAAGACTACGTTAAGATTGTGGAAATAAAGATGGCATTGAGAATGGTACGGAACAAGATTAAAAACAAAAAAAATTTTTGAAGTTCTTCGAAGATTTGAAAAGCATTGGTACAAGTGTAGCCGAAACTATACATGAATAGTATTGTTTTTTGAAAAATCACAAAACTCGCGATACTTTAAACAGGCTATGTATAGTTACTATATCCTGTGATTACGTGCAATAAAGATATTCGCAAACTGTCTAATTTCTTTAATTTTTTTGGTCAAATGGAAACTCAATGTAGCAATAAATAACTTTAATATACAACAAGGAAACAGAATAGCCATGAGGAAGTCTTGCAATTTAGGTTCAAGACAAGTAAAGCTGTTTCCTGAACCTGTACGCAGTAAGCGGCAAGCTCATATCGAATATTATTATATAGTTTAATACCACGCGCCTTTATTAGGTACGGTCCTTTATAATGATCCAAGAAAGCGTGGAAGCGTGAAATGAAGGCGTGGAAGTCATTTAAGTGAATTTAATGAAAGTGTGCAGTGAGAGTATCATATAAACTCTATCTGCACAATGAGAAATGCAGCTAAAGACTATGCCTAGTTCGATGCACAGGATCTATTGTCATTGCAGGTCAGAATGTTTTTTGGGGTAGCGAGTATCGGGCTATGGAAGAGACCTGGGTCACCTGCCTTCTCAAATATTAATAATATATTATCTCATTATGAATTCATTATCTCACCGTCATCTCCGGTGCCCAGCCGCTGGCCATCGGATGAAGATGCGCCATATTTCTTCAGTCGATCCACAGTTTCTTGTCGTTTACGCTCTTCACGCTAAAAAAAAAACAATCACAATCTTATTAAATATTACGCTTATAGTTCAGATTATATATTTATTAGATTATATATACATATTTATTGTGATATATTTAACAAATTTTTGTATCTGTATTTAATTCTAAATTTGCGTAACATTTTTGATATTATATGAGATATTTATCAAAATATGTTAGATATCTGGATACAGATAACTGTAGAACATGAATCTGGCCCATAATTTACTAATTTTATTCTGTAGCCTGATTATCTATTCTTCAAAGGTGATGGTCAAAGTTTGTATGGAAGGTGGGCCTGAGCAATGTGCAGCGAAGAAACTTTACCAGAGAAGAGTATAAATTATTGTAGATCATCTGGCTAAAGATAGATTAGATTTTAAATATCTCCCGTTTTTTTTTTGTAATTAATAATTTAAATTATTTAATAGTAGCAAGTTGATGGAATCTTTTTTTTTTAAGTCAATGGCTTTGGGTAATGTCTTTTAATTAATTATTATGTACTTTAATAACTTTCACGTGCTATTAAAGATTACAATATCATTAGAAATTTATTATTGTGCTAAGTATTTTTATTTATTGCCTTCTATCACTTTGAACTATGTTTTATATTTCTCGTCATTAAATATTTATCTACTTTACGCTTTGTTCACGTAAACAAATAGATCGCCCGACTTACCTGCAATAAATTATCTAAATAAACGATTTTTTCTATTCGAATAACTTGGTTGTATGATTTAGTATCCTTTGCCTTTAGTACATAAGACGGTTTATCAACAAAAATGGTAGACGGCTTTTCTACCGATTTGTATTTATTGCTACGGATTTTTTTTCTTGATGTTTGAACTTTTTACCCTGGCTTTGTTTTTGGACCTCAATACTTCTCCTTTCCCTGTTGACCTTCGCTCCGCATATTGGACATCCGATTTGCCGAAGATTTGAATGTGATCTCCGTTTTTCGTCAATGTAAGTTTTTCGGTAGTTTACTATTGACTTTAGTAAATTCATACCTAATATTATATTTTTAACTTAACATAATATCTATAAAACAATTCTTAAAGTGTTACGATGTTTATGAACAATATTTTTTCTATTTTTAATAATCATGGCTGCATGTGTAAATTGTCACATACTTCTACATTCTAGAACACAATCACACCAATACTTGGTAACTGATCTAAGTTCTGAACTTGTTTCTATTGTTGAAGAATGGTGTCAACTTGAAGTAAGTTACTTAATACCTACTCTTGCGAATCATCAAAATAATAAGAGGCAGGTAATACATAATGAAACTGTTATTTTAGGTCTCTCACGATGCTCGATTATGCCAGGAATGTTTCAATCTAATGATAAGGGAAAATGCCAATCGTACTTCAGATTTCAATTACCAACTAAGACGAGAAGTTGGTCATATTCATGTTTACATAGAGTGTGAGATTTCTCTCATTCTCCGTTCTGGGCGGCATCACAGACTGCTCCCACAGAGCTTAGAACGAGATTACATAGAAAGTATTATCTTTCCAAGACAGGTATTTAATATTGTATTTCTTTAAGCTTACACTTTTCTATAGCTGCTTATAAGATGTTGAAATAATAATTTGTTTTTTATTTTAGGTTACTGCTGAATCTTGGGCTTGCCATAATTGTTTTGTGCGAGCTCATCGGAATAATTTAGTGCAACCTGATGAGCCCATGTTAGATAATGTGCTCCTTATACCTCAACAAGCTGAGGTTTCTTCAGATCCAACCAGTTCAAGTTCCAATTCTTGGGCTGGTCTTGGAGTACCAAACCCTCAACCTGCTCAAGATATTCAATTGATAAATTATAGACGGACATTTGATACATCAATGTTTTGTGCCCGACTGTAACGAAGTGGACCGTCATAGAGTACCAAAATATTTAAAAAGAACAATTTAAAAAAATAACGAATAGCTTTTTATTACTGATAATTGTCGTATTTGTTCTACACATTTTGTTATATATAACTGGGAAACCCTGAATGACTATGAACAATTTATTAATATTTTTAATGCAAACCATATTAACATCTAGTATGTCAGTATGTTAGAATTACTGTCAAGTGCTCCCACTAAATCAATGCCAGATTTTAAGAATATATTAAACTGTGACAACAAACTATGCCATTATTGGACAGGCTAGACGATAGTCAATTTTATGGCTTTATTTAACAGTGTCCCTGAATTGGAAGCAGTTTGCAAAAAGGCAAAAACTGCTTTAGGGCTGTATTTGGTCAAATTAAGAATAGGTGAACCAATGACTAGACTTGCTAGTTTATTAACTATATTATAGTTAATAAACTAGCAAGAGAATACTAGTTAATAATTATATATATAATTATTAACTAGTATTCTCAGTAAGGCTGCTGTGATTAACTACATAAAAAAAGTTTGAATATGTTTAACAAACTATTATGTACCTGTTCATTTAGGGATAAATCACATTACAAGAGATGATCACAATAGAAGAAATCTTCTGATACCCAAGGGTTTGTTTGGTACAAGTGAACATAGTCCTATTGTAATTTGTGATGGTACTTATATTTATGTTCAGAAATCATCGAATTTCTTCTTCCAAAAAGAAACATGGAGCCTACATAAATACCAAAACCTGGTAAAGCCTTTTCTTATGGTTTCTACGGATGGACACATCATAATATAAGTGTTTGGTCCTTATGCTGCAACTGAAACATTCGAATATAATGAGATCTTTATTTAACGATCCAGAGTCGCAAATGCGTAGATATTTTAGGGAAAATGATGTGTTCATCCTAGATCGTGGATTTAGAGACTCAATAGGACTATTGACGTCATTGGGTTATACTGTGCATAAGCCAGAGAGCTTAGAGCCAGGAGAAACACAATTATCAACATTTATAGAAAGCAAATAAATCGAGGTGTGCAGGTGGGTGGTTGAAGTTATACGAGGGGTGATCAAAAAGTAATGATAAACGGATATTTCTAAATATAATAAAATTCTGAAAAAATATTTGTTCAACCCCCTGGTCCTGCACAAGTTCCCGGACAAAAAATGGTATAAACAGGACGTCATTTTTAAAAGTTACATTCATTTGAATACGAGCAGTCGGAGTGATAACATCAAAATGAAGAAACAAGAAGTACGAAGCGTCATCAAATACTTTTGCTTGAAAAAAATGTCCACCAAAGACATTCATACAGACTTGGTGGAAACATTAGGGGACTCTGCGCCTCCATATTCTACAACTGCACGCTGGTGCAAGGAGTTTAAGATGGGAAGAACGGAACACGGAAGACGAACACCGCGAAGGCCGCCCATCCTGTTCCCTCACTGAGGAAAACGTCAAAAAAGTTTGAAGATCTGGTTTCGGCAGACCGAAGAGTGACCATTTAGCTGAGAACACAGGCATCTCATTTGGTAGCATTCAAAGGATCTTAACTACCGAGATGAACATGAGAAAGGTCTCCGCGCGTTGGGTCCCGAGAATGTTAACCGACGAACAAAAGAAAAAACGACTTGACATTTCAAGGACCAATCTTGAAATGTTCCAGGCTGATCAAGAAAATTTTTTGGTTCGATTTGTGACTATGGATGAAACGTGGATTCATCATTTTGATCCCGAAACAAAACAACAGTCAATGACATGGAAAAGGCCATCCTCACCGACACCAAAGAAATTCAAAGTTTCAAGCTCTGCTGGCAAGGTTATGGCATCTCTTTTCTGGGATGCTGAGGGAATAATTATGGTTGAATACCTTGATAAGGGAGCTACAATAACAGGCTCTTACTATGCTGAACAAATTAAAAGATTGCGAGAGGCCATCAAGGAAAAAAGCCGGGATAAACTGCGCGCAAAAGTGCTGTTTCATCAAGACAATGCACCTGCACACAAAGCTGAAGTTGCAATGGCTGCCATTCAAGAAGCCGGCTTCCAGCTGGTGGAGCACCCACCCTATTCTCCAGATCTAGCCCCCAGCGACTTTTATTTGTTTCCTCGGCTCAAGGAACACCTCCGGGGCAAGAAATTTGAAGATAATGACGCAGTGATGGCCGCTGTAGAGGCATTTTGGGAGAGTCAAGATAATGAATTTTTTTTTAAAGGTATTGTTGGTTTAGAAAAGAGATGGACTAAGTGTATCGAACTGTTAGGAGATTATGTAGAAAAAATAAATTTAATTTTTAAGTATATAGTTATTTTAATATACCTATTCTCATTACTTTTGGATCACCCCTCGTAAATGGTCGGTTCAAGCGGGATTTTAAATTATTTAGGAGTAAATATTTCAATATTTATTCAAAGAATTCAATGCCAGATTTCAGAATTGGAATTGCTGCAGCGCTCGTAAATAATTTTCATTCCATCATAACTGATCATCCGAATGGGCAATTGATGTTAGACCGCGCCTTAAGCAAGATTGAGGTTTCCAATATATTATCAGATACAATTTTTAATTTAAGGTTGAATAGAGACCGCACCAATTTTGTACCCATAGATACAGAGCTCCCTCATTTGCATGTGTTTCCTGTAATGGGTATGGATGATTTGGTTTTATTTAGTCTAGGTACATATCAGATCAAATTAGCCAGATCTTATTATGGGGAACATATGCGTAAGCTCACGGTATACCAGAAGTAAAAAATATTACACTTATATCTTATTGAATTTGAATGCTTCACCATTCATTGGCGTCAAAAAATTGAACAATATTATTGTTCCTGCATAGTCGAAAAAAGAACAGTAGGGTGCTGTGCACGTGTTGTAATATTGGTTGGGCATGGTACCAAGAACATATACCACCTGCCAGCTTTTTAGATGGTATTTTGCTCAGAAATATAGAAGAAGAATAAACCATTGTTACTATTTTCCTTTTTTATTTTGCCCAGTCCTATCTGATGAATGAATATTAATGTAATAATCATATTAATGATAAGAAAACCAAGTATTTTTAATATAAAGAGACATCATATGCATTTAGACTTGATACTTTTGATTTCACAGTTCTACTACGACTTTTTCATGTTATTGGTTTGTTATTAGTCAAATATTGGCTAGCAGGCATTTTATTTGCAAACTAGATATATATGGCCGAGCTCACACAGCTGGGTACTGCTTATTTTATTCGAAAACAATATTGGCTGCCAAGCATTTTATACTGTAAAAGAGAATATCGAGCCTATTAGCTGCGTAAAACTAATTAAGTTCTAAACAGTTTTCTTTATTTCATCATCATTCAACTTTTTTTTTTGTTCGGCTGAGGAAAATGCATTGAATTGCATACCTCGGCTGCGGAGAGCCGGTGGTTATGTGGGGCTCTCCTCCCCAGAAGGGTAGGCCTCCCCTTCTGAAAACCTCAGCGATGGCCATCCTCAGGCGTTGTAGGGGGCCCTCAGGATCGAGTGTCGCATCTGAGGACCCCCGACCTTAGCTCCCCTGGGTATCATCATTCAACCTAAAAGCGCGCCAGCTCTTGCTGCCTTTATTCGTCTCATATTGATTTATAAATGATTAAAAATTTGATGGCATGAACGAATGCATTTTAATATAATTAATTTGCGAAAGACATGCTGTCAAAGTCGTATTGACAGCGAACGAGTGTCATCATTGGTCACAGACTATGTGCATTCAGGGTGGTCAGTAACACAACATGTCTAGAACTTCATGAATTTATAATTACTAAATTACATTTCTTTTGTTAACTATATAACCATTTTTCAATAAGATTTAAATAAATTATCATTTTATATACTTAATTAAACCATTTTGGGGGATTTAAAAAAAATATAATAAATTGTAAATTGATGAACATAAAATTACCTAACTGTTGATATATCTTACGTCTCTGCACATGATTGAGGCCCACTTTTTGTCCATGTCCTTTTATTGAAACTGACAGATAGTGCATTAGTTACATTGCTATCTTATGAAAATAATTGTGATATCCAATCATATCTGGTCAGTAACCCACACTTCGTGAATTAAAAAAGCGCCCTTTAAAATAAGACCGTAATGTAGCACAACTTGAAAATAAATATTGGGATTATTGAACTGAATCGAATTATATCTTGTAGCAACCTTTTTTTTTTTTTTTGTTCCCCTGAGGAAAATGCATTAAATTGCATACCCCGGCTGTGGCGAGCCGGGGTTATGTGGGGCTCTCCTCCCCAGAAGGGGGAGGCCTACCCACTAAAAACCTCAGGGATGGCCTTCCTCAGGCATGTAGGGAGCCCCCGGGAACACAAAGGCCACTTCCAGGAACCCCCAGCCTCCGCTCCCCTTTCTTGAGGGGAGCCCTCCTCGAGGGAAGCTACCACCTCCCCGGTCCCCTCCACCGACGACGCCCCCCGGCCACGGAAGGGGCGTGGTCCATCCCGGGTCGCCGTAGCGGTCGCGACTTCCTCGCGCCCGCCGGCGACCGCGGCGGCGCCGCAGCTGTGCTACCGAGCCCGGCGCCGCCTCCTTCGAGCGGGATCGGCCATCTCCCGACCCCGCTCGGCGGCCTCCTTCTGGAGCATTACTGCTTCACAGAAGGAGGCCACAGCCCTCCAACCTCCCTCGTCCGCCAGCATTGCCGCAATCAATGCCGGCGGAGACAGATCTCGCCGATCTCTGCGACCAAGACTCGGCGCTCGGAGGCCCATGCGGGGCACTCCGCCAGCGTGTGCTGGGCCGAGTCGAGGTCGGATGCGCAGTGGTGACAATGTGTCGATCCCTCCCGTCCTATTCGACACAGATACTCACCGAAGCAGCCGTGCCCGGTGAGTATCTGAGTCAATCGGTAGGTGACCTCCTCCTCCCGTTGAGCCAAGCTTCGAGGTGCGGGAGTACGGCACCGACGGCCGCTGGCGCGCGCAGATCCGTAATTCGAGCTGCGCACGCCAGGCCGCCACAATCCGTCGGTGCCACTCCCGCTTAGGCACTTCGTGCGCGGGTTCCAGGGCGCTCCCCCCATCGCCCCCCGGTCAACACGCCGCGACGCATACGTCGCCGCGTACATGTCGGCCAGGATGTCGAATGGGGGGGAGCGTCCCAGAACTGTCGCCGCCTCGTACGAGATTGTACGGTAGCCTCGTACGATCCGTATGGCCATTATCCGCTGCAGGCTCCGTAGTAGAGCTCTGCAGCGGGGGGACCTCGCGCAGTCTTGCGACCACACGGGAGCCCCATACATGGCCACGGATCGCACGACGCCCTCGTACAGGCGGCGGACTCCATCCCTCGGTCCCCCGAGATTGGGCAGCAGGCGATGCAATGCGCCCGCCACCCTTTTGGCTCGGGGGACCAACCGCACGAAATGCTCCTCGAAGCTCCAGCGGCGGTCCAGG
Organism: Scirpophaga incertulas; assembly: GCA_036419045.1. Lineage (NCBI taxonomy): Eukaryota > Metazoa > Arthropoda > Insecta > Lepidoptera > Crambidae > Scirpophaga > Scirpophaga incertulas. The sequence continues at coordinate 8,369,700 of CM071636.1, forward strand.
GTGAGGCCCAGGTACTTTATGTACGGCCCCACCGGGACCACCGCGTCACCCACCCGGATCCGGCAACTGGGTGGTTCCCGGCGCCTCGGAAGGCCGTGGAACCATAGCGCCTCGGTTTTGTGAGGCGCTATTTGTAAACCCAGCTGGCGGATCGCCCGCACGACAACATGCCACCCCAAGCTCGGCAAGCCTGAGCACCGGCCCGAAGTCGGCCCCAGTCGTCACGACGAGAGTGTCGTCAGCGTAGCAGACGACACTCACGCCGCGAGGAAGGCTGGTGCGAAGGACCGCGTCGTATGCGAGGTTCCATAGCAGGGGTCCCAACACCGACCCCTGCGGAACGCCGCATTCGACCCTCCTCGACGTTTCCATCCCGTCCCGTCCCATCACGCCGCGATCGTCCTGTCGCGCAGATAGTCTCCGACCACGGCCCGCAGGTAGGGAGGCAGCTCGTGGTATACGAGCGCCTCCCTAATGGCCTGCCAGGGGAGGGTACCGAAGGCGTTGACGATGTCTAACGACACCGCCAACGCCACCCCCCCGATCGGACTGCGGACTCCGACAGGGAACGAACACGCTGGACAGCGTCCAGCGTTGATCGTCCCCGCCGGAATCCAAATTGGCAGTCCGATAGGTCGGGACCGCGCGCGCGACAGGTGCTCGCTGATACGAGCGGAGATAACCCTCTCGAAGAGCTTCCCCGCCTCGTTCAGCAAGCAGATCGGACGAAACGAAGATGGAACGTCGCCGGTCCTTCCCTCCTTCCTGAGGAGCACCAACCTGGCCGACTTCCAGTCGACGGGAAACACGCCCTCGCGGAGACAGCTCGTGAAGAGCTGCCTCACCGTGCTCCCGAACGCCCTGAGCGCCAGCGCTAGCACCTTTCCCGGGACCCCGTCCGGTCCCGGGGCAGTGTTGCGCGCAGAGAGCCGCGAAACGGCCCCGGCGAGCTCGCTCTCCGTCACCCGGAGGTCGTCCGACCAAGGATCTTGTAGCAACCTACCTCCTTCTGCAGCTCAATAGCTCGCTGAGAGGCTTCTAGCAGGTCTTTTTGCTGCTTCTCTCGTGCACGCTGTATGGCCTCCATTCTGGCGAGCACACGGTCTGGATCTACAATCATACATCAGATTATGATCGGAGTTTACCAAGAAATGTAGGGTCTGTAAAGAGTAACCTGTTACTCTTTTAAGGATATTATGGAGTAATTGCCGTATGACTGTGATGCTCTGGACTGCAGGAGACTAAAGTTAAAGGGAATAAGATACCCAAAACCGGTAGGCTACATGACAATTACGCGATGAGCTTTGAAGTATTTTCGTATCGTATGGAGAGATTGTGCTTGTTTGAACGAGAATGTTCTTGTAAAATACTAAGATATTGCAAGTATTTCAGGGCTGTGAGCTTGAAGACATACTTGGAAGGAGAACCCTAGTGTTAAAGCTTGGTCGCGTAAATACGTACCATCCCTAATGTCGGATTTATTCTACTATATTCCTCTAGATGAATTAACCAGAGTGAATAAAGTAAAATTTGTAGTATCCTCTTTTAACATCAGACTCATAGTAGTATATGTTTACATGAAGTTACCGGAGAGACTTTAGGAGGTAAGGAGGACTAGCCCGTGGGCGTGTGGCGGTAGAATCGCGAAAGCGCACCCCGCCACACACCCCGATATGGGCTGGAAGGACACCGCGGGGTTTTTAGTGGGTAGGCCGGTACTCTATCGGAGAGCCCCACTCACGGCCGCGCCTAGCCAGCGCGGTGACAAGGTGCATAAGGTGCATTTTCCCCTCGCAAAAAAAAGGAGGTAAGGGGGTACTAGTGTTCTGTTTGGTACCATTCCTACCATACTTATGTCTCCAGCAGAACAGCAGTGCTTCTTTTGGCTGTTTGGGTTTGAAGGGTAAAGCCCGTCAAAAAATTACTGGATATTGTATAGTAGTAGATATGTATATATTATATCCACTTCATATACACACATTACACATACAGACTTTACATATTGATCTCGAGGCAGCTCTTATGTTGCTCATAATAGATGCAGTTTTCAAAAAACGTTAAAAAGTGCAAATGTAAAGTTTCATATGTTGCTACAAAATGTAAAATTCTAGCCAAGGTTATGGGTGGCATAAAGTTAAAGCGTACTTATACTTTCACAAATCAATATACATATTAGCTATTAAATGAAATATTAATACCTTTATGATATTCAGCATCCTCTCGAACTTCCTTCCATCGGTTAAACGTGGGCTGTGCCTTGTGAATGGCATATGCCAGTGCCACTCCCGCACCCACTAGATACCATCCATAAGTTGCCAAAAACTCTAGCACTGCAATGTATATTATATATAGAGTAATGTATAAACCTTTTTCATTGTTGACAAGGAAACAAATGAAATTGATGCATAATATTTATAATTTCAATCAGTGTTTGTTGCGTAGGTTACGAGTGCATTGGCACCCTACCCCATATAAATTTTATATAATCCAAACACAATTAGTATGAGACCCCCAAGAAATGCCGATGTCGCAACACTCCATGTAAATGTCACAATGAGGAGCCACACAGGTGTCTTTGAGCTCCAATCCCGGTGGTGAACAGACAGAGCAACCGTTGATCACTAGTAATAAGCCTTATTATAGTTCTATATTGTAATTTCATTAATAAAAGTTAATAATTAATAACATGTAGTTTTTAAAAACACCTGTTGACAGCCCAAAATCGTAATTCGTAACTAAATATTTTTGGTAAATAATCACTATAATAACTATATTTATTTTTAAAATATTAAGTTGCACAACATACATTTACAGTTACACAAAACGCTAATCTAACAAAGGATAATGACTAAGTATGTTCTAATTATGAGTGTCTGCCCCATGTCAAATGATTAACATAGTTAGGCAATATCACTATTGATTATTCAATGTATATTATAATTTATGTAATGCAGCATGTTATCAAAAAACAACAAAAGTTCAAAAATCTTAACACAGTCCAGTTTTAAAAACAAGTATCTAAAATCAGAAGGTAAAACTATATTTTACAGCAGTTATTAAATAGAAAGTATTACCAAAGGCAAACATGGTCCAAACGCAGATGCAGATTGAATTAGTAGTGCTCATACTTTGATCACAAATTAAACTTTAATGTTATCTGTCTTGTCAGCCTCACCATTGTAAAAGATTTTGTAACTTAAATTAATATTAAGTAATTCATATAAATAAATGAATGTGAAGATAAGTTACATTAGACCATTACATTTTATCTATTTAGGACAGAAAAAATTTTTGCATTCTTTGTTCAATTATTGTTTTATTTATTAATTTAAATAAAATAATGACAGGCTATCATGTTTTTCATTCATGATCTAGATCACTGCATGGCCTCTTGATCAGATGAAGCTTTAAGAACCACGAGGACACCTTTAACCGAGTTTAGTTGCTAAGAGTCAGATAAAAGTAAGATTGATTTAATTGATTCAAACTGTCATCTATTTTCAATTGGTTGGCAGAGTTGAATTGCTAACCTGTAATGAGCAAGCAGAGTTGGCAACAGCCTAAACACCAAACTTTTTCAATTGCCTTAGTAGTAATGTATATCTGTTTGTGTTGCTAATATTACAAGTGATTTATCACAGTACTAAACTTTTTTAGGCCTATTTAATTCTGACCTTTAAAACATAATTTGTGAGTTTTCTAAGTAAGCATCATCAGAGGTCTAGCACTCCTAAATAGAAATTAAAAAAAACAGCAAAAACATGTGTATCACAAATTACTTTATTATGCTTAGATCCTATCATTTTATATCTACAGGATATATGTACATATAAGTTTTATCTAAGGAAGTTGCATTAAACACTTGATAGTAAAATATCATGTGTGTTATTATCACATTTATAAAAAAAAAACGAAGTGATTACTAAATCCGGAAATAAGGACTACTAATTTGAAATAAGTATTGTTGCAGATTCTGCATCATAATTTAACATGTATATATGACTATAAATATTACATTACTATCTAAAATATTACAAAAATTTAAGGTTGAACTTACCAAAAGTAACAGGATTGATCATAGTGTAAGAAGTTTCGTCATATACTGGCTCCATGAAACTTATATGTATTCAAAACAACTTTAATTGTTAGCCCACCTACACAAATTATTAATAATTAATGTATTTACCTGAAAAATTAAGAATCAATCGGTATAATAACCCCAGCCTAAAAATAAGAGACTTAAATATAATAATTCCAACAAGTAATATTAATATGTAGACAAATATTTTTTATATATTTTCTAGAACAAAAAATATTTCTAATTTTTGGTTTCTGACGTGTATATATATGTGATTCAGCAATTTGACATTGACAGCATACTAATCTGTGATTGACAGTGATGTTGCATTTACCATAGAGTAACTTATACATATAGCATTTACATTACTCCTGTGGTCCTAATTGAATACACTACTCACTTAGCCTCACATTGAATGTAAATTATGTGTAATTATAAAATTTGCGGGATAAAGTTACCATATAAACGAATTTTCTTTTTTTTATTACAATCGATACAAACGTTGGGGGACGTATAGAAAGATTATTTAATAGTTAAGAGAAAAATATGAAATAGTTAATTTTAGGGAACACCTCGATTTTAAACTCTCGACTTGTAAACATTTTTTTTTATTTTTAACAATATTTCGAAGCATATATGTGTAAATTATAATAAGTTGATGTAATTTGCAAATGCAAGTGCTACCTATAAGTGGGGTTAAAAATACATGCTACATTGTCCTTGGAAAAATCACTCAATGAATATGATAATATTAGCACATATTTAATGAATACTCTATCCAAGATACCTAGAGAGAAAACACATAAAAAAACTATGTCTCGCCAAAAAATGTTTGGGAAATTTACAAATTAATATTTCAATTATATCCGGATAATACCAACTAAAAATACCAGCCTACTAGTGCACTGTCAGTAGTGTCAGTGGTGTAAGTACACTCTAAAAGTAGTTTCGAATCATCGTTATCACGTTGAGAGCAGCCAACCTTATGATGATAAGTCAATAATTAGTAAAAGATCGTCTATGTCTTACCTAACATCAATACTAATATCCCTTAAGCCTCTAATTAAAAACAGGTCCTCTCTCATGACATCAAGTGATTCTACATTAATTGTAGTCAAACTTGCACTGTTGGATAATCGGAACCCTATGAAATTGTCATAAATTTTACGGTGCATTCAGGCCAACTAAGTGAGGGATTTATACACGCTATATACCTTTTAAGTTGAAGTGTTTGCCACCTCAATAGCTGTTAGCTATTATGTGAGTAAGAAAATAAAGATTGTGTACATATTTTTAGCATTTTATATGAATTTGTATGCTCTCAAGATAAATAAAACAGGAACAATGTAGACATTACAAATTTAAAACCTTCAATAACTAAATCTAGAGATTCGGGAAATATAATATAGGGCCAGCCTACAGTTACACTTGAATAAAAGATATAAGTGTATTGCAAAATAGTTTTATTATTCCATTTGTTAACACATTGAATTTCGTAGAGTATATACAAATTGTTCAATCCATTCCTCAATAATAGTCAACAACTTACAAATATCTAATCTATATTCTATATTTTTACAATAAATTGTACATAGAATTGTTTATTATACAGACTTGTTACGAACGAGTTACCATAGACACGACATCTCTACCTTGAGCTATTACAATTATATATGAACACATTTTGCATATGCACCTTCCAAACTAGACTGATTATGTAACTATTAATTATTAACTATCGACAAAACACTAGTAAGTAGTTGTAGTGAAACGTGTATTAGTCAGTATTGCGGTATACAGTTATTATATTACAGAACATTTTAATTTTCTAGTGTTTTGTTTAAGTTGGCAATTTGAAATTTTCTTATGTATTCCGAATACCGCTAATATATATCGATAATACACAATATATATCGAAAACAGTTACAAAGTAGCAAACATAAATCTATAAAAGATACGCCTGGTTTTGAAATTGCTTAACAAAATTAAAGAATTTAACCACTATAATAAACAAAATTACAATTGTTTCAATTGCATTGAGAATGGGAATACGCATGATATTTTACGTATTAATTTGATAGTTACTTTTTTATATATTTAGTGCCTCAATATTCAGCGCTAAAAATATTTTAAGAGTATGATTATTAGATTTAAAGTTGTTGGCGTCGTTTGTGGGGGTCGAAGTACGCGTGAAACAACAAACAGAACAAGGCGAGCCAAGTATAGCAGAGGTTTGATTAAGATACAATAAAGAACTGTTGGAATTGCAAAGTATTGTGCTGTGAATGCTCTGTCATCACTGATCACATTCGTTCGCAGCGAGAAGTACGAGCCTACCCTATGTTAGGGCGCTTGGACCTTAGTCCTAACCTAACCATGTTGGCCAAGCGTGAATAGGTCAACTTCACATACATTTAAATTTCTTTGCAGGTATATGCAAATTGACTCACGATGCTTTCTTCACCGTAAGTCTCGAATATAATATGAACATATCAAATTTGCCGAATTATGTATGTGCGAAGACCAAACCGCCACCGATGTTCTAAATGGTGTTCTACTCACATCCTGCATATTTTATAATGTCAATTAAAACCGCCATTTTGATTACAACAAACCAATATTTTCGTTGTTTACAACGACGTTACAACAATATTTTTTTTATCTATGTACCAAATTTCCGTTTTAATTAAATCGATCAAAGTACATACATGATCGTAACAGTTACTTGACAGCAATAAGAATAGTTAACAACAGTTACATAATCAACCTACTGGTAATAAATAGCTCGACACAAATAAAAAAAAAACTATTTCTATATAATAATTTCACTCATGGTAACATTTGTGTGAATTTTGTTTCATGGTCAACATGAATATTTTTTTCAGTTCTATTTACAGTTGTTATTATTAAAGTACTAGTAACCATGTTAAATATTCGTCGCGCTATGTCCGTTTGACAGAAAATACCTACAAATAGAAGACAAAATCAACGTTGCGTATTCCTTCGTCTATTCTTTCAAAACTGAACCGATTTAAATACTTTGTTCAATAAGAAATGAATAAAATCTTCAGCAGTGTCCAGATGTTTAGATTTTTTAAATGGTCAATTGAAATTTATTTTTATCCCACCACCTCGGAAAGTGTAATTTTGCGCTTGAAATCTGGCTGGAAAATTCTATTTTATTCTTGAAGCGGCAAAGTAGATTTGAATTTAGAACATCATATAATGAGTACTCAATTATTTGTAATTTCAAAAGTCATTTAACCTATTTAATGTAACCTCTATGGTCCAAATTTATGATTAGAACTTTTTTAAATTGTGAAAAAAATTAAATTTGGAACCTTCTTGGTTTCTTTGTTTTATTTGCGTGCTTCGCGCCATTCTATTTTCACGTTTTATTGCTTAATATAATTTGTCATTATAAATTGTTTTCTTTTTCATTTTGTCATTTCCTCGCTGAGGTGGGATGAAAAGTTAGTATTGCACTCGAGTGGAAGATTTTTCACCTTGTGCTCGTTTGTTTCCCTCGCTGACGCTCAGGATTCTTAATTTAGAATCCTTCGCTTGCTCGGTCATTCCAAATCGAGCAGTTAAAAAGGACTTTCCACTCTTGTATAATAATACTATCTGAAGTCTCAAGTCGAAAAGTCTGTCTTACTATGTAGGTTTAATTATTTTAGTAAGTGATTTCTTAAAATAAAAAGAAGGGGACATGATATTAAAAGCTACCGATTTTTACATATATATATATATATATATATATATTATATATATATATATATATATTGCCCAAAAAAAGCACGGTTCTTAAAAAAAAATAATGGCGCCCTCGTAAACTTTTTGTTTTAGTTCGCACTGCACACGTTACAAACACAACACATTAATCATATTTACTGAAACTTACTGATACGATTTTTATTATAATATCTACTTTTTAAAAAAGTGATAAGCAATAAACTTCCACCCTCGTGATGAACACATTTTTTTGCAATAGTAGAATCGCAATCTGGGGTAGACTAGCTTTATTTATTCATTGACTTTATTGTAGGTGCTTTGAGCGTATATTAAGTCTTTTGACCCATTTAAGTACCTGTTGTACGCAATCAATAATCTTACATAAAATGAGTAAGTATGGTATGCACAATTATTCAAATAGTTTGTGCATTTAATTTATTGTATTTTAATGACTAAAATGCAGTCAAGCTTAAATTATTGCATTAAGGAGTACTTCATCAATGTAACAATCTCATAAATTTAAAAAGTACATACATCAATTGGTCCTTAGTTCGTTCTTTTATGTCAAACTAATATTATAAATGTTTCATTGGTGTAACAAAAATCTTTTCGTTGTTTAAATAATTAATTACAGAATAAATAATAAATGCTTCACAAGTCTAGTAACACTTTTCATCAGGTGATTATTATTATTTAGATATTTATTATTATTTTATTGCCAAAGTGAAACTGAATTTGTTACCTGTTCATACTATCGAGAAAGTCTTGTAATTCTTAAGTCTTATGAGGGCGCCACTTTTTTCACTCAACATTGCAGAACTGCCTTTTTTTGCACGCAGAAAACTTTAGTTTACAGAAACGTCTTTTCATGACTTTCACTCTGTATATAATTAGTACAAGACATGAGCATAACATAATGTTATGCTCAAGTCATTAATGTTATCTTCCGAAGGGCCAATTATTAATGAAAGATGGATTATTTTTTTCTTGCTACAAAATATTACCTAATAAAATGATACTGTACAGACTGCGTCAGAGGGAATTATGTTACACACATGCTCCCAAAAATCACAGTTATTTCTCTAATCTCTGTCGAGAATCTCTGCCGACATGTTTGATAATCGGCTGATTGTGCTGTACAGTGATAACAAAAAAAAAATATCTAAGTACATGATTTGACCACAATTTCCCCTATCAATCCCGAGAGGAATCGATATTAAAAAACCTTATACACTAAAAATTAAATTAGCTATTAACTCTCACTTTACTTATAACTAATATTGACTATTTATCACAAAAATCAACATACACAGACACAAAGTACAAAGAAATTATAAATAAAACAAACAAAATTATATTACATCTTGACTTCTGGAAAAATACTCAAGACACAAGTTTCTTATTCAATTATAACATGAAATGAACGATAGTAATAATTATTTCAGTATAAATAGTAAATAAATTTGTAATGCATAATTATAGATTGACATTGTGAAAAAATTGTAGACATTTATTTTCTAATAAATAAAAATAAGTTTTTTGTTCCTTTATAACATTATTTTTTATTACACTAATAATTAACAAGAGAATAACATTAAATATTAGTCGCCATATTGTATTTTTATTAATGTTTAATCAAAAATACGGTCGCACAAAAACCCAGTCATGTTCATAACTTGGCAACTATACAAAACTAATATTATAAAGAAGCAAAGTTTGTGTGTTTGTATATTTGTTAAATTGTAAAGGTTAATCTCGGGATCTACTGAACCGATTTTAATCATTCTTTCACCAATAGGAAGCCACATTATTGCTGAGTGTCATAGGTTATATAAAAAACCGAGAAATAAAAAGGCTTTTACGTGGTAGTTCGTTTTGCAAAGTGAATCGGAGAAAAAACGGGCTTCGGGTTTAATTCGATTCGCGTTCGTGCTTGCTTCGTGGATTATTAATATTAAGCACAACGAAGTGGGCACGGGTCAGCTAGTACAAAATAAATCTCAAAATATAAGTAACACACACGTCTTTGAAATATTATAATGATTCAAAACAAATCATATGATTTTCAACTGCAAACAAATGTTAATTTTTTTTTTTATTTTATTTAAATATAAAATATAATTCTAAAATACAATTTGATGTTTGCCATGCATTATAAACCATATTTGGTTTAAAAATGTTTAACGATACGAAATAAAAAAAAAAAAGAAGTGAGTTTGAGTTTTTTGACACAATTCATCCAACATAGTATGTCCCATTTTTGGAACTTGCAAAATTATTGGCGATTGATTTGCGGTTGTATTCTGGCCATTCATTCATTACAACAAAGAATCAGTCTTATCATTATTATGTACAATCAATTATATACACATATTAATTATAAATATTATGAAACATTTACAAATATTCAGTCCATTTCAATCAAATTGGTACCTAAATGAAGAAATCCTTCATGTGCAATTTAAATAATTGTTTAAGCACATATTTTATTATATTAATTTAAGATTCATACATATAATATAATTTTGTTGTATTTTTATTCCTTGTGTGTACTTACATGTCCTGTTAATTTTTAGTTAACCAATTTAAATGAATGTTCAAAAAATTTTTGCTCGGACACGAAAAAGAGATCGGATAACATCAAAATCAACATACACAAATGGTGTAAATAGACCCTTATCAAAGCTACATCAATGCATAGGGTACATGCAAAGAAATTACCAAAATAAATCTTTTATCTTTTTATATAAAAAATAACTTTTATAGATTTACAACTTTGATAGTTATTGATTACGAAGATTACTTATATTATTATTTTTTATAAATAGCCGTCGTAATTATGGAAAGAATACGAGGCTTGTCATATGTATCTGTGTATATTGATTTTGATATTTATCAAATCGAGTCGAATTTTATTATCTACAAATTTATCTAATTTCAGTTATATTTAAGATTTTAAAGAATTGCAATAAACAGGACACACATGTATAACTATTTATTCTATGTAGAAAATCTATATTTTGTCTAGGTACTATCATTTCGTAATGTAACACAATAACGTAGCGACACCAATATTCTGAATATCTTCACCTCGGGGTAGGCAGCGGCTCAGCTGTGCCCCGGGCACTGCAGATGTCCATGAGCGATGGTTACCACTTACCATCAGGTGGGCCATCTGCTCGTCTGCCACCGTATGGTATAAAAAAAAAATCTACACATAGTTTAGAAAGACCATTTCTCAATGAGTAACCTGTACTACAATGAAAACAGTACAGTTGAGACGTGCCTATGAACATTAGGCAAAGATATGAATGAATAACTTTGTGTTAATAAAGTAAATATCTTTTTTTTTGTCGACATGTACTGCACAAAGTATAGTTCAATTAAATGTGAACAATATTAACATGGTATATAATTGCCAGCGTTATTTCTAAAACGGTCAAATTATCTTAACTAAAGTACCTTTAGTACCTTTCATTGATAAAAACTAAAGCAACAATCTGGCACATGAAAGTTGGCTTTAAAAAACTCGGCTAATTAAAAGAAAAAACTAATAATGTGGCATCACTACGGCGTTGAAATAAATTGTCTTGATACTATACAAAAAATTGAAAAACATTATGTCTAGGTTTATTTTCTCATGTAAATACATATATTAATAAAAAAATAATAATTTTTACAGTCATTATATTTTATTGCTCATATATTATACTTTTAATATTTATTCATAATCAGAGTTAATATACATCAAATACAAAAAAATATATTTCTCACACCAATTAGCCTAGCCCAAAGAAAGCCCTGAATGAAGGCTTGTGTTATGGGATCTAGGGTAACGGATAGACATACATATATAATATATATATTTGATAGAGACATATATTAACAACCATGACTAAGGTACAAATATGCTCGCATTCGTCACACAAACATGTGCACCTACCGGGATTCGAACCCGGGACCCTAGAGATGGCGACACCTTGAAACTGGTGTATTAACCATTCAACCACGGAATTTGTCTTGATGTCAAAAGTGTATATGTCTATGTTGAATGAACATTATTTTACTTGGGATAATAAGTCGGGATTCGGTAAGCCAATTTTAAAGGTTTTTCAAATTACCAAATTACCGAATAAATCAGAAAGAATCATTGCATAAGAATAAAGTTTCAAATAAATCTAAAGCTCAACTTTCGTGTGTCAACTTTGGAAGTATAGTAAAAAAGTATCAATTTACAGTAAATGTTACACTACGAAATAATTGAGTAGCCAGGTCTGAGATAAATCCAGGTGAAGCTTTTATCTACATCCTTATCGAAACCATTAAGGTGAACTAATTGTTACCGTTTTTATTACGGACAAAAGTGCTACAATTGTGTAGAAATTAATTTCATTTTTTGATTCGGAATTAAGCAATGATAAGACTGAAGACAGAAGCGATTTCATCTAGATTTCATGGTCATAAATAACTGTTTATGTGTAATGGTGTAATTTATATTATAATGGCGATAAACTTAAGTAAATAGCCAGGCTGATGCAAGACATCCTATCACTATTTACAATTATTATTACATAATAAACACACAGCCTGGCGATGCCGATTTCATTCTCGGAATAGGCCCCTCGCTTTCGGGGTCAGCTTTCGTACACGACCTCGGGACGATATAGACAGGGGGGTCGATTCTCCTACGGTAGCAAAGAGTTTTATTAAGATTAAATGCCACTGATAAAAAATAAAATTCAATTGAAGTATGTTAATATTATCCAGAAAATTGTCTGATAATATTTAAAAAAAATTAAATGTCATCAAGATTAATAATGTAACTCTGGGATATGGCTGTATGGGTTATCGTTCTCACTGCCTGACCAACAAAAAAGTACTCACCATTGCGTAGAACTGGAGGGATGGTTCTGGAGTGACCGTTCAAATAGTCATGGTCTGAATGAAGTGCAGCACGCTAGAGCAATACACACCAATTTTGAATTATGTTCAAAGTACATATGAAAATGAACATTAAACCAAACAGACAAAATATAGTACATTACTGCAGCGGCCAGCAATAGAGGCATTGATGGACGAACGTGTACATGTGGGCCGAGGTGAAGCCAAGGCCAAGGCTTGTATAGTACTTTTCTCAAATAACGCGCGGAAATTAAAACTAAGTAGTACAAAGCAGAACTTTTATTTGAAAAACAGGTTATTTTTTGCAAGCCAGTTCGATATTTAAATAAAACTCGGACAATTTGCCTCTTTGGTTTGCCATTTTTCGGAGCAACAAATCGTTCTATTTTTAAAATACACGATAGATATGAATTTACATGTATATTTATTTGGCCGCTAAAACACGACAGATATGGATTTTCATACATTTTTTGCCGGCCGCTGCTCGTATGTATTTGGCCAGTACAGCAATTTCGATTTATCTTTAAGAAGGTTGTCAAAATAATGCTCAAATCTCCAAGCATGTTTGAGAAAAAGACTTATTTTTATCACAAAACATTAATAAGTTTGAGGAAGGTAGAACTATAAAGTATGTAAATATTGTTCCTTTGGCACTATGGCTTTATTCTAATTCTGCACAAGAGACCTAGTTTTCGATGTCCGCCCAGAAAAAGAACTCGTTTATTTGTTTGGGTTCTATCTGTTATTTATACATAAATTTACATTTCAATTGTTGACGTTCTTATTAAGCAGAAATTACATTTTAAATAGTGTGTTTTCAGATAATACTCAAATAATATTTAGTACCTGTTCGGTTTTAAGATGTATTAATTAATAAAAATATAATTATTGTTGTTGCTTAAAAATTCTACTTGTATACAAATATTTATAATTTTGAGTCAATATTTTCAATTAGTAATTCAAAAATATGTAATTTTATTTGTTTTATTTAAATATTTTGGCTAAATATGGTTTATGTTTTTACATAAGAGAAACGGAAAGACCTGTTCAGTCATGGCACTATGACTATATGCTGCGTATGCATATAGTCATTGTGCGGTCGCTGTGCGAGTACTGTATGAGTCGCTTGATTAAACAAATAAATATGTGAATCTACAATTGTTGACACGCATCCATTCTATTTAAATTACAATCCATTCTATATAATTTAGTCTTTACTTTCTTACCGACCTCAGTGACACTTTGTATTTGTTACCACTACATCGTAGTGGTAACAAATATCGGATATCGTTCGGAATTTCTATGTCAAGATAGAAAATGGTCTCACATAACAGCAATTCTTTGTTATACAATTCGCTGCTAGGTGACAGTAGCATCTCGTAATGCCTCCCTCAAACCGCACAATGACTTTACTTAAATATAATGCAAAAAACGATCTTGGGCATCTCTTGCTGATTACTCACACACAAGGTTGCCTCGAGGGCTTATTTATTAAAAGGTGTTTGTTTGCTACTGCCCGTCAGTCATATTACAGATTTTTTTTTAAGTTTATTATCAGTTACACAAAATAGTATAAAAAATTTGATATAGATATCACTTAAGCCACTAAAGCTTGAATGTGATACCCTTATGACAATTCTGTTCTCAATTTAGGTAGGTAGTGAACACTCATTATTATATTATTGAAACATAACAGCAAGTAAACATAATATACACAAATTTTAACTACTTAGATATATCCATACGATACAATAACGTTACAATTTCAACTCAGACAGATAATACTTTTTTATTTGAACTTTTTGTTTTTGTTACTAATAATATTGCGGATGGAGGTAGGCAAAGAATTGATAAGCCGAGGAACAAGGAATGCATTCGTTCGTTCGCCATAGCAATTCCTTGCCTTTTTTGTAACAAGTTGTGAAACAATGTTCCACTTCAAACTGAATATTTTTATTAAAAAATTGTTCTTTTAATACGTTGTATTTTACTTTATCATGTATAGGAAGTGTTTGGCAATATCTGAATATTTCTGATTCACTTAACTGTTTTTTATATTTGTGTGGAAATATTAATTTTAGAATTCTGAGCTGTAAATTGTAGACAGAATCCAAGTACGTTTTGTAAGTTCTTCCATAGCTAGATAAACCGTAGGAAACCACCGTTAGACGACTATTGATTACATACATACATATATTTATGATTCTTTCCCATGAGGGTAGGCAGAGATCACAGTTTTTCACCTGCTATGACTTTCGTTAATATATTCATGCACGCTCATCGGTTACGAGTCCTTTTGACCTAACCTTCCTTCAATATATCACCTGTTTGGTCCAAGTATGTTTGCCTAAGTCGTCCTACCAACTAGCCCATTTATATATGCTTTACTTCTTTCGTCAGTCGTCTTGCGTCCTTTCTATAATACTACGTGTCAAATCATCTGGGCATTCCCTTTCCAATTTTTGTCACTATATATCTCGCAATTTATCCTTCGTCGTCAGCCATTCCACACAAAGCACTCATTTCTACTAACATACCTCCACGCACAGCCAGTCTGCATTGTTATTATAAACTAGCGGACCCGACAGACTTCGTCCTGTCAAAAAGATTTGTACAGTGGCAGTTTTTTGTTCCTAATTATTTTATAGATAATGTCGCATAGCCAACCAAATCGCAAAAAAAGTCTAAATGACCTATTACATTTTGTGGCTATTCAATTTTGGAACGTGACATTAAATCCTCCAACGATGTATTCTGTGCTCCAACGCACGCACGCACACTGTTTTGATAGATATGATTGAATTTCAACTATATGTAGCGTTAATAAAGCGCAAATTGACTCTTTGATGTAAGGAACACACCCTCATTGCTTAGACAAAAGTGAGTGCTTGCAATATGAACTTTACACAATAACAATAAAGCTCAATTCGACTGTACGTTTTAGTTAGAAAACGTTTGCATGGGAAAATAAAAGGGCTGTTTTTAGGGTATTTCCGATAATTATTCGAATTTTCCTCATTGTAAAAACCTTCCTTGAACTTCAACGAACATTAACAAAAAAGAATTGGCCAAATTGGTCCAGGCGTTGTTGAGTTATGAGCTTACCAACACATTTTGCGATTCATTTTTATATATAAGATTTATGATCACCAAAATTATTTATTTGTTTTACTTTGTAACAAGTACTGGTAAAATATGCTATATTTTAAGTTACCTGGTGGTGCCTGGATGTAGTGGGGCGCGTCCTTTTGCTGATTGCGTGTGTAGAATCAGATCCCGACTGGGAATGTTCCCGGTAGGCGCGTCTCGGAACCCTGCGGGGGCGGGGACCCTGTGGCGCAGAAAACACCTTCACAAATTGACTTTCTGTAGCAAATCACAGATACAGATTGTACAATCTCATCTGTACATGCTGAGCAATATTTTACTATGTCATATAATTTTAGCTGCGTTTGCAACCTTGAGATGTAATGACTAACTTTATTAATATGCTTTTTATGTTAAGTGTGCGATTAACAGCCACAGAGGAAGCATTAGCCAATTAACTTTACCTTTTACTTTTAAATTACTTTTAATAATTTTTTGTTCAATATTTCCATCATCTTTGAGGTTGTAGTTTTTAGTTAATAGCCAACATATTAAACCAATCAATCGCTATTTTTTAAAGCGCCGATAGTGCTGTGGTTTCGGCACTGATCTGTAACCGATTAGAGTAGTGAGGTCTTATGATTTTATTTGATGCTCCTACGGCGAAAGAAACATTGTGACGTAACTATAGTCTGATTATTAATTCACTGGAGTAAACTGACAGATGCTAATGTCACATTGTAAAATTGTGCTGCCATATTTATCGTACTAGTGAGGTGACCTGCAAATATAATTGGATAAATTGAATAAATCGATAAGGACTTCACCCTTCGTTGTTATTCAGATCACTCGCACAAAGTCAGTAACAACGTTTATTAAAAAAAAGTACTCAATTAATTATAATATAGGTACATGAATTCTATCAGATACAAAAAATGAAATTCACTCACTTGCTAGCGTTCCCGAACTATGCGTTCAGTTAATCAGTAAATCAATTTTTTTGAACTGTAATTATTCGAACATTCGGAAGTACTTTAATTATTGCAATCTTTTTAAAAGAAAAATACAGATTTAACCACTGTGTAATAGTAGTTATTGTATTTCATTTTAGACAAAACATAATTCTGTAAATTATTTATCGTTGTAATGGATATAACCACGACAATTTTACGTCAAGTTTTTGTTTTTTATTGCTGGTTATTACTGGTTATTGGTACAAGATGGAGAAGCGGTGTGGATCATGTAATAAACTTAGAAAATAAAATGTTTAATCTCGACCATATGATGGACAATATTACGGACCGTTTTATAATAAGTGTCACTGACAGCGACGACGATAGTGATAAAATTATGTCTAACGATGACGAATAAAAATCTAACCATTGAATATTTTTGTTTCATTTCATATATATAATTCGAGTAATTACGACATTTCAAAGTTATCACCTATTTGCCCTAAAGGTACCATGCTAATATTATTACATCGATTAAACAAAATTGGATTAAGATTTCTTAATAAAGAATAAAATGAGTAATGTGATTTGAGGACGGAATGAAATTGAATGAATGAGTTTGATTTCAATATTCTAGTCACAACACTATTTTCTGTTCATCATAAAGTGGTAACACCGTAAACGTCAGTTTACTCCAGTGAATTAATGATTAGACTTTTAGTATACATCTGCGAAAAATAGGAAATATATTGAAAAGTGTATGTGAAACCAACAAATCCAAACTCGGCCGGGAATGGTTGACTAAGACCTAATCGCTTTAACATATTGTAGGCTCGTAGTGGGGACGGATATAAGCTTCGATGATAACGAGGCAAACAATAATTACATTTTATATTCTTAAAAGACATACAAAACATTGTTTTTTTTTTTCAAAACTGTGCTTGATTATATATCTGCATTATTACTACGAGTATTACAATGTACTGTTCGTAATGTTAAAGAATCAACGATTATTCATATTTAATTTCATCTGAGACACAAAGCCTTTCTTCTTCTGTTACTCTCTCTCTCTCTCTTCTATCACTTACCAATGTACCCATACGTTCAACGTTCCGGTGGTGGCGGTTGTCCTCACTAGTGCCTTCTTCCCGCCTTTGCCTGTAATTGAACACAAGATAGTAGTCATAATTAGAGATCGGATAATCGGATGCATATTTACCTAAAGTTAATTTTTGGCTCACAAATTATGGAAGCGGCTTTTTAAAATACATTTTGTTAAATAAAAATCCCGGGAAAATACGGGACTGCAAATTTAACGTAGTGATATTGTTTGAAAATTACTAAATTAGCACGTGGTATTTATTTTCAAAAGACCGAGACTCCGGGTTCATTTATACAACTATGCATACGTATTTATATGAAGTTTAGTTTCAGTTCCCCGTGCGATTTATGAATGTACGATTTATTACATGAAGAGTGTTATACGAAAGTAGTGAGCTAGTTTGACTAAAACAATAATCAATTAAATAATTGAATAAAAAAACAGAAATGGTGCCCGGGCGTAAGTATGGTCTAGTATCTCACTCTGAGTTAACTTCCGATTTAATGAGTGTGAGTGAGACGGCAGTTGTGAGCAAGTACAGACTACTAGCGACCGGATTCCTGCTGTTGTATAAGACATTCGTCACTGTGCTTGTCATGTGTTCGGGTGTTTTTCTGTGTGTTTGTCTTCATTTTCGCACTACTTGGCTATTCTACAGCGGTTTTTGATGTGCATTGTGAATATTGTGATACGGATATTGGTTTTACTTGAAACAACGACCGTGCTACGAATCTTGGATGCTGATATAACCTGCTCTGTGACTTGGACCACTTATCTTTTACAATTACAAGGTAGTAACCGAGGTAATATTTACGCCCCATTTTAAATAGGATATTATAAGCTCATATTACCGACTAGTTTTGCATTACCAAAATGTTCTACAGTACCGGAATTCCGGGATTTTTATTTATGAAAATAAAATAAAAAGACAGTTCCATACTTTGTCAAAAACTAAATTAAGTAAATAAATAAACATCCGGTTATTCAATAGGGTATTACGCACTATGAAAAATAAAATCTAAATTTATGTTTTTATAGTTCATTTATGAAAAAACAAACGAAAAATATTAATTTCTATTCATAAAACTGCAAAATAAATTAAATATTTCAATTTGAAAATACAAGTTTTTTTATCTGTGCTTCGAATGTCAAAAACGCTGTACGCCATGTTTGCATTCGCTGTGACGTCACTGGACTTGTAAATAAACAACCTCGGTTTTTGTTGTACATGTCTACTGTGTAATTTATTACATTAACGAAGTTTCTCAGTTATTACTATCACGTTTCTTGATATTCTGCACCTATACTATATATATTGACCATGGAAGACGGCTTTGTAAAAGCAGAAAGTACTAATCTTCCACGAATAAATACATTGATGGTGGCGAAATTCTTCGCTTGCAATCCCGACTTCTGTTCTGCGGAATTAAGAAATGTCAAAACATCTATGTAAGTATTAATATACCTACTACAAACTTTCCTTTAATAACAACAAAACTTTACGATTATGCTTTATTTTGCGATCATAGGTATTATAACCTAAAATTTCCTTTCAGAAAAATATAACCTATAAAATATCAGTTTTGTAATGACAAGAATTTATTTTCACATGTTTATATTAGCTATTAAACTGCATACTTACATCGAAATGATCCTCACAAAAATAGTATTTCGTTTTTGTGGACAATGACTTTGGATCTCTTCGTGCTAATTTCAACCACGTATTTCTCATTTTTAAATCTGTTGGCACTTGTATCCATAACTTTTCCGGTGTTTTAACACTTGTATTCTTACATTCAGACACAAGACACCAATGATAAGGACTATAGCCACTAGAACTCATTATTTATTTCGAAAATATGTTTATTTCTTTCAGCGAAGCGTAATGTTTACAATGCCCGTGACGTCACAGACATGGCGGCCTGAGAATTGGCGTTTTCGCGCCCAAATTTGAATTGTAAAATTAAAACACGTTTTTATGAAATAATTGGAATAAAAAAAAATGTATTTATATTTTTTTGTGGTATTTTATCAATAACAGATTAAATTAAAACACTTTTTGAATTAGACTAATACCCTATTCCGCAATCCCGGGATTTTTATTTAACACAACAATAAAATCTAGTCATAATTCAATACAAATAGTATAAAGTCTTCCACTTTTTATTGTCATCCAGTGAACTTATTGTGAATAAACTTAGATATATTTAATAAGAATTTAACATTAACATCTATATACTGTCAATTACTTTAATAAGTATTCTTTTCGTGCTACAAAATAATGTAATCACTTTGAAGTAGCCACTACATCTAAAATGAATACACATTAACCTTGAGATAGACCTTATGTAGTTTGTAATAGTGAATGTTTTTATAACGCTAATGTAAAGCTTGTAATGTTGTTGTACCGCACCTTCTCTATAAGCGCCCGATCTCACTAAAAGCCACGAGATCATACCAAGAAACAGATAGGTTGAGTTTAGTCGGCAGGTCATATCATCACATAATCATAGCGGCACTTGGTGGCTTTGGTATGCATGAGGATTGTCAGTCTCTATTGTCCCGAGGGAAAAAAATATTGGGTATAGTCTATGGCTCACCGATACAGCTGCAGCGGCTCGTCGTCGTCGGTGGAGCGCTCGAACCGATATTTAATAGGCAACTTATCAGAGTCGTCCGTCGAAGAGTCACTCGATGACGCAGTGGTGAAACGTTCCCGTATCCTAAAAACCGTAAAATAGCTTATTAACTTAGGAAGAGATCAATAACTACAGAATTTGAAATTCCCGCACGGGAATGACCTGCAGAAATTTGTTCTAGTCTGAACCAAGATGCATAGAGATTTAATGTTTGTAAATGTATCAAAAACACAGGATAAAAATCTTAGTGTGATGCGACATTTCTTTAAATATAAAAAATGTTTTGCATTTGCCCTCATTAATAAATTTAATGAAGCAACAAGTAATTATTAATTGAAGATTCCTTTTATTATATTTTTTCTTCTTGTCACCTCCCCTAACATTGCATTATCTCACTTTGACACATATGTCGCAGCCAACTGATTAAAATAGCCGTTCAATCAAAAAGGGCTAGCCCTTTGACTGAACACAGCTATACGTCGTTTAGCCGACTTGTTGATTGCAACGTCCAACATTACAGCTAGACGACGCTTAGCCAACTGGTTAAATGGCAATTTAACTAAGGTGACCATTTGTTTAGTACTTAATTTGAGAGAATAGGAAGGCTTTTTGTAATTTCTTTGGAGGTTGTTCTTGAATTAAGTTTAAGAGGTAACCAAAAGTTAGATGAAATAAGTAAAAATGAAAAACAAAATATTAATCATAATATTGTTTATTACACCAAGCAAAAAAATACAAACTCAAAAATTTACGAAGAAGAATCATTTCATAACCCCGTAATTTCTCCTCTCGAATATTTGTTTAAATTTTGATTCACTCTTATCACTCGTAAGTGACCTCATAATTTCTATGTCCTTAATAACATGTGTAACGTATATTTACCACTTACTTTCCGAAAAATATCTTGAAACAATCACAAACCACGGCTAGTTAACGCTGCGGTAGTGAGCGCTGAACTAATTAAATTAGACGGCGGCTTTTAAATCAGCTGTAGTGTTGAACGTTTTGAGCGAGTCAAATATTCAATTAATAAGCTAGACGTATGGTTGAATGGCGTTGTTCAGTCAAAGGGCTAGCTGTTTGATTGAACGGCTATTTTAACCAGTTGGCGATTATCGCGGCGTACGGAGAGATTCCGATTGTCGAGTTCGGGGTTAGAGTCCGTGACGGTCTGCCTACATGCCAATTCTGTTCACATATTCTTATTTATGTAACTTTGCTATATATTATGAGCAGTGTTATCTTGTTATTTGATATGTGATCTTAAATAAATGTTAGTATTAAGAAATTGATTTTTTTATCTTTTAAATCGGTTTCTTGCTAAATATATATTTGGTTATTACCTCTTTTGAATCCTCTTGTTCCGTTTACGTCTATCTTGAGGAGACCGCCAGCCACTGTCGCTTGACATTTGTCGCTTGTGACCACGCTGTCAATAGATGGATATTAAAATAAACAAATAATGCCTGTTTATTAACCATAAGTTACGGTAAAATTTAAATTTAGCGCACATGAGAAGAGAGGACCATGACAGATATACAGACCTGTTCTTCAGTAGATAGAATCGATTTCAAATTTTAAAGTGCAAATGTTAGTTAAGTAAGTAAACAATGTCTACATAAGCAGTAGACGTCGAAGAAAATCTCAATTATTGACGCCAATGTAATTATTCAAGTACGTAGGTCATTTTACTTAAAAAAGTAATAATAATAAATATTTCTTACACGTACATTATAGACATACATATACAAATATTTTTGATAAAAATATATATTAACGACCACGTCTTAGGTACAAATGTCCGCATTCATCACACAAACATCTGCCCCCACTGGAACACGAACCCGGGTTTTCGGAGATGGTGACAACTTGAAACCGGTGTACTAATCGCTTGACAACGGAGGTTATCGATCCAAAAATCCAAAACATTTCTTAAGTTTGCTCTATGTCATTGTTTCTAGAATATATATGCTCCTTATTAGACACTATGGGATGTTGTAATAATAGAGGTTGTTTTTTTTTTATTTCAAAATCCACGGATTTAACTTTTTTAAATGCAATAACGTAGTTTTCGTTTTGCTGAAACTCGGGCCCGGTACTACTTTGAGTACTTTAAAATACTGTACAAATTACGAAATACAATTAGATATTGCAATATATACAATACCGGTAAGGTTTAAAGGAGAAACCTATCAAACGGTACCTGGTGATGCGGCAACGTGAGCGACGACTCTCCGCTGTCCGACTCTGGCGCCCAACTGGGACCCGCCTCCGCGAGAACTACAGGGAAAACACAAATCTTCTTAAATTTCATTATTTAAATTTATTGACAGTAAATCACTGCATACGGAGCGTTCAAGTATTGCGTAACGCAATTTTTGAAGATTTTTGAACCCCCCCTTTGTAACGCACCGTAACGTTTTCTGTACCCCCCCCCCTGAACGTTACGTAACACTCAAGTAATCATTTTACCCTGAAGTCTACTTGGTACTAAACACTAACGAATACTCAGAACGAAAACAACATTAAATAGGGAATCCCCGTGAAATATTAAACGAAAAGATTTGCCAACTTGCGGGAACAAATTAAAAATGACGATCAGACTAATACAATCGAGGGATTGCCCGTAAAACGTAAACGAAAAGGGTTGCCATTTTCGGAGTTTTATATCCCAAATTTTTTATTTAAAAAAAAAACAATGTTACGTAACGTGTTGTAAGACACCCCTCCCCCAAATTGCGTTACGTAATACTTGATCGCCCCCACAGTATAAAAAAAGTCACTATCCGCCGTCTGTCTGTCCTTATGTATGCTTTGATCTTTAAAACTACACAACGGATTTTGACGAGATTTTTTTAATAGATAAGAGTGATTCTTAAGCAAAGTTCATATTATATAATACATGCATAATGTAGTAGACAAACACTGATAAATTTAGAGGTTTCTAATGTGATGTCGTAAATAAGCAGGATTTTTGTGCTTATCAAGAGTAACCTCTAAGCAGAACATGTTTGTATTGTCTAATGACAAAAAAGCTGCGAACGTTGTATATAAGGACATTTTGTAGTAGGTATATCTATATAAGCATTGCACCCGTGCGCAGGTGGCTAGTAATATCTAATTTGGATTAATAAAGTTATAGGCGAAGAATGCAAGTGACATATTGATTGGGATGAATAGTGCTAGGTTACCTAATTGGTAAGGCGTGGACGCGGTATGTTGAAGAGTCGAATATTTGTGTATTTTATATATGGTTGTAATTTTGCGTATTTTCTACATTTTTAAACAAAATCCTAATTGTAAAAACTGTAGTTGATGTAAATACGGTGATTTATCTGTAAAAATAAAATATTCACAAGATACTACGCAAGGGTAAGAAACTCTAAACAGAATATACAATTTTTGCAGGAGACTGTACTTACCATCATTTCGACTTGAAGTGGCTATAGGATGTTCATCTAATGTATTCTTACTCTTCTTGCCGACGCCCTTGCCTAAAATAATGAGGAGCCTAATGAATTTAACACTAATAATCATAAGAAATAGTATATATTACTTTTAGGAACAGCAAACGCGACAAAAAATGTTATTGTTGAGAGTCAAAGAAGAGAGTTTCATTTTTTGTCAATAACTGAGGAATGGTTTTATTGACTCAGTACCGAAATTAGGTAAGATGGTGGAACTACTCGTAGTTAGGGAAACATTATAGACCTATCGTCAGCTGATGCAAGAAAGAAGACAATTTAGTAAAAAAAATCATTGAAAGCATTTTAATATCTAGAAGAATGTATAGGCTGAGCCTGAAAAAGATTGACTGTGCTTAGAAAACTACAAACGCAGCATTTAATGATATAACCGCAAAAATAATTGTTATTGTTATTCAATTTAGTAATTACAGGTAACTTACCCTTCCCTGAGCTAACTGCATCCCTTAAAGCCTTTTGTCTTCTTGAAGCAGCCGCCAAGGGTTCACCGTCTGAGCTGCTCGATGAAGAATCGGAATCGGAGTGATTGTCCGAATCTGAATCCGATCCAGAACCGAATCCGTTCACTTGCGGATGATGTACAGTGCCGTTTTGCTTCGCTGTGAACATTGATAAACATTAATCTTAAATTTTTCTTTCACCAACTACTCATTATTTTTACTATTAATCATTGAAAATGGTTAATTAATACCCTTAGTTACCCTAGTGAATTCTAGGGTAGTATATATGAAATTAATCAACTTGCAACATGACCCTTACACATTCATTTCATTTATAAGTCATATGATTTGTTGCATAATGTGTTTAATTTAACTAATAATATTGATTCGTATATCATTAGCAACTTATAAAAATTACAAGTAACTTCTTTGGGTAAATCTTTTGGTATATAAATACTTATTAACATTACATATACCAATATTATAAAGAAGTAAAGTTTGTGTGTTTTATATATTTGGTAAATTGTAAGGGGGTAATCACGGGATATACTGAACCGATTTTAAAAATTCTTTCACTAATAGACAGCCACATTATTGCCGAGTGTCATAGGTTATATAAAAAACCGAAAAATAAAAAGGCTTTTACGTGGTAGTCCGTTTTGCAAAGTGAATCGGAGAAAAAATGTCGAATGAAAGCGTTTCTTACGAACGCTGCCTTAACTATGAAAGATATATTTTTGAGTTCTAGAGAAAAGATATGGCTTGAAAATGCCTACAAAAAAGTCAACAACAGCATATGTCTAACTTTTATATTTGAGTTACAAGTAGTTTTTTATTATTATAGTTAGAAATTAGAACATAACACTTTGTACTAAAAAAGGATTATTAATATTATGCCCAACGAAGTGGGCACGGGTTAGTTAGTTAGTATGAACTTTATATGTGTAACTCATATCCTTACTAATATTATAAATCGGAAAGTGAGTTTGTTTGTTCCGCTTTCACGCCGTAACTACGGAACCGATTTTTTTGAAATTTTGCAGACGTAAAGATAAAAGTCCGGATTGAATAATAGGGTACTTTTTATTCCGGAAATATCGACAGATCCAACGGGATGCGCAATAAAGGCTTGGCTCAAAAACTACTGCACAGATTTTTATGCGGTTTTCATCAATAGATAGTGATTCTTGAGCAAGGTTTTGCGGTATTTTTTATCTCGGAAAAACGGATAGTCCCACGGGAAGCGCGATAAAACCGACTTCTGCGCATATGTGGTCGTGGACAAAAGCTACGACCCTTAACCCTCTATAGACCCAATCCCGAAATCCACGCGGGCGAAAACGCGTGCAGAAAGCTACTATTTAATATAGTTAAAGTTCAAGGAACGTTTCCATTGGACGCCACTTACTCGTTTTGAGCAGTCTCTTGTTCTTGGTCCTGGTTGGCGGCCTGCGGCGGGGCGCCCCCGAGGGCCCCGCGGCCGCGGAGGATCCCGCCGCTGCCGTCAAATCTGGCGTTCGCGACCACAGCGACTCGAACAGCGCGGACAGGCGCACCGTCATGTTGTATATCTACGTAGTGTCATGGCATTGTATTTGTCTACTCCATCACAACTAATATGCGAAAGTAACTGTCTGTCTGTCTGTTACGCTTTCCCGCTTAAACCTCGCAACCGATTTGGATGAGCGTCGGTGGCGCTGTGGTCTCGGCACTGGTGTGTGCGCCGCATAGAATCGGGATGCCCGCGATCTAATCCCCACCGTGTACCAATGTGTTTTTCGTTCCGAATTTCATATGTACATTTATCCGACGCTCCTACGGTGAAGGAAAACATCGTGAGGAAACCTGCGTACATCTGTGAAGCGATTCAAAGGTGTACGTAGTCAACTAACCCGCACTGGGCCAGCGTGGTTAACTAAGGCCTAATCGCCCTAACGTAGTTAGGGTAGGCTCGAGCCCCACGGTGGGGATGTATATGAGCTGTGATGATGATGATGATTTTAATGAAATTTGGTACAGACAATCTTCAGAGCCTGAGACAGAACATCATCATCATATCCGTCTACCCCTCTGTAGGGATCGTGACCACCACTAACTAGGTCGTCCTGTATGGGGACCGGGGTACAATAAGCCTGCGCCAATTGTCCCTATCAGCAGCGGCGTGAATAGCAGCGTGCAGTGGAGTTGCAAATGCTCTTTGGTGACGTCACACCATCGCGCCGGTGGTCGACCCCGCAATCTCCTCCCCATCACTTTTCCCGTCAGTATCATCTTCTCGAGGGACTCTGGACCCCTCCTAGCAATATGTCCAGGAATTTGAGCGTACGGTGATGGCATATGGCTGAAAGACGCTGTTTTATTTTGAGCTCCTCAGAACAGAGATGAGACAGAACATAGGCTACTTTTTATTTCGAAAAAAAGGGATAAAGGGGTTGAAATAGAGGTTGAAAGTTTGTATGGGATTTCTCAATTTTAAAAGATAAAACCATGAAATGTTATATTTAAGCACTTGATAAGAAATCATTAAACATTTGATCTAGCATTTTTGAAATTTCGACCAGCTAGGGGAAGAAATAAGGGTTGAAAGTTAGTATGGAAGTTCGACAAATATCACGTCATAAGGAACAAAATATTTTTGTACAAAACGTGAGGCTGGCCCCTGTAAGTTTCTTAGACATAAGGGACCAGGATTGAGAAAAACTAATTTCACGCGGGCGAAGCCGCGGGCGGAAGCTAGTTATTTATATATTTTATTGTTTGTAATAAGAAATAAATATTTCTTACCCTTCCACCAATTAGCCTAGCCCAAAGTAAGCTCCGTAAAGTTTGTGTTATGGGATCTAGGACAACGGATACGACGGATACATATGTGACTACAGGCCCGTATCCAAAAAATGATGGGTCATTTGAACCACCAGCTGGCATATATATTTGATTGTTGTAAACAAAAAACGAAAGTGCGATTGGATTTACTTTTTATCAGTGATTTATGTAACAAATGGTGTGTAGTTCCAAAATGTACAAATACGTCGTTAAAAACTCCGGAAAAACTATTTGTAAGTGTTCCAAAGAATATCGAAGTGCGCCGATAGTGGTTGCTACTTTCTCGGAAGGATCATAATGACATAGCGAATAGTACAAATATTTTCTTTTGTGAAGACCATTTCGATGTAAGTAAACATAATATTTATATTTTGTAATAACTAATTACATTCAGAATGTTAATATTTTCGTTATTGATACAGAGTCCTATGATTTCAATAAGCAGTACACTAAAAGATCCCGACTAAAACTTGTTTGTTCGTTACAGATGGAAAATGACATGGCAAATTACTATCAGTACAAAACGGATTTCAGTCAGAAAATAATTTTAAAAGATAAAGTTCTGCCTTCTAAATTTCATTGCCAGCCAGATCGCATTAAAAGAATGTGTGATGCTGGTATTTCCCGATCTGCATTTGTCAAACGGCAAAGAATGGAACTTGTTAAACAATGTGAAGACATTCAATAACCGACGTAACGTGAACAAATTATCGTTTATGTTCACGAAATTATGCCAAACAAACTTAATTATTTATAACCTATATAAGTTCTTGTGGAAGTCCATAATTATTTCACATTCTTATGATATAATTTAAGTTACCAGTAAAGTGTTATTATACTTTGCTGTTTTTACATTTTTTTGGCTCCGAAGCATAAAAGTCAGAATTATTTTTGAAAAATAATCCGACCATGATTGCGTCGACTTGCGGCAGGTTTCTGCTGTCTGCTTCTACAAAATCGTTGTCCATGGTTGAAACTACTTGTAAAATAGTGCAATAAACAAAAAAAAAAAACAATGGATAATAAAGAAAATCTTAATATAACGGAGATAATCTACCACAACTAGGCGCAACACAAGTAGGCAAACGAAGTTTACAAGCAAGTGACGTCATGATAAACTCGAGCAATCAGGAGCGTTTTGTGTCACGTGACAAACGTTTAAAAAATGCAATTTATATCTATGGATTTTAAAATAAATTAATCATTATTTTCAACTTACGTTAATAAATAATCATTTTTTAACTCTTAATTTATACTGTTAACAGTAATTAAAACTTTATTTTTCGCATTGTCAAAAAGCCTATTGTGACTTCCGTTTTAACCGTTCCGCCGCATAAAAATGCAAATCATAGCGTGCACCTCATTTTTGAATTCATTCGCTGTTCTGACTTCCACCAGTACTGATCTAGTTGCCTCGCTGCCCAGTGCCCACAAGTTAGTTAAAGTAACTGTGTTGTAAGTTGATTTCGTCGTGAGTTTATTGTGGTTTGCGATTAACGATTCTTTGTGATGTTACTGTAGTTTTGTAATAGTTATTTATTATACAAGAGTGGAAAGTTCCTTTTTAACCGCGTGCTCGATTTGTGACCGAGCAAGCGAAGGATTCTAAAGTTGAATCACGAGCGCAGCGAGTGATTCTGAAATAGAATCCTGAGCGTCAGCGAGGGAAACAAACGAGCACAAGGTGAAAAATCTTTCCACTCGAGTGCAATACGTAACTTTTCATCCCACCTCAGCGAGGAAATGACAAAATGAAAAAGAAAACAATTTTATAATGACAAATTATATTAAGCAATAAAACGTGAAAAACTAGAATGGCGCGAAGCACGCAAATAAAACAAAGAAACCAAGAAGGTTCCAAATTTAAATTTTTCACAATTTAAAAAGTTCTAATCATAAATTTGGCACCATAGAGGTTACGTTAAATAGGTTTAATGACGTTTTGAATTTACAATTATATTGAGTACTCATTATATGTGATGTTCTAAATTCAAATCTACTTTGCCGCTCAAGCGAATAAAATAGAATTTTCCAGCCAGATTTCGAAGCGCAAAATTACACTTTCGAGGTGGTGGGATGTAAAAATAATTACTCTTTATGACAATAAGTGTTATGTGTAGAGATCGGATAATCGGATGCATATTTATCTAAAGTTAGATTAAGACAAAGTATGGAAACGGCTTTTTATTGTTTTTGTTAAATAAAATTTTTCACCATTTCTGATTTTTTATTCAATTATTTAATTGATTATTGTTTTAGTCAAACTAGCTCACTACTTTCGTATAACACTCTTCATGTAATAAATCGAACATTCATAAATCGCACGGGGAACTGAAACTAAAACTTCATGTAAATACGAATGCATAGTTGTATAAATGAACTCGGAGTCTCGGTCTTTTGAAAATAAATACCACGTGCTAATTTAGTAATTTTCAAACAATATCACTACGTTAAATTTGCAGTCCCGTATTTTCCCGGGATTTTTGTTTAACAAAATGTATTTTAAAAAGCCGCTCCCATAATTTGTGAGCCAAAAATTAACTTTAGGTAAATATGCATCCGATTAACCGATCTCTAGTTATGTGTTATGTTTGAAACTACGTTAAGTGCTCAATAAACGTTTCCGTGCATTTTTTGGATTGTTTTATTTATATATAACTGTGTCTCTAATTACTACACGTTTCACTATTATATACCATATACATAGTCTGCCTTGCCCCAATGGAATAATAAACATCGGGTTTAGTAATTAAACCTGTTGGATTTCTGTCAATCAAGAATAACCTCACAGGTGTATAATTAAGTCTCCAAGTTCCTTGTACTCACCAGACTGCGTCGGTTCGTGTTGTAGAGGCGCGAGTTTGCGAATACCCGCCGCACATCCGATAAGAAGTGTTCCTTGCGTGCGTACCTCCCGGACGAGAGACGGGATCGTATCGTTCCCAAATCCATTGGGGAGCGCACTACGCTTAAGTAATCTGGAACAATAAAAATGATTTCCATGAAACACTGAAGTTTGTTAGAATTCAAATTACTGCAAGTCGGTGCACAGAATTACGAACACTGCTGGTTTGAGATTGCTTGAATGTGGTAAAGTCTACCTACGGCTGTTTAAACAATTTGTAAATATATAAATAACAAACAAGAGGCCACCAATGTACGACTGTAAGTATCACTCACCCGGCGCCATCTGAAGACTGACTGGCTTCAGGAACGGTTCGGCGTCGGGCGAGGCAGTGAGTTCCCGCAGGACCCTTGTGCACCACTCCTGCCATGTGCTACACAGACCCTGGAGAAAGAGGATGAACATAAATACATATAAAAAATGAGTTATAAAACTGAAAAAACATTGTTTAATATATACATACATATAAGTCTATTTTTCGCATCAGCTAAAGCATATAATTATAGCATATAATATATGCACACTTTTTTATAAGTCCCAGTGATTAAGGATTACGACTTGTCTAAATTATTTATTTATTATTTTACAAAGTTACACCAGAAAATCATATAATTTAGTGCAAACATAAACTTACATAAGTTTTTCTGTACACTAAAGATTCATCACATCAGTCACTTACATAATTTACAAAAGCGTCGTTATTGGCACAGGTTGACGAATAAATGAAGTATATGTTAAAAAAAGGTGCTAAGGTCTCAAAGGTCGCAATGCTCCTCTTTTCTTACCGCAGTTTTACCGTTTGTCTGATGTGGTTATATAAAATATTTATTATGCTATTCTTCACAAACACTAACTCGACAAATAGGTGACTATTTAAATTGGTTGATCCGTAATTAAGTTATAAGTGATGTAATTAACACAACTTTGTTTTATGTACATAGTTAGATAATAGTACATTATGGTACAAGTGTGTAATGTTGGTGTTTACCGCTGAGGCGCATTGAGGCTCGAGCCGTCAGGCGAGGGTCTTAAGGATCCGAGGACGGTAATCATTAATACACACGTGTATCATACAACGTTTTTCAACACACTTCTGAATAAAATAATACTTAAATAAAAAAACCATTTCACATAGTAGATAAAAAGTTTATTTAGAGAAACAATTAGTAAATAGTAAAATAAGTGCAGTTAGTAAAATTATAATTAACTATTTTTCTTCATAAATTGTATTTGCAGACATCTTAATTAATAACTAACTAAATAACTTCAAAAGGGAAAACGAGACGAGTTGTGAAAAATGTTTCGTAATGGCGGGAAAAATTAATCAGATTTCCTATGCGCGCGCATCGGCCATAGACTAATAAATTTCGTAATGGCGGTAAAAATTAATTAGTTTTCCTATGCGCGCGCATCGGCCATAGACTAGAAAATGAGGTTTCTTCTTTTTTGGGCTTTTCGCGGATAGCTTTTTAGCGCAAATGTAAGCGTAACTCAACCAATAATATTAAAAAACAAACTATTACTCACTCGTGAATAATAGTAATGAAAAAGTCACAGTTTGATTATAAGTGTCATTATGTGCCTAATTGCCATGGGATTAGAGCCACTGTATGAGGAAGTGTGTTGAAAAATATATTAACAAAATATATTAATATTTTTAATTATAATATTCAAAGTAAGAAATATCATATCTATAGATACTTTATATAGATAGCTAGGCGACTACGTTACCTTGACAACAGTGACTTATATTCATACATTATACGTATATAAAGTTTTAGTTCTATATTTTAGAGTCAATTTTAAATTATATTCTATAACATGATGGTCTCACCTGAGCTGGTGTGGAACTGTTTTCATCATCAGAATGATAAGAGGCCGCTAGCTCACGATATTTTAGCAGCACATCCACAGAGCGCCATTCACTATGGAACATCACGAGAGAAGAGTGAATGAATTAATTAATGTATCAATCAACATGAAATCTAAAAATTGATCATCATTATTTTCGTTTAGGATGTTCATTTATGAAATGCTATATTAAATCTTCGTATTTGCTACTTCGCCGATATAAACGTATTTTTCATGAACAATTCATTTTAATTTGCCATAGCATGCTGTTATAACCTACGGACTTCTTAAATAAATAGCCCATTTATAAGATTTTTTTTTAAATCAATGCAGTTCCTGAGGCTGAGCTAAACAAATTCTTCTTCTTTATATTTATATATAACAGATAAGTATTGATTCTCCTTTATTTATTAACGTCTAAATGGGGACTATGCATAATATTCAAATTTTAATTTAATTATAAGATTTAATTAAAATCAAAATCATGCTGAGCTGAAAACTGAATTGAATGAACCAATTACAATGAGAAAAGATATCAGGCATTTCCTTAATATTCTTCTCTTTCTCAATATTAGACAGATTTGCGTATTCGTTTTATATGTCAAGATATTCACTGGATGTGAATGCATTAAGTTGCATACCCCGGCTGTGGCGAGCCGGCGGTTATGTGGGGCTCTCCTCCCCAGAAGGGGGAGGCCTACCCAGTAAAAACCTCAGGGATGGCCTTCCTCAGGCATGTAGGGAGCCCCGGGAACGCCAAGCGACATCCGGGAACCCCCAGCCTCCGCTCCCCCGCCGATACAGGGGAGCCCTCCTCGGGGGAGGCTACAATACCTCCCCCGATCTCCGCCACCGACGACGCCCCTTAGTCACGGAAGGGGCGCGGTCCCTCCCGGGTCACCGTATCCGCGGGCGCGATTTCCTCGCGCC
The DNA here is from genome assembly GCA_036419045.1 of Scirpophaga incertulas. Lineage (NCBI taxonomy): Eukaryota > Metazoa > Arthropoda > Insecta > Lepidoptera > Crambidae > Scirpophaga > Scirpophaga incertulas. Next base: position 8,402,630 of record CM071636.1, read on the forward strand.
CGCCGGCGACCCGCGGCGGCGCCGCAGCTGTGCTACCGAGCCCGGCGCCGCCTCCTTCGAGCGGGATCGGCCATCTCCCGACCCCGCTCGGCGGCCTCCTTCTGGAGCATCACTGCTTCACAGAAGGAGGCCACAGCCCTCCAAGCTCCCTCGTCCGCCAGCATTGCCGCAATCAATGCCGGCGGAGACAGATCTCGCCCGATCTCTGCGACCAAGACTCGGCGCTCGGAGGCCCACGCGGGGCACTCCGCCAGCGTGTGCTGGGCCGAGTCGAGGTCGGATGCGCAGTGGTGGCAATGTGTCGATCCGTCCCGTCCTATGCACTGATGATACCTGATGATAGCTAGTAGCAGGTCGGTGAGCAGCCGCGCTTGCCGTACTATAATGGAGTGCGGCAGGTTGAACTGTTCCGCGTTCGACGCCAAGTAGCGCACGTCGAACTGTGCGGCTGCCGCGCGACGATAGAACTAACAATAAAAACATATCAATACAACAACTTGTAAAATCAACAAATAAAAATATGTCCTATATACATTTGTGTGATGTTCTGTATATCACTGGTTAAGCTGTGGTCAAATACCATATAAATTATATATTGAAAACAAATCTTCCTTATCTATGTCTTTCAGTTAATATCATACAATATCGTTTAAGTGAATATATAAGCTCATCAATCTACTAGGAAGTTTATAAACTTTCGTAGGATTCTAAACGGGAGATAAATTGTAATATTTTACGTCCACATTTTCGTAAATTGATAAACTTAGTGAACTCACTCGTAAAATAACAAGTAAGCAATAACCAAACGCTACGCGCGATCTGATTGGTTGGCTGTCACGTGTCACTTTAAATAGAGCAAAGTAGTGTTCATTAGTGTGTTTTGTAAGAGTATTCCTGTATTTTAGCTAGTAACTGTTAAATAGCTTATTAAAACTGATAATAGCAATCTGAACTCACTACAAGCATTGCCACTATGAACATTGACCAATCGGAGAGCAGTGTGTTATTTTACGTATTTCAAAGTAAAAGAGCTTCTGTGATTGGTCGAACCATGTAAAATCTTACGAATAGATATCCGTTAGTTTATAAATGTACCGTGAGACGTCGGAAATTGATAAATTTACGAAAATGTGGACGTAACCTATTACAATTTATCTCCTGTTTAGAATCCTACGAAAGTTTATAACCTTCCTAGGAAATTGATAAACTTACGGACCTTGTTATGTTCCGGTGACATATATACTAATTATTAATATATTGAAATTGGGTGAGAAGCCATCATATCTGTAAAATTTATCAGGTAAATTGATAATGTGTAAAATTTACAAGGTAGATTAGTCGAATTGTGTAATCTTTAGAGTGACGACTATAGATAGTTTGAATGATCTTTTCCTACTTAATCTGTATTTTTGTAGGTAAGTTTTACACTGGCACTACGAAAACCGCCGTTATTGTAAACGCCATGAGAATACCAAAATTCAAATTGTACGATGTAGTTCACAAGAGAGTAAGAGTTGCGAAAGAGTTTAAGAGTGTGAGAAATGTCTGACACAATTTTATTTTCCATTATAATCAATCTTCATTCTTTCTTCAATTAGTAATTCATTCTTTCTGTTATTTTTGGTTTGGCTTAATGTATGTATGTAACGTACCAGCGAATCGAACCTAGCACGCACGGTGGCCAGATCGATCGGGTAGGCGATAGTTCGCGCATACTGCGGGTAGCGGGCCATGTCCACTGGCGCCACGAAAGGCTCCGCGGCGGACAGTGTCATCACCTATAAGCGAATAGAATCATCATTCATATTAACTCAATCAAGCCATCATTTAATTCAGTTATTTCCGATTTTTGAAATTATACAGAATAATTTATTTTATTTTTTATTTTATTTGGGTAGCTAACAACTTGCAATAACAATGTAGTAATAAAAATAAGAAGATACAAGCTAATAATAAGCTACCACATGTAAAACTACTTACTATCTATCAACAACAACGAGGACAATACAAAATATCATCATAATACAAATATGTTAATAAATTAATAGTAAATTAATTTTCATACTTATATCTAAATAAATAAAAACGAATCACTGAAATGTATGCACAGACATATCTTCTGAACGGCTGCATCAAATTAGATAAACTTAAATCAACGCGGGTAAACAAGTAGTAAAAAAAAAAGTATAAAAATACCAATAGCTAAATAATAAGTAACCACAACCATATATATACATTGTATTAATTAATAAGTTAAGGAAAGCGATAACAACTTTTTGTATATAGAAATAATAACCAGAAATAATATTTATTGTAATAAATAAAAAAATGTAAAGTAATAATAAGATTATTGTACTTGTGAAAAAATTGTAATCATAAATAACATGTATGTATAATAACAATAATGATAACAAATTGAAAATAATAATAATAAAAAAATACTATCAATAACTAGCTTACACAATTAGCAATAATATCTGATAGTAATGGCAATAACGACTGTTTTGTAATAACGAATAACACTGTTGTGTTATTTTCCTATAACTGTTATTGTAAACTGTTGTCTGTTATCCTGTTATATTGCTGTTTTGGCAAATGTTGTTGAGTACGATTGATATTGTTATTATAGCTAGGTATTATTAACAATGAACTTTCCTTCATAATTTTTCAGGCTTTTCAGAATATTAGGCAGTAATTTAAATAATATAAAACTAATTAATCAATATAATATTCTGGTGTATTTAAAAGTTCATTGATTTGTACATAATTTGTTATTTAGATTATTTACATGCAATATTTGGAATATTCTTCAATTTCCATTTATTTACAATATCTACTCTAATTATTTATTAGTTACTTCAAAAGTACACGACACTAATTATTGCAACGAATAGGTAATTTAATTCGCATACGCGATCACGCAACGGCAAATCCATACACGACACTAATTATTGCAACGATCACACAACTGCAAATAAAGCGTAACTAAAAAAATGACAACAGCTTAGGCACCAACAAGCCAGCAACAGTTTACCTAATTGTTATTTCAAATCACACTGTAAATCAAAATGACTCTAATTGTCATACGCGCAAAGGTATAAAATTGTGAATTTGGTATTAGTAAAATTACTATAAGAAATAAACAAATAGGAACTTTATTTCCTTGTGAGAAAGGTTAATATTATAAGAATAAGCAGTCAGGCAACAGAGCGAGCGCCTACGCCTACACAACGGTTAGCTTTCTCTCGCTCACACTTGTAGCTTGTAGCACAGTCGTACTCGCTCGCTCCGTGCCGCACACACGCAAGTGGCAACAACAACAATGCGACTAGGCGATTCTTTTGTCAACAGCAACAGCAGGATAACAGTATAAGCCGTTGTTAAATAACGTGTTATTCGTTACGGAAAAAAAAAACATTATCTGTTACTATACTCCGTTTGTTTAGGTAATTAACTAAATGTAAACAAATCATAAAAAGGTTTCTTTTATAGGTCCACTTTTCATTCCGAGATAAAATGTAACCAAAACAAATTATTGGTTCATTTAAACATAATAATTACTATTATATCTTTCTATATATAACTACCTCGTTTAATTTTAAACAGTAAATATTATTTTTTTTAGTTTAAAAATAATAAATAACTTAGATTATAATAGTTTCACACAAGTATTGCAAGGTGTGACTACTGTAAAGAACCTAAAAAGACTGGTGTTCAAAACATTTCTTGTAAATTCATAGTTAAAATAACCCTACTAAATTAAAAAGTAAACCTGCACGATAGAGCGGCAACACGTTTAACTGTAATTTCAATTATCCAGGTTTGGTGTCATTGTCATTTCACGGTTCGCTTAACGCTTTACTTTCGTCGCATTTTTGAGTTTACTGTTTTCTTATTTTGTTATTGTTTGTATTTTGTTGTTGTAATATTTTAATTGTTATAATGGGTGATTCCAAGCCGGGTACTAGTCGTACAAGCAATGTAGTTTTTATACACCTCAATATACAAATAAACATTGTAATAAAAGGTTGAAAATCCCTGAACGCCGCCATTTTTATTGTTTACCTTTAGTTAATTACCTAAACAAACGGAGTATAGTAATAATATCTAATGTAAACAAGTAATATGTAAGAATGCTAAATTATATTAATCATAGTATTTAAACACACAAAATAAAAAATGAAGGAGTGACAAGCGTTCGTCGAGCGCATGTACGCATGTACGCACGTACCTGCGACACGTGCAGCGCTATGGCCCGACACGCGGCGGGCCGGTCGCCGTCGGGGGGCCACTCGTGCGGGGACGCCTTGTACAGAACCGCTTCTAGCTCGTGGGGCAACACGGGGACCGACCCTCCCGGCTCTGAAGGTAATCTGTTGCCAACCATATTGCATTGTTATTGTATTATGCAAATACAATTAATACTCCTTGGTCAATCATTATGCCAACGTTTTCAATATCAAGCTTTGGATTATTGTAATTATACTCTGTCCATTATGTTATTTTCTTTTTGACAGATCGCGCGTATGAAATATTGTTTCTATTTTCAAATTATAGTACTACAGTAATAATATACTTTCTAGACGGGTAACGCCCACATAGTGAAGTGCTCTGTGCATAACAAACTACCACAGACAATAAGCAGTTCTTGAAATCAGATAAATCGATAAATTGTCTTCAAATCAAATATTTGTAAATTTATTTATTTCCTTCTCGACAGCTACCTTACATTATTTATAGGTATGTGAATTTTTAATATTAAAACGCATATGTAGTTAATAACATCTACGTCAAGTTTAAATCAAGAATTATGATCAAAATACTTAGAAAATCACATACATACCATTTTTTTAACAAACTAGCTAGGTAATTGGTAATTCGCCAAAAATATAAAATTTTGCCTAATTTACTTGGCATGTGTAAAACTTTATTTTTTCATATATTTCTGATCCATTTAAGAGAGAAAAAGGAAAACTTTCTTAAATGGATCAGAAATATACGAAAAAATAAAGTTTTACACATGCCAAGGAAATTAGGCAAAATTTTATATATTTGGCGAATTACCCCAATTGGGTAATTCGCCAAATATATAATATAAAAATTAAACAAGTAAATTTATTTACATTATTTATTACATAGATTCATCAGATTCTTCTTCGTAAATTACACTAGACTCGTCAGTTGAGTCCTCTGTTACATAAATAACCAATTCTTGTGCCATCATGTTATCGATTGCAACATCTCGATCCCAATCAGACATTATTAATTTTTTTTTCCTCTGTACAACACTCGCCCAGTTTTCAGGCGTCACATCACCACACGCGCTAGTTAATAACTGCAACATTTTATTTGCTGTAAACGGCGGCGTTGTGTTATTTCTTGCTGCCTTCCCTTTAATTTGTGCCCATATCAATTCGATGGCATTATACTGACAGTGATACGGTGGGATTCTAATGACAGTATGTCCATATTCCGCAGCCATTTCATCGACGACGTATCTTTTAGGTATACGTTTCGATTTAAAATTCTTATCAGCTCCGCTTTCAACAATGTATCAGTCACATCCTCACCATTATCACGAAGCCAGTTAACAATTTGGTCTTTGGTACTGCTTTGCGTTGGCTTTTTATTTATTTGCCGCGAATGATAGGGCGCGTTGTCTATAAATATAATTGAAGGTTCTTCTAGTAGCGTCAACATTTCCCTAAACCAACTTTCATATACTTCTGCATTCATCTCTTCGTGATAGTCACCAGATTTTTTGGATTTAAAAGTTAGCAAAGCATCTGTTACAAATCCTTTTGCACTGCCTGCGTGGCAAACTATAAGGCGTTCGCCCTTGCCTATAGGCACAGCCGAAGTAGATGCTGCAGTGTCGTCAGTCCACGATCTCGATATTGTATGATTAGCATTGAGCCAAGTTTCGTCAGTGAAAACCACATTCGACCAGTCTTCGATTTGTTTACCTTTCCTTAGAAAATCACAGCGAGCCAGCGCTATATCATGGCGTTACAATAAATTTTTTCTCTTATCAGACTTTCTGTAAAAAATCCAATTTTTCTTAGCACTTTACCTAGCGAAGATTTTGGCCACGGTACAAACCACTGTCTCTCAGTGAAATTACCATTCTTCTTACAGTGGGATTCTTTACGTTGATAGTACGCGTATATATGACGACGAATAGCATCGGCATCGAAATCATCAATGTTTGTAACTTTACAGAGTCGGAGCTTTTTTTTCGGTGAAGACAGTTTATTACTCTGCATACCACTACTGCCGTAGGCTTCTTTAGCAATTTTTGTGACTGTTGAAATACTAATTCCTAAGGCGGCAGCAACACGGTTGCGAACCTGCGATTTGGTAGTAGCGGTTCACCATTTTGACATTCCTTCTCAAAGTTTCATGAAGGCGTCTCACAAACTCCCTCGATTGCCCTTTTAACACAGTTCCTTTCTGCATATTGAGAACTTAATTAAGCTCTACTGTAGACTGTACGTATTGATAAGGAGGAATATAAATACTCAACTCAACTTATTATATTGTAAAACAATACACAATGAAAGCAATGAATGTGATACAAGCGTTGTATGGCAAATGACAACCAAACGGCGTAGCCGTATTTAATGACACATACAATCTAACGTCACTCCTCACAACTCCCGTTGCCTAGACAACCCCATAGACAATATATGACAATTTATTTCATGTATTTGAAAAAACCAGATAAACGAATTTAATATTTATAATAAAAAATAATATCGCTGCATTAAATCGATTAAAAGTTCTTCTTAAATAAAATCGATATTCTGTTTTAATCGAATCGGTAACTTGCGAGTTCATCACTGATTTCAAAATATCTTAAACTGTCAAAAAGAAAATAAAATAATGGACAGAGTATAGTAGGCTAAGTAGCTATTTGTATTCTCATATTTTTAATCTTGCTTTAACATCAATAAACACCCGTTAAAGACTGTTAATACATATTATTTAGATTTTGAAGTAATCAAAGTTGACTTACGTAGTAAGTAAAGTAACAGGCTTTTAAACTGACCTAGTATCAGCATACAGCACTACCTGAGCGGGTCCAGCGGCTCCAGGTCCCATGGAGACAGTCTCTCCACCTCCCCGTTGTCCCAGCGCACCCGCAACGACAGGAAGTGCGGCGCGGCGGCGGCGGACAACGCTGCTTCCGCTTCCGCTGCCGTACCTGCTGACGCCCCGGCTTCTGGTCCCGCTCCGCCCCCAGATCCGGAGGGAGGATTTACTCTCTCTATTATTACGCCAGTCCACCACGAGTCGTCAATCATACAACGGAACCTGCAATGCATTTATTGTAAACACGTCAAGCTCTACTAGAGACTGAAGGGTTTTTTTTTAAGTCTATGAAGAAGTAGTCTGTAAGATTTGTAGCAAATCTGTAACCCTTATAATCACATTATATGTACTCAGGCGAGATGAACAAGCAGTAAGACAAATTCATCTGTCAATATTGCTGGACTTTTAATTTTCCTTGATTTAATCCATTAATATACATTTGTCCAATCACCCCAAATACCTCCGCATTTCCACTAATGTTGGCGCATGCGTAAAAGTCATGCTTGTCATCTTTTGACGCTTTCATTTGTTAGACATTATTAAATAAATTGTTCACGAGCTTAAACGTGCATTTTTGGATTCCCATTAATTTCTACATATATGTATTTCCCATTTATACACGTATAATGGAGCGTCGGTGGCGCTGTGGTCTCGGCACTGGTTTGTACGCCGCATAGAATTGGGATGCCCGCGATCTAATCCCCGACGTGTACCAATGTGTTTTTCGTTCCGAATTTCATATGTACATTTATCCGACGCTCCTACGGTGAAGGAAAACATCGTGAGGAAACCTGCGTACATCTGCGAAGCGATTCAAAGGTGTACGTAGTCAACCAACCCGCACTGGGCCAGCGTGGTTGACTAAGGCCTAATCGCCCTAACGTAGTTAGGGTAGGCTCGAGCCCCTCGGTGGGGACGTATATGAGCTGTGATGATGACACCACAATATTTTTATTATATTATCGTCCTATCCGCATATCCTTCACCCTCACCTGTCTCCAGGTCCCCATTTCCTGGCGACACAGGTGTCATACTGCTGCCGCAGCACCAGGAAATCTATCACGTCAGCCATGTCGTGGTATCGTACCGTGAAGCAGCGGTTCGAACCGGTCACTTGTAACCGAAGACAGCAAAGGCGGGGAGGACGGATCACGTATTTGATACCTACCACCGTCACCGCCTCGCACTCCTGCAGGCGAAAGAGAAAATTATTACATGCGGATGTCAAAAAAACAGACAAGCTATCTAATAGTCAGTGACTACAGTCGCATTTAAATATATGGTTCCTATGAGATTTGAAGTTAAATTGCAAATCCCGTTAGAAGCACACTGTACGTAAAGACACACACAACTGTACTTAGTAATCTTATTGCTATATCTTCACCCTTTCAAATGGAACTCAGTATTGTACTTTGCAGCAGAAATAGGTACCACAGAGACACAGTCCTAGTTTAGTCTCCCGCGATAATTATACGACTGTTATCCTTTCAACGCCACAGGCTGTTGTAATGTTACCACAGTTTATGATCATACATAGCTTGCTTTATCTAACTGCGATATTGTATGGTTTTCGTATTGTAATTTCAATTCAATAACAAGAATCATGTTATGGTAATCACGGTTTAACTATAAGTATGCAAAAAAAGTATTGTGTCAGTGCGTGCGATTATAATATATTGTATTTGTATTCTGACAATTGACTGCAACAGAATCAATATTTATCAACCTAGTCATCTATATTGTGTAATTATCTGTCATATAAACATTTTTTCATAATGAGATATTAAAGTTATTCGACAATAATGACACAGTATCTTATGTTTTTGAGACATATAGTGTCCGTAATATTAGTGAGTTGTTTAGGTTAGTCAGATTATCTCTCACGTGTATGAAAGCTCGTTCCCAAGGCTTGTCGCGTGGATTAACCTTGTAGAGGTCCTTCTCAGCCACAGCTTCAAAGTACCTTTGGTGGCCCTGTAATAAAAGCAATATATAATTGTCCAGAGGTATCTATTGTAAATTATATTGTCAGTGTATAATCAATGTAGATTGGGTCATGATCTATTCTAGTTTTGAGTATAATGTTTCCTACACTAGATATTACTCGCAACTCTGCTGTTATTGAACTATTCATTTATAGTAACATGCATTATAAAGATAATTTTTTTTTTGTATTTAACTTACATAAAAATTTGTCTAAATTAGAAATTAGTCTATTTCTTCATTGTAATTGCTGATGGACAGAGACGTGCAAATCTTACCTATCTTAATAGGAATAGCAAAAGAGAAAAATAAATAAACAAAACTATGAGTTTTTTTGTAAAATATATAAGGTATTCAGTATATTTATAAATTATTTACTCTATTATTAAATATGTTTCTGATATAATTTTTCGTATTTAATAATTTGTTACTTTTCTGATCATATAGTTAACTCTGAATTTATAAAGTCTTTTCAAGTAATCGATTGAGATGAAAATACAGGACATGTTAAATTTAAAATCTCGCACTCATTTCAGAATATCATATAATATTTATTATGATATTCTGAAATGATTATTTATACCAGACATGTTACTAGAAATGTTAGGGAAAAATAAATTAAATTGGTAACGCGTTTTCACTACGCCTTAAACAATGTGCTGGGCCCTGTTATCGTTGTTTGTTAAATGGCAAATTAAATTGTTAACGCGTTTTCACTACGCTTTAAACAATGTGCTGGGCCCTGTATCGTTGTTTGTTAAATGGCAAATTAAATTGTTAACGCGTTTTCACTACGCCTTAAACAATGTGCTGGGCCCTGTATCGTTGTTTGTTAAATGACAAATTAAATTGTTAACGCGTTTTCACTACGCCTTAAACAATGTGCTGGGCCCTGTATCGTTGTTTGTTAAATGGAAAATTAAATTGTTAACGCGTTTTAACTACGCCTTAAACAATGTGCTGGGCCCTGTTATCGTTGTTTGTTAAATGGCAAATTAATTTGTTAACGCGTTTTTACTACGCCTTAAACAATGTGCTGGGCCCTGTATCGTTGTTTGTTAAATGGCAAATTAAATTGTTAACGCGTTTTCACTACGCCTTAAACAATGTGCTGGGCCCTGTATCGTTGTTTGTTAAATGGCAAATTAAATTGTTAACGCGTTTTCACTACGCCTTAAACAATGTGCTGGGCCCTGTATCGTTGTTTGTTAAATGACAAATTAAATTGTTAACGCGTTTTCACTACGCCTTAAACAATGTGCTGGGCCCTGTATCGTTGTTTGTTAAATGGCAAATTAAATTGTTAACGCGTTTTCACTACGCCTTAAACAATGTGCTGGGCCCTGTATCGTTGTTTGTTAAATGGCAAATTAATTTGTTAACGCGTTTTCACTACGCCTTAAACAATGTGCTGGGCCCTGTATCGTTGTTTGTTAAATGGCAAATTAAATTGTTAACGCGTTTTCACTACGCCTTAAACAATGTGCTGGGCCCTGTATCGTTGTTTGTTAAATGGCAAATTAAATTGTTAACGCGTTTTCACTACGCCTTCAGAGAAGCCTGAGTCGACCATAGAAATTACCCACTGAGTTCTTCTCTTCTCTTCAATATTCTCACTGGCAGACACTCACAATAAACAGAAATAAAAATGTGAAGGCGCGGGTCACGTACAGGTCGGTCTGTTATTGTCGCGTCAGTCCAGCCACTACATTGAAACACACTAACTACTACGAGTATCTACCAGCGATCCCACCCTGGGAGCAACAAGCGCGAAACGGGTTTTTGGCTAATATCTCGGTTATTTTTTCAAGTGCTAGACAAACAATATTGAACTGAAATAATTTCGTTTAGAACTACAACTTTTTTAATAATTATTACATAGTAATTTTTAAATAATGCTGCTGGTATTGGATGCTGTCTGCTCCTCATACGAATTTCATAATTGTAAGTATTGGGTAATTTGGAATCCAATATTTAAGTACAGTAAGAAATACTTTACTATGCCTACTTCATTATTTCACATCATTTTTATCCTTTTAAATGAAACAAATTTAACGAAAGTCTGTCGTACAGATAATAAAAATGTGATTTTTTTGTAGAATAATTCAGTCATGTCCTAATAAGTACCAACGTAACATTCATATCTAGATTAAGTAAAGGTTTGTGCCAACTACTTAACCATATCCAATTTTAGAAAGAGATAACTTATCTAGTATTAGTAGTACCACTTGGGATAATTGAAATATTTTTATTTTAGTGTTATTCTTACAGACAGTACAACTAATTTGTAAGGCCCCAACTTATTACTTACACTTATTTATAGTTTATTTCACATAAATCCTAAGAAATATGCAGGAGTACAAATTAATTGACATTAAAGGTTGTATATAATAAAAATATTTTAATTGTTGGTTGTGTATAATATATATTGTTTATTATTTACGTTCTACGGTCTCGTGATCATCTTAACGTATTTTTTTTTGATCTAGAATATATTTATTTTTAACACTTACTAATCTGAAGTATAGAAGATCGTCCCCCATTTGCGGGTGGTAAGGAGCTTTTCGTGGTGATACAGCGGTGAGCCAATCTCCCACGCGGAACTCTTCGGGCACATCCCCGCATCCCCCGGGGAGTACTGGGGCCGCAACAGCATCGGCCGAAGACTCCATGTTGGGCGGCGCAGTGCCAGCAGTAGGCAACGCTGACCCCCCACCGGTGTTTGCTGCCTCTGACCGAGCTACGCGCTTGGTCACTGCTGGGCTGTAACTAGAATGGAACATAGCAATAAACTTCGTTATTAAAATATGTAAAGAAAGATTGGAAAATAAAGGAGAGCACAACTATCCAATTTTATATAACAACACTTCTCTTTTATACATGGCAACACATTCAAAACATTATTTACAGCTTAAAGACAGACTGTATGATTTTTGGTAAAAACTTGTGAATTTATAGTGTGTATCAATGGTGAAATCCTAAATTATGAGAGCGAAAAATACTTAAGTCTCATGCCCGACTTTGATGAAAACTAAGACTACATCATTGGATTTTTGAAAAATCAATATTTTTTTTTTATAGGATAGGGCAGCAAACAAGCAAACGGATCACCTGATGGTAAGCGATAACCGCTGCCAAATAGCAAAGAAATAAAACCGTTGCTTGGACAAAAAACAGCCTGTTTTATTATAGTGTTACTAATAAGGAACAAATTTTGTAAAGTAATGAGATACGACAAACTTAAAGAGAATGTTTGATTTTAATAAAATCAATTCAAAATTACCTTTATACAACGTAGGTCTTTACAGGCACTTATATTGGTGTCAAGCAAATATAAAATCAAAAGGACACAAAGAGCTTAAGAACTACATCATACACAGCCTTCTACGCGTATTCCTTCTCAGTGCAGTCATCTCACAACATTTACAATTTTCGGTGAGACAGAATTACAATGTTATTTATTTTATAATGTTAATAGGGACAATCAATAAATTATTTATATACATACTACATACACATACTAACGTCTCTTTCCTATTGAGGTAGGCACAGTTTTCCACTTAATACGATCCAAACATACTTCCCTCTAGCTTTCTCGAGTTTCATTAATACTATCATGAACGCCCGTCAGTTACAGGTACTCCTGACCTAACCATTCTTCAGTATATCACTTATGGTCCAGATAACATATCTGTCGTCTAAGTCGTCTTTTACCAACTAGTCCATTCATATTAGTCTCATAAATTCCACTCATCAGTCGTCTATTGTCCATTCTTTCTAAATGTCCAAACAGAAAAAAAAATGTTTAAATAAACATGTTTTTCTCGATTTATCCATCATCGTCACTCCAGCCTTATATCTCAAAACATTGATCAAAATCAAATCAAATCAAAATAATCTTTATTCAACATAGACCTTTACAGGCACTTATTGACGTCAACAGACAAAACAAAAAAAACAAAGCTTAAAAAAAACAAAAAACCTTGTCCGTACGTACGAATAAGAAAAAAAAGAAAAAAAAAATTGACTCGACACCTGTTCGGAAATTGGGAGAGCCTTCTCGAGAAGAACAGACAAGAAACTCTGAAGGTCTATTTTTTATCTCCTCTTTACAATGTTAATAATTATAATAATATAATTGGATAGGAGAGTCCGTCAACTACTTACAAAAAATCGCATGTTACACCCACGTTCGTCTGTTATGAGACTGTACATTCCACGGAAGTGTGGTGGTAGAGGCTTTCTAAATGCCAAAAACCTCCATAACCGTGAAGTGTGCAGCCTCAGGAACTATTTCCTAAACAACGAATGTGGGATGCATTGTGACGTTGTGGCAGTTGACAAGGGATTTACCCCTCTCTCTATGGCAGTTGAGAACTGGCGTAAACCATCGGTGCTTAGCGTCGAAAATCGCAGGGAAGTATGGAGGGACAAAGAGTTGCACGGAAGGTTTTATCGGGCCTTAATGGGCCCTGATGTAGATCTTCCCGCGTCGGTGAACTGGCTGCGCTTCGGTGACCTCTTTGGGGAAACTGAGGGTTTTGTCTGTGCAATTGCGGACGAAGAAATGATGACGAACAACTATAGAAAATATATCCTAAAGGACGGTACCGTCGACGTATGTCGAGCATGCCGCCGTCCCGGAGAGTCACTTAGGCATATTATCTCTGGTTGTTCTCATCTTGCAAACGGTGAGTATTTGCATAGACACAACCTAGTAGCCAGGATCATCCATCAGCAACTTGCCCTTCAATACGGCCTTGTTGAGCATGAGACACCGTACTATAAGTACGCACCAGCGCCAGTTCTTGAAAATGGCCGTGTGTTGCTCTATTGGGATCGCTCTATCATCACGGATAGGACTATTGCGTGCAATAAACCTGATATCGTGGTGGTCGACCGCTCCCAACGCCGTGCAATGCTCGTCGATATTACCATCCCTCATGACGAGAACCTCGTAAAAGCCGAGGACAAAGCCAGTAAGTACCTTGACTTGGCATACGAGGTAACCGCCATGTGGGATGTTGATTCGACAATCATTGTTCCGATAGTTGTGTCTGCGAATGGCTTGATAGCAAAGAGTCTCGATCAACATCTTAAGAGACTCTCGCTTGACGGATGGATCAAGGGTCGGATACAAAAAGCAATGATTCTCGACACGGCACGTATTGTCCGGAGATTTCTCTGTCTGCAGCCCTAACCACCGGCTTGTTTGGGCCTTGCCTCGCTACCGGCGGCATACTAGGTTTAAGTTTTTTATAGTATTTATATTTATTTTATATATCTATATTGTAAAAAACTTAAATTTAAGATTATTAATTAAATATATGAATAATAATATAATATAAAAATACAATATAGTATAAGATACAATCATACCTAATACGTTTACAGTCGTATGTATGTTTACATACACATATAAAAATAATACAATATTATAAATAATGTTGTTACTAAACATGGCTCTATGAATAGTGTCCCTATTCCCAAATACTGTTATCATTTAGATAGTCACTTACTTTATAATAACCTTTACTCATGAGTGTCTTTTTGATATGGATTTTAAATTTATATAAAGGCAAATCAATGACACTTTGCGGAAGTTTGTTAAACATAGATATACATTTCCCCAAGAACGAACAGCTAGTTTTATGGAGTCTGAACATTGGAACGGCAAGTTTATTTTTGTTTCTAGTATTCACATTATGTAGATCACTGTTTTTATTGAATTTATTATAGTTTCTATATACAAAAACTAAATTATCATATATATATATATATTGACTAGCTAAAGTTAAAATATTAATTTCTTTGAACAATTCTTTTAGGGATTCTCTAGCCCGTAAACAGTAAATAGCACGATGATTTCTAATGTATTAATCTTGGTGTTATTATTTTGCTACACTCAGCACTCACTAACATAGACAAGCACAGGATAGTGATTGCAATCCGGCGTCATTTTCAGTCCGACCGGATCCGGCCGGATTAATTAAATCAAGATGATTTTCGCTTTTTAGTACAAAATAAGTGAGTTAATCAAGTGTCACTGCACTTATATGTAGGTAGTTTATAAAAAATAAATCACAAATATGTAAAATCGACTTTATTTCCTAACCAATGTTAAGACAAATATATGTATAACAAGAAAACAATTAAAATTTAGTAGTGTAGGTAACTAGTAATAATTTTACGACGTAACGAGTAGCTCAGTCTTTCTAGATTTCACATTCACAGATAGATTAATTTATAAGTAACAATATTAATTATCAAGTAACTATAACATCTAATAGATACAATTAACCTTACGTAATTAACTGAAATGAGATCAAAATCACTATTAAAGTATTTGAGAATGCTAACAAAAACAAGTCTTATAGGTATTTATGATTGTCAGATACATCATGATTACTAAATGCTAACACCGGATCCGGCCTTCGGATCCGGTATATTGGTACCGGATCCGGTAACCATTAAATGATGCCGGATCCGCCGGATTACCGGATCCGTTTTTCCGGATTGCAATCCCTACATAGGGGACAAGCATTATTTAAATAATTTTCAATAAATACCGTTTGGTTGGCACTGGCCGTCGCCTGGACCTTACGGGAGGTCCTTCTCGCCAATCGCTGTATTGAGACGAAGACGAGCTGAGAAACGAGCAATAACAAAATTATATCACTTCACAATCGTAATAGTAAGTCGTATAGAATTCATACATAGAATTTCGTCCATAAAAGATGATTTATGATGTTTAAACGTTCATGTACATTTCAAGAGAGTTAGTTAGTGGTGCTGTGGTATTAGCAGGGCTCTTCTAATCGGAGATTGATCGTGTCAAACCATGATTTTCTTATATATTTCTAAAAAAAATACTAATTTGTGGATTATGTCCGTTATTCTAGATATTAAATTACAATTCTTAATCTGCTTATTTTTAGTTAGGTGAATTGGTATAACTGTAAAAATATTTATTGCTATTATGTCTATAGCATGATTCTGTACATACCTCGAGCTGTCACTAGTGGGGTGTTCGGCTGAAGACCTCTCGGAGCCAGACTGAGAACCGGATGCGGAGACAGACAATCTCACGGATGAGTCTGAGTCGTCGCTACCGGACACGCTATCCGGCTCCGGTGGCTCTTCGTGGATCTGTATTAGTATATAGCAATAATGCGAATGAACTGAAAAATAATGACGACTTCTCACTTGTAGAACAAATGCGAAGATCCAATTTACTCTATATGCCAGTTACAGACTTGGAACCTACTTAACCTCCCACTCCCCTCCACTCAACGAACGAAGCAGCATCCGAATTTATAGTGGTACGTTTGGATCGTATCAACCCTGCCTGGATAGGTGACTGTACTCAAATCTGACCGAGAGAAATCTAACAGCTTTTTTCAACGGCAAGGTTCGAGGAGGTATCAAAGTTTTCGCCAAAGTTTCGTCGATATAAATTTTTAAGAAATAGAAGCTGTGAATGCAATCTTAAATACATATGTATGGATGAATTTTAAATACATATGCTGCTATGTTTCAATATAAAAGTACCAATCAAATCTAATAATTGCAATATCAACTATGAATAGATGAAAAACTTGTCTAATTAGTGTGATGTAAGAGTTGCTTATGACTAGCAGGTAGGAAATGGTAACGAAGAGACCTGTGGGTATTACCCGATAATAGGCATATGTATAAACCATAATGAATGACAAAAATGATATAGTTATATTCATGTAAGCGCCTCCCCCTTAGCAGATACGGAACCACTAGTCCCAGTACCGCAACAAGCGCATATGCTTCATTTTATAGGGATTTGGATTGTCAAGTTCATTTATGGATGCTCATGTCTACAACGGTAAAGGATGTGATCTAATTCTGTTCCCAAATCTGCGTTAAAGTTTCACCTGTGGCGTAGGAGGTCTAGCAGTCCTAGCGACCCGTCTCCTCGGAGGTGGTGAGGGAGCAGTACTGATCATCAAGGGTCGCTTTCTCATCTCGCGCCGGTACCAGCTCATTTCCTGGCACAACATCTCCTCCCTGTAACCAAAAAAAAAGGCTGAAGTGGTATAGCGATATGATGAAAACATACTAAGGCATAAACGGACAGCTAAATAGTCTTTCTAAACAATTTCAAGCTGTGATTAAATAGCAAACTACAGTGTTAAGCAGTCATACACACCGAACCATTTGAGTACTGTCAACTTTTGGTAGGTCTATAGAACCGTATTGATAGCAATGTTCAACACTTGATTTTGACTGCATCTACATTTTGTGTATATTTGTTTATTGTCACATCCTAGTTAGCATGAATGCTAAAACAAAATATGAAAAAAATGCTCTGTGCTGAACTGTCAAAAGACAAAAGATTTAACCAATCAAATCAAATCAAAAATTTATTCTTCAAATAGGATTTTACAATCACTTTTGAATGTCAAAGATGCTACACCATTGGTTCACAAGTCTACGGCGGGAGACCTTGTACTGGAAAGAACCAGCAAGAAAACCAGCAAGGGCAATTTTTTTTTCTCCCTGTGTCATTACAGAGTTCGTCAGTTGGAAGCCGGCTTCAGATACACAGTCTGAACCCAACTTCCGATACAAGTTAAAACAACTAATAAATATATATTTCCGTCACACGAGTCATATCGCATTAAACAAATCTGATATGTATATGTCTGGTACAAAACAAAAATATCATTTATTATAGAATCATTAAAATTATATATCGAAAAATTTACATCCAAACATTTTTATCATTCAAGAAATCATTGACCTTGTAATACTCTTTTTTCATTAGAGTATTTTTCATATGTGCTTTAAATTCATGAAACGGTAAGGCAGTAATATTTTTTGAAAGTGTGTTATAAAGTTACACATTTCCCTAAGAACGAACCTCTAGTTTTTTGAAGCCTGTATGTTGGAACACTTTCACATGGAACATTTTCATTCTATGTATTGACAAATGATGAAATTACCCACTTGATAGTAAATGGTTACTATTAGTATTATTATTTAGTAGATTTCTGCCCGCGGCTTCGCCTGCGTGGATTTCGGGATTGGGTCTATAGAGGGTTAAGGGTCATAGCTTTTGCACACGGCTACATATGCGCGGAAGTCGGTTTATGGCGCGAAGATTTTATCGCGCTTCCAGCGGGACTATCCGTTTTTCCGAGATAAAAAATGCCGCAAAACCTTGCTCAAGAATCACTCTATCTATTGATGAAAACCGCATGGAAATCTGTGCAGTAGTTTTTGAGCGAAGCCTTTATTGTGCATCCCGTGGGATCTGTCGGTTTTTTCGGGATAAAAGTAGCCTATGTTACTCGGGGATAATGTAGCTTTCCAAAGGTAGAAGAATTTTTGAAATCGGTCCAGTAGTTTCGGAGCCTATTCATTACAAACAAACAAACAAACAAATCTTTCCTCTTTATAATATTAGTATAGATAATACATGTGGTTCTTGTGATCTAAAGGCACCTACCAAATCTGCAACACACGAGGACCACAGTGCTTACTGCCGACTTGTGACATAAAAGTAGTAGTGGACCAGATAGACGGATCCCCATTAATTTCACTGCTTATTTTACCCTTTACATCAAAACACATGAAAATACTGCTGTTTTCTGGCAGAAATAGGTAAGATGGAAGATCTCAATCAGACATTCCTGGCATAGACTTCCTTCGATATTGATTTTAACTTTAGAATCCATAAAAACACTTCAATGGGGTGCTTGTTCATATATCATGTTTGGAGTCCATGGCAATCCGGTACCAATCCATGTATGCTTAGTGTTTGTTGCCGAATATATATATATCAAGAAGTTATTTAATCTAGCCTTGTCAAACCGAACTAATTTACTCATTAGTGGGTAATAAATTTGGTGTACAAGTTTCCGAAATCGCATTCTGTTATCTGCAGATTTTTCGAACAAAAGTGAATTCTTTCATTCAAAGTTTCCTACAACAAATTAAGGATACGAAAGTCATATACAGATATGTACACCGCACTCACTGCCTAGCAGCCAACGCCCTCTTTCTTCCCTCGGAGAGAGGAGGCAGCAAAGGCCTCAATCCCACTGCTCCAGGTTGATAGTTTTCCCTTCTTATATCTTCTCCAGTTTCGGTGAACTCCTCGAACAAATCCTGTTAAAAAACAATTATCCCTTTAAATTAGGAAACATTATGAGGTCAAATTTCAAATTTAAAGCAGAAAGCATATCTCATAATGGTACCAAGTTGCAAGATAGATCTTGGTTATATATATATATATGTTATGATATAAATACCGCGGTTTATTATTTACTCGTCTAGCTGCCGCTCACTCAATTATTAAACACATAATAATTACAATACAATGAACGAACATGCCAATGTTTATATTGTTTTTTGACATATCAATATTCGGCGTTTAAGAAGGTAATTACGAAGAATTTTAAGCACAACATTAAATTATACATATCCTTTTTAACCTCGCAACAAAATTACTAAATTTATAGTCTTCACTTGCTTCGTAGTACGACTTCAGTTTTAAAGAATGCTTTATATTTTTAGACTTCAAATGTATATGTAAATCAGAAATTTAATAAGTTTCAATATTGTAAGCGTAAAATCTGTGTAAGCGGGTGTTATTCATCTGAAATGTTGTGCTGTGTGCATAAGCAAAATCATCAAACTCTTGTTAGTGTTTACCTGGTCCGCGTAGGGCACGTGCCTCTGTACGGATGGAGGGTGCGGTGCTCCCGACACATCTACCAGTATGGGGGTACCCATCAGGTGAGGGGGCAGCTCGGTCTGTTCATCTAACGCTCCTCCAAGCGCATCACGAACTAGAAATATACTGGATTTTAGATTATTAATTGTGAGCAATAAAGTTTGTTTGTGCTTCACAATTGGGTACTTAGGCCGGTCGGTATTCAGACTTAACCGACAGCCAACTAAAAATAAGGGGCCGTCCACTAATCACGTGATCTTTCCCCCCCCCCTCCCCCTTGGTGATACGTAGTGAGGTTTAAGACTCCCCCCCTTCCCAACATCACGTATATTTTTAGTACCTATAAAGAATTTACAAATTTTCAAAATATTACCTATAAATACAGGTATTGCCATAAAAATAATAATAAACGAAGAATGTAATCACACGAAAAACATATATTGTATTGTACTAATACATAAACATATTTAATGTACATTGTCCTCGGTCCACGGATTAGCAAGACATTCTTCAACATTAACATCTGGATAAACATCTTGCAGGTCAGTTGTTTGTACTGTGCTTTGTTGAAGATCAGCGTTGGTTTCATCAAGCCACTCTGTGTCATCATTTTTGCGCACCACGCAGAGAATTTCTCACGATCTGCTGACCGATCGTCGCGTGAAGATGCGTGAAGGACGAACATGGTGCATCTCTAGACTATTACTGCTCGGATTAGGTTGCTTGCCTCCGTTCGTTGCCTGGCAACGGCAAGTCAAGATATAACACTATACGCCGCGCTGCTTGTTTAAAAATCGCGCGTTTGACGAAAAAATAAATACACGTGATATCTTACTACAACCTCCCTCCCCCCTTGTGTTATTTTCATGATTTTTATTAAACCACTCCCGCCCCATTTCTCAGGTGATTAATGGACAACCCCTTATAGCGATAATTCGTCACGATTAGTGAGCTAATGACTCTCATCATTTCGTAAAAGTTAAAATTGGTCTTCTGTATGAGCAGCAGTCAAAAATTAACCCCGACATTTGTAAAAGAACTAGGTTTCTTTTACAAATGACATGTCACTAGTAGACCTTATTATTATTTTAAAAATATACTACCTTATTATTTAAAAGATTTTACTAGTAGTAGTAGAATATTTAAAATAATAAGTTTCATTAAAAATACAGGGGTTAATATCAATTCAATTTAGTTTATTATAAATACTTTTCTTTCGAACTGATATTTTCAATTTTCGACTATTCCCAGTCACCGTTTCGATTTCTCCCGACAGTTAGAGACAATTCCCGACAATGTAAGTCACATAAAAAAATGGAGGACCTAGACATCTCCTGTGTTCTGATTGGCCCATGAGTAACGCCTGAAAAACATTTCGAATTTTGTTACGAATTGTGTGAGAATAGGTCCCAAGTCTCATTGATTAATTTTGGATTATGTATAGTATTTACAGCTATTGCAGCTTTAGCATTATAGACAAGCATTGATCTTAGTTATTTCTAATTTTTTTCGTTTTCACCTTCTTCCCAAAAGTTGGATGAAGTAGAAAAACATCTAGGTAATTAAGAATACAAAATTAACAATAAAATCAATATTAAGATTAGGTCAAACGATCACACGTGTGACCTAATACTGCTTGATATCAAAGCTCTCATTGACAAATTGCTAATTCATAGACTATAGACAAACAGACAGACACAGAAATCAATTAACTAAGTAAATTTCTTGGCGACTATTAACAGTAACCTAGATTCTAGTTCTAGAAATAATCGCATTTCAAAATTAAACATGAAATAATTCATTCGCATTATTGAAAAACTGAGTGAATTTCATTTGAGCTTATCTATGGCAGAAATTATTTTATATTATTTATTATTTATCGAATTAATCGATTTATTACATATACACTTAGTAGTAGTCATTTGATAAGAAATGGAATTTTTCATATGGCAATAAATGAACCATAATAAATGTTATAGCATAAACCAGAATTATGAAAAATCTTTCGCGTTTGTAAAAAAAAAAATAGATTCTTCTAGATTATGAGTTATAAGGAAATCATTGGCAGTATATTCCACTAAACAGATTATATAAGATAATAAGGTTTGTAGGCCCACCAGTAGATGTTTGACGTACATTTATAGGTAGTGTCAGTATCTGATTCAAATTCATTTATTCAGTCTAGTCTGTTACAAGCACTTGTGAAGTCGAAAAGCTACGCCATCGGTTCGCAAATCTACGGCGGGAGACCTTGTACTGAGAAGAACCGGCAAGAAACTCATCAAGGGCAGATTTTCTTCCCGTCTTAAATAGATACAGAGTCGTCAATTTGGAAAATGACTTCAATATGGATAATTCATGAAGTCACTTTCCATTACATAATATAGGAAATACAACTAATAAAAATATAATTTGAAAACATGCCTATATTAGGAATGCCGTGTCATACAGTTTTAAAAGAATATATTAAAGTTAAATTAAAATTATAATAAATACGAGTAGTACCCAGTATAGCAAAGAGCAGACTCATCTCCGCTGGCAGCACCCGTTCACGAGCATGACGCATGAACCAGCCATCGCTTCGCTCAACCATGTTTTAGGGAAGGTAACTAAATGACGGGCTTACCTAACGGTCGGTAGTCGGAGTGGAAAAACAGCTCGTTGGGAAGTTCTCCCAGCAATGGGTGTCCTTGGCCCAGACCCAATAGCAAAAGATGCCCATGTGCATCGGTGGCAGCCACTCTACACGCGCCGCCCCACTTTGCGTCGAAAATTGCACCGTCTCCCTGAGATGATTATAATCATAAATAAAAAACATTTATTTTGGACCACACAATGGAATAGGTAACAACAATGACAAAAACAATCAATAGGTACTTAAGGAAATACCGCTGCGTGATACCAAAATTGTGGCAAGCTCAGTGTAAGAAGCAAGCATAGCCTGCTGCACTGGTATTCTGCTTGCCACAGTGGTGACATCAGGCACGTGAAAACAATTCTTAATAAATAGGTAGGTGTATACAAACAATTATAAATACGCGGTTATGCCAGATATACTGTATAATCTGTGTAATGGGACTCAAAGGACAAGTAGCCACGGCATGAAATAAAAAAATAAAAAAGAAAAATCAATTGATTGACATTTAGATCTGTGTCATAGAGTAAAAGTGTTTACATCGCATAAAATTAATAAATTGGTTTGTGATTTACATTCATTAATTTGATCTGTGCATTAAATAATAGGATTGATACAATATTTATATTACTCTGACTCCTGCAAAACCATAAAAATATGGGACACAAGATTACAATACATTATACCTAAGATGGACACAGTAAAAACAAGCAGCAATTGAAAACTTTAAATAATCATAATGATGGATGAAGATTGTGGCGAGTATACAAAATCATACCACTCAAGGCACGCAGACAACATAGATTGAAATCACATAAACACATGCTCGAAATGTAATAATATCATAACGCCGCCAGCATTTAAATAACTATCGCAGTTACTATCTACCTATACTACTATCTAACTACATGCTCTTTATATCGTCTCTAGCCGTTTTAATGTTGCACCATTATCGGTAACTCTTTAGGGAACAAATTTAGCAAATGGTGAGCCATCACCTACCATATCTTTATATATATAAATCTTCTGTACGTGTTGTAGTCATTGATCTCCTCCTGAACGGCTGGACCAATTTCGATGAAATTTTTTGTGTGTATTCCAGGGGGTGTGAGGATGGTTTAGATTCACAATACGGTCATCTAGATATTGTTTTTTTAGCTAAATTATTTATTTAAAAATATTTGAGACAACATGACATTTGAGACAGGACGTCTGTCGGGTCAGCTAGTTGTAGTATATATTAGGAAATGTTCAAAAGGATGTGACTAGTCTCTTCTCCCAACATGTCCATCAAAATCACTAATTATTTTTTTTAAAATGTGTTTAACTTACAATATATGTATGATACAGTGAAGTTTTCAGAATGAATTTCGAAGTATTTATCATCTGAGATGATTTTTTTGTATACTTCTATTTACCATTTAGTTTGGATGACACTATACGGTAACTTATGGCACTCTTAAATTCTACATGGCGGACACTTTAAATTGACCGAATGATAATCATAATATGAGAGACTAAGCAAAGGAATTCACTCTGGATATGGCAAACTAAACATGACATGAGTTATATGTGTATTGTATACTACACACTGCGTAGTGTAGTATACAAGATGTCATATCAGCACAGGCATGTTATAGCAAGAGACCAGCGCGCTGTGCAGTCATACGTGGACTACGCGTGTTGTCAGTGTAGTATATAGTGTGAAGTGTCTGTGATATTTAGGTGTCATATCAGCGTCGTGTCATTACGGAATGTGGCCAGGACGGCGTGCAGCAGATAGCACACTATGAGGTGGCCATCGTGCGTGAGCCTAAAGTATATTAATCCAGTGTGTAACGAGTGTAGTATACAGCATGTAGCGTTTGTGGTATTCGCGTGTCATACCAGCGCCGGTTCGTTGCGGAAGGCGGCCAGCGCGCCGTGCGGCAGGTGCCACACTATGAGGCGGCCGTCGTGCGCCGCCGACAGGGCCACGCGTGGGATGAAGGGATGGGCTTCCAGGACGTACGCCTCGCCGCTGTGACCGCGCAGTACCGAAATTTGAGTGCACGTGCGCGAACACCACACCTGTCGAGTGGACGTGTTGCCAGTTAACACAAGGAGCTCACTTTTTTTTTTCTTAGGAAAATGCATTAAGTTGCATACCCCGGCTGTGGCGAGCCGGCGGTTATGTGGGGCTCTCCTCCCCAGAAGGGGAAGGCCTACCCACTAAAAACCTCGGGGATGGCCGTCCTCAGGCATGTAGGGAGCCCCCGGGAACACCAAACTACTTCCGGGAAGGAGCTCACTTAACCTAGTACTTACAGATGTGAATTGTTTTATATTCCTTTTTTCAGTAATAATTTACATTATCACAATACATGATATTATACAATGTAAATACATTAAATTTAAAAAAAGGAATAAATAAGTTTTATGACTTTAGTTAAATAGCCAGTTTTATCATGTGACATGTACTTGAAATTAGCTTTTCCTTTTTAAACACCATTACTGTAAAAAAAATCTTAGACATATAGGCAACTTACTCGTATGGTGTTATCCGAGACAGCTGTCAGAATAAACGCGTCACTGCGATCCCAGCATACCATGGTGACCTGTAACACGAAACGTATGTGGACATTAAAAAACATGCACACACATTGTTGTAACTACACATAGACATCGTGCTCGTATCTCTCAATACTTATACTAGACAAAGTAATGCCACATTGACATTCAAGTATACATTCAAAATCAATAATTTATTTTACAAATGGAATTTTTCCAATTACGTGCATGTGAAAGATGTTACGCCATTGGTTCACAAATCTACCGCGGGGGACCTTGTACTGGAAAGAACCAGTAAGAAAATCAGCAAGGACTATTTTTGTTTTTCTCTGTATTTTTATAGAGTCGTCAATTATAAGTTCTCAGTTTCAGATAAATAGTTTGAACCCAACTTCTTTGGGATTCCATGGGAAGCCAACTTCATTGAGATCGTACCACACTTATGCTTCTATCTATTGATGTGCAAATTACATGCGTGCAAGGAAGCTGTAACACACCTTGAGTCTTGTTGCGGGGTAAGGAAGGGCCTTCCTCCTCCAGCAGCCTCTTTGCAGCGACCACAACGCGCAGGTGCCATCTTTTCCTCCAGACACGAGTCGAGCTGAGTGATGAGCCCAAGCTACAGAATCCACGGCGTCTGCGTGAGCGGCAACATCCAACACACGTCGAGGACCGCTCTCCCCTGAAACCACAACAAAATTCATTTATTTCTCAAAAAGATTCATTCTGTCAGATAACACTGGACTAACACTTATGGATGACACAGCTTGACCTCACTCAACAGTAGAATTGCATACCTAAATATAGATGAATATTAATTGTACACAACACAATAATGTACATTAAGAAATATAAAAAGTATGTACTATTTAATGTAAGTACAGTTAATTAAAGTTAACTTTACCTTAAAACTATAACATGTATATTATAAGAATATTTTTTTTCTTAACTATCACATGTATCATAAAGTCACAGAGGATGCTTACTGTTACCTAATTCTATTGCATTGCACTGTTTGCATTGCTATTCTAGTGTGTAGTATGAAGGGTAAGATGTACATTAAAGAAAGAAGACATTACACCTTATGTCACAAGTTGGCAACATACACTATGGTTATTATGGCACTACAGATTTGATGCGAACCACACAGAAACCACTTCTGGTCTACAGACACACATATATAGTACAAAAAAAAAAGTGTGTAGGACTAAAATTATTAAACATAATATTATTAATGTTAGGATCATAGACCTGTTTGCTGTTTCACAATATTATTTGTCTTGTAAGCAACACAAAAAGGCCAGAATACAGTGTCAATATAAGTTCATGAGATATGAAATATTGGTGATTTACGGCTACTGCTGAGGAAACTATGTCTGTAACATTTGGAGGAAATCTTTAAATGTTTACTCAAAGCTTTGTCCACTTTGATAATTTAAAATTTAGTTATATGAGAGAATATATCAATGTTTAATGTCAATGGTGAATCTATAAATCATTAAAGGAGATTGCCCATTCCAGTACTTTTTGTAGACACATTGTGTCTCAATGATTTTCTTACCAAAAATAAAACAATAATATTTTAAGTACTTTGTCTTTTCTACTTAAACATTCCTTTTGGGAATAATTTTCTGAAATAAATCTGTAATAAACTTCCGTTTTACAGCAAATTGTCATAATCTGCCATGTTTGTAGGGTTGGGACAAATGATAAAAATCAATTGATTATTATCTGTGGGGTGATTTTGTACCTAAATCGACAAACTAATCGGTTTGCTTAATGTCTATTCCCTCTATTTTTTATTATTATGCCCTCGGCAACGGCAAAATAAATACTTTCTTTATTGTGTTTATTAACACTGTAACATGAAATCGATTCCAAACCGTTCATGCTTTCGTCTTAGCAAATACAATAACGCCGCGCAAGTGGTTAAAATCAAACTGAATGTGTTGCGATCATATTCCATTCTTATGACAGAAAATCTTGATGTTAATTTATGAAATTCGATTCACTAGATCTATTTTAAGAATCTATAAAAAATCGATTTTGATTTTGTCGTAAATCTTCAATCTATCTCAGATCACATCCCTAGATTTGATATTTGACAGTCTGTGTTTGTTAGTTTGGTGTGTAACCACGAAGGACATAGCCAGTGGAGAGCGCGTACATTCATTCCCTTAGAAACGCAACTCACGGACTTGCGGTGCGGGGGGCGACGATTCTGATTGGTTACAACAATTACATGTATTTTTTAGGGAGACCTAAGACAATAAATTTATCGAATATCGATAAACGCAATTTATTGTGAGGAAACTTGTTTCATAATAAAACAAAATAATAAATAATAAAAAAAAATTATTATATTAACAAAAAAATATTAAATTGGTAAAAAAAAAACATTTTTAAAACTAAAAATGTAAATACAAGTACTTATAACTAAAATAAGAAATTGAGTTTGTTTGTTACGCTTTCACGTCGTAACTACTGGAACGATTGCTTAAAATTTTGCAATCGAAAAGTTAGAAATTTTTTTTCCTATTAGTAAAGTACCAAAAACCGGCTAAGAGCGTGTCGAAGACAAGCACAAAATGTTCCGTACCATTAATTGAGGGGGAAGGGGGGGGGGGGGGGGGGGCATATTTGAAAGCATCTTTCGCGCAAAAACTATTCGGTTTAGAAAAAAAATATTTTAAAAACCTCGATATCATTTTTAACGATAGTATAGCTCTTATAGTTACGGAACAAAACTGTGACATGCGATGCGATGACGGACAGATAGACAGACAGACCATTTGCCATTTGTCTACGGAACCCTAAAAGCTAAGAGCTAAACTGTGTAATATTTTATCCTACGTAGTAAATACTAACGTAGGATAAAATATACATAATTCCCAGTATTCTAAAACGAAATTGTTTTGTACTGGTAACTATGTATTTATAACATTGTGTTTATGATAATATTATTTACAATAAAAAAACGTTTGTTCGCAAACGAAAACAATAAAATATTATAAACACTTAAGACAAGAACCAATAGCCTGTAGCCATCATTCAAAACCTTCAGTTCACGAGTCGGAATCTAAAAGTGAAGTACAATTATAATTGGCCGTTAAAAAAATAAAAAACTTATAGTAATGTTATAGTTACTGTGTTCATAATTAAATGTATAGTAAACAATAGAATTAGTATGTGTTAAAAGAGTTACCAAAAGGGGTAAACATAATGTAGGAATTGCTGAGGCAAAAAGTCGTCGACGGTTTTTCAACTGCTCGAAACAGTCGGATTTAAAATGTCGTGAACATATGACACTATGTTTAGACGGAAAGAAGCTCTCTCTCCCTGTAGAATTCATCCATATTTCCTTAAGTTCTATGTCATTTGGGAATCTGAAAAATATTTGGGTAAGGTTCGTTAATAAACAATATAGGTAATACTATCATAATAATAATTAATATTTTACAGTAAAAGTTCCTATTCGCGGGGAATACGTTCCATAAATATGCCGCGAATACAGAAACCGTGAATACAGAATAGTAATTTGTATGGAACTATAAGAGATACGTTCTTAGGTGACAAAATAAAAAAGAAATATATATAAAAAATAATATTTTTCCCCGTTTTTTACACACATTTACCGCTCTGTCTTTGCTCCTATTGGTCATAGCGTAATGTTATTTAGCCTATAGCCTTCCTCGATAAATGGACTATCCAACAAAAAAGAATTATTCAAAATCGCACCAGTAGTTTCGGAGATTAGCGCGCGTTCAAACAAACAAACAAACAAACTCTTCAGCTTTATATATTAGTATAGATTTTCAATTTAAATGAAGTTTTTCAATATTATCTTAATTATTAAGGCTTTATCATTATCTTAAGGCTTAAATAATGGTTTGAAGAATTATGTACTATTCTCTTGCTTGGCAGTTTTTAAAAGCTTCTTTAATTCAGACTAATACGCAGCAGTCGCATTTTTCAATTTGCCTCTTAAAAATAAGACTTCGTCCCATAGACATCGTCACATAACAATCAATGTTGATATAGAAATCGCAAATGGAATCCTTTTATTTTATGTATGTACTTTTATTAGATCCGCGAATAATAAAATTTTTAGCCGCGAATAAAGGAATTGTGTCGCATTTTTTTGATCCGCGAATAGTGAAAACGCGAATGAAGGAAGCGCGAATAAGGAGCTTTGACTGTATAATATATATTATTATTTGTAATAATAAACATTAAAATAAGCGTTGAATCAATAAAAGCAGTAACTTCATTTAATTTACACTAACCCAAAGGTACGAATAAATATATGTGTTGTTTACAAGTCATGTGTTGTTTACAAGTCATGTGACGTAACAGCGAGCAGTCAATCTTTGTTAGGCAGGATCACTGAGTGGAGGGTAGACAGAGACTCATAACGTCCGACCATAACGCCATCAACATATACCCTACTGCTAACAGCAAGCAATAGGCAAATTAACGCCGATAAGCACAAGAGTATATAATACGGCTAAGGCAAAATGGCCGGACTTCATCAGAACATTCGAATGCAAAATAGATAGAAGAAAAACTAGCGACATCACCCATAAGCTCCACACAAGACCTAAATGAAATTGTACAAAAATACACACAAATAGTGCAGACTGTTTGCGAGCTAACCATTCCCAAATTAAGGCAAAACAGGGAAAGCTAACACCGCCCTGGTGGACAAACGCACTGGAGCTGAAGAGAGAAAGAGGTTCTTCAAAAGAAACGCAGAATCAGAAATGCGGCACCTCAACCGTCGGGAGCAGGTCTGGGAAGAATACCACAAGGCCAAGACAAGAGTACGCAGAGATGGCGAGCTCTGAACAAACAAACAGCTGGAGGGAGTTCTGCACAAAACAAGAAAGAGAGTAATTGGGACGCGGTGTATAGAGTTTTGCGAAAAAACTTCTCGAAAACAAGAAGACGTGCTACTTAAAGACCAAAATGGGCACACCTTGACACCACAGGAATCCGCGGAGCTTCTCACCAAAACGTTTCTACCCTAACGACACGAACAGAAACCGACACAGGCTTATCACAGTATGGTCCGAGCACTGACTGAAAATACCGATTGGAAGGACAATCGCCTAGGACGGAATGAACCACCATTTACAGAGGCTGAATTGGAAATGGTGCTGAGAAATCAGAACACAAAGAAGCACCAGACCAGATGGACTTACTGCTGATATATGTACAACGGCTATCACAGGCCCCCAAGTGGTTTTTGACCCCAAAAAAGTAGGAAAAGTAGGATTTTTTTAGCAAAAAGTAGGACTTTTTTACTGAAAAGTAGGACCTAATTTGACATAAAATCAATCTTTTTGTGCTGAAACAATGAAATGACATAAACCGACCAAGTGCAAGTCAGACTCGCGCACGGAGGGTTTCGTACCATTATCTATACAACATTTTAAACAAAATTGAGTTATTTACAATGTTATTTTAATATCATGAACTTCTTATTATTTTTCGTATTATCTATAAGTAAAAAAATATTATCTAAAAAATTATTATATGTGTACCAAATTTCATCTTAATCGGTTTTGTAGATTCGGAAATAATTGACTGGAAGCGACGGACAGACGCTAGACGGACACACAATTGATATTATAAGGGTTCCACTTTTTGTATTCGGACGTACGGAACCCTAAAAACTAAATAATAAATACTCAATAGTCTATCAAATAGTATAGGAATAAGGAAATACCGTAAAACGTTAATGAAGGATTTAAAAAATGTTAAATAGTGTTTAGCCATTACTAATATTATCAAATGCGAAAGTAACTCTGTCTGTCTGTCCGGCTTTCACGCCGAAACTACTGAACCGATTTTGATGAAATTTGGCACGAATATAGTTTGAACCCCGGAAATGGACATAGGATACTTTTTACCGCGATAAAATATCTCTTTCCCGCGGGAAACTGCGACGGCAACAGCCAAACCATTTTCGATGTAATTTGGTATGGGGATGTTTTAAGGCCTTTGTCCTATTTTAACGCCTTTTAAATCCTGGTTCTTTAATGCATTTTTAATTCTTTCATTTGCTTTGTCTACTAGTGTCTTGTAAGTATCCATCTCTGTCGCAGCTTCATCCTCTTTCTTTCCTAGAGTTTTTTCTTTCAATATCACTTCTTTAGTTTTTCTACTTTTCTTTTCAAATTCAGCTTTCTCTCTTGCCAAATCTTCTTTTTCTTTCTATTTATTCTGTTTTTCTTCTTCCTTTTGTTTTTTTATTTCTGCTTCCACTCTCTTTTCTTCTTCTTTTCTCTCTACGTAAGATCTGTAGGCTCTAGCACCTTTATCAATGAATTTTTTGTGATAGGGACTAAGTGACATTTATTGTCAAACTTTTTTAAGCCATCCTTTGTAGATTGCAAAGCACTGATCGAGGCTGCTGAAAGAGAAGTTCTTGTACTAGTTAAAAAGTTTGAAGTTAGAGAAAATCCTCGTTCTACATCAGCATTACCGTGCGGAATAACCAAAACTGCTTTTACTAATTTATTTAGTTCAGGATACTTTTCTTGGCCAAGATATTTTTTTAAAGCAAAGATTTCACTATATTATTGATCAATCCTCTTTTGTAATAATCCTCAATTTCATAACTATAACAGTCTTGTGGAATATTTTCACACTGAAGAACTTTCCATTCATCACTTACTATATCTACATTTAGGGATTCTTTTAATTCGACACTGGCTACAAGGTTCTTCACAGATGCAAGAGTCCAAGATTCACACCTATTTTGGGCCTTCAGACATCGTGCTTCTCGGATTGTACCATTGGTTGGTACTTTTTCCAACAACTTCAAAGTTACACACCTCAAAAATTTACGCATACCCACAATCAAACTTGACTGTTGTTCTGCCTTCAGTTTACCAACTAATTTCCTAGTGTTTTCTCCAATATCTATATCTTTGTCAGAGAGTTCAATTTCAAAATTTGGGAATTTCAGGCTCTTCAAATCTTCAATGCTCATTTCTTTTAAATGTTTTATTCTGATAAAACGTCCAAGCAATTTCTTAATAACACTGACCATTTGATCAAACAGTAGGTGGATAAGAGGTTCTTCCTTTTGGAAAAGTTTTAGAAATGGTTGCAATAGATTCGATACAGTAATCAGAAAATGGATCATGGACAGAGTTGTGTGGGGGATTTTAAAGAATTTTATTATTCGGTTGTAACATCCATTTTCAGTTATTTTCTTATCTCTTACAGGAAGAGTTTTCATAAAATATTTTTCAGCCACTGACCACTGGGCTCAGCAATCTTTCCAAAGCAGGTTTCCTAAAGTAAGCCATCTGCTTGGCACATGTTTTAGAAACTTTTGATTTTAAAAACCAAGTTCATCTTGTAGTTCTTTTAGTTCTACGACCCTGACAGGGGAAAGTTTGAAAAAAAATAGTGTAAGTCAACTATTAAGTCTACTATATCGTCTCCAAATTCATGTAGAGCTTTGGAAAAAGCATTGTGGACGGAATGTAGTTTACAAAACCCGATATTGAGAAGAGGGGGTAGGTCCTGAGATTTCTTCACTTCAGTCACCATTTGGAAAACTGCTTTGTTTACATTGAGCCCATCACTGCCTAATGCAATAAAGTCTGCTAGTGGGATTTGAGCATCATTAATTGTTTGAATAATTTTTTCCGAGATAGTGTTGGCTTTTGCCTGTCCCATTAGATGTGTGTCAAGATGATGGACGACAACTTCTTTTTTAATGCTGGACCAGTATCTTATTTTCAGATCGAGCTGGTTTTTTTACTTCTCTATTGGTCAACTCATCAAAAAAATGGAATATGGAGATGAGGGCTTTATTATATCAGACAATAAGGCCTCATGAAAATAGGGTCCAGTTGCTTCTGTTATCATGTAAGATAATGTTGAGTGGAACATAGAAAACCTGGAAGCTATAGTGCTGTCAGGGAACATTTCTTTAAACAACTTTGGAGTATCATATGAATAATCACTACTAACTGACTTGAGGCTCCACAAGAGCTCTGCCTTTATGACTTCTTCTTTTGCTGTCCAACAGGAAATAGTAGCTACGGTATTATCTGCTTCATTTAAGGTTTTGGTTTGACTTACTAAAATCATTTGTGTTCCAGCTAACACGTCTATAACAAATGAAGAGTGGACTTTAGTTTCTGAGTGAGTTAGCAACCGACTCACCCACGGTTATCACATCTCACAACCTTCTTACATAAACGACAAAATACTTCATATCTTGATCGTTTTACACACCACTGTTCAATAATTTGGCCGTTTGAGTCCTTCTTCTTTAACCATTCATCTTTAAATGATGTTTTGTTAGGCATATTCACTGCACTACACTCTACATAAAAAATTACGTTTCTTCAAAAACATTCAACTATCACCAATTACCTAAGTACAGAAAAAAAAACTGAAAAACATGAATTGATTAGGAAATTATTGTAGACATTTTCTATCACTTAAGTGATAGTCTTAAGACTAATAATTATCTAAATTAGAACATGTCTAACTATTTCCTAACAATGTGAACATCAATTGAAGATCTCAAAAAACGCATGAATTTGTAGGCCTAATATAAATTTTGGGTAAACTATTAATATATCCTGAACCTGGAAAGAAAATGCTGCCACAACCTGGGTTAAAGCAGGCAGGAGCATGGATTTCCCCTCAGTTTACTTCATTGGGAAATCTAAGAGACATGTCAAAATAGTAAGCACTGATAATAATCACTATTTATTTTGTAACACAATGTATTGGTGGGAAATATTGACATAATTATGTAAAAATTAATAATAAGTGTAATAAATTATCGCAAATTCAACTCAATTTTTAGAGAAAAGTAGGAAAAGTAGGACAAATGTGTAAAAAGTAGGACTTTTCCTACTTTCCTACTAAAAAGTAGGAAAAGTAGGAAAAGTAGGATGACTTGGAGGCCTGCTATCAGAGCTGATGGGGAGTGTTACTGGAAATAGCGAACAAATGCTTGTCCCTGGAGTATTTTCCTAAACAATGGAAGGTAGCACACGTGATTATCCTGAAAAAACCAGCGAAAGATGACTACACACATCCAAAGTCCCATAGACCCATTGGTTTGTTATCGGTATTTGGAAAAATCATCGAAAAATTGATGATAAACAGACTGCAATGGCACATCTACCCAGCTCTCAGCACCAGTCAGTATGGCTTTATGCCACAGCGTGGAACTGAGGACGCTCTCTACGACTTGGTTGGACACATTAGGAGAAAAATCCAGCAAAAAAAGCTGGTACTAATGGTGTCATTAGATATAGAGGGTGCCTTTGATAACGCATGGTGGCCAGCGCTCAAACAAGAACTAGTAAATAAGAAATGTCCTAAAAACCTCTACTATATGATCGAGTCATATCTAACAGACCGGAAAGTGGAGGTAAATTATGCAAGGGAAAAGTCAGGAAAAGAAACAAATAAAGGATGTATTCAAGGCTCGATAGGGGGCCCAACATTTTGGAATATCATCCTAGACCCTCTGCTGAAATGGATGGAGGGGAGGAACGTGCACTGCCAAGCCTTTGCTGATGACGTGGTCCTGGTATTCGATGGCGAAACAGCTCAACAAATAGAAGAGACAGCGAACGAGACTCTAGACGGGGTGCTTAAATGGGGAAACCACAACAAACTTAATTTCGCACCACACAAGACCAAAGCGATGGTTCTGACACGAAAACTCAAATATGACCAACCCGTTGTGATGATGTCCGGGCAGAGTATTGAATTGGTGCAGGCTGTCAAAGTGCTCGGTCTCACCATAGACAGACAGTTGAATTTCGTAGAGCATGTGTCAGACCAATGCAGGAAGGTAACCGATATATATAAGCAACTAGCATGCGCAGCGAGAGTGTATTGGGGTCTAAATGGTGAGATCATAAGAACGATATATATTGCAGTTATAGAACCTATAATGCTGTATGCCAGCAGTACATGGCACGGGGCTACGGAATCAGTAAGAGTTAAAAAACAGCTCGAGTCGGTTCAGAGGAACTTTGCCATAAAAATCTGCAAAGCCTACAGAACAGTATCCTTGATCTCCGTTCTGACACTGTCGGGACTGCTTCCGCTGGACTTACGGGTGCAAGAATCAGCGATGCTATATAATACAAAAAAGCGGAACTGCAGTGACCATCTGCCCTATGGCAGAACCATGGAAAAGCAGGTCAGCGTTTTACACAAACCGCATCCATCAAACAGAGTCCTGATTGGATATGAATGTATAGAGGATACAACACCATCGACTGTCAAAAAACATAACATCACCAACTATCAGATATACACAGATGGTAGCAAAATCGACGGAAAAGTAGGTGCTGCCATCTCTTGCTGGATTGACGCTAAAGAGTTCGCAAACTATACATTCACTCTTGATCCTGCATGCTCTGTGTTTCAGTCAGAACTGTATGCTCTGCACAGAGCAATAAAGATGATCCGAGAGGAGGAAGTGCAAGCGGCAACTATATTTAGCGACTCCAGGTCCTCCTTGGACATCATCACAAACCCTAATGCGGATCACCAGCTGGTGCGGAGGATACATGAAGACATAAGGGAAATCAAACAGAGGTGGGAGTATAGCTCTGTTTTGGTTGAGGGCGCACGTGGGGATCGCGGGAAATGAGAGAGCAGACGAACTGGCAAAGATGGCAGCACTAGCGGAAAAAGAGTTACCGGACTACGGAGATGTCCCTGAGTCATATGTCAAATCAAAAATTAGAGAGAAATCGGTACGTATATGGCAGGACCGATACGAAACCTCCACCACCGGAGCTACAACGAAGTGTTTCTTCCCAGACCAGAAAAAGGCCTACAGCTGGGTCAGAAGAAAAAACTTTCCCCCTTCTAGTACAAGCTTTTACAGGGCACGGTGGTCTTGCGGAATATCTGCACAGATTTAGAATAAAGAATAGCCCAAGCTGTGAATGCGATGCAACGGAGTCTGAGTCTGTGTGGCACGTGATATTAGACTGTCCCAGATTTGGCAGTGATCGCCATAACCTATATCAGAAGATACAAGAAACGGTATCGAAAGAGAACATCCACACTTTGCTAGTAGGCAAAAAATCAAAGATGGCAATCATTCAATTTATTGAGAAAGTAATGGAGACGGTCATTCGCCGCAATAAAAATTGTACACCACCAGCACCGGGAGAAAGGTTGAACCCACAAATGATACAATCAAGGCAAGTACCAATTTCCTCAAAAGAGGTAGCACAAGAGAACTGGTTGAGTGGTGGAGAGGGGGGTACCCCTGGTATTAAAGCAAGAGGAGTGGCGCTGTTCATGGACAGTGGCAGAGAAAGGTTAGGTATTAGTTTCTGTATAACTGGACCTAGAAAACATATAGCCATTTCACCAGGCTTGGCAGTTCTGTTAAAAGGCAGCACCACTAGAGCCACCATAAAAAAAAGACTTATGAGGCAATGCCGGAAGTGGTTCTAGCCGGTCATAAATGCAGGATTGTGCGGGTCAGAAACAAATCCATTCTTCTCTTGACTAGGGACATGGACAACAAATCGCCGTTCACCAAGGCAGGGGAATTACTGGGAAAACTGAAGGGAAGCCCAAGAGTGATTAGCGTTGATGTCATGAGGGCGGACCTTGAGAGAGGCGAGGTAGCAGAGTACACTCTTATCGCGAGGGCCGCTCACAGGCACGAAATTATTCTGTATGAAGGACGAGGTCAAAATCTCGACTTCCTGCTAAAAACAAAGAGCAAACCCCACGCCAGGGCCAAGCGGAGAGCGGCTCAGCTAGAGTGCAAAGACGACATGAGGAAGCAGTGCAAGCAGGAAGTACCAGTAGATGCCTTCCTTTACACAGATCCCCATCGGAACACCTAGTAAGGACACTCTGCACTGCTCTGGGCGCATCGTGTCCCAATCGCCGCATCGAGACACCACCCAGGGAAAAAATGCGCCTTCAGTCGGGATGCCCCTCACACGAAAAACAGCCACACTTGAAGATATGGGGAAGCTACGACCGCCAATACGCATAAAAGAAAACCGGGACGCGGACAAACTGATCAACGCCTATCTGGAGTACATGGAGACATTGCGTGCGTCGTTGCAGATAAAGCACACGGTCTGTAAAGAAATATTGGAAGCCTTCCAAAACGATGCGCGCATTCTTCTTCGTGTACGCCTGGATATGGCGAAGGCAGTAATTTATAATAATGACACCGGGACTGTGGTGGCGGGCAACGCCAGTGTGAGGACTCACCAGCACATGGCAGCTTACAGTGGGACGTCGGGAATGGTTCTCGAGGATCGTAAACGAACTCTAGAGAGGGGAGCCCCCGCATTCTACACCCCAGTTGACGACCCAATTGTCGTAGTCGCCAGATGCACCCGTTTTCTGCTGGAGGATAGAATTCTAGAGACCTCCGAGTCGGTGACGGGAACCTGGTCCTCAGAACCTTGGGAAAGGTTAAAAATACGCTGGATAGATGGGGTACCCGGATGCGGAAAGACCACCTGGCTCCTTAAAAACTTCCAACTACAGGAAGACACGATCCTTACTAGCACTGTTGCTACGGCCAAAGAACTAGGTGGGGAGATGATGGTCGTCTAGGTGCTGTCGCGAAGGGAAAAGTAAAAACTATTGCCTCGGTGCTTATAAACGGAGCAAAGAAAGCAAAGCGCCTACTGGTGGACGAGGCTTTGATGGTCCATTTTGGATCCATAATCATGGCAAGTAGGTTGACCGGGCAAGAGAGCTGGTTTTAATGAGTGATACTAACCAGATCCCTTTTATCGACAGAGATCACCTATTTCAGATGCAATACAGTAACCCAGCTGCCGTAACGACAGTCACAGAAACCATTCTCTGCACACACCGTTGCCCGATGGATGTAGTGTATGCGTTAAAGGAGATATACGAAGGCATACACACGTCTAGGAAGGAACTGAGGTCCCTGACGAGCACCATGGCATCAGAAGCAGAGTCTAAAAGAACTAACTCAGAGACTCTATTCTTGACCTTCACCCAGGAGGAAAAGGAGGAATACGAAATGAAAGGGTATGGTACCGGAGAAAATTCCAAATTGCTAACGATACATGAGGCTCAGGGGCTGACGCACCGTAGAGTAATTGTGCTGAGGGGCAGAGAACCGAAAAACCCGGTCCACGATAGTGTCCCTCATGCTGTAGTGGCTATATCTAGACACACGGAGTCCTTCATCTATTATTGCGGGGACCGAAAGGAGGACGACGCCATCAAACGACTCATAACCCCGTCATGCTTAGCAACTGATGAAGAGATCAGAAACTACAATTGGCAAATGTCGTTCAAGGACCAAAATAATGCAGCGATCTAGGTGCCAATTATTTTCGTACCTCTAATTCTAGTTTTATTTAAGTTAATATAAAGTTAATGTTGTATTTTGTTTTTATTTTTTAATCATTATTAAGTATGCATGTGTATATGTATGTTAATATATAGGTAGCGTAAGTTTAAATGAGTATATTGTATTTATATTGTTAGCTGCGTAAATAAAATAAAATTGAGTACATGTTAATTAAGAGAATTGTAAAAAATATTTAATTAAGAATTATAAAGGGCATGGACTACGAGTCTGTGGAGTAGCAAATGTATAATTAAAAAAAAAAAAAAAATAAAAAAATAAATATATGTGATGTAAAATTATCGATAAATCGTGGTAAATGCATGCCAAGCACTACGTAAAAAGAACGAGACACCGGTATAGACGATTAGGCACAGGAAAGACAGAGAGGGCAATAAAGACATCAACGCGTGTCATTTTGATGTCTGTCTAAATTTATTATTTTTATTCAAAATATTTAGATACATTTTATGTAATACTACTTACCTGTGGAAGGTTATTCCATAATTTTTGTAATTTGTATTAGTAGTCGATTTGCCACACCATTTAATAGCACAACTAGGCATTTTTCCGATATCTTCTCCCTTTTAAAAGCAATTTACTTTAACTCGTGACACGGGTGGCAGCTAGAATCACACTGAAGGCAAAATCGTGACATACGCTCGATTTAGCGTATGCTCCGTGAGAAGATTTCCCCCGCTAGCGCAGTCAATTGGCTATATAGTCTCTGTGTGTAACCAAACAAGAACAGCGCAAAAAACTAATGCAAACCTTATTACTTACAGCATAAAGTGTGCATTTCCTTGAAACTATTATAACCTAAAACAAACTTAATTTCTTGATTATTTCAACATTCCCATTATGAATCTAGACAGAAGATGGTAAGTATCATTTATTATTATTATATAACCAATTTTCATCGAGACACAAAAAAAATAAAGTCAGTACATTTGCCCATACTAAAATGGTCAATCTCCTTTATTACACATACATTAATAAATATTAACATACAGAATCCATGTTGATGCATGACATTTCGATTCTCCAGGTGCCGTCCTGTTATTTATTCCAAACTCTACAACTTTAGCAGCACTCACCCACTCTATACAGTCTGAGTCTCCTATCAGCCCCTCCAGCAGCCAACAAGGCACCACCAGGAGACCAGGCTGCACACAGCATACGAGCACCCCTTTCCACTAGACGAACTCCTGGTGCTAGGGGAGCTCCATCAGGCCCTCTCTGCCAGAAGGCCACTGAACCATCAGTAGCAGTAGCAGCTAGCCAACGTCGGGGTGACCAATGAACTGCTGTAATGGTTCCAGCTTGACCACCTAGGACGGCTACTGGCGCTCCGGTTGCTAAGCACCTACAGATGAAATTCCTCAGTATGATGAGAGAAATCTAAATTTTTACATCAGTTCTATTATATTGTAAGTGAGATGAAATTTATTATTTTAATAATATGATTGGAGAGAGAATATGAGTATTTCAAAAAGTTGTTACATTTTCATAATTGTAGTATATGAGAAAAACATTTAGCAGCACTCACCAGACTCGCACTAGCCTCTCTACAGAGCCAGCAGCCAACAACTGACCATCGCTTGACACACACACATCTGTTATCTCAGCTCCAGCTCCCCGAAGAGTTCTCAGCAGCCTACCATCCTCAGCACTCCACACTTTCACTAGTAGGTCATCAGCACCCTGCAAAAATCATTACAATATTGGGTATATAACAAATGTGTGTAATTGTTATACTTTATTTAAATAAAAGTGTTAATCTAACAAATGTGCGTAATGCTGAATGCAACCATTAGGAAACTCTTGGACAAAAGAATTGCACTATATGTTGAACCTTTAACCTTTTTCTTTCAACAATTAGACATATGTAAAGAAGTCTGACTATAATTTAATCAATACTATAACTATGAAGTCTCACCGTAATAACAAATCGTCCAGTACAGTCAAACACGAGACAGTATACAGCAGAGAGATGTCCCAAAGTTCTTCTCTGTAGCCGAAGTCCACACAACATCCGCGGCGGCATCAGCGCAGTACCTCCAACACCTAAACGAGACGCTGCGCCTAGTCCCAGTTCTCGCAAAGTCACTCGACGCACTGCAACAGGGCAAATATTGACATAATATTTCAACAAATATACATTTTAAATGTCTCTTTAAAAGACAATTGAAGATCGAGGTTGCAAATTTCAATTTTCAAACAAATTCTATCTGTCTGTTAAATTTTAGATTTCTTATTTGCCTACTGACAGGTAATCTTTGTTATCACATGTGCATCAGTAGGTACGTTATTGCGATAGCATATACAGGTAAATTTTTGAGTAAATTTTTATAACCATTATAGAATAAGAATAACAAATGAAGAAAAATAATCAAAAAGTTGTGGTCCCTATTCTGATAAAAAATATTATAATATTTGAAGCAATCAGTATAAAGTATAATTCTTTAATAGTATTGTAGATTTACCAATAGAATGGTCCTCCTTGTACGAAGCATATAAAGGTTTGGGTCGCACCAATGACTCACTGAGCAGTGACAGTCTAGCTGTAACCTTGTCTTGTATATCTTTGGCTTTCTCCTTGCGTTCTTCCTCAAGTGGGGAGGGTGGGGATGCTGTGATTCCTGGTAAGGAGATAGAGTCTGGATGGGGTGTGGAGGCACAGGATAGAATACCATCTTTTGCTAAACGAAGTGCACGATCGCATATTGACACTAGTCGGTCGCTTGAAAGGTCCGAATGTTGGGCTGACTGTGAACAGAATAAAAATTGAAAAATAGTTGTTTTAAGGCTCATTACATTGCTGTTAGTGAGATGAACTATTTTTTTTTATTTACTATTATTTATTAGAATCTACTTTAATATAGTTGTATTATATTATAGAAACCATCATCACTGATTGTCAATGATAGTATTCAAATAACAAACATTAAAATAATAAAATATCTCAATTTTTTTTTTCACCTATAACTGTTACTATAAGTGTAAATTCATGAAAAAAATTTATCTGTACAAATCTATGTTGAGAAAGAAACTTGTTATTACTGTATTAATAAATGATATGCGTATTTTATATTAACAAAGGTTCACCGCCTATAATACTTTTTATTAAATTAACTATATGATTATTTATAGAATATTAATGCTTCCTTCTATTTTTATTACTAATATGGCTAATGTAACCAGTTTTATTGGTTACAACGCCCTATCAATAATAAAGCAGTCTATAATCTATTCCTGAGGGTCACAGTGACAATTTCATTTGAATTTCCCGGGGACAGAAACGTCACGAAGGCGTCACATCAGCTGTCAAATATAGACCAATGGCGTGCGATTGTGAGTGCGAATACAACGCCGAGCAGGACAAACGATCTTTTCGAATAGAGATTGTACTTGTCGGAAGGAGACGGCAAATCCTTGATAAAGTCGACAGCCCTTCATCCCAATGTATGATATAATAACTTTTTTGCAAATTGTGAAAATTATCGGAAATACTAACAGAAACGCCACCCCAATATTTTTTAAGCGTTTCCATCACATTTTTACGATTTTCTTAGTGCTCATCACATTTTAAGAAAAATTGTACATATTCCACAATTTTAAGTTTTCAAGGCGTCTATCTAGTCAGAAAACATTAATAAACAACATTTCCAAGACAAAATACTGAAAACTCACCAAATCTTCGTATGATTGAGTATGCTCATTCCCTTCCCAGTCCAGTCGTCGAGGCAGCACCTGTAGCAAAACAAAGCACGCAAAAAGTTTTCAGCAAACTTTCAGGAAGTTTGACAGTCGCAACCACGTGCGTACAAGACCAAAACAACATTAAGCTCTAGCCGGCGATTGAAAAAGCACTAACTCACCTCTACACTTTCGAGCTCTTTTAGCAAAGTCTGGAAAAAATAAATTAATATTAAACTTATTTTTTTATAAAATGCAAAATATACATTTACTTATGTCGTTATTACCTTCGCAGTCTCCTTAAAAGGCCCAGTCGAGAGAAATTTCGCTATCAGAAAGTAGAGTTCTGCAACCGGGAAAGCTAACATTAGTTCAACCTGGGTAAGAACACAGTAAACTTTGGAGCTCGAATTTAGGGTTCTCGACTTACCGGGAACGACCCTTAGAGCTTCGTTAGGTTCATTCATGATCCTAGAATTGTTCCTGGCGATTCAAATTGCCTGACACATTACGAAAATCACAATAATCTTCCAAACATTTCATTTTACCATACATTGTTGACGACAGATAATGCCATTTTCTGAAATAAAATGGCGCACGTAATGTCGATAAAGCAGGATAGATGTTGATGATCTATTGATAAAACAGAATCATTTGTAGTTTATTAGTGCAGCGCTAGATGTCACTTAAATAAAATCACGTTTTTCATTTTATTATTAAATAATCTCTATTATCATATTCCGAATTAACAATTCAGAAAAACACCTAATATAAGAAATTTAATTAGTATTTTATTACATTACAAAATATTTTGAATTGCATTTTTTTTATCTAGCAATAATACAAAATAAAAAACCATAAACGTCAATCAACTTGTACTTGGAAGAGTTGGAAGGGATGCTGCTGTTTTCAAAAGCCACAAAAATGTTCTTCGTTGCGATTAGACAATGAGTTTTGTGACAACAAAGTGTTCTAAAATCAAGCCGATAGTGTCGGTCTCTCCTGTTATTTGTGAACTTATGTGGCGTGTTATAAATGCTTTTATTTTGGGTGGAGCTACTGTATGCTGATGTGTTGACGAAAACAAGAATACCATCACTGATAGCATTTGTTCAGATTTTGATGAGAATGCCCTTCGTGAAATATAATTTTTTTTCTCCTGCATAATCTGTAAGTATGTATTGTATGGTATTTTAGTAAGGCTAGCTTATCAGGGCAGAAGTAATTAAATGAATTAATTCCAATCACTAACTATCGATTGCCTACTAAAAATAGAAAAGTACTCTTTACGAGTCTGTATTCTAACGTTCCCATGGCGCTATGAAAACCATTTTTATATGAGTTTGTTGCAATTTCTTCTAGGTTCAATTATTACTTATTGTTAACATTTAAAAAGCATGTGATGAGACAATCATCACAAAAAATAAATAGAATAATTCCTAATGATTGTATAGATTCACAACTAAAAATATTTATATGTAAGTAAAAAATTAGGTAATAGACTTATTACATAAATCTTTCAATATTAGTTTATGCACATAGTTACACTTTTCAGCAGTGCTGATGAACTGTTTTTCGTTTGTTAAATAATATTGTAATATTGCAACTGCAATGATCACCATTACTCTAATGTGCGATTATCATTATTCTAATGATCAATAGGCATTCATTGATTGAAAACTAACAATTATGAATTATGAGAATATTTTAAATTATTTTACTGGAGCTACCTTCTTCTGTTTTTGCTATTACAAAATGGAGTGTGACTACAGTTTGTGATAAATTTACTTACAGTTTCTTACACAATTTTAAAAACGAAATGAAAAAAATACATTTATGTACTAGTAGAATTACTGTTGGCATATGATGTTAACATCATATGTCTGTGAATTTAGTAGTTAGGACCATTAATGTAACTGGCTTACTGTTGAAGTGAGATTCAATTCTGAGCATAAGTCTTAAATAAGAATGATTGTGGATATCTCTAACTACTCTAGCTTAATGCATCATGCAAAATGATAAAATTTGCCTTTCTAAATTTTCAGATTCTTTTCCCTAAATGTGATTCCCTGGCCAAATCTACAGTGTAAACTCT
This sequence comes from Scirpophaga incertulas, assembly GCA_036419045.1. NCBI lineage: Eukaryota > Metazoa > Arthropoda > Insecta > Lepidoptera > Crambidae > Scirpophaga > Scirpophaga incertulas. The sequence goes on from CM071636.1 coordinate 8,446,782, forward strand.
TTATAACATCATTCTTTATAAACTCTCTATAACATAGAAAAGATCACAATTTGGTTGGTTTACCTTAAAACCCATACATTGATATACTCTTTATAGCACAGCAGTCATTCTCTATTATGAATAAATTTGTTTATGTTTAGACACAGAAAACAGTCATTATTGGTGTTATTGTTTATGTTATCTTATCAACTTACAAAAGAAAAGACTCAGACTAAACCTTTGAGGCCCCGAAACTGCTGAGGTCGTAAACAACCGTCTTGGTTTTGTTATTGTTAATTGCCTTGAACATGTGTTTGGTTTGCTTGAAAATGATGGTCTCCAACTAAACATCTACGTATCAACATCTACATATCGTACCTATTATCAGTTGTAAACCAACTTTGAAACTGTTAACATGGCCAGTAAGAGAAAAGTGTTATGTGTTGATGAAAAAATTTGTGTGATACATGCGATTGAAAAGGGAGAAAAGAAAAGCAATGTTGGAAGATGTTTTGAACTAAGTCAATCTACTGTTGCTACCTTTTGGAAAAATAAGGAAACAATTCTGCAGGCGGCGATGGAAGGGAACTCTAAAAAAAAATTAAGAAAGCCAAAATTCGAAGATTTACATCAAGCAATGTTGTCATGGTTCAACAATCAGCACCAGAATAATGTACCTATTAGAATGTTGGCTCGGAAAATTTAAGCAACGTCACAAAATTACCTACGGTAAAATGAATGGAGAGGTGCGGGATGTTGATATGAATATGACTAATGATTGGATAAATAAAGTCTGGCTTAAATTAAAGGAGAAGTATTCTGCAAATGACATTTTTAATGCTGACGAAACTGGACTTTTTTTCAAGCTGATGCTCGACAAAACTTTAAAATTTAAAGGAGAAAAATGTGTTGGAGGAAAACTCTCTACAGAGCACATTACTGTTCTAGTAGCTGCCAATATGAGTGGTAGAGAAAAAGAAAGCTCTTAGTTATAGGCAAATCGAAAAACCCTTGGTGTTTCAAGAACATAAAACAGTTGCCAGTCACATATGCAGCAAATATGTCAGCTTGGATGACAGTGCAGTTCTTTGAAGAGGAAGTGAGAAAATGGGATGCTGAATTGAAAACACGAAAAATCTTGCTTCTTGTAGACAATCAGCTCACCCTTGTAGACCTAATCTTCGAAACATAGAGTTAGCATTTTTCCCAGCTAATACAACCAGTATCTTGCAGCCATTGGACCAGAGTGTGATTAAAAGCCTTAAGGGTCACTACAGAAGGAAAATGTTAATGGAATTGATCAAAAATCGAAAGCAGTGAACTTTATATCAAAAGCCTGGAAAGAGGTAACAACAGCTACTATACAGTATTAATTTCGTCACGTTGGACTTTGAAATGATCAACCAGTAGAAATGGATCCGTTTGATAATGAAGACAATCTACCACTGAATGAATGGATAAAACCGTTCAACATAACAGAAAATTTTAACGAAGATCTCCAAACATACGAAAATATAGACGACGATGTGGCCACAACCGGTTCACTGAATGATGAATAAATTCTTGACTTAGTGTCGAAAACTAAGGAAAAACCGAATGAAGATGAAGAAGATGATCAAGTAGATGATTCTGTACCACTACCAACTGTTCAACAAGCGATTGATGCCGCTAAGTTAATTGATTTTTTTTTATTGTTTAATCAAGAAGATTCCAGCACATATCAAGAGATGGACAGAATACATAAGAAAATACAAAACTAGTACAAAACAAGTACTGGCAAAGCAAAAAACGTCGGGCAAAGTTAACTGACTATATGTATTAATTTTATCAAAAACATATTAAAGATTATAGTTAATTTGGTTGTTTTTCTTCCTTCACTCCATATACCTAACAATAACTCTCTATAGCAATAAAAAAAGATCGGTCTCTTGAGTTACGTTATAAATAAAGAGTTTACACTGTACTTCAAATTTTGCTTTAACATTCTTCAACAGAATTCATGGATGATGTGTTTTGTATTTTATCGAAATTCATCCCCTAATAGATTTAAAGGAGGAACTTTAACAAAATTATTGTGATTGTGCTTTGATGTTGATATCAAAATTTTTAATTAAATTAAATTTTATTTTGACATTTAGAAAATTAAAATTGATTTTATTTAAAAAAGGTTGAACTTACTAATTTAATGTATATTGATTTTGCAAAACCTCTCTAATTGTATCAATAGTCATGTAATATCAAATGTCTTTTGTTGTACAGTACACAAGGAGGCATACATTTGAAAGTGGAAGTTATATGTACAATTTATTTTAGAACTACATCACATTCAAGATAAAAGTCAAATAGGAGCTGATATTTTTACCAAGGCTATGTTAGATTTTGTTCTTCCCCACTTTCTCGCCAAGGGATATGACTACCAGGTTATTTGACATTGGTTACATTTAAATTTACTCTATATTTATTACTAATGAATTACTTATAACTTATGTTTGTATCTCAGGTAGTGGCAGTATGGCCGGCGGCGCAGGCGCGGGCGCCGTCGCGCTTTCGGGGTTGGGAGGCTCTCTCGAAGACAAGGTTACAATTCTTTAAATTTTTTATTTTTTTTTCCTCAGGAGAGGAAGGCTGAGAATCCTCACAAGGAGCACGAAACGTACCCAGGATACCCCCGCAACGGCAAGTGTCACGGAGGTTATGTCGGACTCCACGCGACCGGAACGGTCCAGCCACGTGACCTACCGACTAAACTCAGCCTGGCCTAGGTTCTAAAACCATATAGGCAAATCGTGAGGGCGACCGCCCCTCAGGAGAGGGGCGATGCAGCGCAGGCCCATAAAAGGGGCCCAAAAGCGCTAGAAGAGGCGCGGGAAGTCAAAGTGACGCCGGCCTTATCATGAGGGAACCTAGTCTTGGCGATGCTGAAGGCTGCCGAACTAAGGGATCATGGAGGGGTTGGCGGCGCAGATGCCGCCGGCAGCGCAGATGCTGCCTGCAAGGACAGAAGGTCCCGCGTTAACTGATTATCGTGATCGATGAGGACGTGACGGGGTCTACGTCGTAAATGACGAGATGGAGGGGCTGGTATGTAATCCACCGCCTTTCTAATAAGAGGATTCGCGTGTTGCTCTGCGGCTTTGAAGAAGCGTTCGGAGCAGATACGGAAGTGCTGTTGAATGGTCGTTAAATCGAGGTCCCTATGGAGATCGGCATTACGAACATAGTATGGCGAGTTAGTTGCAACGCGGCGGAATTAATTTTGAATAACTTGAATTTTATTTATGATATTAGGATTCGCGTATGCAAAGACGGGACTCGCGTAGGACATGACTGGACGTATGCAAACCTTAAAGAGAGTTCGCTTATTCCTTAGTGACATTTTACTGTTCCTCCCCACATATAGTGGAGGCGGGACATGTAAAATTTGGCTAACCTAGTCACCTTGTCGACGACGGAAGATTTTTCCGCGTTTACCTCAATCCGCCACAAACGAAACCAGGCGCTAAGCTTATTGACTTGGGACTGCATTTTCGAAACTATGTGCTGGGCGCACATTCCCTTGCTATAAAGGGCTGTGTCGTCCGCAAAGAGAGATAGTTGCATACCGTTCTTAGGGATCGGTATGTCGTTGGTGAATATCGAGAAAAGAGTAGGAGAGAGAGCCGACCCCTGAGGGCCGCCGGCTCTTATCGTACAAGGGGAAGAAAGTACACCTTCGTGTTTAAAACGAAAAGTGCGGTTTGACAGATACGACTGTATGACGCGAACTAATCGGTCAGGGGTTCCAGATTCGTATAATTTAAATAATAACGCGTCGTGCCAGACCTTATCGAAGACCTTGGCAACGTCAAAGAATACGGCGAGGACCTTATGCCTACATGATTTGAATGAATCTAAAATGAACTCTACTATACGTTCGACTTGCTGTGGACATGAACGTTTAGTTCTAAAGCCGAACTGTTCGGGAATAATAATATTATTTGACTCGAGATGCTCTTTGAGGCGAGCGAGAATTAAACGTTCATATACCTTCCCTAGTGAACTAATAAGACTAATGGGACGATAGTTGGAAGGTATATGGGGGGATTTTCCGGGTTTCGGAATACCTATTACGATTGCCCTTCTCCACTTACGCGGAAAGTAGCACCTCTCGTAACAGGCGTTGAAGAGGATGGTTAATAAAGCAAGGAGTTGGTGGGGCATAGATTTTAATGCCTTGTTGGACACACCGTCAGCACCCGGGGCTTTACGGTTGTGCAGGCCTCTAATGACGTTAAAGATCTCGTCGCGGGAGATCGGGTCTAAGGGGGGATCGTGAGGGGGGGGGGTTCTTTAAATTCACAAAACTTTATCAAGATGACCGAAAGGGTTGATCACAATGTGTAATATTTTGTGTAAATATTTTTAATGTGACACAAGGGTTTGTGTAAGGATGTATATGTATTTTATGTGTGTGCGCAAACTGGCAGTAAATTTTCATATCAGTGGCGTACACGGTGAATCAAGTATGATCAAAACCTGTATATAAAAATATTTACATTAAACAAAAGTGGCCCCAAATGCGAGCTTTGGGGCATGCCTAACGGTATATACTATATATAAGATTGAAGTCTGTTTGCATATAGTACTTAAGCATAAACTACTAGGAGTTAATGACAATCAAAAGCTTATATTTTAAAAAATATATAATAATTAAAATATTGATTCCTAATATTATTTTTTTCTTTTTCTCAAAATAGTGGGAGAAGTGACTCTAATTAACAATTTTGATACATCATAGAAAAAGGAAAATTACGAAAAAGAAAAAAAAGCTGCAATATTTATATTATTTTTATGCAGTGTTAGTAAAATTTAATACAATGTTAGTTTAACTGTCACCACCTTCAGATTGCCCAGTTGCGGCTAGAATGAATGCCATGTTGGAGTGTTTGCTGCAGTTGAAAAATTGCAACACCATTGATTTGGATCTCTACTGCCAACAATTAATGAGATTTAAGAGGGAAGATGATTGAAACCGGCTGAAAATGCTCAATAGCAATAGTTTGGTTTTCCATCACGGCAGTGCTACATCCATTTTCAGCTATTCAGCAATTATTGAGAGAGCTAGACTCAGAGACGATAATGCATGCATTTAATAGCCTCTTCAGTATCAAGATATTTTCGGTCTCTTGAGAAATAATCTAGTATTAGGTTAACGTCGAGAAAGGATTGCCAATATTATTTGTTGCTTTTTTAATCATTATTCCAGTCTGCATCATAAGAATCAAGGCTACTAAAATTATCAAAAAGAAATTTTACGTAAAGAAAATCAATTTTATCTAGGCAACTAAACTTTACTCCTTCGAGACTAAGAACAAATAACTTCAAGAAAACACACAACATCAAAAATATGTGAGCGATATTTGTTGAAATTTATCTTAATTTTCAATATGTTCAAAATTTTCTTGGCAAGTAAATCGTTTTCTTCTCATCTGATGAGATAAGATAATATGAGAAAAAAAATCATAAGTTAAATCAAAGTATTTATTAGTTACAAAATATTTATATTACTTATACTTTAATATGCTTTATTATAATTTACTCCCTTATTACATAATATGTCGTTATTGACTGATTAATTTTGAATCTATCGGGGACTTGTTCAAGGTGAGTGAAGCAGTGTTATCCCTGCCACGCCCTGAGAGCCACTACTTACATAAGAAAAGCCACCTAGATATTTTAATATGTTTCTCAGAAGCTTATAATAATTTACGTAAACTAATTTCTTATTCGCCTAATTCGTTTGAATATATTGCAGGAATGCGATTTGCTTTGCCCTGTGTGCTTCGAGCTTATATCGGAAGCTTATGTCACTCGATGCGGTCACTCATTCTGCTTCGCGTGCGTTGCTCGTGCGGTCGAGCTGCAGCGCCGCTGCCCTAAATGTGGGGCTGCGCTTAGCTCTAGGGAGCACATTTTCCCTAACTTCTTGCTCAATGAACTGGTGAGTATATAATCATTTTGACCATATTACACCTTGGCCTTAGTTGATCAGCGTGCTACAAGTATTTGTAACATCTTGCAATGACTCATTTATCCTATCCTATTATCCTTGTGTAATCGGCTAAACAATAAATATGTTTTAAGTTACCATTCTATGTTTTATTTTGTGTATCACATCATCATCATCATCATCACAATGTATATTCTTCCCCAAAATTAAATTAAATTTCACTAAATTAGAAGAAGTAATTACAACCAAGTATTTAAACATCTGCAATGTATAACTAATTTAGTGAGTATCACCTTTTTCTTGTTATCAGGTAGCGAAACGTCGCCTTCGCAGCGGTCGCTCGGGCTCTGTGGGTGGCGCCTCGGGTTCCGCTGATACGGCATTAGGCGACAGTGAGGCGGCCGGAGAGGAGGGCGTCCGACTTAGGGCGCTAGTTGCAGCCAATGCACGACATCTGGCACTGGGGGATGTGGACCGGTGAGGAATTACACTGTTCTATTTATTATTTAATTCTTTAAAACAACTTAGTTTTATTACAAATTAAGTTGTCAATATTCTTTAGTATTGCTGGCGTTCTCTTGTTGGCGCTATATCCATTTCAAAGATATAGTGACTCCTTTTAATTTATTGATTATCTGTGACATAGTAATATCATTATAAATCTACCAATTTCTGTGTCTAGTAAATAAAATGTAGCTCTCATTATACTGTTAGCATTTGTCCTTTAAATAAATTTTCCTTCATTATTTATAGAACTTTATTGAAGTTTAATTGTGTCTCCAGACCACTAACTGAAGAGATAAGTTGTTTAACTGCACATCCTTCACTGTGATGGGCATATTAAAACATGACAATATATACTATATAAATATATAATACATACATCTCAAACTCAAAATTTAAATAGTGACAATACTTGAAGTATTGTTACTCAATGTTAAATCTGAACTATTGTCATCATCATCAATCAGCCCTTTTAAGTGTCCTATTGCTGTGCATAAGTTTCTACGTAGGCGTAAAGAATTTCGCTTACCACAGTGGCCAGATGGGTTGATGGAACGTTTTGCGTCGAATTTAAATTTCACAGATGTGTAACTGCGTCACATTCTTTGTTGGCTCTTATGAACCACACGGGCAACTAATTATTTATTTTGATAATAATTTTAATTTGATGTTAAAAACAATACATGGAAAGTGTTGTTATTTCAGATCTTACGCACATATCTACAGTCCATCTATTGAGGCACTATATAACAGATTCAGCCTGTTTAGACCCGTGTGTGATAATGTTTATGATACTATAAAACAGTTTTATATAATACTAGCGACCCGCCCCGACTTCGCACGGGTACAATGCAGATACTAAATACACTGCAAAAAACCTGTAAACGTTTTATAATATTAAGATTTATCATAGCAGCGCCATCTATTGATTACTTACTCAACCCAGTCGAAAGGTATCGACATCTGTTAGAATCATTTGGAGTTAACAGATAATTGTGACTGTCAAATAATAACAGCAAAATAATTAGCAATAAATTAAAATTGCAACGATAATTTGAGATTTAAACTATCCTATCTCTCAAGTTGGATCGAACTGCACATGGTGTGCGAATTTTATTATAATCGGTTAAGTAGTTTAGGAGTTCATTGAGCACAAACATTGTGACATGAGATTTATATATATTAAGACTAGCTGACCCGGCGAACTTCGTACCGCCTTAGCGTAGCTTTGATGCACTACTTTATTTTGTATAGTTGACCTAATGCTCTTTTAATATAGTCTATGGCTGTGAATGACGTTGACATTCGTAACGCGCGTTTTTTAAAATATGCAAAATTAAATGTATACTTTTCAATATTTCTGAGAGATTTTCTTAATATTTTTTTCCGTAAGAACCATCCTTGGACTTCCACAAACATTTAAAAAAAAGAATTATCGAAATCGGTTCAGCCGTTCACACGTGATGCCGTGACAACGCGAAACGGGTTTCATTTTTATATATATATAGACTTTATCTACTGTCATGCTATTAACCCTCTATAAAAGAACATATAACAATTAGCTTATTGCCAACATTATAACACTCAATGATATTATGATCATTATATCATCCAAACGCGTGATATTATGAATTTCAAAAAAAGAACATTCTCATGCAATGACATTTTCACCACCAGGTCACTAAAATTTTGAAAAAAGAACAATAAATTGTAGACTAAATCGTAATTTCGGATGCTCTAATTTACATATAATGTACATAGTTCTTACAACACTGTACAACACCCTTTGGTATGAAAATCTTTTATAGAGGATTCACATCATGATTGTAGATGAAGTCTTGTATGCAACTGTTACAATTAGATATTAAAACACTCATGTGATACTATTATCACACTCAGCTACGACTCGTGTGATAAACCCACAATCGTGTTTTAATACCCCTGATTATACAACAGTTGCATAAATAACTATTATCTACTATCATGCTATTAATCCTCTATAAAAGAACCTATGGCAATTAGCTTATTGCCAACATTAAAACCGTCAATGATATTATGATCAATATATCATCCAAACGCGTGATATTATGAATTTCAAAAAAGAACATTCTCATGCAATGACATTTTCATCACCGGATCGCAAAAATTTTAAAAAAGAACAATAAATTGTAGACTAATTCGTAATTTCGGAATCTCGTCTTATCGTGTTATTTCCCGCCATTTTTTCACTCGAATATTGGAAATCACAAACAAACAATTACTCACATCATGATTGTAGATAAAGTCTTGTATACGCCCCTTCCGTGGCCGGGGGGCGTCGTCGGTGGAGGAGACCGGGTGAGGTAGTAAGCCTCCCCCGAGGAGGGCTCCCCTGTGTTGACGGGGGAGCGGAGGCTGGGGGTTCCCGGAAGGAGCTTGATGTTCCCGGGAGCTCCCTACATGCCTGAGGAAGGCCATCCATGATGTTTTTAGTGGGTAGGCCTCCCCCTTCTGGGGAGGAGAGCCCCACATAACCGCCGGCTCGCCACAGCCGGGGTATGCAATTTAATGCATTTTCCTCAGGGGAACAAAAAAAAAAAAAAGATAAAGTCTTGTATGCAACTGTTTATAATTAGGTATTAAAACACTCATGTGATACTATTATCACTGTGATAAACCCACATTCGTGTTTAATACCCCTGATAATACAACAGTTGCATAAATAACTATTATATTGCGTCTTTCTACTTTATGGTAAGTAGCGCTAAAGTTTAATGTCGTATCACGCAAAGGTTGCTGGAGCTACTGGCCCGTCGTCGGCGCCTCCTGAAAGCGTCCTGCCGCGCATCACAGCACCGGTTGCTGCTGCAGTTCCTGCGTCACCTGCTGGCCGCTCGGACTGCGCAGCGGGACCAGCTCCACCGGGAGTGCGCCTTGGTGCAGCGAGTACGTAATGCGAGAACTCGGGGCTGGACAAAGGGGGCGCAGGAAGGGGGTGCAATGTGACAGTATTGATAGTCGACTTTCCGTCAAGCTAGATTGTTTTTCTCCGTGAACCACTCTTTCTGTCGCTTAAAATAACAGCTTTGGGCAACATATTATGTAGATAAAGCTCGATATAAATTTGGGGACATGTTGAGAATGGGTTGTTGGAGAAAGAAGGATTCTAATAGGAATGTATGCTATAGCTACAAATGAGAATAGAGGCTTGGGGTAACACATTAATAGTATGCTTATTTGTCTGTATAGTTATAAAAGAAATTGTTAACATAAGGATATGGAGTATGTATCGGGAGTTCTGCGGTCGCTGAAAGAAGACGCCGACAGTATGGTGGGGGACGGATTGGACGAGGGATTGAGGGCGGAGTTACAGGAACTCAGTGTGGCTCTCACAGACCCGGACTTAGGTACGTGTGTGTGTATTTTATTTGGGCATATTTTTGTCACTTCAGATGAAATGAAAGCCAAGAGCTTTTTTTTAATTATTATGGACAGTGCGAAGTACTGTTATTTAATCCAGCTACAATATATTAATGTCAGTAGTTTAACTATTATGACTATTTATACTTATTTAGTAACGTTAAAAAGTTACAAATCTAAATAGATTTAATTTTAATTGTACTAATTATATTAGATTTGCGATTTGAGCACAGTAAATGTATTAAGGATCTTATCATAGTCTTCTCGTGACCACGGTCGATGCAACTCTGCCGAAATGGCAAATATGTTTAAATAAAATTATAGGTGTAATGTTCAAGCTATAGCTGAAAAAGCCACTAGTAGCAAATTAGTTAATTCCAAAAATAGTAATATAAATAACATAAGATTGATTTTGACCGTAGTGTCGGGAAGCGAACCTGCGCCCGGGGGCGGGGATGAGGAGAGCTTCGCGGGGGGAGGGGACGCTCTAGCCGCCAGGTGGAAGAAACTCACCGCACATTTCGATGATTTCGTCCAGGTCAGGATAACAAAATAAATAAATATTTCTTCCACTTACACCAATTAGCCTAGCCCAAAGTATGCTCTGTAAGGCTTGCGTTATGGGATTTAGGCTACCGGACCATATATTTTACACTAGCTAACCCGTGCCCACTTCGTTGGGCATAATACTAATATCCCTGAAGCGAGCACGAACGCGAACCGAATTAAACCCGAAGCCATCGCGCTCCGTACGCTACCCGTTTTTTCACCCATTTACTTTGGAAAACGGACTACCACGTAAAAGCCTTTTTATTTTTCGGATTTTAATATAACCTATGACACTCAGCAACATTGTGTCTTTCTATTGGTGAAAAAAATTTTAAAATCGGTTCAGTAGACCCCGAGATTACCCTTTACAATTTACAAACACAAACTTTACTTCTTTATAATATTAGTATAGATATATATTTTTATGATAGAAATATGTAATAGCAACCATTACTAAGGCAGAAATGCTCGCATTTGTTACACAAATATCTACCCTCACCGGGACTCGAATCCCCGGGAGATGGCGACACCTTAAAACCGGATACTCATCACTCGACTGCGGCGATCGTTAAATATTTATATCTAAATAACCATATAACAGATTTCTTTAAAAACATTTGTATATTTAAACGTTTTATCATTCACCTAAGCTACCAGAAATACATGCACAATATTATTTTGTTTTTGAAATTTTTAAGCACAGTTTATAGAATTTTTTATATCCCGCCAATTATGTGACGAAATATTAAAACACGATGGTCGTTTAGTTCACAATTTCAACATGTTATATTATTTTAATTAAACTTAATTCGTTTTTCAGATTTAGCCACAATGTTATAAATATTATGTTTTTGTTATAATACTAGATGTTGCACGCGACATCGTCCACGTAGAATTAGTATTCCGAGTAGCTTATATTAGCGTTGTTCATCCTTACTAATATTGGGTAGACGACAATTTTTTAAATTCTAATATATAATAGACTATTATTTTAGAACCAACAGTACACCTGCACCTATTACTTTTGAAGATACATCGCCATGTTTGCGGCGCTGTCGCGGGTCGCTCAAAAACGCTCCATACTAAAAGCACTGCAATCGTGACGTCATAACTCAGTAAACTCGCCTAATTTGTCTCATACAAATTAGGCGTATAAACAAATTTTAAAATAACTTTGTTATTTGTACGTTTATATGTAAATACCTTCTATATAAAAAAATGTTACATTTAATGTGAGAATGTTAGAAATGTGTCCGTTTCATTAGAATTACGTAAATAATAATTGCTCATTTTTTAGAAATCTAAAAACAATATAAATTAATATTTAAACTGAAATTTCTATATTGACATACTTTTATGAGATATAAATTGCTCAAATCAGATAAGTATAGTATAAAAACGGCCATAATCAGTTGTAGTCGTCTACCCTATTATAAATCGGAAAGTGAATTTGTTTGTTTGTTCCGCTTTCACGCCGTAACTACTGAACCGATTGATTTGAAATTTTGCAGACGTAAAGATAAAAGTCCGGATTAAATAATAGGCTACTTTTTATCCGTCGTCAGATCCCACGGGAAAAATCGTCAGATCCCACGGGATGCGCAATAAAGGCTTCGCTCAAAAACTACTGCACAGATTTTCATGCGGTTTTCATCATCAATAGACAGTGATTCTTGAGCAAGGTTTTGGGGTTTATATTATCTCTGAAAAACGGATAGAATGATAAAACCTTCGCGCCATAAACCGACTTCCGCGCATATGTAGTCGTGGGCAAAAGCTGTGACCCTTAACCCTCTATAGACCCAATCCCGAAATCCACGCGGGCGAAGCCGCGGGCAGAAAGCTAGTATCTTTGTACATTGTAGCTTATGTGTTATTCTGATGTATAAAAATAAAACTGCCGCATATGGCAATTCATTTTAAACCTAAAAGACAAACATGTTTGTATATCTAGATGCTCGTCTATCTATCTAGATGTTACTATGAAATTTCACTGTTATTCATTGAAAAAGTAGAATTATCCATTAATTAATTATCCATAGAGAAAAGTAGTAGCCATTGCAATTAGTAGAAAAATAGTTTTCAGTGTTTTTCTATACTTATAAAAGTGTAATTACAAGATTTTAGATTATTTGCAATAAGCGTTTTTACTATCCTTTCGCAGTGCTATTTCGCGCATCGAGCAGATGAGCTGTACTTTCCAGGTTCGAGCCCCGGTACGCCAGCTGCCCCTACGCCATCACAAGATCTCGCCACCGCTACCTCCGCTTCTGTTCAAGATGTATCTAACTGTAAGTTATAAATTTTCCTGCCAATGTAATTTTCATCTATTTAAAATAAATCAATATCTAAGTACTATGTAATGAATTATTGTACAAAGTCTGACTTCACCGAAGTATTAAACTACTGACACCTGTAGTCAAACTAGCTACACAGGTCCAATTCATTTAATTAGCAGGCATAACTGGGAGTTTAGAAAGCCCATATAAGACGTGATGGCAGCTGTACCCACTAAAATTATATCAACGTAACATTTCTCTTATAAATATCTTATTTTTACACTTTATAAAAAAATTAAACATTATAATTAAAGCCGCCTGTAATATCTCTGTATATATTAACATTTGTTTTTATTATATCCGCCATAAAGCAGCGATCATTGCATTACTACGCTCCAGTTAAAAGGGAATAACGTGCAGCGACTGATGCTATGTCTTAGGCTAGCAATTCTTACTAATAATATTATAAATCGGAAAGTGAGTTTGTTTGAGTTGAACCGATTGCTTTGAAATTTTGCAGACGTAAAGATAAAAGTCCGGATTAAATAATATGCTACTTTTTATCCCGGAAAAAATCAACAGATCCCACGGGATGCGCAATAAAGACTTCGCTCAAAAACTACTGCACAGATTTTCATGCGGTTTTGCATCGATAGATAGAGTGATTCTTGAGCAAGGTTTTGTGGTATTTTTTATCTCGGAAAAACGGATAGTCCCACGGGAAGCGCGATAAAACCTTCGCGCTATAAACCGACTTCCGCGCATATGTAGCCGTGGGAAAAAGCTATGACCTTTAACCCTCTATAGACCCAATCCCAAAATCCATACGGGCAAAGCCGCGGGCAGAAAGCTAGTATAATATAAATAGCAAATGGGGTTTTTTAGCCGGTGCTCCAGCCACCAGTACGGCCCCCGAGCCAAGCGGAGACCCCGGCTCTGCTGTGTCTTTGGCAGAAGGCAGCGTTAAAGGACTGGGTATGTATTCAAACCACTATCAATGCTAGAAGATACAACATCCATCGTTATATTTAATCACATAGCAAACTATATTTTACATACTGGTCTTTGATAGCAGATATCATCGTCTTGTGTATTTTTTAACTGTATTGAACTTTTTAGTGTTAAGATGCACCGAGCAGAGATAGAGTAACATGATTGTTCGGTTATAAGAATCCCCTATGTGGAGTTATCGCCATTCCAAAAAAAGTAATCTGCATACACAGAATAAAAAACTTTGCCGTTAATGGGCTAGTTGACAAAATTTGGAAATTCGTTTAAAACGATAGTTTAGTATCTATTTTACCCCTAATATATATTATTTTTAGAAAAATTGGCCTTTTTCAAAAGTATTTTGCTTTTTTAGAAATGAACTTCTAATTGACTTCGAAAAAGGCCAAGACTGTCATGGCGTCTTGAATGACGTCACTCCTCGCGAAACAATCGAGTTTATTTATGTCAGTCGACGAGATCATTATAATAAATAATGAATCCCTCTTATTATAAATACTGTATAGTGCCCCAATGTAAACGATGCACAAAATATATGTACAAAACATACATTCTGCCCTTTACTTTACCTGTACAAAATCTATGTTTGTTGCGAAAAATTTCCCAAGCATAACGGCGTCAATTTTTGACAAATTACTGCTGTTTGCTTTGGTAAATCCTGATTCCATGGCAAATGTCCGTGTCTTTTAAGATTAAACTTAAAACAAACTGTATTAATTTAACAATAGTCTCTGAAAACAAATTGTAACAAAATAACCTGTTCAGTGTTCACTGACAGCACAGATTAGATACAAGATGTACAGCTACACTACAACCGGTGTTTCGCGAGGCGTGACGTCACGCTTCTCTGATTGGTGTTTAATGTCACGTGAATAAATAAGTAATTTTGCCGATTTTAATTTCCATAAAATATTAGTAATCTTATATATTTTTAATAAAAAAAAGTTGTTTTTTGCTTACTACATATCATGATTAATCATTAGAAACTCTAAGCCATCCGATTCATTCTTAGTGGAAACAGGCCTATTGGGACATTGTATACTAGAAAGTATATTACATTCATGCAAAACCTGATCGATTCTTTAATATTCTGTGAACAGAATTGATTGAAAACTGACTTAGATTTGGGAATTGTTCCTCTTTCGATAATATCTTCACAAATTATAACTTTGGAACTGGGTCGCCTAAAATGCTGACACATCCTAAAAGTTTGAAATAATAGACTATTTTCCACCATTACTGTGTGACTGTCGCTGCTGAAGGGTCGCCGGTATACTCTCGTATAGTTACCATTTCTTCGTAATACATATGACCATCTTCTTTGTACGCGACATATATGTCTGGTCTAACCTCCGTAATATGTATAATTGTCTGGTTTCTCCAGAACATGTGACTATCTGGTCAGTCTCCTGCCTTAAGTATAATTATTTGATCTGTCCCTTACAGTATGTTTTGACGTTTGACGACCTCCATAGTCGAGTGGATAATACACCGGTTTCAAGGTGTCGCCATCTCTGAGGTCCCGGGTTCGAATCTCGGTGGGGGCAGATGTTTGTGTGATGAATGCGAACATTTGTACCTTAGTCATGGTTGTTGATATATATTTCAATAAAAATTATTTATATATGTATGTCTATCCGTTACCCTAGATCCCATTGCACAAGCCTTATAGAGCTTAGTTTGGGCTAGGCTAATTGGTGTAAGTGTAACAAATATTTATTTAATATTATATTTAATTTATTTAATATTAAAAAAAAAAAAAAAGTATGTCCGGTTTGATCGGACATCCGTAATATGAAGGGTGTCTAGTTTATCATTTGATAAACTAGACAACCATAAATATTACACGTACTTACTTGTAATTGGTCTGCCCCCTTTTCCTTTTTCGGGGGAAATGCTCCTTACGCACCATGACACCGCGCTGGCAAGGTGCGGCCATGTGTGGGGCTTTCCGGTCTACGACCGGCCTACCCCCCGGTGATCTCTGGGCCCATGCAGGGCACATGGCGGGGTGCACTTTCGCGATTCAACCGCCATGTGCTCCGGGAACGGCTCGACCTAGAACTGGTCGAGCCAACGCCAAGGGGGGAATGTCCGAGAACACTTGGACAATCGTGTAACTATTTGGTCTGCACA
The DNA here is from genome assembly GCA_036419045.1 of Scirpophaga incertulas. Taxonomy (NCBI): domain Eukaryota; kingdom Metazoa; phylum Arthropoda; class Insecta; order Lepidoptera; family Crambidae; genus Scirpophaga; species Scirpophaga incertulas. The sequence goes on from CM071636.1 coordinate 8,462,625, forward strand.
GTGTGGTATCTGTTTTGACAATTACATGCCACTATCTGTCTCCGTTACGTACGTATGACTATTTGATCTTTCCCCTGCAGTCGGTGTCAGTGCGTGGTGTATTAATTACATGTGACTATCTGGTCTATATGATGTGAGTACGTATAACTATCTGCCAGGTCTGACCTTCGTAATATCTGGTCTGTCAGGAGCATGTGACTATCTGTCCTCTAAGGCAAGGTAAGGTATGACTGACTGATCTTTCTCCCGTTGTACGTGTGACTAGCTGATTTGCTAAGTACCTATGCTTATCAGGTTTGCTGTCGCAGTATGTATAACTGACTGGTTTGACCTTTGTAATATGTATGACTGTCTTATTTCTCAATTATGTCTGACTTCTGGTCTGTCTGCTGCAAAACAAAAAAGAGGTTGTAATTATAGTATAGCTAACTATAACCGGAACAGCCCTCATACGTGTGATTATCCAGCTCACCCCGCAGTACATGTAACTGTCTGATATGATCTTCAAATACGTATGTTATCGTATACGTATCTTTCCGGAGTACATGTGACTCTCTAGTCTGTCAAGTATGTTGGTATATCTGGTCCATTGCCTGCTGTAAGTGTGACTGTCTAGTCTGAATTCTGTAATACTCTGAATGTGATTGTTAGGTTTGTGAAGTACATGTGACTATGGTACATATGACTGTCTCCTTTAACCTTTATAGTATGTGTGTCTGTATCCAGAGTTGTTCCGGGAGGACCTGGCAGCGTTCACGCGGTACCGTTCGCTGCGGCCGCTGGCCACGCTCTCCTACTGCGGCGACGCCATAAATTACTCCACTATCGTATCCACAATCGAGTTCGACAAAGACGATGAGTACTTCGCCATCGCCGGCGTCACCAAGCGGATCAAAGTGAGTGTATAACTCGTTCAATATTTTTTTAAATAGTCACAAAATTTTTTTTAGATCCCTACCAATATTATCAACGCCAAAGTTTGTAATTAACATGTTAATCAACATCCATCCATAATTACAAATGTAGTAATAACTCTTTCACGTAAAAACTACCGAATGGATTTTAATTTAGTGTATACATAAGAATAACACACAAATATAAAAAAATATAGAAATATAACAATTAGAACATTCACGTAAAATATACATTTGCGTTAATAAAACTACTTTGATTTGATAATTAAAATGTAACATGGTTAGTAGCATGTCTCGGCTTATCAGCATGTTAGTTATATTACGAAAATAGTTATTATTACGTAAGGAATAGAGGCGGTCTCAAAGTAAACTTGTGTTATCCGACTTGCAGCCGTGTGTCTAAACAAGGTTGTCGTCGCTTGTTTATTTATTTACCAATAAAAGCCACAAATTTTGACTTGATACACTCTATGTTCTCTCAACTTCAAATTTGTTTTGACATCAATAAGTATCTGCAAAGGCCAGTGATGAATAAACATTATTTTGATTTGAAATTATACTTACTGTTCTGATTATTCCGTCAATACCAACCAATTTTATTTAATCAAGCGACTACTATAATAACTCATCGTCAGGTGTTCGAATACGAGGCTGTAGTTCGCGATGCGGTCGACGTGCACTATCCGTGTGCTGAAATGCAATGCGCGCACAAAGTGTCGTGCGTTTCGTGGAACGCGTACCACAAGAACGTGCTAGCATCTTCAGACTACGAAGGCACTGTCTCAGTGTGGGACGCAGGCACCGGCCAAAGGACGCGGGCGCTGCAGGTAATGGCTTCATATATTCATAATAGTACTCATTTACTAGTACGTCACTGATAAAGAGCATGCTCGCATCCTCCAGGTAAAAAGGCACTGTCTCAGTGTAGGATGCAGGTATCGGTCGGAAAACGCCGCAGGTAGGAATTGCAGGCATTGCTGCTAATGACAACAATGACATATTGTCTTCGTTTTTGTTTAAATGAATAAATTACTTTTTAGTATACTATAATATTAGTTTAAACACTATTTGTGGTTACTCCATATAAAAGACATCAACGTCATCTCAAAGTTTGTGAATTGTGCTGCGAACAATCTATAAATTGGAAGTTTCAATGATGAATTTAAACATTATGTATAAATATTGACCGAAGATTTGGTCATGATCAGTTTCGTAAAAAAAAGCTAGTTTCGGCAAAAAAAAATAGTTTTGAGCGACTCAAATATTCAATTAATAACCTAGACGTATGGTTGAATGGCGTTGTTCAGTCAAAGGGCTAGCTGTCTGATTGAATGGCTATTTTAACCAGTTGGCTGCAACATATACATCGAGACTATAAAAAAAAATCAATTATATTATTTTTTTATTCTCGACTGCTTACACTCCGAAGTCAATAGTTCACAGTGGCAGGCAGATAGTAACGTAGACTCCGATGTAGTGTGTTACTATGTTAAATTTAAAATAGTTCTTTGGATAAAAAACCACATGTATATATATATATTTAACTCGGTTCCATAAATGTAAGTACCGTTTGAGGAAAAAAATTGAATTCAAACTTTTTTGAAACATCGAAAATGAGCTCTATTTTTAGTGAGTCCAATCTGTACGTGTTTGCAGGAACACGACAAGCGATGCTGGTCCGTCATCCAAAATGAGCTCTATTTTTAGTGAGTCCAATCTGTACGTGTTTGCAGGAACACGACAAGCGATGCTGGTCCGTCATCCAATATGAGCTCTATTTTTAGTGAGTCCAATCTGTACGTGTTTGCAGGAACACGACAAGCGATGCTGGTCCGTCATCCAATATGAGCTCTATTTTTAGTGAGTCCAATCTGTACGTGTTTGCAGGAACACGACAAGCGATGCTGGTCCGTCATCCAAAATGAGCTCTATTTTTAGTGAGTCCAATCTGTACGTGTTTGCAGGAACACGACAAGCGATGCTGGTCCGTCATCCAAAATGAGCTCTATTTTTAGTGAGTCCAATCTGTACTTGTTTGCAGGAACACGACAAGCGATGCTGGTCCGTCCACTTCAATCGCGCGGACGTCCGCTTGCTGGCGTCGGGATCGGACGATGCGCGGGTGAAGCTGTGGGCTCTGAACGCAGAGCGCAGTGTGGGGACCTTAGAGGCCAGGTTTAATGTGTGTTGTGTGCGCTTCAACCCGCGCTCGTCTGCACACCTCGCCTTCGGCAGCGCTGACCATTGCGTCCATTACTATGATCTCCGGGCGCCGAGAGCACCTCTGCAGGTCAGTCTTCTTTCCTTCCCGGATTTGGCAAACTGATGAATTGTGTTTAGATGGTAGACCATACCAGACGAGGCCTCATGACTGGTATCGAGTCCAACATTGCGGGTGTATTTCTGGGCACGTTTCGTGCTCTGTAGTGGCGATTCTGGGAAAAAATGTTATTAAATGCGCTTAAGTAATTGGGTAGACGACAATTTTTTAAAGGAGATAATTTTTTTAGGCCCACTAGAAAACGGCAACTTTTATTGATATTACTGAACTCTAAAATATCAATTTATTATTAAAAGCACGATATTATGAGTGAAAATGAAACGGGAATGATAAAATCAATTAATTAAACTTAGTAATGACTTTTGACATTTGAGGTAAAGGAACTAACGTTTTTTAAATTAAAATGAAAGATGATTTAATATTATACAAATAATATATAAATATAATAATAGATAAAGGATAGTGTATTATTTCTGTTTTATTTTATTTAAAAGTACTGAAATCTCAATAATTATTTTAATACTATTGTAAATAAACGTTCCATCAATACAAAGTGTTAGTTGTGGTTACCACATATGCATGTACATATCTCCAGGTGTTCCGCGACCACCGTAAGGCGGTATCCTACGTCCAGTTTCTGGACTCGCAAACGCTAGTATCAGCTTCGACGGACAGTCAGCTCAAGCTATGGAAACTGTCGTCGCCGCGCTGCGTGCGTTCCTTCACCGGCCACGCCAACGAGAAGAACTTCGTGGGGCTCGCGACAGACGGACAGTACGTCGCGTGCGGCTCCGAGAACAACGCCCTGTACCTATATTACTCAGGGCTGTCACGACCGCTGCTCACTTACAGGTCAGTAGCTTACGTACATAGCCCTTACCTCGTCAAAGGATTACGTACAGCATGCAACGTCACCAGAGGGTTACAGACATCGATATATATGTACTACGTACTATCGGCCGCCCGAACACTCACTACTTTCGAGTGAAGTGCAGGGTACACTCTACACCTCGCTCAGTGAGTCGTCGCCATTCGCGCAGTATGCATCGCTCATAGGCCGACAATAAACATAATTAAAACAGTGATTACATAGTAAACCTGAACAAAAATAATTATTAAAAATTCAAGTGAGTACAATATCTAGTTGTTTAAGTGGAAATAAGGATAATAATATTATAATTATACAATTTAAACAATATTTTGTATTTATTGACGCCGCGCTGGCACGTGCTTGCTAAAATCATAGAGTAAAGCCATACAGATGTTCCTCCATTCCTAAGCGTACGCGGCCGACTTTCGGTTAATATATGTATTGGACGGGAGGATTATAAAATGTTTAGTTCGTAATTTTTTATTGCTTAGTACAAATTTATATAGTAGTAATAATTAAATAAAGTCCTAATATTTTGTTTACTTTTATGTTGCCATTCCTTCTATTATAAAACATAATAAGTATATGAGGTACAATGTGCTTATTAAATTTGGTATCGCTTCTGCGGTGAAAACTCTGATACAAAGCGCTTTAACGTCATGCTTCACTGCGCTCGGCAAAACGTCATAAGTAAGCGGCGGTTACGACGTTTTGGTTGAACGAAATCTATACTTCGACAAGCGATCCAGCAGTTGTCTTTTTTCTATGGTCAGACAAGGTCACATAGATTTAGCGATCTAGCTGATTATAGTTCTAACATTCACCAGTATTTGAGCACACTTTTTCCTTTAGTGTTCTTGTCTATCGGTAGAATATATGTCAATGGTTACAGACAAGGTCACTTACTTCACGAGTGGGTACATTCAGCAAAGGGTTTTAAAATCAAGGTCCAACTTCGTTAGTAGGTTACATACAAGGTGTTACTTCGTAAGTGGGTAAATTTAACGAACTCCGTAGTCGAGTTGGTATACCGGCTTCAAGGTGTCGCTATCTCAGGGTGCACAAGGTCGCATTTCCTCCACTCAAAAAAAAAACTGAGGTTCTGGGTTCGAGTCCCGGTGGAGGCAAATGTTTGCGTGATGAATGCGAGCAGGCGAGCATTTGTACCTTAGTCATGGTTGTTTTATTTCTACCAAATTTATTTATATATTAGCTGTGCCCGCGATTTCGTCCGCGTGGAATGTAATAAAAAAATTAGTTTAGGCCAAATCGGTCTAGCCGTTCCAGAGATTAGCCGGAACAAACAGACAGTCAGACAAAAATTTTAAAAATATGTATTTTGGTATGTGTACCGTATATACATTCATATGCATGTAGTAGAAAGCGGTTATTTTAATATTACAAACAGACACTCCAATTTTATTTATATGTATGTATAGAGTATAATATATGTATGTCTATCCGTTACCCTAGATCCCATAACACAAGCCTTACAGAGCTTACTTTGGGCTAGGTTAATTGGTGTAAGTGTAAGGAATATTTATTTATTTATTATTAAGGTCTGTCATCGTCAATAAGTTAAAATCATGGTCTAACTTTGTCAATAAGTTAAAATCATGGTCTAACTTCGTCAATAAGTTAAAATCATGGTCTAACTTCGTCAATAAGTTAAAATCATGGTCTAACTTCGTCTGTGGGTTACATACGAGATGTACTTCGTTATTGGATTACACACAGTATAATTATAACATCCATCATAAATCTTACCTATTTCTGCCACAAATTCGAAGTGTTCACATTGCTGTGTTCCGTAAACGGTAAGATAGGCAGTGAAATACTGGGTACTGTGACATCACATGTCTTATGTGACATGATTTGTGGTTTTTGTGGGGGTTGCACACATATTATGTTACGAATGCCACAGAAACCACGTATATGATATTCGATTGTCCGATTGTGAAAACTTACCATCAGGCGGATATTCTGCTTGTTTGTCAAAGTGAACATGTAAACACTAATAATAAATCATCACTATTCTAAAAGAGCAAATAAATAATAGAACAATTTTTTTTTGCCTTTTATCGCAAAAGCTCTCCTAATTTCCAAATAGGTCAGTCATATCTTTCTATTATCCTTGTACACATTTACATTTAAAGTGATAAGTCATTTTGGTGTTCCTTCTTCGAGATAAATCGAAATTGCTGTACTTGGCCAAATACATGCGAGCAGCGGCCGGCAAAAAATGTATGAAGATCCATATCTGTCGTGTTTTAGCGGCCAAATAAATATACAGTTAAATTCATATCTATCGTGTATTTTAAAATGAAACGATTTGTTGCTTCGAAAAATCGCAAACCAAGGAAGCAACTTATCAGAGTTTTATTTAAATATCGAACTGGCTTGCAAAAAAACCTGTTTACTAATGAAAAAAAAAAACAAACGAATCCTTTGGCGCGTGAAAAATGTTGTTCATTGTTGGTCATTGAGTTTGAAATAGTACATAATTTCCGCGCATTATTTGAGAAAAGTACTATACAAACCTTGGCCACAACTAGGCATTGATAGACTGCTGACATGTACGCGGCGACGTATACGTCGCGGCGTATCGACCGGGGGAACGATGGGGGGAGCGCCCTGGAACCCGCGCACGAAGTGCCTAAGCGGAAGTGGCACCGAAGGATTGTGGCGGCCTGGCGTGCGCACATGCCTGAGGAAGGCCATCCCTGAGGTTTTTAGTGGGTAGGCCTCCCCCTTCTGGGGAGGAGAGCCCCACATAACCGCCGGCTCGCCACAGCCGGGGTATTCAACTTAATGCATTTTTCTCATGAGGAAAAAAAAAGGCATTGATGGACTGACGTATGTGTGGCTCGGCTTCGCCTCGGCCCACATGTACACGTTCGTCCGTCAATGCTTCTATTGCTGGCCGCTTCAGTAATGTACTATTAAAGTCTTTGTGTTTGTTTTCTCTGAAGTCTTCCTTATAAATGCCTATATAGAAAACCGTTATATTGACGTACAGGTTTGAGGCGGTGCGTGGATTCCTGGAGAAGGAGCGTCGCGACGAAGAGCCTTCGGACTTCGTGTCGGCCGTGTGCTGGCGGCGCTCGCGCAGCCCGGCCCTGCTCGCCGCCAACAGCCAGGGGCACATCAAAGTCCTGGAGCTAGTGTGAGAAGCCTCCTGTGCGTCCCGCCCTATAACACCTAAACACACCAAGCTCCTGGAGACGAATTGTTGAAACAATAGAACCAATTCGCATTCGAAATCGTGAGATTCGTATACGAATTGCCGAATTCACTATTTCTGAATTTTCATTTCGTGCGTTGTGCAACGAGTGGTTCAACCCACTCATTTTTGATTTCTACTATTGTAGTAGAATATTCAACGCTGACGTGACCTTGACAGTGATCCGTTTCACGTGTGAGTCATCGCCGGATTTTTGTTTTTGTTGTTGTGGTTTTGAATTTTTCTGCGTGAAACGGAATTTAATTAAGAATTTGTTCTTAATGACAACACTGAATTCGAGTGATTCAAAAATCTATAAAATTGTAAGCAGTAGAAAATGATATCGCGCACGATTTGTATGCATATTCGGATTCCAAATTCACGTCGAAATGATTCAAAAATACACCTCCTGGAGCTAGTCTAAAAAATTCTCTTTTTTTCGGCCCTGTCCGTCGACAGCTACAAATATATTACAATCCTGCAACTAATGTGAGAAGCGCAGAGAAGCTGAAAGTTTTGGAGCTAATGTAAGAGGCCTCCTGTGAGTCTTTACCCGATAAATGGCAAAATTACCTAAAGTCCTGTAGCTAGTATAACAAACCTCTGAGTTCGGTCATGCCCGCTATCAGCTAGAGACACATCAGAGTCCTAGAACTAATGATAAGAATATCCCGATCTGTTGCCTTTTACTAACACACCATAATACATTCACCACATCAAGAGCCAGCACTCATCTAACATTGTGCTCAAATATATTGGCTACAGCAAATTTACTGCTTATGCCAGGGGTGTATTAAGGTCCTTCAATTAATTTCATCTTGCTGCAGTCACCCACATAATTCTCGTAACTAGTGTGGCGTAGTTGAAGAAACATTTCGATTTTTTTTAATAATATTCAAGTAGTTATTGTGATAAGACTGCACAATGTGATAACTTGACACGTTTTTGGCATTTGTTTATCAAACTAAAGAATTGTGTTCTTGACTCTTATTAAGGCACTGCGCTGCTATACACAATGACAAAGTAATTATTTGTTACTATGATTTGCATTTTAGGGATTCATCTTAAGTTCTGAGATATATTTTTCAATATTAGTAAGAATAAATATCACGAAAAATTATCTACACACATCATAGCTATAACAAAAGCTACACAATGTGTCAAATTTATAAAAAAACCCTTGAAAACTTTCACTATCTATGTAATTGTGTTAAAGATTAAACAAATATTATTAAAAATGTTTTGTGTAGTGTTACTATGTGTATAATTCGCTAAGTATATCTATAATAAATGTTAACATTTATTACACAACAGACGCCGAGAGAATGTATTTATTGACAGGGCGTGTCAGTTTCACATGCCAAGTACAATTAAAGTGCATATCCGAGATTAGTATTTAGGATAATCTTATTCCATGTACGTAAGCAGCTGACAACATCTGTCACCGCATACTGTAAGTGACCGGATTGTAAAAAGTTTGGTTCATATGAAAAGTTATGCTATCACTAAAAGGATTAAACGTAAACACTACGTTCAACATCATGTTATTGTTGGAACTCTATCTTATCATGCGACATCTATCTAATTTGGTAGAGTTATTTCTTGCAAACATTTATACAAACTGAATATGAATACAGAAAAAAGAACATTTTAATTTATAAGACGATTGTAAATTATTCAACTTATGTAAAAATACGGTTTGAATCTGGCTGCTGAGAGTCAGCGTTTCCGAAAAGAGTATTAGTTACGTACATGGAATAATATTAATTTATCAATTATTTAACATGATTCTCGAAAATGAACTTTAATTATACTTTTGGGCGTACTTATTAGGAAATCATGAGAGACTATTGATATATGTATATAAGTAAAGATTTCTATGTATATCAGTACAAGCCAGTAAGAACAAATATTGTATCATGGAACGGATAAGTCATTGAAATCCTAAAGTTAAGATGGCATTTGTAACTATGCCCTTCAGTAGAGGCGGCCAATCTCAAGAGAGACTAGCCGGAAGACTGAACAGGTTAGTCTGCTTTGGTACCTCCGTCTTGCGTTGTTCATAGGGATGCAACATCGTTCTGAAAAACATCGATATTTTAAATCATCGAGTTTGCATGAAAAACATCGATATGCAAAAATATCGTTGATATGGGCGATATATCGATGTTTTTGCCGATGTTTTACTTTTTTAATAGGATGCTTCATTAACACTAACATTAACACGTTTTATTACATTAAAACACATTTTAATACACAAACGTTATTTATTTTAAATAATGTAACAATTCTGAGACAGAGTTAAAGTAAACAAACTTAGACATGATGTTATGACAGCTGCTTCAGCAGCAGAATCATCTTTGTGTAGTTAACATTATATTACATGGAATGTTATGTTATATAATATTTATTTCGAATTTAATAGTCTTGCCACAGAGTTAAGGAAAAGAAGCTTAGATAATCTAGACCCTAACAGCCTATTTCTTTGTTGAGTAATGGTTGCTCCAGCTTCCGAGAACAACCGCTCACTTGGGACAGACGTGGCAACGATTGGAAGGTATATCATTGCGACTTTTGTAAGTTTTGGAAAAAGAGATTTCATATCTTCCCAAATTTCAATGGCATCTCTCTTTATTGGTGTTACAGGAGATGACAGGTACATCTGGACCTCGGTTTCGTTGATGGAGCCTGAAAGTGGCATAGTTGTAGCAGATGATTTATTTTTCATGTTTTTATGTGTCAGCTGCTTATGGTATTTCCAAATGTCAAATTCCGAATCATCTTTATCAGATTCATCAGAGGTATCACTTCTTGTTGCAGCTCCAGGCGAGCTGTTATATTCCCGTACAAATTTATTTAAGTAATTAAATACTTTACTTTTGGCCACTGGATCTTTAAAATGCATGAACTTGAATCTGGGGTCAAGAGTAGTTGAGATAGCTAGGATTGAGGAATGCTCTAGGGTATCAAATCTTCTAGCTAGTTGTTTCTTTAATTCCTTGTTAAATTGAAGTATTATTTCATTTTTTGATTTTATGTTCTCTAGTACTTCACGGACACAGCTAACTAGCGGAATCACTTTGCTTACCGTTACGTAACTATCTCCAGAAAACTCTTTTGTCAATTTCTCAAACGGGCATAGTAATTCTATCATTTCTTTAATGCAATCCAGTTCACTGCTTGAGACCATTGGTGGAGCTTCAGGTCGAGTCAAAAGTATTGATCCTACAATGGACACCAATTCCATGAACCGTTGAAGCATATAAAAACAAGAGTTCCATCTTGTGCGAACATCGAGTATCATTTTTTTTAATTGACCTTCTTTTACTCCCATCTCTAACTGTCTCTTCCGTAATTCGTCACTTGCATTGACGCTCCTTTTTATATACTTAACTATATCCCTAACTTTGGTTATTAACTCAGTACAATTGTTTGATTCATCAATGGATTTTGTTACGACTAAATTAATTGTATGAGCAAAACAGGGAATTATTTTTCTTTCTCCAAACATTTCCCGATTGGCCTTCATAACAGTGCTATCATTGTCTGTAATAACAGCTGAAACTTTTTCTATGGAAACATTCCACTCGGTGAAAATATCGGTAAGTTTCTCAATAATGTAAAGCGATGTATGGCTTTCGGTCAACTCAAAAACACCTAAGGTTCCACTGAGAAGTCGAGACTTATCCAAAAAATGAATAGTGACACCAATAAATGATTTATTTTGCATGGTTTCCGTCCAAATGTCGTATGTGATGCAATAGCTTTCAGAATTTTTTATATACATCTTAAAAAGATTACTCAATGTCTCATATTTTTCATCTACTCTCGTTTTAATTGTCTCTCGACTCGGCACGTTATACAGTGGACACACTTCTTTCATCAGTTGTCGAAAACCTTTACCTTCAACAGTCGAAAATGGTTTATTATCCATGATTATGAAATTCGTGATGGCCTCAGTTATTTTCTTTGATTTTGCACCATCTTTTGTAGTTATACTCTTAATGTTGTTTATAAAATCATCTACATTTGGCTGAGCAGTTTTTTTAGAATCAATAACAATGTCTGACGATGTACTAGCAACAGTAGCAACTGACTTTTGAGATGAAGGTAATACTAAATCTTTAACACTGCTTGAACTGGTCGATGGTTGGTTAACGTCGACGTCGATGTTTGATTGTAATGGAAGGTCAACATTATGACTACTGGTACTTGCAGTTGCTTCATCTATGTGCATGTAACTAGTAATGTTACCAACTTTTCTTTTCTTGCAGGGTACATTAATATCTTCCAATTGCTGGGAATGTACATTCTCTAAATGACCTCGAAGATTTGTCGTATTTCCAGAAGTTTTAAGACTCTTGTTGCATATATTGCAAATAGCCTCCTTGTCACCAATTTTCTTAAAATAATTCCAAATTTTACTTTTTATTTTATTGGAAGGCATAGTTAGTTATCTGTAAAGAAACAAAAACATTGTTTATTTTTACAAGTAATTAAAAATAGATTTTGTTTTTTGTGTCATACATACATGCGCTTGAAAATCATAACACCCCTAATTGCGCAGTAGGGTAAAAATATACTGTCGCTCTATTCGGTATAAGTCTGTTTGACTCTCGATTAAGCTTTAATAAAAATAAGAAGTACATGATGGTAAATTAAATTACTACAAAATTATTGTCATCATTAAATTAGTCAAATAAAAAAAATGACAACTGTAATTTCACTAGCTGCATAATATAACAAGTTATGCGTTTTTGTTAAATTCTTTTAATCTGAAATGACACGCTCACTTCGCACGTCCTTACACAAACCTAATGCAAAAACAAACAAACATAACCTAACTAAATTATAAATTAACGAGTACATTACTCACCCAATCAAGAAATCCAAAATGTGTATAGAATCTATACACATTTATACAATATCTATACTATAGATATTGGGTAATCCAATAATCGAATCGTATTAAATTGAATCAAATTAATCCAAACTAACCATACACTTCACGTGTCAGTCAACACAACAAAGCAATGCGATGCGCGCGAACGTCACAGTGATTCCGAATTCCGAAAACCCGAACGGACTGTGAACAACGATTTCGATGTTTCTGAATGTAGCAAACGATGTATCGACGATATATCGCTCTCCAAAACATCGATGATAACATCGATGTTTATGACCGATACCTCGATGTTTTACAAACCTCGATGTATCGTTTGCATCCCTAGTTGTTCAGCCGCAAAATAGCAGTACTTGCATTGCTATGTTCTTAACATGGGGCAATGAAATAACTGGGTGCCGTGACATTTTATCCTATATCACAAGTTGGTGCTTGTGTCGTTCGCAGATTTGCTATAAATTTCACGGAAATTGCATATACTATAATCACTTACCATCAAGTGGACTTAATTATATAAAAAAATTAAAATAGACCAAGCGTCGACTGACCCACTGATGGGAAAAGCCCCTGATTACTCTACATTTTGGTAGTATACATAGAAATTTCAGAGGGACTTAAACTGTTATAAGTGCCAAACATGAAATGATAGACAGAAGAAATCTTAGACTACTCGGGGAAGTCAGAATATAATATTTGATAACAAAAATTTGGGTATTTGATTGTATAATATTACTGAAAAGGCACTTGGAAGTTTATGTACTTACATCTCAGCCAATTTCGATGTGTTCTCAGCGTCGCCGCTGGTAGCAAGTAACGACGTCTGACAATTTTAGGTATATTTGTAGAAATAAGTAGTGTTTTAGGAATATTATGCTAATCAATTATATAAAAAAAACTGTTGATGAAACCTTACAATAGAACATGTACATGTACCCATAATAACTCTACATTATCCTTTTGTTGAAGGATGTAATAAAATGTACTAAACAAATTTAAATATTTTTGAAATTTTGTATTCACTTGATTTTAGATTTTTTCTGAAAATATTATTACGTATTTGAATTTGTAAATACTAGCTATGTAAACAATAAATTGTTTAAATTTGTATATGTATGAAAAAATTAATTTCATCAGAAAACATTTGTGGAGCTGTACATAAGTCTTTTATTGTTAAATAAATTTAATTCTGTACATTTTACAATTATGTGTAATATAAATGTGAGAAAATCATAATAAATGTATCGTGAACATGTGATTTACGATCCAATAAATAAAATACTCGATTGAAGCCCTTTTTTTTTCAAACAAACGTTAATATTAAAATGTGAAGAAGGAATAGGGAAACTGACTCTCGGGGTCAGAATTAGGATTTAAATACTTACATAATATTATAAATTTTACATACCTTAATGAATATATCGCACTAATAATACAATAGTGTATCAACTCAAAACGTCGTACTTGACATAATACTATAAACACACGCAAAATTTGATTCCTCACGCGTGATCAAGACCGTCGTTCGATTAGTGCAAAAACAGAATAAGGATAAATTAAAAAAGTTATGCGACGGTTATTCAATTTGCAACTATTACATGAAGTGAGTAATAAGTTTTTTGTTGATTCTGAAAAATGTTCGATTTTGAGTTGATACACTATTGTATTATTAGTGCGATATAATCTTTAGTAAAATTTAAAGGCCGACTGCATATTCAATCTAGTACAGTAATATTCTTGTCCAGTATACCTGCGTATCAAGAAATCCAACTAACTACAGCATAGTAGTGAGCGGTAGACAGAAAACTAATTGAGACTGTGGTGACGTGAAAAGTGGGCAGTGATGTTTTACTATAGATGTCGAACATCCACACTTGCACTACACATCGCATACATTACTATTAATGTTTTACGAGATTATCAGTAAGTGAAACAAATCATACTGAAAGTTCGGGACGGAAAGAGTTAGGGTTGCGCTAGCCAAAAATAAATATAAGAAGAGGGGAACGTAGTCTTCATTAATTAAATTATACCAATTATGTATTTGACATTTTTTATTGTATTAAGAGTACCTATTCAATTAACTGAGAAATGTAAAGGTAACAGTGTATAAATTATTACTTTCGAAGTTACAGCAACATGTTTGTCGCGGTCGCTTAAAACACTAGGTACTACTAAACGTTAAAGTTTTCGTTTAATTCGAATTATGTCAAAGTACATTTTACTTAATACCATTTTGCTACTGCTATTGTTCGAAAGTTATTATTGACAAAACAGTATACATATTGGCAAGAATGGTATTAGACTAAAACTGAATAGCCACGTTATTTAATGATGTATAATATAAGAACGTTTTTTGTTTCAAAAATACATTTATATGAGTTAAATTCATTTGGTTGCTCGCAAGAGGGATTTTTTCGATCTGTACGATTTATTAGCGAATGTAGAAAAATAAAACTCCATAGTGCATCGCAGATGATTTATTAACAAAAATGGTATGAAAATAACACTAATATTCAATCAGAGATGTTCTATGATATTACACATAAAGTTGCCCAATTGTAGGAATGTATTACCAATAATTTTACCTTACGTAATATTCACAAGCCTGACCATTAAAGGCAAAAATCCTTCAGTAGTTCAAGGTAAAATACCCACAGCCTATAAAGTTACATCGCAACAATTCGTGGTTGCATAAATAAAGAAAATGTATTTGCTTCATTGTAAATTTTTAAAGGCACGTTCACGATTGTTTTTTTTTTCAATTATATTGTAGTAAATGCATAAATGTCCCTTCTACATCTAACAAAAAATTAACTCATTTGCATTTCCAACGGTCGTTATAGGTCACTAAAGGTCCGGTCAACCGTAATTCGGTTAGTAAACCGAATTAAAACTGATTATAGTTTCTTGATTCAATTCCAATACGCGTCGTTTCATTTTTCTCCGTCTTAATTATTTTTTATAATATCCTATTCTTAACACACAATTATTATTCATAATAATTATATACTTATATAATAATTAGTAACCGATGTTCTATTGCGGTGTCACGACACAATCGTTTGGAAATCTACAACTATAAAACTTTTCGATAATTATAGCTGAAGATTATGTCATAGAGATGAACATAAACGCACCTTTGGTGGCTTTCTCTGTCATCACGGATCTCAAGCAAAATCATAAAATATATTAATTATTTGGTACATATTTTCATTTTATATATATATATATATATATATATATATATATATATATATATATATATATATATATATATATATATATATATATATATATATACTGCAAATATTATATATAGTGCTCCATCATATTGCTATGCTACTAGTTAACTGACAATGACAATTTTAGAAATAACAAATACAAATTTATCGGTCTTTTGAACGACGGACGTTCCGCCAACACTGTCGATGTGACACGGGGTTGCAAACAGAAGTGTCAATATTTTCACATGACATATTACCCTATAAAGTAATATCTTCTACTGTATATTTATTATGTGAACAACACAACTATTTTAAATGATATATTTCTATATATTATACAAAATTATTGATCAAATTTCATAAAGAAAAATTGTTCTCAAATTAGATTTGATTAACCAAACTGACAACAGGTATTATACACATAATACCCAATTGTCAATAAGTAATTCAATGTTTACTTGCTAGTTTGGTTCATCAACAACAACACTTCCGAGTTTTGAATCCGAATCGGTGTTACTACTACTAGGTTCACTGGAAGCCCGCCTTGTGATTATACAACTGCCTCGTGCGCTTCCGTTTGTTCTTATTCTGTTCTTGCTCGCGCGCTTTTGCATCGCTAGAACGCAGTAAGCGCCGAGAGTTCGCACCATCTGATTGTAAGTTAAGAATCTATTGGTAACCTCAAGGAATAGCGAAATTACAATGAAATTTTATTTTCTAAAATAACAATTAACAAATACATAAATATCTATATAATAGTACATTATGATACTAGTGTGCAATGTTGTTCATTGCATACGAGGCGTTATTGGTCGCGCGAGCCGTAAGGTAAGCGCGATAATTTAGCCGAGGATGCAATTAACAATGCTCACGAGTTTCATACGACGTTTTTCAACACAAGTTGAGGAAAAAAGCTAATAAAATGCAAATTTTTATTTATCAATGAAGAAAAGTTATAAAAGCGCAATAATGTTCTTGAACGGCAACAACCAACTTTCATTTTTACCGCGCAATCGCGCATGCGCGCGCCGCTCAGCGTAATGGCGGCATCGACATACAGGCACGAGTCAAATTATCATTCAGCCAAAATTTTATAAATTCAAGAAAACAGCATATGATAATATAATGTATTTAAATAAAATTATAGTGAATCTTTGATTACTATTGCACCTCAATGCAAGTTTGTTGAATGTAAATTTAGTTATTAACTATTTATTAAACATTAGAATACATTTGTTCGAGAAAAAGAAAGTGCTACCAGACTAAATTAAGAATGCATTGTACGTATATAAAAACGTCTTGTAACAGGCAACAACCGAATTTTATCGGGTTATAAATATCGCGTAATGAAATTGCGCACTAGTGTGCAATATCCTAGTTTTTGAGATTAAAAACACGCATGAAACAGCCCCGTTATGAGAACGTGTGTTGAAAAATTAGTTTCTCACCTGTAGGTGGCCCTCGTCCTGTGTGGTCCATTACCGAAGTGAACTGCCTGCGTTTGTCTTTGCGGCTGATGGAATAAGATTTATTAATTTATGCCATTAATTCATTGTGTACCATGAATCCGAATTTGCACCGAGAGGTACAAGCTATCATTTATTATAATATATAAAAACGTAACAATATGTTTATCTACATCTTAAAATAATAACGCATAGAAACAGCCCGCATGTGCAATTTGAAGCAAGTTAACCTTTTTTTTTTTGTTTCCCTGAGGAAAATGCATTAATTTGCATACCCCGGCTGTGGCGAGTCGGCGGTTATGTGGAGCTCTCCTCCCCAGAAGGGGGAGGCCTACCCACTAAAAACCTTAGGGATGGCCTTCCTCAGGCATGAAGGGAGCCCCCGGGAACTTACCAAGCTACTTCGGGAACCCCAGCCTTCGCTCCCCCGTCGATACAGGGGAGCCCTCCTCGGGGTGGCTACACTACCTCCCCCGGTCTCCTCCACCGACGACGCCCCCGGCCACGGAAGGGGCGTGCGTGGTCCATCCCGGGTCGCCGTAGCGGGTCGCGACTTCCTCGAGCCCGCCGGCGACCCGCGGCGGCCCGCAGCTGTGCTACCGAGCCGGCTCCGCCTCCTTCGAGCGGGATCGGCCATCTCCCGACCCCGCTCGGCGGCCTCCTTCTGGAGCATTACTGCTTCACAGAAGGAGGCCACAGCCCTCCAACCTCCCTCGTCCGCCAGCATTGCCGCAATCAATGCCGGCGGAGACAGATCTCGCCCGATCTCTGCGACCAAGACTCGGCGCTCGGAGCCCACGCGGGGCACTCCGCTAGCGTGTGCTGGGCCGAGTCGAGGTCGGATGCACAGTGGTGGCAATGTGTCGATCCCTCCCGTCCTATTCGACACAGATACTCCACGAAGCAGGCGTGCCCGGTGAGTATCTGAGTCAATCGGTAGGTGACCTCCTCCTTCCCGTGGAGCCAAGCTTCGAGGTGCGGAGTACGGCACCGACGGCCCGCTGGCGCGCGCATATCCGTAATTCGAGCTGCGCACGCCAAGCCGCCACAATCCGTCGGTGCCACTCCCGCTTAGGCACTTCGCGCGCGGGTTCCAGGGCGCTCCCCCATTGCTCCCCGGTCGACACGCCGCGACGCATACGTCGCCGCGTACATGTCGGCCAGGATGTCGAATGGGGGGGAGCGTCCAGAACCGTCGCCGCCTCGTACGAGATTGTACGGTAGCCTCGTACGATCCGTATGGCCATTATCCGCTGCAGCTCCGTAGCAGAGCTCTGCAGCGGGGGGACCTCGCGCAGTCTGGCGACCACACGGGAGCCCCATACATGGCCACGGATCGCACGACGCCCTCGTACAGGCGGCCGAACTCCATCCCTCGGTTCCCCGAGATTGGGCAGCAGGCGATGCAATGCGCCCGCCACCCTTTTGGCTCGGGGGGACCAACCGCACGAAATGCTCCTCGAAGCTCAGCGGCGGTCCAGGGTGAGGCCCAGGTACTTGATGTACGGCCCCATCGGGACCACCGTGTCACCCACCCGGATCCGGCAGCTGGGTGGTCCCCGGCGCCTCGAAAGGCCGTGGAACCATAGCGCCTCGAAGCAACTTAACCTGGGTCGTAAAAGACGCACTACGCCGAGAGCGTGTGTTCAGGGTTAACGCGCGTCGAACGCATTTGTTGTTAAAATAACTAAAAATGGCGATTTACGTAATCAATGGTGTCCCAATACATCGCGTAAGGTAAAATAGTGTAATATTACATATCGCAAAAAAGTATTGGCTCCTTTAATGAATCCTTAAAATGATACTATTTGTCTAAGTTGCATTCTTGAGAATGTGTCAATGGAGTACTAAATTAAAAATATTTATTTATTAAGTAGTGATTAATTAATTATTAAACTTAAATACTTGAGCTCATATATATTATATATATATATATATATATATATATATTATATATATATATATATATAATTTTATATATGTAATTGTATATATTATTTGTTTATATTAATATATATATTCAAATAGACTTTTAAGTCATACACGCAAACAAATATTAATTAACACTTTTCCCGCAGGTCTGCTGGTAGCAATTACATTTGTAAAATTCAAAATTCAGTGCCTTTGCATATTTTGCTTTTAATGTTGTATGAACTATATGTACATACATAAATTATTAAACAACAAGAAGTATTCTAATTGACTGTATTTGATTCAAGCTAATTACATGAATATTTTATTACAATGGTGTTGCTAGTGCGGGAAAATAATCGCCCAATTTCAACTAATAAAAATGTTGCGCTTAATTAAATTCAACTTATATTTATGTAGACAACATATACACTGATTTCAAATTTGAATATCAAGTTATTATCAGAGTAACGGGAGCTTTAAAACACATCAATAATTATAGAATAGGCGCATTGATAATGGGCAGTTGTAGATCTCAATATTAGGCAGTAAACTTGATGGCAAAAACGAATTGTATGATCAAACATTCGCTTTTAGTGAAATAAAAAAGCAAATTAATAACAAATTATAGTCTCACAAACATGAGAGAACAATGAACTAATTGACATCCCAAGATTGGAAATTGGATTGGGAAATTGTCATCAACTTTCATTCAGACCAGGAAATAATTCATAGCAAATGTTCATACAACGCCCTGAAGAATGCTCTACAGTCCTAGATACAGTACTTGAAAAAGAAGTTAAGAGGAGAAGCAGCACATTTAAAATACTGCTGATTGAATATTTACGAGGGGCGGTCAAAAAGTTCGCAGAATGGCGGGGTTGGCGGGGGTGAGGTCGCTCCTCCAGGTAGCCGCTACTTGAGTAACTCATAATTACTATATATGCCAATTTCTAGCCTAATTGGGTCATTAGCTTTCGAGTTACAAACGAGTAAACAAGTAAATCGGGAACAAACTAGCCACTATGGAGAAAATTGAACATCGCGCCGTCGTAAAGTTCCTCACCAAACAAGGAAAAAACGCCTCAAACTATTTTGCAAGAGATGTTAGCTGTTTACGGAGACTCTGCTCCTGGTAAAACCATGATTTACAAATGGCACGGCCTTTTCAAGCAAGGAAGGGAGTCAATTGAAGATGATCCTCGACCTGGACGGCCCATTGAGGCCACTACGCCGGAAATCATTGAAAAAGTTGAAAAACTTGTATTGGAAGACGGAAGGTTGAAGAAGAAACAACTTGCAGCATCAGTTGGAGTATCAGAAACCACAATTTTAAATATTCTTCATCAACATCTTGGCATGAGTAAAGTGTGTTCAAGGTGGGTCCCGAGAATGCTCACGCCGCTGCAAAAACGTGAGCGCGTCAACTGTTCCCGCGAGTTTTTGGACCGCTGTGGAGAAGATAGGGAAGAAATTATGGCCCGAATTGTAACCGGTGATGAAACTTGGGTTCACCACTATGAGCCTGAGTCAAAGCAGGAGTCGATGCAGTGGCACAAAAAAGGCACACCACCCCCTAAAAAATTTAAAGTGTCGCAATCGGCCGGAAAGATCATGGCGACTATTTTTTGGGATACTGAAGGTATTCTTTTGATCGATTATAAAGAACGTGGTGTTTCTATAACGTGGTGTTTCTACTACGCTTCCCTATTGGACCGATTAAAAGAAGCTATTAAAGAAAAAAGAAGAGGAAAACTGACAAAAGGTGTACTCCTTTTGCACGACAACGCGCCCGTTCACACGAGTCATGTTGCGACGGCTGCCATTCATCGATGCGGTTTTGAACAACTACGCCATCCACCCTACAGTCCAGACCTGGCCCCTAGCGATTTTTATTTATTCCCAAAGATGAAGAAAGAGCTGCGTGGAAAAAAATTTAGAGACGATGATGAAGTCAAGTCGGCGATTTCGGCGTATTTTGACGCCCAAGACAAAACCTATTTTTTCGACGGTATTAATAAGTTATATGCCAGATTCGAAAAATGTATTCGTGTTAAGGGGGAATATATTGAAAAGGAAAAATAACATAATGTATCATTTCATCTTTTTTCCCAGTCATTCCGCGAACTTTTTGACCTCCCCTCGTATATTACTACTGAAGATTGTGTTATATTTGAAGTTCGATTACCACTCATTAGAAATATATGAAATTATTTCCATATCACAACGAAGAAGCGATATAACAATCAATCTTGTACCCATTTCAGGATACTGCGATCAATTTAAAAAAGGATGCCTGTACAATGACAGCAAGTGAAGTGACATGTAAACGATTGAATAAGTTATTTCTACTATCTTATTGCATATAAACTGAAAGAGAGTGCGATAGATGTCAATAACGCAGTGTGCGTTGTTCAGGTACAACTGTCTAGCGCCCAAATTATACAGATAGCGATTGTATTAACAAAACTGATCCAATATCCGTTTTATTTGACAATAATTCACTTGTGATTATACTTCTAAATTCTATTATTAACTTTACGTTGTCTCAAATCACTTCAAATTATGCGAAATTTAATATTGAGAAAAATATATCAAAATCACACGGAACACAGTATTACAGGTTATAGTGTTATTAGTAATGTCTTATGATAATGTAAACACCATGATGTACGGACTCATCGTGGTACTTTTCTGATCTTTCGTAGACTGCGTGGCCATTGCTAATGACCGCGCGTGGCGCAGCCGGGGGAGAAGCAGCTGAAGTCGCATTCCCGGTCGGCGGTGATACCGACACCGTTAAAAAGTGGGTCTCAATCATGTGCAGAGACGTAAGATGTATCAATCGATAGGTAATTTTATGTTCATCAATTTACAATTTATTATATTTTTTTTAAATCCCCCGTTTTTCTGTAAATTATGTTTGAAAGTACCTAGATATTCAAGTAAACACATCCCAAAACGTGGTTAAAAAGTTTTAAAAAAATATATATAAAATGATAATTTATTTCAATCTTTTGCAAAATGGTTATGTAGTTAACAAAAGAAATGTAATTTAGTAATTATAAATTCATGAAGTTCTAGACATGTTGTGTTACTGACCACCCTGAATGTACATAGTCTGTGACCAATGATGACACTCGTCCGCTGTCAATGCGACTTTGACAGCATGTCTTGCGCAAATGAATAAAAAGATAAAAACTTTCTCTGGTAAAGTTTCGTCGCTGCACATTACTCAGGCCCACCTTCCATACAAATTTTGACCATCACCTTTGGTAATATAATAATATTAATTATGGTAATGAACATTTCATAATTATTTGATAATTTTATATTTTCATAAATAGTAACTGGCAGATATTATATACCTTTTTTTTCCCCTGGGGAAAATACATTAAATTACATACCCCGGCTGTGGCGAGCCGGCGGTTATGTGGGGCTCTCCTCCCCAGAAGGGGGAGGCCTACCCACTAAACACCTCAGGGATGGCCTTCCTCAGGCATGTAGGGAGCCCCCGGGAACACCAAGCTTCTTCCGGGAAACCCCAGCCTCCGCTCCCCCGTCGATACAGGGGAGCCCTCCTCGGGGGAGGCTACACTACCTCCCCCGGTCTCCTCCACCGACGACGCCCCCCGGCCACGGAAGGAGAGTGGTCCATCCCGGGTCGCCGTATCTGCCGGCGACCCGCGGCGGTGCCGCAGCTGTGCTACCGAGCCCGGCGCCGCCTTCTTCGAGCGGGATCGGCCATCTCCCAACCCCGCTCGGCAGCCTCCTTCTGGAGCATAACTGCTTCACAGAAGGAGGCCACAGCCCTCCAACTTACCTTGTCCGCCAGCATTGCCGTAATCAATGCCGGCGGAGACAGATCTCGGCCGATCTCTGCGACCAAGACTCGGCGCTCGGAGGCCCACGCGGGGCACTCCGCCAGCGTGTGCTGGGCCGAGTCGAGGTCGGATGCGCAGTGGTGGCAAAGTGTCGATCCGTCCCGTCCTATTCGACACAGATACTCACCGAAGCAGCCGTGCACGGTGAGTATCTGAGTCAATCGGTAGGTGACCTCCTCCTTCCCGTCGAGCCAAGCTTAGAGGTGCGGGAGTAGGGCACCGACGGCCCGCTGGCGCGCGCAGATCCGTAATTCGAGCTGCGCACGCCAGGCCGCCACAATCCGTCGGTGCCACTCCCGCGTGCCGTGTCGGTGACACTTCGTGCGCGGGTTCCAGGGCGCTCCCCCCATCGCTCCCCCGGTCGACACGCCGCGACGCATACGTCGCCGCGTACATGTCGGCCAGGATGTCGAATGGGGGGGAGCGTCCCAAAAACGTCGCCGCCGTCGTACCAAAAACGTCGAGATGGTACGGTAGCCTCGTACGATCCGTATGGCCATTATCCGCTGCAGACTCCGTAGCAGAGCTTTGCAGCGGGAGGACCTCGCGCAGTCTCGTGACCACACGGGGGCCCCATACATAGCCACGGATCGCACGACGCCTATATATACCCGCGTTTATTACTTTTGAAGATGAAGAGAAGAACAACATGTTCATCAACACCACACATAGTGTGACGTAAAAATATATTAGTCGCCCAATTTGTATAAATGCATAAACAAAATTGAAACTTACTTCTCCGACTGCGATTGTTGTGTAGCACTGTCGTCTAAATCGCTGCTATCTCTCCTCCTCCTAGGGGGTTTCCTCGGGGATACGGGTTTGGGAGTTAGGGGTTTGCCTGTAGGAGTCGAAGATTTGTGTTTAATTTCTATTGTAAGTGAGGGGTTGGGAGAAGGGGACTCCTTAGGTCGCGGTCTAGCGGCCCAAGCACTTTGAACTTGCGGTACGTCGAATGGATAGGGGGAGCTTGTGCGATGTTTTTGTGCACCTGCAGTGAAAATAACAATTATTTACTGATTAGACTAAGAGTAATTCATAGAGCATTAAGTACTTTACTTTAATGAATTGAGTAGACCCTATTCAACATTTGCATTATTCAGATCTAACTTAACATATACTTACTCTGTGCCATGTATTATTTGTTGTAATGAAAATTGTCAATGTCAATTTCATAAAAACCTACTGTATAAAAACATTGATTTTGCAAGTGATTTAACAAAACACGATTAATGCATTCTTATGCCGAGAAATAACTTAAGTTTCTGTTACTTGTTAAATATCTATAATATATAACATATTACTTTTAGGTAAAGTAATGTTAAAATATTATGTTTTTCCGATAATATATGTATATAAGATTCCTGTTACCTTAGCACTAATTATTAAATAATGTTATATGAATGAGCGATACAATTCAGTAGAAATCACTAATTAAACCATTATTTTCTATTCAATGATGTCCTCGCACTACGAACTACTAAGTGTCGTCTGCCACACATCAAATAATGTAAGACAAAGAACAACATAATGTTAAAGCGTTCTTTAACATTATGTTGTTCTTTGTAGTACAGACACACAATATTGATATTAAACTTTATGCGTGCGTCATTAAAAGAATATGAAAGAAATATGACAGATTGTTATTGCATTACGTGCTGACGTTAGGCAAAGAACAACATAATGTTAAAGAATATAGTACAGACACATCATACTGTCACAAACAATTATATTTTCTAATTGATATTAAAATTTATGGGTTCGACATTAAATTAAAAATAGGTTAAAGAAATGTGACAGATTGTTATTGCATTACATGCTGACGTTAGGCAAAGAAAAACATAATGTTAAAGAATATAGTACAGACACTTCAAACTGTCACAAACTATTATATTTTCTAATTGATATTAAACTTTATGCATTCGACATTAAATAAAAAATAGATTAAAGAAATATGACAGATTGTAATTGCATTACGTACTAACGTTAGGCAAAGAACAACACAATGTTAAAGAATATACAAACTATTATATTTTCTAATTAATATTAAACTTTATATGTTCGAATTAAGTTGTAAATCTGTGTGATTTGTATAGCATTACGTCATCAGTCATATCGAAACCGACAGTCTGTTTCGAACATAAAACTAGGATTTAAATGTCAAGGTAAACAAATGAATGAATATATTAAACAGGTTTTGCGTGCACAATGTCAACATGGTGCAACTTCAAAACGTGTGTACATTAATGTTCAATTGACCTTAAACAAGGAAATTTAAATAAAAAGCTTTTATCGGTTAGCAATTAATCAAGCACGATTTTTTTTATGAATACCGGAAACCTACTGCAACTGCTAATAATAATGGTAATAAACAAAAAATTATGGATACAAGAAAAAAATCTTAAAATGTGCTACAGAGGTCATGTAGTCCACACAGGTTGTCCGAAACGCAAGGTCGATTTCTGTCAAATCATACTTTTTTTCTCTTTTTTCATTAATATAATTTAACTTTCGTGGCCAAATATTAGCCGGTTCCATGCAAAGGAATCTGTGTGATCGCAAGACCTCTACTATGGCAGTAACAATTGGTCCGTCTGCAGTTCTATGGCAGTTAATATCTATATATGGGTGTTATTCATAAAAATTGTACATTTCCTACTCTCCCCGCGTCCAGTTTGATTATTTAACATAACATAACCCTTTATTGTAAAAGAAAACAAAAGTACAAAAGGCGGCCTTATTGCTAAACAGCAATCTCTTCCAGGCAACCTAGGGCCCGTCGCGGCGTGTCGACCGGGGGGGCGATGGGGGGAGCGCCCTGGAACCCGCGCACGAAGTGCCTAAGCGGGAGTGGCACCGACGGATTGTAGCGGCCTGGCGTGCGCAGCTCGAACTACGGATCTGCGCGCGCCAACGGGCCGTCGGTGCCGTACTCCCGCACCTCGAAGCTTCGGGCACGGCTGCTTCGGTGAGTATCTGTGTCGAATAGGACGGGAGGGATCGACACATTGCCACCACTGCGCATCCGACTTTGACTCAGCCCAGCACACGCTGGCGGAGTGCCCCGCGTGGGCCTCCGAGCGCCGAGTCTTGGTCGCAGAGGTCGGGCGAGATCTGTCTCCGCCGGCATTGATGACGGCAATGCAGGTAGGATAGAGATGTTGGAAGGTACAAAATATTGTAAAGTAGGGAGAAAACATGTAAGTCTCTGCGCTGGCGAATAGGTAACCATTTCTGTTGAGAGCGATAATTAGAAACATGGTCAAACCTACGCAGATTGAAAATGAACCTGATGGCTACATTTTGCAGCCGCTGCAAGCTGTCAAGTAATTCCTCAGATAAATTAATCCACGCAGCGTCAGCGTAGTCAATCAAGGAAAGCAAGAGTGACTAAGCTACACTGTCTTTGTAGCTATCGGGAGAAAGTTTCTTAATCTATTTAGAGTATTATATGCAGTAAATAACTTCTTCCGGACAGCCTCAACCTGCGGCCGCCATGTCTTGCACTGGTCAAATACAATTCCTAAGTTTTTAACCACTTTAGTGAATGGAATAATTGTTCCTCCAAAGATTGCTGCAGGTAACAAACTATGGTCAAGGCCCTTTAAATAATACGAGCTGCCAATAACAATTGCATGGGATTTATTCGGATTTACAACAAGACGATATGCTTTACTCCCGTTGTGGATTACATTGAGATTGCTGTTAGTCAATGCGATAGCCTGTGAAAATTCAGATAGCGGGGCGTGTGTGTAAATCTGCAAGTCATCGGCGTACAAGTGATAGTGACATGAAAGTGATTGCGTAATAGAATTTATAAAAATTGAAAAGAGAAGTGGAGATAATACGCAACCCTGTGGGAGACCGGCAACGATATGGCACCACTCAGATAATGTGTCCTGAAGGCGCACCCGCTGTCGACGTCCCAACAGGTAATTGTGAAACCAGTCAATTACAATGGGTGACATGCCAAGAGAACGTAAGATACCAGTGAGTAGATTGAAATCAACCGAATTAAATGCGTTGCTGAAATCTTATAGAGTTAGTAATGTAAGTTGACGGTTATCCATAGCTTCGTAAATATCATGAGAGATTTTGATTAAAGCAGTATTCGTACTATATCCCATGCGGAAGTCAGATTGTAAAGTATTTAGGAGATTATTGTGATTAAGAAATCTAGTAAGCTGACGGTGGACCAATTTTTCAAGGACTTTAGATAGAAATGGTAGGATGCAAATTGGTCTAAAATCTATGAAGGAAACTGGACTTATTTTTTCAGGGAGAGGAATAACGAATGCGTTTTTCCAAGCAGAGGAAAATACACCAGAATTAATGGAGGTATTTAGAATATGTGTGATAATTGGAGATAGAATATCTAGAATAGGAAGAATCATGTTGCGTCTAATGCAATCACAACCAACAGCACGAGAAGTTATCGAAAGAATAGTTCTCTTGACATCACTATCCGTAAATGACTCGAAAACGAAAGGAGTGTAATCGGGTATAGGCTTCAAAGAAAGATTGTTTAATGTTTAAAATTTTTGATCACCACCGAAGGGCGATATCGAAGTAAAATGGGAGTTAAGAAGATTAATATCAAACTTGAAATCGTTGGTACGTAATTGAGATTTACCAATACCAAGCGATTTGAGAAACTTCCAAACTTTAGCTGGATCTTCATTTTCTACTGAGTTATGTATATGGCGTCTTTTATAACTGTGTTACAACGATTTCTAGCAGTGTTGTACCTAATCTGATTATCCAGGGTAGGATTGAGTTTATACCTACCTTTCTCCCTATTTCGTTTACTTATCAGCACACGGATGTCATCAGTAAGCCATGGAGCAGGAGGGTGTTTTAATTTAACTGGTCTTATAGGAGCATAGATGTCATAAAGATCAGTCAAACGTGTGTTAAAAATGCGCACTTGTTCATCAACACAGTCATAGTTAAGTATTGTGGATCAATCAAGACCTGCAGCATCTTTCTGGAGTTTGCCTACATCTATTTCAGCAAAATTGCGTCGTAATAAAACTCGTGGCTTAGCTTTCGGCGGGCAAACTTTATACGACAGAAAAACCAAATCATGATAGGAGAAAGCATCAGCGGAGATTTGACCATGTTTGCTAACCATACTAGGGGAAGATACTATCATTAAGTCGAGGAGAGATAGTGCACAATTGGGAAAATGATGTGTTTCCTGTAATGGAAGAATGTGAAGGTTGTAAGAGTTAACCAGAGAAACTAATTTATGGGAACGAGAATAATTTTTTACTAGACAAGTATTAAACTCGCCCATAATAATGGGATGTGTGAATGCAGGCATAAAGGATTCAATGAGCCATTCAAATGACGTAAAGTAGTCGACTCTTAGGGATGGAATATAATAGACACCCAGTAGGATCCGAGTGTGTGAGAGAGAGATATCGAGGAAAAGATGTTCAGCGGTGTTGGGAGGAGGAGGTTGAGGAAAGCAACTCCTACTCGGGAGGCTGTCTCGCCAACCGGCGAAAATCCCGTCTTGTGGTCGTCGCGCCGGAGTGGGAGAACGGAGTGGATCCCGATGGTCACAGGGGGGTGGGGGCACCGGGGGCCCTTCCGTGCTTTGTATCAGCTCCTCACAAAACCTGCTGAGTTCAGCACGCACTTTGCCTAGGTGCAGCTTTGGGTCCATGACACATATTCCCTTTTTTCTCTCTCAAAATATGAAGGTTTTAAAAAGCAGCAGGATTTTCTCGGCGGATACCCCATTCACATCCGTCCATTTCTGTGGACTTCTGCAATATCAGGGGTCTAAACAGTAATCTCGATGTCGTCCATCACCATCTAGAGACGGCACGTCCTGCTCTGCTCTTTTTAACGGAGACGCAGATTGGCGCTCCGGACGATATTATTGTACATGAAATACTCCTTTAAAAAGGATGATATTGTTAAGTGTAAAGGTCGCTGTGAGGGTGTATACCTAAAAAAATGTGTGCGAAACATGAGTCAGTTTTTAAATAGTGAAATCTGTGATTCTTGTGCTCGGGGTGAAAATAATACAAAACAGCAACCCCCAAAGATAGCAATCGACATTACCAAGGCAACTGTGGAAACTGTTCTCACTGAAGTAAACAACAAACTGGAAATTATTTTTGCATTAAAAAACCAGCTGGAAGAATTGCGGGAGACAGTGGACTTCTACGCAGAGCAATATCAAGAAATGACAGAATTTAAAGAAAGTGCTCAAAAAAGATATTAGCATTGGAGAATAAAAAACAAGTACCTTCAAAAAGTTAACGATACCTTAGAAGAACGAATCACACAATTAGAGGCGAAAGATATTGAGAAAGAAATCGAGATCGTCGGCCTATGTCAATTAGAAAACGAAGATACGAAAAAAACAATAATGAAAATTGCAGAAAAAATAAATTTAAAACCAACAGACATAGAAAATGCAAAGAGGGTAGGTCGAGAAAAACCGGAGGGCACCAACGGTCGCTCGCATCCTCGCCCTATTGTGGTAACGTCAATGAACGCAAAAAATGAGTGACTTAAGGAGAAGAAAGAGAAATTTACCAACAAGAAGTTACTGGCTATAGAAAACCAAGAACGTGTATATATTAACGAAAATCTCACAAAACAAATGCGTAAGCTTTTCTGGAATGCTAAGACTAATGCTAAGGGGGGTCTATAAATTTATATGGGTGCATAATCATAGAATCTTAGTTAAGAAAGACGAGAAGGATAAAATACACAATATAAAGTCGGACGCAGATATAGGTAACTTACTGTCTATATAAAACATAACACGATGATAAGCGGCGGACGTTTACACACAACATGATTTTATCAAAACATAATATGAACGATTTACTAAACCACATTAATGAAATAACTATTGATTACAAAAGAATTGAAGACTTAAATATACATGGTCTCGATATATGTGTTTCTCAAAAAATTATTTCAAATTATACATTTAAATATTAGATCGATAAGGAATAATTTTGAAGAATTCCGATGCATAATTAATACTTGTATACAGTATATAGATATTATAATACTGAGCGAAATTAATATAATAATAATAATTTATTTATTGTTTCAAACATGAGTATACATAAAAATGTTGAAGTCAGGTTTTTGATTGTCCTTACATGTTTGGCCTGGTGAGGCATACAAAATTTAATCAATATCAAAAATAATGACAATAAATAATCATATTTGAAGATCAAACTAATTAAACAATAACTATACATTGATAAAATGAAATGTCGAAGAATTACAATGGCAATTAATTAAATTAAAAGAAAATGTCAAGAACCACATTACAATGTCACAAAATAAATTCCTATTTTTTTGTAAAATAAAATACAATTAATAAATGAAATCCTTGTTTGCATTTACGTTATAGAGATTTCATTTTAAGTTATAAAGAACGTTACGAAGTACACCAATAAAAACACCAATGGAATCACTAGCGTAAGACATTTCAAGTGATTTAATAAACAAAATTAATAGTTACTTCAATTAGCGAATGTCAAATATTCTTTTACGTCATAAAAACACTTACTAATTAACCAGGTTCTTAATTTAAATAAAAATGGTTTTGTGGGTAATTTTCTTATTTCGATGAGAATTTTATTATAAATGCATATCATCATCATCATCATATCATATAACAGTTTTTCCCATAAAACTCGTTTTGTATGAAGGATTGTGTGTGTATGGATCTCTTGGACGAAAGCGCTAGAAAAGAATGAATTGTTTATGTATGGTTTGGAGGCATATATTTCTAGGAGGTAGACTCTGTACCAGGGTCGTCTGCATGGGTACCTCCGTCTTACCTATTTCCGCCGCCAAACAGCAGGGTTCGCTTTGCTGTGTTCCGGCGTGAAGGGTAAGATAGGCAGTGAAATTACTGGGTACTGTGACTTTACATCTTATGTCACAAGTTGGCAACGTACACTGTGGTTCTTATGAGGTTTGCAGATTTGCTGCGAATCTCGTGGGAACCACATGTACTATAGGCGACTGTTGCCACTTACCATCAGGTGGGCAGCCTGCTTGTTTGTCAACTTTAGCAATAAAAATATATATATATATATATATATATATATATATATATATATAATTTGCATGCAGTTACTAGAGATAACAAAAGAGGAGGTGGCTTGTGATGTATTGGAAAAAAGAATTGAAACGGAGGAGATAAAAATACGAGGAGTTACATCAGAGTTAATACATACGAGTATAAAAATAAATAATCTTAGAAATCCACTTCATATTATTGCTATATACAGACCATGGAGCAACAGTAAAAACATATTTATACAGGAATTGAATAATATTTTGAAAAAAATAAATAAGTCTGATAACGTAGTGATTGCAGGGGACATAAATATTGATATATCGGTAAACAACAACGTTACTGAATTGTACAAAAACACCCTGTGTGACCACGCCTTAGAGTGCATAATCAAGGAATGTACGCGCGAGGAAATACTCGACGGGCGAGCGGTGTCGTCGTGTCTCGATCATGTGTGGGTGCGTGCGGCCGGCGAGCTACGTGCTGAGCGCGCACACATGTTCACGTGTAAGCTGTCGGACCACTACTTAGTAGGCGTAAGCATGTCTACGATGACGGGACCGATGGCGCCGCCGGAGTCGTGTGCTTCTCAAAACCGTAATGTACTATCGGGGATACTGGCGCCTTACCAATCCTAGAGCGTTAGTCGCTTGCACACTGCACGATGCTAAGGCACAAGCCACGCCTTCCGTTCATTCAACAATTGTGCTCGCGTGGAAACATGCAAGCGAGATAGCGATAAGCGAGCGATATTAAAAAAAATATCTCTATGGAAAGGGTTTTACAAAAGAGATTTCAAAATCGTTTGTTTGAAATCTCTTTTGGTATAATGAATGGTCGTAGTAAATCGTAGTAAAATACGAAACCAATCAGGGATAGCTACGGATCGCGTAGTCGTGCCCGGTGCGAGCCGCTTGCACACGAATATTTCTAAAAAGTGGTAAGGCGCGAGAGACCCCGATAGTACATATAATTAAGGATAGTGTAGTTAAAACGGAATTAGAAATGATTGACTGGTCTGAAGTGTACAATATTGACAACCCGATACTTATGTATGAAAGACTTTATGACATCTTTCACACAATATATAGTAAAGCAACATCAGTGAAATCGTATACGAATAAAAGAAAATCACAACCATGGATAACTAACAGTCTGATTAACATGATAGAACGTAGGAATGAATTGTTTCGTAAGAGTAAATCCAATCCGAAAAACTTAATATACAGTTTAGACTATACGCGATTTAGGAATGTAACTAATAAATGTATATATTTAGCTAGGCAGAAACATAAGCAGATGGAAATGAAGAACTGTGAGAATGATTTGAGAAAGATATGGGCTTTAATTAATAACTGGCTAGGAAATACCAAACCTAGTATTGATGACGTTATAGAAAAATATTTGGGTAAAAATGAGTCCATTGAGACTGTTCGGGATAGAATAGTTAAAATAAATAAATAATTACGTAGAATATAATAATAATGAATAGAAATGTATAAGTCATATAAAATAGTTATAAAATTAAGAATAGTACTAAGCGTAGATAAGTAATAAAGATAAACGTAGCTTAGGAAATGAATAAATAAACATAGAATAGGTTCCCTTAGTGATAAGACTACATATAGTATGTAAGATAGATATATATATTGATTAATAATTCTTTAAATTCCTTAGAAAAAGACAGTAGCGTAAGTATGTAAACATATGAGTTTATTGGAAAAAGTATGAGAGATATATGAAAATTGTTGTTGAATTAGGGCATACTATATGTTAATGCATTAAATGAACAGTATTACGAATAGCTAGGGCACAATAAATTATAAAATTGTAAACGAGCAGCCACTGAGAAATCACAAAATGTATGGAAATGTCGGATTGATGTCCTATCGCACGCCGATTAAAGTGCATATATATGTATATCACAGCATTCTCAGTGGTAGCGAGTTAAGATATAGTATCGGATATACACTCCGAATATATGCCCTAAAAAGTAAGGACTTAAAGCTAATAGGTAATTTGTGGGGGGTAAATTAAGCCGAAAATAGGGATGAAAACTCACCCTGTCCGACGTATTATCGAGTATATCTCGAGGACTATAAAACATATAGTTGTATTGAAAACGGCAAAATGGAGAAAAAAATAAGCCCCTACAGATTACCTAGATACATGAAAGGGATGTAAATAAGGGAACACATATAGAATAGACATTTATTGTAAGAATAATAGTAAAAATAAAGGGCAAATGGGGTTCGACAGGTGCTTTCTGTACGGTATAGCCTCGCCAGGGGGGTCTCGAAAATCCCATTTTTTGGTAGGGATTTTCTCTGGAATAAATTGAGGGACTCCCCCGGCTCGATACGGATTACAACGGGGACCACATACTGAAGCGGACGACTGTCCAGCACCAGAACAGAAAGCTCCTGAAGACCCTGCTGGCCGACCGAACAAAGAAAACTGGCTTCTTATTTCTTCCTGCAACCACCACCGGGCCGCACCGCAACGTTCGGAATCCTTCACCAACCCCAGCAGCGAAGTGTGCCGTCGTGCCTTCAAGCCTAATAAGAAGTGTGCGTCGTGCACAGAGACGGTGTGTACGAATTTTACCAAAATCTACTTCAGAAATACAAAAATTAAACATACATGTAACGAAAAATTCTTAGAGACGATTATGTAAAATATTGTGATGTATCATTTAGATATCAAAAGGTGACACCTAAAGATATTGAAAAAATCATTGATAAATTGAGCTTTCGAAAATCACCAGGTATAGACGGTATAAGATCTACAGACCTCAAATTTATTAAAAAAGACATAAGTCCGATATTGGCAAAGTTTGTAAACACTTGTGTGATGTCGGGTGAGTATCCGGATAGGTTAAAAAAATCCATAATACGGCCTATATATAAACAGGGCAGTCATTTAGACTACTCCAACTATAGGCCTATTGCAATTCTATCTGTCATAGATAAAATAACGGAGATTGTTATCATTACATAAATAAGTAAATACCTAGAAAAGAATAACATAATATCGGACACGCAGCACGGCTTTCGACAATTACGGAGTACCTCGACCGTTCTGTCTCGGTTCACAGATGATATAAATGAACATTTAAACAATAAAAGGTATGTTGTTACTCTATACATTGATTTTAAAAAGGCGTTTGATACGCTGGACCACGGACAGCTCATTATTGCCATGCAGGAATGGTCCGTGGTCCGGTGATCGAATGGTTCAAGAACTACTTGCGTCACAGAACCCTAACCACTGCGATCAACGGACGGAGAGGTGAGGAGGCAGACGTGATATATGGTGTTCCGACCGGCTCAGATTATGGGCCCGTGGGCTACATTATGCATGTAAACAGTATGTGTAATTCCACAAAAAATGCGTAAACAGGTGGCGTAGTTGTCGTCTCGTCCTTTTTGATATTTCGTCCAGTGTTTGCTTAACTACTGCGATGTTTTTGTTATTTATAGATTTGAAAATACATAGATATTACTTAGCACGCTTCATATTGCCCTCTTTTACTTTGTAATAATTTTTCATTATTAATTATAATAATCAGTTTCACAATCCACATAAATGTTATAAATGTAATGTCTGTCAGTAAAGTAAGCTAAAATTGTGTGTTTGTGAAGTTTATGTATGTAATAACATTATATCACCTTTTCAATAAATGCTAAAGCTACCGCTTTATATCTATATCAAATTTACAAATCTGTTACAAGTATATAGCTGACCCGAATAAATGAAATGAGCAAAAGAAAAAAGACGCTGAAAAAAAAAGAAAAGAGTATAAAAAAATAAGTGAGTGATCTGAAATTGAAAAAGCTAAAAGACCTAAAACTTGGCGGCTACTGAAACAAAAACAGATAAAACCGAATAATGAACTAAGTAAAAAAATGAATCGAAAAATATATATATATATTAGTTATTATATATACCCAGGCAAAACCGGGACGATCCACTAATTTATACTTTATGCGTGTCGCGTGTGTTTATTTTTATTTTATGCGTGTTGTGAAATAGACCTAACGATTCATATCTGTTATCCTCTCTGTCATATAAGATTTATCTTCATATCCGTTACGTACAATTATTATAAATAATACCCATATATTTGAAGTTTCTTGTGTTGGGTGTGTCAACTAGCGACTCAAGCAGACCTCAAAAGTGCGTATGACATAATCTGTAATTTTGGCAGATCTGTCTGCGGTAAAACATTAGAATGGAAAAAAATGAGAATTTATCTAAATTTTAATTCGTCAATACCTCTTACGAACCTTAGTGTGGATGAGTGTTAGTCAATCGATAAATCTGGCAGGCCAGGCGTTGTGTCCTTTAACCAGTTAGCTCTGGCGGACCTCGACATCATGGACGTAGGTCTTTATCTTTTTAGGGAATTGCAGATTTTCTCGATCGTGTATTAAACTATTTTCGCTTTACATTTTGACCATAATTATGTTCTATTACTCACAAATTGATTAATTAAATTGAAATGACTAATGTCAATAATAGTTGCAATTTTTTAGTTATAACATCGTATTTTATTGAATATATTTTCTAGAAAAGCTCTCTTACTTTGGAAAATTTTAATATTATTAGTACATCTATTGACATGTTAAACAGGAAAGGAAAACAGACAAATAAGGTTTTGTTTGTTAATTGTCTAATGATTACAATTAATTTAACGCCTATTACAATAGTTAGTCTGTCACCAGTCAACCAGTCAGTACCTTTAGCGGCGGCGGCCCGCAACCTCTTGACCAATGACTGTGGTAACGCCAGAGCCCCCAGCGCTGGCAGTATATACCGCAGGTAGCGATTCCGCAGCGAGTGAAACGTGCGCTCTGCGGAAACAATTTCTCTGACGACCGCACAAAAAGAAGAAAAGTAGCATTAGAACGTCATAGTTCTAATCGCATTAAAATATAAACATGTTGAAGTGAAAGTATACTGAAGATAAAAATAAGAGCTCGCAATTGCTATTTATGACGCGCGTTCGTCACACGTCGCGGTATATATTAAGGTATTTTCTCATGTACTGGGCGTTCACACAATTTATTATCTGCCAATACACCACAAATCCAATTCCTACCACTACACAGTCCGTATCCTCACAAAAGTCTTTGCTTACATTTTCAATGATCGCTTCGAGATTTGATTTCATTAGCTAGCCGCAGATCTCTGTTACAATTTTACCTTGAGATTAGTTTGAGGAACGTGAGATATTTTGCGGGTTCGCAAGCATTGCTCGGCGAACTATTTAATATGCCCTGCTATCCGATTACTTCTTTTTGGTCCCTTATTATGGGACATTAATGCTCCGATTAATAGAATGTCCAAACTGCACAATGGCATGAATATTGGGTATGATAAAGTGGACATTTTTCGCAACTCGTTTCAGTTGTTTCGCAATAAACTAATAAGACTTGTATTTTATTACTTTTATTGTACTTATTGACGTGTACCACTCAGAAACTACACTGTAATTATTTTTAAGACTTTTTTTAATGTTTATAAAACTATATTTCTAGTTAATTTAATTTTAATATTTATAAATATAGATTTATTTAATGAATTATTAATTAATTGATATCATTATTTTGTGTCACATTATACAATAGCAGGACTGTAGTAACAAGCGGCTCAGACGTTGCGAGTTTATTATAAAATTGAGATAATTCGGCATAGAATCGGCGCATCATTTATGAGTATAAAAACAATATACTCGTATATGAGTATAAAGAACATTCTCAGCTCGGGATAGGGGAGTCCCAATCCCGAGCTGAGAATATTCTAGTTGGTTCAAGCAAACATTGTTAAGTGAAGATCGGTCTAAAATATTGATCAATTGCATAAAAAATAACTGTTTGTGTTTGCTCTGATTATAAATGTATAACTGCTCGCTCACCCTTAAAGATACATACAGGCCGTAAGCAGGCCCCATGCAGGATATTTGGCAGCAATTTTGTTGTCATAAAGGAGATTATATTTGTTCTGATAATAAATATAAGACTCCTCGTTCTCCATTAAAGATATAGGCTGAAACCCCATACAAGGCCTACATTTGGCAGCAATCTTTTCGCATATTTTATTTATGCAACAAATTGAGAAACATGCAGAGTGCCCACCAGAGTTGAGCATAGTTACTCAAACAATTAACTTTGGTAGTCGCTGATCCGCCCCAAAAAAATTCACTTCGTTAAACATTCAATTACTTTTCGAATTAATTAACGCAAGGTAAACAGTACAGTTGGTATAGTAATTTACTAAAAAACTGTTGATTTGTGTTCTAGAAATTATCATTACGTTACGTGTAGGTACGGGTAATGCAGCGCGGTTGTCAGAACGTGTCTTTCAGGGCGTTGCTCGGTACGGACATGTCTATATGGTGAATAGTACCACGCTAGACTATTGGTTAACGGACGGGCCTTAACGAAAGTTAGTTTGTTAATATTAACAACACATACTTAAATGTAAATCCATTAATAGAAATGTTAACTTAATTTATTAATGAGTTAACGAGTTACTGCCCAGTTATGCCGAACATCATAAAAGTAACTAAAACATTACTACAGTGCTATTTTGTACTGTAAACGATTCCAGTGATATTTTCTATCACACTGAATCACCAGTTGTTAAATGTAATTGTGGTGCGAGCATTTGTGTGTTCCAAGGAAACATAGATATATTGATAAGTTACGTTTATTATAATAAATTGACATGGTAGCTTATAGTACTTTGTAATAAAAAACATACTACAAAACATTCATTGCCCGCCATTCCGCTCTAACTTCCATATGCAAAAATAATTGTATCGATAAAATTATAATGCTGATCTGTAATTCAATAATGCGCCCTCATATTTTTTTAATTATGAATAAAAAATATAATTAATTTATTTAAAAATTATACATTTTATTTGTAAAATTAGAATTTGTATCTACTATGGCTGCTATAGTACTGATTGGCTCCAGCCGTGCTACGTATATATGCTGTCATAGCAATAAAATAGTAACCATGTTTTTTCACCGAAAGCGAAGTAGACCTTAAATCCATTTTTGAGTTTTAATCTAAGTTGAATACTCGATACTATACACCATTTATAAAATACTAGAGATATAATAGACACTAAAAATCTATTATAGATCTAATTGGTCGTATTGACGATCTAAAACGGAGTAGACGTGTTATCGATTACCGCTAAAAGAAATAACAAGTGTGTACACAATTATGTTTGTTATCGTCATTAGAATATAGAGTGAATTAGCATACATTCTCTTGCTTTGTTATGACATTATTCTGCTGAGTGCATTCTGCCGTAACCACTCTTACCCCTTTTCGGATAAAAGAAAGGCTCTTATTTTTGGTCTCGCTCGTAATACGTTGCTGTAAACAAGTTAACTACGCTCACGGAAGTGGCATGGGTGGGTATCAACCTAATCTGTCTGCGCTTGAGTCACTGGCAGATGTTTCTGATCCTGCTAAAATGACTTTTCGAAATAAGCGAAAACATACAAGTGAAGAAGACAAAAGAAGAATTACGTAAAATACGAAAAGGAATGGCAGAGATGATGCAAATGTTAGCTTCAATTAATAAAAATTAGACTGAAACCATTAAAAGTTATCAGAAGATGTAAACTCACTAAAAGAACACGTAAACGAGATAAAAATTGTGACGGATAGTCTTGGATATAAGAGTGAAAACCTAAAGTCGAATATAGAAAATCTTATTAGTGAACAAATCAAGAATAAAGAACAGATAGAAAAGATACAGTCAGATCTTAATACACTAAGAAGCACTACACAGGCAGCATGTATGTTGACACCAAACGACAATAAAAATGCTATGGAAAAATACTAATAACAGAACTCTCAGAACGATTACATAGAAGTAAATATTTAATAATAACTGGCTTAGAAGAACCCAAATCAGATAAACAAACAGAAAGAAAACAATTTGATAAAAGGGAAATTTTAATTACATTAAATAATATTTCCAAGGATTGCGCAAACCACGATCTATAATGCGCCTAGGAAAATATGTTTCAGGCAAGCATCGCCCATTAAAGGTATGTTTTTCAAACCAGGATGATGCTATATTTGTGCTTCGTTCAAAAAGTAATAAAAAATTGAGTTCCGTTAAGATCTTTCCAGACCAAACGCCAGAGCAACAAGCTTCTTTCAAAAAATTAAAGAATGAGCTAATACGACGTTAAGAAGATGGGGACACAAATTTAGCTATTAAATACATCAGAGGTGTACCTAAAATTATCAATTCAGGGTAAAAAACTGTTTTTTTTAAAACAGACACATATCAAAGTCTGGGCATATATCCTATCAACTAGTTACTAGATATGATAATATTGAAACTTCAAAAGACTCCCTTAAATGTCTGTATATAAATGCACGCAGTATAGTTAAGACAGCAAAATTTGATGAACTGAAGTGCATAATTCTTTTGCGTCCACGATACACCTAATATTGATCACGGAAAAATGGATAAAATGTCAAAGTGAAGCGAAACGATTTCAACTACATGGCTACACTCACTATTATAATATATTAGATTAGATTAGAGGGGCACATAACTCTGTGAAATATAATCTTTTAGAGGTACAATGCCTGGACAATAATAATTACTTATGGATTCACGTGGATAAATTTTCTTTGGATATTGGCATCATCTATAGAAAGCCAGGAAACACTAATATTAAGAAGTTTATAGAAGAATATTCTGCAAAATTGGGATCCCGAAGGCGAGCAGTGGTGTTTGGTGATTACAACATAAATTTATTATCCTCAGATCGAACAACTTCGTTATATACAGATATGATAAAGCTGTGTGGTTATAAATTAATGAATAAGATTGAATGTGACTATTCTACAGTGTAGCATTAACCACTAATACCACTATTGACCATATAAGTACAAATCTTAAAGAGAATCACTACCATCTAGCGATTATCGACTCCTCAATGTCAGATCACAAGCAGCTTTACTTTGAGATCAAGAAACAAATAGCAAACAATACACTATATAAGATCAAATATGATGCAGTCAACAATACTAGATTGAAGGATATATCTGAACACATCAGTAACGGGGATTATGACGTGTTTGAGAGGAAACTGATGTATAACATAAATAATAGTAAAATCACCAAGTTTAAAATATTAAATCCACCTAGAAAGACTGGATAAATAAAGATATAATAGACAAAATAAATGAGAGAAATAAGCTATGGATGTTATATAGGGCCAATCCGGATAGTGCCGATTTAAAGAGTAATTTTCTGAAAAAAAGGAGTGAAGTAAATAGTACTATACAAAAAACAAAAATTGAATATTATATTGAATATACGGCATTTAAAGAGTGCCAAAATAAGTCTGGCAAAATGTGGAAACTTATTAATGACTTATCTAGCAACAAATCCAAAGAAACTTCCGCGCCAAATAAGCTGTTAACACGGGAAGGACACATAATTACTGGCTATATGTGAATGTTTTAATAATTATTTCTCTACTATCGGTGCAATGCTTGCAAATCAAATTCCAAAGCTGGAACAAAATATTATAATCGAAACTGCAGGCGAGACTGGGGGCGGCGGAGACCGTGATACTATTCACGGTGAGCAACTGTCACGGCTAACGAGGTAGACACTATTATAAATAGCCTAAAATTAAACTCCTCTGCCGGTCTGGATGGGATCAACACTAAATGTATAAAAAGCATCACAGGTGTGCTAAGCTAACTCGCAAACTGTATCAATAACTGTTTTGAGCAAGGAGTATTTCCTGATAATTTAAAAATAGCAAAAGTAACACCAATATATAAATCAGTTAATAATAGATCAGACCCCGGGAACAATAGGCCTATCTCAGTGCAACCCATTATCTCAAAAAATTTTGAGAGAGCACTATATACACGCCTTTTAACGTATTTAAATTGTAATGATTATTTATACGAAAAACAGTACAGTTTCAGATCTAAATCCAATACTCTTTCAGCTATAATTGACTTAGTTGCCTGCCTGCTTGTTTGTATTCAGCACTGGGTATGACAATGTTGTCGATTGGAATTATTGCTTTTGGATTTGATTTAGTGACACTTTTTAATGGTCTGATAATAAGGTTAATTATTTTTTATGATACACTAATATAATTTCCCTTACTGCACGTTATTATATATATATATATATATATATATATATATATATATATATATATATATATATATTATATATATATATATATATAATATACTATTTAACTGAACTTCACAGCACTCGTAACGCTTATATATTTATCAGTCTACTTTTGCTTCTACTCGTATTGTCTGCCTGTTACAATAATTTCAAACCGCTTGATTGCACTACTTATTCGTTGCTTATATTATATCAGAGTTTTGAGTTCTACCTAGTGGCGTTTCCAGTTTTAGAATACTTAATTAATAATATAATTTCAGATTAAATAACAATGATTACAGTTGACCTTTTAAGTGACATAGATGATTCACTTAATATTAAATGCCATAAGGTAGAATATGCAGAGCTATGTAATGCACTTATGTCTAAGTTTAAACTAAAATCTTAACTGTTAATATTAGAAGCCTACAATGTCACATTAATGAGTTTTTGGTTATTCTTGACAGAATTAACCTAGACTTTGATATGCTTGTACTCACTGAGTGCTGGCTGCGCGACTCGTCTATATCTTCCTCCAAATATATAAATAAGTCTGGCGGGGTTGTTATTTATCTTAAAAGTTGTTGGAATCCATTAATTTCAGAACCCAACTTAAGTGACGCAAACTGCTTGGCTGTACACATTCCCGGTCGCACAACAGTGTTGGGGGTCTACAGATCTCCATCTTTTCGTAACCTGGATGGTTTTTTGAACTCACTTGAAACAGTTATATCGGATATATCATGGAGTCCTTATCAAATTCTAACTGGTGACATCACATAAACATAAACATTTTGGAGGATTCAGTTGGTTCTGATTACCTGTGTATACTTGCTCAGCTTGGCTACATTCAGGCCGTGGACAAGCCCACCCGTAATGATGCCTATCTAGATCACTTTTTTGTTAACACAGCATTAATTCCGGAATCTGTAGTATGTAACTCAATGGTGTCAGATCATAATTTGGTGCTGCTTGGTGTCAACCAGGATATACCGGGAGTTTCACAGGAGAAAAAAACACGTACACACCTAGACTGTATTGGTATTTTGAGGGATGTTGCTGCGTTGGACTGGTCTCCTATACTGGTCGAATCGTGCCCTTCGAAGGCAGCTGACATACTAGACGGACTTTTGGGTCAAGTTATTAATTTTTTTTTTAGTTTATCAAAGCTATCAAAGCAAAATTTCACACATAAGCGCTCAAAGATTATTTTGAAGCGCTGGATGACTCACGGTCTCCCAAGATGTTCTAAGCATAAATACAGGTTACATATAGAAGCTAGAAAATGCAGCAACGATCCGATCAAAATTCATATTTATAAGCGCTACAGAAATTTCTACTACAACCTCATACGAAAGCTGAAAAATGACTACAACAGAAACGAACTAGAATCTAACAAAAACAAACCAAGAAAAGTGTGGTCTACTATTAAAACATTACTTCCACAGGCAAAGTCAATCAGGTTGCAAATGATTTATGCAAGTGCAAAGTGGATGGTGACAGGTCAATCAATTACGTAAATAATTTCTTCTCATCCATCGCTGAAAAACTTGCTGCTATCCACCTAAACAATAAAAAGGAATCTCAAAACTCTTTGGCTTCTAAAGTTAAGTTTCAGGACTCTCCGCGAAATTCCTTCTTCATGTCCCCTATTACGAAATTTGAAGTTGATAGTCTCATCCATGGTCTTAAAATGGTATAGATAGAATTACAAATCTTGTGATAAAAAGAATCCGACAGTTTATTACCGTGCCCCTTACTCACATCTTCAACCTTAGCATCTCCACAGGAGTTTTTCCGAGAATTTGGAAAACGGCTGTTGTAACGCCTATTCACAAAGGCCCTACCAGTGATCCAAATAATTACAGACCAATCTCGCTTTTATGTATGTTTACGAAGTTGCTGGACAGACTGGTAAATAAACGTTTAACGGATTATCTTGAGTCCAATAATATTCTTTCTCAGAACCAGTTCGGTTTCCGTCGAAGTAGATCCACAGTACAGGCACCTTGACGGGGGGCACAGATGTGTTGGTGTTTTCCTCGACCTATCAAAGGCATTCGATACGTTATCGATTCCCATTCTCACACGAAAGCTTGAGCTAATTGGAATTAGAGGTGTGAGTCTGGACTGGTTCTGTAACTACCTTCAGGATAGAAGTCAACGTACCAAGATTGGAACTGTTGTTAGTTGTTCTTCTAAACGGACTTTCGGGGTCCCACAAGGTATGTCGATGCTTAACACAACAAATACACACATAATTAATTACGCTGATGATACTGTCGTTATTTTTCATGAAAAGAATTGGGGGAGTGTACTGCGCTTGGTGGCTAGAGGTCTTAGCGAGGTTTCGACTTGGTTAGGAAACAATCTTCTTACCCTGAACACAATAAAAAGTAATTTCACATGCTTTCACAAAATTGCTGCCTCTGGTCCGCCGTCCAACTTTGAAATCGTTATACACTCATGTTCATCTGATAATAAATACACACGCGCACATATCTTCGAGTGTATATGTAGACTGATATCTGAAACTAGCTTCCTTGGTCGTACTCGCTATCGTGACCTTTATCTGGACTGCATAGAGTCTGTTTTCACACCCCGAGAACAGTTATCCAGTGTGCTTGGTCAAACAATCATTTATTCGTTCAGTTGTGGAAACAGTAGAGTATAGTACATAACTGAATAGAATTATTGTTTGAACAATTATTCCAATAGCTGTATTTTACGTCGCACCCAAATTAACAGGAGCTAGGTAGGAACCATACTAGTATAAATGAATTGGCTCACATATAAAACTGAAGTGAAAAGTTATGTGTGTCACACGAGAGCAAAGTTGTTTGCATTTTGCATCTCGTGCCTTTGAATCCCTCGACACGCTCAGGATTCTACTCTAGAATCACTCGCTTCGCTCGTGATTCAAACAGAATCCTTCGCTTGCTCGGGACTCAAATCAGCATGCGCAGCAAACATCAACTTTGCTCACTTGTTGCACAAATAACTATTAAGTCCTTTTCAATTACAATTTTTCTACACCAAAAAAAAACGTATACAGGCAAGCAAAAATTATGAATATCTCTCAAACATAAATATTATACATGCCTATTAGTTCGTAAAATACTAAATAAGTATATACATATAAAAATAAAGTTTATTAAAACTATACCGATAACAAAATTAAGACCTAGACTCGGAAGAGAACTACAAATACGTACAGCACGTACAAATTACGGCAAAATGAGA
This sequence comes from Scirpophaga incertulas, assembly GCA_036419045.1. Classification (NCBI taxonomy): domain Eukaryota; kingdom Metazoa; phylum Arthropoda; class Insecta; order Lepidoptera; family Crambidae; genus Scirpophaga; species Scirpophaga incertulas. Next base: position 8,506,811 of record CM071636.1, read on the forward strand.
ATATTAAACGAAGCTGTCTTAATTTATAACAAATTACCTGAGGATATAAGAAAGGCCCAATCAATGGCAACATTTGAAAAAAATCCTAAAATCTTATTTATATAATCATTGTAGTAATTAGTTTACTGAAAGTGAGAAAAAAATAAACAATATACATATATTGAAAAAGTTAAGTTAGTAAGATAACTGTATGCGCCTGTCACTTCCAGTCTCGCTAGGGCAACGTATACCACCTAGCTGAGTGAAGCGAACGATAATTTTTTAACTCCTACCTACATAATTATTGCTTTGTGTCTCTGCAGATCGTCTATTTTATTATACTACTTTGTAACTTTTCTCATACTAGTGAATTGTTAATTCTTTTCGAGAAAATAAATGTCTAAAACCCGATTTATTATTAATGTTAGTGCACATATGTCATGATTTAGTCTTGTAGCAGAAATATAATTTCAACTGTAGAGCTATTTAGGATTTACGTTATTTAGCAAATGCACCAGAAGTCGCTATAGTGCTATTTAATACTCTAGTAGAATTTTCATATCTTTTAGAGAACTAGTTGTAGCTAATGTTGACAGAGCATTTTATTAGCTTAAAGGGTAAAGAAGTGGTTTTTTTTTTTTTTTTTTCCTCAGGAGAGGAAGGCTGAGAATCCTCACAAGGAGCACGAAACGTACCCAGGATACCCCCGCAACGGCAAGTGTCACGGAGGTTATGTCGGACTCTGCACGTGGAACTTTTATAGTGCAGATTGATCCTGGAATAGTACTGAATAGTACCACAATCGCTATATTCATATCTATAACAGTGAAGCACGTTAAAGAATCTTATAAGCGTTTCAGGGACTAAATTATAAAACTTAAATAGTCTATAACCATTTAGAACTAAAACATTTTGTTATACACCTTTATAGTACATATATCGCTGTTTGGCGATAAAACGCCTTAGTTATAGAACCTTTTGTTACTTGGGGGCCTTTCTTGTCACATCAAGCCATAGGGTTATCAAGACCAACGGCTCAGACTAAGATTAGTTGGTAGATCGTTCTTATCGAGCCTCGATCCATCTGGAGTTCGACATAATCACCGTTGCACTTGGTTGCGGTGCTATTCTTATCATTATACTGATATAATGATAAGAATAGCACCGCAAAATAGAATCCTGAGATTCTCAGCCCGTAACACAGTAATCTCTTTACCAAATCATAACAACACTAGAATATCGATAAAATTATTACTACTACTATGTGCCACTTTAAATCATAGATTAGTGTATTCATATTAGTTCACTCCCCTTAAGAGTGCGATAAAGACGACTGCAACTCAGCGAGAAAATAGATTGTTATTCCTCCCAATATGAACAGATTATATATCAATACATAGTATAAAACAAAGTCGCTTTCGCTGTATGTCCGTATGTATGCTTAGATCTTTAAAACTACGCAACGGATTTTGACGCGGTTTTTTTTAATAGATAGAGTGATTCTTAAAGAAGGTTTGTATGTATAATAAATGCATAATATAGTAGAGAAACACTGATAAATTTAAAGGTTTCTAATGTGATGTCGTAAATAAGCACGTTTTTTTGCGCTTATATTGCAAACGCTGGCTGAACCCTACGAGATAGACCAAAATAATGTACTACAGTATTGTACAACTTACAAAAATCCACAAAAAAGTCCGCGATGGTATATGTCTATCTCTTAGGGATAACCCACCATAACCATTTTTTCACTGCACCCGTGCGAAGCCGGGGCGGGTCGCTAGTTTCCAATAAAAATTAAAGAATGATTTTAGTTGTGTGCCTATGGTTTGAACATGTATATCTCTTTTTTATAAATTACAAAAAAAAAACATAAGGAGACGGCAACAGACGCCATTTGTGGAAAAATATTGATAACACTACTATGATTTTCCAGGGAGAAAACAGTATAATTGTTGTATATGCCGCTTGGTATCCTCTAAAGAGTTTGTTTACATATTATCGCATATTTAAAAATGATAAAGATGACGCTTGTTCTCAAACAGTTGAACTATTGGGGCGGTATTCTAGTGCAAAGTGTGCGTTATTTCCGTGTACAGAAAAAATAATTTTACATCTAAATGTTATTAGCATATAAACGCTATAAGATTTTACCATATTTTAAGAAAATGTAATGATAGTATATAAATGCTATAAGATTTTACCATATTTTAAGACTAGGATTATCTTATCAAAGCGCGGTACCTCTACGTAGTACCTTAAGTATTTCGATCATTGTGGATCGAAATACTACCAAGTGGCCTACACCGTAATCCAATCTATTGTGTATGATGATGTCCATTGGGGACATAGCTCTATAGTCTGCAAACTTGGCTAACAGCTGTCTGCTTTCGTCTCCTGCAAGCTAAATAATCGCTATGGCACGATTATACTATGGTCTCTTCTTTGCAAGCCCTACATAATTTGATTCTAGCATGTTCTATGAAACATAGTCCTAGTGACAAAGTGACTTGTCAAGACATATCTAGACAGTAAATTTGAGCCAATTTTCCATGCCCAAGAAATGATTCTCTTGCCTTAACCTTTTTGATTGGCCTGTTCTTCTTGGTGCCTCTCGTACCATTAAACACTTCGAAACTTAACTATATTCTAGCACTGATTAAATATACTATGGTCTGGCACTGACCTTGTCCCGTTATTTTTGCGAATTGGCTCTGGAGCTCCGTCCACACCCTGTTCCCGTTGACTCGTCTCGCGCGGTCGCCATTGCTGATCCAGGACACGATAGCATGGTCTTCCATGTTTGAGTACTCTCGGAATCCCGGTCTATAATACATGAGTATCATTTTAGTTATTTATGCAACTGTTGTATAATCAGGGGTATTAAAATACGAATGTGGTATATATGATAATAGTATCACATGAGTGTTTTAATACCTAATTATACCAGTTGCATACAAGACTTTATCTACAATCATGATCTGAATCCTCTATAAAAGATTCTCATACCATAGAGTGGTTGTGCAGTGTTGTAAGAACTATGTAAATTCAAGAAAAGTCTAATTGCGAAGCATGTAAAATAAACAAACCTTAATAAGAAAAGTAATTATTTAATGTAATAATTATTTACATTTTGGATCGTACAATTATTGAAATGCACTTGAACATTTGCACCTTGTTGAATGTTGGCAGGTCCTGATGAACTTGGAATATTAAATTACGAATTAGTCTACAATGTATTGCACTTTTTTCAAAATGTTTGCGATCTGGTGGTGAAAATGTCATTACATGAGAATGTTCTTTTTTTGAAATTCATAATATCACGCGTTTGGATGATATAATGATCATAATATCATTGAGTGTTTTAATGTTGGCAATAACCTAATAGTTATAGGTTATTTTATAGAGGATTAATAGCATGATAGTAGAGTTTTTTTTTATTGCAGACCGACTATATAACACCATCGTACTTGATGGTAAGTGAAAAAAATAAGTTGATAGCTATTGCAAGAAAGGTATCCTAAAAATACATTATAAAAATAAACCATTTACATGTTAAAAATGTTTTTGTATGAATTGAATCTTTCCGAATCGTAAGGTATGGATGCTGTAGACTATTTTCTGTTTCTGAATACAATTTGGAAGGCATAATTACTAATATTCACGATATAATTATGTGTTAAATGATCAATTATCCTCTTCTCTATCCATATATCCTTTAGAGAAATCTACAGCTAGCAGAGACAGTTCTCGGCATCAAGTCAGACACAGAGTTCCCACATATCAGAAGATCTAATGTACCTATGTTTATCTGTTAAAACATATATCAGGTGTTACATTTGTTTGTGTTAAAAAACTTATTAAGAAGAAGATTAGGATTGTCTTTAACTGTTTTGGCTTTCATTTTGCAGTCAGTTAACCCGGAACCTAAGTTTCAGGTCTTAGACAAGCACCAAGTCTTGTTGTCTAATATCTAATTTAGATGCCTATTAGATATTATTTAGCCAGCACTGAAACAATCTGTATAAGTATGCTTTATATGACATTTATTTATCTTATATATATAAAATGAATCGCAAAATGTGTTAAGTAAGCGCATAACTCAACAACGCCTGGACCAATTTGGTCAATTCTTTTATTAAAATGTTCGTTGAAGTTCAAGGATGGTTTTGTTGCGGGAGAAAAATTATAATATCGGACAAAATCTAAAAACAGTCCTTTTTTTTAAAATAAAAACGTTTTCTAACTAAAACGTACAGTCAATTTGAGCTTTATTGTTATTGCATAAAGTTCATATTGCAAGCGCTCACTATTGTCTAAGCAATGTAGGTGTGTTCCTAACATCAAAGAGTGAATTTGCGCTTTATCAACGCTATAAAGTTGAAATTCAATCATATCTATCAAAATAGTGTGTGTGTATGCGTTGAAGCACAGAATACATCGTTGGAGGATTTGATGTCACGTTCCAAAATTTAATAGTCACAAAATGTAATAAGTTCATTTGGACCTTTTTTGCAATTTGGTTGGCTATGCGGTATTATCTATAAAATAAGTAGGAACAAAAAACTGCCACTTTATAATCTTTTTGACAGGATGAAGTCTGTTAGGTCCACTAGTTATTCTATAATTATATTAATAATCATATTGCAACATACCTAGTTTTTATTTTGACTGGTTGATTCTTCGATTTTGGTTGACTATGCAACTTGACTTTTTGTTTATTCGCGAATTCATCTAAGTCTGGGGTCTTAAGAATCCTGTCCAACCTAGTCATCTTTATATTTCTCTTAACTGCTTCTACCATTTTCTTTTTATTCATCTCTGCTACTGTCTTCTTGGTTGGTTTTTCTTTACTCCGTTTTGTAAGTACACTGTTTTGTATATTCATCTCACACCCTGAAGATTCCACCGATTTTTCCAGCCTCTGTCTCATTTTATATCTTTTCTGTGTATTTAATTCCTGTTTAAATAAATAATAAAGTTATATTCGATTTGTGATATTGCTACAGACATTTCTATTCTATATAATAAATACGTTAACATTTATACTAGTCGAAAAAGCCCAGACATCACTGCTCAAAGTCATGTTAAGGACACCTTTCCGTTACCCAACGGGCGTATTATACAAAGGCAGTAGGGCCCTACGTGTTCGTCAACTGTTTATATTGAGTGCCATCTTAAAAACTCGCATAGCTCTCAAACAGATTACACACTCATAAAGAGTAGACGCGTCTTTAGGATACCTTTACCCAATGCAAAATCTGGTATTGCTAGGCGCAGTCCCAGCTACTCACTTCCTTGCGTATACAACAAACTTAGTACAAGAAAGGATATAGAAGAAACCTCTGTTGTCAAATATAAGAGAATTGTTATGGGCTGGCAATGCACACTCAATTATGACGATACAGAAAATTGAATGCCTTCTGCTTCAATATAAAACTTGGATACCTCACACTACCCTATGCACTCCTAAATTATTATATATATATGTACCCACCACACACCTTCACTCGGTTACTTATATTGTCTCATCCATTCACATAATTAACACTCACATATAGACCCGTAAGGTATAGAAGCGTTTGTGGACTATTATATTTTGATTTTAGTGGTAATGAGAACTGGGCTATGGAAGAGACTTAACTCACCTGCCCTTTCAAAGCTTCCTAATTAATGAATGTATATGGCAGGTGGAGACTCGCCTCACTAAATGGGCTCTCCAAACAGCAGACCAATATTGATGCGACGGTAGCAACATTGGCGTGAACGGCTGAGAGTGTAGAGAGGTATTTCTGCGATAGAGACGCCATCGGCATTATGACATTAGTACACTTTTGCTCTTCGAGCATCTTGCTCTTGCGAGTCTACTCTAACCGGCTGGTTCAGCCAACAAGCCACAAGCTGTCATGAGGGAGACTGACTGCACTATTTGTGCATTTCTCTCAGTCATGGGGTATTAAATGCCCCACCAGCGGGCGATTGGGTCGTCACTTCCTTACGTACTTATTATTATTATGTTGTATGCATTATTGTCTCCTTACCTGATCGGAAAGCGATTGAAGGCCCAGGTTCATTGCAAAGTCTTTCTGCGACATATTCTCCTGGCTACCAAAACTCCGACGCAACATCCGAGTTATGAGATTGCATTTCTCAATGATCACCACGGGCTGCATTTGGAAAAAGATTTGCTCCATGTAAGAGCTGTCCGTAATGAAGCGGCGCTGGTCAAATCCGGGATCGTTTTTTATGAGATACCGACGATACAGATCCGCGTCTTCTCCCTGTTAACAAAACTACCCATTTAAATGTGCCAACAAAATAAACAAATTTTAAAAATGTGTGTATGTGACTTTGCATTTTATATTAAAAAAAATAGATGTATAAATAAGAAAAAACGCTATCAAAATATTATAAAACCATGTGGCCAAATCATTAGAGTGTCACCATAAAGCCATTTGGCCACCGAGCCAAGATGTGTAGAAATTCACATACATGAGTTCAAAACTGGTAAAACATATAAATTGCACCCACCATATACATCGATTTTCGTTATGATTTTTATATCATGTAAACACACTTCTAGTTGGAACAGGTTTACAATTTTATTTTATATTTGTGCTGCTTCTACTGGTAAATTACACATACAGAGGACTAGGGCAAAGGATAAATTTCATGTTTTAATCATATGTGTTTATTTTAAATCGCGATCATATTTTTAATTTTTACAAATATGCACTGTTTGGTTCAGTTTGAATAGTATATTAGCTTCATAAATTTAACTAATACAAGTAAGATAAAACAAAATCCGTATTTTCAAAATAACTTTGACTAAATAAATCATTCAATTTCATCTGTTTGTTTTTTTTTTTCTAACGAATAAATCTAACTCGATATACAGACAGAATAATTTAAAACAATAGTTTTATATTGATTGACAGTGACAAACTATATGTCTAGAGCTGAGGGAGCCTGGAGATCTGTAGCGCAGGTTCATCCTTTTTCAGACTCCAGACTCTCACATTTAGGTTTTAGTTGTAAAACATTATTATTATATAGCCGCCTTTTCTAATATCCAATACCTTATGTGTGAGTAAAATAAAGATTATTATTATATGTGAAATCTGCAGGGCCGGATGGCCGGCCTTGCATGGATGGATGATGGGCCGATGCCGAAAGTTGTCCATATATGATCATTTCTCTATATGATTAAAAATTATTACAAATTATATATATGTAGAGTTAAATAATTTACTTGCGTTTTTTCTTATTTATATTTAAAAACTTTAAGATCAATTTTTGAAAATAACACCAAAGGATGACTGATCAGACCGATCTTTCCGACTTTGTGGTCGAGTCGACGGCGTGTATCTGGTGTGTGTCAACAGACACCAAATCCTGTCATGAGATGGCGGTCGACTTTAGTAGCAGAACAGTATTTATCAAATAATACTGTATGACATTTCTTAACTTTTGAAGTTGGAAGCATAAAACTACAACCTCTGCAGAGGTGAATCGGGGATCCAAAGATATTATAGGAGGATTGAAAATTGCATAATGTCAGGGGGATGGTCGAATAAAGATTTCATCACCATCATTCAGCCGATACATCCACAGCTGGATATAATCCTGCCCCAAGGATCTCCATACTGATCGAACAATTATGCAATGTCGTGTCAGCAATATTAAAGGGCAAAATAAGCTAGCATTATATTCGTACATCAAATAAAATATTAATTGAAAAGCCAAAACCATATACTAATTTGAACAAATTTACAGTGCAACAAAGATGTTAAAGAATGTAGTCCAAATTAAAATGAAATTGTTTTCTGGAAAGAACAAATTTCGCAGTTTTTTGTTAGTAAAATCATTTATTAATTATTAAAACTAATTAATGTTAGCCATATAATCTGCATTTTGTCAAATTTATACAAACAGACAATTAAACAGCACCCATATAGTGCCTGTCACAATTCTTATGATCTTTGTTGACAAATTATTGATATTATAGTAATATCATTAGTAAAAGCGCAATACCACCTAAAAATAATATTAGAAAGAAATAGTGAAATGTACATCTGCCTTAATTAGGACTTCCTTCCACTGCTCCACTAACTCGGAGCTTTGTTTCAAGGATTGACTGGAGCTTCTGGTACGAGTCTTTCTTTTTAAGTTCCTCACGTGTTTCACAGTTTTTTCAGTCTGTAAAGGTGCGGACATCTTAGCCTGTAATGGTGTTAGATAATTAACCAGAACTTTCCATTGCATGTATGTTTTCTCTTTTCTTTAATTTATTAATCGAAGACAATATTGTTTTATATAATAGACTAAGGAAATATTATTCCTTCCTTCCAATATTTCTTTACAGCTTAGATTGAGAACCATGATCAACATGCTTATGTTATCATAAAGTGTAACCTCAACTTAAAAGCCATATTTTTGGTAAAAAGATTGTAGGATAAAGAGAAAACAATAAGTTATATATAATTCTTAGTATCAAACATAAAAACAAATCAAAATTTAAAACGCTTAGAGACTGTTTGATGCAGGATGATAACAGAAATAAAAAAAGTAATTCAGTCTATTTATTGCCACCTTACAGTGAAATTTGTGCAAACGAATCACGTCAACATCCTAACATTATATATATATATATTCACATAATTATTTGCCATTCAATAAATACACATAATCCAATCAATGATTATATATATGTATATATACAACGTGTACCAAAATTCAACGATAAGCGGCCACCAGAGAGTTGACCTACTCATGGCTACTCGAAACAATAGAAGAAAAAAAAAACTCTTTTTTTTAATTACTAAATTAAAATGAAATTCTTCGAAAATCTACACCGCTTATGGTATTTTAAACTACCATCACTACAATCTTTCAAATATTTCACATATTTTTTTTGTATTGACAACCTAAGTAGCATTGCTATCCACCAAAACCCTCAAAAATACCTGAATATAAATAGTAAATTATGTAATATATATATATATATACAGTGGTGGTCATACAATTAGAAACAGTCCTCATGTAGGCTGGATTGTTTGATATTCTTATTAATATTTATATTATGAATAAAATACTCATGAAATGGAATAAAATATGTTGTTTGATCTAAAATGTATTAAAACACCTAAAAATTGAACACTAGCTATTCGTTCTTGGGGAATGTATATCTATGTTTAACAAACTTCCGCAAAGTGTCATTGATTTGCCTTTATATAAATTTAAAATCCATATCAAAAAGACACTCATGAGGCCAGTCCTCTATGACTGGAGAGCCCACACACTCGGTCGCGCCAGCGCGGTGTCATGGTGCATAAGGTCGCATTTCCCCTCCACAAAATCGGAATTCACCATATATTTATTTTAGTTTCATCTGAGAATAAAACTTTTTTTCATTCATCTACTGTCTACCTGCTGTACTTCTTTGCAAACAATAATCTCTTCTCTGTGTTGCTTGGTAAGATGTGGGACCTTTCGGGAAACTCTCCCAAACAGTTTCGCTTCAACTAATCGCCTTCGTATTAGTCTTGATGATACGTTTCTGGGGTCATTGGTGAAAACACCTCATTTCTAATTTTAATGAATCCTTTAAACGGGTCTTGTTTAGCAAGACGTACAATATGCATATGTACAATATGCGTGGCTTTCTGATTTTGTTTTCCGTAGTTCCATATCCTTTGTAATGGTCAATAGCATTAAATACCTTCTTTACGGAGCATTCAAAGTGGTCAGCGATTCTTCTGTAAGTCCACTGTCGTTTCAAATGCAAATTAACAATTATTTGGCGAGTTGACGCGTCACAACTTTCATTTTTTCCCATTTTAGACAAAATTGACTGTCCCGAAACTGAAGTTAATGTTGAAATGCCGCCAAAACACGATTTAAATCATAAACAAGCGAAGAAAGGAATTTATTTCTTTTTAATTCAAAATTAGAACGTATAATAGATTATGTTTCTAATTATTTGTCCAAGCTGCCAGTATCAAAATTTTTATCAAATTAAAAGTTTCATTTAAAATTCAAAATAATCAGTAGATTATATTTTTTTATTGTATGCATATTTAAATGTAGTGGCAACATTGTTGCATAACAATTATTAGATCATTTCTTACTATTATTATTGATTGTTACTAGTTCAAGTTGATGCTTATGCGATTGTATGGAGTGTTTTTAATTATATGACCACCACTCTATATATGAAAATGATTCCAAATTACGGGATTATCCCTATAAATTTCATGCTAACGAAACGAAAGTCATTAGTATTACTTTTTCTAGTGACCAATTCATGTTCTTTTCGTTAATTTATTTAGCATGCTAATTTCACGTCTGGCTATGCTACATGCTAATACTATGCTATTTGCTAAAATTGTTTGAATTTGATTAAGAATAGTTGCCATTTGTCAATGTTTTTTAAAATCGCTAATGTATATTCATTGTCATAGAAATTCTACTGTGCGATATCTTTACTTTACTGTGCTTTATAAACAACGAATAAATTACTAAATTATTATTAGATGAATAGGCATGGACAACATTGTGGGCAAAAGTAGGCCTTATTTTCTAGAGTGGTAATAATTAGATCAAATAAAATAAAATTTACAATTCAGTAGCAACCAAAACTTTCTCGTTAGGGTCAAAATGTAATGCTATAATAAGCAACGCTCATAGACATTATAAAGCGTTCTGAATGATGACGACATATTTTCTAACTAATAGGACACCCTATTTTGACAGTTATCAAGTTCACTCTGTCACTTCATATCATTCCACTGACATAAACCTATCTTTGTTTGCTGTTATATTTAATCATGACTTAATATTTCTTCGTTGATAGAAATCAATGGCGAACACTATTGGGTCATGTTGCAGGACTATTTTTGAACAACAACAAATGGACGGCCTGGACTAGAATGACCGTCTTTTGATATTAATAACGCACCAAGTAACTTTTATGATTTGACGTCTCTTAGACTGCACTTGTTAAGGCATACTTAAGTAATTCGATTGTAACAGTAGTAGCCACAAACATTGGACTGTGTCAAGGATAATATTCAATATATAATTTCTGAAAAATCGACAGTATGTATAAAATTGTGGCTGGAAATTGGGTCTAGACTCGATTTTACAAAGGGGGCTTAATTTTTTAATGATGATAACTCTCCTAATATAACTATATAACAAAATAAATAAAATTTGAAATATTAATAAAATATCAGTAATTTCACAGGTAAAGATTTTGAGCAGAACTTAGACGTATGCAAAATTACAGCTCAAACACATAGTGAAATTATAGTAAGGTTAGATGCTGAGAAGTAGTTCTACAAATTTCGAGTAATTTGAATAAAAACAAATAGTTACCTGAGTTACGATTTCCTGTTCAGAATCAGTTTGGTTTATCGATTGACATTTTTCTTTTTCCTTTTGATCAGCAGGCAGAGAGTCTGGTTCTGCAGCCTGTGAATAGATGTGAACTTATTCATTCTTATTTGTACAAATTTTTGTCAGGTATCAATAGTGACCGTTTCATAGAGAATTAATAAGAATGCATTTTTATCCCAAAACACTAAGAACACCTCCATGAAATGATCAATTATTTAAATTATATTTTAATGAAATATCAATACCTCTTCCCAAGAGGCTTAAGCCAACTTAGTTAAGGTTGGTTTAGACCTTCATCAGCCACATTTGGTCACTGTGGAATAATTAACTTTACATACACCTCACCACGTTTTCCTTCACCGCAGATAAGGTTGCACTATAATAAAATAGAAAAGCTGTAAAAAACTGGACATTTGGCCTTCATAAATGCAGGAGGAGCCACCTCATTGCTTAATATTATTTAACTCTAACGCATTTGTTCATAGACCGAGAAATCTGGACAAAAAGCAATCCTAACCGCAGAAGAAAATTCGAAAATCACGTCTGTATTAGGTAGTGCCAAGATCATTATTATAATACTGATCAAGTCTCTTCTCAATTTGAAATAATCCCTACCTGCGTGGTCTGAACCGCCGCGTCCGTATGTGGCGGAATTTTATTTGGCAGCTCCTTGTCATGTCTGTGTTTTTCTTGAGTTGTACTGTAACAATATAAGGGATGTAAATTATTTTAAAAATTGTTGACTACCAATGTATTTCTTTCATTATAGATCTTATTATATTTGTTGCTTACTTCGAGATACTGTACAAAAATTTGCAAAAATAGACACGAAACCAGTTTAGGGTAACCCATGAGTGTCGTAAAAACTTGAGTCTAAAAGGTCTAAAGTGCCTTGAAAAGGATATTAGCTTCTTTTTTTAATAAAGCTGGGCACATTAAGGGAAGTCAGTCTGTTGGGGCACCCATAATTGTGGCGTGCCTCAAGTATCGATATTTCAACCATCGCTTTTATTAATTCATATAAATTATCTTCCATATTTCGTTAATATTTAAGGTTGACAGAGAATGCAGAATCTGATGTTGTGAATAGTAGTACACTGTCTAAAGTATTGCACTCGTTCGCAATGAATGAGTTACTATTAACACAAATAAAACAAAATGTGTAAAATTTTCATTGCCCAATATTAGCAAAGTGAACAATATTGTCAAAATGAATAATGATATTATAGTATTGACTGATAATTATTATTATATAGAATGCTATACAACAATAAACTATATACAATGGTAAACAGTAAATAAATAAAATGATTGCTATGCAGGATGAATAGAATCTACACTGGAATGGCAAACATATTGTATCTCAATATGTTTGCCATTTTTAGGAATTGGGAAGCTGTTGAATGTTCATTGGTTTGGACAGATAAGGAGACTAGGGCACAGGCCATGTGTATTATTGTTCAATTCATAAACTAGGAGATCAGATAAATTTTGATGAAAAAGTTCAAGTTGGTATTTGCTATGGTCTGGGTGCACCCAGGTCATTTGAAATATCTTACGCATATATATATATATATATATATATTATATATATATATATATATATATATATATATACAGTTTTTGGCATTTTCGCAACCACTTGTTTTTCAGGCTAGAGACAAATCAACCCAATGATAGAGTTACAACGAGCTTCTGAAGGTGGGAGGAGTTTTACTGGATATTCTTTGTCCATCTACCATAGTACCTCGAGCCTAGTCTTTGATTTGTGCGTGTTGCCAGTAATGACATATGGAACCCAAACCTGGCCGATCACAATGAATCTTATAAGGAGGCTCCAAAGTCAAGAGCAATAGAAATGTCTATGCTTAGAATTTGTCTGAGTGATTGCATGGGAAATGATGAAATCTGCAGAAGAACAAGGGTTACACCCAAAGAATTGTCAAAAGTAGGTCACAGTGATTGATAGCCGCTGGGACAGAAAGGTCCTATAGTGGCATACATATGTTGCACACCACAGCATTGATAAACCTCCTACAAGATGAGCAGATGATTTGGTGACAATCGAAGAAAGGTGTTGCATAGTAGCAGCACAGGACCAACTGGTGTGGAGATCCCTGGGGGATGCTTATGTCCAGCAATGGGAGGTGAACATAAGATTTGCTGGTAATGACATATGGTACAGAATCCTTACACATATGGTACACCTCAAGCACTTATAATAAGCATTATAAAGAGACCTAAAAACAACCTTAAGGCTTGAAGTATCTCTCAGTGATCAAAATAGAAATTATGAAAGAGTGTCTGTCTGAAGGAGTGCTACTTAGCGGAAGGCTACGGAGCAAAATAGGATAAGGATAATAAGAAAAAGATAAATGCAAGAGACTAATATAACGAGTGTGGCAGTCAATCCTGCATTTATAAATAGCGCGCAGGAGCGTAGGAGTGGTGGGGGCCGAGCAGCCAAGGTCACCATTGTGTTCTCCTATTCATAGCATTTCAGTAGACATGGAGCCGTGGACTAAGCAACAACGTTCGTTTGCCGTGAAAGCTTTTTATCAAAGTGGTAGCTATGTAGCCGCTCGGCGTCGTTTCCCAGCGCATTTTCAAATTAATCGCAATAGACCAGTGCCTTCGGTAAACTCAATCAAGTTGTTTCAACAAGATGGAGCAACAAGTCACACAGCCCGCGTGAGCATGAATGTTCTTAACGGAGTTTTTCCAAACCGAGTGATTTCCCGCAATGGCCCGATTCCGTGGCCGGCCCGTTCACCAGACCTCACTGCGTGTGATTTTTTCATGTGGGGTTACCTAAAAATTAAAGTATACGAAGAAAGACCTCATACTGTTTGTTAGCGACATACAAATATTAAACCTTTAAAATAAGTTTAGTAGATAAGTTTTTTCTGGTTGCTATGGCAACATAATAACAATTCTTCTTTTTACATTGCATATTACATTTCAATTTTCTTACAATATTTCTAGTTTAATTTCAAATAAATTCATTTACAATAATTTCATGTTTACATTAGCCTAGCAGTTATCGCAGGCATTTACATTTTTTGGTGCCGAAACCCGGGAATAATATGCAGAATATTGAGGATAGTACGAGTGTTTCAGGTGCGCTTAAATCATTAAGAATTGCTCGAGGACAGCAAAAAAAGTCCTTGACCAACTTAGAAAAATATTTTGAATCCACGGAGGCGGAGATAGATCTAGTTGCTATCGAAATACGAAAAAGGGCAGTAGAAACTACGTTTAAAAATTTTCAAAAAATTCAGCTAGAAATCTTATCTTTAGACGAATCTACTACGATTATATATACTAGTTACTACGATTTACTTACAAAAATTGAAATTTTATTAAACAGAAAAAAGACATTAGGGCCTTCAATTCCACTTGACAGCTCATTAAGTTCATCATGTTCAGAGAAAGGCCTTTTGAAGCTTCCTCGCATAGAAATAAAGGTATTCGATGGTAATTTGGAAAACTACAAGCCGTTTTTTGATCTATTTGACTCGTTAGTACACCGTGATCAAAAATTGTCGAGCGTGCAAAAACTATATTACCTCAAACAGTATTTACGGGGAGAGCCGCTCGAAATTATAAATAATTTACCACTAACAAATGAGTCTTACTGTTCCGCTCTTGAACTATTGAAACGAAGATATGACAATCCTTCCATTTTGATTGGCAGGCACATCAGTGCCATACTAGATTTACCAATTATTCATCGTGGCTCTTCAGAGCAGTTGCGCTTACTTAGTACTAAGGTTCGACAAAACATGATGGCATTGCAGAATTTAAAAGAGCCCGTTGACCAGTGGAGTTCCATGCTATTTATTGTTGTATCAAGAAAGATAGATGCGCTCACGTTGCGACTTTACCACTCTGATCCATCTTGTAACTTTAATCCCAATATCACAGCATTGCTTGATTTCATCGATCAACGAGCTGCATCACTCGAAGCAAGCCCTTCAATGACACCTATTAAGAACAGGGTGGTGAACATTGCAAGTGAAAAATTGTATTTTGTGCTCGAAGGAACATAAGCTTTACAAGTGTCCTAATTTTATTCTGATGTCTCCAAAAACGAGATTTGAATTGGTTGTCGAGAAGAAGCTGTGCAAAATCTGTCTTAGTTCACATGACAGGCCTTGCCGGTATAGCTTCAAATGCACGGTGTGTAAGCAGGATCACAACGCCTTAATCCATCTTGACACGGGAAGTACAAATCAAGTTTTTCATTCAACTAAATCATGTGAACACAATGTATTATTGCCAACAGCTAAGGTGCTTGTTTCAGATTCTCAAAATAACAAGTACATTGTGCGCGCATTACTTGACTCGGGGAGTCAAACTTCTTTTTGTACATATAGATTAGCTTCAAAGTTAGGGCTTCCATTGTTTGATTTAAACAAAAATATTGTTACATTAGGCGAGAATATTAAACAAGTTAAAAAGGGAATTAATTTACACTTACAATCTACAACTGAAAACTTTAATGTTAATATTACATGTTCTGTTGTGGAAAATATTACACTTAGCTTGCCACAGAAGTTTCGATGTTTCCAGGTTCAAGATACCGAATTGTATTACACTAGCTGACCATGATTACAATGTTTCAGGCGAAATATCCATTCTTTTGGCTGCCGATGTTTTCCTCAGAATTTTGAAGGACGGAAAGGTAGAAGGCGGTCCCAATGAGCCAATACTAATAAACACTCATTTTGGTTACGTCGTATCTGGTAATGTACTTCCTTCAAATAATCTTACCGTTTCTATGGCTGCTAGTAAGGTTCCTGATCAAGATCTCTATGTAAAAAAGCTGTGGGAAACTGAGAAGGTGCCAGAAGTATTTATAGAGTCATATCCTGAACTCGAGTACAGCGAAATGATTTTCAAAGAGTCTGTCGATTTGTCTAATAACAGGTTTCAAGTTAGGTTGCCACGAAAATGTAATTTAGATAACTATGATTTGACTGAATCATTCTTTATGGCCTTACAACGCTTTTACAATTTAGAAAAAAGATTTGCAAAGGAGCCTCTTTACAAATCTTTATATAAAAATTTTATTGACGAATATCTTTCATTGGGCCATGCTAAACTAATTGATATAGACAATTGTTCTTGCGGCGAACGTCCGTTATATTTCCTTCCTCATCATGGCGTATTGCGCCAGATAAGTTAACAAATAAATTGAGGGTTGTCTTCGACGGAAGTTCAAAGTCCGGTAAATGTCCTGCTTTAAATGACATTCTTTGTAATGGGCCTGTTGTTCAGAAGCCATTATTTGATATTATATTACGTTTTCGTACCAATAAGTATATCATTATGTGTGATATTAGACACATGTATCGACAAATTTTCATGCATCCTGATGATAGAGTTCTCCAAAATATTCTTTGGCGCGAAAATGAGGGCGATAAATTACAATGTTTGCAATTGCAAACTATCACCTATGGACTAACAAGTTCAGCCTTTTTAGCTACTCCATGTTTGACAGAATTAGCAAAACGTTTTAAAGACAGGTATCCGCTCGCAAGCGAGGCAATTTTGACAAGTTCATACAAGATGATATTTTCTGTGGAATAATGATAAAAATTATGCTATAAGCCTAAAACAAGAGCTTATAGCACTACTAGCTGACCGCGCCCACTTCGTTGGGCATAATATTAATAATCCCCGAAGCGAGCACGAAAGCGAACTGAATTAAACCCGAAGCCATCGCGCGCCGTCCGCTGATGATGATGATGATGACACTCCGCAATAATGTGGCTTTCTATTGGTGAAAGAATTTTTAAAATTGATGATGATGATGATGATGATTTAAACTATCCTATCTCTCAAGTTGGATCGAACTGCACATGGTGTGCGAATTTTATTATAATCGGTTAAGTAGTTTAGGAGTTCATTGAGCACAAACATTGTGACATGAGATTATATATATTAAGATTAAAGATAGGTGGTTTTGAATTGCACAAATGGTGCTCAAATGATATGTCTATATTGGATGATATTCCTAAAGAAAAATATGGCTTTGAACAAAGAGATTTCGATCAAGAACTTACGGTAAAAGTTTTAGGATTATTTTTTAATATACGCGAGGATAATTTTACACTTAAAGGCAATGTTATATCTGCACCTGAAGTGTCAACAAAACGATCAGTTTTAAGTTCCATCAGCAAACTATTCGATCCTATGGGTTTTGCTGGTCCAATAATTGTTAAGGCAAAGTTGATGTTGCAAAAAATTTGGCATCGCAATCTTGATTGGGATATACCTCTTCCTAACGATCTCAAAATTTTGTGTGATAGTTTTTTTCACATCAGTATCCAATATGAGCGAAATATGTATTCCTCGAGATATACATCTATATGGGGCTACCAACGTTCAACTGATTGGTTTTTGTGATGCATCGTCAGATGCATATGGATGTTGTTTATATATAAAAGTAACTGTAAATGATAAAATTTATATAAATTTATTATGTGCCAAATCGCGTATTGTAGGCATAGATTCTAAATTAACAATCCCTAAATTAGAGCTCAACGGTGCCCTTTTATTATCGATGTTAGTATTAAAGGTCATATCAGTGCTAGATAAAATTACGGAAATATATTTTTGTGATTCGAAAATAGTTTTAAGCTGGATAAATACCTCCGAAGAAAAATTACCTGCATATATGGCCAATCGTGTCAAACAAATAAATAAACTTAATTCAAATGTCAAATGGAGATTTACTCCTGGTATATTTAATCTAGCAGATCTTTTGTCTCGGGGTCTCACGAAAGGAGCCTCACGAAATTAAAGATAATAATTTGTGGTGGCGAGGACCCGATTATATTCAAAATTACAATGATATTAACACCTTACAATGATTAGATATAATTTCATATCCTTTGACTTTTACAACATATACGACAAATAATATTTGTGATGAAAATGTGATTCCATTGCTTGCAAAATGTTCTAGCATTAATAAAATGCAACGAATTTTTTGTTATGTTTTACGGTTTATAGGCAAATGTAAAAAACATTCAGTATCTACAGGTCATATTACAGTATTAGAGCTAAAGAAGTCATTTCAATTTATAATACATTTAGTACAACACAATCATTTTGCTAAGGAAATTGACAGTATCAGATGCCAGTTAAATAAGCTGATTATGAATTGAAATGACTATTCTATTTATATAAGGGTGACTTTGTTTATTATTATTTTATCATGTATAGCTGCCAATATGTTTTCGTTTCATATTTTAACTTGTATTTTAGTTGTTTATTTCTTGCGGCGGGCGCAATTTATGTTAGCCACATACAAATATTAAACCTTTAAAATAAGTTTAGTAGATAAGTTTTTTCTGGTTGCTATGGCAACATAATAACAATTCTTCTTTTTACATTGCATATTACATTTCAATTTTCTTACAATATTTCTAGTTTAATTTCAAATAAATTCATTTACAATAATTTCATGTTTACATTAGCCTAGCAGTTATCGCAGGCATTTACACTGTTGGTGAACTGAAGGCAAGAATCCGGCTAGAAATTGAGAGAATTCCTCAGCCTATGCTTCGTGATGTTATGAACAGCTTCGCAAATCGCCTGCGCGAATGCCGTACTCGGGAAGGCCGCCATCTTGCTGATGTTATTTTCAAACAGTGATTATTTTCAATGTTTCTTAAATGCTTTTAATGTAGAAAAATATTTTATGAATATAATTTTGATATCTACGTCCGTTTATTTTTTACACCTATTTCAAAAATGCGGGATTGACTGCCGCACCCTGTATTAAAAGAATTATTAAAACAGCACGGCCCAAACTTAAGAAATATATTAAAATTACTAACAACAATAATTAAATGGTAGAGAAGGGAAAAAGGAAGGCGGTACCAGGTTCTAGGCAGACCAAGTATCGGTAGGCTGGCAAGTATACAACAGCAGGCAGGCAGGTATTCAGCGGCAGGCTGGCAGGTATTCCGCAGCAGGTAGACACACAGCAGCAGGTTGGCAGGTGTGCAGCGGCGAGCTGGCAGGTATTTTGCAGCAGGCTGATAGGTATGCAGCAGCAGGCTGGCAAGTATTCCGCAGCAGACAGGCAGGCAGGGATGCAGCAGCAGGCAGGCAGGCAGAGAACGTAGGAGGCTCGAAGTGGCAGCAATAGTACGTGGTTCTTTTGATGTAGTATGTAGCAGAGTTTTTCACGCAGTACTTTCTGAGTTGAAGACTTTTATCTTCATAGAGAGCTTATAGTATAGAAGGTTGTTTGTAGAATCAGAAGTAGAAGTAGAATGTCCCCAAGAGACCCTGACCGCTTTATATATTAGCCAGATATGATGTTCCAAACTAAATACAAAAATTTTAAATTATGACATAAAATTCATAAAAAGGAGTCCAACGTGGCATAAAATAAATATATTTAAATTTAGACATTTGGAATTATGTGACGTCACGTCTGACTGTTGTCATACGTTGTCAAAATCGAGAATGGGACTAACAAACCAAGAGAAATCGTTGAAAGTAATAAAAAATATTAAGAAATTATAACAAAAATACAGTAAAAAGTAAAGAGAAAGGTAATTACAAGTGTTCAGTCCAATAAAAGTGCTAAAAGTGAAAGTTTTAAACCAAAACAGTGCAATTTAGTGATACAACAAGATTACACATAATATAAGATGATTTATAAGTGTTAAACGCATTTGTACACAGTTAAATTGAAAATAATATATTATTCCAAGGTAAAGTTGAGACATTCTTATTTGTAGTTACACCAAAGACTCATATTTAAACATTACATAGGTAGGTAGCAACAGAGAAGTCAATGATACATATAAATCAGTCTATAAAGTAATAAATATATCCGTCCATCTATTAGTTTTCTAGTAGATTATGATTTATAGCTAATAGCATATGCGTCCTCAGCATATCAAGCATAACACTTACAATACTCCTACAGTACACATTACAGACAGAATATAACCCATTTGCACATACAGTAATACTATACGCGATTCCCAATGGAATCAACACAAAGTTGTGTTGGGCTTGGGTGTTAATAGATCACCTCTGTCCAGCTCGCTTAACACTAACGGCAGTGTTGTGGGGGGGAGTACCCCAGTGTATCCTACATACAAGTTGGGTGTAGGTTGGACTATCTAGAGGTGTTCAATATTCCCATACTTGAACTCTATACATGCATGACACGATTTATTATAGAAATTCAGATGCGTAGATTGCATGAGCGTAGCTTGAACACTAGCAGATTTGCATTAAAAGATAACAATTTACTTATAATTGCGAGACCTGAGAAAATTCTAGAACATTCTAATAGTATAGATGTTAGAAGATTAAAACTTTACATTTAATTGCAAGTTCCGAGAAATTTCCAGAATATTCTAATAGTATAGACGTTACATTTTCCCACCGCCCCAGAAAAATTTTCGACTCCGAGAAAATTTTGAGGTTAACTGGATACAATCTTTCCTTTCGAATATCTGTCATACATCACGCAAACATGCACTACAAGCAAAGATAGGGGTATGGTTCACATTCAATGACGCATACTCCAAAGAAAGCATCCCTATATATTTATTTATTTATGACCTAAGGCTTATTTATAGAGTTGTCATCCGCTCCAACTATTAAAACCCAATAATGTCTTATAAAGTCAGACCTAGTTTTAAAGACCGAGTAAGGTCTCTTTCACAGCGCCGCGTGCCACCGGTCGCGTGCGCACGCGACCGGCGAAATTAGTATGGAGCCATATGGAACCTTTCAGAGTGTTCCTTGCGCCGGTCGCTGTCTGCGAAACTCACCGACCGGCGGACCGGGCTCGCGCGCGCTGCGTGTGTTTATCGACGCGCGGGCCAATAACGGCATGAGAGCTTTCAGAGTTGAGCGTGCGCGACGTGCGTGCGTGTACAATCATGAAGACAATCGATAGTCAATAATAAAAGAGGTTCGAAAAGGCCTGCTATTTGGTATTTACGATGTCCATTATATACCTACAGATAGAGTTAAAACAAAGTTGTTAGTTAGAAGTTTTGAATAAGGTATTCAAAAATATTGACGAGTGGATCCTGGAAATAAAATAAAGAACATTTATTTATTTAGCAGTCATATTTTTAATGTAATAATCCTGCTATAGTTACTAGCCAATCTTGCTAGAGGAAGCTTTGTCTTTATTATTTGTACACTATGTGTTATTTTGTAACTTCCCGCCGGCTAGTGCTTGAGAATCAGGGTGTGGAATTGGTTCCTGGTGGTGTGTGGGTATATTTTAATATGGGCACCCCCACACTTACTCAAACAGAACTTTAGAGTGGAAATAAATCAAAACAAGTTTATATTTCACATGTACATTTATTGTATGTATATATGTTTTAATTTACATTATTCCTCTGGTGGGATAACGGCACGTACTTATAGGTATTTTAAGTTTCTAAATGAGCATCAATGGCAATCTTCGACCAGCAGAAAATCTCCACACGCCGAACTTCATACGACCATTCACAGGACATAACTTTCAAATTATTTTATGGTATAACCGTAAAAGATAAGGCTAAGACTCCGAGGAACTACATCTATGCTGCGAAGAACTAAAGTTGCGAAACAGCTAAGGCTGTGAAGAAGTACAGCTAAGGCTGCGAACCCTAAAACAAAAAATCAACGGTTAAATCTGTCAAAATGCAAAAGCACGCCAAACCCTTATTAAGAAAAGAAGGTCGCTTACCATGGTAACCATGGGTGCAGATATACATTATACCTAGCAGGAAAAAAGTCCGACGATTACTTCGTCATAATTAAGTGCTTCTCCGCATAGAAATTAAATAACCGAATTCCGAATACAGATAAACTTCCACAAAACCACAGATCATTACGAAATTAGGAAATCCTCTCGCCTCTCAATAGACCAGTCCGAATGACACATTGAGAAGAATCTCTAACAAACGTTTTGTCCAAGAATGGAACGAAGTGTAGGGAATTCAGCTAATCCCACTGAAATGATGAAATGTATATACTTTGTATAATAAACTACTTTACTCATTTAAATCCTAAGTTCAAGGTTGCAAAACAAGAAAATAAGTTATTACTATTTAGTAAATGCTGATTTCTAATTAAATATTAATTAAAAATTATGAAAGAAGTATAATAGTATTAGATGGATACGTGAAATATCACGTTACAATTTGGTTGTCTAAAATACCACATTAGTGGAAAGTTTCATCGCAAACCGTAGTTTTTGGATGTAAGAGCATCAAACAAACATTAATCTACCATTTTTACCGACTTTATTATTCATAGTTCTAGTAAATGATATCAAAATGAGTATTTTGTTATTAATTGTGTCCATGACTGTACACGTCCTCGCCGGTCGAGTGCGCACGCGACGCTGTGAAAGGCACCGACCGGCGCCGGTTAACCAGCGTGGAAACGTACAGTCATGAACATAATTAATAACAAACACCTGATATTGCTATTATTATTTTATTATCAAAACAAGTAACGCCATGTTATTTGAAAAAGGAATTTATTCATGCATCCTTTGCAAAATTCATGCAACTTTACAGCGTTTATTAAATGGTGCATTCACAGCATTGTTTTCCCAATTGCGACATAATGAAAATAAATGTTTCATTTATTTTTGAATATTCTTAAAACGTATGATGAACTCCTGTTTTAAATTGGAGACAAAATATAAAACAGTTTATAGTCAATTCGCGTAGATAGTGTCGCTAAACCCACACGGACTAAGTTATGGTAAAAAATAAATATTTCTCGTATTAAAAATAATACACAGACAAATATACACATAAGTAAGTTATAAAAATAATTTTAATGAAAAATGTGAGTAAGTTCAAAATATGAGATCCAATAACTTTGTATCGACTGCATTCATGACTGTACACTCTCGCGCGTCGCGCACGTCCCGCTCTGAAGAAAACTCACGCGCCGGCAATGGCCCTCGCGCGTGGGCTCGCCGCGAGCCCGCGCGTCGCCTCCCGCCGGTCGGTGCGTGTTGAAACCCGCGACCGGCGCACGCAGCGCTCTGAAAGATTCCTATTGGCTTCATACAAATCTCGCCGGTTCGACCGGCGATACGCGCCGCTGTGAAAGGGTTTTGGCTTTAAAAATATACTGCCCGTCGCATGCGCACGCGACCGGCGACACGCGGCGCTGTGAAAGAGGCTAACGCCTTTCAAAATTAAATAGGTAACGCATGTAGCAACGCGCTAAGTAGAAGAGGATTAGTAAAAAAATGCGGGTTTGTAGAACCCAAAAGAAGAGGGTAGGTAAAACCCAATTTAAAAAAAATGGAGAGGAAGTCTCCTAGAGGGTCTGACTTACTAAGGCATTATTTTAAAATATAAACAAGATTCAAAAAACTAATTATTGAACTGAAAATAGCCAAATATCAGTCAATCGATTGATATGTTAGGTAAGTCAAAGGTCGAGTAAGTGTAATGTAAACAAATTTGTGCATGAAAAATGTGCCAAACTGTTATATTATTATTTATAGACGAGTATGAAACTATTTAAAATATGACTTATAGTTGTATTTAATAAGATAAGAAAAATAATGAAGAATAATAAATTTAAGTTTTAAGATCCTTAACGTGCCATTTTCCAAGATTTCCGTTAGGATCTTCAAGGATATAAACTAGTGGTGATAGTTTTTCAAGTACTTTACATTTAAGAAATTTTGGTGCGAGTTTAGCGCTATAGTAAGCACCAGCATTACTCAAGGTATAATTTTTACGCCATACTGTCACCAACATTAAATTCCTTGAAAGAACGTCTTAAATTATAACGACTTAAGTTTTTGGAATGAGCCACATGTAAAGCAATTTGTACTTTGTCATAAATTGATGACAAAAGGCCAATATTATATGCATATATATCACGAGGTAAGAATATCATTTCTTCTAAGTTATAGCCTTGTGAATATATAGAACCGTAAGAGACTGTTTCACGGCCATAGAGAAGAAAATTTGGAGTAAAACCAGTTACAGCATTTACCGAACTGTTAATTACAGATTGTACTTTTGGCAAGTGGATATCCCATGATCTATGATCATCACCCACAAGAGAAGCTAGAGCAGTTATAATAGTTTTATTGTATCTTTCAGTCGTATTGACTTGAGGGCAATAGTGTGGAGTAAATGAAATATGCGGTACCTTATAACGCTGAAGGAAGTTATGGAAGTCATTAGACTGG
This sequence comes from Scirpophaga incertulas, assembly GCA_036419045.1. Taxonomy (NCBI): domain Eukaryota; kingdom Metazoa; phylum Arthropoda; class Insecta; order Lepidoptera; family Crambidae; genus Scirpophaga; species Scirpophaga incertulas. Next base: position 8,531,412 of record CM071636.1, read on the forward strand.
AATTGAGGACCGTTATCCATAATAATAGTTTGTGGTATTCCATGTATCTTTCAGTCGTATTGACTTGAGGGCAATAGTGTGGAGTAAATGAAATATGCGGTACCTTATAACGCTGAAGGAAGTTATGGAATTCATACTGGAATTGAGGACCGTTATCCATAATAATAGTTTGTGGTATTCCTTGAACTAAGAAAACATAATTTTCAAGATTGCTTATTATATTGGAAGTGATCGCTCGTTTTAAAGGGAAAATCATAGTGTATTTGGTAAATAGACAATTTATAACTAGAATGAATTGGTTACATCTTCTGGTCATAGGGAGTGGACCCATTAAATCCAAAGAGATACATTGGAAAGGCCTAGAACAAATTTTAGGCTTACCCATAGGACCGTAAGGTGATTGATTTGAGTGCTTATAAGATAAACATTTTTCACAATGTGAAATAAATTTAGCAATATCCTTAAACATTCCAGACCAATAGTACAAGAGAGAGAGAGAAAGAGAGTTTTCTGTATGTTTTAAAAACTCCTAAATGTGGATTTGTAGAAGAACCATAAGCTTGTATAATCAAACTCTTATGTTTGTCTGGAATTGGTACTTCTTTCCAAATAAAATCGTCGGATAAAGAGTGAGGAGTATAGGTACGGCGAAGTAACTTATTGTCTTTGATAGTATAATTTGGAAAGTTATCAGGATTATTTCTGCAGTTAAATAAATAAAAAACTTTACATATAATTGCAAGTTCCGAGAAATTTCCAGAATATTCTAATAGTATAGATGTTACAAGAGGCAGTGACAAGACGTGATGTTATATGTAGAAAGCAAATAATATAAATACTTACTAACATTATTCTGTCAGTGCAGCAATGATAGCAGTATATACCATGGTGGTGCTGTAGTAGCTGCGTTCTGAAATCAACAATACAACTCCATTTTAGCTTTGGGACTACTTATATCACATTTTGCTGAATTGTAGCTAGTTCAACTATAAGAGATTAAAATTACCTGTTAATAAGTTTTAAGTTTTTCATTATTTTTGTCAATATATATGTCAGAGGAGCAAGGCAGTATAGCATTGTTAGATGCATCTCATCGTTTATGACTTTACTCATAGATTTTTTTTAAACAATAACATTCAATTAACTATAAAATCAGTATGATATTTACACTGATTGTATTATTAATAACAATAACATAAATAAACTTGTTGTCCATTAAAAGTTGTTTAAACAATAACATTCAATTAACTATAAAATTAGTATGATATTTACACTGATTGTATGATTAATAACAATAACATAAATAAACTTGTTGTCCATTAAAAGTTGATAACTTCCTACAATATTTCCTTGGATAAGAAATTAAGAATTATTTATTCAAAATATTTCACTATTTTTACACCTGTTATCCATTTTTTTTTATTATATATGTCTACTCCACGGATTCGTAGTCCATGCCTTTTTTAAGCTGTCCTCATTTGGATCTACTACGTACTGTACGTACAGTGTCATATTATCTTATAATACTATTCCGTGACTTAACATTAATGTGAGTTATGCAGCACTTACTTATCTAACTATAGTACTTTCTTATCTAATAACTATCCTAATATATACCTACATACAACCATTTAACAATACACTTAATTTCAATACTTTATATAATAAAATTAATTTATCTAATAATAATAAGCTATCCTAACATACATTAATAATTAAATTAACCCTGCAATGGTGTCGATTCTAGCGTGATTCTCTAAACCCAAAAACCAATCTGACAACAGTCCCCCCCTGTCATTTTGTATAGAGTATGACAAGGACAGACCGCCGCCAAACTCAGCTCTAGGTTCGGAGAATGATTTTGTACAGGTTTCGAGATGATCGCACATTGTTGCACCTAAATGGCCCCACAAATTTGCTCTCTGATCGCCATTTTTTTATTATAGTCCGCTACCTCTTGATCCGTCGCCATGCCGGGAATAACAATGAGGCGTCTAATGGCATCATCTTCCTTGAGGTCCTGATAGAAGTAGGTGCAGGACACAGTATGTCGGGATATGGCCACGACTGCATGGGAGACACTGTCATGAACCGGGTTTTTTCTTTCAGTTCCTCTTAGCACAACTACGTGTTCGTACATCAGCCCCTGCGCTTCATGTATCGTAAGCAATCTTGACTTTTCCATATTTGCATCTATTATCTGATTGGACAATAGCTTGACATTCTTTTGTTGAATTTCAATAAAACCAATCAGAATTCAATTGCAGTAAAATTTGCTGGGGGCTACATACAAATCTGGTTACATGCAGTGAGTTGCTAGATATTCTCCAGAGACAGGCCTTTGGGGACTTTGAAACCATCATATTGTGATACATACATCTGCCGATATATCAATATATAAGTGTCAACACACAGGCAGGCAGGGACAATGGTTAAGATTTGCACTGAACTCAAGTGGAACAAGTAATTTACCAAACAACTTGTACTTTAAGGGGACATTTCTGTACCAAAATTTGTAATACAAAACAAATAAATAGAATGTATGGTAAATGGTATTGGCATAGCAAAGCACTAGCCTGCAAGTGGCTAAGGTTGGGAGGAACTGGATAACTAATACTGGAAGATTACTGGGCCATGTCACTGAAAGTCATCAAGCTCATAGACAAAATAGACTGGATTGAACACTGATATCAAGGGAGCACAAAAAATCCTCAATGGGTAGAAGTGCAATAGGCTTTTGATTATGAGATGTGATTAATTATTTAGCATGTTGTGTTTTCCTTAGCAGAGGACTAGTAGTCTCTCATTCACTTCCAAAAATTTTTCTTCTATTCTTAATATACCTCTCTTGTGTTTCTAAATAGCATAGTAAAAATATGCTGCCTAGTTAGCGAGTTTCTTTAATGGTAATGGTTATAAACATATACGATGATCCCTTCACACGTTTAAAAAAACAGATTACCTTTTAACTCGGGTTGCTGATCCCAAGCGAACTGTAGTAACTTTCCCAGCAACGAGGCTCCGCAGCCCCTTAAGAACGGTTGCGGTCGAAGTTGCCACCATTCTCCCGCCTTTACAGTATACGAAGCGAGTCCGCTCGCCAAATCCGCGAATCCTACCAGTCTTAAGACACACTTCTCGCCAGCGACCGCCATAATATATGCAGTACTTTCCCGCCATTGCGCATATATTTCAGCTTTTAATTTCTATTAACAAACAAGATTACACTGAAGCGAAGAACAGACAATGATAAAACGCATCAATTTCGTGAACTCGCGGTACGGTACTATTTTTTTTATTCTTACTGTCAAAACCACAGAACACAATTACTCCACAGACCAAGGAGGTCAAAACTATGTATCAATGTCAGTAAAGAGTCAGAGGTTGCGGTCCGAATTGGGGAGTTTAACACTATATATATATAGTGTATTATATTTAACATATATATGATAACAATATATATATTCGTGTGTATATACCACAGACATATAATACTATTAGTATTATATGTCTGTGGTATATACTTGTATAATCATTTTATTAATAACTTTACTCTTAATTTAAAATTGACGTCCTTAAGTTATTTAACTTAGATTTAAGTAAGTAACTACTTGTTATTTTAAAATTATATCTAAATTATGTAGTTTCTCTAAAATTAGAAATATCACACTAAATTTAGAAAAGAGCTAGGGTTATTATAGGTTCATTTATTAATATTCTTTGGAGTGTTGTGATTGATAAGATTGCTAATTTTTATATTTTATCAAATCAAATCAATGATAGGTAATTCATTTACAGAACATTTCGATGTTTTATTTAGCATGCATATATTATTTTGATTATAAACTAAAATGATACAATAATTAACTTAGAAATAATTAAATGTTAGGTTATTTATTATTATATCACAGAAATTTGAAATTATCAATATATTAAAATGATAATTGTAAATCTGTTATTGTTACACACTACTCATCAATTTTATTTTATTTGTTTCTAACATAAAAAATCTATTCACTATCAACTTGGATCATAAATGATATTTATGGATTTTATGTAGGTAAATCGTTAACTGTCTAAAGTATGTACATTTTTTTAAATCTACAAATAAATACATTTCTGTCTATAACAATACTATTTAATTTGTCTACTATTCATTATGTGAGATTATTTACTAATAATACATTCACTAACACTATAAAAACAATCGTCTATAAACTATGTAGAAAGTTGTCTGATTTCTATACGTATTTTATTGTATATTTCAAATAGACATTATAAAACAATTTTTACGATTAAGTTAATTATGACTAACACAGTACACATGTCTCAAAGGTGTTCTGAAAATACAAATTATAATGCAATGATATAGAGATACATTAATGGCATACATCTAGAAATCCTTCTACATACAAAGATCTCTGTGTGTTTCAATATATTTGAAATCTAAAGAGTTTCTTGCAATTATTCATACACCACCCCGTTTTTTACCTTTATAACAGAAGGACGAGGCTAATTTATAGTTTTTCAAACTTATGTTTCCTTTGCTTGCTAATTTGACAAAAGTTTCAGCTAAACACAAAACATCTATTACCATTTCTTTTTCTGTAAATTAGTTAAGACTTATTTCCAGACTTTCCAGTTTATTAAGTAAATCCTGTATATTTTGATGAAATAAAATAACAGTAGTACCTTTAGTTTTTAGTATTAAATTTGAAATACAAAACACACATTGGTACATCGCAGAATCGAACCCGAGCCCCCCTAATCATCCGATTCGGAAACCATCGCCGAGACCACAGTTCTACATCGAGAATTACTTTAAAAAAGACTAAATAAATAAAAAATTTCTAAAATTAAAATGAGTGTTAAAAACGCCATCTGTCCAAATGAACATAAATTTCGCGTCCAGCGTGATGCTACTTTCTTGAGTATAAACTGGTGTGCGCTTCGTGCAAAGCGTATCATAGCACGACAGCATTATTCATTCTTCACATAGCTGGCGCTATCTGTCTTGTTTTACCACGCACACTAGCTGTTCGTTGAAGTAAGTTTTTAAATTTCGCTATATTAAATTCATATTTTGTAATAATAATCGTCAACCAAAAAGCAAAAATAAATTGTTCAGACCTAAAAAAGAACTAAAGAAAATACTCCCTGTATTTTCTTTAGTTTTTTTTTTGTCACAGTACGGGGAAAATAAATTGCCCGACTATGACTAGAACTTAGGAGCATCATTTTTTTGCTAATTAATTCCTACACAGGTATCCACATAGTTCTCTCATTTATTTATTTTTTAGAAAATCAACATACAGTCATTTCTTTTCAACTGCTAGAAAGCAAGAAATGGGGAATCTGTTTAGTGTTTGTTTAATATGAAAATATATTCGCTTATATTATAATTATAACTTACCCAAGAGAATTTTGTAGAATATTAATTGTAAACATTTTTTTTAAACTAAAGCGCTGTAAAATGTGGTCACAAATTTTCTTAACTTTACAATTTTGTCATTAGTTTAAAGTCTGTTGATATGGGTGTAATAGTTGCATAGGTAATGCTTTCTTGTTAGGAAAGAAATTAGGAAATAGGAACTCTAAAGGGAAACGTTTATATGGGAAAAGCAGAATCCATATAAAACTATATATATAATGCGGTACTGTCGTTGGTATCGGAATATAGTAATATATTAAGTAGTTTAAAATCGAAATTTTAAAACCATTTCATCCCTATATGTGCTTCCTACCACCCGCTGTTACATCTCTTGGTAGTCCTCTATCAAGAGATATAACACCGGGTGGTGATTTCAGACTGTAAGTAACATGAGGTAGGTTACATTTACGAATAAAGGCTAGACGAGGTCCAAGAGCACAACCATTTTAGACTTTAGAGCTTATATAAAGACGCCTCCCTCTGTCAAGAGGTCATCGAAAACTCGACTGACCAACAAAATAGCTTTAACAAATATATCATGCAGTATGATATTTTTGTGGCGCCACAAAAATACATTCAACCCACCTGTGAAAACTGTGATGCCTTGTTACACTTTTTCTAAATATTCAACCGTATAGTTGATTTAAATATAGAAATCAATATTCATCTTGAAATAAATAGCTAACATCTTCAGTTTTAAGATAACCAACTGCCACCACAGTTTATTGTGACGGTGTCGTTGTTTCACAAACATGCGCCTGCGCATACATAACAATTTACGAGTTACGTTAAACCCGGTGCGAGCGAAGCGGCAATCTTTGTCCAATGCGTGCGAAAAGAACAGCAAGTATCTGTCAGTGTCACCAGTAGTCACGAAATAAAACAAAGCTATTTAACTCTATCCAAACGTGATAAGGCCTATATTAAATTTGCTCTTTGCAAACGGTAGATCCGCATTGATTGCGTAGATCGACGATTATATTTGTGTTTCTTACGAAGACAGACAGACTACTGATTGCGGTATTATCGCAAAAATTTGAATATCTAACATATAACTGAGAAAGCCACTACCAGAATGTTTTTATTGTGTTTAATTATACCAGTGTGATAATTTCAATGTACTATTTACTAGCTTTATGTGTATGATTTTTTAGTTTATGTGATTTGTACGTACGCGAGGTCACTGAGGCTCGAAAGGATTTTTCGGAGTCGGAGCTATGGTACGTTTCATTTTCATTCGCTCATTTATAGAACTGTTGCAATGGCTAACACGATTCTTTACAATTACCTACATATTAAATTTGAGGTATATTAAATGAATACTTCCTGTCTTAAATCTCAGATTAGATCATATAAATAGTTTATTAGTATTCATAAATCGTTGAATATGGTTGTGCACATAATAAAGTCATCATAGTGTATAAATCTAACACTGACCCCTCGCAAATATCCTTGTTTCACCTAGAAAGTATAAAAGTCGAGTCAATTAGGGTGTAGTAAGAATGAAGGAATGAAATGTACTACATAAATATATTATTTTGTAGTAGGCACTTATTGACGCTGCTGCAAATTCAAGATAATTCGAAAGAGAAGTGATTATACCTGACTCAAATTTAAAGTGTTAATATGAACTATTAACAATTCTATTCTATTTAGACTGAAGTAATATATAAGATTACAATGTGGGTATAGCATTAGTGTGTCAGCATTAATTTACTCAATTGACCCAGAATAATTCACCAGGCGTATTAACAATTTCGTAAATAGTAATTGTCCGTGTGTGTGAAGAATAATAGAGATAAATATAATTTGTCAATCCTAGGTGTATAGGTGAACTTATTTGTGAAATTTATTTTTGACCTGTGGTCTGCGATTAAGATATAAGCTTCAATCATAAACCATTTAATAAAAATTAATATGATATTTATTAAAAAATTATTTAAGACCTCCATGGCCGAGTAGTAGTATAATAGTACGCCGGTTTGAAGGCATCGCCATTGATTTTTCAATATGTAGCTTCAAAACATGTTACCCCTGCGACTTACTAGTAATACCTCCAGATTAAGACTCCAAAATATAGATTATGTACCAACTCATAAAGCTTAAAATTATTAGTAGTAACAAGTATAAAAAATAATTTCTGGTGTCACTACACTAGATTTAATAGTACTGCAGTAGACTAAGTAGAGAGACGGGAATTTTTGGCTGTTATTACTTGCAGTGAGACGGGATAGTAACACAGAAAAAAATGTAATTAACGTGTTATTTATTGAAAATATATTTATTCATTTCGTAAAAAAAGACTACGTGCTTTGACCGGCGGTATTACTCACGCAGAGATTAAAAGTCAATTCAAATCGAAAGTGATTCAAATTGCGCAAACTTTTGTTAGGTAGAGAGTCTTAGGTTACAAAATGACTCTTATTTTTTGAACTTTTATAGCGGAACAATACCATCATAAATAACTACTATGTCATAACGATTCAAATTACGTAAAATCTTTTACATAATTTAAACCGTTTACATAGCACGTAACGAAAACTCAAATAGGATTCATTTTTACCGTTTTTGCAACAGTTTCCGCTTTCATTAGTGGCAGCGTGATGTTAACCTATAGTCTTCCTCCATAAATGGCCTATCCAACACAAAAAGAATAATCTTTTTGTGTTAGATATGGTTGGCGTTTAATAAATAAAACTTCAGCTTTATATTACTAGTATAGTAAGTATCGAGTATAAAAATGTTAGGAAAAAATGTAATAGATAATTAATAATGCTCGACTTAATTACCTTGATATCGGGAATCTATCGAGTTAAAGTTCGGTGATTGCAAATTAATTTTCCAACATATCTTTACATATCACATTTTGCATACATTGGAACATCTGGCACAAACTGACCTTATCTTTTATTGACATAGATAATTGTAAAACAGGAATTCCCTGTGTGTATAACGAGTTAATAAAAACAGGCGTGTGATAATAAAGCGAACCGGATTTAATGTAATCTTAATAGTATATATTACATATAATATCTACATATTGCTAATATTTTTTAGTAGAACACACCAATAACGTGAACAGAATATTCAAATTGTAGTCACCCTACGCTCATCTTATCGCTCTATGAATATTATGCATAAGACAAAGTAGGTGCCAAAGACGTACAATAACAATGATCTTAATTGGGATCGATATTACAAAATGTACCTGTAATTAGTGATGAAACGGATATCCGGTAACTATCCGGTATCCGGCCTATTTTCACTATCCGGCCGGATACCGGATAGTAGGGCACTATCCGGCCGAATACCGAATAGTAGATGTTTCCCGCGATACCGTTCGCGCTGAGTGCTTTACGCCCTAAACTCGTCTATATCGCGCTTTTCTGTGGGAATACAAAAGTTTTTAAGCCTATCTATATTGTTTCTCGTTGTCTAATCTATCTCTGTATCAAATTTCAGCAAAATCAGTTCTTTAGTTTAGGCGTGAGAGAGTAGCAGACAAACAGACTGAATTTATAATATTAGTAACGGATTATTTTGCACATACACACACATATATGAAATAAAAATAATATAACAATAGGTTATGGACGGACACCATTTATTAAATTAAAATAATGACAGAAATTGTTTGATAAAAAGTTAATTACTAAAAATTTACTTAGTGTTAGTACTCAAAATTAACTAGCGGCAAATTATGGTGAATGAATACTAGGTTTTCAGCATTTGTTCGCAAATCAAATTGTAACGCGATAAGCGGCCGAATATCCGGTGGCCGGATATCCGGCGCTCCGGCCTCGTAGTTAGCCGAATATCCGGTATCCGGTATCCGGCCAAATCACTATCCGTTTCATCTCTACTGTAATACACAAAATAGTAATTATCGTTACAGCTCACATCGCTACTGAGGGGCACGAGCCTTTCCTAACTGTATTAGGGAAATTAGGCCTGTGGCGTGACCTGTAGCGTGTGATGTGACAAATTATGGGTAAATATAAATGCACAGGTATATATATATACACAGATTGTTTCACGATGTTTTGCTTTTCTGTAGGAGAATCAAATAAATGTGCACACACTCTCAAACTTTATATGTTGACAATTAAGGACAGCTCTAATATGGTTCATAGTAGATACGGTTATCTTAATGCAACCGTAATGATGTTTTTTTATTAAATCAGGATTAACCCTAGGCGTAACTCGCGTAACTAAGAATTAAAAATCTCTCCGATGTACCGAGCCAGTTGTTACAAAAATCACATAATTTGCAAGTTCAAAGTTTCTGGAATCGGTTATCACCAATCTGGATATGTATGTCTACATAAGCAATATTAAAAATTAATATATTTGAAAATGGAACTCTTTATCCGTATCCGTAGAATAAATACAATTTGCTTCATCTGACAGGCAAATAACACCTGCTTTCACCCAAAGAAAAGAAGACTGTTAATTGCATTCAAACATTTTAAAAATTCTAAGAAATTTTTCATTTTCGGATTTAACTCGGGCAAATTAAATCCCACTTTATTATAAAACTTTGCACAGGTCTAACAACATAATTATAACGTGCGCGAATTGAATCCGCAACCGGTGGCGCATTAGTCGATCACTCAATCGCTGCACCAACCGTGTCATCGTTGCAAACAATAACGTAAACAAAAACCGAAAGCATTTTGATAAAATTCGAGTTTATTTGCCGCTGAGGTATTATTAACATTCTCATGGTTAATTGTGTAAATTAATAAAAATTATATTACACTATTCAATAAATATAAAGAACCTCTATTAAATTTATTTTTATTCTAAGGCCGGTATCGTATTGGTTTGTAGTATTTAGCATTTCGTGAAAGGTCATCAGCGAAAACAACTAGTGCCGATAGCTATGGAACTATGTCCGGGAACCCGTTCAAAGAAACGCCCACTTGCGGTCGAACTTGCTTTAACACAGATTTAAAACTCTCTCTGTCAGGGTCTGTCTCTGCCAGGTGCGATGAAACTGCTCGGACGCCGGCTACATTTCCTCATATGTTTTCCCATCTTTGGAATAGCTTTGGAACAAGTCATAGAATCTGCGAGACTAAGATAGTACCATAGTTATATTTCCGTGTTAGAATATACTGCACTTCGTTAGAAATACGTTCGTCATACGTTCAGCTCACATTAATTCAGCTTACTAAACTATTTAAGATAACACACAGTGACAAAGTTTCCTTACTTCAGCATAGGGAGTTTACATTAGTTTGCAGTAAATGGTTTGCAAGAGATGAAAAGCTTATGTTGGAAAAGTAATTGAAATCTGCCGGAAAATAATGAGTCTGGTCACACTAATTGCGATATATCTGCATTCTTCAGTAATGGGTGAACAATAGCATGAGGGCGACATGGTTGGCACTGGTGCTGTGCGCGGTGGTGCGAGGAGAGGGAGACGGAAGTGAACAAAAAAGGGCCTGCCCTACCAGCTGCGGTTGTGCTATAGTGGAGGGAGAACCTGAGTACCTGTGCCGCGCCGGAAGCGCCACCGTGCGGGTGCGAGCTGTACGAGATGATTTCGTGAGGATATACTGCCAAGTATGTGCTTTCTATAAAATATTAGCTTTTCCCCCACATGATGTTGGATGTTTATATAGAAAACTATATTTGTACCAATTCTCACCAAAACCCGTCACAATGTTACGTTCTTATTGTCTAGCTATAAAACGCTAGTGTAGATGAAGTTTAAATTACAGGGAACTGAAGTCCCCTAAGTTATATAAGTATTCAGTCCGATATAAAGAGTAGAAACCAGATGGTATCTACCTTGAATCTTGTGGTGTTCATTTTGGTTAATATCTATGCAGTTTAAATATTTATACTATCTATATAAATTCCAGGAAGGCATTCTGCTGTGTTCTGAAATGCCGAACATACCAATCTCACAAAATGGTACACTGAATAGCGTGAGCATGTCCCAGTGTGCGCTGCCAGCCTCATTTCGCTGCCTACTAGCGCGGTTCGGAGCCGCCGACGTAAAGGCCATAGTTCTGGAGTCACCCAAAGGGGAGCTAACACGAGAACATGTTGTGGGGTTGCGAGAGACCAACAGACTGGCCTTATATGAAGCAGGTAACTATGTTAATTGATTATTTTTTTAAATATATAGTTTCGTAAATATTTTTTTAATTTTGCCGAGGTGAGCCCAATGCCTAGCTTCTAAATTTTCAACATCACAAACTCTACACCTTACTCCAAATATGTAGGCTAGTCGTTTATTTTACTACAATAACTATTATTTAACAATAAAGTAAGGAGCAGTGAATATATTTTGTGTAAATGCGAGCCACGTCGTGGCAAAATTTTTAATGAAATGGAGGTTTGGGTGAGGACTAAGTAACTGACAAACTATGTTACAAATCATAATCGCCAACATATTTCAGCAATACTGTGTGAAATATGTTGTCAGTTATTCAATAATATAATGAAAAAATATATTTTTCTTATTATCGAGATACATTATTTTGTTCCAGCTGATCAAACTAAGTTGCCTTACGATGCCCTGGCTGAACTACCTCAGCTTAAAGACTTCAGGCTGCACGACGCTCACCTGGAACTGGAAAAGTTTGACAATAGTACACAGGAAAAGGAATATAGCTCACTTAAGTTTATGGAGCTATCGTCCGACCGAATAAAGGATATCCCCAGCAGTGCTTTTCGTCGGATGCGGGGAATAGAGAGCCTTCAGCTAGTAGGGAATGACATTGCCAATTTGACTGGCGATGTTTTTATAGGTAAGTCCTCATCCTATTGATAGGTATTAACACTTAGACATGTTACTTACAGTTACAGCTCCGTTAGCTATAATGAGTTTCGATTATGTCAGACTCCAGACCAATCAAGGCGACCTGACCTACCGACCAAACTCAGCCTAAAGACTTAAGCCTAACGACCTCATAGATTGTAGTGAGAGCCACCGATTCTCAGGAGAGGGCATGGTGCAGTAGTTTTACATTTTAAGCTTGTATTCAAGATAGTTTGGTTTCAGATGGTTAGGTATAAATTGGTTTATACCTAAGAGACGATCGATTCTGGACGCGGGGACGATCAACGCTGGACGCTGTCCAGCGTGTTCGTTCCCTGTCGGAGACCGCAGTCCGATAGTCCGATCGGGGGGGGGGGGGGGGGGGTGGCGTTGGCGGTGTCGTTAGACATCGTCATCAACGCCTTCGGTACCCTCCCCTGGCAGGCCATTAGGGAGGCGCTCGTATACCACGAGCTGCCTCCCTACCTGCGGGCCGTGGTCGGGGACTATCTGCGCGACAGGACGATCGGCGTGATGGGACGGGACGGGATGGAAACGTCGAGGAGGGTCGAATGCGGCGTTCCGCAGGGGTCGGTGTTGGGACCCCTGCTATGGAACCTCGCATACGACGCGGTCCTTCGCACCAGCCTTCCTCGCGGCGTGAGTGTCGTCTGCTACGCTGACGACACTCTCGTCGTGACGACTGGGGCCGACTTCGGGCCGGTGCTCAGGCTTGCCGAGCTTGGGGTGGCATGTGTCGTGCGGGCGATCCGCCAGCTGGGTTTACAAATAGCGCCTCACAAAACCGAGGCGCCGGGAACCACCCAGCTGCCGGATCCGGGTGGGTGACGCGGTGGTCCCGGTGGGGCCGTACATCAAGTACCTGGGCCTCACCCTGGACCGCCGCTGGAGCTTCGAGGAGCATTTCGTGCGGTTGGTCCCCCGAGCCAAAAGGGTGGCGGGCGCATTACATCGCCTGCTGCCCAATCTCGGGGGACCGAGGGATGGAGTTTGCCGCCTGTACGAGGGCGTCGCGCGATCCGTGGCCATGTATGGAGCTACCGTGTGGTCGCAAGACTGCGCGAGGTCCCCCGCTGCAGAGCTCTGCTACGGAGCCTGCAGCGGATAATGGCCATACGGATCGTACGAGGCGGTTCTGGGACGCTCCTCCCCATTCGACATCTTGGCCGACATGTACGCGGCGACGTATGCGTCGCGGCGTGTCGACCGGGGGGGCGATGGGGGGAGCGCCCTGGAACCCGCGCGCGAAGTGCCTAAGCGGGAGTGGCACCGACGGATTGTGGCGGCCTGGCGTGCGCAGCTCGAATTACGGATCTACGCGCGCCAGCGGGCCGTCGGTGCCGTACTCCCGCACCTCGAAGCTTGGCTCCACGGGAAGGAGGAGGTCACCTACCGATTGACTCAGATACTCACCGGGCACGGCTGCTTCGGTGAGTATCTGTGTCGAATAGGACGGGAGGGATCGACACATTGTCACCACTGCGCATCCGACCTCGACTCGGCCAGCACACGCTGGCGGAGTGCCCCGCGTGGGCGCCGAGCGCCGAGTCTTGGTCGCAGAGATCGGGCGAGATCCGTCTCCGCCGGCATTGATTAACCCCGGCTCGCCACAGCCGGGGTATGCAATTTAATGCATTTTCCTAAGGGGAACAAAAAAAAAAAAAAGGTATAAATTGGTTTATTTTATTAGGTTTGAATTGATCATGCTTACATGCTAGAAACACCCATTTAGATACGTTCTCGTATCTAAATGGATATTTCTGGGAAAGAACTTTTGAATGACGATGTTATTTTGGGTTAGCAATGTGGGACTTCACCATCGTAAGCGTTACAATATAAATAATAAATTTACAGGCAACTTTTTTACAATGGGAGTGCCGCTTGTCTGATAGTCCAATGGTAAAAAAGGACGGGTTAGAATAAAATAATATTTAATTACTCTCATATTTAATCACTCAAGATATTTAATTTGGTTGCAGGGTTGGAAAGCTTGAAACGGCTGGACTTGTCTCGCAATCCGCTGCGATCTCTACCCCCAGGAGTATTTACTCATACGCCTCACCTTACAGCACTCTCGCTAACTCAGACTGCGCTGAGTCATCTACCAAAGGGCGCGCTCGCACTTCTTTTGAACTTGGAGCAGGTAAGTCATTACTACTATAATTCGCCTTGTGCCATACGATAAAGACGCTGCTAAGATGTCATACACTATCAAATTTGAAGTACGCTACGGTCCATGCCACTTTCTCGTTGTCACCAACGTGTAGAGTGTGGACCGTGGATATCATTCGCTTGCAGGTGGTGGCAGTGAAGCGCTAGTTACAATAAAAGCAGAGTATGGATATCAACATCTCACTGTTTTTCGATAATTTTATTTTATTAATAGGCGATTTTGAAATGTTATTGCACAACAATAGTTTAGTTGTTGAATTGAAGTGTTCTAATTCTACCGACAATTTATCAAGAACCATACCATTTGCAGATTAAAATTCAATTTGGGAGGAATGTCCTCACGTTTGAACCCCAAGCGCTGGGCAACCTTCCAGCGCTAAAGAAGATCAGCCTAGACCGCTGCAAGCTGGCTCCGCTGCCCGAAGATCTTCTAGAAGGGGATATTAGTCTGGAACATTTGGACATTGTTGGAACTGGATTAGAGGTCATACCGGCTAATTTATTTAGAGGTCTACAAAGTTTGCGAGTAGTAAATGTCATAAACAACAAGATTAAGGCTTTACCGGGGTAAGCAAACCTGTTACCTATATCATAATTTTATTAGTTTCTCTCCTTATATTCTTTGTAACTTATTACTCTTGCGACTTATTTCCTTTGCGAGCTTTATTTGGAAGCATTACCTCGAAGCCTTTATTATAGACGAACTACAACTATCTTAGTATTGATGTTCGGAATCACATAACTGCTACTGAGGTATTTTACTCTTCATCGTTATTTTATTTAAATTGCAGGCAATTATTCGCTGGCCTCAGGAACCTGGAAGTTGTGATGCTGGATGACAACCAGATAGCTTCAATTGCTGCAGATGCCTTCCAAAGTACTACTGGTTTGCGCAAACTGTCTTTAGCGAGAAATAGGCTGACCCTCAGGAGTGTAAATGCTCTACAGTATTACGAGGTCGTAGAGTACCAATCTCCTTTCAGCGGTCTCTTGGAATTAACTGAGCTGGTGCTACGAGAAAATGCTATTGCAGAGATCTTTTCCGACTGGCGCTTCCTGCTCATACACAACCTGCGCAAGCTGGATCTCTCTTGGAACAACTTCACCAGCCTCACGGTAAGATTGATCTATTCGTTGTTTCTGTGCTAACCAAAGCTGTTAGTATGATGTGGTTGGTAAAAATCAAACTGGTTTGTTGTGAATAAGTAAAGTAATAGTGGCTATACTTTTCTTATAGAATTCTAATTTTAATGCATTGTTTTCTAATTTTAGAAAGCGGACGTCCAGTTTTTAAGCAACAAAGTGGAGGTAGATTTACGGCACAACAAAATTGAATTTGTAGATGTCGACGAGGCTCCGGATGGGTGGCGATCCAACCCTGTAGAGCAGGAAACAAGCGCCGTTATATTGCTGGACGACAATCCGTTTAGATGTGACTGCCAACTCTTTTCTTTCGTCAAAAGACTGAAAGGCTCTAAGCCGATGACCTCTGAACCTCGCCTTGTCCCTGGAGATGCACGATGCCATTCTCCTAGCAGTCTAGCAGGTAACTTAATCAAAAACCTGTCTCTGAGTTCACTATCCTGCGACCTTTATCCTCAAGACTGTCCTAACAATTGCAGCTGCACTTTCCGTCCAGAAACTTCAATGTTAGAATTAGATTGTTTAGAAGAAGTATCTCTATACCCGGATCCAACAAGTTTTAGCGCGGTCGCAACTCGTCTCAGACTACATACACCAATCTCCACGCTGTCCTCGCTACCTTCTCATATAGTGGCAATAAATTTGAGAGGTGTCGGCTTGAAGCATGTTGGAGCAGTACCGTCGACAATCAAAGAACTAGATTTGTCGCACAACAACTTATCGCATCCTCCGAATGCACTATCATCTGATTTAACAATGCGACTCGCTGGCAACCCATTTATATGTGACTGTTCACGTGCCTCCGACGTGGTTCTGTTGCAACAAAACTTTAAAAAGATCATAGACGCTGTTAATGTGACTTGCAACGAAAAAGAATCACCTTGGAATGTCGATGCAGCGAGATTATGTTATTTCCGTCACGCGGGTTTGCTTGGCGGATTGCTTGCAGCGTTCGGAGTAGTTGCTGCTATTGTGGCTTTCCTACAGTACCGATACTCTTTAGAAATCAAAATATTCCTGTTTTCTCGGGGTTGGTTTACTTCAGCACTTGCAAAGGAAGAGCCAGGTGCGGACATGGAGTACGATGCCTTCGTGTCGTTTGCCCATAATGACGCAAAATGGGTTTCTGAGGAGCTAGTGCCGAAGTTGGAAAACGAATTTGATATGAAATTGTGCGTGCATTACCGCGATTGGGTCGTCGGTGACCTGATACCATTGCAAATCTCTCGCTCTGTAGAAAGGTCGCGGCGAACTATCATTATTTTATCAGAGAACTTTTTAACGTCTGTTTGGGCACCTCTTGAATTCAGAGCAGCTCATGTGAGAGCCCAGCGTGAGCGATGTACTCGGGTGCTCGTTATTGTATTCGGCGACTTGCCAAAAGCCACTAACATGGATGAGGAATTACGAGCTTACCTCACCACAAATACTTATTTAAAATGGGGCGATCCGTGGTTCTGGGAGAAGTTAGTCTATGCCCTACCTCATAAAAAGAAGAAATCGTATATATATCCAGATAAAATAAATCCGAACAGCTTGGATATTCGAGTGAGTGCCGGAAAAAATGATAAAAATGTGTTTTGAAGACGATAGAGGGTAACAGTTGTATATGAGAATGGAAACTAAACTGTCTGAACTTCAATTTCTTTGAACATAGACTACTTGACTGATTATTATGTCGAATTGAGACATGGATTAGTTACATAACTGTCTACTTATTTCTATCTACTTCCATGTGAGTAAATTAATGTATGTATTACAATGGTATAAGGTAGTCAGTTGTATGTTTACATGTTTATATACCTTTATCTAGTTAATTTAATTTTAAAATTATCGTGGTCCATTATGTTGCTATTGTCGTTTCCACTTTCATTTCGATTGATATAGTTCGAGTTTAGGGTATCTAGTAGTTATGATAAGGGCGCTGGTGTGCACTTACTAACTTGAGTTATGTTATTCAAAGGTCTAGTGAGTAATCTAATCAGTAAAATAATTATGAATCTCAGTGAAGAAACAAAGCGTCGTTTTTAAAAAAGGAAATACCACAATGGAGTAAATAAATAAAAGATTTTTAATTTAATGTGATAAATCGTGTCATGATGTTCTTATTTATAGACCCTCTGTATAGTTACGAAGTAATAACTATTTACATTGTGTATAATTAACAAAGAAATTTACTTTTTAGTTGGCATATGAATAAAAGTAAAAGCTTTTACATAAGCAATGTTATTTGCTAAGCGACGAAAGTTATAACGCACGCTATGTATGTATATAAAACTTACCCACCTTTGGCGGCATTGAAATCAATAATCAAGTTAAGCAATAACAATCTCAATTTAGACTGATTATTCAAAATAAGCTTTAAACATACGGTATTATAGTAAGTTGTATACTATAGTGTATGGTTTTGTAATTCATTTTTATGTAATATGTGCACATATTATATTGGTTAGGTTACCTATATTTACTGTTGAAGACTTTATTTGAAACTAGCTGTGCCAGCGACTTCGTCCGCGTGGAATAGTTATTTTGAGCATCATATTTATTTTTGCAAACAACCACCTCAGCTCTTGACAACGCGACATATCCAAATTTGATCACCATAAAAACGATTCTAGTTAGTTAACATTAAAAAATAGACATATACTGTCGCGGACATTTTTTTAGATCATTTTAAGAGGAATAATTCTTTCATACATATTTTTTTGGTATCTAGAACCGTTTTCGCAGCCCACGCAACGGAAGCCCTCAAAGATGAATCATTTTCACCGTTTTTCCACATTTTCCATTATTTCTTCGCTCCTATTAGTCGCAGCGTGATGTTATGTAGCCTAAAGCCTTCCTCGATTAATGGGCTATTCAATAAAAAAATAATTTTTCAATTCGAACCAGGAGTTCTAGAGATTAGCGCGTTCAAACAAACAAACTCTTCAGCTTTATAATATTAGTATAGATTATGTATATAGGAGTCGGGGAGGCGGGACGTCGTGCAGCCCGCTTGTGTCGCAAACGGTTCAAGCCAAATCCGACTTTCGGCGCTACAGGCTACGGCGCTGAATCCACTGTGTGTTCGCGGTTCTACAGAATAACGTCAATGAATAAAACTGAAAAATTAAGATTTTTTTTTTCTACGTATTTTTCCAGGATAAAAAGTATCCTATTTTATGCCCAGGATAATAAGGTATAATTATACCAAGTTTCATCGAAATCGAACCGTTAGTTTTTACGTGATGCCTGAACATACAGACAGACAGACAGACAGACAAAAATTTTACTGATTGCATTTTTGGGATCACTAACGATCCCTTATCACCCTTTGCTAGTAATTTTTTAAATATATTTAATGTACAGAATTGACTTCTCTACAGATTTATTATAAGTATAGATAAGTAGTAGATTTGAATCGATTCACTTTCCCGATTTTATAGCACACTGGTTGCGCCGTAATAAATTTAACAGTACAGATTACTATATGTTCGTTCTGTTAGTCACGGAGTTGTATTGTTTTATATATGGACATATCACTCAAACAAGGACAGAGTATTGTATGTGAAAAAAATTGCAAAAAATTCCATGTTTGTTTCTATATATAATTCAGAACCACCATCGAATGACGATAGCTAAATTGTATACTGAACCTATACTTAACCATCGTGTCTATAGTTGAGTTAAAGCGATTGTTTCTTAGTCGACTACGCTAGCCCAGGATAAATTTGTTATCTTACCATAAACTTCTCTAATTTCTTCGCAGGTTGCCTAACGATATTTTTTTTGAACGTATATGCATATGCGACTCGAAAATATATTGGAGTTTTTCAAACACGTTTAAAAAGCTAGTTCATATACCTTTCGACACATATCAGTAATAATAAGAAATATAAAATTAAGTATTATAAACCATTGATCTAAATTCTACAAACAGATAACGCACATATAAAAATGTTTTTATAGTCGTAAGCGTCCGGAGTTTCATAAGCTTACACTTACGCGTTTTTTTAGACATTGCCGACGACATACAAAGTAAGTGTCCGTGTATCTAATGCGTAGTACATTTATATTGATTATAAAAAAAAACAAAAAAAAGAAAACTTCCTAAAATTATGATTATTACAAATAGTTAAAATTACATTGCAAATAAATTTTTAAAAACAATTTAAAGAAAATATTTTGTAATGCCAACTCTGTGAACAATATGCATTTATAGGTTACGGCTCTCATTCACTACAGTTTTTTATTTTATCAATTCCTAGTTGATCATTTTACCTAAGAGGTTAAATTGTCTGAACATATTTTGGGAGTACTTGGAAGTTTGGGTGATATATCCATTTCATTCGGGTTTTAAGCCAATATCAATAAGATTTATTTTTGTTATCATGCCCATAAAAGGGACCAATAAATATTTACTACTTTTATCATTATGTTACTACTTGGTATATGTATAAAAATGTTACAATCACTCCAGTTTTATTGAAATAAATAATTACATTTTAAGCTAAACCTTAATGTTGTTTTTCAACTTTATCAGCATCGGTGCTACGCATGGATCAAACTCAACATACAAGTGCGTAACATTTACAGGAGTATGTGAAGTCCAGATTAGTGAACTAAGACTTAATCATCTTTTTTTTTTGTGGGGGGGGGGGAGGAAATGCGATCTTGTGCACCATGACACCGCACTGGCAAGACGCGGCCGTGTGGGGGCTTTCCGGTCAAGAGGACCGGCCTACCCACTAAAACCCCCCCGAGTTCTCTGGGCCCTTACGGGGCACATGGCGGGGTGCGCTCTCGCGATTCGACCGCCATGTGTCCCGGGGCAAGACTTAATCATCTAATCAACTAACTATCTTAGTATATCCTAACTATCTTAAGACTTAATCATCCTAAGATGGTTAGGATATATTAAGATAGTTAGTTAGGTGGGTATAAGTTTTAGAATAGGAGCTAGGGTCAGTTTGTATTTGACGTCAATAAGTGCCAAAAGACACATTCAACATTTTGTATGAAAAATGTATCTATATTTTCCCCTAAATTATAGGTTAAAGTTATATACGAAGAAAGAAACGTTAGTTGGAGGTAATAGGAAACAACCTAAAGGCTACTAATAAGTACATCTATCCAAATCTAGGCATTTCTAAGCAATAATAACACGAGCAATATAAATGTAAACATTTAGATAAACCATGAGAACTATATAATCTATAGTAATATTACAAAATATGTCTAACTATTATAGTTAAGTCACAATAATAAAGTGTATTTTCATTTTAAAAAATATATAATAATGCCCCTACTATAAGAGCTCTTTTATTTATTCTTTGGAATTGATCCTTATCAAAATAAATGATTTTATATGCTAATTTGAATTTTTTTTCTTAAATTATTCAATTTGGACATTCCATTCGAAATATATCACAAGGTTAAAATTGTAAGTTATTTGAAAATGTCACATGGTCGAAGCGTGGCGATTTAGGCGTTCTTCATTTTACTCTTTTTTTTAATGACCCTACGCAAAAACGTAATGTATGTAAGTATAGAAAATATAATAATAAATAGCCGTGTTGTGATTCGAATTAATTATTTTTTATTGACATATCAAAGTTTACATAGCAACCATGTATATACGTTTTTAAAATATAAATTTGAAACACTGTCAATGAGATGACGTAAAAAGACTAACTACAGAGACAGACGTACGTGACAAGACTAACTACAGAGATCCTACCGCGGCGCCAATTAAGTGAGCGGAGGCGAAAGAGTTAAAAAAAAAACTTTATTTTTTTTTACTCTTAAATAATAAATGATTAATCGGCACATCTTAAGGGTGTGACGTATGACCTAAATAATAATCAGCTGACAAAGCTAATATTGGTTGATTGGGGGTCCTTAACTCGCTCTGTTTGTAATTTGACAGCTCGCACATGACCATCCTTACCTGGAAAACACTCCAGCACTCTCGCCATTGGCCACAGGTGACGTTTGTTGTCTGTGTCCAAAAGTACAATATCACCTAACTTAATATTATCAGGTGACTTAGGTTGTCGCCTTTGTACTATACTATATCCCAAATACTCACAGCGAAACGTTTTCTGACTCTGTTCTCAACTGCTGATGTACCTCAGAGTAAATAGAACTGGAGTAGGCATTGTCAAATTTCTCGAACAAATTTTTCTGTCATATCTTGCGGGGGGCGAGGTTACTACTACACTCTAAACCAGCACACATAAACAGAAAATTTTAACGTTTTTTACAAATGCACACATGGACACATGACACACAATTTTGAAATTCACGCACACAAACTTAAAAAAGTACGTTGACGTTCTATTCGAACACAAAAATGTAAAAGTGTGGGAAGTAACGAGACATCACCCAAAAGTATGATATCGATAAATCGCTTTCGTTCAATAAATGAATGTTAACTTGGCGTTAATATTTCAACATAATTAAAATATCATGCTTCGACATTTAGTATGTAGTCAATATAAAATTGACAGATATCGAAGGTTAATAAAATGCAAACTTATACTCAGTAGTTTATTATAGTAAATTATAATATCTAATAATTTTACCTAATTTTTGTGTCTTTTTAACTGCATATTTGTTATTTGGTAGGATATTAAGGTAAAAATACGAATTTTGTTGCATGAGAAGCTACAGAAGTCCTATTAAACCGGAAAATAAAATAAGTTTTATTGACACCAAGTTGCGGATACAACAAAAATTGTATTTTTACATCAAAATTAGATACTGCAACACCGACATTGTTATAATAACATTAAAAATGCGTTATTCTAAAGAAATATTTTATTGAAAATACGTTTTGATACACACTATAAAAATAATTGAGTTTTTTGACACGGGATTGACAGTTAGTTCTATTATTCCCATGTATGTCATTATAATAATTAAATTAGTTTAATCGTATTAAATACAACTAAATATCAGATAGGGATCTTAAAAATACTTTAACAATCAACAATATCTCTTAAACAAATTTTTTTGATTTTTATCCTTAATATGTTAGCAATAATTTTGAGTAATTTTTTTTGCAAATTTATTTTGGTTATAATATTTTGTGAACCCCCATGCTCCGGTCACTGATGTAATTAATATTACATCATTAGGTAATTTTTCGACTGCACCTTTTAGTGTATTATAATCCGAGACGTCATTATTAAAACATATTAAATAAAGCGTACTTATTTTCTGTTTACTTACTTTGTTTGTCAATTATATTTTATTATTCAATAAGATTTAAGCATAATATTTTTAATTAATGTCAATTATTCCATTCATTCATTCATTCCTATTTACTCGTAAAACCAAAATATCGATATAGTTGCATCCCTATTTCAAGTGTGAAAATCAATTAGGGCTGCTGATTAAAAAAGATAATATTTTTTAACTAAAATTTTTAAGATGATTGTTGGCGCTAGTTTACAGATGCTTACCTTTTAAGCATGGCTCTTATATTTCCTTTAACAAAATTACACTCACAAAGTAAGTGTTACTATTTTATTACTGCTATTTTTATAAACAAAAATAACATACAATGAGATTAACAGTGACAGATTGAGTAATTCGCGATAGATAAAAAAAAACTATTGCAAATGTCCTCTCATACATCTTTTGATTTCTATATATAGAAACCGCTAATAGAAACAAAACTTGTTACTTAACTGTTATTCTATCAAGGCACCTTCACCATTTGGTATTGTACAAAAAGTGTATGTCTCGATAGAATAACAGCAGTGTGCTACTTGATTTATCATCTATACTTGATTTGAAGGGAAGTTTGAGTTTAGTTCATTTTTACATTATTGATTGTTTTAAATAATGCACCTATATAAATACTTATAAAAATATTAATTTAAATGGTATAATTGCTAGTACATCGTTATGTATAGAACTGTTAAAGTATCAAAAAAATAGTAAAATTGTGTATTATTGTAACAAGGCATCGGCAATTTAAGACAGCAGAGTACCAAATGATGCTGTTACTGATTAAATTAATACCTACCAGATTAGAAATTGTTATATGAACTATACAAATTCTATATGTCAAATGTCATAATTAATTGAAATATCATAATGTTCAACCCTAGCTCACGCACTCCCCACGAGACTATATGACGTCAGACCGCACTCCTCACGAGACTATATGACGTTAAATTTGAATTTGCAGAATTGTAAAACATGAAATTATGAATTAAATAATCAATAAATCTTAAAAATAATACTTGCAAATGAAAGGTGACACCATCTTTTTGCATACTTGACGTGTTAGACTTCTTTTTACACGAAAAAACAGCACAAATAGGCATTTTAGTGGGAGCTCTGTTCGCCGCGACATGCACAATGTTGTGTGACAGCCCATAAGGCAGCTCAACTAGTTTTATATAACGTACAAGATTCCGAGTCTTATGCTTTGGCAGAGGGGAATGTTAGACAATGGCATCTTCCTGTCTTGGTTACTTTGAGTGATGTACGACATCTGAACATTTAAACTACCTGCATCTAAAGAATCCAAATCAGTACTGAAGACTCCGAGATATCTTGCATAAAACAATTAGGTGTCAATGGTTTCAGCCGCTCTGTGTCATCCGCTGGGTAGGTAAGCGGTCTCGAGTTCATCGTAGACTCACAGTCACATACTAATGTTATACAGCTCAATATAATTAAGTGTTGACGTTCCTTGTTTCTGCGTAACAAGTCCTTCAGTATCCGCATCAAACCTTTTCCAGAAACTACCCCACCAAGGACTACTCGGCGCGTTGAACTTCCATTCAATGTTTTGAGCGGTGGAAAAAGTTTTTACCTCGTCCGAGTTTATTCCTTTTAATTGGTTATAGGCGCCAACAAAATTAGTGCCGTTATCAGTATAAATAATACTGATTCTGCCTCTTCTGGCAATAAAACGACGTAAAGCCATCAAAAAAGACTCAGTGGATAATAAATTAACCAACTCTAAGTGTACGCCTCGATACACGGCGCATGTGAACAGCACAATCCACACTTTCTTACCTCCTTTAGAATAAGCGAACCGCAGAGATCAATCCCAGTCACTTCGAATGCCTTGGAATTTTTAATTCTATTCTCCGGCAGTGGTGCTACCGGTGCCATAGCTGCTTTGGCTTTTAAACCTTCTGCATAGTGTACATTCACGAACAATCTTCTTTGACCACTTTCTAGCATTTAAAATCCAAAATTGTTCGCTTAAACTACTTAAAACAGTCGCAGTGCCTGCGTATTGCAAGAAGCAATGCCTTTGGTAAATCAAACTTTGACAAACCTTCGATTCTCCTGACAGCAATATCGGATATTTTAAAAATTCAGATTCATTTCTATTGAGTACTAAGCGTGTTCGTACTCTAAGTATGCCATCGTTGTCTATGAATAGCTCTAAATGTACTTGGTCTTCATAACATCAACAGGGCAGAAATCCCTTGTAAGCAACTTAAATTAATACCCTTTCTGCATATTTGTATTCTTCAAAACTTATATCACCTGTACATCTATTATTATTATCTCTAGAATTATGTACAAATCAATATATCCATGCAACGGTTCGAACAGTCTTGGAATATTTATAAAAAATAAGTAAACATTTCAGAAAATTTATGCACGACTGTACTTACTGGTGCACTTAATAAAATATTAGGGCTTTCAAATTGAGATAAAGGCCAACTAGACACATCTTCATAAAGCCACTGCGGCCCTCCCACCAGCGAGACTCTCGTAGTTGTAAGGCGTTGCAGCCCCGAGAAGGAAGATCTGCGGGGTTTATAGCACCGGGTACATGATACCACTGACTCGGAAAAGTTGTTTGCCGTATCTCCCTTATTCTGTTTTTGACAAACATAGGCCAATCTCCATCAGTTTTAATACATGACAGAACTACCGAAGAGTCTGTCCACAAATAAGATTCAAATGAAATATTGTGCTTCACAAATACCTTCATAATTTCCTGGTACAGTCGCACACCTATTACGGGAGACATCAGCTCTAATCTAGGCAATGACAGCTCTTTACTTGGCGCTACACGTGATTTTGCTAAAATTAACTGTATATATACACTATCATTATATGCGCTTCTCAAATATATACAAGTCGCAAAAGCATATTTACTCGCATCGCAAAAAACATGTAGGTATAGAGTTTGTACATTTATATACATTATAGATAGTCAACCGGCGGGGTAAGTGAATTTCATTGATGTATCCAATTTTATCTAGCCATTCACGAAATTCTTTCGTGATACTATCCTCAATTTATCACCCCAATCTATATTTAACTTCCAACACCTTTGTAAAATTATTTTAGGTACCAAAGCTGTTGGACATGTATAACCGATGGGATCAAATATACTGTTAGCATAAGATAATAAGCGCCTTTTAGTTAAATTTTCAAATTTCTTGTCACTTATTTGTACATTAGCACTCAATATATCCTTTTTATTTTCCCACTTAAGTCCTAACAGTGTTATCTCTTGCTTTTCCTGTGATGGTCCAGTAATCCAACCGTGCAGATCAAATTCTCCTTCTTTCATCAGTTCTTTAGAAATCTTTATAAACTCCTCAGAGCCAACACTTGTGACGCAATTATCAACATAGAAGTTTTGAGTTTCTGTGCTATATGTTTTCGGTCGTCATCTACTTCCTAGACACTTCTCTACTTCGTCCCTGTACTCTATTTGTTAAAGTCCTATCTGTTCCACAAGTTGTATATTCTATCCACAATTCTACGTAAGCACTCTCTGACTCATATGATCCTAATTATCGGACAGGGAAGAGACGTTTCGATATAGTCTTCCGAACTATCTTGCGACGAACCGCAGTGGCTCGCCGGCATTTTCATTATATAAGCGATCGTTTATACAACTCCATAAACAAAATTTTAAATATATACCCATTAGTTTACTCCAAGTGCAAACAAAAATTATTTGATTGGCTTCATCATATGAGGAAACTGAAGACTTATTAAAAACTATTACTTAAATTTATGATTAATAAAGATGATAATAGGTAATCATACCGATTCTTACAGACCACGCAACACATACACTAACATACATTCACAACTCACACACACACAACACACACACACACACACACACACACACACACACACACACACACAACCTCAGTACATTCCTGAATCTACATCAAGATAGAGGCTAATGTTTGTTTAATTTATATAATTTGTTAGTTAAAAAAAAATCTGTATTTATTATTTTATTTACTATTATAATTTTAAGGGAAACAATGTATTTATGTTACCGAGGGGGCGCTGACTCCGCTACTCAGTTTTAATAACTTTTTGCGGCTGTCAGCACTCAATTGTTGTATAATGTACCTATGTCTTATGTTCCCAATAAATATATATTTTTTGTATCTATCTATCTAAATGGAAGTTAATAGTTGCTGCCAAAAGAAAAGGTGAACATGTCACACCGAAAACTACGTGTTATGTATGTAAATCACGCCAACAAAGAAATTGTAAATAGTCCCTATCGGTAGGCGTAATTGAAACTTGCAGAAACGCTTTTCGTATATCTGATGTAATACCTATTTCTTGCAAGCGAAAATCAATAATCAGATTAGGTATAACTTCCAATAAATTCGTTCCTTTTTCTAAGCTAGCGTTTAGTGAATTCCTGAATTTATCTCTAGCTGAAGCGTCAAAAACTGGGCGCACTGGGGTAGTTGTACTAGTTTCTTTAATAACAGGGTGGTGTGGTAAGTACAAGCCCTGATCACTCCCCTTGATCTCCTCTATATCTATATCCTCTATACCTTCTACTAGCCAGTCTCTGAAGACTTGGTCATACTTTGCTAAATAATGTAAGCTCTCTAACTTTTTTGTAGTAGAATTCAATCTATTTAGTGCCATACTTTTATTGCTGTCTCCAAACTCATCTGGGTATCCTTCCTTCCACGGTAGAGCTATTTCTTACCGGCCTTCCGCATTGATTGAAATTGTGTCTCTGAAATCTGCATTGTGTTATTATCTCTTGAGCTATCAAGCGAAGTCTTAATATCTAATGTCTCTAGTTCTCAGTAGTCTTCAACACTAAAATTAATCGATGTACTATTTGAGATATTAAGTAGTAAATTTGATGTTGTGAGTCCTTGAAGGCACCAACCTAGTTTCGTCTCAATTGCAAATAGCCTCTCAAACACATTTACTATTTGACCCGTTAGTAGATGACCATACACATCTGCTCCAATTAATAGACTTACGTCACTTATACCACAATCTTAGGTCAGAAATGTGCAAATTTAAGTCACGTAGTCTTTTCAATGTTTTTGGGCAACTTACTTTTGGTAAGGGTCCAGTGAATGTCTTCATTCCTAAAGCTGACATAGAAAACTTAAAATTATTACAACTACTACAAATATCAAAATTACATATACAATGCGTACCTTTCTTTATCTGTGTACCGCCGAATAAGCAATGGACAACTTCTTCTTCGCCGACACTCGACATGCCTAACTTCTGAACCAAATCTAGTTTAATATATACGACCTTTGTGCGCCGCTGTCAAATAACGCTCTCGCAAATAAATTCCTACCATTATAGCTTATATTTAGTAGTATTGTTTGCAATAGAGTAGTGTTACTTTTTTGGCATTTGGACACCTGTGGAACGTTATTACTGTTACAACTCATAGGTTCTTCTATATTTATGCTAGTATTTTCTTGCTTATTCTTCTTATGAATTTCTGGACATATTGGTACTGTATGCCGTTTCAAGCAAACAAGACATTTTGGAAAACTCTTGCATTTCTTGGCATAATGCCCAACTCTTAAACAAACTGTACATGCATTCTTTTTCTTCAAATGATCCTTCTTTTCTTCTAACGACATTTTTGATATTCTGAAGCATTCCAATGAGTTGTGTGTACTCTTGTCACACCAAACACAAGTTTTATCTCTCTGTGCTTTGTCAAATTTTTTGTTGTCGCTAGCTACTAGACAAGAAGCTGTTGGTATTTTTTGTGAATCACTCGGACCATTAGAAAATGTTCGCGATAAAGCAATCCGTTCTAAACATAAATCTCATATCCGCGATAAAGCTTTCAACCAGTTCTCTGGCTTTTGTTCCCGGCTCAGTAGCCTGTACTAAATATTGAAATTTGTCGCTATCGTCCATATCTACATCGTTGTGAATTTTGGAGAATTGACCCCAAAAAGTCAACCAATTACCGACTTCGCCATCAAATTTACGTAGCTCTATTTTAGGCAATACAAATCTTTTTTGTACTATATTTTGAGTACATGTGCCACTAATATGTGAACTAGCTCTTATTGAAGCGACATCACTGGTAATGCTACCGTTATTATCTTCATAATTACGACAATATTTAGTACTTACGATTGCCCAGCGTGATTTATAGGACTCTGCAGTTTGTAGATCAGCGAACATATCTTCTTCACTCGCTTCTGTGTCTGCTAGCCACAAGTCCTTTACCTGATCATCAACCCTGAACAATTCTTCTGCTTTTTGTTTAGTGATCATATACATGGCATGAACATCTTTCGTGGAATTTTCCCCGAATGCGTCTTCTAAGTCTTTTTCTGCAAATGAATAAAATCTACGTAAGATCGAACGCAATTTCTTGAGATTTTCCATCGTAAAACAGTAAGAGACACATCGTAAAATTCCTAACAGTAAGAGACAGTGTGTGTGTGCAAAAAATTATAATTTTTGAATTGTTTTTTAAGACCATGCGAAGCCGGGACGGGCCGCAAGTGTATAATATAAAAGGTGATTTTTAAGTCACAGTATGGGCATATATATACAATTAACATGAGTGTTATTATCCGTACGGAAGCGTAGCTAAGACAGTACCTGAACCTATGACCCGCAGAAGCTGACACTTATTAGCATCAGTAATTATTATTATTCTGCATTTGTGTTCGGTTTTTATGGTAACCTTTTTATAAAGGTCGTGGACAGCAATTAGCATAAACTCTGTCTACTTGATCACTACTTCGCAACAATGGGAAAACAAATGAAACACGAAAAATACAATAATCGGCCCAATTCTGTCTTGCCAACTAATATATAAAACTAACTAAAGTTAGATATATAGTTGTCAAATTCAATTCGCTAAGCATTGATCGTAATACGTTATGACCAATTTATTGCTAAAAATAGTGATTTTCCTATTTGTAGCAGTTAACTTTATAATTAATAACGTTAATAACTGTTGCACGTCTCCATGTCATTAGTACAAGTCCAAACGGCGCGGCGTCCAACGGCAGATAAATTTTGTATTGGAAAGAACCAGCCAGAAAATCAGTAAGGGTTATACACTCACAGGCACAATTAACCGCCCACCTCGTTTTTCGTTGAATTTGCGGAAATTCAGGATTTTAGCCCAAATTTCATGGGATGATAAGTTGAAAACAATCATCAAGGTAAACTTAAAGACAAGAAGACTTAAATCACGTTGTTTATTCACGAGTACACAAAAGAAAACGATTTTGAACGAAATTTGGTCAAAAATTGGTAATTTTAAATTTTGAAAAAAAAAACATGGTTTAAATTTTTTAAATAAAATTTTAATAATGGGTGTGCCGCCACGGGCTCTATTGACTTCTTGGAGCCGGTTTGGTAATCCATCCATAATGTCCTGGATGTCCGATTGGGGAATATTGTGCCACTCCTCTATCGCAGCCGTCTTGAGCTCCCTCAAGGTCGTAGGTGCTGGTACTCTTTCTCGTATGCGTCTTTTTAGCTTGTTCCAAATGTGTTCAATTGGATTGAGGTCGGGACTGCATGGAGGCCAAGGTAGAACTTGAATCCCGACCTCATTAAGATAATCAGTGACTGATCTTGCCGTATGGCAACGTGCATTGTCATGCATCTGAAGTTGTGTCCAATAAATGGCG
Source organism: Scirpophaga incertulas (assembly GCA_036419045.1). Lineage (NCBI taxonomy): Eukaryota > Metazoa > Arthropoda > Insecta > Lepidoptera > Crambidae > Scirpophaga > Scirpophaga incertulas. Next base: position 8,561,857 of record CM071636.1, read on the forward strand.
CGAAAGGTACGACATGTTCTTGAAGAACTTCCTCCACGTACCTTTGAGCGTTCACACTGTTTCTGTCAAACACAACAAGATCGGTACGAGCCTCGTAAAAGATACCTCCCCAAACCATTATGGACCCTCCTTGGTAACCCACTGTTTCGGTTATAGCGCATGGAGTAAAAATTTCATTCTGGCGCCTGTAGACACGCTGACGTCCATCTGGACCTCTTAAGGCTATTCTACTCTCATCTGAAAACAGTACGTCCTTCCATTCCTCCATAGTCCAGTCAGCATGTTCTCTCGCAAAACCAAGTCTAGCTCTACGGAGCTGAGGGAGCAGTTCTGGCACTCAAGCTGGGCGAAAAGCTCTCAGATTTCTTTCTGCCAGTCTTCGTGTTATTGAACTTTCACTAATAGTCACATTTCTCACCTCAAAAAGTCACGTACGAGCTTCAGTAGCGGTGCAAAACCGATATCTTAGGACATTACTGACAACGAACCTGTCATCTCGAGCTGAAGTGCAGCGATGTCGACCTTGACCTGGTCTCCGGGTGTACGAACCAGTCTCCCAAAATCGTCTGATAGCATCCCGTACCGTGGTTCGAGGTACACCGAGTGTACGAGCGATGCGACGTTGACTGTACCCAGCATCAGCCAAAGCCACTGCCCTGGCTGCACCAGTCGCATCCAGCGGCATTTTTTAGATTTAAAAACGATGAATAATCACTTTAAAGTCAAATTGAATAATATTGATCCACTACGGCAGAAAGAAACAAGGATTGATTATTCTGTGACGCAACGCTAATGTCTAACAACGACTAAATTCGAAAAATGATTCGGTGATACAATCTTATGCAACAAAATGAAGGTATACGTGTTTATTTTATTGAAGTACCCACTTGACAAAAAATAAAAGAGTGCATAAGCCATAGTTAACGTAACAAACAGGTTGACGAGAAATAACGGTGGGCGGTTAAATATGCCTGTGAGTGTATATTTATGTATATAAGTTGCATATTTTTTTGTTGCTGTATTTTTAAAAAGCCTACCATTAGATGCTGATCTTATATAAATAGTTAAAATTCAACTTTCTTTACAAGTTAATTATTTACTATACTCATTTGGCAACGAAACTATTGAGTCATTTAAATTGAACCCCAGTATTGTTATTAATTAAGTAATTGTTAAACATAAACATTTTTTCATATGAGTATTTTTAATAATTAATTTACTTCCATGAAAAGGCAAATTAATAATACTGTGCAACATTGCTGTAAAAAAATATGCATTTCCCCGTAAAATAGTCACTAGTTTTTTAAAACTTATATGTTGGAACGGCAAAGATATTTTTATTTGTTTTACAATATTTAGTCATACATTATTTGACATTTTTAGTATTTTATTATTCACAAAATCGGGTATAATATTTCTAAATTTTTATAGCAGTACATCAAAACGAAACATGATATGACTTTCTGTATCAAACCCGTGCTTTGAAAGTAAATTTAAGGAGAATTTGCAAGCGATTACCGAATTTTGTAATCAAACCGCAACTGTCAGCAGAAGACAATGAGCTGTATGACCTTGTCCACTGAAACACAACTTCACACTTTGTCAGTGTTCACAGGGTATTATTAGTACGCAAATTATATGTATGCACTAAGTATTTATAATATTTGTATTTATAAATACTGATTATTACAGTTTTATTTTTTTAAATTACAATATAAGAAAAATATTTATGTGTACGTGAAAATGACATCAACGCATTCGAGAATAAAGATATAAGATTTTTAGTAATGTGGGCCTGAAAACGACATCAACGCGTTGTAGAAATAGCAAGGACAAACGGTTTCGTAATGTCTGAACTGGAATCGGGATTTAAGATGTAAGGAAAATTTGGGTTGAAAAGGATGTTAATTAATGCGCAAACAATTCTAAGATTTCTACGGAGTCGAATAGGGAGCCATTTTAACTGCTGACAATAGTCATATATCACATATACGTCAAATGAATTTACGTTATTTTCGATCAATAAATAATAATTATTCCAAAAACTGGATATTGCTCAAGAAAAAGAAAATACACCAAAAGTCAAGTAACTTTATTTGAATACCTACTTTAAAATATGTATTTCAATAATAAGCGATGAGGTCTTCGTCAACATCGCTAATTCAGTGCGTATTGGTCGACATCATATACATTTTTTACTTATTTCACACGTGTATTTATGTTGCCTAAGGATGTTTTTCTTCGCCATAGGGTTGTTAAATACATGTACATATGAAATTTAAAAAACGAAAAACAGTGATACATAGCTGAATTGATCCCGAGCTTTCCGTATCGCTTCGATTAGTGTCAAAATCACACCACTATCGATGTTCTCTATGGTCAAACTTATCGCTATAATCAGTTGTTAAATTCGGACTATGAGAAAAATGTGAAAACTATTTTGGATCAAACTCCGCATCTCAAAGAGGTAGTCGCGCCAGTTGTAACATACGAGTACATAGTGTTATACCCTATGAATTATTGCTATAGGTATAATGAGTTAATATAAAGAGTATTTTTCTCATAGCCAAAAAACTATTAATGCCATCTATATAGTTAACGGGCTAAAGATGGCAATGCAAAGGTCTGCACAAGTTTCTAATATTAGTTTTCGTTAGTTTTTAATTTGTTAATTACTGAAAATTAAGTAACGGACGATGTAGTTCTGATTCGAAATTTCGGAGAGATTAATGATTATGAATCATTGGCAATAAGAACAGTATTTCGGAAATAACAACAATGTTTGCCGAGATAAGATCACAATAAGATTAAGAATATATATATATATATATATATGTGTGTGTGTGTGTATATATATATATTATATAAGTAGCCGCAGTAATACCAGGGTAAGACAAGCGTGTTGTCGACCCTCCAAAAATAGTCCCGATTTTAGGAATTATGTGTGATTTTTGCCAATAAATCAACAAACTACATACTGTCATAGGGGTAGATGTCACTTTGACCCATCCAGGATGTATTTATGTTGTAACCCTACCATACGCGTACTAAATTCATTATGCGTTGACATAATAATTATTCGTCTTTTATTTTCACAGAAAATTGTAACGTGGTAAGATTTTTCGAAGGAATCGCTTAAAGTTCTTTCCAATTAAATGACAACACGTATAAGTAATAATTTCAGTTTTTATTTTAAAATTGTAACTTACATCAACATCTTACATTTATGTACGTAAATTATTTCTTTATTATCAATTCAAAGAACCGTGTTTCCCAAAATTTTCGACACCCCTATACGTAATTCAAACTAGTCATACTGGCTCAATGTGACGTACATCTAACCAGACAATTAAAAAAAAAAAACAATTGTTACGCAAAATATACATGCTTGCAATAATTAATATTACACGAAATCAGTCTCTGTAATCAGTTTGAGCTTTGGATTGAGTGTGACAACGCGCTAAGCAAGGTATGTGAGCATTTTCAATAATTGTAGGATTCTCTGGATTTCATTAATGTCATTTGCATTAGACGCGTGGTGATGTTATTATGGTGATGTATGTGATTTAAATTAAAAAAATTATATATATATATATTATATATATATATATATATATATATATATATATATATATATGTATACGCGTATATATATATATATATATATATATATATAACAACTATATATATCCAACAACATTTTCATGTGTACATATATATATCTTACACTCGCACAAATTATCCTATAGCCCAAAGTCAACACTGTAAGACTTATAGGATCTAGAGCAGTGATTCTCGACCTTTTTTTGTTGCGGCACATATTGAACGATTGCAAAATTTGGCGGCAATATAAAAATATAAAAATTATTTACTTACTACAACACACTACATAAATAGTTCATGACAAAAATTTTAAATATACGAAATAAACTAATATATACTACAATAATAACTACGAGTAAACGTTTATTAAGGGATTAATTACAAGCTAATAATAAAAATATTTTTAATGCGAAATTTGAGCTTTATGTTTTTTGATAATTTCATTTATATTTGGTCGTAAAAATGACAATGCTACTCTCATATTGTCTTCTACATTTAACAATCTTAATCTATTTTTAGTTTTAATGTTGGCTAATGCTGAAAATCCGAATTTCCACAAATAAGATGTGGAAAATTGTAATAACATGCTTAAAGCTTTTTTGACTATCATTGGATAATCGCATCTGATGTTAATCCAAAATTAATTAGTTGATTCTTCTGAATGTTTTAAAATTAAATCTCGATTATTGGAAAACAAAATGAGTTCTTCCTCTTCATTCAAAGTTAGTCAAATACAGAAGTATCCGTTATGAGAAATGGATTACGAACCCAATGAAATTTATTAATATCCAATTTCGGGAAATAATAATTCTCTCCTCTACTGTTATCATAAAAATATTTTTCATTTTAAATTATATAATTTAATAATATTAACATTATTATATATTTGTAATATTTGGCGGCACACAAAAGTACCGCTTCACAGTGGTTGAGAATCACTGATCTAGAGTATGGCGTAGAGTTTAAAGTATATATATATATATTACATACATACATATTTTTATAGATTTATATATTGACAATCATAACTAAAGCACCAATGCTCGTATTCATAACACAAACATCTGCATCCACCGGGACTTGGAACCTCAGCCTTGAAACCAGTATATTACGAGTAATATGGCTACGGATGCTGTCAAATAGTTCATATCGCTATTTTAGTTATTCGTCATCATCGTCATTTAGTTGTTCGAATTCTATTTATATTTATCTCTAGTAAACGCTAGTATACAATAAAAACTATTTTCTTAAAAATTACTTAAAAATTCATCTTTAAATTAAAAATCTAAACAGGCGAATTCATGGTTTAGATTTTTAATTTAAAGATGAATTTTTAAGTAATTATTTACTAACATTCAAATTTTGACTTTACACTACTGTTTTCTAAATTTCCACTAAAGTTACGAAGCTGATTATTTTGGACATAAAAGAAGCACTAAAGGATTCAGTAGCAAAAAGAAAAACATTAAAATATGTTCTACTTTTTTTATTTAAAATTTTAAGTTATTTGGATGAAAATTTTCAAAAAGTCAGAAAAAAAGTTATTACTCGTAAACTACGAATATTCGCGGAACATACATGGGGGTGATTCGGGTACTCCAAGAGGTGCTATAACTCTGGACTTACGCTTGACACTATTTCTTGGGACACCCTGTATATATCATGTCATGGGGATCACCATTATCATCACTAAGGTCCTTTGTCCCCTAGCTGGGGACTGGGCTGGGAATAGGCTTGAGCTTGGTCTTGAGCTTCGCGTTTGATTTCGCTCCAGGTTTTTCCAATGGCTTTCGCTTCGCCAATGACAGTCTGTATTGGGCGACCACGTTTGCGCTTTCCTTGGGGATTCCAGTCTAGGAGAATGTGTATGTCATAGGGATGTAGCTTTGATTTTCAAAAGTTTTTCAGATTTGTGTTTTTTTTTATTTTAATACGCAGGCTTTGCTGTGCTTTTATTTGAAAAAGTGGTTATTGAAGAAATATTAATACACAAGTTCATTGCTACATGACACGCAAACGGCAGTTACGTGACAATGTAGTTGTCTGTTGTTCTCGGCATCGGTAATTAATGACTCTTTGTTTATTAGTGGAATTTTAATTTCGAATATAACCTTCTATAACTTAATGAATGGTAGAGTTTTGTACCGATTATAAATATTGATAATATGGGTTTTCCGAGTGACAAAAATCAATATAATTTTGAATCATTTTAATACAAAAGTGTCCTTTGTGTTTATGTCAACAATTTTTTTTTTAAATTAAGTTTTAATTAAGTTAATCGAACAACTAATCAAAAAACAGATTTTTTAAATAAATTTTTATTCGTCTGCCAAAAAGATTGGCAGGCAAGTTTTAAGTATTCGTCCGGCTATTAAACGCAATTCTCTTAACAACGAACCTGGTTTTAATAACTGAATATTAAAATTGCCTCAATAAAGGTTGGTAACTACTTACTTCTAATAAACACTTCTTGTATTTTTCTTAAATCATGTAAAATACTGGATGCAATGATTGAATCATCGTTAGAAGTAATGATATTATTCATTTTTGACTTGAACTCTGTGGAAAAAAGTGTCAAATTGTATTGGATCATCAATATATATTGAGGTTATAGCGTTATCGCAATAAATCCGACTTTAGAATTGATGTTTGGTTACTCTATATATGTACCTATATAGAGTAAATTTCTATAAGATTTTTTTCATTAGCTTTTTAATATTTTTCGGCGAAAATTCTTTTAAAACTCCGAATTAAGTATGGCCAATATTTACTGTTTCCATCGATGATCCTATAACGTGTACAATGAAATCAAATAAAATTAAAACACATATATTGACATTTGTTCATCAGAAGATAGGCACAAAATTGCACACCACTGTTCACGAAAGAAAACCCAATCGGTAGTTACGTGACCTCACACACATGTATAGTAAACAATGCCTCTACAGACAAAGTACAAGTTGCTTATTTCTTAATCATCTGCTTGTTACGGGTTACGGGTAATTACGTAAATTATTTGAAATTATGATAATTACTTACGTACATAATTTTTTCTCATCATTGTCTAGTCTTATCTGAGCAGTTTATTACTCTATTTATCGTCAATTGTATAAAAGCGTATAAAAGCCATAAAAGATTAGATTAGCCTTAATGCATTATAACAATATATTATTGTTTATCTTTTTTGCATAGAGAGGAGGTGGGGAAGGATGAAGAGGACTAACAAATTACTGCAGATACAGTATGGAAATATGTATAGACTACTAAGGTTGAACTATGAAAACACCTTTTACTCCACCACCTACAAAAATACTTTGAATGGAGTGTCAATAATGTTTTATACTGTGGTCTGGAACACTCACGAATTTTCATCCTTGATGGCTGCTCTTACGATCTCTCTCTATTAGTGACGATTCGCGCCCACTTCTTAATTGAGCTTGATGTCACACATTGGGAATGGGCTATATCGTTCGCATATATTCCTTTTCTGTTTACTACTTGTTAATTTAATTAGGTCATGATATTCAACTGCATAGACAGGGTATCACTGATTATTTAAATAATGTAAATTTATAAATTACTTTATTCAAATAATCCAAAAACGTTAAATTTGTAACAACATAACAATTTTTTTGGCGGCAATTTTTATGTGCTTGTTAGCAGAACTGTCAGTGCGTGAGTCTGAGTGGTACTTGTCGGATTTTTTTCTTTGTGGGTTTTTTGATTACAATGGGTACTTTTAATAATTTATTATTACATTGTAGAATTTCAAAATTAAAATCACATGACTCTTTTGGGTTCTATTAAATAACATAAATTACAATATCAATTATTATATATATTTTTGTGACAATTACTGGAACTCTGGTTATAATTTTGATTTATATGTATATTGTAGATAGTTGGTATTGTTTTATAATGAACAGAAACATTATATCTTTCAATGTTTTGGAGAATTAACTCTTCCGGTACATTTTGATTTTTCAACTTTAGTCAAGAATATGGCTGTTAATCCTTTCATTAACGGCGCTGTTTCTAAGCAACATATTTTACGTAATTTTGAGCAAGTTCCAAGAAAAGTATTTAAAAGTTATTCATCAGAATATTCAAAGCTTTTCTGGGAATAAATTAGAATTATATTTAGTTTTAGAATCTACGAGCATAGATGTATGTTGCATTACTGAGTATTAGTGAAGAGATCATGAATTGTTAGTTTATATAATTATAGGATTATTAGATCGATCTAAGAAATCTGCCATTAGAGGTGGATTAATCTTGTTGCACACTGGAATTCAAAGTTAGGTACGTAAATACATGGTTTCTCTATATATTGAACGAGTACTATTGAGTTGTCTTGTTGCTCAGATTTAGAGTCTGCCATGGATGCTTTGAGAATAGTGTCAAAAAAAATTAAAAAATATATTGTTTGTGGTGATTATAAGGTAAATTTTGTGTATACATCGCAAGTATCTAATCAGTTCATTAATTTATTTAAATCATTTGTATTTGTAATGTACATGAGTAATGTATTTGTAATGAGTAATATAATCCTTACTAATATTGTAAATCGGAAAATGAGTTTGTTTGTTTGTTTGTTCCGCGTTCACGCCGTAACTACTGAACCGATTGCTTTAAAATTTACAGCAGACGTAAGGTAAAAGTCCGGATTAAATAATAGGGTACTTTTTATCCCGGAAAAATCGACAGATTCCACGGGATGCGCAATAAAGGCTTCGCTCAAAAACTACTGCATAAATTTTCATGCGGTCTTCATCAATAGATAGAGTGATTCTTGAGCAAGGTTTTGCGGTATTTTTTATCTCGGAAAACGGATAGTCCCACGGGAAGCGCGATAAAACCTTCGTGCCATAAACCGACTTCCGCGCTTATGTATAGTCATGGGCAAAAGCTATGACCCTTAACCCACTATAGACCCAATCCCGAAATCCACGCGGGCTAAGTCAGGGGCAGAAAGCTAGTATATCTATCTATACATATAATAAGACAGTAAAAATATTTTGTCTGTACATTTAGTATTTTTGACTGAAATGGATAGAGGGGCACTTAAATAGATTATTAGAAGGCAAAAAAATTTTTTTGGAATTTTTTGTCTGTCTGTCTGTCTGTCTGTCTGTCTGTCTGTATGTTTGTTCACGTTTATCTCCGAAAGTACTGAACCGATTTGCTTGAAACTTTCACTATTTGCTTTGTTTTAACTCAGAATAATATCTAAACTTTGTTTCATCAAAATCGGTTCATTAAAAAAAAAGTTATCGTCATTTTAATACATATAATAAGACAGTAAAAATATTTTGTCTGTACATTTAGTATTTTTGACTGAAATGGATAGAGGGGCACTTAAATAGTCGAAATTTACGCAGACGAAGTCGCGGGCAACAGCTAGTAATAAGATAAAATAATAAGTAATGAGAGAAAGGAGACTTTCGTGGTATGGTCACGTATTAAGAAGCGGTAATGATCATGTTACTAGGAAAATTATGGACATAAAAGTATATGGGAGTGTGAATGTTGATATGTTAAAGAAGGGAGTGAATATCGGAATGATGAGTGATAGAGTGGAAGAGAAATACATGTTGCGCCGCCCCAAATAAAATTGGGAAATGAAACGGCCGACTCGAATAACAGCTACATCTGCTACTTGCAATAATGTATTTGTGTAGTAATTATAAAGTAACTAGCTTTCTGCCCGCGGCTTCGCCCGCGTGGATTTCGGGATTGGGTGTATAGAGGGTTAAGGGTCATAGCTTTTGCCCACGGCTACATATACGCGGAAGTCGGTTTATGGTGCGAAGATTTTATCGCGCTTCCCGTGGGACTATCCGTTTTTCCGAGATAAAAAATGCCGCAAAACTCCTCAAGAATCACTCTATCTATTGATGAAAACCGCATAAAAATCTGTGCAGTAGTTTTTGAGCGAAGCCTTTATTGCGCATCCCGTGGGATCTGTCGATTTTTCCGGGATAAAAAGTAGCCTATGTTACTCGGGGAGAATGTAGCTTTCCAAAGGTGAAAGAATTTTTGAAATCGGTCCAGTAGTTTAAGCGTGAAGAGGTAACAAACAAACAAACAAACAAACACACTTTCGCATTTATAATATTAGTTGGGATAATTGCATTGATTCCGACCACAGTGGATAGCTAGCCTCCTTTAAGCGCCATCATGTTTAGACCTATAACTAAGGCCAGTAAAGATCTAATTAAATCGCAAATTTTTTGTATATTTCACTCGACTCTCTAAACGAGAGTACAAACAAAGGTATCAAACTTAGCTCTACTGCATATGCCTTATATAAACTAAGACAACTGACTAATGTTGTTCCATATACCTTCACCAATTTGTTGATGTACCTTGAGGAAGGCTTACTATTCACAGCTGCAATAAAAGATATGTCCTTTTCACTATCGGAATTATAGGAAGAGACTGTATATAATTATATACAATCCAAGAGTTTGTTTCCATTATATGTTTTTTTATTCTTGTTTCTAACTATACAGAAAAGTCGAGAAATCTAGAATGCTTTGTAAAATAATGTTACAAGTTAGTGTATTATTTATATATCTTTAAGTATTCATAAGAATATATGTCATAAAATTTAAAGTGAAATTGTTCTAGGTTTTAGGTCGATATCTCAGACTCAAATATGACCGCCACCGCAGGGTAGCTCGTGTTTAGTTACCACTCTAAATATATTTTTTCTAACCTTTAGGAACATGATGGTCTACGAAGCCGACGAGCGGCCCGTCATTCCGCAGTTCTACGAGGGGAAAGACATCTTTATCACAGGTGTCACTGGATTCTTAGGGAAGGTGAAGTATTTATATACTTTTTAATTTTCTTTTTGTGAGTTTAATTACAGCTTGGATATCATTTTATGGTTATATCTATCTCTGATATGGTGAAAGTATGTCCAGAGAATGAGCATTAATTGACCATCGTAGTAAACTAAAAATCTGGTCTATTTCTACGGGGGAATGTAAAAAATCCTCATGCATACCGCACGCAGCCGCCCAATAGTAGTCTTAAGATGTCAATAGAAATACCTAAATTTCCTTAAATATAATATTAATTTATTATACTAATTTACTATACTCTTTTAACCCTATTCCGAATTTTGTTAAATAGACATTCTCGAACTAAGGCACAGGCTTATAATTGAATCCCACTAAGTTAAGTCCAAAGAAGTCGTATTGTCATATTTGAAAAGAGATCTAATTTTAAACAATTTGGAACGCTACTACGAGTAATTTCTGGTAAACAGGCGGTTCGGTATAGGATTCACGCCGTAGATATAGTTGCCCATTAACTCATAAAACAGTTAGGTAATAGCTAATCAAGACATTTCGATTAATAATATACCCTTAACATACTTTTGAAAAATGCTAAAAAAAGACGTTTCGACAAGTGACTTTAGACCGGTTTATAACATAACTACAACTTCCGTATGATGGCCGAGTTCCAGAACGTAAAACAACAGATTTTTTAAGTAGATCTCTAACGTATACATGCAATGTTGACAATCTGATAACGGATTAATGTTACATTGTGTTAAATATTCAAGCGATTATGTCAATCACCTATTTGATTAACGGTACTCATCCCTACCCGTAGAATCTTGACTGTACCTACTAAACCAGCCTGTGTCCATTTTCTCCATATTCGGACTGAATCAATTACTAGAATTAATTAACTGGATTAACTGGGATGAAGCCCAATTAACTGGATCTTAGCCATACTATGTCTAAAATCCGGTCCTTAAAATGATAGAAACAAATGAACACGTATTCCAGGTAGTGGTGGAGCGGTTGCTGTCGACGTGTCCGGGCGTAGGGAGGATCTATGTATTAATGCGAGGGAAACGAGGCGTCGATCCTGACGCGAGACTGCTCCACATTAAGAAGTCACCTGTGAGCACCAAATCTTGTGTCAAACTAGAGTCTATCTAACGAAAGTTGGCCCCAAAATATTGGCGGCAAATTTAAAAAATACATTCATGGCAACACTAAAATTATACAAGAAAATTGGAATAACCTACTTTGAGACTTGGTAATTCATTATTAAAAATATATATGTAATTAATTCTTGGTATTAGTAGGTAAAAATGCAAAGTCTTTTTTCGGCATAATTGCAAAACACCAGTGTATAGTAAAAACTTACCAGTCATTGAAGCTATTTGTTTGATTCTGGGTTATTATCCTATCTTTCTGCTCTAATTCAGTGAGATATTCAATAGTTCTTACTATTTCATCAACTCCTTCGACATCTTGCAGATTCTCTGTAAAAGAAAGTATAAAATAAAGGGTTATGTTATGTTATGTTATGACTTCTTGAGGAACGCTTCTCCATTTCTCAATGACGGCATCCTGAAAGTTGCTCCATCGGGTTAAGGTCTGGACTTCTTGATGACCACTGCATAACGGGAATCCCAACTTTTTTAAGGTAATCCCTTACAATGTCGGCAGTATGGCAACGGGCGTTATCATGAATCAAAATGAATTCTTTTCGAACAAAACCCGTATATGGGACTACATGTGACTCCAGAACCTCCAATATGTATCGATGAGCAGTCTGCGATCCTTGCCCACGATACCTTAACTCTGGGAAACGCACACACAAGGCCGCCCCAGAACTTTCATGATCCACCTTCATATTCCACGATTTCTTCCATGCAAGCTTGTGCATATCGTTCGTCTCCTTTTCTGTATACTCTCTTTCGTCTATCGTTGCCAACTGATACCAATATTATTTAGGAAGTATGAGTTAACTTTTGGAAATTAAAGGTTGAAAATTATTTTAACAAAGATGCGATTTTTATGACCCAAGTGTCATTTGATGTGATTACCCGTGTATAGTAAGACAATGCTTTAAATCGGTACAGCTAAGAATATTAATTAAATTAGAATCAAGATTGTTATCAGTTTTATGTTGTATCTGAATTAGATATGTTATTTATCACACGTCATTAACTTTAGGCGTTCGACATACTTCGCAAAAAAGCACCGGAGCAGCTGGACAAGTTAAGCATCGTCGTCGGAGACATCGCCGAACCCATGTTCGGCCTTAACAACGAGACTATAGAGCAACTCAAGGATGTGAGAATATATTATTTTCATTATCTAATCTTTTGTTGAGGTATTCAAGAATCATTGACGATCTCCGTAGTCAAGTAGTTGATATACCGGTTTCAAGGAGTCGCTATCTCTGAGGTCCCGGGTTCACTATTTTATATTTTTGGCTCACAAATTATGGAAGCGGCTTTTTAAAATACATTTTGGTTATATAAAAATCCCGGGAAAATACGGGACTGCAAATTTAACGTAGTGATATTGTTTGAAAATTACTAAATTAGCACGTGGTATTTATTTTCAAAAGACCGAGACTCCGGGTTCATTTATACAACTATGCATACATATTTACATGAAGTTTAGTTTCAGTTCCCCGTGCGATTTATGAATGTAAAGTAGTGAGCTAGTTTGACTAAAACAATAATCAATTAAATAATTGAATAAAAAAACAGAAATGGTGAAAAATTTTATTTAACAAAACAATAAAAAGCCGTTTCCATACTTTGTCTTAAACTAACTTTAGGTAAATATGCATCCGATTATCCGATCTCTAATGATAAGACCCGCCCAATCTCGCGGTTTAACGTGTCGCACTATTGCGACAGTTAGCAAAGTTTTCTATTTATAAAGTAGATGATACTGTTTAAATGGCCAAGTCGTTTTCGGGATCCAGGTGTCCAATTCAGACTTCAGAGCCCCCTAGCGGGAAAATGAGTCGTTAACTTTTGACGTGACAACGTCTTAAATTAGGTTGCGGCTGGGAGTCACTTATGAAAAAGTGTAACGCTCGGTAACGTTACGATGAGTCACCGAACGAGAGAGAGGCCCGCCGAATGCCTTGCGTCTCTCTCCCACTCAACTATGATCGGTCTGCCGCGCGCGCAGCACTAGAGAATTAGGCGCATTGAATCGGCGCATGCTTGTGTCTCTGTCTTTGTCTTTCTCGAACGTTCTTGGCGTTGGAAAAACAAGAAAGCGTCATAATACAAGTTCACACGTGTGGTTAAAGTATCGTCAGCTGTGTCTGTAGTGAAAATGTGGAGTGCTTAGATTCGTCATTTACAACAACTACAACAATAAAGGTAAATAATTGTACACTGATATTTCATTATCGTAAACTATGATTGATTGATTAATTGTTAGATTGACACAAAAGTTGAGAAACTGAGTTTATAGGTTATGTCATACTATTGATAAATGTTGATAGTGTTAAGTAAATTATTAGTTTAAAATTAATTAATTAATTAATTATTATTTTACAAATTTTCATTAATTTCAAATTTATTTAGCAAAAATTTGAAGTTAAGTTTAAGTTTACATGTACAATGTTTTAGTAAACAAAATATATTTCTATAGTTAAAATTTGTGCAATTCTTATTTTCATTCAATTCCTTGTTCCTATTGTGCAATTTAATTATATTCATATCAATAAATATTCTACCGAGAAAAAGACGTTGTCACGTAAAATCTTCGCCCGTAAAACCGACTTTACAGGCAACCATTTTTTTTTTGCGACCATTACAATTTTGGCTCAGCTCGACCAGGAGAACAACATATACAAAATTTAGACCTGGGTCCCGAAAACCACTTGGCAATTTAAACAGTATCATCTACTTTCATATATCATATTGGTGTCTATGACGGTACCTGTATACAGCTGCGAAAGTCAGAAGTCAACTAACCAGTACTGGGTCCATGGTGTCAAATAGGATACGGTCAAGTCCGTCAGCGGGAGAGCATGAGCTACTGAGGATGGTAAAGTAGAAAGAGAGAGTAAGTACTACGATGGTGGTTTGTATACACTGTTTTGGTAGATAAGTGTTAAATGCAATATGTAGGTAGATAGCGAGCAGTGGCTTGGCAGGTGCGCGTGGTACTGCACTGCGCGGCGACAGTGAAGCTAGACGGGCCGCTGGCGAACGCACTCACCGTCAACACCGCGCCTGTGGAGCGACTGCTGGCGCTCACCGATCGAATGCCACACCTCGAGGTGAGCTGTCATACAGTGTATACGTAATTTTCATTATGAAAAAGAAATGTTTAATGACTGAGCCTGTCGAAGTAACGTAATTTAGCTGGACTTTTTCGCTCTTAGCCTCATAATAAGGCCATTGTGCGTCCTATTGCAAATCTATGCCCTATTTACTTCATCCATGCGGGTTCCTTCCTCAATAGCCTCTTTGAGCTACTGAATTCTTCTGGTAGAAATACTGGTGTCGAAGTAATATATTGAGAATATAACATTTTCGTTATTATTTATTTTAGCTGAGACGAATTAAAGGTGAGAGACACATAAAATGCGAAGGCTTTTCGTACTGTCTTTCGACTCTTGAATCACGTCTTCATTGTTCTTCAGTGTAACTAACCCAACTTAATTAAAAATAATCAGGCTATATACGCATATTATAAGCAGCAACAGAATATATCACTGTATTAAATAACGTCAAAATAGATACTTCCATTTTAAAATGGACCATAACGAAACAATAGCGTCCAATTGTATTCTAGCGCGCTACACAACATAAGCGTAACAAACAAGTAGGTGTTTCTCACCTATATTACTTATTATACATACATGTACGATGCAAAATATTCTCAAATTTGTTTCTTATATTTTGACAAGTTGCTCAAGCAGAAAATTTGCGACTCAAGCGGTCGCAATGGCTATATGTCCAAACCTGGGCATATGCGTCCCACAAGGAGTAGTCATTTTTCCACCAAGCTGGCCTATTGCTAGAGACTTTTTGTCAGCAGAGTGGACTTTATGTTGGAGAGGAGGGGACAATAGGATACAGAAAGTGAGACTTGGGACATCAAACATGATAGATCATTAGTACAATTAGTCTTCACCATAGGTGGCGGTGCACGTGTCAACGCTGTTCTGCCAGGCGGAACGCCCTCGCGTGGAAGAGCGTGTATACCCAGCATCGCGCCCGCTAGCTGACGTGCTGCACGACTCCAAAGAGCTGAGTCCCGAGGACACTATGAAGTATGTATTTGAGAACAACGAAACTGACACGAATGTGCGACTCTACGAACGCAGAGATGATCTGCCTTGCAATACTAAACATTCCACGAACGATGCACGCCGACAAATGACTATAGCGCAGTTCATGACTCTACAAATATTTTTCCGTCGTCCTCTTCCGCAACTTCTACTCTCATCATCACAGCTCATATACGTCCCCACCGAGGGGCTCGAGCCTACCCTAACTACGTTTGGGCGATTAGGCCTTAGTCAACCACGCTGGCCCAGTGCGGTTTGGTTGACTACGTACACCTTTGAATCGTTTCGCAGATGTACGCAGGTTTCCTCACAATGTTTTCCTACTCTATTCTAGAGTAACGCTCACAATCATAACTAATTCAATTTATTACTCAAACAATTCATAATTCTTACTTAGCAACTCCATGCTGTTTGGCTATACACTGAGAGGTATGTCTTGAAGGTCATTTACCGACTAATATATCTCGGAGCGCTATACTGGAGGTCAGGGAGATATACCAGAGATATTGGTATGCTGATCCACGTGAATTTGAACACCAGTAAAGCGATTAGGTGGTAATGTACTGTCGCTGGGATTGCGTCCATCAGTTTGGGTTTATAGCTTGAGTAAGTTTTTAAATCTACTTGTTAAAAAAAATGTCATTCGGTTTGTCGTAAAAAATTATTAGAGTTGGTTTCATGGCCAATCATCAATATCGACCGTCCACCGCCGTCATCCGTCCTCGTCCATCGTAGATAATCATTCAGATGTCTAGTTAATAGGTCGTTGAGACGCCACGGGAAGGAGGAGGTCACTTACCGATTGACTCAGATACTCACCGGGCACGGCTGCTTCGGTGAGTATCTGTGTCGAATAGGACGGGAGGGATCGACACATTGCCACCACTGCGCATCCGACCTCGACTCGGCCCAGCACACGCTGGCGGAGTGTCCCGCGTGGGCCTTCGAGCGCCGAGTATTGTCGCAGAGATCGGGCGAGATCTGTCTCCGCCGGCATTGATTGCGGCAATGCTGGCGGACGAGGGAGGTTGGAGGGCTGTGGCCTCCTTCTGTGAAGCAGTGATGCTCCAGAAGGAGGCCGCCGAGCGGGGGGAGACGGCCGATCCCGCTCGAAGGAGGCGGCGCCGGGCTCGGTAGCACAGCTGCGGCGCCGCCGCGGGTCCGGGGGAGGTAGTGAGCCTCCCCCAAGGAGGGCTCCCCTGTATCGACGGGGGAGCGGAGGCTGGGGGTTCCCGGAAGTAGCTTGATGTTCCCGGGGGCTCCCTACATGCCTGAGGAAGGCCATCCCTGAGGTTTTTAGTGGGTAGGCCTCTCCCTTCTGGGGAGGAGAGCCCCACATAACCGCCGACTCGCCACAGCCAGGGTATGCAATTTAATGCATTTTCCTCAAGGGAAAAAAAAAAGGTCGTTGAGACGCATTCTCTATGTTAAAATAGAAGTATGCATATTCCATTCGCTGTGTAACTCGCTCGTTTCAAAGCGTAAGACAGTGATAGAGATACGGAAAAATGAGAAAGGTTGTTGATTAATGAATCACAATCCTTACTCCAACAGGTACATCTGGCCGAAGGTGAACACCTACACTTTTGCGAAAGACCTCGCAGAATCGCTGGTGGCGCAGCGCGGCGAGAACGCTCCATATGCTACCGCTATCTTTAGACCTGCCATCAGTAAGTTTATTATATCATCGAATGACTTTTGAAATCTGTTCTGGAATAATTTTTATACCAATTATACGAACTATGTTATGAAACCACACGCTCAAAGGTACAGACACTTCCGTCGACCCACAACCTCAAACCTACTCCATGAGCACAAGTGTAGGAAAAAAAAGAATTTCTCAAATCCTATACAACGTGACCTATCAAGTCGAAACCGATATATGTTAAAACATGTATATAAATGATATGCTGCAGTCAGAAAATGGTTCTGTCATATCGCGAAAAATGACCACTTTACCACACCCACTATTCATGCTATTGTGCAGTTTGCACATTCTATTAATCGGAGCATTAATGTCCCATAATAAGGGACCAAAAAGGGGTCAAAAAATTTCAGCCCTTCATTGTATGGACACCTATGGGATATGGTATGTTTGGTATGTGGACACCTATAACACAGACACATATAGAATTCGTATTTCACATGATTCCAGAGGAATAGTCCTGTTTTTCTAATGTAGATTATCGAAACCAAAGAATTTCATATGGGTGAGTATGCGCCTAGGGTACAAGGGAAGTTATAAGCGTGCATTGTCATGATGACATTATCATTATTTGTTTGCCGCCGTATTATCAAAGAAACATCGTTGAATTTTCAATCTATTATATAAATTTAATTACTATTCTTTCTGTTTAGCCATTGAGAAGACATCGATAGTAATAGAAATCTAATTTTTTAATCAGTAAGTATAAACTGCTTATTTTTTGTAAGGCACGGATTCTCAAAATCTGATTTGATCTATATTGTGTTTGTTACTTTGAATTTTGTTGAAAAATGTAAAATAAATTTGAAAAAATGTTCTTATAACACCCATTATGAGTCTTAAATTTTAGTTCCATATGCATATACTTTATTTATTAACATTAATAGTGTAATGGCTGATTTAATTAAAATACCCCGGTAATTGCAACTGCCATATGGCTGGAATAACACGAGGCTAATTTTTCAACTAAAAATTAAATTACTATCCTGGCTTTCTGTTCTAGCTATGCTAGGAACTGATCAGATTAAGCTAGTAAATTTAGACCAAAATCATTCTTGTGATTTAAGTCGGTGAGGGTTGACATCAAAATGAATACATTTCTGATAAAAAATGCTATTCAAATAAATAAATTACTTTGGAAACTGTTACACTGGCGAAATTATTGGGTGTTCAGCAAGAAAAATATGTTAGGACAAGACCACGGGTTATGAGAAACAATTAATGTGGAGCATCTGTGTTGCTTTTTAAAATATCCAATTAAACATATATCAAAACGTTCTGATAAACTCGACAGATGTCTTCATATCCGTCGGCGCTAATAACTTGGAAGCTCCTATTAAAACTATATTAACTTGAGACACTTACAAGCTCATATCAAAATATGTCTACACGAGATTTGTGCCAAACTGGTACATATTTATACTTTTTCACCTTTTGTTTTTGATAGATTTATGTATTGGAGAGATGCATATATAAAGTACTCTGTGGTGTCAATATACGAGTTGCACGACCATCAGCAGTATTATTTATAATTTTATATTTACTTATTTACTAAAAGCTATCGAAGCGAGTTAGTAACAAAGTGACAGTTGTATTGGAGAGATGTCATGTTTTTTGACGGTGTCAATATACGAGTTGCAAGACCGCTAACAGTATTATTTATAATTTTATATATACTTATTTACTAAAAGCTATCGAAGCGAGTTAGTAACAAAGTAAAAGTTGTATTGGAGAGATGTCATGTTTTTTGACGGTGTCAATATACGAGTTGCACGACCACCAGCAGTATTATTTATAATTTCATATATACTTATTTACTAAAAGCTATCGAAGCGAGTTAGTAACAAGATTGTTTTACTATATTGCTAGCAGCTTATTAAGCACTAACTATTCGTATCCACCTACGTCTTCTTTCTGTACATTAATTTATTGAACAAATTAAATGTTGAGTTGCTACTTAACATCTTTGTCTTTGTCTCAGTCATCTCTGTATCATGTCTCAGTCGTATCATCATCGCGTCACCCGTTTCCGGGCTGGGTGGAGAATTTCAACGGACCTAGCGGTGTGGTGGCGGGCACGATGTCGGGCGTGCTGTGCACGCTGGAGTGCGATGAAGCTGAGCTGGCCGACCTTATGCCCGTCGACATCACAGCCGATGCGCTGCTCGCCGCTACCTGGGAGACCGCGACCAACAGGCAAGTGATGCAATATCAGTTAAATGACTACTACAATGCTAACTGAAATGTGTGCTTCTGCAGTTTTGGTTATTATACTGTATACATATACTATCTCCCTATATTAAACGGCGGTTTTAGAGAAAAGTTAGTAATTTTCTAGTTATTAATTTAATTAATTTTCTATATTATATGAGATGAAATATCACAATAATTGAGACTTCATGAAGATAAATTGGCATAAATTCTAATTACATTGGCATCAACAAGAGAATATTAAAACAGTTACGATCTATTTTTGCTACAAACTTCCCCGCATAGCACGTACATACTGCAATTGTTCTAATTAATCAATTTTTAAACATACATTAATGAAATTTACATGATAATTGTGCTTAAGATGATAAATCTATTTATCTATTCCGGGGCCTCACCTGGCATCTAGATCTGTCTATATACTGTCCGTTCGACAGGGTACCGCGGACACGCGTGTACAACTGCGGTGGCGGGCGTAGACGTTCCTGGCGCACGTTACGGGAACACATCGAAGATGGCTGCCGCGCTAACCCGGCCCCTACTGCGCTGCGCTACCCAAGGCTCATCCTCATCCCGCATAGGTAAGTAGTGACGCTCTGACACTACCTCACATCATCTCATCAGAGGAAGTATGTTCTTTGTTCAAGAGTTGTTGTGACTACTTTATAAGGCTTTATGTGTAGTTCGAATTGTTAAATGTATCGCAAACTCGAAATAAAAGCTAACGTTAATTAAAATTTAGTCGATCTACTCATTTAGGCAGCTTAACTGATCGATTTATCACTACCCTATACATCACTAGATAATGTGATAATAGCATATTTCATAGTACACTAAGATAAAAATTAGTTATGTTACTATATTTACATTGTTTTCAGTTAGGTACCCTAAATTATGTGACTAAATAAATCTCTATTTGCAGGTGGCAATATTTGCTTCTAGCATTCTTTTACCAAACTATTCCGTTGTATCTCTTGGAGTTTATAAGCCGGATATTTATCAGAACTAAAAAAAGGTAGGTACCAAATACAAACGAATTTTTAACTTTCTAGTCCGACTAAAGACTAGTCCTGTTGATATATAGGAATTATGAATGTCATTAGATTTGGGTAATTGTTTATACATATATAAATAGTGCATGCTCCTCTCCAAAATTGCTGTGCCTTATCAAGGTCCATAATGGTACTAATAAATTATTATTAATTAATCTCTTTTCACCTTTAGCTCCTCTACTTCATGTCGTACTTTACGATCTAATTTCGATTTAACACTTAATATTCCGCACCACACTACTCGTTTTCTGCATCATTCTTTTCCTTGTTCCGCAGTCCGTTTATGGAACTCCCTGCCAGAGAGAATTAGGAGAGCACGAACGCTGGAGTCATTTAAAAACCTTGTCTGTTCTTATTTCCTGTCCTCAAATCCTTAGCTTAGTTGCTATTATGCCTATTCTTGTCCTTTCCGTATCACACAAACATTCCCTACTTTTATTTTATTTTTGCACCCTTCCCCTGATCTGAATATTCTATTAATGTATTTTTTCCCTTGGTTGCCTGGAAGAGATTGCTTTTTAGCAATAAGGCCGCCTAATTGTCGTCTTATACTTGTTAAAAATACTTTTTTTTTGTATTTTATGTTTATGTGCAATAAAGTGTTTATTATTATTATTAATTATTTGACAACTTATGAAACTCATGGTATGGAATAAAGATTTTGAATTTGAATTTGAATTTAAAATCTACTAGTAATACGGCCATAATTGATTATTTGCTGTTATTTTCTGGTATTTTGTATTGCTTTATTTAAGGAAACTGTGGCACGAGTCAAGCTCAGCAACAGTTTCTTAGTATTAAAATTTTAATAGGCAGCAAGTAAATACGAGTACTTAAATCTCGGGACAAGCTTTTATAACATATAAATTGTGTCAAAGGTGTTAAATTTGAAATGACGTTTTAAGTTAACAGTAAAAGTTTGAAAAATATTTTTTTCTTTTTTGTATTTGTTTCTCCTGTTTATTTACTTTTCTACGTTAAAATATCCACGATTCATTATTAGTAAATAATTAATTGATTATTGGTAATGATATTTTACTATAAAGCGTTTCATAAAACTATTAGTGAACAAAACAAATCACGCAGAAAATATGGGACAGAAAGAGATAGCAAGAGGGCCAAATCTATCCCAAGATTGTGTAGGGTCCATTGTCTACAAGTTAATGATGTCTCAGAGATGAACTCTGAATATCAATTATCACGTTTTTTGGGCCCCACAGTACTTAACAGGAAAGTAAAATCAGCAGATCCCTGAAGATGTTCATCGACGGCAACAATTCTTGAAGTTTCTGACTCCCAACATACGCCGATTTAATACTAAATGTATTTAAGAGACCATGGAACAAAATAAAGTCTTCAAAGTATTAGTAAGAACTCTGTCACTAAGGCAGAGGCAGCTGACGAAAATTAAGACAGGGTATGTAACAACCGTCAAAATCATTTAAACACGAATAAATAAAAACAAACTTACTATTCCAACGTACAGCCTTAAAAAAAATTGAGGTTCGTTCATGGGGAAATGTGCAACTTTCTACTATCATAGATTTTATAAATGATAAAATGATTAGATTTAATTTTTATGATATATGATATAACATAATAATTCTGTCATGTAGAAATAATTTATTTATTTTCAATTAAATTTACAAATTAGCATTTATCGGAAACCTCAAACTAGGCTGCACCTGTTCTGTGAAAATTTTAACAATTTGGTTAAAAAGGGCAGTAGATTGTTGCACGCCTTGGTCAAAAAGAAACAAATAAATAGAAAACCAACAGTCAACAAACAAATAAAAGAAAATATAATAAAAATAAAAAACTTACCACAATAATATTTAACAAATTATATAATGATAACACTTTGTGTGTCCAGTTCCATCCATCCAGTTAGTCGAAGCGCGTCAAAATGTTCTCTGAATGCTGGTATGTCCAGGAAAAAAGCTCTGCCTTTAGGTTGATTCTCGCCTGGCGAAAAGTTTGAAATCGTAGATGAGTTTATTATAAATATACGGCTTTCTGAAAGGGTGGTTTCAGAAACCTCTTCACGTAATGAATCCCATATAGAGTTCTTCGAAACCCTTATAAGAAAATTCAGAAGGGAGGTAATATATGATTTATACCCCATAGGTTAGATTACATTATCGTGAACAGAAAGCTGTATCAGATGAATCAGGCGCTGCGATACTTTAGCACGCATCGGTTCACGTTCCTGGATGATAACGTGCGCGCACTCTGGGTACGACTCTCCAAGGCCGATAAGGAGCTCTACAATCTAGACATCGATAATATTGAGTAAGTTTTTATCATTAGGCGATATTGAGATTATCTAATTATCTAGCAAAAACCAAACTAAGCGAAAAAATGTGTTATACTTGTTTCCGTTTGATTTTTGTTTGATTTTGTCAGCGGCAACTTTTTAGACCATATTACATAAATGAAAGTCAATAACACTAATATTTCAGCAGAAATATAATAATGGATAATAATGATCGTATTATTAGCATCAAATTTGCCAGAATCTATGCTTATTATGGATGTGAAAAATCGACAATTTGTCTCAGTGCCGGGCTATATTAGTAGATTGTTAACCGAGGATGGAAAGAAGCAATTCCCGAGGTATTTAGACGCCCGAGCGCAGCGAAGGCGGCTATAGTCCGAGAAGGAATTGATTCTTTTACCCGTGTTAAACACTCTACTTTTCACTTCGAATATATGAGGAAAATAAAACATTGGTTGTTTATTTAATCTATTGATTGATAATATATGATAATATCAGTAGACCATCAGTAGGCAGAACACAATTTGCCTCGTCTTTAATTGAGTCTGGTGTCAATATTTCGGAATCGCTTGAACTCATTTTTAAAATTAAAATCTTAACTAGTATAAGAGATTATTTGAATTTTTTCAAATTCCGTCGCAGATATATATAATAAATTCACATCCCGCTAATTTATATCGACTGTTTAAAGTTTAAATATGGAACTCACCGCTTGTTTGTTGCGGCTTATTCCGCTGGAAGTAGTTTGCGCTAAGTTCACACTGGCTGTTTAGAAACTCACATGGCCGCAGCATTTTTCTTTATAGTTCACAGCTGACAGTTCGTAGCTGACATTCGTAGTTCTATTTTTAAAGTTCATTCCGGCCCTTGGGTGGGAAGTAAATTGTATGAGTTTTTCCCTCCCTATGTCGGGAAGCAGCATTTTCCACCCAATAATCAGATCAAAACAACATAACTTTCCGAGTATGAGAAATGAAAAATTAATTTACATGTTTCATGTCATTGTCATTCTTTTGCAGCTGGGACGAAAATCACCGAAACTTCATACTGGGAGTCAGGAGACACGTGATGAAACTGAGCGACGACACTATACCAGCGGCCAGGAAACATTTGGAACGGTATCTTACTTTCCCAATTTTTGTCCAGCTGAAATATAAACTGCTATTTCTCAGACTTTTTGACGAAATCCTTATCTTTTTGTTTTATTTATCATTTGTAATCCAAAATAAATTAAACCTAATAAAAATAAAATGTACAGTTATATTAAGTAATTATTATATTATTTGCTACCAAATATTTATTTCTCGCAACTTCTTCTCTCTTCTTTCTCTTACTCTGTTCTCAATTTTATTTGAGAACGGCGCAACATGTCTCTCGTCCACTCTCCTCTATTCGTATTACTCGCCATTTCGACACTCACTCCATTCTTCAAAATATCAACTACACACAGTCCCTCTATAGTTTCTTCCGTCTCTTTTCCCCACACACCTATCCACTTTCATGTCCATAACTTTCCCAGTAACATGATCATACACTCTTCTTAATACGTGACCATACCTGGAAAGACTTCCCCTGATATATTAAACTCTGTCCATTATATTATTTTCTTTTTGACAGTTTAAGATATTTTGAAATCAGTGATGAACTCGCAAGTTACCGATTCGATTAAAACAGAATATCGATTTTATTTAAGAAGAACTTTTAATCGATTTAATGCAGCGATATTATTTTTATTATAAATATTAAATTCGTTTATCTGTTTTTTTTTAAATTAATAATGTCTGATTGGGATCGAGATGTTGCAATTGATAACATGATGGCACAAGAATTGGTTATTTATGTAACAGAGGACTCAACTGACGAGTCTAGTGTAATTTACGAAGAAGAATCTGATGAATCTATGTAATAAATAATGTAAATAAATTTACTTGTTTAATTTTTATATTATATATTTGGCGAATTACCCAATTGGGGTAATTCGCCAAATATATAAAATTTTGCCTAATTTCCTTGGCATGTGTAAAACTTTATTTTTTCGTATATTTCTGATCCATTTAAGAAAGTTTTCCTTTTTCTCTCTTAAATGGATCAGAAATATATGAAAAAATAAAGTTTTACACATGCCAAGTAAATTAGGCAAAATTTTATATTTTTGGCGAATTACCAATTACCTAGCTAGTTTGTTAAAAAAGGGTATGTATGTGATTTTCTAAGTATTCTTGATCATAATTCTTGATTTAAACTTGACGTAGATGTTATTAACTACATATGCGTTTTAATATTAAAATTCATATACCTATAAATAATGTAAGGTAGCTGTCGAGAAGGAAATAAATAAATTTACAAATATTTGATTTGAAGACAATTTATCGATTTATCTGATTTCAAGAACTGCTTATTGTCTGTGGTAGTTTGTTATGAACAGAGCACTTCACTATGTGGGCGTTACCCGTCTAGAAAGTATATTATTACTGTAGTACTATAATTTGAAAATAGAAACAATATTTCATACGCGCGATCTGTCAAAAAGAAAATAACATAATGGACAGAGTTATAATTCCTCAGTCTATCCTTTACCATTAAAATTATTTTATGTACTATTAAAATTGTTTGTTACCAATGTTCAAATACTTGTCTATATTGTACAAAACTTGGTTTTATATATTATTAAATTCGCAGTCTTAAAGCAAGCCCTTAGCCAAGCCCTTTGCTCATCTAATGACAAGTGGCTAAAATCACTTACAGTATCGGTTAACGTATGCACCGTTGCCGCACAGCGACTGTCATCATTTAAATTTTCACCCATAAAAGACATACGATCTACTTGTACAAAACTGAGCTTTTTCTTCCAGAGTGTATTATATACAAACAGTGGTGAGCGTGATACTGCCACTAGGTTTATTGTGGCTGCTCCTGAAGACCGGGGCGCTGTTCGGAGCCTTCGCGCTACTCAGCCACTCTGTCACCAGTGTTACCCACTGCCTCGTAGATGCGGTGGCCGAAACGAAATGATACGTTTTGGATATATATGATATATCCAAAACTTATATAAATATACTTTATATAAAATTATTTCAAATTTGTGGAAGGTACATACTTTGGTATAGAAAAAAAACCGGTCTCATATTTCTAATCTTGTAGATTAATATAGTGTTAAAAATCGATGTAAACTATTTCATGTCATCATGTTTCGAAGATAATAGCTATTTTAATTAAAGTACTTTAAAAATTACTTTCTGTAATTTTATTTATAGGTGTTCAAAGTGGAGTCTTAGTTGTAATTTTCCATCAGCTATCAACTTTTGATTTGAACAAGTGTCTCGGTGGTAATACTTTTTCAATGCCTCGAAAGTTTAGCGTACGACTTTTCTATTCGTAAATTCTTTACTAGACAAAAATATCATTGACATTCCAGTTTGATACCATATATATAATTGATATCAGCTAGACAGTATATACACACCAACTAGCGACTGGCCTGTTAGCTATTGGTGGCCATAGCTCATACGAGTAAACATCTGCAATACCAAGAGCACTGTTCAATCACTGGATACCTGGAAATAACTACTATTTGTCTTGAGAAGGCAGACATATCGAGAAGTGCTTATGAAACACTGCAAATGTGAAACCTCTATGTCTGCAATATCGGCAATCCTATGCCAAGGTTATGTAGGAAATAACATACTATAGTATATTCTTTTCACACACTAAACATAGCTGAAACTCTCTATAGTACAACTGAACAGGAATATTTCGCCATTATTTGTGGCACTAAATCTTTTAGACCATCTCTTTGGACATCGATTGACTATCGTAACTGATCATAGACCACGTAAGTGGCTATTCAATCACAAGTGGCTATTCAGTTCCTAGTTCTAAACTCGGTAGATAGAGGTTAAAACTTGCAGAATTTGATTAAGATCTAATCTAAATGGTTCACCAGTAGTTGATAACATCCCTGAAGATCTAAACTATGTTACCGTAACTCTAGATGACCTTAATGTTTTGTGGTCAGGTCGGATTGGGTTGATTGAATTTTGCACGCATGTATGGTACGAAATGGCGGAAGAAGCGACGACGGCACAACGTCCTGCAATGCCAAGTACTATGCCAACGATGCCTTCAGGTACAGGGAACGTCGGGACAGACCCCTAGACCTCAAAAATACTAATATCCCACTTCTGACACCATGTTTTGTGGTGTTCGGCAGGTTTGGAGATATTGATTATTAAGATATATTGATGTGTCAGTAGACTTTAACATAATATTATAATTAATACTATAATGTGGCAAGGCCCGATCTACAGAGAGCTAGGTGACAAGTGACAGATAATATTAGTGTTGCCAACACTTAAATAAGCACTTTTACCCTTAAATATACAGGCATCGTCCGATAACCCCCAGTAGACACGGTATTGAATATTTTTGAATTGCTTATCTTGCAATTATAGTAAGGATTATTGTGTATTTAGGATTAAATTGTAGAAAGAAAACGTCTGGAGTCTTTGTTTAACTTTATGACAGTTTGTTTGTTTTATATTGTTGTCGTTGTATATAATGACAAGCTTCAAAGATACCTCATATAAAAACACACAAAAAGTCAAATTATAAGAAGTTTCTTAACAGGTATGTCTCACTTTCACTGATCTTCTACACATCAATGACTTTTTTAACTCTATCTAAAACTCTCAAAACAACGCTCGTATATCCTGTAGGGGATTTGTAAATCCCCATAGTAAAAAACGGACACATTAGCACCAGAAACGCCTAATACTTAATCAGAAACAGCGATATCTATACAAACAACCAAGACTAGATTTGATGTGATAGATTTGAGTTATTTTGAAGTTGTAATTTCAGTGATTAATTTAGTGATTGATTAATAGTTCATTAATTTTGTATCAACTACTCAAAGATGTGTTGTCATTAGAACAATACCGGAAATTTAGTTTCACTACGGTTTTTTATGTAGGGAATCATCATAATTCGTAGACTGTGTTTCTGAGTTTATACATTAACTTTTCATAATCCTTCCTTCTGTAGGACTCCTCAAACAAATTGCACAAAGGAAATATAATACAATAAATAGGAGTATCATAGTTTTTGAGTTATTAGAAATTTTAATCCAAGCAAGTGCAGTAAGAAAGAGTCTTCTTCTGGGAAATGTTACCGCTTAGAGCAATTTAATCCGGACTTTTATCTTTACGTCTGCAAAATTTCAAAGCAATCGGTTCAGTAGTTACGGCGTGAAAGCGGAACAAACAAACAAACAAACTCACTTTTTGATTTATGATATTAGTAAGGATAATGAGATCTTGTTTGAGTGCAAACTCAACGTTGTTACGTTAGCTCTTTGAAAGAACAATTTATTCTACCCAAAACCAAAGCAAATCCAGAGCCTTCAACTGACAAAGTGACAAACGCGGTGATTACCTACGTGATCATTTCGTGTGACATTTTGATATCATCATAGTATATGATAAATTAAGAATTCAACATAAAAAATATTGTTTGTGTATAAGTGTGGAGTCAATGTCCAATCTTCATTATATTATATTCATTCATTAAAAACAGTAAAACAAAAAATCCCTCTTATTTCAAACACATTCTGTCTATAAATCCTAAGTCATAGAGTAGTATTAAATTCTATATATAATAAAAGTAAGATTGGACATTGACTCAACACTCTCCCTCAATGTTCAATCTTTCACTAACTATTAGATAATCCCATACAGTTAACAAATTTTCGCAATACTAATTATAAAATTTTTAGACAAAGGTTTTGTTAGAACATCTGCTATTTGATCTTTTGTTGACACATAATTAACTTTAATTACTCCCTCTTCAATCTTTTGTTTAACAAAATTATATTTTACGTCAATATGCTTTAATCTTTTCTGATTTGGATTCCTACCTGTTTTAATAGTACTAGCATTATCTTCAAATATTATTACATTATTTATTTTAACATTTAAATCTAACAAAATTTTGATAAGCCAACACGCTTCCATTGCTGATTCACAAAGAGATATTAACTCAGCTTCTGTCGTGCTTAAAGCAACTGTTGATTGCTTTTTAGACCTCCAAATAATTACATTATTATATAATTTAAATAAATATCCAGATGTAGATTTTCTATCACGTATGTCTCTAGCAAAATCTGCATGTGCATAACCTACTACCAAAGGTTCTGATATACTATCATATTTCTTATAAATCAATGAATAATTTATAATTTGTTTAGTGTAACGCAATAATCTTTTTAAAGCCTTAAGTAATTTCTCACAAGGTTGAGATTGAAATCTACTGAGATAACATACAGCAGTGGCAATATCTGGTATCGACCCAATCATTGCATACATTAAAGAACCAACTAATGACCTACACTTATATTCCAAATTAAAATCGATTTCACTACAATCAATATTTGATAAAAAATTCTCATCCATCGGTGTGTCACAGCCCTTACACTCTTGCATACCATACTTTTGTAAAACATTCATCAAATATTTATTCTGATTAATATGAATTTCCTCTAATACCTTATTGATAGAAATACCTAAATATACTTTTCACTACCCAAATCCTTCATCTTAAATTTTTCACATAGAAACCTTTTAACATTATCAATTTGTTGTTTTTCAATCCCTAATATGAGCAATCGTCAACGTACAAAAGCAAATAAGTTTCAAAAAGTTTATGCATTATATAAATAATACATGAAGTATATATTAATTTAGTAGGGCAAAATATATTCAAATACAAAAATATAATAATATATATAATAAAGTATAAATAGTATAAAATTGCCCATTTATAGGCCTAAACCAATATCCAACAGTACAGTTCGGTTTCAGCGTTCATTCCTTCCACGTACATAGAAACTCTGGAATGAGCTCCCAGCTGCGATGTTTCCTGAGCGCTACGATATGTCTAACTTCAAACAAGGCTTAAAAAGAGTATTTCTCTCCAGGTAGGCAGCGACCCAGCTGTGCCCCTGGCAGTGCAGATGTCCATGAGCGATGGTTAACACTTACCATCAGGTGGGCCATTTGCTCGTCTGCCATCGTATGGAATAAAAAAAAACAATATAGCGACGTTAATGCACCTTTTTTTTCGAACTTCGAAAAAAAAGGTGAATAATTTATATCGAATGTGTCATACATTGCTGTTGTATTAACATTTTTAATTGAAAGTTTACAATTTGTATTCTATTCAATAAAGTTGTTTTATGTCCAAGTAAGAAATAATTTCTAAATCAGTATAAAAGTTACAGTATTTTCATTACTTTCTTAATTAATATGAATGCGTTTATAATTCTTCAAAAATTGAACGCAGCTGTTTGGATCGACGGCGTTCCATTACAAACAATAATAAGGCTGTAAAATTATTTTAATAGATGATGCAATTTTTAAATTAAAGGTTTTGATACTTTTATGAGGAGCATTTTAAGAGCTTAATTTATTTGTATATTCTTTCTTCTTTTAACTTAAGATATTTATTGAAAGACGGAATGAGAAAACAATGTAAATGAATAAAACTGTTTAAAAAATTATGTACTCAGATTTCTGGACTCGGAATTCGTCAAATAGTCAAGTTCTATCTCACCCAAGAAATAACAAAACGTTTTATTATGGCAACACATCTAAAACGTCAAATTAATGTCATTATGTCACTCACCTTGCGATGTAAAATCCGTCGAACTATTTTCATTAGATTATATTAATTCCAATACGAGCTCAATTTTAAGAGTACGATTTTATTAAAGCAATAACTCTGCAAATTAATATTTTATTCATTCTCGTTAGAAGTAAGTGAAAATGTGCTAAAGACAACATTCACCGACCTTTTGTGTATCATTGTATATAGGTAGTCGATATTTTTGTTTTGCAGTTTTGCTGAGTAATTTGGATATTGGTTATTTGCTCTGTAATCTTTGTTCTTTGCTGTTGTCACGGTGCCAAATTTTACGCGCTTTGGGCTTAGCGATACTCAACTCGAAAACACTTCTATATTGTGATCTAAACTTTATAACCATAAAATTGTTTATAAATCCTTTCTATATTAATACTTCCCATTTACAAAATTACTTCCGTATTTGAGTCAGTGTGACAGTGAGTGCATGAGTTGCATTTCTTATTTCTTGATCAAACTGCAAACTATTGCCTTGCTATTTTTTATATAAAAAATAATAACCTTATTTTGAAGTGGTTTTAAACTTGATATAGGTAAGTTCTGATAAATTATTTAGATATATAGGATTATATTTTTACAAAAAATATATTTCCTTACTATTCTTCCTCTATTCTCCTCTTCAGCTAGTGGGAAAATCTTATGGGACTCAAATTATTACATTGCCACATTAAGAAAAATATTTTAAACTATCTATCTGAATCCATGTTTGACATTCAGTTTTATACTATTCACAGGATAATTTTCATTTTTATGCTATTTTTTAGATACCTAAAGACAGTCCTGATGATGTCCCTTAAACCAAGGAATGTGGACTTCCAGGAAACATGGGCCACCCTCAAAGAAACTGTAAGTATTTTAAAATTATCAGCAAAAATACTCTGGGTGATGAGTTTATGATATTTTACACTTGTATTGACTTAGCATATATGTACATCCTAAAGTCAAAAGTGTAATAGTTTGTAAAATTGGTTTATAAACAAAACTATTGCAAAAACGTTCACTTCGATAATAGTAAACCCCCATATTGGTTTAGCACTTTACAAAAAATAATATTATAAATTATATTATATATAAATTATAAAAAGTACAAACATTTTTGACTGAAATAGACTAAAACTGGCTTTTTTACTCCCTCTATTCACATTTTATTTATTCATTATACCAGTATTCACTGTTAATTGAACATATATGAATATTTACTGATTTCGACAAAATTGGTAAAATTATACAAGGTTACAAATTACTATTTTTAAACCACTGGTTTACTGACCACTGACTTAAATTATACATTTCTTGTTAAACAGACTTGTAGCTATAATTTCTTATTTTTATTTTTAGTATATAAAAATGCTGATGTAAGTTTAACAAAATATATTCAGTTCATCCATTGATTCCAATATATGATTATGAGCAAATGAAAAATAATAAATAACCTACTATTTTGAATGACTTGCCATATCTTAGAATTATATTCTGTTGAACTGTGTTATAGATCATTACTTTTCTTACTAGTCTCAGAGCTAAATTTTTGCTACTCAGCTAGCCCGTTTTAAATTTTCCTATAACATTTTCACTCTATGTCATGCGCAATTTGTGTTTGGAAATGAAATTGTCCAACATAAACAAATCTTAGTCATTATGCCTGTAATACTTATATTGATGTAATTTCAAAGGACGTAAGGCGCTAAACCCAACATTTCAAAAGAACTAAATTAATTTATATTGTTTAGATTAAAGTTTTCTAAAGTTATTGAAAAGTCACATATATATATATATATATATATATATATATATATATATATATATATATATATATATATATATATATATATATATATATATATATATTATATTAGAAAATAGATATGAGGTACACCATTTATTATCCTTCAAAACTAATGTTGACCAAAATATGCCTTACATCAATTAAAATCACATGTCAATCTGTATAATAATATTGTTTCTTTAAGGTGGCGGGGGTGGTGGGTCTACAAACAATAGAGCGGTCAGTGTGGAACACTCGGTTTTCAGACGTGTATGCTCTTTGTGTGGCACATCCGGAGCCGCTTGCTGACAAGCTCTATGATGAGACCAAGTAATCACAGATCTTTAATATACTATTCAAGGCAAAGGAAACCAAGTCCATATAGTCATCTCATTAGTTTTCTGTTTGTTTTTTATTCTTGTGGATGCAATATTGGAATTTTTAATCAAATAATGTTTATTTAGGAATTTCCTGGAGGAACACGTATCCGGATTGTTGCAACGAGTGAGGGGAAATACAACGTTAGAAAGCTGTGACCACAATGATGGGCTGCTGGCGAGGTAATACTCTTATACTCGCTACAGAAAAACTGCTAGGGCTAATAATTTGAATAGAAATTATTCATTGTACAAAGTTCTCAACTTTGATACTAATATCTTCCGCCCTCACTTTTATCAATTTTGTTCTCTTCTTCCTGTTAGTAAATTAGTTAAGACAATCCTTGACCAAAGTTTCACATAATTTCACACAATGAAAGAAATTTCTTTTGATGTGTTGTAAAATCTTTTCTTTATAATAAACATATTGATATAGTACAGTAGCACTCAAATTGATGAGGTCAGGGGTCTATATAGCTCACGATACTATAGATTTGAAAAAATAAATTTATTTATTATAAAAATGATGTATGATATAAAAATATATATTATTGGGTGAAGTTCTATTTTTAACAATAAAGCGCACCTTAACTAGTGTCACAATTTATACATTTTTTATTTTTTTATTACAAAAGAGTCAACTGAATTTTGAAGTGGCCTGATGTCTCGCAATTTTATAGGCCCTAAAACTGTTCTAAAATGTTGAATGTTTTGCTTTCGAATAGTTTCTAATCATAAGAAGGTATTCACTATTAGTACCAAGACCATATAAAGTTCTTAAAAAAAATAAAATTTGTAAAGTATCTTTTATGTCATGGAGTGATATTATATACTATAAGCACAAATGTTTTCAATATAAATAAACCCATTTTGATACTAGCCCCTATAAACACTACCGTATCGAAAATACTTATGCATTTTTATAAAAATTTGAACAGCATTATAGGTGTATAGAAAGTTAACTTTTCAGAGCCAACACAAAAAAATCACAAATATCGCTGCCCATTGTCACAGTTGCCATCCCCATAATCGTTACCGTATCGAAAATAATTATGCATTTTTATATAGACAGCGTCAAAAAAGGTCGAGTTAGAAGAATTTGAGACATTTACGATTCCAAATTCACAAATATTCATGGTAAGATTACTAATACTCAAATATTTCTATATACTTTTGCAAGGTGGAAATTATATATTGTTTCTATGCCTTAAAATGAATGGTGCCCAATATAAATTATGTTCACTATATATCCCATAAAGCTCGATTTATATATATATATCTAATATATATAAATCTCATGTCACAATGTTTGTGCTCAATGAACTCCTAAACTACTTAACCGATTATAATAAAATTCGCACACCATGTGCAGTTCGATCCAACTTGAGAGATAGGATAGTTTAAATCTCAAATTATCGTTGCAATTTTAATTTATTGCTAATTATTTTGCTGTTATTATTTGACAGTCACAATTATCTGTTAACTCCAAATGATTCTAACAGATGTCGATACCTTTCGACTGGGTTGAGTAAGTAATCAATAGATGGCGCTGCTATGATAATTATTTTATTAAAAATAATTTGGCATAAAATGTCTTTCATCGCATACGCTGCGAAGAGTACCTAATGTCTACCCGTGCGAAGCCGGGACGGGCCGCTAGTATATATATATATATAATTTTGTAGATAGATATTGAACAAAATCAATATCTCAATAGCTTAAAATAATTTTGAATTTAGAAAATAACTTGGCATTTCTGTTTAAAAAAATTAACCTTAGTTTTAAATGGATAAGTATGAATATACATGATTAACAAGTTGTCCTGTACGCAGGTACGTAAGTGCGTGGCGTGAATACAGCCAAGGGGTAGCCTACCTGAACAGCCTATACTCATACCTGAACCTTCAACACGTCAAGCGGCAAAAGGTAACGTACACTACGTCAACCTGAGGTAATAAATAAATGTTTTTATATACAACTATTAGCAATCAAAAAGATAGCCTATCAAGTAGTAAGTCAACTAAAGTATACTTGGCTTCTGTTAGATTTACAGAGATGCTTAGCTATTTTAACTGCCATTACTTGTACGTTATGCATGCAGTGCTGTAGAAATAGGAAAGGCAGACAGTTCTAGGAGTCTCTTTCGTAAGAACTTACCCTAAGTTACAAACTAAACAATATTTTAAATCAGCGCACTGATATTTTGAAGATTTCTTAAAGCCGTTATTTAAAACAATAAATGTCAGAATGGAATCATAAATGAAATTGTAACTTAAATAACATATTTTTTATACTGTGATATTTATTTTTATATGTATAAATAGTTTCGATCAGAATTATATTTGATCAATATAATTTTTACCGAAATATATATATTAAAAGATATTAGATAACAGCGTGTAGTCTGTAATTGCGCCAACAGTTAAATGACTGTCCGTTTTGTTACACGCCACAGGGTTGCAAGTATTATATTGTCTAATACGCTAAAGTTTGAAATGTTAATATGCTCGTTGATATATAGAAAAAAAATTCTTCAATTGACAACGGAGAACGGCAAGTTTGTATGGGAGTTTCGTACACCCATTTTTT
This sequence comes from Scirpophaga incertulas, assembly GCA_036419045.1. Taxonomy (NCBI): domain Eukaryota; kingdom Metazoa; phylum Arthropoda; class Insecta; order Lepidoptera; family Crambidae; genus Scirpophaga; species Scirpophaga incertulas. The sequence goes on from CM071636.1 coordinate 8,597,222, forward strand.
ATCACGTACTGTAATGAAACATATGTCGAAATAATGATAATTATCTGGAAAGCCACTAACAAAAAAAGAAAACAATTATTAAGTTGTCATTCAATAGTTATAATGTTTTGAATACAAAAAGTGAGGTTATGTTTATAGATTTTTGTTCTTTGTAACTGATTATTTTTAAGCCTTATATATCTTTTTCAAAACATCTTACCAAGAATGAATATGAGTTACAGAACACGTAGCAAACAGCAACAAAAATATTTGACATTGGAATATGTAGATAATGCATCAAAATTATATTAGTTACTGTTCTGCATATCTAACTTATCAATAATAATAACGTATAATGTTGTACTCAAAATCGAAGAGAAAGACAATTCTTCGATATCATTCAAAGTATAGTTTAAAGCAAAGTTTTTTGCATTAAGAAAACACTGTGTTACCATTTGCATTACATAAATCTAAAGATTCAAAATATATAATAAAATTCACAAAAAATCGATTTCATTTAATCGATTAATACATTTTTCTTCTATGTAGTACTAATAATCGTGTTGCGTTTTGTTTTCGTAATGCGTTTTGTTTCCGGTTTTGCGGCACTGATTTTAATTTGTATTATTTGATTTAAGACAAGTTGAAATTGTAATCTGATAAATGTAAAATAGTGTCTTTTAAATGTAATAATAATAATAATAATACATGACAAAAAGTAGCCTGTACATGAACTGCCGTTCTCCTTTGCCGAGCGTCTGACTATATACCCCGATAGTGATATTCTATTTCGCTTTAGGTCTGTGATGCGGAGCTCATATACGGATCGGCAGCCACCGTCAGCACGCCAGAACACGACGCGAGGCAACTTGAGGTTGGTATTATTTTAACCATGTCGGAAATACAATGTATAGATTTGCCCCTGAATACTAGCTATTTATAACAGTATAATAAACAAGATGGTTTTAAAACACTATCCATTCTATTTATTTACTTTTCATGTATATAATACAATTTTTCTCAAAAAAAAAATAATTGTTAAGACATAGCTTAAAGTACTTTGTCAATGCCGGACCTTGTGCGACTTGGAATACAGTTCACGTAAGTGAACACTGAAATCCGAAATACTTATTTAAAGTTGGGTGCAAGGGTCATAGAAATTAAGTTAAAAATCATCAGAAAGTTAGACGAAATCATGATCATTACGCCGCAATTTGATTAGAAGTTACTCGCATTTTTTCCTGTGTCCTTGCGTGTGTTAGGTGGGAGAACTTGGCCTGGTGATATGGGAGAGGGTGCTGGTGCGTCCCCTTGCTTCGGCACTCTCCTCCCGCATGGTGTCTGGACTGGCGGAAGCGAGGGGCAGGACCCTGGATCCCGCTCACGCCGATGTACTGAAGCAGGCAATACACAGCACTGTTCACGTAAGTTGTATTTCCCTAAATATACTACAACGGTAGCAAAAAGGCTTACGGCCTGCCTGATGGTAAGCAGTCACCGTCGCCTATGGACGCTTGCAACACTAGGGCATCACAAACGCTTTGCCGACCTTTTTTAAAAACCTATTTACTCCCTTTTTGAAGAACCCCATACTGTAATCCCCGGAAAGCCTCAGCAGGGACGTTCCGTATTACTTAAATTAATTTTACCTTGCAAACATTACCATCCATTACACACGAACTCGAACGTTTATTCACTAATCCGCATTAATAAATGAATCCCTTGGTAACAATGTCAATGATATTACTTCCGTGTTCAAACATTCAAACGTGCTTCTTTATGCTGATGATATATAGATTTTTAGAGTGGTAAAAGATCTTACTCATGCCATTCTTTTGCAAAACGATCTCGATAAACTGTCTTTATACTGTAATAGTAATTTGTTGCAGTTTAAGGCTAAGCGCGCACTAGATAATTATTCGTTGTGATTTTAAAACTGTGATATAAAAACGCAAACGACAATCATTCCTACGCGCATTACGATTTATTTTCGTGTGCGAAATACTGGAATGCCAAAAGACAGTTTCAGTCGTATCACCACGAAAACGGGAGTGTGCATCGAAACATGGATTACAAAAGACAATGCGCGGAGCTCGGCACCGCTGCATAGGATACAAAATATATGTAAGTTCGCATCCACCATTTTAAATCGCTAACGATTTATTTCGCCGTGCGCGGTTTTAAGTATATTCTGTTGTTCACAGACTAACGATATTTTTTCGCAACGATTTTAAACGTAGTGCGCGTTTACCCTAATACCAGGAAATGGAGTGTAATAACATTTCATGGAAAATGATCCAATAAAATTTCATATCCTAAATAATGTCACGTTGGACAGAGTAAGTGAGGTGAAAGATTTAGTGTTCATCTTGATTATAAACTGTTTTTTTCGTTGTATTATGACAATATTGTTGCTAAAGCGTATCGATGCTGGGATTTAGGTTTTTTAGGAATATTTCTACATAATGTTACTATATAACTCATTATGTATGTTCCATCTATAGTATGCATCTACAGTATGGAACCGTCAGTATAAGAAATACACAAAAAAAATTGAGTGAATTCAGAATAAGTTCGTAAAGTTCCTCACTTTCAAAGTCGACGTACGGAAAGGGATTTATTATTCTTATTTAAATTAATAAACAATTATTTGGATTCTCCATTTTTGCTAAGTCAAATTTCATTTAGATGCCCGCGACTAAATTCTAGGAGTATGTCGTTGTTTCACCTCCCACTCAGACGAACAAATTTTTGTAAGAACACTGTTTTCGATCGCTCATGTTCTTTTTATAACAATAATTTTGGGTCTGTCGATCTGTTTTTGTTAAATATTAAAAGTTTAAGAGCAGTATTCGTGCCATTATCAATGACCTATAGGGCTCCATGTTTGTTGTATTGAATACGATTTTTTTATTTTTTAAAATGTTTAGTGATCTACTTTAAACATGTATTAGCAATTAAGTGGAAACTTCACTGGTTTATGATAATTATTTTTATGTATAGATTATTTTAAGTATAATATTTACTGTTTGTTTCCCAAATATAAATAAATAAAATAAAACACCTAAGAACATTTTATTGTATAACTGTTACAATTGGTTGGTACAAGATGTCATCAGAAAATCAAATATAAATCGCATTTTTCACAGAAACATATATTTCACCGTGATGAAGAATATCCTATGTTATTTCACGAATTTCAAAGTATCTCAACTCCAAAATTCATTAAAATCGTTTCAGCCATTGTAAAAACATTATAGCCAAACAAACAGTTACATTCGTATTTCACATTTTATTAGGGGTTAGTTACTAATCCCGAATAAAATTAAAAATACATGTCAGTTTGTATAATTCCTATATATGTCAATTTCTAAGTTCTATAGGACATTAGGTAGTGTGTCCTTTTGATTTATAAAGAAGACACTTATGTTATATTTTCGGGCCACAGGTACAATCGTTCCTTGTGAGGCAGCCGCTCGCTCTCTACCAGTCATTGGTTCTGGAACCATACCTTGAGAATGCAGCGCAAACTCATGCGAAACTAGCCGCTGATTTACTGCGAGACAATGATATCTCACATTACATGCAACACATTCTGGAAGGTAAGTAGAACAAGTTATGTTTACTCAATTTTGAAACATTTCGTCGACGGCTTCGCGTATATAGCGAATTTTCCCATACGAAAGAAATATTTTCCTGTGGTAAAAATTGTTCCTATTCTATATTCTTCTCGCCATACCATCCTACCCGAACTATAGCCATATTCGATTTCATCGAAATCCGTCCAATAGTTTTTAGGTGAATCAGTAACATCCATCCTTCGCCTATCTTGCGTCTTCTACACACTCTCACAAAATTTCGCATTTATACTTAGGCCACTCAGAAAGTTGTGAGAAACTAAACATCAAATTAATAGAGATAACCTTTTTTTATTTTATCTTTTCAATGTACTTTCCACTAGCTTCTATAAAAAAGTTTCATGTGTCTAAAGAGTCTAAACCAGTTTTTCAATCATAAACCCAAACACTATAAGCGCATCTTTCGGCGGCGAAAACTGTATTTCATTCAGTTAATTATTTATTTTAGAAAATAAAAAGAAGTCATTTTGTGCCAGATCGGACCTGTAAAGAGTAATGATTGACTGTTACTTTATAGAGGAAGTCTATTACTTTGGACTAATGGAAAGTGACTTCATGAATTATCCATATTGAAGTCATTTTCCAAATTGTATCTATTTAATACAGGGAAAAAACAGCCCTTGCTGAGTTTCTTGCCGGTTCTTCTCAGTACAAGGTCTCCTGCCGTAGATTTGCGAACCGATGGCGTAGCTTTTCGACTTTCACAAGTGCTTGTAACAGCCTAGACTGAATAAATGATTTTGATTTTGATAGAGGTTAATGGATGAACAAAATGTATAAACATGAGTGGAATAGGTTTATGATAATGATTCAAGAAAGGCGTGGATTATATATAGGCTTGGAGCGAGAGATGAATTTGGGCAGACGCTTCCTGCACAGCTCGTCTTTGGAAGCGGTGCGTGGGTGTTATGAGAAGGCAGCCGTAGAAGCCCATCTTCCCTCACTGCATGCCCACACGGACCAGCTCATGCTAGAAGCCAGTACTGAGTCTCCACTTAGTGAACAGGTAACTATTCTATTTCGGTAAAGCATACTTACACAAATGTAGTGCTGTCCATCAATAAGCAAAATTTTTAAAAATTGAATTAACTGTCAAAGCTTTTGTCATTTGGTAAATATACAGATACCTTCATCACACACAAACATAGCAACACAAAAGGACTTGAAATTATAGAAACTTAACAATTACCCAATACAAACTAAATTTTGTGCGCTGCAGAAGTGTGAAAGGGTTGTAACTCGGAGACCGAAATTTAGTACACAAATCCTACAATAATATTCAAACCGTTTATTGTCATCGACATCCAATGACCAATCATTTGAAGAAAGTAACTACTGTCACAACAGCAATTTTACCACTTTTGCATCAGAATAAACTAGCTCGATAGATGATGATAGATGACGATAGAGTTACAAATACAGATTAAATAATTTAAATTTATATGCAATTTGCATCGTTTGTGTTTGGTTTTTGTTCATATTGTGTTTTGTATATATATAAATATATATATATTTGCTTGTGTGATTATTATTATTAGATGTTGGTATATTCCACGGTATTTTGGCCCAGCCAACTTCCAAAGAGGCCCATATGTTATGCAGTGTACCGTGCCCGCCGCGACTACCTTGAGATTAACTGTGATTTTGTATGATAATGTATATGTACCGATAGGACTGACATATCCATTTGGATAAAAATCCCTTTAAATAAAGAGAAAAAAAAATATTATTATTACTTGATATTATCAATTTTGTTGATATGTTTAGTTTAATACATCGTCGCTTGGAAGAAGACTGTCATAACTCAAAAAATTTTAATTGTTATATTTTCGCAATGAAACAACTTCAATTTGTTATAATAATAATAAAAGTCTATGTAATAATAGAGCCACTGTAAAGAATATGGTTTTCTAATTATTTTAATGAGATCGAGATCCGAGTACATTTTATCCAGTAAATTGTTTAAATGCTTCCTCTGAAAGTTTGTATATTGTTGAGTTATGACAGTCTTCTTCCAAGCCGACGACATGTAATATATATACAGTGGACCCCCGTTAATCCGGTCCCTGTCTAATCTGTCACCCCTGTAATCCGACATGGTCTATTATTTATTATTGAACTAGCTTTCTGCCCGCGGCTTCGCCTGCGTGGATTGCGGGATTGGGTCTATAGAGGTTAAGGGTCATAGCTTTTGCCCACGGCTTACATATGCGGCGGAGTAGGTTTTGACGCGAAGGTTTTATCGCGCTTCCGTGGGACTATCCGTTTTTTCGATACGAAAAATACCGCAAAGCCTTGCTCAAGAATCACTCTATCTATTGATGAAAACCGCATGAAAATCTGTGCAGTAGTTTTGAGCGAAGCCTTTATTGCCATTCGTGGGATATGTCAATTTTCGGGGATAAAAGTACCTTATGTTACTGGGGATAATGTAGCTTTCCAAGGTGAAAGAAATTTTTGAAATCGGTCCAGTAGTTTCGGAGCCTATTCATTACAACAAACAAACAAATCTTCCTCTTTATATTTAGTATAGATACATACATATTCGCTAATGCATGATTAAACAACTTACAACTTGTACGCACCATCACTACTGCTCTCGACGCGTACGATATTTTTTTGATTATGATTGCTTAGTTTGAATTTGACTCCATTTGACAATAAAGCTTTAATCTCTCCTTTTAACAATGTTAAAAAAATAATAATTGATGAATATTTTTATGCTTCTTAAAATTGATTGATTCATAGTTTTTGATTATTGTATGTATTAGTATGTACATTTGTTTGTACACAATTATTTCCTAATGTGAAGTTATTGCATATTTTTTGTAAGTTCTATAGCATTAATGACTTTAATTTTATAATAAAACGTAAGCTCTCTATTGTGTTGTTAAATTTACTAAAATTTAACGAGATACATAATGAAGTATGATTTATACTTCAGCGTATGTACATATATATAATATCTTATCATGGGATCTGTAATTTGTAAGATTACAAGGTACTCTTTTGTAAAAAAATTTGGACTATATGGGGTGTTAGGCAGTACTCTATAATCCGACACTGCCCTGCAAAATGATTGTCGGACTACCGGGGGTCCACTGTATAATATAATGTTTATATAGCCCTGGTGTATATATACGTTTTAGGTTATGATATCGACCTGATTGTTAATTATGTGTCATGTTGATTGTAATCTGTTGTATGTACCTAATAAAATAAATTAATTAAAATTTATTTCTCAATTAGCGCCGCTCCGATCTGCGCCGCATGTATGCACTGTTGCGTCCACTAGGCGCTGAGGCTCTAAAGCCCTTGGTAGAGGCCGCCCTTAACGCCGCCACCAAGGACGGACACGCGCTACTACAGGCGCCGCACTCCAAAGACGAGGTAATTGTTTGCAATTTTTCACTAATTTATTTTTTGGACATAGTTGACGTAAAAAATAATATTGTGAATTAAAAAAATATATTTATCGACTCCATCTATTTGTCTTTCATTACAGGCCCACTGGCACTTCGTTACGGCGATGCTAACCCTACACTGCAAGTACTCCGCTCTCTTCTCCGATGTTTTTTGCGGAGCACAACCATTTATGGGAGCATTAGATAAGGTAACCGATAAACAATATTTTATTATGCTATGCAACTATGCGTTAATTAACTATTTAGATAATAAATCCGTTAAGAGGTAATTTATGATAAAGTTATGTGGTTTACCGACAAAATGCAGCTTGAAACATTTTGGCTTGCTCCTGATTTTAAAGACTATTTTTATTAATCTAAATATTGTAATATCTCATTAGGTACTCTTTTTTAGTAGTTCGAATGTCACGGACAATGGCAAACACTGTATTATACGTCGTCTAAAGAACTGTCTCGTATTGCAAGAACTAAGAATTCCAGTGAATTCACATTTGACCATTCTACCGTCGTACTCGTAGCTATTGCAACCAAACTACGTTTCTCTGTTCATACGTTTCGCGGAACGAGACGGCCCTAATGTTACCGTCATCGCTAACAACGCATACTCCACTAATTGAAGCGCTAAATCCCCTTTGATATGTAAATAAATTGACACTCGGGCTATCGTCACGACCATAGCTCAACCGTCCCCATCGCTGCAACCACTTCGTCCTGTGCAGATTGCTCGACTTAAATTTCTCAGTTATTGTAAACTACCTAGTGCCCGCGACTTTGTCTGCGCAGGAGACGAATTTTAAAACCATAGAAAACCAATTCGCATTCGAAATCATGAGATTCGTATACGAATTACCGAATTCACTATTTCTGAACTTTCATTTCGTGCGTTGTGTAACGAGTGGTTCAACCCACTCGTTTTTTATTTCTACTAGTAGAATATCCAACGCTGAAGTGACGTCGACAGTGGTAAATTTACTCGGTTAGTGTAGAGCTTGTAAATAAGTACATTAAGTAAATGTTGTTTGAGTATATATATTTTAATTAATAAATAATAAAATAGTAGAAATATTTATTTTATAATATAGTGAGCTTAGAAGAGTACAATTTATTACATTTCTGTTTGGGCTTTGCTCAAGTGGCCCATTTTTTTTCTGTACATTCTCCATATTATAATAAATAATAAAAGATTTATAACTATTTAGGTATGATAGAGCAAGTTATAACGAAGTCACCATAATACAATTCATCCAGACACGTTAGAAAATAATTAAAATTTTACGAAGGCAATCGGTCGTTTTAAAGATTTAACAAAAACAAAATGTTTTGACAGTTTAGTAACAGGCAGACAATTTTTTTAATTTAAATTCCGTTTCACGTGTGGGGTCACCGCCGGTTTTTTTTTGTGATTTTAAATATTCCTGCGTGAAACGGAATCTAAGAATTTGTTTTTAATGACAAAACTGAATTCGAATGATACAAAAATCTATAAAATTGTAAGCAGTAGAAGATAATTACGTGCACGATTTGTATTCGTATTCTAATTCTAAATTCACGTCTCATCATCATCACAACTCATATACGTCCCCACCGAGGGGCTCGAGCCTACCCTAAGTATGTTAGGGCGATTAGGCCTTAGTCAACCACGCTGGCCCAGTGCGGGTTGGTTGACTACGTACACCTTTGAATCGCTTCGCAGATGTACGCAGGTTTCGATGTTTTCCTTCACCGTAGTAGCGTCGGATAAATGTACATATGAAATTCGGGACGAAAAGCACATTGGTACACGGTGGGGATTAGATCGCGGGCCTCCCGATTCTATGCGGCGCACGAACCAGTGCCGAGACCACAGCGCCACCGACGCTCCTGCGTGTAGCCTCTACATGTCTGAGGAAGGCCATCCCTGAGGTTTTTAGTGGGTAGGCCGCCCCTCCTGGGGAGGAGAGCCCCACATAACCGCCGGCTCGCCACAGCAGGGGTATAAAATTTAATGCATTTTCCTCAGGGGGAAACAAAAAAAAAAAAGTTGTGTTTACTTGCCTTAACTGTTTATTATATACTGTAGATTATTTTTGTGAGTTCACTTTCATATTATATTAATGTTATTTCAGCACAAATCTGAAGTACGAAATTTAAATTGTACGAATTCTTAATTAATTGTAATTCACTTTATATAATATGTACTTCACGCCAGTTCAGTCTTTGATTATCAATGGTGCCGGCTTAGAAATTTAATTTTGATTTTAGTGCTTATTTAACCGCCAAACTACAGGTTGTACAAAAACAAAACTAATGTTACAAATATATTATAACATAAAATAAGTAAATTTTGACATTCTGAAGTGAAAATAGTACTGACATGACAATTGTCTTATTATACTATTTTTATTTATTATACTATAGTTGACTTATTATATCTAGATAATTTTAATTAATAATTGATAAATGTTCATAAATTAATAATTTATTTATTTATTGTAAATAGGGCTAGCAGCAATTGTTATAATATTACATCCAAAATATTACAAATCCTTAACATATTGAATATAACAATTTTTTTAAGGCAGTCACAACATACACCAAAATATACACAGTCACACATATTACAGTATTACAAAAAATCACAAAAGGAAAAAGAAAATAACATAAACCAATCGGATGATTATGATGTATGATGGCAAGACGAATCGGAACCGAAGAAACCGAAAAAAAATTTAAAATAAATTAGAAATATTTAAAATAACATTCATAGCGCCCTCAACAACTCCGTTAGATAATTAAACGCAATAGATAATTGTTGATAAATTATTAATCATTGGACTTAATAGATCATTGCCCTTCTCAGGCTCATAAATGTCCATGTTCATCATATTTGTAAAAGTCGGAAAATAAAATGAATGCCCATTTATTCAAAGATCAATGGGTTTTCTGCAATGTGATGATATAACTGTTGTAAATCTTTTCAGGCATGCAGCGCGGTTGTCAACAGCCGCCCGAGTCCCGACCAAACGGCGAGGGCTCCAGAGCTGTTAGCCCGTTACTGTGATTGTCTTCTACGCAAGAAGGTTGCCTCCGAGGCAGAGGCTGACGATAAACTGTCGGCTGCCATAGTGGTCTTCAAATACGTGGACGACAAGGACGTGTTCCAAAAGTACTACGCCAGAGCTCTAGCGAGGAGGCTTATACATCAGCTTTCCGTGTCTATGGAACAGGTGAGAGGATACCATAGTTCTGACTTTCACAAGGTTGAGAATTTAATTAGTATTATCAAGTTGCAGTGACTATAGCTCGCATATTTCAGGAGGAGGCGATGATAAATCGACTGAAAGCGGCGTGTGGGTACGAGTTCACGAACAAACTACACAGGATGTTCACTGACGTGGCCGTCTCAGCGGACCTGAACGCCAAGTTCCAGCAGCACTTGAGGGAGAACCACGTGACCAACACCACTGGCTTCTTTATACAGGTGATGAAGCATTTTACATACTTGTGCTCCCTTTTTCAAAGCTTACTAAGATAATAGAAAATCAATGGTACACAAAATTGCTTGAAACTTTACAGCTAGCATGCCTCCGAATAACTTTATATATTAATGAGTGTCAAACCCTAAGTAAAAATCCAATGTCAACATTTAATTTTAAGTTAACACTTATAATTTTCTTTACGGATGGATTGCAAATGTTCCGTCCCCTACGAAACGCCATTAGGGGTCAGACGCCATTTTGTCAAAGGCGTGACCTTTGACAAAATGGCGTCCCATTTAAAGAGATCAAAAAACGTGCTACTTGCCACGTGATTACGTACTTTATCTATATTATGTCACTAGATGATGCGACAGTAAATACATAAATGCAAATAGAACCATTTTTCCCCATAAACAATTAGTCAATTATTTTTCATGCACAACCAACCACGTTATAGAATATTAGATGCAATTTTATAAAATGATTAGAATTAGATAAGTTTATACAAACAAAGCTTAGGTTTCTTCGGATAGTTACAGTATAGGATTCAAAAGGGTTATAAATAGGTTAGATAGTGACACCCCTTGTGTTACAAGTGTCCATAGGCTACGGTAACCACTTATCATAAGGCGGACCGTAGGCCTGTATGCCACCATCGTATTAAAAAAAATATCTATAGAAATAGATGATATAGTATGTGTTATAAGAATTTATTGTGAACAAAATTTTAATCTGTAATCATTAGAGATCGGATAATCGGATGCATATTTACCTAAAGTTAGTTTAAGACAAAGTATGGAAACGGCTTTTTATTGTTTTGTTAAATAAAATTTTTCACCATTTCTGTTTTTTTATTCAATTATTTAATTGATTATTGTTTTAGTCAAACTAGCTCACTACTTTCGTATAACACTCTTTATGTAACAAATCGTACATTCATAAATCGCACGGGGAACTGAAACTAAACTTCATGTAAATACGTATGCATAGTTGTATAAATGAACCCGGAGTCTCGGTCTTTTGAAAATAAATACCACGTGCTAATTTAGTAATTTTCAAACAATATCACTACGTTAAATTTGCTACGTTAAAGTCCCGTATTTTCCCGGGATTTTTATTTAACAAAATGTATTTTAAAAAGCCGCTTCCATAATTTGTGAGCAAAAATTAACTTTAGGTAAATATGCATCCGATTATCCGATCTCTAGTAATCATAACCGTATTTTAAATATCTATAAGAATGTTACTAGTTTTACTGCTTGAACATATATATAACTTTTATTTTACCGTGGGAGAGCCATGTTCGGCACGAATTGGGCCGGCTCGACCGGAGTGATACCACGGCCTCACAGAAAACCGGCGTGAAATAGCGCTTGCGCTGTGTTTCGCCGAGTGAGTGAGGGTACCGGAGGCCCAACCCCCCTTATTCCCCTCTATTCCCCTTATTCCCCCTATTCCTAAAAGGCCGGCAACGCATCTGTGACTCCTCTGGTGTTGCGGTGTCCATGGGCAACGGTTATCACTTACCATCAGGTGATCCGTTTGCTCGTTTGCTGCCCTATGCTATAAAAAAAAAAAAAAAAAAACTGAATTCTCAAAGTATATAGGTTTAATGTCCAGCTAAGGAAACGCGTCTTTATTGTCGATGTCACTGGCAGGTGCTCCAAGCGGGCGCGTGGCCGCTAGGCGGCGCTATGGCCCCGCTAGCGCCGCCGCCTCAACTCGAGAAACCGGCGCGGCTATTCGAAGCCTTCTACAGGGCCTCATTCAGCGGCCGACGGTTGGCGTGGTTACATCATCTCTGTACTGGGGATCTTAGGGCCAAGTACACCAGCAGGCCGCTTCATGTCAGCGCTTCCACCCCTCAGGTATCTATGGATCAAGTTCTATAATGATACATCATTTTGTGCACACATGCATACGTAAGCCACGCTAGTATTTATCTATACTAATATTATAAAGAAGTAAAGTTTGTTTGTTTGTATATTTGTTAAATTGTAAGGGGTAATCTCGGGATCTTAAAAATTCTTTCACCAATATAAAGCCACATTATTGCTGAGTGTTACCCATACTAATATTATAAATGAGTCCATACTAATATTATAAGTGAGAAAGTGTGTCTGTCTGTTTGTCCGTCTTTCACGGCAAAACGGAGCGACGAATTGACGTGATTTTGTACGTGGAGATAGTTGAAGGGATGGAGAGTGACATAGGTTACTTTTTATCCCGGAAAAATCAACAGATACCACGGGATGCGCAATAAAGGCTTCGCTCAAAAACTACTGCACAGATTTTCATGCGGTTTTTATCAATAGATAGAGTGATTCTTGAGCAAGGTTTTGCGGTATTTTTTATCTCGGAAAAACGGATAGTGCCACGGGAAGCGCGATATAAACCGACTTCCGCGCATATGTAGCCGTGGGCAAAAGCTATGACCCATAACCCTCTATAGACAGAAAGCTAGTAGGTTACATAAAAAACCGAAAAATAAAAAGGTTTTTACATGGTAATCCATGTTGCAAAGTGAATCAGCGAAAAGCGGGCAGCGGACGACGCACGATGGCTTCAGATTTAATTCGGTTCGCGGTCGTGCTCGCTTCGGGGATTATTAATATTATGCCCAACGAAGCGGACACGGGTCAGCTAGTTGCATATATTTTGAAACTATTAATGAAGAAGAGCCGAAACGCAAACTAATACGCGTTTTCGAAGAGAAATTATAAGTAAGGGAAGTTAATGAGAATATCTGGTAATAGGACATTTAACAACCTATGGAACGCTCATTAGACTCCTGATCGCTATTTATTAGGAGCGAGTAGAAAGAACAAATATCTCATTGAATAAAATACCAATAGTACAATAGGCTATTTAACAGGTTTTTAAAATCCATTTTATATTATGCAGTAGAGTCTAAGGAACCCAGTAAAAGTTGTTATTTTTAATTCTGGTATATATTAGCTGAAAAACATCGAATTAAAAATTCAATATTTAAATAGTGTGCCAAAACGCTACTTTGACAATAAGCAATGAGGTCGGTGACGTCACTTGCCTGTATTCTGATCTGTGACAACTGGCATATATATTTGTTTGTTGTAAACAAAAAACGAAAGTGCGATTGGATTTACTTTTTATCTGTGATTTATGTAAGAAAATGAGTTACAAATGGTGTGCAGTTCCAAAATGTACAAATACGTCGTTAAAAACTCCGGAAGAACTATTTGTAAGTGTTCCAAAGAATATCGAAGTGCGCCGATAGTGGTTGCTACTTTCTCGGAGGGATCATAATGACATAGCGAATAGTACAAATATTTTCTTTTGTGAAGACCATTTCGATGTAAGTAAACATAATATTTATATTTTGTAATAATTAATTACATTTAGAATGTTAATATTTTCGTTATTGATTTGAGGTTATATACCTCTAATATTTTTAACAGAATGTCTCTTGCAACTCACTTCGAATATTTCCGCTGTTTTCCATAATATCTGTTAAAATTTGTAGCTACAGAGTCCTATGATTTCAATAAGCAGTACACTAAAAGATCCCGACTAAAACTTGTTTGTTCGTTACAGATGGAAAATGACATGGCAAATTACTATCAGTACAAAATGGGTTTCAGTCAGAAAATAATTTTAAAAGATAAAGTTCTTCCTTTTAAATTTCATTGCCAGCCAGATCGCATTAAAAGAATGTGTGATGCTGGTACTTCCCGATCTGCATTTGTCAAACGGTAAAGAATGGAACTTGTTAAACAATGTGAAGACATTCAATAACCGACGTAACGTGAACAAATTATCGTTTATGTTCACGAAATTGTGCCAAACAAACTTAATTATTTATAACCTATATAAGTTCTTGTGGAAGTTCATCATTATTTCACTTTCTTGTGATATAATTTAAGTTACCAGTAAAGTGTAATTATACTTATTTTGCTGTTTTTACATTTTTTAGCTCCGAAGCATAAAAGTCAGAATTATTTTTGAAAAATAATCCGACCATGATTGCGTCGACTTGCGGCAGGTTTCTGCTGTCTGCTTTTACAAAATCGTTGTCCATGGTTGAAAGTACATACTTGTAAAATAGTGCAAATAAACAAAAAAAAAACAATGCATAATAAAGAAAATCTTAATATAACGGAGATAATCTACCACAACTAGGCGCAACACAAGTAGGCAAACGAAGTTTACAAGCAAGTGACGTCATGATAAATTTTACCAATCAGGAGCTTTTTGTGTCACGTGACAAACGTATAAAAAATGCAATTTTTATTTACGGATTTTAAAATAAATTAATCATTATTTTCAACTTACGTTAATAAATAATCATTTTTTAACTCTTAATTTATACTGTTAACAGTAATTGACACTTTATTTTTCTCATTGTCAAATAGCCTATTATAACCTTAATATATTTTACGCCATTAGTCCACCCTCTGCTTTAAACTTTTGCTTGTCTCGTTAATTTTTTTGGTCAGCAAACCAAGCAAGCACAATCCTCGCGATATGGCTCGCATTAACCCTTATAGTGCCGACGAGCGCCGTCACGCTTCGCGTTCTAAACGCTACGTGCGCAACGGCGCTCGTCGGCACTAAAAGGGTTAATAAAGTGCTGGTGCTGCTCTCTTTGATCCACAGAATGACATCTCTATTAAGTGGAAGATGCACAAGGACACATGTATCATGAGACTTGAACTCACAGCAATTAAAGAAGCATTAGTGTATGCAAATAATTTACAAAACAGCCCTCCTGTTGTCATTCTGTCGGATTCAAGGAGTGCCCTTCAGCATCTCTCTCGTTGTGTGTCGGGACGGGGCAGTATGTCCGTCGCTTTTGAAGCCATAGACTTAATACATAGAATGAATTATAGCAATAAGTGTATTAAGATCCAATGGATCCCTTCCCACGTCGGGTTACTTGGTAATGAGGCTGCAGATGGTCTTGCAAAGGAAGCTGTCTTGGATGGTATCGTGCTGGATTCTGGACCCTTGGCTAGTGAATTTATTCCAATAATACAGAAAAGATGTTTGGAAAAATGGGAAATCATTTTAGGGAGGCCCTGGTCAGAGGCGTTGGAGTTTGGTATGATACAATCCAGGACAAACCTACATGGAATCCTTGGTTTGACAGTGACTCATCCAACCTTACTAGAAAGCTTTTAGTTTCTGCTTTCCGATTACGGTCTGGGCATGTTCCAACAAACAAGTTTTATCATCTTGTTGATGTGAAATCCTCACCTTTGTGCGATAACCAGCTGTGTTCCAGGATCGATGATGTTTATCATATGTTGTTGGAATGTGTCCGAAACTCTGAGCTAAGAGAAAGACTCCTCGTGGGAATGGATTTGGCTAATGGCAATATAAATTGTTTGTTGTCGGACCATTGTCCAGCTTAGCCAAAAAATTATACATTTTTATTTGCTTGTCCTTTGAGGAGGCAAACTAATATTTGTGTATATAACAATTGTGTATGTGTAAAGTGTGTATGTTATGTAAATATGTAATTATTCCTATGAGGCTGACATGTTCACCCAAAGTGTTCAAAGCCTCGTTAAAAATTAAGAAATAAAAAAAATGCATCTTCAAGTGAAAATCAGTTTTAATGTTTTGTGGTCTTTTTCACAATGTTCATCTAAGTTACCAGTAGTGTTTACTTGTATCTTTATGGTATCTAATCAGATCTATGAGTATTTTTTGAATAAAACATGCAGTTTTATGGTACAGTTGACAAATGTTAAATAAATACAATATTCGCCTAAATAGTGTCCAGAGATAGTATGTATATAATATGACGATGTTATTTACTCAAAATAACTAACTTATCAAGAAATTAAAATACAACTGTAGTATTTTAACATATAACTTCATCGTTAGTCACGAAGAACAATGTTAAAATAGAAGAATGCTAGTAACAAGTTTGTCCCTATTAATATTATTAATGCGAAAGTTTGTATGAATAAATGTTTGATACTCTTACGTAAAAATTACTCAATGGATATATATCATATATTAAAACAGATTCGTTATGAGTGTAATATCAGACTTATATAGTTATCCTTGAAATGTCATATTTCATTTGTAACTAGCAACAAGCCTTAACCACACCACTTTTCATTTAACATTTTATAACAAAGTTTAGATTTTAAAAAATTATTTTAGTGTGCAATCCTGCTTCACTTCGAGAACGTAGACACGGCATCAGTGAGGGATCTCCAAGACGTAGTGCAATTGACGGACGATTCTTGGGGGAGACACGCCAAACCCATTGTTGAGGTATTGATTATATTAAAATGTGCGGTCCAACATTTGCTGTGAGCGCTCGTTCGTATTTGAATACAAACGGTTGGTCCATATTTGTTGAGTACGCCAGACCGT
This sequence comes from Scirpophaga incertulas, assembly GCA_036419045.1. Classification (NCBI taxonomy): domain Eukaryota; kingdom Metazoa; phylum Arthropoda; class Insecta; order Lepidoptera; family Crambidae; genus Scirpophaga; species Scirpophaga incertulas. The sequence goes on from CM071636.1 coordinate 8,614,094, forward strand.
TTCTATGCAAATAGAACACACAAGCGTTAATAGGAAATTTTAGAGTTTTTCAAAAAACTTACCACTGACTATAGTCAATTTACCATGAAATGTCTATTTGTTTGTCGTCTTACAGCAGCCTGTAGAATGTAGACATTGTCGATTAACTAAAAACTGTTGATTTACATGTGAAGGCTAGTATGTATATTCAACTAAGATCTTTGTAATTTTAATTTATATTTGGCATATTTTTGACACATTTTTTTCCTAGTAAATCATTCGAAGTATCTTTTATCGCTACAGAAGAGAGTTAATTTGCTCCCTCGATATAATGAAAATTATAATGTCTTTTATTGTTCCTCCTTAAGGTTGGTTTACTTACTCTATCTGGTGACCTGGACGATGAGACTGCCACACTTTCCCTAAACCTGAATTTCAGCAGTAAGCGGACCAAGATACGTCTCACCTGCGCAGGCGCACCAAACCAACCGGGTGAGTTAAGGAAACTATGCTCTGACGTGAGAGAGAAAAATCTTACGACAATTTTACCCCTCTCATGTCACTATACTCATTTGAAAAAAATAGAAACTGGCACTCGCTGGATAATACAATCCCACCAAAAAGGAGAGCCAAGTTCAATACAAAAATTAGGCTAGGCTATTTGCTTCGTCGCAAAAAGAATGGAGATCTAACGAGTGCCAAGTACTAAGCAAAATCGAAATCTGTATTTACAGAAATAAAATAAAATCATTACAAACATGTATTAAACTCTATTTCTTAGCTTTATTGAATAAAAGTAGGTTAGATTTGACTTGGCGAGTTATTAAAATGTTGAATAACTTTATAAAATGACTGATGCAATGAAAACTGACCAACTGGTTAAGCATTCGTGTAAAAGAGATGTGTTTTCCATTACATATACAACACTGCTTCGTAGAAAAACATCCTTTAATCACTATGCAATGAATCAATTATTGACCATGTTAAAACAAGAAGGTCTGTCTGAATCAAGGAACTACAATTTTATCTACTCATATACGTGCTAATGACTTTCTGTGTCAAAAAGTTTTAAAAGTTGATTGAGTGTCACAGTTTTTGTTTTTCTTTTTTCGTATTCCAAACTTGTATGTCATGTAATTATAATGTTTTTTCAAACTTTATATTAATAACTTATTTCTTCCACAACTAAATATGTGCATCAAAATCGATAAACGCTTCTGAGCGTATTCTGCAAATTAATTGGCTGAACATATAGTGAGTTCACCAATAGGTTACGGGCTCTAAAATGATTGACGAATGATGTCGAATGTAGATCAAAATCAAGTATCTAGTGGAAGTGGTGACAACAGAAGAATTTCAGTCAACGAGATGGCAAGTACTAGTAGTATGCCACCTATGGCTAGGCTAGAAGGAAGCTCTAATTATTCTACATGGAAAGTACAAGCTGAGATGCTTCTTGTCTATGAAGATCTTTGGGAGTTTACTAGCGTGACGCCTGATGTGACTGACATACAAGCTGTGAAGAAGGATCAAAAGGCTAAAGCTAAGATTGGCATGATGGGGAGTCCAGAATGTTTAGTGCATTTACGCCTTGCAAAGACAGCTAAGGAAGCTTGGGACACACTTAGACAGACATTTGAAGACAAAGGCTTAAATAATCGTTGCCGCCTGGAAACTGGACAGTCTGAAATTGGATCAATTTTCAACGGTACGGGTTTACGTTACAACGATGTTAACGATATCCCAGGAATTAAGATATATTAGAAAGGAGGTCGATGATGAACTCTTGGCTGCCCTGTTACTCCAAGGTTTGACACCGGAATTACAACCACTGAAAATTACGATCGAGAATAGCAACATTAAGCTGACATCTGATTATGTTAAAAACAAACTGTTTCAAATGGAAGATACTTACGCAGCTTCAGGAAGTGGAAGCCAAATGTCTGCATCTGCACTGATGTCAAAGAAAAAGGGAAACAGGAACATCAAACAGAATAACAAACAAACTAAGAAAGTATTGAAGTGCTACATCTGTGATGGTCCACACAAGTTCTACCAGTGCCCTGAAAAGGATTAATCAAAGAAGGAAGCTCATCAAGCGTTCGCCTTTGGGACAGCAATTGATAATAAGGAAGATTGGGTGATCGACTCTGGCGCTTCGAAGCACATGACGAAGAACAAATCGTGGATGAAACCTTTGAAGAAGAGACCTAATCCTTTTTTCTAGTAAATCATTCGAAATATCTTTTATCGTTACAGAGGAGAGCTAATTTGCTCCGTCTGATATAATGAAAATTATAATGTCTTGTTAATTTAATTATTGTTCCTCCTTAAGGTTGGTTTACTTACCACGACATATGTATAACACGCCGCGTGTCAAATTGCAATGATTTTTTGGCGCAGGACTATAAAGATGCATGATTTTCATAATACACCTTAAATTATTTTACTATGGTAGTAGAAATAAAACAGATTGTTTCTAAAATGAATGCTGTATTGTCTATACGGTGGATGACTGACAAAATGAACGTGACCGCAGGCGCGGCGGCCGGGCCGGCGGGCGCGGACGACGCGGCGGCCGCGCACTGCGACGACGACCGCAAGATGTACCTACAGGCCGCGCTGGTGCGCATCATGAAGCAACGCAAGGTACGGCTACCCACAGGCCGCGCTGGTGCGCATCATGAAGCAACGCAAGGTACGGCTACCCACAGGCCGCGCTGGTGCGCATCATGAAGCAACGCAAGGTACGGCTACCCACAGGCCGCGCTGGTGCGCATCATGCCAGCAACGCAAGGTACGGCTACCCACAGGCCGCGCTGGTGCGCATCAAAACGCAAGCAAGGCGCCACAGGGTATCATGCAGGCTACCCAACAGGCCGCGCTGGTGCGCATCATGCAGCAACGCAAGGTACGGCTACCCACAGGCCGCGCTGGTGCGCATCATGAAGCAACGCAAGGTACGGCTACCCACAGGCCGCGCTGGTGCGCATCATGAAGCAACGCAAGGTACGGCTACCCACAGGCCGCGCTGGTGCGCATCATGCAGCAACGCAAGGTACGGCTACCCACAGGCCGCGCTGGTGCGCATCATGCAGCAACGCAAGGTACGGCTACCCACAGGCCGCGCTGGTGCGCATCATGCAGCAACGCAAGGTACGGCTACCCACAGGCCGCGCTGGTGCGCATCATGAAGCAACGCAAGGTACGGCTACCCACAGGCCGCGCTGGTGCGCATCATGCAGCAACGCAAGGTACGGCTACCCACAGGCCGCGCTGGTGCGCATCATGCAGCAACGCAAGGTACGGCTACCCACAGGCCGCGCTGTGCGCATCATGCAGCAACGCAAGGTACGGCTACCCACAGCCGCGCTGGTTCGCATCATGAAGCAACGCAAGGTACGGCTACCCACAGGCCGCGCTGGTGCGCATCATGCAGCAACGCAAGGTACGGCTACCACAGGCCGCGCTGGTGCGCATCATGCAGCAACGCAAGGTACGGCTACCCGCAGGCCGCGCTGGTGCGCATCATGCAGCAACGCAAGGTACGGCTACCCGCAGGCCGCTGGTGCGCATCATGCAGCAACGCAAGGTACGGCTACCCGCAGGCCGCGCTGGTGCGCATCATGCAGCAACGCAAGGTACGGCTACCCGCAGGCCGCGCTGGTGCGCATCATGCAGCAACGCAAGGTACGGCTACCCGCAGGCCGCGCTGGTGCGCATCATGCAGCAACGCAAGGTACGGCTACCCGCAGGCCGCGCTGGTGCGCATCATGCAGCAACGCAAGGTACGGCTACCCACAGGCCGCGCTGGTGCGCATCATGCAGCAACGCAAGGTACGGCTACCCACAGGCCGCGCTGGTGCTCATCGTGAAGCAACGCAAGGTATGGCTACTGCCGGCAGCTCACCATACTGGATCTGATTATGTTTATTTAGAAGCAGATAAGTACATCGACAGGGAGTTCATGCCCACACACTGGAGCCTAAATGGTCCCGTACAGTACGGTTCCAGAGGAATTTCCTCCCGCGTACACTTCGTTTGTGGAATTTTCCCGGTTGAAGTTTGAAGTTTTCCCGGAGTGCTACTTCAAAAGGGGGGAGTAAATAGGTTTTTGAAGGGTCGGCAACGCGCGAGTTTTACCCTTGGTGTTACAAGTGTCCATAGGCTACGGTAACCGCTCACCATCAGGCGGGCCGTAGGCCTGCTTGCCACCATCGTGGTATAAAAAAAAAGTACAATTCTTTCAAAATGGGTCTAAAGATTTTAGTTACTTCTATTAGTTACGAAATAATCTCATATACGTATTTGACGACAAAATCCTTTATATAGTACCATTCATTTCTGTTCTGTACTTCGCATGAAACAAAAATAAATAGGCAGTATTGTAAAAAAACGTGCACCTTTTTTTTGTATTTATACATTTATTTGCCATTTTTAAATTATGTACAAAGTTACTAATACAAAGAATTTGATTTTAGAATTCTCTTGCCCTGTTCCCAATTTTAAATGTAATAATGTAGGGTTGTTAAAATCTGTATAATTTCAAATCTCTGATCTTATTTATTATTATCTTATTTTAAATTCTCAGTAGCTGAAACTATGATGTTACCACTCCGGTCAGTGCTGATACACGCGATTTTAGCATGTATGGATATCTTACACCCCACTACGTATGGAAGTAAAATAAATATTTCCTGTGTTATTAGAAAACAATTGATTCATAAAAGTGCCATTTAAAATTAGTGTTGCATCACTAATTTTAATTGGCACTTTTATGAATTTTTTAAAAAGTTTTTTTAGTTTTATTAAGACCTAATTATTACTAATGTTATTGAAAATACTTGATTACATCGCTACAAAATGAATGAAACATGTTTCGATAATTTTATCACATCATTTTTCTGGGTATGTTATTTTCAACCTAGTATGGGATAAGATTTTTAGTCATCTAGGACAGGAAAGTTTAATAAAAAACTGTAATTGAATATTTTTCTTCCGCAGATACTGAGGCACACAGAGCTTATACAAGAGGTGGTCGCCCAAGCAAGAGGCTCATTCGCGCCTTCGGTAGCTATGATCAAGAAGTGTATTGAGGCCCTAATAGACAAACAATACTTAGAAAGGGCCCCGGGCACTCTAGACACTTACTCTTACCTCGCATAAGACGCGTATAAGGGTGACCAGTAGTTCACCCACACTTTATACAGGATGGACGTAGTGCAACGCTTATGATATTTTTTGTCTTCAAAGTAAGTCAGAGTGAGAGGAGACATAAAGGTTAATTTTAATTGTTTTGATCCCATGGATAGTTAGTGCAACTGATACTGTAAGTTTAACTAAGTATACAAGATATTTGATATATCAATCGTTAAGCCAATGATATATAGGCTGTTTCAGTGATGTGATTCTATCAGAAATGATAATTGACAAAATGTTAGTGTAATTAAGCAACTGATTTTTACCTTCCAAACTATATAAATTATTTCTTTTATGCTAATTATCGACACGAAGAATACTATACATAAATCTATTGAATACTATGGTGCTTACAGCTAGCCAGAGTTGTCATTAACTTTGTTTTTTGTTAACAGCTGATTAGGCGTTGAATTTGGAAATGTTTGCTTTAATTTTGAAGACAGTTAACTCGTAATGTATTAATAGATATATTTAACTTAAATAACATTTGAACGACTCATTCACTCACTCATTTGAACATAAGATTTGTGTATAATTCATGTAAATTAAAAATTTTTGCCCAATTTTTAAAATCCTCGTACATTTTGGGGAATTTGTAAATCAGTTTTACAATTCAATATTTTTACCCTACATTGGTAACTTGTAATAAATTAAATAAATGTGGTCTAAACACTTAATATAATTAATATTCTATTCATGTGTAACTGATAAATAATAGTGTAGTGAAGAAGTAACAGTATGCCTGGGATTTATTTTGAAAATACAGCAACATGTTTGTGCCATTTTCGCAGCTCATTCTAGAACGCTCCATACCATCTACATAATTATGGTAAAATGGCGTATTTGTATGAGCGTTGCCACTAAATTTATTATTTATACATTTACATATATACTTACTATATTAAAAATTGATACGATTAATGTAAGAACTAAAATGTTTTCGATTTATTCGAATTAGGTTAAATTTCTCTTAATTTACAAAATAAAAATATTTATTTATTTAAAAATCAAACGAAAATTTTTAAATTGCTATACAGCTATGAGGTCAAAATTACTTAAATAGGGTAATTAATAATAAAAACGACAGTATAGAGTTATAGGAAAATACCCAATTGTATTTATAACTAAATGAAATATGGAAATCAATGAAAATCCGGTTGCTGAGAGAAATCGTGTTTGACAATGCCATCGGTTAGTTCCTTACGTACATGCAAATCGATTCATTTTGGGCTTAGTCTAAATGCGATTTTCGAAAATTAACTATATATAAAAAACTGACACGCTCTGACAAGCTCTCAAGTTTTTTTTTATATACATACTTATTGTCGCGGCCTGTATCATTGAAACGTTACGGAGAGGTGTAATTAACGACCCATCCTTCGTAATAATAGGAGAGGATACTTTGCTATAGTTTTCCGTAGTCTACGACATTTAGACAGAAAAGGAGCGGTGACACGTTTCTCCGTCTTAATCAGTTACCGCACTGACTTTTTAATTATACGACTTTAAAACAATCGCTTCATTGATTAGAAATGTTTTCTATATAAACCTTGTCGAAAGAATTATTCAATTTGGTGCAATCCTTCGGATGTTATACATACGTTTCGAAGATAAATTTTTATTTTTTATTAATATAGATAAATGTACTAGTATATAGACTATCTGCATTTTTACACAATAACCATAAAATTTTTGTATTCGTGGTTTCTGTCAAATTGGCATTATATTTGTAATTTTTTATTGTACCTTTAAAAAAAGAAAAGGGAGTATTGTGCATCTAACACCATCAACGATGAATTGTTACTAAATACTTTAATAATTCTATATTATTTGTGTTACTAAAATATTTTTATATACCTATTTATATAAGAAAGCAGAGATCGGTACCAGCGGCAGATAAGCGTTAGCTCCAAGACTAACTTGCTAAACTAGGATTGTTGAGACCCAGTTTATTGTATGTATATCCAATTTGTTTGTTTTGGAATCTCATAAATATGTATTACTTTCTTTTCTAGTTAATCATAATTTGACACAAAGTTCAAGATAATGCACTATTGGCTTCAACTTTTTGAAAACAAATTTTATTGCCATTAAATCAGGCTCTTGATTAATTTAAATTCTATTGAAATATGTGTAGAGGATTCATAGTTTGGTTTCTTGTTAATTTAAATAACTAATAAAAACCTTAGTATGGAAAAATCGGCATTTCGTAAAAATCTCCAGGAAATTTTTATAAATCGAAATACTTAATAATATTTCAGATTTGAAGACCACACAACTAGAGATCATTATTTATTTAAATATAAAAATTCTTTGAATGTGTTTAAAAAATGCAGTTGCTTACATACTTACATTTTAGTTTTTACTGTTAATAGTGCAAATCCTTTTACAATCGTAAACAGATTTGCGTTTATTGCTGACAAGAGGCTTTACTTGTTAGCGATTTTACCTTAATTTTACGCAATGTTTTGTAGTAAATTGTTAATAAATAAATTTAAATTTATTTGCCTTGTTTCAATTCACTATAAAGACCCTCTCAGAACATCGATTTTAACTCGCACATTGTCGTCGCTCAATATACGGACAGAATAATAATAATTAAATCGTGTTATGGGACGGCTTTTATAGACTAAATGTCAGGTTATAATTTGAAATTGTCACACATCTATTCACATATAGATTGTACGTTGTATGAGAATAATTATCGATAGTAATATTATATGCAACATAACTCATGTCAAAATAATAGAAAAACTGCATTTCTTGTCAAGAAATGTCAAAACATGATGGACGTATTAAACTTTTTAACATTGATATGATACAACAGAGGGCCTAGACAAGATACCTTTCGATAATCGTAATCGCATCGCTAACATAAAAAATGTATGGTATTGACATAACCACTCGAAAAGTCAAGCGATCGGTTATGTCAATACCATACACTTTTTATTTTAGCGATGCGATTACGAAAATAGAAAGGCATCTTGTCTAGGCCCTCTGATTATAAAGTTGTCGATTAGTCGACAATTTCATCGTCTATAGATTTATAGACATACAAAATACTATGGTGTCCATGTCGCGAACGTGTAGCAGTTTGCTGGATATAATTAATAAACTAAATATTAATAAATTAATAAACTATTATATGTTTCTTTTACAGTATTAAAATTTAAACCTTTGCCTCTCCAAATTAGACGAATGTCACTTCTCTCCAACTGTACCCAATTGACGTTGACAGCTGTCAACCATGTAGGCATGTCCGCTCTCTACTTATAGCAACATGGTTGCCATAAATAAAAAGCTTGAGCTTATTTTTTAGTTAAGCGACAAGAATTTATTACAGAGAAAGATTCACCGAATTTAATTAAGCAAAATTATAAAAATTTATGAATTTAAAACATATTTAATTATTATCATTCTTTAAGCACCGCCTTTTTTCACGTTTTCGCGTCCAATCTGTATATTAATTATTTATATTAAGCTATATTAATTGTAAAATAAATAAATTTATTAAATTATTTCTCTGCTTGTCCAGTTTGAGATTTTTTATGAAATTTAAAAAATCATATTTTAGTTATATTAAGCACGAGTACATTTCATTATGCAAGTTACCCCAAAGCAACCTTTGCAGAGGCAACTCAATATATGGAAAAATTATGGTCAAAAATGTATAATATTGCTAGACGTCACGACAACTAAACGCCATTATACAAAAAATAAATCTATGATAAATCGGTATTATAAAATTGTAAGTTGCTCTTCGACAGCAATTGTATCATTGCCAGCTATATCATATACGGGTCCACAAAATAAGACAAATAAATTCGACAATTGACTAAGTTCGGCTTAAAACTTAAATTTGAATAAAAACCTTATTGGACTCTTTATTGGCAGTTATTGGTTAAATTTATGGGATTTAAATAATATAATTTCATACTACTGAACTTTTACTCTATCCGTTTGATTAAGTTACTCTTAAGTTTGATTTGATTAAAATTCTTTTAACGTGCTGTAAACCTCTTGAAATAGTAAGGAACTATATCGAAAATATTAATAGCAGTTTGAGATATAATCTTCAGTTCATAGTTACTGTTTCATTATCATGGTGTTCATATGCATCGGTAGATATGCACAGCATGCCAAAACTCCAGGATAAATCTCCGGCAGATTAGTCCATGTGTAAAAAGTCGACTGTATTTTGACTAATATACTAAATAAAGTAGGTAACATGTTTGGCCTATGGTCTGCGAAATTTTTTATTCGCTTATAACTTGGACAAGCAAAGGAGAAGAGTAATTATTGTAAAACTCTATTATCAAGGTAGCTACAACTAGGTAGTTTTTAAAACCGCACTGTTAAAGTTTTGAGATCTGCATGTAAAGATAAAGGGTTGATTGTTGATTGAAGAGTCGATTATTCCATTTTTTTTTGCAATATGTTATTTATCGTAATAAATTATTATTTATTATTTTGTATTATTGACCTTGCATGTGACTTGGGAACAAGCGAAGAATGACTTTTAAACAAAAAAGCAAACTACCCATGTGGTTACAGTCGCCTATAGTACGTGTGGTTCTAAGTACCTTAAGTATAATATCAGTGTGCGTTGCCAATATCACTTAGGTATAATACCAGTGTACGTTGACAATATCACTTAGGTATAATACCAGTGTATGTTGCCAATATCACTTAAGAATAATACCAGTGTCCGTATAATACTTTCTTTTATATTTGCGTTTCTGGTTTTGGTGGTGTTTTTCGTGCAAATTCGTCATACATTCTCATCCATACTCCTATGATTAATGCGGGATGAGACCACTATGTATGTACCTTGAAACGCTTTTATAAAAGTCCTACTAGATAAATCTAGAGCAAGTAGCTACTTTGGCCAAACCGCTATACTGAAGGATAATGTTGCCAACATTCTGGGCACTAAAGCGCGGGACAAGGCATATAAGTATATAGGCATATAAGTTACATACTATATGACACTATCGCATCAAAACAGCCATTCGAATTCGACCAATTAGTGTATGTTAATTAACTAGTTAGTAATAGCGAAAGAGTGAAGACCTCACTATGATAAGCGAAATATTGTCTTATTGTAGACGTTTTATGTGTTCAAAAACTATATGGTTAATACTAATATATTTGGTTCAAAGCTAAATAACGATAAAAGAGTTGCATATAATTTACTATAAATATACCTAAACTAACATATATATATACACCTATCCATCTATTATAGTTGCATATTGTCAAAATTGACATTCACAAGGATAAAAAATATGAAAGTAAAATACAATGTGTTTTAGTAACATTAAATTTGTTTTTTATTTCTTGAATTATTTAAAAAAGCAAATGGAAATAGAAGGTTACAAATAAATCTGCAAATATTAAATAGCTACTTATGTAACATAAAAATATCAAAGTAAAATGTATAATACATTATAAGTAATATATGTCTCCGTCTTTGTCGGTGTCAAATATTTTATCTATAAAATAACACGATGCTAAGACGACAGCGCCGTGTAGCCTCTTAAACACCATCCTAAACCTCCTACCATATCTTTCAAAATACCTTTCAACACGAAGCCCCGTTCTTTGGCCTGATTGCAAGTTCTCAAATTGGGGCGACTGTTTTATTATATCCAGCATGAAGCTTATAAGGTGTATATAGTCCTGTAAAGTCAGCAACTCCGTCTTATCAGGAACGAACTTGTGTTTAAAATAATGGTAAGTTGCTGTTATGTCGTTAGCAAATGTAGGATCAATAGTTTGTATAACTTCAGCGACGCGCTCGCGTAGACTAAGCATTATATTGTAGATGCTAAAACGGGAACCCTCTGCCAGGACATCGCTTCGGAGCACAGATGCAAGGTTCTCTGCTCGAGTCGAGTAAAACGATTTTAAATCCTGATTTTGTATCAGCATTTGACGTTCACAAAGATGCGATTGCCTTTCACAAATATACACAGCGATCATTTCGCAAATACTTATAAAGTTTTGAAAGTTCACGTCCTCTTTGTTCATTTTCCTGAATATATTCCTGACTGTCTCCATGACACTCGCAAAAATACCTTTCTTTTTTAACGCTTTTATTAATTTTATCAAAACATTCAGTCTTATCGCATCAGTGGATAAGCCTCCGGTTATCTCTCGGAATATATGCACACCGCCTATAACAATGTCATTAATATGTGTCACTCCAAAGAAATCTAGCAAATCTATAATAGCTAAATCTAATTGCTCAGATACGTTTGATTTGTTATTATCTTGTCTATCTGGTGGCTCCGACCCAGAACCGCTACCAATTGAATTCCTTTGTTTTTTATCGTGTTGGGTTTTATTGTTTGAACTACTTTTAGAAGAGGAATCCTGAGTAGTTTTCGATGTGCTATTATTACTTTTTGTAGAGGAATTCTGCGTAGTTTTTGATGTGATATTTGTTATATAATTGTGCTGTTGTTCCGATTCTGAAATTTTGTTGCCTACTTGTCCTACGATCTGCGATGTTGTACTCAAGGTAACCACTTTGCCTCCTTGCTGTACTACTTCTTTGATGACCTCATTAACGACGCTCTTAGTGGCATTTTTGCCAACATTCGTTGTTATGCTAGCGATGCATCCACCACTGCTTCCGCCTATAGCATCCGAACCGATCTGTAATGCTGCTCCAAGTGCTGGGACTATTGGGTTATTTCCATTCTCACAAGCTTCAATAACATTGTTTATACTTCCGATAACACCTATAGGCTCATTGTAACTAACCGAAGCCACAGCATCCATAGCGGTGCCAGCAGCAGAGCCTCCAACAACCATCCCGACCGGACCCCCTACAACCATACCAATAGCACCACCGACCATAACGCCTGAGCTCCTAGTAGCCGCGTCAAATGCTTCACGCGCAGCGAATGGTTCACCAGCCATAAGATGTACATACCCCTTAATGTGCCCAACTACAGGTATCCCATTCAGCACATTTCCAAAAAACCCGGCCATTTTATCTATGAAAACCACCAGGTGTGCGAGGCAGGGACTCTAGCAGAATCAGTTTTGTCTTCCTCGTCCAACTCTAATGTGTCACGAAAATCGGCTATAATTTCGTCAAGAATGGTTGCGCAAGTGTTGAACTCTTTTAAACCATAGTCGTCGATCAAGAATTGAATGGCGGAACGTTTACGAAGGATGGAAACTTCTAATGACATGCGAAACTGGCAGGAGAGGCGGGCGATGTGTGCTCGTAGTGGCCCGGCGTGGGCGACCAGCTGCTTAGAAATCTCTCTCTGCGAAGGAGTCTCTCGCCGGCACCTAACAAAAATGTATTTTTAAAAATCACCGAATAGACTATATTTTGATACAAAATAATAGATATTGATAATCGCAACCATAACCATCTAAATGATTTTTATTTTGTGTTCCCGCATGTGCGTTAGGCATACAGTCCAGGTGTATTTTTATATTTAATTAACTTAGCTTTCACATTTTTTTAATTCATCTTATAAGTTAATCTGTTTATGGATATATCAAATTAATTAATTGTCAGCTATGCTATTTAGATAGTAGTAGAACACTGTAAACAAGACGCTGTTGGAAACGCACCAGAGGCGTTCCCCTAGAAGGCTGTAGTAGGACCCACCGCAGTTCGCGCCTATTCCAAATAATTAAATTATCCACTAGCTATAGTTTTGTACAAACAAATAAAGCAGCTGGTAGAACGTCCATAGACGATGGTAAGCACGTACTTTTTTCCACGATTGTGTTATAAAAATACCCTCACCCTGCGAGCCACACTAGCTCGAGGAGGCGGTGAGCTTGCGCGTTACTTTTTCGCGCGTCCTCTTCGCTGCCGTAACTAGCGTTCTTCAACGTGTTGAGACACTCGATCAGCAAAACTCCCGTTGACATCCTAAATCGAATCTGCAAGAAGACAAAATTAAATAAAAATGTTGAACCCGCTTCGTTTAGCTTTTAGTGCCATTTTAGCGTTTACCGCAAAAAAATATTATTAGTTAATTGTGTTCTAACAGTAAGAGATAAGATAGATAGCAGGGTCTCAGTTGTTGAGGAGTCTTTCTTTCTAAGTCTAACATTCTCACCGCGTCCACCTTCGGCCTTATATCAGACACCATCAGATCAGAGATGTAGGCTTAAAGCCTAAGCTTAATGTATATAAATAATAAAACGTACTGGAACCAATATTTGATACCTACTTTTAAAATATTGAGTGATTGTAGAAAATTAAATTGAAATAAAACTTACTAAGAAGTATAGTAGGTATATGTATAAGTTGTACTTAAGGTATGAATAAGATTCTTTATTATTTATATATTAGAACCGATATACACAAGAAATCAACTGACACTGCAGTTCCCGTAGTCAACATCATCGTTTACAGAATGAAAGTACAGTGACAATAAAAAAAAACACTGATTAGGATTGATGTTTGATACATTTTTTCATAATAAATTAATAATTAAATTTTCATTTATTGATTAGTAGTGCATAGTAAGTCTACAGAACAACATAAACTTAGAAAATAAAACAACTTATATCTTATATATTTTGTAATATTATAATTTATTTTTATTTACTTTGGTAATAAAATTAGTAATCGTGTATAAAGTACCGTGCTTTTTCTAGTGCATATGCTTTTTTATAGGACAGCACTGACCGTGCCCTGAGTATGCGATTATCTCTCCATTCAAGCCGTAATGCCCGTAGGGAAAACCTCAGGCTTAGTTTAGTCTGCTATGCTATGAGGCTTCTTTAGTCTTTTTCGTTGATTTAATTAAATCTACGAAAAAGACTGAAGACCAAATCCAATTGAACTTCTAGGCGCACCGCCTCTGGTGCGTTTCTAACAGCGTCTTGTTGACGTGTTGTTCTAACAGTGTTCTTCTATCTCAATAAAGGTTTTATTTATTCGTGTAGGATTTGTTCAATATATAAGCAAACCATGTGAAAAGAACTCTCAAAATCGAAAGGACCAATGCTGTGTAGTTGAATCTATTATTACAATAGCTCCACTTACCAGTTAATAAACAACTGAAGCATTTAAGAATTTCCGTACCAATCAAATTAATGCGCCGACGAACCGAGCAACTGTGACTCACTGAACTGATTAAACAATATTATGTAGTTAAATATAACGCTTATCTTGTATGTATACACAGACGAACACAGCCAGACGACCAAAATAACACAAGCGTTTGTTGTTAAAGAATTTCTATGAAAAGCGATTGTTTATGTTAGCAGTGTTGCCGACGTTTTCGATTTATCGCCATTTAGGCTACTCCCAACTAATATTGACGAACAAAAATTGATAATGGCTACTGAGGGGCGATCGCACTAATACCTAAATCGCAAGCGAAACGCAACCGAACCGTGATGACGTGATATTCTAGCTCTCGAATTGGTTGAGTGGAACGATTTGGTTTCGTTTCAGCTGCGATTTGTTAGTGCGATTGCCCCCCTGTTTTCAAATTCCCGTCTAATATTTAATTTAGGAACTAGCGTAATGCTATTGTCAAGCTCATAGTAGCCAAACATTCGATCATACACTACCTACTCCAATTTTAGTTGGTAACAATTATTGAGAGATAAGATAAAATCTTTATCACAAAACGTCTTTATCACAACAAACATAGGAACAGAAAGAGACTAAAATTAAATTTACTTAAAACGAATAACCTTGTACAAACCAAAAGTTGTGTGTGCGTATTGACGCCCTATATTTTTCAAAAATTAGTTTAAAAATGTAGTTTCGAAACGGCATTTTTCAAAACTAAATATATAACTTGCGGCGTGATGAGTACGATTAAAATGGCTTATCGATAAGCTTAATTCTTAGGATTTGTACCTTAAGATGTGAATGAAAGACGTATTATCTTGATCTGCCTACAAGCTGATAATCTGTAAGGGCTCGAGTGTTATTTAAATAACCAGTACGAGCACAACACCTGCCGCAAATGATGCCAGCAAAGGACTAATTGACACTCCAATTTGCAAGTTGAACATAGCATAATCTATGAAAATACTATATAATGAAAGTTTGTTTGTTTGACCATGTAGTACCTTCATCTTGCCTTAGCCGGCCGGTCATTGAGGGTCGCAGCTGCTGGAAGGACAGGAAATTCGATAAACACACCTATTGTTAAGTACCCTTTTTGTCGCTCATACTATTGTTGCCTTCATTGCTTTTCTGAACAATGTTAACTCATCAACATGCAAATAATAGAAACGTGAAAAAAGCTGTAAACTGGGATTTTCATATATCAAAAGATATAGAGATTAAATAAAAATTCTTCAACACATATTCGGTACCGATGCCCCAAATACATTTATATTCTGTAAACGTCCAGTGTACCTACTCACTCCGACGATTTTTAATATCCTGTCGAGAAATAAACTGCTTCGAAGGCAAACTAAAACCACTAATAGTGTTAAACGAGTTCTAATAGCAATCGGCGTTAATAACTTTGAACAAATTAAATGCATACATGATAATAATAATCTTTTGTTGGTCCCACACATTTAATACGGAGTTCGCAGTTGTGATAAACTTTATCACTCCGCCTCGCCCTCTCCTCTGAGAGGGCGTATGCTATCAGTTAGAGCCGTTAAGGCCTCTGATGGTCTGCCTCTGCCGGGCGAAAGGCATTAGGCATTGTTTAGTTGGTAAGCTAACTTTATATGTAGATTTGATATAACATTTAATTTAAAATTATTAAGATTGGTGATTTTGACATTACTCGCTGTCTAGACATGGTCATATTTATAACAAATACCAAACGCTTGAGACAACTGTGTTTTAATGACCTTTGAGACACACTGAAAAAAATCTAATCTAATACCCATTGGACACTATATTAATTAATAAATCTAAAATGCTAAATAAAAGACCAAGTGATTAATAGACGGCCCCTTACAAATGTTATCCGATAAGCGGGCGCCCGCTCTCCAAGAAGTGGACGGGTGGACTTCAGTAGTGCACCCTTTATGAGAGTTCGCTGCCTCCTCCTGTAGGGTAAAGTTTTACTATTAATTATGGTATCACCGGTATCCAAGTCTACGTGTACCTATTGGTAGAGCGTAGATATATTCAGCAAGACGCCCACTAAATATTTGCCTCATTATTTCACTCGCGTTTACACAACCTGAATAAATTGCCATCCGCGTGCTAAGGCTTAATCGCTTTGCCTTAAGAGCCATATTACATCTCGAAAGCGTTTTTTGTGTAAAATTCTTGATCACAGAAACAAAGACATTAACAATTTATGACTTAATGAATAATGCAGAATAGGTATTGGCATAGTTTATAGCGGCCTCTCTTTTTATAAATTTTGCTTAACTTTTCAATAAAAAATAAAATAAAAAAAATAAAATAAAACCCAAAATTGCAGGGAAAGATTTTAATAAAATGCGCGAAGGCACTTTTTTGAGCTACTGGATTGCTACTGTTCTACATAAATGAAATTAAAAAATATATAATTGTATCTCTTGAATAATCTTATAGTTAGTAACGGCCTCGGAATTTTGATATATTATTGATTTAATAGGTATAGAAAAAAAAATATTCCAAACAAAAATCGCTTAAAGTTAACTGTGAATATCTTCTGCATCGCAGAAATAGTCGACTCTCGAAAATCTAAATCAATGCCATTAAGCATATAATAATGTAATGTAATATAATATATCAAAACAAATAATATGACTGTCTTTTTTTGCTTTGTCACACCAAAACCATTGGATGGATTTGATGGAAATTTGGCAAATAGGTGATCCTGTTTTATGATGATATTATTTTTATCTCCTATAAATTGTAACTACATAATTGTATTCTAATCTAAGCTATATTTTTAATTTAAAGCAAAATCCGTTCTTTCCAAAATAACATACTAGGTAATAAAATAAACTTTATTTAACAAACATCATCTGTCCCATTTATATGATCTTCATATACGATATACATAGCCATAACGCAATGATGTAATTTTTACGATATTTAATTTCCTGAATGATTAAACATGCATGGATGTAAATTTTGCGATATATGATTTTAATGATTCTATAATAAATACTATTTTTGTTTTGTACCGGACATATACCTACATATCAGATTTGTTAGTTATTTTAACTTGTATCGGAGGTTGGGTTCAGACTGTGACACAGGGAGAAAAAAAATTGCCCTTGCTGGTTCTTTCCAGTACAAGATCTCCCGCCGTAGACTTGTGAACCAATGGCGTAGCATCTTTGACATTCAAGTGATTGTAAAATCCTATTTGAGGAATAAATTTTTGATTTGATTTGACTCCAGCTGCTCGGTGGGTAAATAGAATTAATAAGGTAAATAAATTACCCGTAAAAAATAACAATAATAAAAAGAAATATTTATTTAAACTTTGGTTACAGAATTTAAACATTTCATTTTAAATTCTAAACGTGAGCATGACTTATACACAGTTCTAGCTTGTTTTAACAAATAAAAAACCAAGAAACTGTATATTTGTCCCCTTAACCTATAATATTTATGTTTAGGTACATTACCTAAACATAAATATTACCGTACAATATTCAATTAAACTACGATTTTTAATTCGAGTCAGTAAAATGACAAGTGCAACTGTCACTGATACAAAAAAGGGTGACCCACTACAACCCACTACAATAGGCTACAACCCACCACAATAGACTACAATAGGTTCGGCAATCAATAGATTTAGACATTTAGTCGTGCGTTTTTTTATTGTAAATATGTAATACATACCATATTAAATAATATGATTTGTGACACATGACACTGGAAATGTCATTTTACTGACTCGAATTAAAAATCGAACTTTTATGTATGCATTATCATACCAAAAAACAAGTTAAAATGATCTTACTTCTTGACCACCCAGTAAATATCTACATTACATGTAAGTTTCTGAACTTCCTCTATTTGAATTTATCACAATAGTTATTTACAATCTAAATATTTAGAAAAAATGCTTAAAACTTATTATTCATGTTTTTTATAAAGTGGATAATACTCTCGTTTCATTTGATATTGTTATATGATTTATATATAAAAAGTTCATACCTTTTTATATATAAATCATATAACAAAAACAAAAGAATGGAAAACCGGTCTATTTAAAAAGAAAAATGATAAATACTTGAACACCTCGACTTTGTTTAAACAATAAAAAATAAGGAATACGATTTGTAGATATTTTTCTACATAATTAATTAATCTTGGTGTGCCATTCTCTTGAATATTCTTGATAAAATTAAGCAATGCTAAAATTGTAAGTGTAAATTGTAAAGTTTTATTCGCATTTTTAATATAAATTGCCCACTTCCTTTAATGTTATTTTTTCAAAACCACTTGATTAAGGCACATCTAAATGACACCAGTTTAACAGACCTTTGGTTATTGAATAATAATTGAACTTATAACATCTTATACAAAATAATTGACAAGGATGCTTGTTTGGTATGGTATGACTAATGGTGAGGTAAAATTGGTGATTTTGACATTACTCACTGACTAGACATGCTCATATTTATAACAATTATCAAACACTTGTGACAACTGTGTTTAAATGAGCTTTGAGACACACTGAAACATTTTTAAACTACATAATACCCATTTGGACACTTACATCAATTTCACATAATAAGGAAAATATTAATAAACACTTAAGAGAAATTATTGAGTATAATTTTGAGTAAATTACAATGTTTAATTGTTAGGAAAGGAAATGGAATATTTATTGATTATCACATGTCCTTACAGATCTGTTTTTAACATATTTATCATATTACTATAATGAGTATAATATATATAATGAGATTTTACATTATACGAGTATCTAATGTATTACTACATCATTAAAATTCAAAAACTACATCAAAATTATACTTGCTAATTATTAAGTTCAAAATTTAGATTGAAGACAAATATTTAGTCGCTTTATAGATATCAATAAATATTTAGTCGCTTTATAGATATCAATAAATATTTACACAGATCCGAACTTCTTTTTCTAGATTTTGCGTTTAGAACCCGTAAAACTTCACGTAGAAAGTTTTAACGAGAAAACGGGTAGGATTAAATTATTTCTTTATTAGATTCTTTTTAGTTTTTGTGAACAAGACAGTTGCCGCAAATTATGATCCTTTGGAATAAGAGCACCAAGTCAAGACAATGATATTAATCTATCACCAAATTACTTTATTAAAATTTTACATATCACATTTTCATATATTATCTTAGCTGACTAACTTCAATAGGCCTAGTACGGCGCATGAACTACAGTAGATGTAGTGACAAGTCTCGTTCGATCGCTTCATTATCGTGTGAAAGAGGGAGACAAAACATATATATCTGTTGTCGCCACAATAATATGGTCTGTGCTACACATGCAGCTATTTATGAACCGCGTTAGATCTACTAATTTAATTCGGCAATTTATATGAACAATTACATTGAAATATATATTATTAAATAAAACCGTGTGTATAAAATAAGACCGATAGATTACAAAATCGGTAACTGTGCAGGGCAGCTTCGATTTCATACATTAAGTGGTAACAACCTTTATTACAGCTAAATTTTGGCAAATTATTGCACCTTTATTAATTGTTTTTTAACGCTTAAATATAAATAAGCGTTCCAAAAATCGATAAAATATATATGTATTGTTTCTCCGTCTGAAATTACAAATTGATTTTCATTCTCAATTACTTTTATTTAAAAAAGTCATAATTTAGGCGTAGTTGAAAACTACGCCTCCGTACCTACTACTTACAAACCACAGATAAGAAAGTACTTATTATACAATTAAATATGCAAAGGCATTTTAAATCACATACCTAGTATATTATTGTACAAATATCAATGCATTTTTGTTATACCAATATCTGACAAAATTGATTTAAAGAATGTACGTAATTACTAGATCAACTAATAATTATATTGCGTTTCACAAGATTTTTTTTTATTAACGACGATTATTCGAACAAATAATGAAGACATTATGACATGTATTTATTAAACTTCAAAGAAAAATATTTTTAATTATAATAAGGGGAAATGTTAGTATTTAACAAATTATATTTCAAATAATAATAAGATTAATAATTGTTTTAATTTCCTCCTATCTCACATTTTTTTTCTGGCCCTTTCCTGCTGTAGACAATGTTTTGATTTTATCCTGTTGAAAAAAAATACATTATATTATATTAATTAAATTATTTATTTTAATAGTCATATTTTAAACACCTCCATGGCTTATATGTGTATTTCTGACTGTTTAGTGTTTAATATACTACAAACAACTAGATTCCATCGTCAGCAATATCCTTAACTAGCCAGGTAGATTGTGACCACCCCATGATAAAACGCAGGCCACAAAACAATCCAGGTGATGGAAACTTTACCAACAAAGCGAATTTATGACGAGCTAAACTATGTGCATTCATACAGAAAACTGTGGGCGTACGAGCATGAGAGCGAAGCGAGACGAGTCGACTAGAAGGCCTAAGAAGCCAAAGCGGCAGAGCGAGTGGTGAACATTGTTTTACCTATTTTGATTCTACAGTTTACAGCGTTAAATGGGAAAGAGTCAGAGAGAGTCTAGGAAAAAAGAATTGTATAACGAATGCGAGAAGATTATAAAAGGCAGTCGCAACATAAAGAGCTAAGGGTACATGGTGCATTATACATACTCCTAGAAGGCATGGAAGCAAAAAAAAAATTGTTGTATAGGTTGACGAATGCAAGAGACAAAAAACAGAGATATTAAGCGATTCTGCTCGGTTAGGCAGCGTTTGTAAAGTTACTCTGCATATTCTCAATCTTGAGAAGACCTAAGTCGAGGATCGGGCGTGTTGCCAGTGTTGGCATAGCATCGAAACCAGACCACTTACACTGGGCTTTATAAGGAGGTTCTAAATACAATGGAGCATATTGGAGGTCGCTTGTAATAGCAAAGTAAAGCTTGATGTGTGTAAATATTGTCAGAAAATTTTCATAGCTGGACTCTCACTGGTCTAGGTTTACTAAATCTATTTATCTCTTTTTCTAACCTATCTTAGGTGACTATGGCCATAAATGTTGAAAAGCAAAGTAACTACTGTTGTGGCTAATTCATTATAACCACGTTACATATTAAACTTTACACATACCATTAGCCCGGAGGCCAACCCATCTGACGCCCTCCCAAGACGTGGAGGTGGAGATGGTAGACAGACTGCGCACCGTCCCGCCCATTGTTGACCACTAGTCGCCAGCCTGATGGAGCTCTAGCAGACCCCAGATTTTGTGCTACCACCATCAAATGGCCTAGTAACTGGAAAGTACAGATAAACACAATATTTTATAAGTCAACTCCACTGCACAGTACCTATGTTGTTAAAATATATATTTAAATTAGTTTCAGCTCGACACACCATATATTTTAACCTCATTTTTTTTAACAAAAAAAAACCATATATTTAACCTGTTGTCCACGTGTATGATGATCTGCAGATACTTAACTCATCCATATACATACATAATAATGTATACTACAAAACACAGAGATACTATTATCATGGGTGATTTATTGATTTGTTAACTTACATTTAATATTTCAATTAACAGATTAACTTTTAAGCTACTTAACAAATTATAATTATCTTTGATAACAAATTATAATTAACATTGATGATTTTAATTAAAACTGGATTCTCAAAAATCTACCACACGGGAAAACATTATATTATTTCATATATATATATATATATATATATATATATATATATATATGAAATACATAAATAATAGAAATCAAAAATGTCTATTAAATTGTGTAGTATACTAATTTACTAAGTGTTCTACACTGATGTCTCAATTTTACTAAACAAATGCAGTGCATACAACAATTGATTTATTTTGTATAGTCTTGTGGGATTTCCAATTAAAATTCTAATTTAAATGATCCAACAATTTTAAGCATTTTACTTGAACTGTGAAAATTGATATTGATTTTGACTGAATTTGCTTCTGTTGTATTTCACCTAATCTATTATTCCAATACCTATTAAGCACACATCATGAAGTGCATCATGAAAATCACATTCGGATACCTGAAAAATACCAGTCGAAAAATGCAGTGCAGCGAAAACTGCGGCTGAAAAGAGTGCGAGTAACTCAATAACTTGGTACAAAAACAAATGGTATTTATTCATGTAACCATGTCCTTCTTACCATGGTTCAGGCTTAATTTTGCCAATAAATCATTCATAGTCAATGTGGCATTTGGTGGCAGTGGTATCCATGAGGATTCTTAGCCTCTCTTCAATCTTCTCTCTTTAAACAAAATAGACTATTTGTTTCATACCCTTAGATAGCTCAAATTTTTCCTTCCATTATAAATAAAACTTCACTTACTCAATCTTTAATTATGCTTAATAGTGATTAGCCAATTACTGTATTTTGGATGCAAATGAGGATCTTTTAAATAAATTGAAACATTTGAAAAATTTTACCATATGGTTCATTCCTTCAAAATTTGACTGTGTCCTGAGATTTTAATCCCTATTGAAGGGGTTGGCAATAAAACTCACAATAAGACAGTGACTACCACATTCTCCATTTACATTTTAATGTTCAGCATAATCCTTTGGACTCGCAAGTCAGCATTATAGTTATAGATATCATTATACTTTTTTCAAAATTTTTAAAACTACTGCAGTGGTGTAAGTCCCTGCAATTAGGATCAATTTTATTCAACCAAATGTATAAGAAGAAATCAAATTAATAGACAGTAAAATTCACAAAGGCCAAGCATAATTTAATTTAATGCTAGTTTGTAGAATTAACATTTTAAGGAATGATATATCAGTTGGATCACGCAGTTACATTAGATTTTTCTATAGGTGAAAGATATTTTCCTGTAAAATTATTTTGAATCATCCACCGGAACTGTATCGATTCTCATTAAAAATATTAACTAGTATGACTTATTTAATTAATATTTAATTTTATGATATACTTGGAAAAAAAGGTGAGATCAAGAGTGCCCTAACTGATGAATGTGCTTGAAGCATAAATAAATGTTAAGAAAACTAGGGATTGTAGCAAGTGTATGTATGTAATTTTATGATATATTTTGAATATTAATATTCAAATATATTTTATAATAAATCACAAACATAGCACAGATGCAAAATCAAAAACCTTATTCAACTTCATATGCATTTTAGTGACAACAGACTTATCTTTTAACATACATATACACCTAACCTCTAAAATGTGTCTATAAAATATAAAAAATAAAATAGGAAGTCTATAAAATATAAAAAATAAAATTTGTAGGAAAAGTGCCCATAGATTCACATCTTGTCCTTCCACATGATAGATATATAGAAAGAAAGAAAGAAAGAAAAACGTTTATTGGTCCTAAAAATACATATACAAGTTACACATATAATTATGTTTAAGATTAGCCCAATTAGGCCATTGCCTCAGCATATGCCACAGTGACAGATGTGGCATTGTAGCGCTGGTATTCTGGCAACGCCTACAAACAATACAATTCTACAAGGCACATGACATCAAAAACAAACAACAAAAACAAACAAAACACGATTCATCGCTAAGCCAATAATGCAGGCACACAAAAAGCAAACACAAAACACAACAATATAGGGTATATGGGAAAAACTTTAAAACAATGAAATAAAAAGAAAGGCAGACAAGACTGTACGAAAAATTCTCTTTACACAAAGTTATTATAAGTCTGTGGTCATTGTGGTAGCTAGCTACAAATAAGATTGATCTGTGATTATGTTTTATATCAAAGATTTTTTCTTAAAATTCATCATTAAGTTATGATATCATTCAGCAACCATGTGCAGCATTAATAATAAATTCTTATTATGCTAAAAATAAAATATGAAATACTATAATACGCAACACAGAACAACTAGCCATTGTAATACAAGATATCAAAAATGAAAATCAATCTGTAAGTATATTTTTAAGATTTCTGCAAGTGTAATAAAAACATTTTAACAAGCTTATTAAAAGAGGTAATTGTTTTCAGATCACGCATATATATATATATATATATATATATATATTATATATATATATATATATATATATATATATATATATAATGTCCAAAACTGTCATAATACAGTAATGTTACTGAAAAGCAAAAACACAAGTAGTTCATATCTGTAATTAGGCACCCTGTGGAGATAGTAATTGTGTCTTATCAAACACTGTTTGTTAATCACATAGATAAGGTCCACTGAGCATTCCTGAGTGCCTATGTCATACTATTCACAACAATCCCATAAGTCAATAGATTTGCCATTAGTATTATATTCATTAGAATGCTGCTGACAAAATGAGGTCTTGGTTTTTGGCATATTGGTTCATATTTGAAGTTCTCACGTTTATACTCAGTTTTGCTACTGGCAGAATATTATATTCCCACCTACCTATTATATATAAATATACCATAATACTTTAGTTTTTGACCAAATATTAATGTTAACAGCATTTGTTAGTAGTATAGTGGTTCATTCATACAGAGCACGATAACTAAAAACTAATATTTTAAGTAAGAAATACATTTTCGTTCTTTTGGCAGAATCTTTATATGTTTTTCAATATTACCTCTTTATCATCTGCAACAGCGTCCTGAAGCCGTGGAATTCTACGCTTCGGTATAACTAAGAAGTGAACGGGTGCTTGCGGAGAGATATCGTTGAATGCAAGGCATAAGTCGTCTTCGTAGATAATATCTGCTTTTATTTCTTTAGAGATTATTCTGTCGAAGATCGTGGGACCTGGAGTTGCGATGCTCTGGGCTTGAGCTTTACGTACTTCGTCACTGTAAGGCCTTCGCACCACGATCTTAGAGCCGCGTGAAAGATCATAAATATTGGTTGGATAATCTTTTTTCAAACGAAACTTGAGGGCTCGATCAAAAGCCCTTTGGAAAACTTTGTTAAACATTTCAACTTTTATATTTGCATTACTTAATATGGTTTTAATAGAAAAATACGACTCAATTTTACAAATTTATCTCAAATCAACGCAAAGGCTAAACAAAAATGCAAGAATCTCACGAGAAACTTTGCCAAACTCAACTAGAGTAAATGTATTCTATGAAACTCAATGTCAATATTTTAATAAGCTGTAGCAAATCGTATCTATTCGTTACCGAGTAACGGGTACGCCATCTAGTACCGAGTAACGAAACGTTTCGAATACATTTCGTTACTCGCATGTTTCGTATCATGGCAACATACACTGTTTCAGTCACGCAATGTACCGTTGATGCGTGTATTGAAACGTTTCTTGCTGATCGTATGTTTTGCCGCATATTAGAGTATAAATACTGTATTGTATTATCTATGGTAGAATTTTTGTTTGTCTACGAAACGCTGCCTCATCTCTCTCTCTGGTCTACGCTGCGTAACAGGAAATGTGTGTTAACAGGAATAAAATAAAGCAATTAATAAAATCAAGGCATTTTAATGAACATCCACCGTATCTTAATAGGTTATGGGCCCAGTAGGACGGGAAAGTAATTGGATGTTCAGAATTAAGCCAGATTGGCACAGATTGATAGAAAGTTAAAAAGTGCGTTTACGGTCACATGGTAAGACTATGGCTTCTTCGATTTTGCAGTTGCCGCAATTCACAGGCGATAACTATAGCTCGTGGCTATTTAGGATTGGTATAATCCTAGAGGAAAAACAATGTAAAGAAGTAAGCGAAAATGTAGACATTGAAAAAGCCAGTGACGCCGATAAAAGAGATCTCAGAAATAGGGACGCGAGAGCCCGCAGCATTATAGTACAGAGTTTATCAGACAAGTATCTAGAATACGTAAGAGACTGTAAAACGTCATATCAAATGTTAAATAATCTCAAAAATGTATTTGAGCGTAAAAGTGCTATAAGTTTATTATATCTAAAAAAGAAACTTCTAAGTTTAAAATGTTCAGAAACAGATGAGCTAAGTGAACACTTTCGCCAATTCGATAAAATATTAAGGGAAATAGAAGAGACTGGAAGCAAAGTAACGGATCAAGATAAAGTCTGTCACCTATTATTAACGTTACCAAGCTCATACGACCCGATCATAACAGCTCTAGAGTCCACTAACATGGAATTGACACTGGACTTCACGAAAAATAAATTGTTAGATGCTGAACTTAAACTAAAGAATACACAACAGACAAGCACTAAAAATAGAGAAGAATACAGTTTCAATTTTGATATGACAACTATAAAATGTTATAAATGTTCAAAGAAAGGTCATTTCGCAAAAGATTGTTACAGTAAAGTACAAAGAGGCAGAGGAAATTATATGAGAGGAAACAGAAGTAGAGGTGCAAGACCAAGAGCAAATCTGATGCAAGAAGAAAAGTCTGAAGAAAAGAAGAAAGTTTCATTTATTGCAGATGAGGCATATTCATCACATGAGTCATGCAGTACTGAAAAAGAAAATGATATCACTTTTGTTATAGATTCAGGTGCTACACATAATATGATAAATAGTAAATATGAAAAATACATGATAGATATAATAGAAATACCAGAATTAAAAGTGATAGTAGCGAACAAACAAGTAATAAACATAAAAAAGAAAGGAACATTAGAAGTAAAAACGCAAAATGGCATAATACTAAGTATAGAAGCACTTATAGTCAAAGAATTGTCTCATAATTTATTGTCTGTAAAAAGAATAAATAAACAAGGATATAAAGTAATATTTCAAAATAACAGAGCAATAATAAGTAATAATTCTACAACACTATTCGGAAATTCATATAACACAGGATTATTTGTCATAAAGTTTTATATAAATGAACATGAAAAAGCAATGATATTGAAGAAATTAGACAAAGGTATTTTGTGGCATAAAAGATTAAATCATCTGAATCATCAAGGGTTAAAACTACTTGGATTACCAACCTCACCAAAAATATGCAATGCATGTATGGAAGGTAAATCAACCAGAGTGCCATTCAAACCAGTTATGCATTCTAAGAGTAAGAGAATAGGAGAACAGATATATGTTGATATAGGAGGCCCAATAAGTCCCAGTACTAAATTAGAAGAAAGATATTATTTACTAATTATTGATGATTACTCACATTTTACAGAAACATATTTATTAAAGAATAAAAGTCAAGCTAAATATTATATAATAGAATATATCAACAGAATGAATAATAATGGAAACCGAGTATCAAGGATAAGATCAGACCAAGGGACAGAATTTCTAAATGAAAAATTAAAACAGTTTTATCATCAAAATGGTATCAAACAGGAAACAACTTGTACATATACTCCTCAACAAAATTCAGTCTGTGAGAGAATGAATAGAACATTAATGGATAAAGTGAGAACAATGTTAACAGAAACAAACATACCAAAATATATGTGGGGTGAAGCTTTAAGATGTGCAACATACACAGTAAACAGATCTCCTACAAAAGCATTGAATTATGATGTACCAGCACATAATTTTTATGGAAGAGTTTCCTATGATAATCTTCGTGTATTTGGCTGTAAAGCATGGACTACTATATTACCAAGAGTAAATAAACTTGATAAAAGAGGGAAAACTGTAAGATTTGTGGGATATTCAGGAAATGGATACCGCTTATGGGATCCAATAACAGGTGAAATAATCATATCTCGTGATGTTCGTTTTAATGAAGAAGACTTTGTGTATGATGTTCAGGAAAATATTAGTAATAGAGAATACAATATTCTACAAGAAAATATAGAACAGAAAGAGATAGAAGATAATCAAGAAGATATAGAAACAGAGCAAATGTGTAATAAAAATGAAGATATACATCAAAGTGTGCGTACTAAAATCTTACCAAAGAAGTTCACTGATTATGAAATGTTCATGGCATATGCATTAATAGGAAGTGATGATCCAAAAACTTATAGTGAAGCAATAAAAAGTGAATCTTGGAGAGAAGCCATAAGTAAAGAAATAAATTCATTACAAGAATTAGAAGTTTGGGAAGAGAGTGACTTACCAAAAGGACACAAAGCAATTGACACTAAGTGGATCTTTAGAACTAAACAGGATGGAAGCAATAAAGCGAGACTTGTAGCTCGAGGTTTTCAGCAAGATATAGATCCAATGAATAATAACAATATATATGCACCAGTTGCAAAAATGTCTACAATAAGACTAGGTTTGTCACATGCTGTAGTACAAGATTGGGAAGTTAGACAACTAGATATTCCCTCAGCATTCTTAAATGGAAATTTAGAGTCAGTAACATACATAAATATTCCTGAAGGAGTCAAAGTAAAAGGCACAACAAAAGTTCTAAAATTAAGAAAAGCATTATATGGTTTAAGAGAGTCACCGCGATGCTGGAATGATAAATTCAATAAATTTTGTGAAAATATTAACTTAAAGAGATCAAGCTATGATGTGTGTCTATACAAAGGAATAAATATATGGCTCATATTATTTGTGGACGATATAATTTTGATGGGACAAAAAGTTACTGTAGAATATACTGTCAAGGCATTAGTAAAGGAATTTAATGCAAAGGATCTTGGTGAAATAACAAACTATTTGGGAATAGACATAACAAGAAATGAAAACACAATAAAATTATCTCAAGAAACTGAATTATTGTATGTGAAAGGATTAAATGAAGATTTTAACAGTGAAAAGTTCAGTGTTGTGATGTATTGTGACAATATGAGTGCTATAAAAATGATAAATAACTATGAGAACACTAAAAGGTCAAAACACATAGACATTAAGGTTCATTTTATCAAAGATATAGTGGTAAATAAAAAGTTATTATGTGTTAACTTTGTAGAAACAAGTGAGAACATTGCTGATTGTTTTACAAAGGCATTATGCAGCCCGAAGTTTAATTATTTTAAAAATAAGTTACTTTTTGGTTTAAAATAAAAGTTGATGCTTTGTTTAAAGTGATAGTTTGTGGTAAAACCAGGTTAGAGTTATGATTTGTATTGCGAAATTTTAAGGTTAGT
This sequence comes from Scirpophaga incertulas, assembly GCA_036419045.1. Classification (NCBI taxonomy): domain Eukaryota; kingdom Metazoa; phylum Arthropoda; class Insecta; order Lepidoptera; family Crambidae; genus Scirpophaga; species Scirpophaga incertulas. The sequence goes on from CM071636.1 coordinate 8,643,320, forward strand.
AAAAATGTAAATTTTGACAGATGACTCACTTTGAAAGATGTCAATTGTGACACATGACATATTTTTTTTTATCGACAGTTGCAAAATTGTAATGTTAAGTAATAGGGTTGCCATATATTGTGTAATAAGCAATTTTTATTTTTACACTAAAAATTGAGGGGCGGTATTAGAGTATAAATACTGTATTGTATTATCTATGGTAGAATTTTTGTTTGTCTACGAAACGCTGCCTCATCTCTCTCTCTGGTCTACGCTGCGTAACAGGAAATGTGTGTTAACAGGAATAAAATAAAGCAATTAATAAAATCAAGGCATTTTAATGAACATCCACCGTATCTTAATACCGCACCTAGTACATATTCTCATAGATATAGTATCTAGTAGGCGCGGCATCGCAACATTCGTAATTTGAATTTGTAGAAATAATACGTATACATATTACATATTGTTGTACATGGTAATAGTATGTAAAACTGTAAAACGTTTGTTCAAAAAAGCCAGCGAAGACGGTACTGAGTGGCAACTAGCCTTGTTGAATTTTAGAAATACAGCAATTACAGGTGAAACCTATTCTCCAGCTCAGTTATTGATGGGTAGGTCTCTTAGAACTAGATTACCAGCTACTACAGAGATGTTGGCTCCTGATTATATTGATCATGAAAAAGTGTGGGTTGTTAGACAGGAGCGGAATGATAAGATGAAATTTTATTATGATGGTGGCACTAGGAATCAAAGACCATTAGAAGTTGGTGAGGATGTTCGTATGCGGAATGGTAACGTGTGGGAAAAGGCGCGTGTGATCGATAAAGCTAGTGTTCCGAGGTCATATTGGTTGGGTAATGAGAATGGTGGAGTGTAAAGACGTAACAGGGCTCATATTTTGGGTTTGCCCAAAAGAAATTCACTTCGTTATAATTATTTGGATGATACTAATGAAGAGGTTTTACCTGTAGCCACAACAGTGGAACCGGGCGCTTCAAGGGAAGTGCAACAACGGTTAGGACCTGATCGGGGCCGTTACGTTACTAGATATGGTCGTGTTGTTCGACAGCCAGTTCGTTATAGTGATTAGTATATATTTTAATTTGTTTCTTTGTTAATGAGTTTTAGTTTATGTGAAGGTAAATTTATATAATTTTGTTTAAGGGGAGTGAAGTCATTGTATTTTATGTTTTAGAATTAAAGTTGTTTTTGTTGAAGAGGGAGATGTTGTACATGGTAATAGTTTATGGTTATTTTAAAAAGAAATTAGTTATTTGACATCTTGTCTTACTTGTATTATTTGCTTAATAATTATATATTCTTTTTAACAATATAACACATATCAAACTGCGTATGGTACGGTGCGCCGGGACGTTATACTGAACGTTGATTACGATTCATTTCTCTAGCATAACATTGCATGTTATGAGGTATTAGAAGTGACGATACGAAAGTAACGAGTACTGATTGTTATAGTAACGAATACATACGGGTACGTGTTTTCCGTTACTTTTACACCTCTAATATTTTGACATTAATTATTTGTCAAAATCAAATAAAAGGTGCATTCCATTTTTTTTTACTTCACCTTTTGGTAGGCAAAGATCTAGCCATACAGCCTCTTCTTTTGTAAGTCAGTTTCATCTGTGGTATTCTGTAGAGTGTAGAGGGAGGAGAGGAGTTTTATCTGCCTTGATTAAAATATCTTCCAATTTCTTCTTTCTTTCTTTCAAATATTTCCAACTGTGGATGTTATAAATTGATGAATTGCTGGATAAAAATGAATTGATCGAGAGGAAATGTAAAAGTTATTAAAAAAATCGTTCTTAATATCAATGCACATTTTTTTTATTGCGAAATGAGAATGACCCATGTATATTATGTGAAGAACGTATTTATCCATAAAACTAAAACTATAGTCGGGTTTAAAAACACAAATGTATAATTTCATTGTTATTATTATTAGTATTCTACTGGGCGGGCTTTACGATGCGTTTTACATTTCAAATTTCATTTTTAGGCTGCCTATCAAATTGAGGCAATACATTTCTTATTTAAAAACATCCTGCTAAATGTGCACTAAACGTGCACCTTATCCCCAACACAACTTCGCTTCCCACACATCGTATTTGCCAGAAAGAAAACATATAAATAAAATAAACATATAAAACTTCCCTTTTTATAATACTGCTATAGATATCTATATAGATATAAAATAAATGTTATTGATAATATACCATTTATTTCCATATTCATTGCGCAATAACATAGTACAATGGGCGGACTTAATGTAACACTATATATTAAAATGAGTCATATTAAAACTTAATTTGAAATGTAATTTGAAGAACTATTTCACTGAATTTTCATTACAATATTAAATTATATTTTACAAATTGATATGACGACTTTTTTTACTTTTCTACCAGCCACCAGCATGGCCAGTCACAAAAAATACATATGTATTTTTGGCATTAACGAAATTTGAAATAAGAGACGTGAACATACCGTCTTACTGTCATACATAATGCCTACACAAATAGCTAACAAAAAATAAACATATTTACAGAATTACAAAGCATAAACATAATAGACATAGACAAAATAATACACATTTACATCCAGTTTTCTTTCGTTTTTTTCGAATGAAGCCTGATCCTCAGGAATATGAAAATAATTTATTTGCGGATGTGCATCATTTAATAATTATTATCTTAATAAAAGTATGTATTAACAAAATGTTCAAAACAATTCTTTAGGCTAACAATTGTAATATTAATTGAATAAAAAATAATAATTGTATCAAATAAGAACTATACATTTAATAAATGAACTTTGTAAATAACTAACAAAATCACCATCATCATAACTGAAATTTTTATCAATGTAATAAATTTGAGACGAAATTGCCGTAAATGGTCATAAGCATTCTAGCGCTTCTATAAACTACGTCCTTCACGAATTTATTATAGAGAGCCAACCTGAAGACAAGGGCTCCTAACAAAATCTGGCAACCATAATGAAGGTAGAACATTCTGAAAAGAAAAAATAACTATTAGTAATGTAGCTAACTGTAGTAATGTAGTTCGTGTCATTTGTTTTTTGTTTGTCCAATGTAGCATTTGCTTTATTGCATGGTGATATGGTTGATAGTTGCATAACTTCGGTGAATATAGTAAAATCAGTATAGTTGAATACCATTTACGCAATCTACATTAAATTTCAGATCAATTTTTAGAAAACCAGCGTCCGATGTATTAAACTAACATTATACCATCTACCCTATGCGGCCTCGCATCGGCTTTCCTATAGATAATTTCTCATGATAAAAGTAATATGTCCTTCCGTCTCTCAATTTAATGTTGTATGAAATTACAAGATAAACGGTTCAGCTGTTTCCATCGGTTTCTAATGTAATGAGTTATAAAACGTGATAGAAACAGCTGCACCCGCTGAATTGAATTTGTAAAAATATCTATTATCTGACGTCCGTAAATTATTCTTACACCAAATTTAATGGTAGTGATTAGGATTTTTTATTTCCTAACCTAGGAGTATCTGCCTTAAATTGACAAATGGATAATTTTACTAAGTCAGATTTTCAAAACAAATTAATTTTCTTCGACATTCTTTAAATATTTGAGAAATTATATAAAATCTTTTTAGATGTGCCCAATACAACCGCAAAAGATTCAAAAATCAACATTTCAACATTTGCTTTTTACTATTTTTAATCATGATAATCATGATGCAACATTTTAATAAGCTATGTCATGTATTAGCGAAGCTAGCATTAATGTTCTTCAACCTACTTATCACTTACCATCTAGAGATATAGAAGGGAGATACAGCGTAAAATATCTGTGCAAATAAAGAGAAATACTCACTTTTGAAGGTGTCGTTTCGCTTTCGATATATTCTCGTCCTTTTCTTTCAACAAGTACTTCCGAGCTCCTTTCACGAAGTTAACATTATGGTCATCCCAACTAGAAGAGAATTATATACAAATTATATTAGGTTATATGGGCTAACAATACCCTAGTTAACCCAATAATATTGTAGGTTGTAATACATGTTTGTAATACATGTAAATATAATCATTACTTAGATTTCAATTTTATGTAATTCTTAACGAATAATATGAATACTGTTCACTCATTGGACACGTTTTTGTGACGTCACAATAATCGCCTACCGTGCCCAGTCCGCCATATTAAGTGCGATCTAAATCTAAGGATATCCAAAACGCCCCCTATTGTATTGTAATACCAGTCATCAAAACAAACATCTAATTACCACAGATTACGATTGCTGGACACAACTGAAGGTTTTTAACACTAACTTTACAACAAATAAAACTTAAATGATAGAAAGAAAAAAATACTACATTTCGAGAATTTTGCGAGCGCAGAGATCAAAGGAGTGAAAGCTGCAAGGTAATTATTACATTACATGGTATATTTTAGTAAACCACATAGATGTTTGTTCATGTTTGAACTATACAACATAACATAACCTATAACATATTGATTTTAATTTTATTTAAAACTAGCTGACCCGGTGAACTTCGTACCGCCTAATTATTGGAGGCATATTTAGTAAGTCACAAACACACGACACAATACTTTTTTAATTTTATTGAAATTTGTTGCTTTTAGATTTTTAGGAATATTAAAGAATTATAGTGTAGGTGCACGCAAAGAGGCGTTTACATTGCAAGTGATATTTTACCATAGACAATAGGTTGGCACCCATCAAATATGTCAACACATTAATTATTTTTATATTTTGAAATTTAAATACACGATGTTATAAGCAAAGTTGATATTATGTTGTCGATTCAAAAGTCTTGTTTTAATGCGTTCTTCAATTCGAGTGGAACTGAGAGTAGGTACAAATACCGTCAAATGTTTGACAGAAAGTAAGTGATCAACTTTTATATGGGAAAATGAAATTGTCGTCTTACTCTATCTTACTCGCAATTTTTCCTTATTTGCTCACCGTTTAGACCTACCCTGGACTACGACAAACATTTTAAAACCAAAATCAGCTCAATCGGCCCAGCCGTTCTCGAGTTTTAAGCAGACTAACGAACAACAATTCATTTTTATTTATATAGATAACTCCTAATTTACCTCTATTATATTATTACCTCTACTTACCTCTGTAATATTAACGATATATTATATTGTTGAAGCTCACTTAAGTAAGATATTTTTATATACTTCTTGTAAATATTAGATAAATACGATATCCAATTTACATGAACAAAACAACGCGAAAAAACACTTAATCGGGTGTACTGATGGCAGTATTTTTACACTTCGGTACCATACAGTACTTGTAACAAGTTTTTTTTTTACTTCTACCATGATTTGTTTGCTATAATTAAAATTGAAAATGAGTACTAAGCAACTAAAACGCTACTAGTAAACAAACAGACCCAAACCAATGATGTCATCATAAGCGCGCGAAAAATGGCGGCGTTTGAACGGCTCAAATTCATTAATGTTTTCAATTTCACTTTGTATAAAAATTTGACTATTTTCAAGCCTATTTATATTTTTTTCTATGTTATAAAAATGTTAATGATTAATTTAAGACGTCCGTATCTCCAAGTAAGATCTTACTCGATGTGGTCCGGGCTGATGGTGAAGAGGGCGGCGTCGGCGGGCGCGAGCTTGTCCCGCAGCGCGCGCAGCCGCTCGCCGGGGAAGCGCCACTCGCGAGTCATGAAGAATGTTAGCACGGAGTTCATCGCCTGCAGCCGCCGGTTTATCGTGATGAAGCTCAGCCTGCAACAACATACCGTTACATATATAATATCGTCAGCGTCACTCATCAAACACATCAAACCAGATAAATAAATGTCGCAATGAAGTGAAAACAAAAAAAGTGTTGATTTTATTGCGAAGGATTTCGAGGGGAACCGAATGACAGATTAAACGTATTTCGGTTTAACCAGTAACGGTAAACAGTTTTTGAAACGTATTTCGTTCATACATGGTTAACTATATTTACTCTCAATGCTAGTATTGACTAATAATGGCAATTCGGACCACCGAGTAGAGTAGAAAGAAAATTTACTGAATTCAGAATTAATCGAAACCTAAAGCACATAAGCAATTATTAATGTATATTGGAAATAATGGATTGTCAGTGTTAAAATTCTTTCAAACATTATTTTGCAACTCAAAGCAAAGAAAAACATACTTTGACTTCCGTCCTAATAGCTTAAGCGAATACTCCGCGAGGTACAGAGGCACTGTCTGCAGCAGGAACGCCAGCACTGTATACGCCAGTCTGCGAGTAAACAAGATTCGTGTTAAAACAGATAGGCCCACAATTAAACTGCAACTTCAAAATAGAAAGTAGCATAATATGTACTTTACGAATTGTAATAAAAAAACACCTTTCTTTAATTTATTTGCGAAATAAACGGAAAAGTCGAAATTTTAAGAAATTGAAATCGGCATTTCTTTGGACAATCATATATTTTTCTAAGTTATTTTCGCTTATATATCACGCGTCTTTATAAGACACGGTTCTTTATAAGACGTGCGCGGGGATATTATTGTTATATCAAGCAATACATTGAACCTATTTGAGTAAGGTGTCAGTCTAATCGTAAGACCGCTCGCCGTGCAAGATTGAATGCAAGAGCAAATATTAAAATGAAGATAATAACCGGAAGATGTGGATTTTATAAGAGAAAATAATTTTGTAAAATCACAACAAATGTTATCCGTCACAGGTTGGTTAGAAGAAACCTCCATTAGATCAATAGATCTAACTCTGTATACTTTCTTTTTGTTGATTGAAAATTTGAATAAAGAAAGAGTAATAAATATAAAAAATAACAAGAAAGACGCAAACTAAGTCGTATGTATTAGGTGCATCAACGGAAATCTAAATAATGATACACTAAATTGTTAAAAATGTGTGTAGGACTACATACACCAACTGATACTATGCAATCATGCATAAGTACCTACATACGAACATGACGTGCAAGACCGAAAGAAGCAGTAAATCGCTCACTTAACGTTACTATCAATTTTGCGTGTGTCTTAGATAAAAGAGCTCGCAATTAGTCTTTGCAGTTAACAGTTCGTGAGGTTGAAGCGCTGCAATGCTTTTTAATGTAGTACTGTGAGTACCCCCAGATGTTCACAAATAAAAGTTATTTAAAAAATGGTCATCAGTAAAATTAATTACAATTAGAGTACACATATATTTTTTTCTGTAATTATATTTTAGTTATCATTCATTAAGGTCCTTTGTCCCCTAGCTGGGGCAGAGGGCGTCCACAGTGAGTCTCCATCCCGCACGGTCTTGAGCTTCGCATTTGATTTCGCTCCAGGTTTTTCCAATGGCTTTCGCATCGCCAATGACAGTCTGCCGCCAGGTCTGTTTTGGACGACCACGTTTACGCTTTCCTTGGGGATTCTAGTCTTGGGCTTGCCTCGGTGTGTGGTTTGGATGCCTTCGAAGAGTGTGGCCTATCCAACTCCATTTACGGCGTTTGATCTGCTGGTCGATCCGGACTTCATCAGAACGTTCCCATAGCTGCTCGTTGGGTTTTTTTTGGATCAGGATGCTGCGAAGACATCGGTTGACCTGGAGTCTGTGCGAGATGTCCTTTGTGACCTTCCACATCTCACACCCGTACAGTAACACGGATTTCACGTTAGACCGGAATATCTCGAGCTTAACTCTCCGAGTCAATTTCCGTGATTTCCATACGGGCCTTGTGCGAAAGTTGCTCGTGCCTTGACTGTCCGCAAAGTGATGTCCTCTTCTGCACCACCAGTCTCCGACACGCAGCTACCGAGGTAAGTGAATTTGTGGACACGTTCTACTCCCTCTGTGCCGATGACCAACGGGAATGAACTTTTTTTATATACATATAGTATTTATTTTAGTAGTAGCTCTTAAATAAAAATAAGGTAATATGTTCACTGACTTGTTGGGCGGTGCGTATCCGCAAGGGTACCAGTATGTGGAGTCAAGCGGGTGGCGGCGCAGGTTGCGGCGCATCGCGGCCGTGAACTGGCGCCACGTCGGGGCGCCGGCGCCGCTGGCCCCGCCCGTGCTGCAGTTGTATACCGCTGGGTTGCTAGGCCTGGACCAGAGATGTTTTTATTTTTTTAACACATTTGCGCGATGACAAATCAAGAATACATGCATCAAAGCTTCGTTTCCTCCCGTGGATATCGTAAAAGCAGAATAATTACTCTATTCTACTCTTATTCAAGTAGTGTTGATTCGACAACGTAATAAGGAATTTATGAGATCAAAAAAAAAATACGCACAAAATTATGTCAAAAGTGTGTTGATTTGTTACGTATTAATAGTCCGTAACCACAAGCAAGCTAAATTTCAAATTATACCGAAATATATAAAACGCAAATATATATCTCGACACGACATATTCTAAGAACAAATCTCTTGCGAAGACTTTGCTTGCGAGGATCCTTTATATAGCTAAATCCTCTTTAATACGTTCTGTCTTAAATCTACGTGTGTCGCGAGTCAGAGACTTCAACATCTGCTTGATTGTACCAACTAATATTAACTTGTTTACCAAGTAATATGATATTTGAAAATTGAAAAGCTCATTGCAACATAACGAGTTCGAAACTGGAACTCCCGCAAACTGCAGAGCTGAGTTCCTAAATTCAATAACATATTCGGACGGAAAATAAACCGTTGTCTACTTGGGTGCCTTATTGCTACCTATTTGTGTACTAGCCCTCACATTGCTATACTCTGGTGTGGTGTCTATGAATATGGAAGTACTGAGTACACTGACTTATATATTACAAGCTAACAACGTAAATTTGGTTCTTAACAGGGTTGCAGATTTGTAATGCATCTTGCAGGTAGGATTAGGCATCTTACCTTACCTACTTCGGTAACTTTTCACTATCAGATGGACAGTGTTTAATTATATAGTATTAAAAATATCTGAAATATTATACATATTTACCGTGGGATAAATATATATATATATATATATATATATTTACCGTGGGAGAGCCATGCTTCGGCACGAATTGGGCCGGCTCGACCGGAGTGATACCACGGCCTCACATAAAACCGGCGTAAAATAGCGCTTACGCTATGTTTCGCCGACTGAGTGAGGGTACCGAAGGCCCAACACCCCCTTCCCCCCTTATTCCCTTCTAAAAGGCCGGCAACGCATCTGTGACTCCTCTGGTATTGTGGGTGTCCATGGGCAGCGGTTATCGCTTACCATCAGGTGATCCGTTTGCTCGTTTGCTGCCCTATCCTATAAAAAAAAATCGAATTTTAATAAGAAATACCCACTTAGCGATGGCAGTTTCCCAAGCCACCGCAATGAGCGAGTCGATGGCCACGTCCACGGGCAGCAGGTCAGCCCGCAGCTCCGGCTTGCAGTGCAGCACATGCAGCAGCCCTTTGCCCGCACCCACGACCACGCCACTCGGCCCGTTCAGATTCTCCACCCAGCCGGGGTGCGGATACTTCAACGATGAAACCACTACGCAGAAAAATGGTAAATGACTATGCCGTTCGTATTGTCTTATCATACCTATTCTGTTTGATAGATCACTTAAATCACCAAAAACTAAATTGTAATAAGTATTTTAACTAGATAAAGGTTAGACTGCCATCGACTGCAATAGAATTTCACGACAGTAAAATTTTGTTTAAAGTTAATTTTTGTCTTCCTAAGCCTAAAATCAAATAGGTACTAATGACAAAAATCTCAACTATTACGACTTCGTAATCACAAAGGCAATATAAATTATTAAAAGACACATCACACAAGTAAGGAATGTGAAATGAAGAGTAAATGACATTTTTTTAATTCAATATATAATAAGAGTACTCTTTTAAGTGAGAAATGTTGTAGAACCAACAGTACACCTGCACCTATTACTTTTGAAGATACATCAACATGTTTGCGGCGCTCAAAAACACTCCATACTAAAAGCACTGCAATTGTGACGTCATAACTTAGTAAACTCGTCAAATTTGTATGAGCGTATAAACAAATTTTAAATTAACTTTGCCTATTTATACGTTTATAGGTATACTTGCTATATAAAGAAATGTTACATTTAATGTCAGAATGTTAGAAATGTGTTCGTTTCATTAGAATTACGCAAATAATAATTGCTCATTTTTTAGAAATCTAAAAACAATATTAATTAATAATTAAACTGAAATTACTATATTGACATACTTTCACGAGATATAAATTGCTTAAATCAGATAATTATAGTATAAAAACGGCCATAATCAGTTGTAGTCGTCTACCCTATTATGTACATAAAATCCTAAATTACCAATAGTTGGTCGGAAGATGGCGATGGGATATCCGTCGCAGCCATGCTCGCTGACCGCTACCTCCGCCATCGCTTTTGTGAACGTGTACGTGTTGGGTTTGGGGTGGATATACCTGTGTGGTAACTTTATAGCTCAATATCATTAATTCTACATATAGATTCTACACGGCGTTCGCCGTTTTGAATTGTATGGTAATATGTAATTGCTAATTAATACTCAGTATTCTGGGCTTGGGAGATTTCTTTTATCTCGGGTTGATGTATTAATTTTATTTTTGTTCCCCACAGAGTGAAAGATATCTCTCACTCTGTGGGGACCCAAACCATCTCATTAGCTACTTCATCGCTCGGATGCGCTCGTGGATTTTTCTGGATACCTAACATGTGCTATGCACATCTCGCATATATGGCATATTTCTGTATCAGTGAAATCCCGTTTGTTTATATATTAATTTGACAAGAAAACAAGAAGAAAGGTATTGCAAAGAACTGTATTTATATCTGTACACAAATGTCGAGGTAACATCATTTTGGAGTGTCCGGAATTATATCTGAGTGAAGTCCTGTGGATATTAAATATTGCCGGAGAAACATTTCGTTCGAGTAAACTCATGTCGGTACAAAATATTATCGTCATACATCTCGGTCCCCTTCTATTTAATTTATTTATTAATGACATTGTATCAATATTTAAAAATTCTGACATTCTTATTTATGCTGACGATATGAAAATATTTAAAAATATTAAATCACGACATGACTGCGAGCAGCTACAGAATGAACTGGATGAACTTTGTTGTTATTGTGATAGTAATCATTTGACTCTTAACCCTAATAAGTGTAATTTTATTTCGTTTAGCCGTAAAACAAAACCTATTGAATATACTGTTACGCCGGTGGCTTAGTACAACTTCAAAAGTGATTTTCTGTGACTTAGAAACGTTTTCAGCAGGCTGAAACGTCGTTTCAGGCCGTTTCAGAAGTAGCTCTTTCACATACTAAAAAATCTAAATTACACCCAAGTTACAGTCGTTTTCAGGCGCCTGAAACATGTTTTCAGTACGTTTCAGGCTACCCTCTATCCAACGCCGCAATAACCTGAAAACCCGTTTTCAGGCGTTTTCAGGACCCCTTATGAGCCATTAAGCCTACTTCAGTAAAAGGACATAAATTTCAATAGGAGTGAAAGAGATAGCAATAGTAGAAAGAGACAGAGATAGTTAGAACATTCGAGAAGTATTAGAATGAGAAAACATCATTAGAAAGAGATAGACAAACACAGAATATTCGAGAAAGATAGTACGGGAATATTCGAGTATGTGTATCGAGAATATTCGAGTATCGAGACAGTTATATTCGAAACGTCTCGAACGCGCGACGTATTGGACTACACATTCGAGTGTGTCCGCGAATGTTCTGGCAAGAGTGGCAAGTATCTTAGGGGACTATATAAGGCTGTGTCCCGCCGCCGGAAAGCAGTATTGTTTTGCGATACAGCGCGAAAACATCTAAGTGATATTGGAGAACTAAGAAGCGACTTTCAGTGCTTTCAGTGAAGTTAGTGTACTATTTAATAAAAGTTCAGTGTTTTGGTAGACCGCCGTTTAATTTACTGACCCCAGCTCGTAACATTTGGTGTCAGAAGTGGGATCAGTATGCCGGTTCTACCAAAGGAAGACACGGAAGGAAGAATCCGGACAAGAAGCCAGCGACAACAGGAAGCCGACCAGAGACGCTTCGGAGCTACTCAGCCGCCAACTGACGAGGACCAGCAGTCAGTTATGGAAGCCACTCCCTCAACGTCGGCTGCCGCACCAGATTGGGCGGCTTTCATGGCGATGATGCAGGAGCAGGCCCGCCGTCAGGAAGAGCAAGCACGTCGTCTGGAAGAGCAGTTGCAGCGTGATAAGGAGGAGCAGGCCCGCCGTCAGGAGGAGCAAGCACGCCGTCTGGAAGAGCAGTTGCAGCGTGATAAGGAGGAACAGGCCCGCCGTCAGGAGGAGCAGGCCCGCCGTCAGGAGGAGCAGGCCCGCCGTCAGGAGGAGCAGGCACGCCGTCTGGAAGAGCAGTTGCAGCGCGATAAGGAGGAGCAGGCCCGCCGTCAGGAGGAGCAGGCACGCCGTCTGGAAGAGCAGTTGCAGCGCGATAAGGAGGAGCAGGCCCGCCGTCAGGAGGAGCAGACTCGCCTTTTGAGGGAACAACTGCAGCTCGGCCAAGATGAACAAATGGTCCTGATCAAAGATCTCCAAGCGACTTTCGGCAATAAGGTCAAAGTGATTGAAGATAAGGTTCTGCAACACGAGAACCGTCTCACCGAAGCTGAATCTGAGATTGCCGATGTCAAGAAGGCTTTGGGTAATTTGAAGGTCGGAGATGGGACAGCCACTATCGTCAGTGCCGCTCCTTCGGTGCGAGGATTCAAAGTGCCACCTTTTGATGGGAGTTCCTCGTGGTCAGCCTATAAAATACAGTTTGAGGCTGTAATGGAGGCAAATGGGTGGACTAAAGCCCAGGCCATGACCGCACTCAAGCTAGGCCTCCGAGATCAAGCCTTGACAGTCCTCGAAGCTCTTGACAAGAAGGTGAGCTATGAGGAACTATTGGAAGCGCTTGAGGCAAGATACGGCGACGCACACCTTGAACATGTGTTTCGGGCCCAGCTAAAAGATCGGGTTCAGCGTGTTGGTGAAAACCTGCAACAATGGGCCCTAGAGGTAGAAAAACTGGTACGTAAAGCGTACCAGTCCGCACCGACGTTAATTGTGGGCAACCTTGTACAGGCTTTTGTCGACGGCATTCGGGACCTCGAAGTGAGAGCTGCTGTGAGACTCGGGCACCACGAAACCCTTAAAGACGCCCTGGCCCATGCTCTAGAAGTGGAAGCTGTGAGGCAAGACCATCGGTCTCACCGTGTCAGGGAGGTAGTTGCAACACCTGTGCGTGACCGCTTCAAGGGATACAGCCCTAGATGCTACACTTGTGGCGAAAAGGGACACCTCCGATCAAGTTGTCCTAAGCGTAGCTCAGGGATTGATGAAGATGGGCCTCAGGAGAACAGGGCAGCTAATAGCGCTGTCCAACAACAGCAGGGAAACGAGTAAACGCCAGGACTGCGGGGCGAGTGCTGGCTGGTGTTCGCAGAGCCCCAAGGATTTCGATCTCACAAGCCCACGATGGGAACAGCCTGATCATCAATGGCAAGGTTAACGGAAGGCCATGTAAGCTGACAATCGATACCGGAGCTTCTCGCACGGTTGTCAGTTCCCAACTTGCGAATCGGTTTCTGAGGGACTTCAGAAACAACAGCCTGGAGCGATTAAATTTAGTAACCGCCACCGGTCAGCACATACCCGTCCGAGGCGAACAGAAGGTGGAGTTGAAGTTGGGTAATCAAGTTTACCTGCACAACGTCATTGTGGCTGATATTGTCGATGACTGCATCCTCGGACTAGACTTTATGAGGAAGAATGGTTGTGAGATCGACGTCAAGCAAGGAATTATGAGTTGTGGACGAGAAGAATTGTTCATGGAAGGAGCCACACCGGGGAAAGTGTATAGCTTAAAGAAAACCGCTCTACCCCCAAAATCAGAAACCATTGTGCCGGTTAGTCTCCCTTACAATTCTGGAAAGATACATCGATGTGTACTCATTGAAAGATTAGATCATGACCAGCCATGGAAGATGGCACGAACTCTGGTAAGAACCACTGGCTTTGCAGCAGTTCGTGTACTGAATCTTGACGATAAAGAACACGTGATCGAAAAGGGAATGTTACTTGGTACGAGTGAGGAGGTAGACTGGTTGCGTCGTTGTCAAGACACGACTCATACAAATGTCAACAAAAATGAAGGAATCAGCGTGTCAAAACTTTTGGAAGACTGTCGAGACGTTTTGTCTAAGGAACAGATAGACAAGGCTAAGAAGATGTTACTCAAGTACGCTGATGTTTTCTCTACTAACGACGAGGACATTGGGAAGACGAGTTTAGTTCAACACAGAATTAACACTGGGAACGAATTGCCTATCCGCCAGCGACCAAGAAGACTACCGATAGCACGGAAAAGGAAGTGGAGACCATGATTGAAGGAATGGTGAAGGAAGGTGTTATAGAGCCTTCGTCCAGCCCATGGTCTTCACCCGTGGTGCTTGTAAGGAAAAAGGATGGCAGCATGCGTTTTTGTGTTGACTACCGCCGCCTGAACGACATCACAAAGAAGGACAGCTATCCATTACCCAGGATTGATGACACGCTGGATATGCTTACAGGAGTGAAGTGGTTCAGCACGTTAGATTTAAAAAGTGGCTACTGGCAAGTAGAAATTGACCCTAAGGACAAGGAGAATACTGCATTTTCTACTGGAAAGGGACTATGGCAGTTCAAAGTGATGCCGTTCGGGCTGTGTAATGCACCGGCGACTTTCGAAAGGCTGATGGAGCTGGTACTCAGCGGATTGATTGGAGAAGCCTGTCTGGTCTATTTGGATGACATCATCATCGTGGGCCGTACGTTTGAAGAACACCTTCAGAATCTAGAACGGGTGCTATCAAAAATTCGAAGCGCCAACCTGAAGTTAAGCCCTAAAAAGTGTTCCTTCTTCAAACGACAAGTGAGCTTCCTAGGATACGTAGTTTCGGAAGCGGGTGTCCAGACAGATCCGCAGAAGATCATCGCCGTAAAGGATTGGCCAGTTCCGAGAGACAAGACACAAGTAAGAGCATTTTTGGGTTTGTGTTCCTACTACCGGCGATTTGTGAAGAACTTTGCCGACATTGCCAAGCCTCTTCATAAACTCACGGAAGAAAAGAGAAGTTTTTGCTGGGATGAAAACTGTGACGTCGCATTTCAAGAACTGAAACGACATCTGTGTAACACACCTATTCTGGGGTATCCCGATAATGATAATGAGTTCATAGTGGATACAGACGCAAGTGATACTGGGCTAGGTGGTGTATTGTCGCAACGGAAAGGAGATCGCGAAGTTGTTATAGCATACTTCAGCAAATCTTTGTCCAAACCTGAGAGAAATTACTGTGTCACGAGAAGAGAATTACTGGCAGTGGTGAAAACATTGCAGCATTTCAACAAATATTTGCTTGGTCGAAAATTCCATCTGCGTACTGACCATGCTGCATTGAAGTGGCTATTACAATTCAAGAATCCCGAAGGACAAGTTGCGAGATGGATCGAGTTACTTCAAGAATATGAATTCGTGATTGAACATCGCAGTGGAAGATCTCATGGCAATGCAGATGCTTTGTCAAGAAGACCTTGCTCTGAAGACTGCAAGCACTGCGTAAAACAAGAGGCAAAAGCAGACCTGCCTGTGAGAATGCTAAACACGGATCTTAGCAATGAATGGAAAGAAACCTTTCAGCACGCTCAGCAGTATGATGTAGACATCAAACCGATTCTCGAATGGATCAAAGCCGGTACTCCTAAACCTGCCTGGAGTGATATTACGTCGATGAGTTCCATCACGAAGAGCTATTGGGCTCAATGGGACAGCCTGGTTATCCAAGATGAAGTCTTGTGCCGCAAATGGGAAAACGCTCGGGGAGACCGTTGTCATCTACAAATGGTTGTACCCAAAGCCAAGATACCGGATGTTCTACAGCTGTACCATAACGGATGTTCGGGAGGTCATATGGGAGTGACGAGAACTCTGTTGAAAATAAGAGAACGATTTTACTGGATAAATTGCCGTGACGATGTTGAAGATTGGTGCCGCAAGTGTACTAGTTGTGCTGCAGTAAAGGGACCTCATACACGCAGCAGAGGTGCATTGAAACTGTATAACGTTGGTGCACCATGGGAAAGGATTGCCATAGACGTTGCGGGACCATTTCCGGAAAGTGAATGCGGAAACAAGTACTTCATGGTTGTGATGGATTATTTCACTAAGTGGCCGGAAGTCTTCGCTATTCCTAACCAAGAGGCTTCAACAGTTGCGGATAAATTAGTCCATGAAGTCTTCTGCCGTTTTGGAGTACCCTTGGAAATTCATAGTGATCAGGGAAGAAATTTTGAGTCTCAAATATTTCAAGAGATGTGTCGAGTTATGGGTACCCATAAAACGAGGACCACTTCTTACCATCCGCAATCTGATGGAATGGTGGAACGATTTAACCAAACATTGGAGAGGTATCTTGCAAAGGTTGTGTCAAACAGGCAAAAGGATTGGGACAAGCACATCCAACCATTCCTGATGTCATATCGAAGCGCAGTCCATGAAAGTACTTCGGTGACACCAGCATTTGCAAACTTTGGTAGAGAACTACGGTTGCCTGCGGATCTACTTACTGGAATTCCACCTGACGCCCCGCGGAATATAACCGAGTACGCGAATGATTTGCGCAACAAGTTGAACGAAGTACACGAGCAAGTCAGACAATCAAGCCAACAGATGTCTGAGAAGATGAAAACCCGCTACGACCGAAATGTAAACAACAAGGGCTTTGAAGAGGGTTCGTTGGTGTGGCTACATAATCCAGTCCGCAGTAAAGGGAAATCTCCGAAGCTTCAAGCCAAATGGGAAGGACCCTATCGAGTTTTGAAGAGGATCAACGACGTCACGTACCGGATACAGCGAAATGCACGTAGTCCCTGTAAAATTGTTCACGTTGACCGACTGGCGAAATACCACGGAAATAATGATGCTCGGACGAGCATGTCTTAGGAGGGGTAGTGTTACGCCGGTGGCTTAGTACAACTTCAAAAGTGATTTTCTGTGACTTAGAAACGTTTTCAGCAGGCTGAAACGTCGTTTCAGGCCGTTTCAGAAGTAGCTCTTTCACATACTAAAAAATCTAAATTACACCCAAGTTACAGTCGTTTTCAGGCGCCTGAAACATGTTTTCAGTACGTTTCAGGCTACCCTCTATCCAACGCCGCAATAACCTGAAAACCCGTTTTCAGGCGTTTTCAGGACCCCTTATGAGCCATTAAGCCTACTTCAGTAAAAGGACATAAATTTCAATAGGAGTGAAAGAGATAGCAATAGTAGAAAGAGACAGAGATAGTTAGAACATTCGAGAAGTATTAGAATGAGAAAACATCATTAGAAAGAGATAGACAAACACAGAATATTCGAGAAAGATAGTACGGGAATATTCGAGTATTGTGTATCGAGAATATTCGAGTATCGAGACAGTTATATTCGAAACGTCTCGAACGCGCGACGTATTGGACTACACATTCGAGTGTGTCCGCGAATGTTCTGGCAAGAGTGGCAAGTATCTTAGGGGACTATATAAGGCTGTGTCCGGCCGCCGGAAAGCAGTATTGTTTTGCGATACAGCGCGAAAACATCTAAGTGATATTGGAGAACTAAGAAGCGACTTTCAGTGCTTTCAGTGAAGTTAGTGTACTATTTAATAAAAGTTCAGTGTTTTGGTAGACCGCCGTTTAATTTACTGACCCCAGCTCGTAACAATACTTACAATCTAAATAATGTACCTCTTAAAAAAGTTGAACAGGTTAGGGATCTGGGTATTTATTTAGATACAAAATTGGTATTTAACACGCATATAGAAACTATAACTGCTAGAGCGTATCGAATGCTGGGATTCGTTGTGAGGATAGGCAGAGACTTTAAGCAGTGTTTCACCCTGTCTTTGCTTTATAACTCCTATGTCAGATCTATCTTAGAATATGCGTCAACTGTCTGGAACCCACAATATAATGTTTATATCGAAATGATAGAAAGGATAAACAAAAAATTTGAAAAACATCTCACATTCAGATCTGCTAGATCTGGCGAATTACTTCCATATATGCAATCACTATCAGACCGTCGCAGTGAGAGAGA
This sequence comes from Scirpophaga incertulas, assembly GCA_036419045.1. Lineage (NCBI taxonomy): Eukaryota > Metazoa > Arthropoda > Insecta > Lepidoptera > Crambidae > Scirpophaga > Scirpophaga incertulas. The sequence goes on from CM071636.1 coordinate 8,661,448, forward strand.
TCAAATTTTCTTGCACAAAATTTTGAATAATCATATTGATTCATCATTTTTGGTTAGTAATATAGGTTTCAGATGCCCTCGGACAAGTTCACGTTGCACTAATACTTTTAATATTCCATTCTACAAGACGAAATATGCTAGCAACAACTTTATTTGCAGATCCTGTAAGAAATATAACGATGAATTTAATTCTATAGACATTTTTAATTATTCACTACATTGTTATAAAAAACTGGTAAGGCAATTGAATACAGCAAAAATTGAATGAATTAATTAGTTTTGACATTTTCTTAATTTATTTGTATGTAAAATTGAGTTGGATTGGTTTATATATCTTAATTTTAATTTAATTTATTTGACATTTTCATATTTTCATATTGACATTTGATATCCCATTGTACTTTTTTTTTCCTTTAATTTTTTGTTTGACTAAATTGTAATTAGGTAGTTTATTAGTTTTGACATTTTATCTTTATTGACTACACTTTGACCAATTTATTTGTATTTGACATATTAATTCTATTCTTTTGACTTTTATTTTATATTGTAACTATTTAATTTTAAATGTTTTTCTTAATTATTGTTATACTTATTGCTTTAATTATTTAATATGTCATTTTAAATAACTGTGGAAACTTTACTGATTTATGTTTGAATGTATCTGTTGTATTTTTCTGTAATTTATAATAATTGTATGTTTCCCAAAAAAAAAAAAAAAAAAAACAGTACGCTAATAATAATATATAGTATCAAGAAAACAAATCTCGTAAAAAAGTTTTAGTCTCGTTTGGACTCACTTTGGGGTCAGCTCAGCCAACAACTCCGGCGCGTGCTCCGCTAGTGATAACAGCTGCGCAAGCGGCCGCAGGGGCGGGTAGACCTTTTCCTCCACTACGCTCAGCTCCGCGTTGCTATATGCCGTTGACACGTAAACGAATACCTGAAAATGAACGTTATAAAAACTGTTTTATATGTTTGTAAGTTGATAAAATTGTCAGTCTAAAAATACAATTCTCTCAATTATTATTACTAAGTATATTATACAACAGCAGTGGCGGATCCAGAGCTGGTTCCAAGACTTACGTGGAGCACTAACTGAACATAATGATTTTATGTATATATTTGGTCATCATACAGATTTTATGTAACTCGCGTCATACCCCTTGACATACCTCTAGCTGCTATGACAAATCATTCACTACGGCTGTGAAATATAAATAGGCTGCCTTATTGCGTGCGTGATAGTGCTTCTCTGGATGTCTTCAAGAAAAGATGTGTTAATTTTTCAAATGTACAATAAAGAATAAATATTTTTAAGTACAGTACTTACGTACATTAATAAAATACCAACTTTTTATTTGTGTTATCAAAATTAAATTATAAGTTTTTGACTTGACCACGACTATGATCTAACTTTGACCCCGCGTCAAAGTTAGATCCGCCCCGTCCCACAACAGCATGGCCTTGTATATTAACTATGTGATTTAAGAGCAAGAGTTACTTATAATATTATAGTTAACTTACAAACATGTTTAAATTTAAAAGTAAACAATGATTGATTAGTCTTTACCTGTATATTGGGCATAGAATCGCAAAGTTTCATGATGCTGATGACGGGTCTCACGTTCTGGTCGACGGCGGCGGCCAGTGGTTCCTCAAACTTAAGGGTCGCTGCCGAATGAAACACCACCGACACCTGATACACAGAGGTGAACATGAATTGAAATGGTTCTGTTGCAAGTGCAAACGTATACGAATGTATAGTTTTGCACCATTTAATTATTTTATACCAGCGACCCAGCCCACTATGTTTTAGTCTACTATAATATGTACGTATTACAGATATTAACCTTTCTCCTGAATCACTCTATCTATTGCTGAAAACTGTATAAAAATCTATTGAGTAAAAAGTGAGGCAGCGTAAATGACTTCATTTTAACTTCATTTGAATCTGTAAGGCAAAATCCCCCCGTTGGGTGCCAACTGTAGTTCAATAGCGCACGCAAGAAATTTTAAACTTTGGCTGGAGCAAATGTGTGAAAAGAAATCAGGTCGTTAATGTTAAAAGTTAATAAACAACCAATTTTCACACAAATAAAAATATACTTCAGGGGATAGTAATAATACAATAAAATAAAAAAAGCACGATAAAGCACGTTTAAACATCTTAAAATGTTAATTTATACTGGGTACAAAGTAGTTTTAAATAAGGTATTTGCTTTGATATACTTACATATTATATAGTATTATATATAGTTTCATCTCATTTAATTAACAATGTTTTAATACATTTTAGTTTATTATAATTTCTTATTCTTGCGGATAACGTATTAAAAGGAGGAGATTTTGGACTGTATTTTTAGTTGTTACCTCAGAACATCAATTTGATCTAGGTCTGACAATAAAATCCATGATAAAACCATGTAAGTCTTAAATTTGCATTAAATATATGCGCCATAAATTGATGAATAACTCAATAATACGCCAAGTATGTAAATAAATATTTCTTACACTAACACCAATTAGCCTAGCCCAATGGATAGATATACTTATATTATACATATATATTATTATATTTTACATATATTTTTGATACAAATATATTTTTTAACAACCATAACCAAGGTATAAATGGTCGCATCCATCACACAAACATCTGCCTCCACCGGGATTCGAACCCGGGACCTCAGAGATGGCGACACCTTGATACCGGTGTACTATCCACTCGACTATGGAGGTCGTTAACAAGGGTACTTGAGATTCAGTAAAATTAAAAAAAAATAAGCTGATTTCAGAAAAAATATTATTCAAAATAAATATATTTTTATTAAATAAAAAAAATTCGATAACACTAAATCCAAAGAAACACTACAACATACTGTACTTTGCAACCGAGACCAATAAGACATCAAAGAATAACAATAATTGTAATTACATGACATTATCGTTATTAAATTTTTATTTTTTATTGCACATTAAACGTGATTTGGAAAAAAAATTCTTAAGATGTTTCATTTTGCTAAAATTTTTCTTTTTGTCAAAGCATTAACTTACATTCCTCATGAGATCAATGTCTTGACGCTCTATGCCCAAGAGGGGCTGTGTGATGTCTCCCGCCACAACCGTCATCTTGTCCAGGAGCTTGGGGCTCTTCTCCCTCAGGTCGTCGAAGGCCTGAAACAAAACATTTACGCCAATATCAATATGATGGAAACGTATGTTAATATATAAAAGGTTTATTTAGTAGGATTGCTTTATTGCGTACATTTAGAAGAATATTTGGACAGTCTACTCCTAAGTGGGCGATAAATAGCGCTTTACATTTTATAGAGAAGTCCATAATTATTTTAATGAGGAACATGCAATTATAATATTTATGAAAATGTTGTTATTAAAATGCTAAAAAAATATAAAAGTAGGGCCACCGCAAGGTTTATCAAAAGTAACGTGAAACGGAACAGATTTAAAACACCAATCAGCGTTCAGTGACGTCACTCCTGTTATGATAACTTATTTGAGGTTATAAGTTGTAGTAAAAGTGAACAAATAAACCAAAATTAATTGCGTTTTTTGAGTAAAAATGGAAGTTGGTTTTGCCAAAGCAGATTTTAGGACTCTGCCAAAAGTTGATGTTGACATGGTAGTGACATTTTTTGTCGAAAGTGCAGAGTTTTCAAGTATAGAAATGAAAGGGACTAAACAAAAAAACATTGAAAAGTTTGGGTAAGTGGTAGGTTTCTTTTGTGTTCAAGCAGATTAACTAAGTTTACAATAAATATATCCGCCGACTTACGTCAAAGTGGTCTTTACAGCATCGATTGATAGTCTTTGGGGAATAAGTGTCATTCCTCTTCGCCGCTTGAAACCACATTTTTCTCAATTTTGGGTCAGAAGGTTGAATCAAAAACAATTTATTAGGAAACTTATTTGAAATAGATGGACACATTGGCATAAAACATACGGACGTATGGACACGGTTTTTTTTTCGGAGTATAAATGGCATAGTTATGATCACCTGATGTTGATGGATAGTCCATTGTAAATATTCATAAAATAATAGTAGAGCCTAGAAAGTCGAGATAAATGCAAAAACAACTAAAACCAGCAATGACACGCGCAGTACAATCAGTAAGCCAGTGACAATGACAGACAGGAGTGACGTCATTCGAACTATAGGTCCGCTTCCGCGCGAAAATTTAAATTTACAATTTTAAACCGCATTTTTTTCAGTAATATACAGTCTTTTCATTTTTTAATATACTATTCTAAGTGGAGTTCTTTAAAATAAGTACAAAAATAACAATATTGCATCTTCTCTATTAGGAACACTTTGGACTACTGATAGAAAATTTGTAAATACCTGTTTCGACATTTCTGAATATTCTAGCCGAAGACGATAAAATAGAGTAGGTAATATAGACTGACTTACTGACGTAAGAAAGAAGAACCCAAACTACTTTAGCTGGAAGCATAGGTAGTCATAGTACACGAGTGTCTTAATTTGCAGAGGCCTCGGCTAGTAGAGGATTTTTCCAAATATTAGAAAATTTTAACAAATTACGCGGCTTCAATTATTATATTTCTACAGGTCTATAATATTTAATTTATTTTCAACTATTGGATACTTCGGTAGCATAAAAAATGGTATAAGGAAGCGTAACTTTATATTGTGTATATTTGTTAAGCTTACCTATACGTCATAACATACAATTTATCCAATGTCTCCGCTAATACAATTTGCTACCGACGCCATTTGATATAGGAATACTTTGACCCACTGAATATATGTAATTTTTTACCACTGGAAAATATCTCTTTATCCATGTATAGACACAGCGATGGGTAATCTAAACCGGGAAGATGACAAACACTTACCCACATTTCTTCCCACATACCCACTTACCCACTTCCCTTCTAAGCCTAGCGCCCCACCTGAGATTCTTTAAGTTGTTGCAAGCGTTCCTCAGCTGAAGTCTCTTTCTTCCTCCTGATGAGGAGGAACAGGCGGTCCACATCAGGACACGTGGCCAGCAGACGTTCCACCAGTACCTAACATCAATTGCCAATAGTGAATTTTCAAAAAAAAAATGTTTTAAAAAAATAAATCAACGCTGGCGAAATTCGAAACCCCGATGAACAACAGACTACAGCATACCATATTATTGCTTTACACTAGGAGGACACTTACACTAGGAGGTAGACTCTGTACTAGGGTCGTCTGCATGGGTACCTCCGTCTTACCTATTTCCGCCGCCAAACAGCAGGGTTCGCTTTGCTGTGTTCCGGCGTGAAGGGTAAGATAGGCAGTGAAATTACTGGGTACTGTGACTTTACATCTTATGTCACAAGTTGGCAACGTACACTGTGGTTCTTATGAGGTTTGCAGATTTGCTGCGAATCTCGTGGGAACCACATGTACTATAGGCGACTGTTACCACTTACCATCAGGTGGGCAGCCTGCTTGTTTGTCAACTTAGGCAATAAAAAAAAAAAAAAAAAAAATATTATTGCTTTTACTCGTATACTGTATTCCTTTACCAATTTGGCCATCAAGCACTATTCGTCTAGCAAGCGAAAGCAAGCTTAGAAATTTCTATTTGACTTTGATTTTTTTTTTGAAAATGTTTAAATGTAAATGCTAGATTACAGATTATTATATTATTATATTATTATAGACGAGATAACATAACTTTAAAATTGTTTGACTAAAATTAGATTAAATTTCCTTTTTTTTGCATGTTTAGCATGTTTGATTAATACTTGATGGGCGATTTTTCTTGCAAGCTTAGCGACTTTCTGCAAGAAGCAGAATGAATAACAAAATAAATCGGAGGGCTATAGCATACTACTTTCACTACTCACTCATTAGTGCTGATAGATTCTCCACTTTATTTCAGTTGTTTTCAGCACAAGAGTAACATAAGCAGGTAATTATTCACGTTAAACACCATAAATAAAAATGACAACGAAGGAAATATGAAATAAACTTTAAAATCTTTTAATAGTTCACTTCAATTAGTAAAGGTAATAACATTGTGACAAAAATATTTTGATACATCTAATTGAGTTATAAAAGGCTCACAAGACGTTCATTTTAGAATATCATAATTGATTGAACGTAAAATAAAAAAGATTTATGAATATGATTTGAATGTACAAACGTATTATCTGTGAACAGATTTCGAAAGCTCGTTAAATTGTCACGCAAAAAATCACGAACACGACATAAAAACAATAACATACAAATACATTTTTTTCGAGTTGTTATGTAATTACGACTCATCTATAAAACACAAATCATTTTTAAGAAAGGTCTCGATATTTCATCGTAGTCGAGAAACATCAAGTTGAAGATTTTAAATATTGTTTTTATTACTTTTTGTTCTGTTTTGTACACTAATATTATATAAAGGGTAAAGAGTTGTATGTTAATACTTTGTCTTAGTCGATTTCCAAAACACTTTCATTTCTGAACATCGGTTATATTTCATTTTAGAAATACTATATTTTTTTCATTTTTAGTCGATTTTTCCGTGATATTATTAGTATTTTTTTGTTATGTATTTACTTAGAAGACAGTATGTCAATTAATAAAAGTGATTACAAAATGTGAGCACACTACTAATATCTGACAAAAATTGCTCGACAAAAGTTGTAGTTAATAATATTTTGTTTGGTTGTGGAAGTCCTGCGGAATTTTATGAACTAAAATTCGATAATTATTCCAAAATTAGAATTTGTCTTTAATTATGAAAATAACAACTTAATGAATTGGAGATACATGATTTTTTTTAATGCACTGAACGATAAAATAACTTCTACTCGAAATAAGTCAAGCGATGTTCCTTTTATTTAATTATTTGTAAATAAAAATATAATCATGTAATATTTATATAAGTAATTTAAATTGTGTAATAACGTTCATTTTGCACGTTAAGTCCTTCAATGGGTTATGTCGGCTGACTGCTCTATATGTAACATTTCATTTATACCATATTCTGGTAAATAAACAAATTATTATAATATTTTTAACAATGGCTCAAGTAATATTTCGAAAAATTAATGAATCGAAGAAAATCAGCTCATATAGTCAAATACATCGAATTTACTAACAATAAATAAGAAATATAAAAAAGTATAATTATATTAATGTTTTTTTGGATTTCAATTATAGTACTGACTCTAAGCTCTATATTAAACTTGACATACACAGTTTTAACTTGGCATACTGTCTATTCACTATTCAGTCAGGAAATGACAATTCACAAGAATTGATGACCTTCGTCATGGAAGCTCTCAAGCAGTTGGCAGTTGATAAGTTGACGTCACCCAGACGCAAAGTACTTCACCGACATGGAGTGTCGACTTGACTAAAACACGTGGCACTAACATTTCGAAGTTATGCGTTCTTACACTTCATTTCATAGGGCTATTTAAATCCGATGAAGCCTGTATATATAGTTATAATCTTAGTAAAATCTAACGCAATCTATGTTCCTATAGGAACATAAAATAACATATTTATGTACACTCACATCAATTAACCTATATACATAGGTTAATTGATGTGAGTGTAAATATTAAAAATTGTAAAGCTTCTGTTATAGGATCTAGGTTAACGATAGACATATGTACATATAAATTTTTATAGACGAATATATTGACAAAAATAGGCACAGAACATAACAGCTTTCTGTAAAATACACTTTCATCGTTACTTTATACATTATTAAATATATATATATATATATATATATATATATATATATATATACATATTATTATATATTATATATATATTATACACTGTAATTACGACCTCTTTTTTGTTGGAACTTTTTTAATTTATGACACATTTCAATACTAACCTTCTTGCTGAAAGTCACTGGCCATCAACATAACCTTTTTTTAATAGTTTTAAAATGCCTGTCACGTTTTTTTTTTTAACAATGGAGGTCTCTCGGGAAGCGTTTCGAGCTATGATTTTCTATGATTTAGGGTTAACCTTTAAGGAAAAATTTACAAGTTGCTTTTGGTGAGTCTGTTCCTAATTCTGGAGTACAAATGTTACCACATCCACCCTATCCATACCCTAGTCCCGACCTAGCACTCTGTGATTTTTTTTATTTCTTACAGTGAAAAAATGCTTCGTGGGCGAAGATTTCAAACAGCAGACGAGGCCGTTGAAGAATTTTGACGGATATTTTTCGACCATCCGCAAGATGCGTTTTTCAATTGTTTTGAAAGCTGGTTTGACAGAATACGTAAATGTATTGGGGTCGGGGGGAAATACTTTGAAAAAAATATAAACAGTTTTTATTGATATCCTTGCACATTTTCATTTAACTAAAAACTTTCGGAACAGCCCTCGTATATACACTGAAGTTTACTATAGATGCCGCACCTCTATAATATTCGGCGTTTAACACTATTACTTTATTATACTAATGTTTTAAAATCTCACAACATGATTTGTGAATGAAACATATCATACAATATATAAAGCTGAAGAGTAACGCGCAATCTAACTACTGGTGCGATTTGAATAATTCGGGATAGTCCATTTATCGAGAAGCTATACTAAATAACATTACGCTATGACCAATAGGAGCAAGACAGAGCGGTAAATGTGTAAAAAACAATGATTCATTTTTGAAGGCACGCTGCAACGGTAAAGATACACAAAATATGTATCTCTATAATGATCTAAAAAAAGTCACATATGTCTATCTTTTAGGTTTACACAATGACCGTTTTTATCCATTTGGTCAAATAATTTGAAGTTGTATCAAATAATAATATTAACTTTATTCAATATAGTTGTTGGAACCAAAAATCTGCCGGAAGTCACTATTCCACGCGACGAAGTCGCGGGCAAAAGCTAGTCATACAGAAAATACGAGACGGAAAGCTTTATGCTAGCGAAACATAGCATTGGAGTGAAAAACAATATTTTCACTCAACGTAAAAACATCAACGTTGATTACTTTTAAATTAACATACTAAGATACAAACCTTTCCCATGAAACCGGAAGCACCTGTAATGAACACCGATCTGCCGGCAAAAAATTTCGGGATTTCCGCTCCGGTTTCCCCGTTCAACGTCACCATGGCTGTGAAACCTACAAGAATGTTTTCAAAATGAGTACCTTAGGCACATTGGAGCGGAAGTTGCTAGACTGCCAGTTCCTGGTCTGTTCAGTATAGGTAGTTTAGATATTACTTGGAACTTTTTATACAATAACTACACAGTTATTTACTAGCTATGTCCATCGTAATTTTAGATAATATATTTTTTAAAGTAATCAGAAAGCTTCCAACTGCTAAGCTATCGAGAGTTACCCGTGTTATTGTGAGTCAACCATAAAAAATAGAGATATGCTGTCGTGAGATATTTTATATATAATTTTAAGGTGAACATTTCCGTCATATATGATTTCTGTGAAACTTTAACCATGAAAGATGCATACGCGCCGGAAGCTTAAAAAATGGAATAACTTCTCCCGTTTTCCCAACATTTCTCCTTACTGCTCTGCTCCTATTGATTGTAGCGTGATTAAAAGTATACTATATCCAAAGTATACTAATCCAAGTTACGTTAAAATTCGTCGAGTAGTTTTTGTTTCTATAACGGTTATACAGACAGATAGACAGTCAGACAAAATTTTACTGATTGCATTTTTGACATCAGTACCGATCCCTAATCACCCTCTGATATTTATTTTGGAAATATATTTCATGTATTTTATTATAACTTTAAAGTTACTGGATGTATATAGTTACTTTCTATGTCCCATTGCTAAGCATCATTTTTTCCAGTTTTAGCTATCAAATTGATCAAATGAGACATTATAATCCCGGTAATTTGACTAACATTCTTTGATCTACAAGGAAAATATATAAGTTAAATTATCGGATTCACTTTTATGTAACGTAACAGGAGACCTATTTTTGAATTACGAATGCGATTTTGAAATCACCTCTGACTAAATAGTCAGCGGTGACTTTGAAGTCACGGATTCCTAAACATCCAATTTTTGAAAGTCGATCGCAGAGCTGACAACATAGATAAAGTACACACATAAGAGTTCGGTTCCACGGAGAATGTAGCCGCTGCCGATTATTGTCGGCTTAACCATTATGGTTATTATATATAATATATGCTATATTCATTTATATATGTATGTATATATTATAGGTATATAAAGGTTATATATATATATATATATATAAGTATATGTAAATAAACCTTTATATACCTATAACATATACATACATGTATATATGAATGTAGCTTATATATATATGCTACATTCATATATATATATATAGACTGAAAAATCAAACAAAACATAGTTAACATTTCCACAAGTATGACTTGATTACGAGTGGGTGAGGGCACTCGTAATGAAATCACACCTGTGACTAAGGTAGTCACATCAGTGATATTCAAAAATAAGAATTATTGAAAATCGGTGATTATTAGTCACATCAGTGATTTCGAAGTCGCATTCGTAATTCAAAAATAGGTCTCCTGGGCCCCTAGACAAAGTATCAATCGAGTGCGATGGGTTATCGGAATTATTTATTTGCTAAACCAACGACTGTTACAATAATTCGATCTCAAATACAAAAATAAAGATTTATAACTAATTGTTGCCATAAAATAGCCATAAAAACACAGCCATTTAAAGCTATTATATGCGTTAAATAAATAACCATTCTTATTTAGCTATTTAACTTTATAGTAAATAAAAGTGTTAAAACCACAAAGCAAACACTAGTCGGAACTTATTAATGCAGCTTTAAATTACAATATTCGTGATCGTTTCGTTCGAATTATTGGTTATATGGGAATGATTTCGTTTTTTTTTTCTTATTTCTATGAGTCAATATCGTTAGATATCGAAATTATTTCGATTATGAATCAAACGTGAATATATTTTTGTTTAGGAGCCACGGAAAGATATAAAATATAGGACGAATCTTTAATCAAAAGCCTTGCTGTGGTTAGTTAATTAGGTACTAATATCAGAATTGCACTGTGGTTTTATAAATGTTTGGTAAAATGGTAATAATAAAAAAGTTGAATTAACGGTTCCATGTGGGTGTGAAATTGAAATAAAAAACGTAAACTTCTTATTTTCATGATATTATTGAACCGGAACATCCTCCAGACTAAACGAAATAGGAGAAGAGTAAAATTCGTCACAAAAATATTTGAATCCAATTCTACACATAGTAGTAAATGGACTCTCCTGTTATCCAATCATCTTATTCTGATGAATAATGAATTGATTTCGATTTAAAAACTCAATGATGTTTCCCATGTGATCTCTAATACGAGTACATACTTGTCATCCATTAATTGAAGTTTCGAAGGATTGTCTTTTTCAATTATAGCCTAGTCATTGTTTGCTGTAGTCTTCTGTGAAGATACTTATTATTATCAATATGCCAAAAACAGCAGTCAAATACTTAATAAAAGGTGGTATAATGCAATTTTTTAACATACATGTTATTTTGCACATACGATTATCGCCAAGCAACAGAAGCGGAACGGCCTCGATTTCATAATCTAAAGACGCGACTTGATTTGTGCGACCGGCCAATATTTAAGGGATGTATAAGTGAGATATTATATAGGTTGTCTAAGAAAACCTAATACGTTCCAAGTTAAATAACTTTAAATATTAAATGTAAAAGCTTTCAAATTACACTCCTATGCAATACAAATGATATAGTAGCTGAGTGCCGGGGTTGGGGTCCATTTTTGCCGCGGAGAACTTATCCACCGGAGATTGCAACGGCCAAGAGCACAAAACGCATCGTTCTTTCTCGAAATACCGGCTCACTGCCGAACCGATTGGAGCAAGTTCGCGTGGGGTGCGCAGTAGGTGAATATTATTCCACTGCGCAACCTCAGCGGTATCGCGCCGGTAAGCGGCCGCGCGAATCCCGAGCAGGAGACCTATTTTTGAATTACGAATGCGACTTCGTAATCACCGATGTGACTAATAATCACCGATTTTCAATAATTCTTATTTTTGAATATCACTGAGGTGACTACCTTAGTCACAGGTGTGATTTCATTACGAGTGCCCTCACCCACTCGTAATCAAGTCATACTTGTGGAAATGTTATCTGTGTTTTGTTTGATTTTCCAGTCTATATATATATATTATGAATGTAGCATATATTTTATATAATGGTTAAGCCGGCAATAACCGGCAGCGGTACATTCTGCGTGGAACCGAACTCTTACATTTATGTGTGTACTTTATGTATGTTGGCAGCTCTGCGATCGACTTTTAAAAATTGGATGTTTAGGAATCCGTGACCTCAAAATCACCGCTGACTATTTAGTCAGCGGTGATTTCGAAATCGCATTCGTAATTCAAAAATAGGTCTCCAGGTTTTAGGGATCCGCGGGTTGCTATAAGATCTAATATCGTGGACCCCCATTTTCATTTCATGGACCTCCAATTTTTTTTTCGCTGACGTAGACCCCTTGCAGATTATCATAGACCCCTAGAGGTCGATATAGACTTTGGGAATCACTACTCTAAATGTTCACACTGTTCTATACTATATGAAAGTATATAAATAGAGACAGTACTCATTGAACTATGTTACACACATGATTTGTTTATGATACAGCATTATTTTTAATATGTCGACATGTAATGTACATGTAAGCATATAGACGACTATAATTGTGCTGCTATGTATGATTGTTCTAATTTATGTATTATAAAAAAATTGTAAATGAATTTTGAAAAAAGGTATAAAATAGACCTTCAAAATTTCTTGCCTGTTCTTCTCCCAATTTCCAAACAAGTGTAGAGTAATTTTCCTTATTCTTACACACATACAAAGTGTTTGTTCATTTCTGCTGGAATTTTTAGCTTCTTGATGAATAAACATAATTTTCATTCAATATATATATGTACAAAAAAAAAGACCTTCAAAGTTTCTTGCCTGTTGTTCTCGAGAAGGCTCTCCCGATTTCCGAGCAGGTGTAGAGACAATATCTTTTTTTTTCCTTGTTCGTACGTATGCACAAGATTTTTATGTTTTTTTTAAGCTTTTCTTTTTTTTTTGTTTTGTGTGTGTTGACGTCAATAAGTGCCTATGGTCTATGTTGAATAAAGGTTATTTTGATTTTGATTGATTACAATTAATTAATTCAATTATGTATAAATCTTTGACTAACTTTATGTTCACGATACTATTTTAAATATTTTTAAGTCTTAAATTTTGTATGGATGAATATTTTGTTACTTTTTCACGTAAAAAATACTTAAAGATTTCAATGAAACTGTACAATATATAGCTTTGACATCCGAATAGGCTACAATTTATAAAGATACTCGAATTAATCGCAGACGAAGACGTGGGCATCAGCTTGTAGTTAATAATTCTTAAATATTCATTTACCGGATATAAGTAGTTACTTAGTAATGAAGAGGACGACAGAAGACGAGGCTTTAGTTTCCGGTAAGAGTATTTGTATATACAATACCTATACATCTATAAGAAATTAAGGCCTATACTATTTTTGATAGAAATATATGTAAATTCTAGATTTAATAACACGAATATTGCACGTAAAATACGCATATAAACGTAGTTTTAAACATCGTAGTGATCACCATAAACATTTATAAGGCAACTCAAATCATTTGAAAATGAACTAAATCAAACCAGAGTTTAAAATTAACGAGTAGCCCTTATTTTGTATTGAGTAGGTAGTCTTAATATTTTTAAATAATAATCTTATCTCTTTCTTTTTTTAGAATAGCTGGATGGATTGACTTTACCAACGCAAACGAACTTTTTCAAAAATATGCATCCTTGGTAATTGCCGAGAATATGCGAAAAATATGTATGTTAATGATTTTAATAATTACATTAATTCAATTAAAATCATATTACTGAACTAGAGAAACCCTTAGTAGATCGATGAATTGAACCTTTAGTGACGCTAGAGAGGTTTGTTTTAACAACAATCATTTTGGAGAGAAAGAATTTTTTAGTACAGTCTCTAATCGAGTACGATGATCACTGCTCATACCCTTGGTGGTGATGACCAAGGGTACATGCCCACCCTAACTAGTTATGTTGGGGCGATTAGGTTGCTATATATTATATTTTGGTTTATTATTTTATATTATTATTATAGTTCATAAATCGCACTAATAATACAATAGTGTATCAACTCAAAACGTCGTACTTGACAATACTATAAACACACGCAAAATTTGATTCCTCACGCGTAATCAAGACCGTCGTTCGATTAGTGCAAAAACAGAATAAGGATAAATTAAAAAAAACTTATGTGACAGTTATTCAATTTGCAACTATTAGATGAAGTGAGTAATAAGTTTTTTGTTGATTCTGAAAAATGTTCGTATTATTAGTGCGAAATGTATCTTGTACCTTTTATAATAGTAATGGCACAGTCTTGCATAATGTTTTTTCTTCTACTCTAAATATAGTCAGCTACCCTGACCCAATGTAATTTTTAAATTTATACTCAATTGATGAGGCAACGAGCCATAATATTCGTAATAATTCAAATTTTAAAAATATTGTGGCTGTCTTTTCCAATTACAGGTTATATGTTATATATTATATATATATATATAAAGCTGAAGAGTTTGTTTGTTTGTTTGTTTGAACGCGCTAATCTCCGAAACTACTGGTGCGATTTGAATAATTCTTTTTTTGTTGGATAGTCCATTTATCGAGGAAGGCTATAGGCTAAATAACATTACGCTATGACCAATAGGAGCAAAGACAGAGCGGTAAATGTGTAAAAAACGGGGAAAATTATTCATTTTTGAAGGCTTTCTTTGCGTGCGCTGCGAAAACGGTTCAAGATACACAAAAAATATGTATGAAAGAATTATTCCTCTATACATGATCTAAAAAAAAGTCCGCGACGGCATATGTCTATCTTTTAAGGTTTAGTCACAATGACCGTTTTTATGGTACCAAATTTGGTCGAAATAATTTGTTTAAGTTGTATCAACATAATAATATTAATCTTTATTCAAATATAAATATAAATATGTTGTTGGTTAACCAAAAATCTGCCGGAAGTCACTATTCCACGCGGACGAAGTCGCGGGCAAAAGCTAGTATGTTATATATGTAGAATAAATATGACGATTATTATATACACAAGTCCCACTGTCATTATTTAAATTAGTTCCCGTATAAATTGTAAAATGATCATTATAAAATCAGCCAGTTATAAATAAATATCTTAATTTGTTATTATTTACTAATGAAAAAAGTGCAATATAATACTCACTTTTCTGCTTTTTAAGCCAACAAATAATATAAGTACCTTAATTTGAGTATGTTTTTGAAACTATTATACTGTAACTTTACTGCACATCCAACAATGAACCCGCGACTGTCCTTAGACCGGTCTACGCGACTACTGAGCCGACGCTGGTTCGTGTTCATTAGTTTTTCCTTCAGTACTTGGGTCTTGAGTTTATTGTCAATAGTTGCTAAAATGGGCTTAGTGGAAATTTGCAACATCAAATACGTAGATAGTGTAGCTATGTTTATGTTTGTCCTTGACTTCTTGGTAGTTTCCGCTAAAAAAATTAAGTACCTCATCAACCATCATTTGTACCGTAGTACAAAGCTCGTTCCAAACGGGAGAATTCACCCTTTGCATTCGATTCGTTATCATAATTGATTCAATATCTAATTACGTTGTATAAAAATCGTTTTATATTACGGAATCATCTCTATATATTTCGGTCGAACGAATGTCATAACATAAGTGTTACTTTGGCCCTGTGCAGGATAGAATTCTAGAATAGCCATCACTTAACGGAGTTTATTACCAATTCCGGAAGAGAATCAATACTTGACTGTATCTTTAGTAAAATTAGGAACTTCGTGATAACTTTCTATAGTCATAGTTAATATTTTGCTTGTTTGCTTAGTTTTTGTTTATTTTGTAGCTGTTTGTATCCCAAATAAGTAAATATTTGCTCCACTTACACCAATTAGTCTAGCCCAAAGTAAGCGCTATACGGCTTGTATTATGGGATAGGTACACGTTTATTAGCTAGTAAGTATTTACGCAAAAAAAGGTATTATTAAATTAGAAATCGACCACTTCATAGTCATTGGTTCTAGAAGCTTATAGATAGCAACTTTGTGTGAATAGTTTAGAAACAGGCTAACCAAGAACATGATATGAATATGAGTTCTCATATAATACTGAACAAGTAATGTAAGAACTCATAATTAAACTTACTATTACATCGCATGTAGGTATGGCGTCGTAATATACATTCGCAACTAATTATTTTGAGTCTTAAAATTTGTTTTATCGATAATAGGTAGATAGATTTCAGAGTTTTATCTATGATACTGCAATTGGTTCCTTCTCCCCCTGCTCGTTGCGCTACGCACAGTGCGAGTACGAGGAAGCACCAGAAGCATATAAATAAAAACTTTAGCAAAAGCCTACTGACCAAAAAAGGAGGCTTTGATAGTATCTTAAAATGATACGAATACTAACTATTAACAAAAAGATCAATCAGTCAAATAGGAAGAGACCAGACAATTTAGGACAGAACAATCGCAGCGTGGCCGACAGACAGCAGGAAAAGCAGGAAAGCATCAGCAATACGCCATACAATGCATAGGCCATACGAGGCACGTCGTAGAGCGCACTGGCACATGGTAGATTGGTAGTATGTGAGAGCGTGCATATAGAGGACCCTTGGTAGATTTTTTTAGCACAGCGTTGGTGCAGACTCCCAAGAACAAGTCCCAGACTCTCTGGAAAGGTTTAGGCAGCAATAATATATCAGACAGCTTAGTTTTTTTTTATTTATTACTTATTATTTATTATATACCTCCATAGTCCGGTGGACAGTACGTCGGTTTCAAAGTGTCGCTATCTCTGAGGTCCCGGGTTCGAATTCCGGTGGGGGCAGATGTTTATGTGATGAATGCAAGCATTTGTACCTTAGTTATGTTTGTTAATATATATATATTTCTATCGAAAAATATTTATATATGTGTAATATATGTATGTCTATCCGTTACCCTAGATCCCATAACACAAGCCGTACAGCGCTTACTTTGGACTAGGCTAATTGGTGTAAGTGTAACAAATATTTATTTATTTATCATTTATTTGGGATTCAAACAGTTACAAAATAAACAAAAACTAAGCAAATATGCAAAATATTTACCATTTAAGCGTCTACACACACGTTATAACTAGAGATCGGATAATCGGATGCATATTTACGTAAAGTTAGTTTAAGACAAAGTATGGAAACGGTTTTTTATTGTTTTGTTAAATAAAAATCCCGGGATTGCGGAATTGGATAGCCGGATGTTTATTTATTTACCTAATTTAGTTTTTGACAAAATATGGAAGTGTCTTTTTATTTTATTTCCATAAATAAAAATCCCGGAATTCACACTCATTAAATCGGAAGTTAACTCAGAGTGAGATACTAGACCATACTTACGCCCGGGCACCATTTCTGTTTTTTTATTCAATTATTTAATTGATTATTGTTTTAGTCAAACTAGCTCACTACTTTCGTATAACACTCTTCATGTAATAAATCGTACATTCATAAATCGCACGGGGAAGTGAAACTAATCTTCATGTAAATACGTATGCATAGTTGTATAAATGAACCCGGAGTCTCGGTCTTTTGAAAATAAATACCACGTGCTAATTTAGTAATTTTCAAACAATATCACTACGTTAAATTTGCAGTCCCGTATTTTCCCGGGATTTTTATTTAACAAAATGTATTTTAAAAAGCCGCTTCCATAATTTGTGAGCCAAAAAGGTTTAGGTAAATATGCATCCAATTATCCGATCTCTAGTTATAACCTATATATTATTATTATATTCCTAGCAAAATCAACCACATCTGGACAATATTTGAATATAAAACAATACATAAATAAATCTGAACGTAATTAATTATACAGTACGATAAGGTTTTTGAATTTAGTATTTAGTTGAATTTAGTTGTTGAAAGATTCAATGTGACAATTATCATACACATATATCTGCACTACCTGTCTGCTTCAATCAAAATATGATAGCAACAGGGCTACGTAATCAAAGTATGATAGCAACAGGGCTACATAATCAAAATATAATAGCAACAGGGCTACATAAACAAAATATGATAGCAACAGGGCTACATAATCAAAATATGATATCAACAGGGCTACATAATCAAAATATGATAGCAATAGGGCTACATAATTAAATAATCTCTTATGAAAAAAGTTCTTTGAAAATTTCTCTGTTCAGGATTACTTAAATGATTACACTTATTGGATTAAACGCTCGCACGCTCCGATTGTGGAACGAGCTCCCTGCTGAGGCTTTCCCGAGGGATTACAGTATGGGGTTCTTCAAAAAGGGAGTAAATAGGTTTTTAAAAAGGTCGGCAAAGCGTTTGTGATGCCCCTAGTGTTGCAAGCGTCCATAGGCGACGGTGACTGCTTACCATCAGGCAGGCCGTAAGCCTTTTTGCTACCGTTGTAGTATAAAAAAAAAAAAAATTAAATTTCAATCACGCATTAGTAATGTTGCCAAATATTTTAACTGTAGTAAATAACACAATGAAACTATAGTTTTTTTTATAGATAAAGTGCACAAACGTAGACGGGTGATATTATAGAATATTCTATTAATAAAAGAAAACGAAAATGAAATTAAGGTCATGGTTTTAAAATGATTAAAAAAATTTATTGCTATTTTATCAATACAAGATAGCAATTGCAAAAAAGGCAATAATTTTAAAACCTCATGGCTTCAAATTATTTTTTATTTTGTTTTTATCGAAAGAAATAAGTATAGGTACTTTCATCCTTTTTCGTTTGAACTTTATCAAGACTAGCATGGGCTTAGCAATAGAATCTTTGACTTGCAAAAGTGATTTTTGATTGTGATTTTTATTAAAGTACTATTTGAAGAATATACATGTTATTTGATTTTGAAATCATCCTGAGCTTGCGAGGCTGGCTAAGGCTTAAAGAAGTATGAGTCTTTGATGATGATGATAATATGAAACAATTTTAAGTGTTCATGGTGTACTTCTATTTCATTAAATTCCATTTCATTTCATCATCATTTTACCGTGGGAGAGCCATGCTTCAGCACGAATTGGGCCGGCTCGACCGGAGTGATACCACGGCCTCACAGAAAACCGGTGTAAAATAGCGCTTGCGCTGTGTTTCGCCGAGTGAGTGAGGGTACCGGAGGCCCAACGCCCCCTTCCCCCCTTATTCCCATTTATACGCATCTGTGACTCCTCTGGTGTTGCGGGTCTCTATGGGCAGCGGTTATCGCTTACCTCTTACATCAGGTGATCCGTTTGCTCGATTGCTGCCCTATCCTATAAAAAAAAAAACATCAGTTTATTAACAGCTTGCAGTGATATATTGTGGTGAATCTTTAACAATTGTTTAATTAATTATCAGGATATGATGATTATTTTAATAAGCTACATGACAATTACATAGGCACGAATTTATTACATATGTATATATACATATATATAGATGTCATTAGACCAACAAATCATCACACACTTATTCACAAGTGCTCATTTGCAATAAAAACAACTTTGTATTATATATTCAATGCGTTTTTGCCACATGACGCAATAAGTCGGTACCTATTAAATTATATTGTATGCGCAAATCCTTTTGAAAGTGCAAGGTTTTTTACTATGAGTACTTGCGTTTTGTTTTTTTTAATCGATTTGGTCTCTTAACCTTCGTATATCTCTTATACTAAGATAAGATGAATAGTTATATAATTAACTTACATTTTATAAGTAGATATTGACAAACTGTAATACTTAATAACTTGTAATATATTTTTGTCTCTGAAATAAAGTTACATCTATCCATCTATATAATTATTTAGTGTATACTTTACCTTATAATAATAGTTTTCAGTGAGGGATTCTATAGTGTTTATAGGGTCGTTTGCTTGGGTACATAAGTCTTGCCAATTTCTTTCACAAAACAGTAGCAGTTCGTATTGCTATTTTTGTGGTAAGATGGGAAGTGAACTTCCTGCGTAGGTACCGTTACTTTATATCTTATGTCAAATGTTGGCTACATACACGGTAATTTTTGTGAGGGTTGCAAAGGACATCACCCATTTTGGGCTATTTTTTTTTTAGCCGGCCAACAAAAAATAACTAAATTTTATCATAGGCATAATTATAATAAACATTTTGTATTATGACAGTAAAGCTCGAAACCTATTGGTTAAGATGATAATCAGTCTGAAAGTATTTATTTTATTACCTACGGCTTGCACCCGTCTTGCGTGGTGAGCTCGTGATTTCCAGGTAAAACAAGCTCGCGTTCCGCAGGGGTCGGTGTTGGGACCCCTGCTATGGAACCTCGCATACGACGCGGTCCTTCGCACCAGCCTTCCTCGCGGCGTCAGTGTCGTCTGCTACGCTGACGACACTCTCGTCGTGACGACTGGGGCCGACTTCGGGCCGGTGCTCAGGCTTGCCGAGCTTGGGGTGGCATGTGTCGTGCGGGCGATCCGCCGGCTGGGCTTAGAAATAGCGCCTCACAAAACCGAGGCGCTATGGTTCCACGGCCTTCCGAGGCGCCGGGAACCACCCAGCTGCCGGATCCGGGTGGGTGACGCGGTGGTTCCGGTGGGGCCGTACATCAAGTACCTGGGCCTCACCCTGGACCGCCGCTGGAGCTTCGAGGAGCATTTCGTGCGGTTGGTCCCCCGAGCCAAAAGGGTGGCGGGCGCATTGCATTGCCTGCTGCCCAATCTCGGGGGACCGAGGGATGGAGTTCGCCGCCTGTACGAGGGCGTCGTGCGATCCGTGGCCATGTATGGGGCTCCCGTGTGGTCGCAAGACTGCGCGAGGTCCCCCCGCTGCAGAGCTCTGCTACGGAGCCTGCAGCGGATAATGGCCATACGGATCGTACGAGGCTACCGTACAATCTCGTTACGAGGCGGCGACGGTTCTGGGACGCTCCCCCCCATTCGACATCCTTGCCGACATGTACGCGGCGACGTATGCGTTGCGGCGTGTCGACCGGGGGAGCGGTGGGGGGAGCGCCCTGGAACCCGCGCACGAAGTGCCTAAGCGAGAGTGGCACCGACGGATTGTGGCGGCCTGGCGTGCGCAGCTCGAAATACGGAGCTGCGCGCGCCAGCGGGCCGTCGGTGCCGTACTCCCGAACCAGAAGCTTGGCTCCACGGGAAGGAGGAGGTCACCTACCGATTGACTCAGATACTCACCGGGCACGGCTGCTTCGGTGAGTATCTGTGTCGAATAGGACGGGAGGGATCGGCACATTGTCACCACTGCGCATCCGACCTCGACTCGGCCTAGCACACGCTGGCGGAGTGCCCCGCGTGGGCCTCCGTGCGCCGAGTCTTGGTCGCAGAGATCGGGCGAGATCTGTTTCCGCCGGCATTGATTGCGGCAATGCTGGCGGACGAGGGAGGTTGGAGGGCTGTGGCCTCCTTCTGTGAAGCAGTGATGCTCCAGAAGGAGGCCGCCGAGCGGGGTCGGGAGATGGCCGATCCCGCTCGAAGAAGGCGGTGCCGGGCTCGGTAGCACAGCTGCGGCGCCGCCGCGGGTCGCCGGCGGGCGCGAGGAAGTCGCGACTGCTACGGCGACCCGGGATGGACCACGCCCCTTCCGTGGCCGGGGGGCGTCGTCGGTGGAGGAGACCGGGGGAGGCAGTAGCCTCCCCCGAGGAGGGTTCCCCTCTAGATAGAGGAGCGGAGGCTGGGGGTTCCCGGAAGGGGCTTGATGTTCCCGGGGGCTCCCTACATGCCTGAGGAAGGCCATCCCTGAGGTTTTTAATGGGTAGGCCTTCCCCTTCTGGGGAGGAGAGCCCCACATAACCGCCGGCTCGCCAACAGCCGGGGTATGCAATTTAATGCATTTTCCTCAGGGAAACAAAAAAAAAAAAAGGTAAAACAAGCTCGTGATTTCCAGGTAAAACAAATATTAAACAGTTATTGTTAATGGTGTGCGAGCGAGAAGACGTTACAAGTACATACATTTACCTGCCGAGTTGCATGTATGAGCAAGAGACATAAAAGGTACGCGAGCGAGAAGACGTTACAAGTACATTTACCTGCCGAGTTGCAAGTGTGAGCAAGATAGGGCTCTCGAAGGGCGACAGGCTATAAAACACTATTACTGTACATGTAACATTGGCCGAAGAACCATTGGCTGCTGCTCACACGTCGTGTGCATTGTGTGGTACATGGGGTTTGCCAGACACGAGCCAACGATACACATTGCTGCCGAAGATTTAGAAGATATTATTGTAAGGCCAGGAGAGTTGTAAATATTTACCTGGAACACCAACACCATTAACAATAATGTTTACCTGGAAATCACGAGCTCACCCCGCAAGCCGGGTGCAAGCCGTAGGTAATAAAATAAATACTTTGAGGCTGATTATCATCTCAACCAATAGGTTTCGAGCTTTACTGTCATAATACAAAATGTTTATTATAATTATGCCTATGATAAAATTTAGTTATTTTTTGTTGGCCGGCTAAAAAAAAAATAGCCCAAATTTGTATGAAGCCTGAATGATGTCCTTTACTGCGAGCCCTACAACCACCACATGTAGTATAGTGCGACTATAACCACTTACCGTCAGTCTATTTATTTGTCAATATACTGCCATAAAAAGAACACAAACAATATAACACTTAACCGTATACTATACTTGTACAATATAACACAAACATGCAGTTGTGGCTCAATCGGGACACGACAAACAAATGGCGAGAGACCAGAATCGCGAAGCCATCTAGACGCAACACACCGAACGACTATCCTGATCAGTATTTTATTTTATTATATTAGGATAGCTAACAGCAATGATAACAAATATACACAACTATAATAACTACTATATGCCAATTAAAAGCTATCACAAATAGCCACAAGTTAATCAGCACACATAAAAACAATATTTTAACAGAGTGCAACAGTACAAAATTGAACAAAAAAAAAACAGAATCTAAAACAAAAATGTGTTAGATTACCTCCTTCAGAAAAAAATCTAACAGAACATTTTTGATGCTATGGATACCATCATGAAATATGTCCACATCTACATTGAGACTATTAAACAATTAAAGACGAGACTATAAAACAAATATTATTTATTAATATTTATATATATATTTACAATTAAGAAGAGACTATAAAACAAATATTATTGTAGAATTAAGAAACATATGTATTGTTATTTTATTTATTTCAATAATGGTTGTTTTGACTGTGAATTTGCGTTACGTAAACATTTCAAAAATCGTCTAAAAACATTCGTAGCTGCCACCACTGCGCATCCGACCTTGACTCGGTCCAGCACACGCTGGCGGAGTGCCCCGCGTGGGCCTCCGAGCGCCGAGCCTTGGTCGCAGAGATCGGGCGAGATCTGTCTCCGCCGGCATTGATTGCGGCAATGCTGGCGGACGAGGGAGGTTGGAGGGCTGTGGCCTCCTTCTGTGAAGCAGTGATGCTCCAGAAGGAGGCCGCCGAGCGGGGTCGGGAGATGGCCGATCCCGCTCGAAGAAGGCAGCACTGGGCTCGGTAGCACAGCTGCGGCGCCGCCGAGGCTCGCCGGCGGGCGCGAGGAAGTCGCGACTGCTACGGCGACCCGGAATGGACCACGCCCCTTCCGTGGCCGGGGGGCGTCGTTGGTGGAGGAGACTGGGGGAGGTAGTAGCCTCCCCCGAGGAGGGCTCCCTCTAGGCAGGGGAGCGGAGGCTGGGGGTTCCCGGAAGTGGCTTGATGTGCCCGGGGCTCCCTAAATGCCTGAGGAAGGCCATCCCTGAGGTTTTTAGTGGGTAGGCCTCCTCCTCCTGGGGAGGAGAGCCCCACATAACCGCCGGCTCGCCACAGCAATATCAACATACGACCGTAACCAATTTGGTTAGGGCTGTGCTGCATCGCCCTCTCTTCAAGGGCCGATCGCTATGTCGCTAATTAATCTGTCAGGACAGATTTTGGTTGGTAAATGTCCTATATATATATATTATTATTGTAAAGAGGAAAGGTTTGTATATTAACAAATAGTAACAAATGACCTCAACATTTGGACCAATTTTCGTTATGATATATTATAAATTAAGTAGTGGAAAGTTAAATTTATTTTTATCACAGGAAAATATGTCTTTCCTATACGAAAATTCAATAAATGCTACTCAGGAGTAAATTTTATAATTAAAGGGCCTTCAGCCCTATATGGAAGACACTCCACCATTCAATTGTACCTAATTATGTAGCAATTGTATTTTATTATAATATCAGATTCTTAAATATGATTTCATTTCATTTCCTCCTCCTCTCTCTTAAATGTTTTCTCTCTAAAATATTTTATCTTTTGGTTTTAGTAAAATAAAAAACTCATACTGTGAATATTATTGTGCCACCATGTTAAGTAGATACATATCTACATCAGAAAATGTGGTTATTTTTTTCAACTGCATCTTAAACCCAATAACTATTACTCGCTAGCTATATCAAGGCACTAAGACATAATTACGAAACTTGAAAAGTTGCCGCAATCCGAAAAAGATTGGGAAACCCTGCCTTATTATTATTAACCTATATATATTTGCGGCCGTATAGTGAATCCAATGAAGACTGCACCTTCCATAGATACATTCAGTTAGTTGAATTGGATGTGCATTATAGGATAAAATCAATATACGCCGTTTTCAATACTTCGTATATAAAAATGTAATAAATCTGTGATGAAATCGCTCGAACATAAGATACTACTACAATATAATTTGATATTCTCAATGCATTGTGAACACAAGATGACTGCATCACATTCTGCCTCCTAACAAACGATTATATTAATATTATAATAACTCCTGTCACATAAAAAAAACTACGGACCGTTCTGTTTTTTTTTCCTCAGGAGAGGAAGGCTGAGAATCCTCACAAGGAGTACGAAACGTACCCAGGATACCCCCGCAACGGCAAGTGTCACGGAGGTTATGTCGGACTCCACGCGACCGGAACGGTCCAGCCACGTGACCTACTGACTAAACTCAGCCTGGCCTAGGTTCTAAAACCATATAAGCAAATCGTGAACGGACCATTCTAAACAGGTCCCCAGATTCTTAGAGATCTTAATTGCTTAAGATGGACGAAACCTCCTCCGTACCATAACATCAAAACTTGCTGTTTCATCTCCGTTTGTTGGGAGCGGAATACCAATTTTCTCAATCACCTTTAATTGGTAGGTAGTACTTAAACTAGTAATAGCTTTGAGCACGTTTATATAATTAAAGATAATCCTTTTAGTCGCCAATCTATAGAGAAGGTCAATGTGTACAATGCTAGTCATAGAGCATTATGGACGCCTTTTATGTTAAAGAAGCAATGAGAATGATCCTTAAAGCCACGGTCGCACGATCACTTGAGAACACGCGTGTGCACTTTGACTGTTTAAACACATTGACGACAGCGAAACTAAGCAGTTAGAGTTTCTGAGCAACTCGTAAAGTAAACAAAAATAAGATATGGTACTTGTTTGTAGAAAGGAATAAAAATAAGCAGACGATGCAGAACTATTTTCCTTTTAAAAATTGCTCTCTGACGAATTTTAAAAATTCTGAACGTCCTTGACAAATTGCAAGATTTACCTGTACAGGTAAATACAATCATTATTTTATTTTTACATGATTCAGGTCTGGGGAATCCCAGAAGCTGAAGCTTATTTAACGGGACCCAAGCTATCTAGGTGATGTGCTCTGAAAATCTTTTTTTTTTGTTGAGGCTGAAGTCACAGATGGCTATGTTCAGCTTTGCCGTGAGTGTGTTTGTGGAAGGTGGACGAAAGGAAGGTTCGACACCTTACCTGTTAGCGAACCTGGCGCCCGTTCCGGAGTCGTTAGGGTCGACGCAAAAAGAGTGCGCCGCCGCCGTCTAGTGGCTCGGACGCTCAAGATCGTCGTGTATCCCAACTAATATTATAAATGCGAAAGTGTGTTTGTTTGTTTGTTTGTTTATTTGTTTGTTTGTTTGTTACCTCTTCACGCTTAAACTACTGGACCGATTTCAAAAATTCTTTCACCTTTGGAAAGCTACATTCTCCCCGAGTAACATAGGCTACTTTTTATCCCGGAAAAATCGACAGATCCCACGGGATGCGCAATAAAGGCTTCGCTCAAAAACTACTGCACAGATTTTTATGCGGTTTTCATCAATAGATAGAGTGATTCTTGAGGAGTTTTGCGGCATTTTTTATCTCGGAAAAACGGATAGTCCCACGGGAAGCGCGATAAAATCTTCGCACCATAAACCGACTTCCGCGTATATGTAGCCGTGGGCAAAAGCTATGACCCTTAACCCTCTATACACCCAATCCCGAAATCCACGCGGGCGAAGCCGCGGGCAGAAAGCTAGTTGACTATAAATGTCGTTGAGCTCTCCAGGTGCAGCGCATTACCAGGCCAACGTGCCAGAAAATGTTCTATTAGGACGGAGACATAATTTTAATTCTAACCATGGCACAGATGTGTGTATAAACGAAAATAGTTTAAAATATATTTTTATAATGTTAATATATATATATATAATTTTTCTATTATTATTACTTTTACTATGTTTTTTTTTGTATTATTTTTTAATGAAATGCAAAATTTTAAACACAGATTAGAAAGCTTGCTTTATTCTTTACTTTCAAGAAATCTGTAAATATTTCTAATATGTATAATTATTAAGAATCTAACAAGAATAAAATTTACTTTAACTTGACAATGATTAAATTTGAAGAAAACAATTCAAATTTTCAATTAAGGACAGATAGTGCTTATTGGCTGAATGGGTAAGACGGGTTCGAATTTCGTCCGAGTTAAAAGTTTTAACTAAATGTATCTCAAATATTTTATCAGCATTTTTCATAAATGCAAAGACAAAAATCTGTACACTGAGGAAAAATATAGCTAACAAAGCCACAATAAAAACGTTGTCAATATTTTTTTGTATTTGCATCAAAATACATAGGTAAAGAATATAAATTAATTTATCTATGGCCACAAAGTTTTTATTGTCAAACTTTTATGAATCTGTGGACAATACGTTATTTGTCATTTTATTTAAGTTATAGTATTATTAACACTGTCGCAACTTTACGTTGTCAACGATTTCCATATTTTGTAGATCTATCAAAATTTAAAATTGTTTGATTCACAAAAGAAAATAATAGCAAAGTGCCTTTTGTGCTGAGATACATTTTTAATTATTAACTTTGGCGTATTGACAAAGTAAGTGGCATGAATTGGCGGCGGGGGGAGCTAATGATTTAACGAACTTTGTCAGTTGATCGAAGTTTTATTTTGATTTTGTTTCATTTGCCTGTGATCGTTGAGCGCGTGTGAATATATCATTTCGTTTTAGCGGTTTAAACACCTGACAGGATTACAATAAATTGCTATAATTCCTTTGGTGGACCAAATCAGTATACCGGTACCGGTTACGTGCTACGAATCAAAAATCACATAGGTTTTTAACCACTTTGAGAACTATTTTAATGAGTGACAATTGCGAGATATTCAATATGGACGACGAGGCTCTAAGGGTATTTTTAATAAATGCCGGACTTAGTCATCTGACAAATAAAATGTTGGGTAAGTACCACCCTTGTTATCCTGTTACCCATAAGGTTTGCTTACCTCAGCGGTCCTAACCCAAAATTATTTGCTAAATATGTGCTCTGAGCAAACTTTCCAACCTGAGCAAAGAAACTTACGTTAAAAGGTAGATTTGTAACCTTCTGCAACTACTTTTCAAAATCAGTCAAAATGTATAATCAAGTGCAGGTCTAGTACCTGCACTTGATTGCAACTGCAAATTTAGGGGGTAAATGTAGGGGGGGAACTTAACAATGTTTTTGTTGTTAAATTGACAACAAAAACTTGTACCCGGAACAAAGTTCACATTGTTAATAAAAATTGTATTTGTAACAACGTTTAACATTGCTAATAAATGTTGTTATAATCACAATAAACATCTGACAATAAAAACTTTGTATCTATATCAATTTGCCTTAAACGGTTGTGTGGGGTTAAAGTTTTTTTGATACAATGACAATAATTTTCTCTCAGTGTATGTTTTTCAAACTTAATACAGCCCCCCTAGTATAACCACGTGAAATGCGATATGATGGAGCGATTTATCACTATAAACTGTACAAGTATTAAGAATAAATTTCAGTGACGGTTATGTCACATGGTAATCTGTTTATCGATTGATGAAGTCCACGCTCCGTCCAGAAACCAACCAGGTCTAAAATCTCAAACTCTTTCAATCCCAAGGGCAAAATCACTTCGATTTCCTGGAAGTGACATGTATGTGACAAGATTATGGAAGCTGTTTTTACTGTAAAGCCTACTCTCGCCTTGTATTTGCCTTATACATTTCTTACGTCAGTAGTCTTTCATCATTTCAAAGTCACCAAGTTCTCTCTTCGTTTCTTATTACAATATTTCACAACTTATCTTTCACCCCATTCATTCCTGGCAAAACCCTAATTTCCTGTTCCCCTTCTTGTTATATACCCAGCAGCATTCACGATAGTGATTTATAATTTATAATCCATCAATCAATCAATCCCCATTAATTAATCATTAATTAGATCATTAATATATAATGACTTAAATTTAAATTCATATTTAAGGGGAGCCGACTTTGAGAATACGGTAGCGCTGGTGCTATATGTAATGAAATAAGTAATGTATACTTACGAAGGTAATTTTTGCATAAGTAGCGATATGACCCTACGCCTTGAATTGAAAACGACCGTTCCTCATTAGATGGCTTGTTCCTTTTTTTAAATCGATTATAAAGGAAAGCGCATGACTTCTTTCAAAATTCATCGCAAGATTTGGTATAACTAGTTTAAAAATAGTGATGTAAATAACAATAATAATTTAAAAAAAAAGTTATGATAATTTCCAAAAACCCACGACTTAAAATATGTATCGCGACTTTACATTATTCTATGTTGTGTTTTATCTATCTACTAACTCACGAGCGCAAGAACCTACTTCCGTACTCTGGATTAGATATTGGAATTTGTCTTCCTTATCAATGGTCTCATCAGAATCAATTTTTTTGAATTGAGCCCAAAACGGAAGCCACTTATGTATCTCTCCGCTAAATTGTGGAAGCTCTAATTTCGATAACCTCATATGACGTTTTGCAGAACTAGATTTTGAAGAGACACTACAATAATTACCGTCTTCGGCGCTTTTCCTTGATTTATTTACTGCACACTCT
Organism: Scirpophaga incertulas; assembly: GCA_036419045.1. Lineage (NCBI taxonomy): Eukaryota > Metazoa > Arthropoda > Insecta > Lepidoptera > Crambidae > Scirpophaga > Scirpophaga incertulas. The sequence continues at coordinate 8,690,802 of CM071636.1, forward strand.
TATAGATCCATCATCTCTTTTATGTTTTGTTCTAAATGATACCATCTCGACTCATACTCGTCAGCATCATCACTCTCCTTTTCTACAAGTTGTTCCTCCCTACTCTCGCTTTCTAGCCAGCAATTAAAATATTTATTTTGAACAACTACTAAATTATCATGATGCATACTTAACTTTTTATGTTCGGCACACATATTAGACATCTCCTTCTTAGTTAAATATTCTTCAAACTTATTGGCACTGATTGAGAATCGTCTTCGTGCAATTTTCCGTTCCAACTGAAGTCTGTCCATATTTTCCTTAGTCACGGTCGCCATATATCTTTGTAATATATTCTTGTTTAGATTCAATATGGATAGTTGATAGAGAACGAAATTTATGATATCTTTCAGAACTTTTAATACGTAAATTATTAAACTATATTACATTATTTTTTGTATTAAGTAGTAAAAAGATAAAAGTAAAAAGATAAAAGAATTAATAACATTATATTCAATAACATATAAAAAAAACATAACATAAAATAAAGTCGCGACAATATGTCTTGAACACCTTGATGTTCAAAGTGTATAAGTCGACCAATCCGCACTGAGCCAGTATAATTGACCACCACAGAAACAAGTACGAAAACGTAATTTGAGTTGTAGTCTTGCGGAAGAAAACGCTATACCAGGGTCCAATGTTTGGGTGAATCCGTCTTATCTACAGAGTGAGTCTTGATTAAAGACCACAAACGAAAAGTATTATGTTATCTAAAAACACGGTTTTTTTACTGTTACATAAATAATGTAATGTAAAATAAGTTTTGATAGTCAAATCGACAGTTATCAAATAAATTTCTGTTATATTTGTCAATTTTTCAAAAATGTCGAAAAACATACGTAAATTAGTAGGTATATTTAATTACTTGTGCGTGTAATTAGCCTTTTTAATTTTGATGTTGGTCAATGTGTGTGTGTGTGTTTTCATTGCGATTATTTTTCTAAAAGTTCTATTTTATCAATATAGGGTAGCGATTGCAAAATAAAAATATATTAATTAAAAAACCATTGAATCAATTTCTTTTGTTTTTATCGATAAATATAATTTCACCCCTCTTCGTTCGTGTACTTTATCAAGACTCACATTGTATATCTACCGAAAGATAGCAGTGCTGTCCTATTGTTATTACTTATAAGTTACTAGAACTTTAGTATAGTAACACTGAGCCATTGAGTACAACACATCTTGGGTGGTCGTTATGGTCGCACAAGGTCTTTGAAGCCATAATCAAACACAGTCACGGTCACGGTACTACTTCAATTTATTGGCAAGCAGTAAACTATTGTCAGTAACTAGTAAGGATTAAATTGGATTTGATGGCAATTTTAAAAAATATTTAGATATAAAAGTATTTAATCATGAATGTATAGTGATGTGGACGATATACTTGTATATGGTATACCACCTAAAGCCAATGCGATATTAGGTATAGATAATCCTTGTACTATAGCCAAAAAAGGGAGTCCTCCCCTAATATAAATTGTCTGAAACCAAATCTATGGATGAAAAATAAGATTATATATTTTCCTGAAAAATTAATAAAAAGTGATTTAATTAACATTATAAAACCCTACAAGGATTCATTTGATAAATACATGGTTGACGAAGGGAAAACGGCAGATTCGGCGTGAGACTATAGGTACCATTGCTGGCTCAATCATATTAAGCTTCTGTGACATTTATGTTGCAAAACAAAACATCAAAAGTAGACCAAGTTAGTTGAATTATTTATTTCTGAAGGACTAAATAAAATAAAAATAACTCTGGAAAGATGGAAGAAGCGTGTCAAGAACATAATAAAAACTTAAAATAAAATTTTAGAATTAGGTCATTGCCCGATCGATTTATTGTAAACGTCTCCGATGATAATGATACAATAATTGATTATCATTCTGAATAAACACTTATATAATTTACATATTTTTTCACTTACACAAAGTAGTATCTTCTTTTTACCCTACAACTTTTAAACTATTCTATTGTAAGAATGTTTACGAAGAATATCTACGTAGAAATTACAATTATAACACTAATATTAGCTATTTTACACAACAACGATATAACAAACCATTATATTATCGATATCGACTATTAGTGGACATTATTTACTTTTCAACACACTTCCTCATGTCAAGTGGCTCTAATCCCATGGCAATTAGGCACATAATGACACCTATAATCAAACTGTGACTTTTTCATTACTATTATACACGAGTGAGTAATAGTTTTTTTTTAATATTATTGGTTGAGTTACGCTTACATTTGCGCTAAAAAGCTATCCGCGAAAAGCCCAAAAAAAAAAAAAGAAAACCTCATTTTTTAGTCTATGGCCGATGCGCGCGCATAGGAAGACTAATTAATTATTCCCGCCATTACGAAACATTTTTCACAACTCGTCTCGTTTTCTCTTTTAAAGTTATTTAGTTAGTTATTAATTAAGATGTCTGCAAATACAATTTATGAAGAAAATGGTTTTTTATTTAACTATTATTTTATTCAGAAGTGTATTGAAAAACGTTGTATGATACACGTGTGTATTGATGATTACCGTCCTCGGCTCCTTAAGACCCTCGCCTGACGGCTCGCGCGAGGGAGGCAACGTTACACACTTGTACCATAATGTACCTACTATTATAGCCCTGATAACAAACTTGATTCTTGAATTTTAGTTTTTACTTTAAACATAACATTGAAAAATCTTACACTGAGTAAGTGCGCCCTCGCCGGCATGGTTCCCTGGGACCTGGAGGTGAGGGTGCTGACCGCCGTCTACGAGCGGAGAGCTGAGGCTCGTCGCGAAGGGAGGAGGGTCCACCCGCTCGAAGTCGAGCGGTGGCGACAGGAGGCGAGGGACTCCGTACTGGAGCGAGATTGGCCCCAAAGGCTGGAGCAGGCGAGGTCCGGCCACTGGACCAATGCGGCGATCCACCCGATGCTGCGCCAGTGGGTGGGAAGGAAGAGCGGTACGCTCACGCTCCGCCTTGTGCAGGTGTTGTCGGGGCACGGCTGCTTCGGCAGATACCTGCACAGGGTCGCTGGACGGGAGGAAGATGACCGGTATCATCATTGTGGGGCGGCCGAGGACACCGCGCTGCACACGCTCGTGCACTGTCCTGCGTGGGCACAGCAGCGCCGTGGTCTGACGGCCGTCGTTGAGAGCGACCTCACGCTGCCCGGCGCGGTTCGAGCGATGCTCACCGGCCCGGCGGAGTGGGACGCCCTCTCTCTCTTCTGCGAAGAAGTGATGAAGAGGAAGGAAGCGAGCGAGCGAGGGCGCGAGCTCGATCCCCTCGCGAGTGCGAGGAGACGTCGAAGGACAGGGCGGCGAAGGAGGGGCTATAATGCCCTGATACCGCCGTCCTAGTGGGGGTCGGCGGGCGATGCGGCCTGGGAACCGCGTCGTCCGCATTGCACCGATCCCTGCGACGGTGGGGGCGGCTGAACGATGCCAGCTGTCCCCATGCCTTTGGCAGAGAGGGTGCCCGCACTAATATCAGTGCGGGCTAGGCCGAGCGTCTCACGCGGGTGAAGCGCAATGCGCACTGCCCGTAGCCGCTCAATATGGCCAGTGAGGTGTCGTCGAGGGTTTTTAGTGGGTATTGCGGCCTTCTGCCGCGGAGTCCCACACCTCCGGCCCTACCCAAGGGTCGGCTTACAAGTGCGTAAACGCATTTTCCCTCAATAAAAAAAAAAGGTTACACTGAGTAAGGGGGGCAGGTATCACAGATGCTACCAGATACCACAAAGAACCCAATTTCCCTCAACACAAAAATTCATCTCATTCAGTAGAACTTTTGTGTAAATTTAGCTCGTTAAAGTAAGTCGGGACTTTATTTTATTGATAAATCCACGAAACTTTACTATTAAGAGGGCGACTATTTAATGATGTTACGTTATGCAAGCACGAGTACGCTTTATCCAAATACGCCAAGAACCTTTGGTATGAAACCAAACATTGTGCGTTTAGAATTGTTATGGGCTACTGAATAGAATTCAATGTACGCTTGTTTTACGTGGCTTTTGATAGCTATTTCCACCACAGTTCATTCTTTAAAAATTCTGCTTGATTACGTAACAAGTTATAATGAAATAGCTTTATGAATAAAATGGGTGCTTTAAAATTATTATTAATTTGTAACTGTGTAGTCCGAGCCAAGCTGAAACAAAGGTCGATATAAAAAAGGAAACAAAAGAGAAACACATTTCAACACACATATATTTACAATATTATTTCTTACTCCATAAAACGCTGACTACTTAGAAAATATTACATTTAAATAACAAAATAAATAAAAAAAAAACCACTTCGAAAAATTTTCTATCTACAATGGGCTACTTTATATCAGCAAATATATTTGGGGAAATATAAATATTATTAACTATTATACATTAATTTATACTAAAAACATAAGTCACCTTAAATATAAATTAACTTGTGCATCCAACTAATATAATTCCATGTCAGTAAATTTGAAATTCCTCTAAAAAAGTATACAAATAAAAACACTGTTTGTATATACAATCTTGGGGATTTTTATATATTAAATTTGTAAAACTTTGTATAAATTACACCTGCAACAGACATTGTCTACAAGTTATTATATAATGTATAAATTTATACAATACCTTGATACGGCACCTTAAATTCCATATTTTACATTATTGAATGAAAAAATCATATTCAATTTTCTCTCACTTTAAAATCAAATTGTACTCGTTGGTAATAAAATAAGAATTAAGTATTTATTTCAAGATTTCAGTATTCCACCTGGCAACATTATCGGACATATTCCAAATTATAACAGTACATATATAAACACAAATAAAAATATTTAGGCTATAGTGTACCTATAATTTAAATATTTTTATATTTTTTATATTGTTCAACAAAAATTTTAGAAAAATTCCGCTTACATTATTATTATTGATATACATTTAGCTAATATTGAACACACTATGTTGCCAGTATGACAAAAAAATTGTCATAGCAAAAAGTTTGACATGTATAGGTAAACTAGTTAAAATGGTGAATCTGATTTATTTAAGTGATCATGATCAAGTAACAAGGCAGTATATATTAAAATTAAATTTGTGCATCCAATATATCCTACTAACACGCCTCGTCAGTCAGCAAACAAACAGACATCAATTTTCTATTAAGAATGTAAGTACAAAAACAATCTTATAAAATACAGCCTTTTCGATGTATAAGAAATTGAAGACAATGATTTAAAGACCAATTCCAGTAAATTTCAATTAATTCCAATTTGTTAAGATTAAATTTAAATACATCTTAGGCAACACTACAATGGATTTTAAATATCACCATTTTCAATTTCTTACACTATTACTAATGAAATTTAAGACTCCAATTTATTTAAAAGTTGTACAATCCTTAAAGGTATTTTTTTACACATAATATATCAGCCAGACTAGCATGAACTTCAAAACACGATATGATGAAGTCATATATTACACTGAACTATCAAAATTCTATATAAACCTATACCATATTGAAAGTTTAGGGTGACATCCAGCTAGAATTTCATGCTACCCAGGCAGAACACTTGTTTGTAATCTATATCCAAAAATTTTACTTAATACTTGGAAAAGATAAGTTACAGGTACAGAATTGAATATCTTTAGAATATTTTTTATACTATGGTAGTAAACAGAAACAGGTTTCTTTGGGATAGTAACATTGATATCATGAAACGCTATGATTGTTCTACCCTAATCTGCATAATATACTCTTGCATATTATACAATAAATTATTTATTTGTGGTTGACTGCGATTATTACATTGAGATGACGTTTTAATAATAATATTAGAATTCTTGATTTAATGTTAGGCAATAATATTACATTAACACTCTAAATCAAATTAGATATCATAAGATGTTTCCCGAAAACCTTATTAAATTATGAATATCGTAAAATTTAAAAATTACCGCATAAAAATAATAAGGCCAGGTCAGAAGTACCCGCAATCGTCAAGCATGTATGAGGAATGTTATGAAAGTAGATGAAGCGAAAGAGATATGTAAAGACCGTAGCAAGTGGAAAGACGTAATCTCTGCCTACTCCCATGGGAAAAAGGCGTGAATGTATGTATGTAAAAATAATAATTTTGGCATTTTTTATAAACTGCAATTCTATGTTTATTTTGTTATAAAATATTAAATTATTGTAAATCTTTGTATTACTTACAATGCATAAACCAATAAAGCTAGTAATAAATTATGACCAATAATATATTTTCCAAACCTTATTACCAAAACATCATCTCAGTATATTTAATACAATTTAAACCTAGCTATAAACTTGGCAAGCATGCCTGCTCATACAAACATAGCACTTTGTGTATTAGCTCATACTGTTCGGAGTTTTGCACCATGCCACCTCTGTTTAAACGCATGTTACACACAATTCCTAGTACGTCAACTTTCTGCTCATTGCTCAGTTGCTTAATACCATTTAGTATAGCTATTAAACAACCCGTTCTACCAATACCGGCGGAACAATGGACTATAGTTGGAGGCGAATATTGCTCAGCCGTAAAGTCTAGGGGTGTCGATATATTTACTTTGATATCGCAGGGCGCGCTCTGTGCCTCTAGAGGAGGAAAAATAAACTTAGAATCTACTTTAGAACTTTCACACTTACACAATTCTTCAACCTCTTCATTACCAATGTCAAAATCGTATGTAACGTCTTTGAGAACATCCAAACTCAAATTAAGGAGCGCATTCACGTCTTTGGGACACTTATGGTCCGCCCAATTATGGAACCAATAATGATACACTGTCACAGATTCATTAGCACTGTCACTTTCATTTCTCTTATACTTGACACCCAATTTTCTAATTGTATAACCAGACTTTTTCTTTATACCACCATTTTTTATAATAAAACTCGGCGTGTCTGCTTCATCAGCTGTTTCTGTGCTGTAGACAGTCAATTCCTCGTTGACCTCTAACGGGAAGTATTTTTCGCATTTTTGTCGGTTGTTTTCTATGAAATTCGTGAGCATCACTATTTTTTGTACACCACGTAGTACACCAACGTCAGGTGGCTGTTTATTGAATTCTACATTGTTTTGGTAAATCATGAGCCAGAAATCGTATATAGTGTTCTGAAGAGGACCTTGAGTTGCAATATAACTGTTTTTGGAATATTCATGCCCCTGGAATTGATAGAAATTTAAATTTAAACATGATGAGTACACAAAATATAAATGTTATAATTTATTCAAGATCGAATCATTACCGATTAAGTAACTTACTTTTTTAGTAACTTACTTAATCATTATAGTTACTAAATTACTTTTCATCATATACAAAAAATCAAAATATCAATAATCAAAAAAATCTTCATTCAACATAATAAACATACTGGATCTCTGTATGTAACAGAGTACTCGCAACCGACGAGCATGCATGAAGACGCTCATGAAAGTGGAGGAAGCAAGAGAAGTGTGCCAGGATCGTAGCAAGTGGAGAGAGGTGGTCTCTGCCTACCCCATTGGGAACAAGGCGTGACATATATGTATGTATGTATATACATACATCCAATAAAACAATTATTATTTAACTAGCTTCCGCCCGCGGCTTCGCCTGCGTGAAATTAGTTTTTGTCAATCCTGGTCCCTTATTTCTAAGAGACTCTTACAGGGGCCAGCCTCACGTGTACAATCGGGAATTCCGTTTGTAGAAAAACTCTGCACATCCTATGAGACCTACGTACCATGGTCTTATCTTCAATTCAACCCCTATTTCAGCCCCACACGTGTAAAAATTTCAAAATGCTAGAACAAATGTTTAATGATTTCTTATCAAGTGCTTAAATATAAAGTTACATGGGTTTTCTCTTTTAAAATTAAGAAATCCCATACAAACTTTCAACCTCTATTTCAAACCCTGTGATGTTCTGTCTCAGGGTCTAAAGATTGTCTGTACCAAATTTCATCAAAATCGGTTGTAAGGTTTAAGCGGGAAAGCGTAACAGACAGTCAGAGTTACTTTCGCATTTTAATATTAGTTGGGATATAGAATCAATAAAATTATATATAGAAAATTAAATTATCATTTTTATAATTTAAGAAAACATAGCTTTTTGCAATAGACTATTTTTAATAATTGCTTTAAATTTATTAAAAAGCAGAGCAGCAACTCTTTCTGGAAATATGTTGTAGAATGTTAGACATTTCCCGAAAAATTTGTAGTTTTTAAGCCACCGCAAAGTCATTTTTATTTTTTGTGTGTAAATGATGAATTTGAAATGTGTATTCATTTATTTTATTGTTCTTATAAACAAAAATTCAATTTTCATAAGTATAAATAAATAGTGTCAATATATTTATTTCCTTAAATATATGTGTGAGGGATTATTTCTGTCTTGAATGATAAATGGCTCGAATTGCTAAATGCGAATAAAGCTATTTAACATAAAATAATTAAACAGATTATAAATCTCACCTTAATAAAATTGGCATTAATATATCCTTCTCCAGTCCCGGCATTGCCTCTCAATATAAACCTAGAATGTTCATTAGGCAGTATAGTCTTATATCTATTCTTTGGATGCGAGCCTGACACAATAGGTTTCTCTTGGAAATTCGTTGGCATATCCCAAAATTCTTGGTGCAAGTTTCTTAATAAAGTCTTTTGGTATTCAGAGCATGGCTGGGATGGAACCAGGTCTGGTATCATCATCTGAGGGTTGTCTTTTGACATATCTTCAACTCTACCTGAGCAGCAGTGCTGACCTTCTAATGTACTGTGACATTTCACTTTTGAGTACCCATTTTGGAAGACGTCATTCAAATCTTTTAATTGCTGCCTTGTCAAAACACTGGATGCGTTCTGCAAATGCTGCATATTTGCTAAATATAATCTGAAATCTTCTGAAGTACTCTGAGGGCTTAATGGTTTTGTGGTAATATTTCTTATGAATCCAGGTTGGAAATTAGGATCCTCCTGTCTTGCTCCGAATGCATAAATAATTTCGTTCTCTTGATCGCCGCAAACATAAGTCAAGTTTTGCGGATACTCTTCAGTGTTATATGAAGATGACCATAAGTTGTCATGAGACCCGAATCCCGTACATTTTTCATTCGACTTTAACCGTGTACGAGTTTTATACGACTTTGGTATTAAATTCTCTGTACTTAATGATTTTCTATGCTTATCTTTGTGCGGGAGATCTTTTAATTTAGGTTCTAATAAAGATTCATCTATCTCTAAGTCCCTAGGTTCCTGAGGTTGTATATTTAGAGTGAGGGATGTATTTGAACTTCGCCTCTCTAAGATACCTTTTCGCGGTTCACCAGGATTGTCGATGCTATGGTTGCTATTGTACCTACTTAGATTACACGTTGAACCATTCAAATTATAGTTCGAAATGCTAAGTCCTCTATTTACGGATAATTGGGGATTAGAATTATTAATGTTCAATGTCAATGATGTATTCGAACTCCTACGTTCTAGTAAACCTTTCTTCTGGCCAGGTCTGACGTCCTTATTTAGTGAGCTGTTGCTAGAATGTCGACTGAGTGTATTCGTCGATTGAATATTCAGTGTCAAACTGTTATTGGAACCTCTCCGTTGCAATAAACAGTTCTTCGACATATCGCCAGTGAGATTGGCATTTGAGGAGCAAATGCCCCGAGTGGTAGGCGTCAGATGTTCTGCGTTTAAAAGCGAAGTGTTAGAGTCCCGACGTTCTAACGATAATTTTTTTTGTCTGCCATCGGAGTTTAGGCTAAAATTTGAGAGGCTAGTTCTAACTGTAGCTAAGTTATGGCATGAGGCTCCAGCACTACTGAGAGAACAGTTTGATGACTGCAGGCTGTGAGTACTTAGCATAAGGCTTTGGTTGGAGTTCCTTCTATGTAATTTCTTGGAAAGCTTCTCATCCTCTGCACTCGGTTCAAAATCGTCGGACGGCACACCTTCCGGTAAAGTTTTTAAGTTTGTGCTGGACACGCTTAAGTTCTGCTTATAATTCAATAAGTTTGAACCTAATGTGGCTCCAGCATCGACCTGGTAACGATTGTCAGCACCTAAAATATTGATTTCTGGAGTTTTTTCTAAGTCCGCAACATTCTCTTCAAAGGAACCCATCGTTCTAGAACCCATGCGCGAGGGACCAGGCTGGTAAAGCATTAGTGTGGCGTGATTCTCTCTAAGAAAGATACCACTATCTTGCCCTTTCATATACAAACGACGCTGTTCAGCCGCAGACTGTATGGAATTATATCCTATTTTGCCCCCAACCATCTCAGGTTTAATTTTCTGTCCTAAAATACGCTTTAATTGTCTCTTTGGGGTATTTGGTACTGATACGGAATTCTGCGGCACTTCTAAAGTTTTCTTCTGTGGTAAGGAAAAGTTCACAGTTTCAGATGAATCTAAAGAAGTGGCTTTCACTTTTAATGTCGGTGTTTTAACTTTCTTTTCTTCAGCATCAGTATATAGTTTTTCAAATTCTAATAATTCTTTTTCTAGCTCACTGTCACGTTTAGTTAAATCTATTGTTAAATTTCTCAAATTTTTCCCTTTACGTTTGATTTGTGTTTCTGCGGGTGCTGTTGCACCTTCTTCTGATGTGACTGTGATTTCAAACTCTTTTGGCGAAAACCTAGGCATATCTATAAAAGACTGAGTATCAGAACTGTGCCTAAGGCACTTCTTTTGTTTAAGGTCTGGAGACTTAGGTTCATCTTCTTCAGGTGTTTTATCCTTTTGCTCATCATCAAATTTGAACACAGGCCTTTCTCTTGAAGGGGACTTCTGATAATCCTCCCTCCTCTCCATACTTTCGCAAGAGGTACTTACATCTTGATTTTTGTAAGCTTCGTTCATTTGATCTTTTATTTGTTTAGCTATAGGTAGTCCTAAGTTTTGTTCAATTATTTTCGCATTATCAGAGTCTAAAGAAATAGATTTCAACCTCTGTCGTCTAGCTTGTGCTGTGTTTGAATGTGCGGGCGTCAGCTCTTTTCTATCTTCGGACTTTGTTTCGAGTTTCAATGTCTCTACTTTGGCACAACAATCAACCACATCTTTATCAATAACTTCGGGTTTGTTAGCAGTGGTTTTATTGTCTTCAGCATTCGTAACATTTAATTCGATATTTCTATAATTAGTGTCACAGCTATTATGACGTCTATATTTCTTGATTTCTTTATCAGCGGGAGACGTAAACCTTTCCCGCTCTATGGAATTCCTACCTCCATACTTCTTTGGACGTGCCGTTGCTCTCGTTACTTCTTCTGAAATATTTTGAGTAACGGGTTCGAAAGTGAAATAGTTTTCTTTGTTACAGCTATAGATTTTAGGACTCGGTTTAGCACTCAATACTAAAGGAGAACTAGGTTTTTCAAAGCTATTGTTTCTGTTTAAATTGGCCCCTAGAGCTCTGGGTGACTGAGGTACTTCTGTGTCTCGTGGTGTTTCGGGGAAGAACTTTGGCGATCTAACTGTGTCATAGTAGACTGATTTGGGGGACGGCTCAGCAAAGAAAGCTGGAGACACTGTTTCTGGAGGAGTGAAGAAGCGAGGTGAACTCATACTTTCAGCTAAAAGTTTTGGTGAGAAGTCAAACTTTAACGCCGAAGACTTCTCCTTTGCAGAGCTGCATTCTAATATTCTCGGCGAATTCTGCATCTCAACTCTCCTTTGATGACTTTCCAATTGGGTGTTCTCAGTCACACTACACATGTTGAGCCTAGTACTGACAGATCTAAATCTCCTGAGATTTCCCGGGGATACCGTCTCACCCGCGTCTTTAGGAGACGTCATCTCGCTCATTTCGTTCGGGTCGGAAGTTATTAATTTTTCAACTAAGGTCGGTTCGAAGCCGAACACCTCTCTGTCGGCGATAGCGCAGGTCGGAAACGGTGACTTTTCGTCTTTTTCTAGAGAAGGCGAGCGGGTAGCACTATAGTTTTTGACGCGTTGCTCCTGCGACAATGCCGTTCCTATCTCGCTGTTGACAATTTGGGCTAACGGTCGGGGGATAGTTGTCGAGTATGAGTAGTCGAGGGGTCGTTTGTGGAGCCACTGCTCCGGGAGTGGGAGTTTAGGAATGCCCTTGTAATTAAATATTGTGTTAGAGGTAGAAGGGGCTTGCGTTGATGTGGAGGGACTCGATGCTGTCACCTGTAGAGAGGGGTGGGTTACTGTGGCATGTGTAGAGTCCAGCGGAGTGTTGAGAGTGTGAGGAGGTGGGGGTGACCGGGAGATGGGCGGCGGCGGGGGACTCGTGGCGAGCGCCTGCGCCTTGCGCGGCGCAGTCGGCGGCGTCCACACCACTATGTACACCTGCCACAAATAATCTTATATTATTATTATATATAAAAATCAGTAAATAATGAAGCTGCATAAAAGATTCGGATATTATCGTAAGCAACGCTCCACGAAGGCTAGTGAAACGACTTTCCATATATTTTCTTATTTAGCAAAATGACGAATACAAATGACGGAATCGTGTAACTGGGTGGTTAGGGTAATTGAATTTTTTTAAATGTTTTATTTGCATGCGGTCATAATGTAAACGGGGTAATAATGTATACTCCGATAGCTGAAGATCTGATGAATCAATCTCATGTTCATCCTCTTTTATACAGACTGACAATACAATTTGATTAATATCTTCGTCCAATAACCGTTAAATACATCTCACGGTTATGATTTTAAAATAACAGTTCACCCAATAAACTACATGAACACGAAGCTCTCGTAATAACAACACAAATAGCTCACATTGTTGCAGTCACCTGTCGCAGTCGCTAAGATCGTAATGCTTCTTCTGAATTTGTGTACAGGTATGAAAGAGGGAGTAAAATAAATAGTAAAATAAAGTTATTTTTGCTGATTCCGGGAACTAAGTTTTCATCCTGAGTCGTGGGTGCTGTTACACTACGCCATGTCACCATATAACCAAATCGTTGTGTAGTATATATAACTCTATTATTTTATTATATTTTTAACGTATCACTCTAATGAGGCAGAATGGATCCTAGGTGTGCTTCTAGAGCGGTCTTCTGTAAGGCGGAGTTGTTACTCCAAACAAGCACCCTAGCCAACACACCCTCTATACTATACCTCTCATGAAAAGTATGAATGTTTGGCAATAATTGAACAAAACCTATATAATGTTTATACCTATAGTTATATGTTTATACCTATACCTATAAATTTAAGTGGTCCAAATTATCAATGTAGAGTACACAACCATTATACAAAAATCTAAAATAATTTATAGCATCAACATTTGTAAGCTTGAGCGTTTAAGTCACATAAGATCTAAAATTAATTAGAAAATTTGTTGTTTTTGGTAGCCTCCAGAGCAGCTGACAGTTGTAGTTGATAGTGAGTTGTATGTGTTTGCACCAATCGATAGTTGTCTGTATTTGAAATTGTTTGTGGTTGGCTTGAGGTTGGTTTTGTACCTGATGGTAGGAGGAGCTGTACCTGGTGGTAGGCCGGGGGGGCGGGGGTTGCGCCGCGCCGCCGCCGCCCCCGCGACCTCCCGCGCCCGGACCGCTCACATCACACGGCGACCTGCACACTAAAAAAATAAAAAAACCTATAAAAACTTATTTCAACCAGCAATTATAATCTGCAAACGTTTTTTGCGTTTACCCATGTTTACGCGATACATTTAATATCTTTCGCTATAAGTTGATAAATGTTCCAAGCAGTTTTTTACCGAACACATATGATATCAATGTCTTCAGTGGTCACTAGTATTGCAGTACCCAAGTAAAACTCAACTATTAATTTTGCAACAGAGTTACAGCAACCTATCGATATATGAACACCCGATAATTACGTCATCTAATCTAGCCATTACGCTCAATTTTTTATAGCAGTGTATTGATGATAAGTAGGCATTCGCTTATAGCACACGTGGTTCCTGTGAGATTCACCGCAAATCTACAAGCTGTCGGGATTGCAGATGAAAGTGATGTTGCCCATCTGTGACATAAGATGTAAAGTCATAGGAATTTAGCAATGTGAACACTACTACCTACTAATAGTCTCTCTCTCTTCGCTTAGTCGCAATTGGTAAATAGAATAGATACTAGACGTTTGTTACGTCTAGTAACATCCTTATAAGGAACGGGCGTCAGGAATAAATTCCTTATAAACGTGGTCATTCCATTTTTGCAAAATCACGTCAACAATTCAAACAAGTAGTCAAGAATTGAAACGGTTTGAATTGTCATTAAAATAAGTTTGTGACTGCCTCCAAGCTCATTTCTCGACAATCATTCAACACGCCAAGTCATGTCTCATCGCGCTATTTTCCCCCGTGACGAACGACCATCCGTTATGCAAGCAAACTTCCGCCGCCGAGTGCACACGTGAGTCAGACAAACTACCTCACTCAAAAGTCGATGAACGCATATCCTTGAAGATGAATTCAGGTCATATGAGTTCAATAGATCATCTATCTAAAGGCAACAGATTAATTAGAAGGGCATTATACGCCAACGACATCTATGAAAACGATATTGGCGAGATATAATTTAAAATGCACATAGTATCAAATTTAGACACAATAATAAAACCTGGTGTAACTAAATGATATATGATGGTAGAGCCCAAGATGTAATTTACATTTATTATTTTATATAAATACATAAGTTCCACCTTGTGGCCTTCCCAATGATAAGTATTTCAGTCACAAATACTAACATGTAGCTCCTGTGAGCTTTTCAGCAAATCTGCAAATCAGCAAAGCTGTCCAAAAAACCACAGTGCGCATTGTAATCTTCAACATAAGATACTAGCTAGAACTTCAAATTACTGAGAGTATAAGTGCATCAGATAACTGCAAGCACTATTATAATTCTAGATTTAATAATTTATCTGTCTCATTTAATTCTATTTTTATGGACCTATTCTGTTAGCTGTAAATGCAGTGCTTTTACAACATGTCCATAAATTAGTTTAGGGAAGGTGTGCACCGTGGTAGGACCTCCAAGCCTTGTTCAACCTAGTTGCAGTAGACTTCCTGATAATAAGTAATAAAAATTTAAGAGTAAGGTTAAGTAAATCACTCAGTATCTTCAACGAAATCACACAAACTAGATTTCTTACTTCTATGTGGATAGTAAAATTCTGGAAAAAATGAAATAAGAGAATATGCTTTTCACATTGGTTTCAAATGCTACATTATCGGTGTTATTGTTAACTATTCAATAGGAGTGCTGGTGGCACTGTAGTCTGGCAGTGTTTGGAATTTCACAATATTTTATTGATACTCCTTTTTGAGAAAAACATAGTTTAAACCTTTGCCTTACAATACTGTAAGGCGAAGGGATCTGTATCAATAATCTATTGTACTTATAGTTTTATTAGTGATAATTATTGTAAATCTTATTGATATTGTATCTCTTGTATTTCACCCCACTTAGGCTCGACTACTACTATTATGTAAAGGACTTATGACACTTAGCTCTTGTTAATATTGTTATCTTGCTCAAGAATTGCTTTGTTTGTTCCTTTAAATATATAATAATGACGTTTGTTTATTCTATGAGCTTGCATATTGTCCATTGTTAATTAATAGGTTACTAAGAATCATTGCATTAGCTCATATGTAATTTGATAACGAATGAAAACACCAAGGGTCATGAACTAGAGAGACTAAATATAGACACCACTTCTCGTGTGTAGTCAGTAAATCAGCAGATCAGTTGCTCAAGCTACTCAGTAGTCGATCAGTCTCGGGCGCTCTAACAGTATCAACTCTATATCTTAAAGTCCATAAGTTGACAAGTAAAATCAATTCGTGACAAGTATTCACCTGTCTTATTCATAAGTGGAATCCCCACTCACCAACCACAATGCCACCACTCAGGCCATTACAATTACAGCTTATGTTGAGGTTGGATCCTAATTGGTCATTTCTTAATTTATTTGTATATGTGTTTGAGGTCAATAAATCCCAACTAATATTATAAATGCGAAAGTGTGTTTGTTTGTTTATTTGTTTGTTTGTTTGTTTGTTTGTTACCTCTTCACGCTTAAACTACTGGACCGATTTCAAAAATTCTTTCACCTTTGGAAAGCTACATTCTCCCCGAGTAACATAGGCTACTTTTTATCCCGGAAAAATCGACAGATCCCACGGGATGCGCAATAAAGGCTTCGCTCAAAAACTACTGCACAGATTTTTATGCGGTTTTCATCAATAGATAGAGTGATTCTTGAGGAGTTTTGCGGCATTTTTTATCTCGGAAAAACGGATAGTCCCACGGGAAGCGCGATAAAATCTTCGCACCATAAACCGACTTCCGCGTATATGTAGCCGTGGGCAAAAGCTATGACCCTTAACCCTCTATACACCCAATCCCGAAATCCACGCGGGCGAAGCCGCGGGCAGAAAGCTAGTGTTTTATATTCTATTGTGAAGTTAGGTATCTTTGCAACTTGCAAAACTAACTGACCTGTAAGAGCTAACTGAGGAGTTATGAACTTAAATCTAGAGATTTTATCAATAGCTTACTACTGCGCCGAGGGTTAATTAACAAATAATTATATGGATAAAATACACATTATATACATATATAAAATGTCAAAACTAGGTGCAGGTTCGGCCACTTGTGAAGTAGTGTTCTCATGTTTGGGTAAAGGCTTCCCAGTACCAACTTCTCCCTCTGGATCACATTCAATGGAGAGCAAATAACAGCAACATTTGACTGCCAAGATATTTCGAATTAGCTAAATCCTTGGCTCTGTATAAAGATGTCGCCTCACTATGCATGCTCTGTCGCATATAGTAGGGGAGTAATTGGATTGATCTTTGCCACTAAATTTGCCATTACTCCACTGGATAGACTGGATAGTTTTTGTTTCCCAAGCCAATCCTCATTTGTGACTCCTCTAGTATAGTAGGTAGGTACCCACATGCAGCAGTACTTGCTTACCTTCAGGTGATTTCATGATAATGAGAACTGAGAAATTAATAGTATTTTAATTTGTATTGTCATCTCGGTTTGACCTTATCATGGACATAATGTGGTGTGCAAAAGACTCTTGGATGAGTGCGAGAGAAATATACCATTATTGTTATTTGGATGAATTAGTGCAATTTTCAATTCTCTCAAATAATGTTTGAGAGGATATATAACATATAGCAGTGTCTATATTGCTGTGTAAATAAATATGACACATTATATGGAATTTAAAGTGACTATTTCAAAATAGATTACTTTTTCTAGCCTATATATATATATATATATATATATATATATATATATATATATATATGTATAATGTATGTATTTACATATATTGATCATTTAAATAACTATAACTAAATTGGTGCAAAAGATATAATGTAATTAAATACAAACAATCATCACAAGACAATGATATTAATTATTTTTAAATATAATATTGGGATACATAACATTATTTTCGCGCGTAAAACGCAATTACACATAACATCAAATAATGAGCTCGTTAATTGCGGAAGATCCTAATATAAGGTCTTGGAATACATATCGTTGAGGCTAATAGATTCTTAACTACAGTGCTAATTGATATAACTAAAAGATAAGACAACTAGAATAGTACAAATGCTATTTATGGGATCTGACATGCCACTGCTATATCGCGCAGAAATCAACAACAATTGAATATTTGGTTTTCATTAAAAACTTAAACTTGCTGTCGGTTGTAGAGCTTTCGTATATTCTTGACCAAGATATTAAAATTATATCTGATCAAAATAAGAAAATATCTATCGAGTTTCACTGTCGAAACGCGATGTTTATTTCAAGTAGTTTTTGGTACAGAGTACCCTGAAAAATGACGATGCATGAATCACTATTATAACGCTTAATAAGTCCAAGGTTTTAGGCAAATACGTGAAAAAATCTTAAAGAAAATACTTACGGTGCATTTAATCACATCAACTGGAGTTTGTGATTTTCTTTCGTTCACCATAAAATGGATACACAGAAATAACTAAGCCCTCGATCGCACAACTAATGTTTCATAGGATGGACACCTAATAATCACTTTTCGTTAGTTTTTTTTTGGAAAAATTCACACGTTTTCTGCGTAAGCAGTCGTCTTCAAAGTTTTGACGTTACGTGAGTCGGCCATTTTTCTTACGAGACAACAAAGGATGGGAGTGTTGCTATAATATAAAATAATTACCACTTCAATCGGATTATTAAATTATTTTTGAATTGCTTTGTTAATTACCTGGGATTACATATTTTAGTAAATGACGATACATATCACTCAGATTTGTAATTTTACTGTACTTTCATGACCTTTAAAATAAATATGGAACTACATATTCTGTTTTCTATGATACAATAATGTGACTATAATTTACAAAAATATGTGTATTTAATTACTAAATACCTTCATTATAATATATTTTACTACTCAAATTCTTACTACCACCAAGCACACACATAAATAGCATTGCATTACCCAGGAAAAAATACATTTACAAGTTCCAATGTATAAGAATTATTCGGAACAAATCTCCACAAAATATTGGAAAGTTAAGCCACATCTCCTGTGTAAAAGGTGTAGCCATGCAGCGTAGTGGTAAGATCCATTGAGTGAACCACGGGACATGCGCAGTGGCCCTGTGAACTAGGCCACTGGAGCATCGACATGTCCCTGCCCGGGTGCCGGGTCTTCGCTGCACGTACAATATAGGTCATTTATCTAGGTCGTATTGTTTTGGTCTATATCCTACTTGGGTGGTACACACACTTGAATATATACCTTAATTTATTTCTGGCCGCAGGGACATTAAGTGAGTGAGAGGCTTTAATAAGTAATTTTTAATCTAGCATAATGAAATTGTAGTTCTTATTTGATGAATAAGGGGCTATAGATATTATATTCGGTTAATTTTACAACCTTATCTTTCTTTGCCTACTCAAAGAGAAGCAAATCAAGCGTAATTATTAAAAACTCAATAACTAAAAATACGAGCAAAATTAATAGTTTATTCAAATAACCCAAGCTCCTACGGTCCAATCAACAAAATTATCCCTATTTCACTAAAAAAAAGCGGCCACTAAACTGGCCGCTTTGATCTTTTCTTTCTAAGCGTTTGCTCTCAATGCCTTCAACTTATAGAGTATGCCTACGATATATAAGTCTTATTATATTAATTATTATTAGGTATTAGGTAATATTATTAGGTATTATATATTATATTATTAGGTAATTTATTATATAACTGATTCAATCAACTACACCATGTAGAAAAATATTATATGTGCCCACTCTCACTTAATACAAAAATAAAAGGAATACTTTCAAGTCGAGCTCTACGAAAAAAATAATCATTTTAGAACTTGTCTTATATTTTTTTATAAACAGTTTTGCATTTCGGCAAGATTATGCAGTCAGATGGTGTAGCGAACTCATTTGGTATCGGGTAATGAAAAACAAATCAAAATATTTTGCAAACTTTTATTACGAAAATTATCAATACATATTAATATGAAAGTAATCTTACATAATACTTTGAACTATTGTTAGAATTATTGACATAAAGCTAAAATAAATTAATTATATGATATTATTAAATTAAATTATATGATACATAACATACTTTATTGCTAAATTGTGGTTTAATACTTACAAGAACGCTAATAACATTTATAGATAATAGTCTTTAAATCCTATAACTTCAAAGCATCGCTACAAGCGCCGTATACACATTTATTTTTATTAATTATATATTGTTATACATATATTGATGTTAATATTGTATAGCTTTAGAAAGTAAAATAACATTTTGGAAGGAGATGCTTTGATTTCGCCCAAACAATCCCTAAATATTCTAGACAATGTTACACAGTTAAATATGTTTAAATAATATTAAGATATCACGTACCCTAACTTCACAAAATTGTTTGTAATAATGTGTAAGTAATTTTAAATGTCATAACGGATGAAAACATGAAATTGGAACTTAGACACAAATATGCAATTTTTTTATTGCAACACCGTATTTATAGTAATTCAAGTGGCCGACTTATCATAATAACTAGTTGAGCACATTATAATTTACACATTAATCATATATCACTTCTATATCATTAATGAAACATATTAGTCAATCCAATAACTTACTAGAAATTTATTCATATTCAATATATTGTTTAAATAAATTTATCATAAGTACAATTTGATTTCAAAAGTTCAACTTTTTTTTTGTTTCACTTTCTTGTTTCTTCGACAATAGGATGATCATCATGAAATCTCTATACAATGTAGCAATGATATTTGATATATCATTATATATCATTGACAATGTAGTAACACTTTTAATTTATGGCCAATCATTGACCAATAGGTAATAAAGGAATAAGTGAAATGAATATACGAATCTTATTCTATTTTTATAAATTCCACAGTCTTTATATACTTAATAAATATAAATAAACATATATTATTTTCACTTTATTTGTACATAGGTAAATATAAAATCTACTAGCTTTATTTTTTTCACTTTATCCCATCAAATACACGATAATACTTCTAAAGGATTTAATAAATAAAAGGTTTGGGCCTCGTGATAGGCTAAAAAACTATTGACTACAAAAAATAACACAACGATGTGAAGTGCGATCCCATGTCTGACTAAAATATTGAACATCTTAGAGATATTCAATGTTTCAATCAATCTCGCAAATCCATTTCCGCCCCGCATATATAACCAAATCGTACGAAAACATATGTATAGGTACTACACAGACTACAATATTGACTAGTCTTTATAATTACAAAGTTTTGATGAAATTATCACATACTTGTAACTAGTTTTTTCATAAACTAGTGTATATCTATTAATATAGGTCATTTTTTGTTTGAATAATTTATAACTATACCGCTAATTTAAATAACGCAATACGCTGGTTAAATATAATATATACTAAATAAAATACACGCAGATATAAAAAGTTTTACATGTTTTAAGAAAAAGTAAATTATTTCTTCTTCTTTTGGGTTTGATGGCGGTGCCCATAGGATTTCGCCAACCTCGAGTTTTTTTGCTTAGAATACTTTTTTTAATTAAACTATGCGCGACTCAAGTTATTATCCAGGCCGTGATAGTACAAGTGAATGCAAAATTAAAATTAAACAAGACAAATAAAATACAATATACCCTGTTCGCTGTCTATAAAGAAATATATAAAAAGATAAAGAGCGGAAACCAAATCGGAGAATAAAAAGATACCAATTAAAGTTTAATACGATTGTAGAATAAATAATGACAAATAATATTGATGAAGGGTGAATTAACATAAGAAAGAAGAGAGTTAAATTGACACGGCTTAGGAGTAAATTATTTAAACAGAAGGGTGTCATGAAGTTTGGCGAAATCGGTGTAGTAAATTTTATATACTTATCATAAGGCGATGTCCATAAAAGCTCATCATAAAGTAAGTGTTAACGAATCACAAATTATTTATAATCATTATTTATAATCAGATTATAAAATTAATGGACTTTATATTATGATTTATTGCTAATTAGTGGAAGCCAATAATTCGTATTTTTTATGTTTTGTCAAATACAGAAATACTTATTTAATCAGATAATATAGTTCCAAAAACACGGATAATAAAGAAATCACGGATAACTATAATAATTGTTACAATATAATTAAATGTTCGCTATAATGTTACGAAACAAATAAGCAAACGAATAATACGGAATCTTGTGTTGTCAGTTTAAAAAATCCATTTCAAAATACAGGTAATCTATCCTTCGGCGTGGCCTGCACTGCGTCATCTATAGTAAGCAGCATGTTGAAGTACAGGAACATGGCACTGGCTGATGCTATGTGCCACACATCATGTGAATCGTAAAACTGGAGCACCGAGCAGCGTGCATTATGTTGGCGGGATTGGGCAGGAGTTTCCTGGCAAATCATTTTTAATTACTAATAATGTTCTTCGGTTAGTGATATGTGACATTAAAACATAGCCACTTACAATGGGTATTATAATGAAGCTGTAAATTACCCGAAGGGCAATGGAGAGGGCTATGCTCGTAGTTTAAATAGCGTAGTCGGACAAAAAAATTACAAAATTCACAGAAAAAAGAAATCTTTGAAAGTATTGCCGTATACTTTTTGTTTTTTTTTTTTTGTAATCGCTACCTTTTGTTGATAAAATAGCTATAACTTTTTAGAAGTATCTTTCTAAAAAATGCAAAAAAATTATCTCGATTAAAACGCTCATTGACCAACATCAAAATTAAACAGGTCAACTTCACGAAAAAGTTAATAAATGCACCAATTTTTGAAAATTTTACGTATTTTTTTGAGAAAATGTTAAATACCACAAAAATTTATTTTTTATGGGTTTAGTAATTACATACAAAAATATCCCATCCACAGACTAGTTCCTCAAGATCATCGATTATTTATTAACTATCCAACATTTAATGGATAGTATTAATTATGCTGATTCGTTAATAATGAATGGTAACTTCAGAGGTAAATAACCATTCGTTTCATCTATTCAAGGTCACTGACCGTAAGCCACGATTATGTATTTAATATTTACATGATGAAATATCATTAAATTGATAGAAGAATCCCCAGATATTAATCGGAGACCTTTTTTTTTTGATTCCCTGAGGAAAATGCACTAAATTGCATACCCCGGCTGTGGCGAGCCGGCGGTTATGTGGGGCTCTCCTCCCCAGAAGGGGGAGGCCTACCCACTAAAAACCTCAGAGATGGCCTTCCTCAGGCATGTAGGGAGCCCCGGGAACGCCAAGCGACATCCGGGAACCCCCAGCCTCCGCCCCCCTGCCGATATTTAATCGTTTGTAATTTTAACTATTCAGTATGCAATAAGCAATTTCGTTTCACTTTGTAGAATGACGACCTCCATAGTCGAGTGGATAGTACACCGGTTTCAAGGGTCGCCATCTCTGAGGTCCCGGGTTCGAGTCCCGGTGGGGGCAGATGTTTGTGTGATGAATGCGAGCATTTGTACCTTAGTCATGGTTGTTGATATATATTTCAATAAAAATTATTTATATATGTATAATATATGTATGTCTATCCGTTACCCTAGATCCCATAGCACAAGCCTTACAGAGCTTAGTTTGGGCTAGGCTAATTGGTGTAATTGTAACAAATATGTAAAAAAAAATAATAATAAAATAGCCTGATTCTGAAAAAAGTATTTTACTCTGAAAGGATCCTAGTTACGTAAAACGAAAGGGCAAACCTTTAAAAATATTATTAGAATAGTATATTGCAGGGATGTTGCGGATGCTGATTTTTTCACATCCGCGGATGCGGAGTTTTGAAGGCTCACATCCGCGGATGCGGATGCGGGTACAGATGTTTAAAATATTATGTAAATAAAGTCTATTAATGAAGAATTAAAACAATGACTGATATATAATTATTAACATTTTTATTGTAATCAAATCAAACATAAGTACTTACTTTTATATTAAACACCTACTGGTTTTTATATTAGTAAGTGAAATTAAAAATAGGAGCATTATACTTAATAAACAGTAGTACTGACGCCTTTTCTGATTTAAGGCGATTACGCAGAAGTTCGTAAATTAAACCCGCGCTACTAAATGATTGTTCGCTAGGTAATTCCCCTTTGTGATACCGCGCCGACAAAGGAAACTGCGTTGGCTCGGAGGCGCCGACAGGGGACGCGGCGTTCTTTGGCGGCGTTACAAAAGACACCGACCGTTTTAATTTGTCGTGCCTATCGTGTGTGGCGCTTTGATATGCCGCCACACAATTTCTTGCATGATATCCGCATCCGCATGAACATTTTTATTTTATTTATATTTATATTTTATTTTATTAGGAAAGCTTACAGCTACATTTACAATATAAAACAATAGAAGTAACATTTATAGGCTTCCACATATAAATTTTCAAATTTTCTTAATTTAACAACAATAATTTTATTCGATTACTTCCCGCATTTCAGTTAATAAACGTTTAACATATTTAGTTGTGCCATTAAATAAATCAAATCGATTATCCATTATACATTTATGATTCAAATCGTTAAATAGCTTAAAAGACCTAAGTAAATAACTATTGGTTCTGTAATTAGTACGAGCATGTGGAATGCGAAGCAACATGAATCTCTGGCGAAGATTTGAGGATGGAACTTTTAGCTCAATTTTGCTTAGGAGCTCAGGACTATTGATTTTACCTTGGGCTGTTCATAAGAAAGCATGTATCACCGATTTTCCTACGTAATGAAAGTGGTAGCAAATGCAGACGCATACATAGCTGATTATAGTCTTGTGACGCAAGTTTAAATTTA
Source organism: Scirpophaga incertulas (assembly GCA_036419045.1). Taxonomy (NCBI): domain Eukaryota; kingdom Metazoa; phylum Arthropoda; class Insecta; order Lepidoptera; family Crambidae; genus Scirpophaga; species Scirpophaga incertulas. Next base: position 8,715,182 of record CM071636.1, read on the forward strand.
CTGTATAGAAATCGGGTGAATTTTCTTTGGATTCGTTCAATGCGATCTATATAAATATTATAAGATGGGTTCCAGATTTGCGATGCATACTTAAGGTGACTTCTGACATAAGCACAATAAATAATTTTGATAAGAACAGAGGGGCTATCGCACTAATAAATCACAAGCGAAACGCAACCGAACCGTTCGGCTTAACCAATCCGAACGCCACAATATCATGTCATCTGTTCGATAACGTGATATTCTAGCTCTCGGATTGGTTGAGTGGAACGATTTGGTTTCGTTTCAGCTGCGATTTGTTAGTGCGATTGCCCCCCAGAGCACATCCGCACTGATTAATGCGGATGCGGATGCAGATGTCCAAATCTATGCGGAAGTTCCGCATTGCGGATACGGATGCGAATATTCGCAACATCCCTAGTATATTGCTTCGCGACGGATATTAAAATAAAACTCACTCATTGGGATCTAAAGTCTTCTCAATATGTTCGGTAGCTCCTTCTCGAAGGCAATTTCAAAACGCTACAATATCAAATCAAACCCTATAATATCATAAATAAACAATGTAGTCCACTCACCGACCACTTGGTTCGAGAATCGAAGAAGTACACGAACGCGACGGCCCAGCTCGCCGCCGCGCCGACGAGATACAGCCAAGTGTAAAGTCTCATGGGCTCCTTATGCACCACCACTTTCATCACCACGTAGAAGACCGTGTACAGAAACGCGTTGCCCATCATTATAACGAGAAGATGCCTCGCGAAGTCCTTCTTGTGATTGTACATGCTATTGGGACCGGGTGATTATGTCTAAGGGGGCGTTCAAGTATTACGTAATGCAATTTAGGGGGAGGGGGGTCTCGTAAAACGTTACGATGCGTTACAGAGGCGGGAGGGGGTCCTTCTTACAACACGTTACGTAACATTGTCTTTTTAAAAAAAAAAACAATGTTACGTAACGTTTACGTTTTACGGGCAATCCCTCGATTGTATTAGTCTGGTCGTCATTTTTAATTTGTTCCCGCAAGTTGGCAAATCTTTTCGGTAATATTTCACGGGGAATCCCTAGATTGTATTGTACGTCATTTAATGTTGTTTTCGTTGTCAGTATTCGTTAGTGTTTATGTATACCAAGGATAAAAATTATAACATAACTTTTTGCGACTTTAGGGTAAAAATGATCACTTGAATGTTACGTAACATTTAAAGGGGGGAGGGTCAAAAATCATCAAAACGTACGTAATACTTGAACGCTCCCTAAGACAGAACTCGACAATATAGTTACTAAAATCAAATACTTATTTTTTAACTGATTAAAATTGTATAAACATGTATACATTTTCAAAATATGTAATGTACATTGACCAACTCTAGTTGGTCGGTGCCAGAGAAGGATATTATGCAGCTGCTACCTGGCCTTTGGGGAATAGTCATCTTACTTTGGATGGTTAATACCAACTTTTTATTATGAGTAACTCCCCCCCCCCTTTGTAACGCACCGTAACGTTTTCTGTACACCCCCCCCCCCCTGTAAACGTTAACGTAAACGTAAACGTATCATTTTTACCCTAAAACTTGCGGGAACAAATTAAAAATGACGACCAGACTAATACAATCGAGGGATTGCCCGTAAAACGTAAACGAAAAGGGCTGCCAATTTGGGACTTATAACTCCCAAATTTTTTATTAAAAAAAAACAATGTTACGTAAAGTGTTGTAAGAAAGACCCCCTCCCACCTGGGTAACGCATCGTAACGTTTTACGAGACCCCCCTCCCCCCAAATTGCGTTACGTAATACTTGAACGCCCCCCTATGTATATTCAAATTACCTTTTCTCAAACATGCTTGGAAATTTGAGCATTATTTTGACAACCTTCATCGAGATAAATCGAAATTGCTGTACTGGCCAAATACATGCGAGCAGCGGCCGGCAAAAAATGTATGAAAATCCATATCTGTCGTGTTTTAGCGGCCAAATAAATATACATGTAAATTCATATCTATCGTGTATTTTAAAAATGGAACGATTTGTTGCTCCGAAAAATGGCAAACCAAGGAGGCAACTTATCAGAGTTTTATTTAAATATCGAATTGGCTTGCAAAAAAAAACTGTTTTGTAATGAAAAAAAAAACAAACGAATCCTTTGGCGCGTGAAAAATTTTGTTCATTGTTGGTCATTGAGTTTAAAAGTTTTAATTTCCGCGCATTATTTGAGAAAAGTACTATACTAGCCTTGGCCACAACTAGGCATTGATGGACTGAATTGATTGAGATTGTATGTGTGACTCGGCTTCGCCTCGGCCCACATGTAGACGTTCGTCCGTCAATGCCTCTTTTGCTGGCCGCTGCAGTAATGTACTAAATCTGCCAACTATCCATATAATTTAGTATAGGCTTCCAATAGTTTGACGAAAATAGCCATCTGCAAAGTGTCTTAAAGCTCATGTTATTGTCTTGTTATGCAGTCTACTTTTTGCCAACTAGCAACACTCACCCCAGAACCGCGGCAGCGACGTTAGCAGCGCAAGCGGCGGCCAGTAGGAGCGCACGCGCGGTGCGAGCGGGACGGAACGCTCGGACGCCCCGCTCCCTCAGAGCGACTAACACACGATTCAAAACCGCTATCTCTGAAACCGACCACGTAATAATATACTCAGCATAACAGGGAGCTTGTATCACTAGTCATGCAGGAATAGGTTGCCTTCTTTGACCATACTCAATAATAGGCTTGTATCCACTATGAACAAATCTGATGCATTAGGTTGCATAACTATCAAGATGATCATTTAATTATGAAAAAACAAAGTTTTATAAAATAATAACTTTTGATTATTTATATTTTTATAAAATAAAATTGCACAAAATAAGCCATAAGTCACGTGACAGCAAACACCAATTAAAAAGTGTTACGTCACGCCGTGCGAAACGTCAAAGTCAAAATGTCATTCCAAGTGTCTTGTGGAAGTGCGAAAAAGAATGGGCATCATTCCTTCACGCGAGTGTCAGCCACTTTTTACGTATCTGCTGATTGTTTGGCACGTATATAAATAATTTTTTTGGTGTTTTTATACTTGTCCTTGTACACTGGGGCACTATGCAGTACTTGTAATACGATGAATACATTTTTTATTAAAATAACTTCACAATACCGAATATTCCGATACTAAAACAGCTGTGTTTTGCACGGCGTGACGTCATTCAAGACGCCATGACAGTCATGAGCGTTTTTGATGACTAATGTCAAATATTTAATTAAATGCAAAATTATTCTTATAAATAAGCATTTTTTTTTCAAAAATAATAATTATTTTGTATAGAATAGGCATCAAGGTATATTAGTATCTAACTACTGAAATTTAGGCAACAAGCCTATTGAAACATCTATAAAGTAGATGATACTGTTTAAATAGCCAAGGGGTTTCCGGGACCCACGTCTAAATTTTTCTAAATTAAATTAGAAAATCGTGGTTTTCGGCAGAATCAGCAGATTTTTGGATAATTAGATATAAGAGAATTACACTTAACCCATTTCTTTGCCTGCAAACACACAAGCCGCAGAACATGCCGCAAACTAGGATTTTCTAATCAGAGCCCCCTAGCGGGAAAATACGTCGTTAACTTATTTTGCGACCATTACATTTTTTGCTCAGCTCGACCAGGAGAACAACATATCCAAAATTGAGATCTGTGTCCCGAAAACCACTTGGCCATATAAACAGTATCATCTACTTTCCATGATTGATGGAAGTCAATTTATGTAAGAGATAAGTCCGAATTTAATCCGAATGTTTTTTATGAATAAAAATCGCAATAAAACTCACGTATCTTGAACTTTCCGACGTAGTAAATTTTGAGAGTGAGCACCAAGCATGTAGTGAGATGCAGTACCGTGAAAAACGCCCAGAAGTAGACACTCGGGTACATTATGCCGAACAAACCTATATGACAGAGAGAGTATTAGTATGCTGCATATTGCAGACATTCTAAAATTTACAACAAGTAAACAATTAAAGAACCAAAGAGATCAAGTTTAGTAATGGCAAAGGTTAGGTTAGGTTTTTTTTTAAGTAGCGTCACTTTTATGTAGTTATGTATAATTTGAGATTCATTACCTAAAAATGTTTGTGGAAAACTTAAAATTAAATAAGTATACGTTTGTACATAATCATTTCTAAATGTTTCTGTATGTCGAAAACACAGAAGGTTCTAATGAAATTCACAAATACATTCAATTGCATAAAATGCGACATATGCAAAAAATGAAACGACTACTGTAGGAAATCGTGATATTATAGCGGACAATAGTACTGTTGTCACCTACGTCCTGCTATCGTATGCACGAACACATGTTCGTATTACCTCTGTTGCAAATATCAAGGAACCTCTAGGCCATGCCACGCCAAACTATCCAGTAAACGCGTGAAGCCTCCACCTAATACAACCACAACATATTAACGTTACTAAGATTACTAGATACCTTTCTCAAATAAACTAGGAATCGATACTAGATTAAAACTCGGTGAATTGTATTTATATTGTGGACTCCTTCAATACAGTCATTGCCAAAATTGACTTCGACAAACACGCACCATATGAAACGAGAAAGTTAAGACAGCTTTTATAGCTGCATCAACGAGGTAACTTGCCACCGCGAACAAAACAAATAAAAAAAGGAAGAAAAGAACTTTTTTTTTATTACATGCATAACTCAGCATTGTTGAATAAGTAATCAATTTTTAATTTATTTTAGCAGCTTCATTCAGATCGATAATCATTAATCTATTTAATATTTATAAATTAATTTTTGTAGTCAATGCCACACACAAAGACAACATTACACTGTCATTCTTGGCTGGCACTGACTACAAATATAACTGTTTATAATTATTCAATAGATTTTTAAGTTTAAATATTTTGTGGATTGTCGTTTAAAGCGTCGTGTTTTAAAGTAATTAAAATATATATCTATCTATCTTGTGAAATAGTGCAATGCAGTTTTAAAATGAGTTTTTTTGTTTTTTCTTTATAAGATCTTTATTCTTTTTTGGTGTTTAGATAAAATAAATTTATTATATTGGGTACCACCTCAAAAATATGACCTACCTAACAAAACAGAATCATCACAATCAATCGATAGTTGCCTTAATAATTGCGTAATACAAAACAAATAATAACAAACAGTCGATTTAAGAACTTCCTCCTTTTTAAAGACGTATTCCTATTAACACGTATAAAGCCTACTTTGGCTTAGCAAAGAAAAAGATGAAGAAGACAATTGAAATTTTCGATTGGGACAGTGCTCGATGGCCGAATGACTAGCTCGTGTAAAATGTTTGTAGTAAACGCGGATTCGTGTCCAGCCAGATCGAATATATCGACGGTCCCTACGTATAAGAGGATAAGTCTAAAACTAAGGTTTACAGGAGAGTGAAATGAAAGTTCAAATCGCTCTAGAAATAAAAATATTTTCAGGTTTGAATATATTGTTTGCGTAATGTGTTATTATAATTAGACATTTTTTTAAATGTTTTTAAAGATATTTAATTTATGTACATTTTCTAACAACTAAAAAACAGACAGGTGACCGTTTTTACACCGTTATTGAGCTAAAGCCACATCAGACAAATCTTAGATAACCGTTTGTACGTAGGAAGAAATAATGCATTTTTTATGATAAAATGCTAGTATTATATAAAAAGAAAAATATAATTATTTGTTTACAATGGTACCTTAAACATCTCTAGATCTTTAAGCAATAATATAAAAAATAAATTAATGAAGACCGTGAATGACGTTAAGTTTGTCAAGACCGCGTTTGCACCGAGTGGCGCGCATTTTAAAACGTAGTACAAAATGACAAGAGCATACATATCCGCGTCTACGGCACCAATTCCGTAAAATTATAAGACTTGTTCTCATATACAGTTTGTGTATGTAGTAAAATAATTACAATATTTTAAAAAATCATGTATTGATATGAGCGTATGGACAATCTAAAGCCATATGTGTAATAAAAAAAATTGGCCATTTTCGACATGACCTTTTATACGAAAGGACCGTCGATATTGTGTGCATATTTTCTTATTTATACAATTATTTTGAATCCTACTACTATTATAAAGGCGAAAGTTTGTAAGTATGGATGTTTGTTACTCTTTCACGTAAAAGCTACTGAATGGATTTGAATGAAACTTTACCACAATATAGCTTTTACATCAGAATAACACATAGGCTACAATAGGGTATTACGCACTATGAAAAATAAAATCTAAATTTATGTTTTTATAGTTCATTTATGAAAAAACAAACGAAAAGTATTAATTTCTATTCATAAAACTGCAAAATAAATTAAATATTTCAATTTGAAAATACAAGTTTTTTTATCTGTGCTTCGAATGTCAAAAACGCTGTACGCCATGTTTGCATTCGCTGTGACGTCACTGGACTTGTAAATAAACAACCTCGGTTTTTGTTGTACATGTCTACTGTGTAATTTATTAGATTAACAAAGTTTCTCAGTTATTATACGAAATATTTATTTCGAAATATTTCGTTATTTATTTCGAAAATATGTTTATTTCTTTCAGCGAAGCGTAATGTTTACAATGCCCGTGACGTCACAGACATGGCGGCCTGAGAATTGGCGTTTTTGCGCCCAAATTTGAATTGTAAAATTAAAACACGTTTTTATGAAATAATTGGAATAAAAAAAATGTATTTATATTTTTTTGTGGTATTTTATCAATAACAGATTAAATTAAAACACTTTTTGAATTAGACTGTAATACCCTATTTTTGAGGATGTGAGGTCGTAAAAAAAACACATTTTTTGCGCTTACATTGCAAATTGTCTGTTGTGTCTGTTTATAGGAGCATACTGCAGTAGCTACCTATAGGCCTATGATTAGGGCTCTGCAGTGCTTAGTTACCGTATTTCTTACTTATTACTAGACTAGACGGGACGAACCTGAAGTCCACGCGAACGAAGTCGCGGGCAAAAGCTAGTGTTTAATAAAATGCAGTCCTAAATTTATATATGTTAATTCAATAACAGCTCACTCCTACAAAGCCGACATCATTAGTATATTGTAGTACGTCTGCTGGATTTGTTGAAGTTAGCAGTGTTAACCTAATTTGCAACACCTTTGCTCGTAAGCGTCGTAGCTGATGTAATTCCACCGGTTTTAAATATGTAAAGCGGGTCATAAAAAACGCGTGTGTTACCAAAGCAAATAGTTAAGTTATAGTCCATCCAAATTCCATAACAGTATTATTTGCCATTTCGCGCGTTGTTGCTATTTAAATTTCGAACTAATTGCCGCGCGGCGTCAGTCAGTAGTAAAAGTGTGTATTCACAGATTGAGTTTATTTTAACGTTTTTTTTTCTGTTTCCTCGCAAATGTGTTAGAAAACGTCGTACAATATACGTACGTATTGATTATAACCATCATAACGCACTATATACTAACCTATAGTCATAACAGCAGTCAGCACCAGGAACGTGGTATGCGCAGCGGCGTGTGCGTCAGGGTGCCGGTTCTGGTACAGCTTGATGAGCACCAGAGCGGCAGTGACGTACATGAACGAGGAATCTGCGGCAACAATAGGGAACATGCAATATTTTTATTTTTGTGCTCAGTTTAAAGAACTCCACGTAGAATAGACCACAAATATATTAAAAAATGAAAAGACTGTATATTACTGAAAAAAATGCGGTTTAAAATTGTCAATTTAAATTCTCGCGCGAAAAAGGACCTATAGTTCGTGACGTCACTCCTGTCTGTCATTGTCACTGGCTCACTGATTGTACTGCGCGTGTCATTGCTGGCTTTAGTTGCTTTTGCATTTATCTCGACTTTCCAGGTATTATTTTGTTAAAATTTACAACGGGCTATCCATCAACATCAGGTGATCATAACTATGCCATTGCTACTCCGAAAATGGCCAACGCCAATGTGTCCATCTACTTAAAATAAGTTTCCTAATAAATTGTTTTTGACTGGACCTTCTGACCTAAAACTGAGAAAAATGTGGTTTCAAGCGGCGAAGAGGAATGACATTTATTCCCCAAAAACTATCATTCGATGCTGTGAAGACCACTTTGACGTAAGTCGACGGATATATTTATTGTAAACTTAGTTTCACGGCGAGTATAGTAATAGTCGAGTGGATAGTACACCGGTTTCAAGGTGTTGCCATCTCTGAGGTCCCGGGTTCGAATCCCGGTGGGGGCAGATGTTTGTGTGATGAATGCGAGCATTTGTACCTTAGCTCATAGCTGTTGATATAAATTTCTACAAGAATATTTATATATGTACATATAATATACGTATGTCTATCCGTTCCCCTAGATCCCATAGCACAAGCCTTACAGAGCTTAGTTTGGGCTAGGCTAATTGGTGCAAGTGTATCAAATATTTATATATATACTAGCTGGCCCAACAGACGTTGTCCTGTCAAATGTCTCAAATGTCAAATGTCTCAAATGTCACGTTGTCTCACGTTGTCTCAAATGTTTTTAAATAAATAATTTAGCTGAAAAACAATATCTATATGACCGTATTGTGAATCTAAACCATTCTCAAGCCCCCTGGAATACACACAAAAAATTTCATCAAAATTGGTCCAGTCGTTTAGGAGGAGTTCAGTCACATACACACGCACACAAGAAATATATATATTAAGACTAGCTGGCCCAACAGACGTTGTCCTGTCAAATGTCTCAAATGTCACGTTGTCTCACGTTGTCTCAAATGTTTTTAAATAAATAATTTAGCTGAAAAACAATATCTATATGACCGTATTGTGAATCTAAACCATTCTCAAGCCCCCTGGAATACACACAAAAAATTTCATCAAAATTGGTCCAGTCGTTTAGGAGGAGTTCAGTCACATACACACGCACACAAGAAATATATATATTAAGATATGAAACTTTATATATGAAAACCACAATTAAAATAAAATATATAAAAACAACTCAAATCCCTTCCCTATTAACCTCCTTCCTATATTTTCTGTCTCTCTCCCTTCGTTATCTCACACTGTTATTTTATGCTGTCATTCCCTATTTAAAAATAAACCATAGCTACAGAAAGCTATGCAGAAAGCAAAAGAAACAGTTACCTACCTAACACTTACCCAAACTTTTCAATGTCTTTTTGTTTAGTCCCTTTCATTTCTACACTTGAAAACTCTGCACTTTTGACAAAAAATGTCACTAGCATGTCTACATTAACTTTTGGCAGAGTCCTAGAATCTGCTTTGGCAAACCCAACTTGCATTTTTATTCAAAAAACGCAATTAATTTTAGGTTTAATTGTTCACTTTTACTACAACATACAACCTCAAATAAGTTGTCATAACAGCAGTGACGTCACTGCACGCTGATTGGTGTTTTAAATCCGTTCCGTTTCACGTTACTTTTGATTCGTAATTATTGTTAAAAAACAACATTATTTTAAATATAACCCTTGCAGCGGTACTACTTTTATATTTTTTTAGCATTTTAATAACAACATTTTCATAAATATTATAATTGCATGTTCCCCATTATACAATTTACTTTCTCATATAGATGAAGGAGCTTCGGCGGCCTACACTAGTATACGAATCGATGATTCGGGTTTCCGGGGTCAATATCGATATCGCCCTGTATTAAACCAATGTGTAATTCGTTTTTTGAATATCATATGTACATTTATCTAACGCTTCTACGGTGAAGGAAAACGTCGTAAGGCAACCTCCAAACACCTGCGAAATAATTCAAAGACGCATGTTGTTAAGCAATCCGGGTAGTACTAATATAGGGTAGGCTGGTGCCCCTAGGTGAGCAAGCACTTATATAAGCTATGATAGAGAGAATATTTTTTTTGCAAAACTAAGCATGACTTCTTTCTGAGGCTGGTCCCTTAACTTGGATGCGCTTTATCTATTTATATCAGCATAATAAAAATAATTTAAAACTAACGTTACCATATAGTGCAACGTTGCAGCATATGCTGTAAAAAAATAAGACAACTTACAGATGTTGAAACGGCAAGATTAATTCACTTTAGTTATTTTCACAGTGTTATGTACTATGGTTTACTATGTATTATGGGGGTCAGCTGCTAGCATAGAAAGTATTTTTGTTCTTAAAAAAAGAGCAGTCCGCGCTAAAAGAGATTAATATAATGAAATGACTTTAGCGGGGCAGTGTATTTATAAAAATTTGATTTATGTGTATAAAAATTGTCACTCATGTCATACAAATTGTCAAATGCATAATTTAAACACAAGAAATAAAAATAAACTTACCGTTCCAAAGTACAGGCTACAAAAAACAAGAGGTTCGTTTGTGGGCAAATGTATAAATTTTTATAACAAGATTCCACATAGTGTAGCTGAATAGCCTTTTCATAAGTTAGTTACGCTAATGAGTAAGGGCTATTACAAAGTCAATGATTATTCATATGATGCCAATGCTTGGTGTTGATTTGAAGATATTACATTCTAAAGTGTACATATTTGTTTTCCCGGATAAATTGTAAACACATATGTACGTTGTATGATAACGACATAATTTATTGTATATGTTGTTATTACTTTTGATAAAGCTGATAAGTTTCTTGCGCCCATTCTTCTTATTAGCTAAAAAATACGTCCTGAATGGGTGGTAGGGGAAAACAATTGGACGATTCAAAAGAGCATTCTATAAAGTCATATTTGAATAAAGTTAATTTTGATTTTTGAGTGAATTATAAAAAAATCTACTTTAGCTTGACAAAGTAAATAGTAAAGAATGTAGTTGAAATTTTCAATTCAATTTTATTGTTATAAAACTGTAATAAAATTCGTTGAGTGGTTTAAAATGTCTAAGCAAGCAAACAGCGGAGACGACTTCATCTTATAGTATGTATACTATAAAAATGTGTAAATATGAAAAATGTACTGTAATACTCTTCTTCGTGAAAAAAAAATGATGATCATAATCCATATCGATGACATCAGTCAAGCGGATAATATCTCCTAAGAACTAAAGTACTCACCAAACTGAAAGTTCATCTTGTTAGGGCAGAGGTGGTAACAGGCGGACAGCACCCCTTCCATTGCGAGTGCTAGTGCCATGGAATAGAAAATGCCACGGTGCCGCGGCGTATCCTGCATAAAATATAATCGTATGCTGAGTATATAGTAAATATATCTAGATTATTATATTATTAAATGTGACAGTATTTATGGCCAATAAATAATGTTACAATAGGGAAGATGCAAAATTTTTATTTTTGTGCTCATTTTAAAGAACTCCACTTAGACCACAAGTATATTAACTAAAAAAAAAAGCGGTTTAAAATTGTCAATTTAAATTTTCGCGCGAAAACGGACCTATAGTTCGTATGACGTCACTCCTGTCTGTCACTGTCACTGCCTCACTGATTGTACTGCACGTGTCATTACTGGCTTTAGTTGTTTTTGCATTTATCTCGACTTTCAAGGTATTATTTTGTAAATATTTACAATGGACTATCCATCAACATCAGGTGCTCATAACTATGCCATTGATACTCCGAAAAAAAGCTGTGTGGACGTATGTTTTGTGTCAATGTGTCCTCTAAATCTGATTTTAATTCACTGGAGTAAACTGACAATGCTAATGTCACATTGTAAAATTATGCTCCATATTTATCGTACTAGTGAGGTGACCTGCAAAAATAATTGGATAAATTGAATAAATCGATAAGATTCACCTTCGTTGTTATTCAGATCACTCAACACAAAGTCAGTAACAACGTTGTATTAAAAAAAAAATACTCAATTAATATAATATAGGTACAGAATAGGCTTGTTGCCTAAATTTCAGTAGTTAGATACTAATATACCTTGATGCCTATTCTATACAAAATAATTATTATTTTTGAAAAAAAATGCTTATTATAAGAATAATTTGCATTTAATTAAATATTTGACATTAGTCATCAAAAACGCTCATGACTGTCATGGCGTCTTGAATGACGTCACGCCGTGCAAAACACAGCTGTTTTAGTATCGGAATATTCGGTATTGTGAAGTTATTTTAAAAAAATGGATTCATCGTATTACAAGTACTGCATAGTGCCCCAGTGTACAAGCACAAGTATAAAAACACAAAAAAAATTATATATACGTGCCAAACAATCAGCAGATACGTAAAAAGTGGCTGACACTCGCGAGAAGGAATGATGCCCATTCTTTTTCGCACTTCCACAAGACACTTGGGAATGACATTTTGACTTTGACGTTTCGCACGGCGTGACGTAACACTTTTAATTGGTGTTTGCTGTCACGTGACTTATGGCTTATTTTGTGCAATTTTATTTTTATAAAAATATACATAATCAAAGTTATTATTTTATAAAACTTTGTTTTTTCATAATTAAATGATCATCTTAATAGTTATGCAACCTAATGCATCAGATTTGTTCATAGTGGATACAAGCCTATTTTTAATCAGATACAAAAACTGAAATTCACTCACTATAGCGTTTCCGAACTATGCGCTTCAGTTTAATCCATAAATCAATTTTTTGAGCTGTAATTATATCGAACATTTGGAATTACTTTAATTATTGCAATTTTTTTAAAAGAAAATACAGGATTTAACCACTGTGAATAGTAGTTATTGTATTTCATTTTAGACAAAACATAATTCTGTAAATTATTTATCGTTGTAATGGATATAACACGACAATTTTACGTCAGTTTTTTTTTATTTATTGCTGGTTACTGGTACAAGAACATCAGCCAAATTACGTTTCTCATAGCACTTTCTCTGTCGAATTTCCGAGTGAAATTTTATATGAGTTTTGGAACGGAACCCTAAGCCCGCTCTTCATTCTCTAAACTTCTTTCGAATTCCGTTTAAAATAACGTTTCGTTGAGAATGAAGAGCGGATTTAAACCACATTCACATGACTTCGGGAAAAGGGAGACGACTGATCATCGGCCATATTGGCGGGGAAGAGGATTTGTTCGACGAATGTTTATAATGTGTATAAATGTGTTTCTAGCGGCGAAGAGAATGAATTTATTCCCCAAAAGACTATCATTCGATGCTGTGAAGACCACTTGACGTAAGTCGGCGGATATATTTATTGAAAACTTAGTTGATCTGCTTGTACTTTTATATTTATTTAGCATTTTAATAACAAAATTTTCATAAATATTACAATTGCATGTTCCCCATTAAAAATAAACGAAATATTACATTTGACTTTGGAATTTGTCATTCTTGTTTATTATGTTTTCTTATTTTTGCGTAAATCGGTTGTCAAATATTTTTGTGATATTGAAATGAAGTGGTGGGATAAAGAGAACTGAATTACTATGATAGCATTACACAAAGTAAGTATAGAGCCAAATCGAATTTTCGAAATTCCATTCGCTTGATTTTTATCGAATATTTGTGTAACGGGGCTTTTGATAGGTATAAGTATACCCCTGTTTGTAACAGAAAATGATCTAACCACGCAATGATCGTATAAAAATGTAAGCAAATAGTCACTAAAAGTCAAGGAAACTAGGAAAGTATGTTTGTATCATAGAAAGTGGAGAACTGTAATCTCTGCCTACTCCTATGGGAAAGAGGCGTGAGTATACACATATGTATATGTATGTAGGTACTGACTAACACACATAAAAGTAAAAACATTAAATGTATATATATATATTCATAAACGACAATGACATTATTATAGGATATTCGAGTTGAAGTTCCTGTGATTTTCTAATGTCGATTCCACATTTCACATTTCCAAGTACTGAATAAGTATACGATACAATGCAAAAATCAGCATTTTATAATGTGTATGTTATGTCACCTGTTAGATTAGAAACTTAATTTTTCCCTTTACCTGTGCTCTCCCGCGGCTGACCTGTGCCATAAATACTAGACCAAGGACGACGTATCCGATATTCGAATACACGTGGCCGAAGTCCGAGAGATATCCCAGCGGGTGCGCACATAAGAAGTTGTAGTAGCACAGGTCCTGGTTTCCAGTCGAAAACACCATCTGTATCCAAGTCAAAGTCAGCACATTCAAAGAAAACACAGAATGTGTAAACTTGTTGGGCTGTGCGAATCGTTGATGATCCCAATCTGACGGATAAATTGGAGTCATTGGAGCAGCGGAGGGACTGTGGTGCCCTTTGTGTGTTCTAACGGCTCTTCAATGGGGAGTGCTCCGAGGAACTGTTTGACTTGGGACTTCCCGTCTAGTACGGTGCGTTTCCAGCGATCATTTCTTCCACGGACATGTAAGCTGTGGAATGATCTTCCTATTGCGGTATTTCCCCTGCGCTATGACATGTCCCTCTTCAAACGAGGCTTAAAGAGAGTAATCTTATCTCGGTAGGCAGCGGCTTAGCTGTGTCCACCCCTGGGATTGCTAAGTCCATGAGCTGCGGTTAACACTTAACATCAGGTGTGCCGCTTGCTCGTCTGCCACGTAAGGCAATAAAAAAAAACTTGTTTTATTACTAACCATTTTTATAGAAATCTATAAATATTTCAAAGTTGGATGTTGATATGAAGTTGTTAATCGTAACTAGTGATGTGCCGGATCGTCAAAAATCTAGAACCGCGGATACAGATCTGAATACGGATATTTGGTGTCAAGATCCGCAGATGCGGATACGGATCTTAACTTTCTTACAAAATCGGTGTCGGTGCGCGCGATCTTGAGTTGAAACATGTTTCGACTTGCATTGCGCGGCAGGCTTTTTGTTTGGTTTTGTGTTTGGTTGTTGTTTTGATTTAAAAAAATGTCTACAAAGAAGTTTAGTAGTGTAATATGGAATTATTTTGTGATAATAAACGAAAAAGTTGTGATGGAAAATATTCTCGTAAAGGTAAAGGCTCAACTTCCTTAAAAAATCATCATCACAAAGAAAACATCCCGAAGAATATGAATTATTCTTTCAAGAAGACTCTGCTAAAAAATCCGTAAAAGATCCGCCAAAAAGTAACGGATACGGACACGGATACGTATGTTTCTTCTGTCTCGGATATCCGCGAATACGGATACGGATATCCGGCACATCACTAATTGTAACTTTACCAATTAAAAAGGTGAAGGATCCAGTTGAAATGTGCGGAATTGTAAATTATTGCGTACGTACTATAGGCGAATTTTCCGCCTGATCATTTGCACAATCATTTTTCTCCTGAATCTTTCTATTAGTGTTTTGGCCAATTAAAAATTCTATAACTCTTTATACACCGAATTACAATAACTCTTTTAAAAAAAAATGGGTATACGAGGTGTTCTGCTTAGTGGCTTCAAAGTTACTTAGTCGGACGTAGTCAATATGTAAGAAACTATAGCAAATAGGGTATTACGCACTATGAAAAATAAAATCTAAATTTATGTTTTTATAGTTCATTTATGAAAAAACAAACGAAAAATATTAGTTTCTATTCATAAAACTGCAAAATAAATTAAATATTTCAATTTGAAAATACAAGTTTTTTTATCTGTGCTTCGAATATCAAAAACGCTGTACGCCATGTTTGCATTCGCTGTGACGTCACTGGACTTGTAAATAAACAACCTCGGTTTTTGTTGTACATGTCTACTGTGTAATTTATTAGATTAACGAAGTTTCTCAGTTATTATACGAAATATTTATTTCGAAATATTTCGTTATTTATTTCGAAAATATGTTTATTTCTTTCAGCGAAGCGTAATGTTTACAATGCCCGTGACGTCACAGACATGGCGGCCTGAGAATTGGCGTTTTCGCGCCCAAATTTGAATTGTAAAATTAAAACACGTTTTTATGAAATAATTGGAATAAAAAAAATGTATTTATATATTTTTGTGGTATTTTATCAATAACAGATTAAATTAAAACACTTTTTGAATTAGACTGTAATACCCTATTCCTACATCCATACATCTACAATAACATCCAGTCACAGTGTGATATCAAACATGAAGAAGATAGTATCTAAATGGATTGGGACATGTACGTACGAAGTTCTTAATAATTCTGTAAATAGTCTTTCTTTTATCTATCATCAAAGTTATTAAATTATGTACCTCTTGATACGTAATGAGAAGCTGAACCACCGGTAGAGCGTACACCACAGCCACCGTGAGGGAAGTCCAGAAATACCTGGCAGCGTACATAACTATTAATTATCACAATAAATATCGATCTAATAGAGAAATATTTATATTTCAATATAATGTCGCAACGTAGCTCCTCAATTTATTGTTGGTTGAAGTTGCAGTCAATGTTTAATATAAAATGTAATTCCACAATTGAAACGTGATTTGGTTAAAAAAAATTACAAATGGGGTATTTCATGAAAAACTGACAGGTAAAAAATGTTGATGCTGCAGATTTCAATAATATTTTAGTATGATACACCTATATAGGTCCTCAATCTAGACAATCAATATTTTTACTCTGTGATATATAATTATCGATTTAGAGGTTAATGAATTTTTGACACTACATCAGGAATGCGCTATTTATAGTCCCAAAAAACAGTATTTAAAATGTCCGCTTGACATGGAATGCCCCAAACTTGACAGTTAATAATGAGGAAATTTTCTAGTGAGAGATTAATGAATTTCATTAATTGCGTTACTTTTATCACTTAAATTCAAGCCATATTTCGGTACCATACGCATATATATATGCCATATGAAAATTATTTTCATAAATTAAAGCTGTATACACATATTTACTATATTTTGTTATGATATGATAGAAAGAATACGAGGCTATATATGTATATAATATAAAGAAATTTTAAATAAAAAAAATGGAGAACTAAAAACAGACATGGCTGTATGGCTTCCTTTTCCTTTACTTCACACATTCGTTAATAAACAAAAAAACAACTTGCCTGTTGGATCGGTTGAATAGTGCGGCAGGCGGAACTCGACTCAGACCCGCCACGGTTAGCGGTTTTGTTAGACTACCCTCTAATTCCGTAGAGGAATCTGAAATAGTATATCATATCACAAAAGAGCAAAACAATATTTTAACACTCATAATTTTGAATCATGAACAGAACGAAGGATTCTATATTGAATAG
This sequence comes from Scirpophaga incertulas, assembly GCA_036419045.1. Classification (NCBI taxonomy): domain Eukaryota; kingdom Metazoa; phylum Arthropoda; class Insecta; order Lepidoptera; family Crambidae; genus Scirpophaga; species Scirpophaga incertulas. The sequence goes on from CM071636.1 coordinate 8,732,254, forward strand.
TGTGGGATTCATAAAATTCTGAGAGCAATTAGGGAAGAAAAGAAAATATTTGAAAATCAAGAAATATATTGTTTTATTACCATCATCCGAATGATCTTCAGTGTCTTGTACGGCTGAATTCGATGGACCGGGTCCATCTTCGATCACCACCGTCTCTGATAAAATTTACCAAAACCGTTTTTAATTTTCAAATTTATTCGAAGACTCATTATCACAATATAGGATCAATTAAATTCCTCAATCGGTAATTTCATCACAAATGTCACATGTTAACCTGAGGTTCCAGAACCTTCCCTTGGGTAACATTGGAATCATACAAAAGTTTTAGCCCGGTCATTGAAATTAGAATTCAGTTAGAGATAAGACTTACCCCATCCCTTATTACAATAAGTATTTAAAAATAGCAACGTGAGTGTCGAATAAACAAGTATATTGTTTCAGGGTTATTCGACATTTGATTGAAATCCTGTTATTACAGGATTTGAATAAAATTATGGTTTAAGTACAGCTGTCTTTCCCGATGTGATATTAAAAGTATGTACAGTAGACATAAGACTAACCTGTGCTATTGATGTGACACATGGGAAGTGCTGCCACCAGTATCGCAATAACGAATATCAGAGCCAGTGTGACCAGAGCCCCGATTACGTACTCCTTGTATGATATAGTAGCTTCCACTCGGAATCTAAAACATTTTAGCTACATACATAATTATATTTAACTCCTATGAAAGTGGCAACTCTACACAGAATTAATATACTTCAACAAATCATCCAACTTTCAAAAAGAAGGAGTTCAATCGTGAATTCACCTCGCAAAGCTTTCGAGGGTTTCTCTGTGTGTTCTAATTAGAACTTATTAAATCCGCACTCGAATAAGGCTCAACAGTAACAGACTTAGGTTTGCAATAACTGCAAACCTAAGTCTCAGTGAGCAGGGCACAATGCTGGACGACACACAACCTTTGTGGTGATAAGCATATGCAATGCATAAGTAAGCGGTAGTTTTCCACAATAGGGAAGTAGTAGGGCGGAGGTAGAGTGCCGATTTGGTAAATGTCACAAATACACTAGATACTAGCAGATCAGGACCTGTCGGTTGGAGTGGCGGATCCAGGGGAGGCTCTTGGGGGTCCTAACCCCCCCCCCCCTGAGCTGGTTCCAGGACTTAGTTGGAGCACAAATTGAACATAATGATTTTATTTATATATTTTATCATCATAGCTGTTATGACAAATTATTCACCACGGCTATGGAATACAAATAGGCCGACTCATTCGATGCGTGATAGTGCGTGATAGCTTCTCTGGATGTCTTCAAGAGAAGATGGCAATATGTACAAGTTATTATGTGTTAAGTTTTTCAAGTGTACAATAAAGAATAAATATTTTTAAGTACAGTACTTACGTACATTAATAAAATACCTACTTTTTATTTGTATCTATTGTTATCAAAATTAAATTAAAGTCCTTGACTTGACCACGACTATGTGACCCCCCCCCCCTGACGCCAAAGTTGGATCCACCCTTGGACGGTCGAGAGACCCATCTAAAGCATTGCACGTCTTTCGGGTAAAATAATGATGATGATGATAATAAGACACTACATAAATACTACATTGTTTCATTTCAAAATCACGTGTCTTTAATAAAGAGTTAAAACAAAACCGCGTAAGAGTAAATTTAAGTTATATTCCTTTTATTGTTTTTTTTTTGTGCTCCTGAGGAAAATGGATTAAATTGCATACCCCGGCTGTGGCGAGCCGGCGGTTATGTGGGGCTCTCCTCCCCAGAACGGGGAAGCCTACCCACAAAACCTCAGGCATGTAGGGAGCCCCCGGGAACCCGCAGCCTCGGAAGGGGCGTGGGCCATCCCGGGTCGCCATATCGGGTCGCAATCAATGCTGGCGGAGACAGATCTCGCCCGATCTCTGCGACCAAGACTCGGCGATCGGAGGCCACGCGGGCACTCGCCAGCGTGTGCTGGGCCGAGTCGAGGTCGGATGCGCAGTGGTGGCAATGTGTCGATCCCTCCCGTCCTATTCGACACAGATACTCACCGAAGCACCGTGCCCGGCGGTATTTGAGTCAATCGGTAGGTGACCTCCTCCTTCCCGTGGAGCCAAGCTTCGAGTGCGGGAGTACGGCACCGACGGCCCGCTGGCGCGCGCAGATCCGTAATTCGAGCTGCGCACGCCAGGCCGCCACAATCCGTCGGTGCCACTCCCGCTTAGGCACTTCGTGCGCGGGTTCCAGGGCGCTCCCCCCATCGCCCCCCCGGTCGACACGCCGCGACGCATACGTCGCCGCGTACATGTCGGCCAGGATGTCGAATGGGGGGGAGCGTCCCAGAACCGTCGCCGCCTCGTACGAGATGGTACGGTAGCCTCGTACGATCCGTATGGCCATTATCCGCTGCGGCTATGTAGCAGAGCTCTGCAGTGTCGCGACCACACGGGGGCCCCATACATGGCCACGGATAGCACGACGCCCTCGTACAGGCGACAGCTTTTTACAAGTAGCTCTTACGCGGTATCGCACGCCTAGCGACAATATGCTTTTAACTTGTGATTGCTTTACAGCACTGATCATACAAAAATTAACTATTAACTAATAATTTACCTAAATGTCTTCACACGACCTGGTGCTTTGCTCTCCTTGACAATGCTTTGGTGTCCTGTGCAAGCCTGGTCATTTTCCCTTACTATGAATACTATATAGAATCCTTGCGGGAACATGCTTTGCTGAAAATGATTGATGACAATATTAGAAGTTACAAGAATATGCATTATATAAGATATACCGAGATCTAGCATCGTGTGTTCATGACACTCGCATTCGATAAGGGAAATACATGCCAATGTCATTGTATTGTTAGCAAAATCGATGCAACAGGCCCATCTGAAGCGATGCAAAAAACTAACATTTCTTTCATCGTGGTTCACATCAATGCTGTATAACGCGTTCACATCAATGCTGTATGATCACTGTGGTTTCAACTCTCATCTAAATAAAATTAATATAGTTTCTTCTCCAGTTTGCAATTTCTGTAACGATAATCATAACCAAACACTACACCACTTTTTTTTGATTGCCCACATTTTAATATTCAAAGAATAATATTTATAGACTCTCTGTTAGAAATTTATAAAAATCCCACGCTCCATTCAAATTTTATTGAGAAAAACAGACTGCTTTAGACCAATTTATAATTTTATCATTTCTACCGTTGGTGACATTTGAACAAATGAGTTTGATATTGAGCAATTTGAGCAATAAACAACGCAATAAGAAGACAGATCAAGAGAAGAGATCAAGTTATAATATTTGAGCAACAAAGCATTAAGAAGTATACATCAGTATATATCACAGATAAGACGATGGCTTCATGGGCTTAGTACCCTTTGCCTTACCCTAAAAAGGGGAAAATTTACCAAAAAAAAAATCAATTCTATATGACGCGTTCACATCAATGCTGTATGACGCGTTCACAAATGCAATACATTAGCAATGATGATGAACAATGTTATGTAACAATTGTACTAACAACCAATGATTCAGCACCTCATTTTTCAGCAAACAGTTGCAAACTAGTGCTGCATTCTAAAACTATAAATTGAGCATAAACTGGAACACATTGCACATACTACTGTTTATCTCCATGTAGTTATTCCACAAACTTACGGTCAGTGTGATGCCTCCTTTAGTGGTCATCGTCAGATGGTACCCCTGGTAAATGACGTCTTGCTCATTGTCGAACACGGGACACTGTGAAATGTTTCAAAGTATTATAAAAATATTTTTAATATAAAATGTTATACAGGGAAATTCATATATATGTTTTAAAGTGAAACAAAAAACAACATTATTTGTAAACAGAATCTTCACGTGGATATATATAGCAGACAGTTTATCGCTTTATAACAGTGGTCCCAACCTGTGCTCCGCGAACCATCAACGGACGACGAGAGCCAAAAACTAGTACGTCCAACATCTTTTCTCCTATACTGTAATATTTACGGAATGTTCGAAATTAACTGATATAATGTGATTATTTGCGGGATATTGGTTCTTCGCCTATATAATTGCTTGATTACATAGTTTTCAATAAAAATTCTATACATATTTTTACCAAAGCTTCGATATTTTATAATTAATTTTTGTATAGCCATTAAATATGAATGGCCTCTGCTGTCGTAAGGCACTATTAACAGAGAGTCACTTGCAATATTGATAAAAATTAGTTGATAAACCATTTTCACGGACGATTTTAATACGAGCTTGCGTTAAGATGCACTACTACAAAATTGATGCTAGTGTGTAACGGTGGGTTAGCAGTTTTACGGCTAGCAGCATATCTTTCAAAGTGTTTTGCAAACCTACGTTATGCCTATAACTCTGTGTCAAAAACTTCGCCCCTAACCCATCCTCTACGGTTGAAATAGGACGATATTGTTGATATGATACGTATAACATTCAACTATAAATGAAGGGCTAAAACTGTCAATTTCATCCGAGCGCTCTAAATACTTAAAAAAGAAATTTTTATTGGCAAATATTAAAGCTAGGCAGTGTATATATATATTCCTTGGATAAATGAATGATGTCGTTTAAAAGTTGCAGGCTTACCGAGTTATTTTGGATGGAGATCGTAGCGCAAATATCGTCGTCCGACTCAATGGTCAATATCACACTCTTTGGTATCGTATAGTTAAATCTGTAGACAATATAAGTATAATAGACGCTACAACAGCCGTGCTAATATTAAACATCAAAAAGAGACCAAATAATATTTATTCGACATGGCCTTGCAGGTACTTAACAATAAACAAATATTAAATTAAAAGGACACAAAGAGCTTAAGTGTCACATAACATTACAAAACATACATACATAAACTCACGCCTTATTTTCATTGGAGTAGACAAAGTTCAGAGATTTCCGCTTGCTAAGGTTTAAGCGTCCTTCTCTAGCACTCTTCAAGGAATCTACTATTTAGTTCACGTAAGTTCGTCTAGCTCGCCCCTTAATCGCTTGCCCGTTAGTATTTGCCTTATTCTTCTTCTTCTTACACAATGTACGTTTTCCTTATCACACTATTTCGAAATTTATTTTTCACTCCACTTACTTCCACTTGCTTAATCCTACTTTATTTTTTTTTTTGACATTCACTCACATACACATACAGCGTAGGGACCAGCACACCTCCATGCACAGTCAGATGTGCCTTTTTTGACAAGATCTACATATGGAGCTATTTACAGCTACATTTACTATATTACCTATAGTCTTTTGTAAACATAGATATTAAATGTTCGCTCTTACATTCGCAGCCATACATTTTGACATATTATAACCTCTTCCAAATGTGGATTAATGGATCTTCATTGAACAGCGCAGCTATACATCCTTGTCTAACCCTTTTTCATAGCATACCAGTCTGTGTGCCCCATTTATTCTGACCTAGCTCCGAAATTTTATAGTGATTTCAATACCCGCGTCAGGCTGCCGCGCACTCAATAAACGAATGTTATCCACATTTTGTCTCTCCATGTCGTCATCTTTCCACTTTATCATAGTTCGTTTGCATTAAAAGTGCTTATTACTTTTAACTTTTTGAGAAAAGATTTTATACTTTTTGCCATTTTTCGATTATGCAACGTAAGAAACAGAATTGGCCCCTACATTCCATCTATTCCTGAAATCCGCTATTACTTCCTATATTTTCTGAACAGCGTAATCCATCAGCAGCTTAATCAGTTTGAATCTAAACCATTATATACAATTTACCAACAATGTTGAACTGCGAAAATCGACCGTAAATCATCATAGCTAAACAACAATTATTGCTCTCTTTCAGCCACTTGACTACTTGCTGAGCTATTTAAGCATAGGGATTAACACCACTATACGTGATAAACATATTGATAGAAAAGAAAATAACTATCGATACAAAGGCGCTAACTGTACAATTAAAATTAATTCTAGTTTGGTATCGAATAAAATTGCACCCTATTGAATAGATATGAATGATGACTTCAACCCTTGGTAAGGACGTCATTATCAATTGGATCAATATGGATTTTTATCTATCTTTCATAGATAATATTATTTATTGAATACTAATCAGAATAATTAACTTCTTACTATAAACATTAAAACATACACCGAGAAGTAGGGATAAAGGTTATAGTATATATATAGTACTCACCTAGGTAACACTTGCCATCCTTTCCCCATCGAGATATTCTGTGGTGTGCTGTCGAATGAGAAATAGTAGTATTTTGGCGTGCTGGGCTTGACAGTAATATTCAAATCCTAAAAATAATTTTCTTTTGAGTACAAAAAGATTATAGGAGGTGGAACGCTTTGGTAAGGAATCTGAGCAAGTGCTTCTAAAATATTGAATAGTACTCTTGTTCTAGACACTTGGCATTTAGATCAATGAGACTCTTATTTCAGTTGATATCATTACGAGGGCTGCTACTTAAGTATCCGGGGATAATCTCGGATCTAAACTCTGGGATTTCAACATTTTTCAACGCAATAAATAAATACTTGCCGCTATGTTTTTTTCCTTATATACGCTAGTGTTTTGTTTCTGATGGGTTTAAAATGTCATATCGCTGAAATGATGGAACTCACACGTGAAAATATTGATTTATTACGATTTTCGACGTGGTTTAACGCAACAACAGTGCGTAGATCAATTAACTTCAACTTTTGGTGTTGAAGCTCCATCAAAAACCACTGTGTATCACTGGTTTAGTGAGTTCAACCGTGAACAGAGTAAGCTCACGGACGAAGTTAAGGAAGGTCGCCCGAAATCAGTCGATGTGCCACAAAACATTGAAGCTATACGAAAACTAATTATGCAAGACCGTCATGTTACGTATCGCGAAATAGAGGCTACTCTGGGCATATGTATGACAAGCATTAATAAAATATTACACGAACATTTGTTCGTAAAAAAAATTTGTTCGCGTTGGATACCGCACAACTTAACTCAGCATCAAAAAGAAGTTCGCGTCGAATGGTGCAAGGATATGTTTAAAAAAATTAACGGAGGTGACTCAAAATCTGTTTATAACATCTACACAGGTGATGAATCTTGGATCTATGCGTATGATCCCGAAACTAAGCAACAAACTACAGTTTGGGTGTTTCAAAATGAGCCGAACCCTACGAAAGTGATTCGTGCAAAAAGCACTTTTAAAGCAAATGGTGGCCTGGTTTTTTGGTATTAATGGTCATGTGGCTACAATACCACTGGAGAATCGTAAAACGGTCAATTCGTAGTGGTACACGACCATTTGTTTGCCGGAAGTATTTGAAGAAATACGTAAAAACAACAAGCGACGCAGAACCATTCTACACCACGACAATGCCAGCTGTCACACATCACGCGAAACAAATATATTTTTGGAGGGTCAAAAAATAGAATTGATTTGTCATCCACCGTATAGCCCAGACTTAGCACCTAATGATTTCTATTTATTCCCAAATGTAAAGAATAAATTATGTGGTCAACGATTTTCGACCCGTGAAGATGCCGTCGACGCGTTCAAACAGGACGTTTCAGAGATACCGCAATCAGAGTGGAAAAAATGCTATAAAAATTGGTTTCAGCGTATGCAAAAATGTATCGATCATCGCGGAGAATACTTTGAAAAACAATAAACCCATATTTAGCCATATACATCTGTTTAATTTTTCTATTCCGGATACATAAGTAACAGCCCTCGTATATGCTCTTCTGTTACCTAATTCCTGTTTGAACATACAACGGAATATAGACATGTACGCATAGCAACGGAGTAGGCATGCTAACCGTATGTCGTCCGTAAAGGTACGTACTGCTAATATAAAGCCATCAATCAGAAGACAAGTTTTACATGTTACCATTTAAAAAAATCCTGTTAGAGCCTTTGATATAAGTATGGTCTCAAATTGAACAAATTGTCTGGTAACTCTACCACATGTTTCGTTGCATTTGTAGTGTATATTAAAATAAACAGGTTAATGTACTAATTTTAGTTAATTACATTTTTAATAGGGTCGCAGTACTTGATTTACATACAACAATAACACTAACAAAAAAGTTATAGTTGTTTTGAAGCGAACATAAATAAAATTTAATCAAGACAAAATTACATATTTGTCGATTTTATTAACATCGAAATATTCCTTTAATAGCCAATTAAATTTATGAAACAATAACAAATAGTGGAATATTTTCTTCCTTGCATCTGTGGTACAATAGAAATTATCGATTGTAATTTGATTAATCATTTATTTGCAAGCAAGTCGATACTAGGGATTCCTTTGTATCATTAGGAAATTTATTGGTATATATTTATCAGTCTTTTCAAAGATTTAATTGCAGTAGTGGTACATACAAAGTTATTACATATTTGTGTAGATCAGTGAAGTGTTGTAACAAGTATTTCCTTAGCAACTTAATGGCACTACTATTTGCTGTTTTATTGTAATTTTAAAGACATACCAATTTAATTAAATTCACTTATTGCAATATAATGAATATTTTGTAAAGTATAGTAATGTTGACGAGATATTGATTACTCTTACGAAAATTCAAGATGTATCTTTTGTCAACAGCTTTCTATATTGAAAATGACTTTATCCATAGACTCCTTAGCTAAGGTGGGATCATACGACATACACTTTGTTTGTGTTCGCTCATTTATATAATTAATTTTTAGTATGAAAAGTTGCCATTATTTGTTTATACAGTCGATATCAATTGCAAATACATTATAGCAGCAATGGTGTGTTGACGGTATAAAAAGAAATTGTCCACTCGTCTGATGTAGCACAAGACACCCAACCTCAGTTAGGGCTACGGAATTTAAATAACTAATAACCGCTTTCAAGCCATGTCTATTTCGAATGCTGATCCATATCTTCTCACATCGTTCCAACAACTTACAGCTAAATCTTTAACATGTTTTTGTATATCTTCCCAATTAACTCATACCTTATCCACTGAGACAAAGAAGTCACTGACTCGTCGCAGCTGTACGAATGCGGTAACATTGTATTGGCTCGCGGTTGATATCTGGAGAGAGGGTCTGCTGACTGATGTTACATCTGGACATAATCGATAAAAAATATCAATTTCAAAAAATTCCATGTATAAAAAAGTCATTTTTCAATCATATTAATAATACTGTTCGAGCACAAGATTCAGAAATAAAGCAAAAAGTTTAAAATGTCAGTTGTTAACAGAAAAGAAATGTTAGATAGCTGGAGACGGAATAGCGCTCAACAGATCGCTGCAAAGTATTAAGAAAATATTTTTTGATTCTAAGTACTGATTGATACTTCAATACTTAGGATCAAAAAATATTTCGTTTATTTTGTAAGAATGAAAAAAGAAGTGCCTGGAACGGTTTTTGGTACATAAATAATTATGTAATTATTTTTTCAAACTCATCTATTATCTAAAAAGACATACTGGGGCCTGCATCGTGAGGGCAGAGTGTGCGGGAAACATCGTTGAACTGTATCTTAGAGCTTTTGGTCGTTACCACCAGTGGTATCTCCCATGACGCTATGCCTGTGAACATACAAAGATTTTTATATATGTGTAACTTACCACAACCGCCAAACATAAACAAGAAAATGAGTAATACGACGATAAAGTAAGACGACCATTATTACAGTTTCATTACTTAAATTTTTGGCACTAGTAACAAAAACTTGTGGTCCTTGTAAAAGAGACTGTATTTAGGCTATAAGATGTAAGATATCCAGATTCTCATTGTTGAGGGATTCATATGAAAAATTTCACATAGTCTTGCGGTAACTTATCATTAAACAGATGAAGTCCATTGTCTTCGTTTCAATTAACTTGATTACAGAATTACAATTTTGAAATACAATAGTAATTTGTCTTAGAAAGCTGTAAGTTGTTTCTTTACGCAAGTACATGGATGGAAATCCTAAGTGTGGCATGGATTCCAAAGGTACTAGATGTGAAATAACTTCGATATCAAGCACATATAATTTTTTACCTTGAGAAAGATAGAAAATGTTTTGAGTAAACTTAAACATGTGAAATAGTTATTTTTTTATTTCATGCAGTCTGCTGGTTAAGGAGTAATATATTTTCAATAACAAAACTCTTATTGTAAAAACTCCAAGCTAGCAGAGAAATGTACTTTTGCATTTGTTTATGGACTTCATAGTCATATTATTCTGTTTATGTGCTCCATATTCATATATGAAGCCCCATTTAGTAGTGAAGGCAACTGCCAACTGGGATCTTAGTCGTCCACTAGTCTAATAATGTGGCTCTATTGCTATCAGGAGAGTATTTTGTGAAGTAAGCCGTACCTCCCTACTGTGTATACTGGTGCAATTCGTCTTTAATAACATACCAGGGCGCTCCGAGTATGATTTTTAGTACAGCGTTTTGTCAACATTAGATAATTTAAATCTTGCTTCTACATACACCTCGAGTCTCGTGTGTTCTGATTTGTTTTATAATTTACTTTAAAGACTAGCATTTTATTAATCCCTGAAATATGTGAAGCCCTATCCAGAAGTCCCATTAAGCTCAAAAATAACATTTTTCTCTGTTTCCTCTTTGTTTGACATGATTTCTCCTGGCGAATGGACTATTACTGATCGTACTAAGTGGGGTACAGCAGGGCAATCTCCGTGTGTTAAATATTTAGATACACTCATACACAAAAATAGCAGATGTGACTGCAACTGCGGTTGAAAGATCTGAGGTAAATAGTACGTACAAGTATAGTTGAAGCAATGATTAATGTGGAATTTCTGATTTTATTGCATGTAGTTTTGAATATGTCCTATCATGTTTAACTTTGAAATCCTACTAACTGTCATTTGCTACCCTATAAAATAACAAATCTGATACCTTTCTGCTGTGTAGCTGTGATGAATAAAGGATGATTGCTAGTTATATTTTCATCCACGGCTACATCCACTCTAGTGGGATACCCTTCCCAATTATTTGAGTCCTGTAGAACAAATAAGTAGATAGGGACAATTAGATAAATATCTGGTATATAGCTAATATTTGTTGATGGAAATTATTTTCTTTTGTACATGCTACAATTAAAGTTTGTTGCTAAAAATAGCACCACACTTCTCCCAGTATTATTGCATGATTAACATGACATTGGTAGAATTTGTGAAAAGTGAGAACCAAAAAACAACAGTTTAACCAGTTCTATCAAAATTAAACAATTATTGCAAACTTCAATGGTTGTAAATAATCATACACATTTTATTGTCACAAAAGCCCTGTGCTATCAATACAAGGACACTAATAGCATACCATCCAAAATCAGTGATAAGATCCCGACTCACCCAAAGGAACAAAGTGCAATTCTATTTAGCGGCAGATAAGATTTACTACTATTATTAAAGTTACTCATTAAAATATATACTGTTGATCTACCCAAAATGATAAGTACAATGTCCTATGTCTCTTTCTTCATGAATCTTAAGTCGAACAGCATAGCTTACCTCATAAAAGTCCAAAAACTGTTCTGTAGTCCTGTTGACTATGACTGTTATAGACTCATCATACTTATATCTGTAAAATAAATTAACCTTGTGACAAATTAAATAATATTAATAAAATGTTAGTAAAAGTTACTAATATACATTTACTCAACATTGCAACTATCTGTTGAAGGCCTCAGACCCTTTGACTCTTCACTGAAGACATCCCAAACATCAACCTGTATGAAGTGAGGGTAGCTCTCAAGAAATTCGACAAAAACGGAACACCAGGTGATGGGAGTTACAGCCATGCTTCTGAAGCCGAATGGACTACCAGTCTGATAATTTTTCTACTCAATCATACTCAATGGCAAAAACCTAAAGTAATAAACAGGAGTATGTTGCCAATGTTCTTTAAAAAGGGACAATGAACCCAGCTGAAGTGTTAGAGACCCTTCACCGTTAAAGTCATGTTTATAAGTTGATCTTAAGAGACATAATGAAATTGTCATGTGCAGGTGTAAGTATGTTTTGCTATCTCAAAACCAGTTTGGCAGGGCAGCATTTATTATATATTACATAGCATATTCTTGGCCCACCTTCCACAATGCCTCAAAATGAAAGTTTGTGTGCAACAGCAATGACATATGGAACTGAAACCTAGCCTGTTACATGGGTTCTTATAAGGAGACTCAAAGTCATACAAATGGCAAAGCGAATCTCCTTGCAGTTTTTCAATATTTAAATTGAGAAATAATTAAATCCGTAGAAGAACCAGTTAATAATATAACCCGAAAAATTGCAATTTTAAGTGGCAACCAACAGGGCTCATTGATCATAGGACTAATGATAAATTTAATATACCATTGACCATTATATATTGAATATATAAGCACATTAGTAAATATAAATCTTATAGAGACAAGTCATTGTGTAATATATATATAAAGATTTTATTTCACATCACTATCTTGGTATAAATATATAGATTAATATAATAAAAGGTTCTCATTATATATTTAAGCACAGTTACAATCTACATAAAGTATATAACATATACTTTTATTTAGAAACAAAAAAATAATAGAATCTTTAAAGTTGTAGGTACTTTAGGAACTTAAAGAAATAGTATACCTATGATTATTTTATTTTTTATTCTTATTTTGACTTACTAGTCAATAAATCTAATTCTGTTGTATATATGTATATATCAGTGTAGGCCTACCATATGCCATTTCATAGACAAGGATATTTATTTGGTAAAAATCATGTAATAATCTAATAAAGACAAGGATATATAGTAATTAACATATACTGACTCAATTAAAAATGTTCACCATATTTTTCATAAAAGCTATGTTAGATAGTTATATGTACCTATCTAGTTGCACTGACAATGTATTGTAGATGCACAATCATTCAAAACCATTATTTCATAGCATAACATGACTATGACCTAGTTAAAGGTAGACAAGGGTGGAGTCCCAAGCTTTGCTTGCAAATAATCTTTATGTATTCATATTGATCAGGCATCACCTCAATGGTTACCCTTAACTGTATAGACACTATTCCTTTCAAGACAAGGACTAACAGACATGGGTGCACCTCTTAAACTTAGACGCTATTATGCAGGAATCACATACATAGCCCAAAGATTTCTAATTCCTTCCAGCTAAACTGTGAAACCCTAGGTTCATGCTCAGTTTGGTTGGTGATTCTGGTCGAACCGTCCGGATTGGTTTAGAATTCGACATAATCACTGTGTCACTTGGTTGCGGTGGTATTCATGAGGGTTCTCAGGGTCTCTCTCCAGAGAAAAGTAATTATTTCTAAACAAGACCATTTGATGAATAAACTGTATAAATCCTTTCAAAATTATTGCGTTTTTATTGAATTCGGTTGATGAACAGAAGCCACTATTGTTAGCGTTTTTAGTAATTTCATAGATAAATAACACAGTCTGATAATGTTTCATATTGTCAGACAAACAGTGTTAATTTGTCAATTAACGTTGCTCATATATTTAAGACATGCTATATCTTCACTACAATAAAAGAAAGTACTCATTGAAAACTTAATTATTATACAAACATAGGATTTGGGGAAATTGAATACCGAATCAATCTAGTAAATCTTATCAGAAACTTTTACTTACCTATTATAAATAAAGGTCTTCTTTAGATTAACACCAGTGTTATTTGTACAGAAGACACTAGTTATCATAAAATAAGTAAGTAATATAAACATTTTCTGTATATTGCCGCTAAAGTCTGTCTATTAATTGTTATCACAATTGTTATTATAATTTATTAATTTATTTTCCAGTAGTAGTAGTAGTAATATTTGTCCTACATGGACAGGCAAAGGTTGATAACCATACAGCCATTTATTTTCCATTTCTTTGTTTTTGAAAATAGCTTTTTTCCCTTGCGGAACAAAGGAATCTTATGATCACAGATGAGTCTTACGATATGCGTGCAGTATATAACAAAGTACACTGTGATATTGATATTATTAATATGTAAATAAACTGATACTACAAAGTGTATGTACGCCTTAGAATTCTGAATAGATATCTAAACTAAAACGTACTTGAAGTTGTATGCATTGTTACTGTTAGAAAAGCAATATTTGTTTATGGTTAAGATTGCATAGAAAAGAGTGGTATAGATTTATGATGAAAAATAAATGAGTTGTCAAAGCGACACTGAACTTAAATGATGTATATTATTTCCAATTAACGAAAATATAATTTATGTAAATATTCAACATGGTAGCAGAGCGTATAATATAACTTTTTTTTTGTTTGGGTTGCGATCCATAAAACGAAAAGGTAAGATAAAGAAGATTATAGAATAGAAATAAAGATGACGACAAATGCAACGCTCCCTATATTGGCAGAAGGTATGAATTTTGGAAATTGGAAATATAGATTGATGTTAATTTTAGAAGAAAAGCAAATAAAATATGTAATTGATAGTGAAAAGAGCGAAAAATTTGTTAATTTTGACAAAGATGATTCCAAAGCTAAATCTCTTATTGCACAGTGTACTGACGACAAATATTTAGATATAATAAAGAAAGGCCAAACGGCAAAGCATATGATGACCCTGTTGAAGGAAACTTTTGAAAGGAAAAGTGTATATAATAAATTACATCTGAAGAGAAAATTAATAACTTTGAAATGCACGAGCGATTTATCATTACATCAATATTTTATGAAATTTGAAAATATATTAGGAGATTTAGCTGCAATAGACGTAAAAGTAGATAAAGAAGATCAGATTTGTTACCTTTTATCATCACTTCCAAAAGAATACGAACACGTCATTACCTCTATAGAAACCATGGCAACAGAAAAACAATTGGATTTGGAATTTGTAAAAACAAGATTATTGGATGCTGAAACAAAATTAAAGTTGTATAATGAAAATGAGCAAAATGAAACCGACAATGCCTTTATTATTAAATGTTATGGATGCGGCAAGTTAGGACATAAAATTTTCGAATGTAGGACAAAAGAACGGAGAGGCACAAATTACCGACGGAACCGAGGATACCGAAATGGACGCAGAGGACGAGGACAAAGCCATCATTACAGACATAATGGACATGGACCGGAAGCTACTTACGCGGAAGTGGATACTGAACTCTGTTTCATGATGAACACCAATGCTATAGTAGAGGAAGTAAATATACATAACGTAAGTGACAATAACACTATCGAATTCGTAGTAGATTCTGGTTGTACGGAACACCTAATAAATGAAAAATATGTTGACAAAATGTTTGATATTGTTGTAGGACGAACTGTGAAAATTTTTGTTGCAAATGGGCAGTATATTACCACAAATAAACGAGGTAAAATAAAGATAGAGTATCAACATTTAAAAATAAATATAGAGGCACTTATAGTAAAGGATATAAGATTTAATTTGCTTTCGGTAAATAAATTAATAGATGCAGGTTATAATGTGAATTTTGATAAACATTGTGTTAAAATTTTTAATAGAAATAATTTTATTACAGCTACTTGTCAAAATAAATTATATAGAATTACAGGTAAGGTTTATAAAAATATTTTTTGTAATAATATAACGGAAATTGAAAATAATTTATGGCATAAAAGATTGGGCCACATAAATAGAAAAGGATTAGGTATAATGAGGTTACCTATATCTAGTAAAATATGTGAACCCTGCTTGGAAGGCAAAGCAACACGTAGTCCATTTAAATCTGTAACTAAGCCAAAATCAACAAAAATTGCAGAAATGCTACACACTGACATAGCTGGACCGATACGCAACAATGGGCTTAATGGGGAAAAATATTTCATGACTGTAATAGATGATTTTTCTCATTTCTGTACAGTTTTTACATTAAAGTATAAGTCTGAAGCCACACAGAACCTTATAGATTATATTGCTAGAATAGAAAATGAATCGGGAAATAAGGTCAAGAGAATAAGATGCGACAATGGAGCTGAGTATACGGCAAACTCAATAAAAGATTTATGTAGGCGTAAAGGAATTAAATTGGAATATACGTTGCCCTACACTCCTCAACAAAATGGCGTTGCAGAACGTATGAATAGAACGTTGTACGATAAAGCCAGAACTCTTTTTGCAGAAACAAATATTCCTAAGCATTTATGGCCGGAAGTAATACGTTGTGCAGCTTATCAATTAAATAGATGTCCATCGAGTGCTATAAGATACAGAACGCCTTGTGAGGTAATGTATGGAAAACAAGACTTATCGAGGTTGAGAATTTTCGGATCAAAAGTTTGGGCAAAAGTGATACCACCAAAAGATAAACTAAGTAAAAGAGCGATATGTACAAGGATGGTTGGATATAGTACAGTTGGCTACAGATTATGGGATCCGGAGAGCGATAGTATAATAATTTCTAAAGACGTTACTTTTAATGAAAACGATCATATTTATAATGAAAATACGATAGACAAATATGACAAATGTGAAATAAATCAGGAAGAAGAACAAAAAGATGAATGGACAGACGCAACAGATAAAATAGGGCACGAAGAAGCAAAAGAATCTACTGGGGGAATTCAAGAAATGAGTAATGAAGAAGATGTAATAGGTAAAGAAGTTAAATGTACAAAATCAGGAAGAATTATCAAACCTCCAACTCGTTTTGATACAAACGTTGTATTCTGCATGTTAGCTCAAGAAGGTTATGCTTTATTGTCTGATGCTCCTGATACTTATGAAGATGCTGTAAGAAGTGAAGATTGGAAGAAAGCAGTAGAGAAAGAGTTAGATGCTTTAGAAAAACTAGAAACATGGGTAGAAACAGATTTACCAGAAGGAAAGCAAGCAATAGAGACAAAGTGGATTTTTAAAATCAAAGATGATGGAACAAAGAAGGCGAGATTAGTTGTAAGAGGCTTTCAACAAAAGAAGGACGATTATTTTGATACCATTTATTCGCCAGTAGCACGACAATCAACTGTCAAATTATTTTTATCAAAGGCATTACGAGAAAATAGAAGAATACGTCAGCTGGATATACCTACAGCCTTTCTTAATGGCAAAGTCAAATCAGAGGTATATATAAAAGTTCCTAAAGGCTTATTTACAAAAGAAAACAAAGTCTTAAAACTAAAACGTTCACTGTATGGACTTAATGAATCACCGTTATGTTGGAATGAGAGGATAGATACATTTATGAAAGAACATTTATTTAGCAGGTCAGGATATGATTCATGTTTATACATTAAAGAAGATTGCTGGGTGATTATATACGTTGATGATATTTTGACGATGGGAAATGATAAATATATATTAGAAAAGCTAGTGCAAGAATTTAAAGCTAAAGACTTGGGTGATTTAAATACATATTTAGGCATGGAAGTTACAAGAGACAGAGATACAATGATAATAAGGCAAACAAAAATGATAGATAAAATTCTAGCAAAATTTGATATGACAGAGTGTAAAGGTGTTAAAACTCCAATGGAGAGTAGTTTTAATATACAATTTGAAGAAAATGAAAAGAAGATCGACGTGCCATTTAGACAGTTAGTAGGAAGCTTACTATATGTATCAATCACTTCCAGACCTGATATAACTTTCGCAGTATCATATCTAAGTAGATATTTAGATAAAGTCAATGAAGATTTATGGAAAGCTGGTAAAAGAATACTGAGATACCTAAAGGAAACAAAAGATAAAGGACTGCTATTTCAAAAAGGTGAAGGTGAATCAAGGCTGCTGGGATATTCTGACGCTGATTGGGCAAGTGACAAAACAGATCGGAAAAGTGTAAGTGGTGGCATAATACTGCATGGAAAGAATCCAGTTTTATGGTTTTCTTGTAAACAAAAATGTGTTGCATTGTCTACAGCGGAGTCGGAATATTTAGCAGCTGGTAGTACAGCTCAGTGGCTGATAAATTTAAAAGGAGTCTCTGAAAGCTTAGGAGAATCCAATTCTGTAATTTTACTTGTAGATAATATCAGTGCTATATCTATATCCAAAAGCTATGAAAATTCTAAGCGTACTAAGCATATAGACATAAAATACCATTTTTTGAAAGATTTAGTACACAATAAAGTTTTGGCTATTGAATATGTGAATACTCATGAAAATTTGGCAGACATAATGACGAAAAGTTTATGTAAAGACAAATTTGATAAGTTAATTGAGAAATTTATACGTTAGTGTTAATTAAGTTAGGTATTTTGTGAAATTTATTTGTTGTGTAGATCTGATTTATATGTAGCGTTGTGAATTGTTTTATTTTTATTTAAATTTAACCATTATAAATATTGAGAGGGAGTGTTAGAAAAGCAATATTTGTTTATGGTTAAGATTGCATAGAAAAGAGTGGTATAGATTTATGATGAAAAATAAATGAGTTGTCAAAGCGACACTGAACTTAAATGATGTATATTATTTCCAATTAACGAAAATATAATTTATGTAAATATTCAACAGTTACCGCGCAGCGGGTCCATTATGTAACTTAAATAGCAATTAAAAATTATTATTATCATAAGTGATTCAAAATACAACTCTAGTTGATATTCAAATTTTGTCATTTCCTCAACATGAAATCAAACAATGTATTTTAAATTGCTGAACGTCAATTTATTATTTGAGTAAGTTTCGACATTTGCTTTATGAATTATATATTCGGACCAACCGAATATCCGTCAGTGGTAAGAAGTAACCGACCGAGTAACTAAGTAACTATAGAGTGTATTGATATTATTCATATGTCAACTTATTTTTATATCACAGAAAAATTAAATCTGAATAAATAACAAAAGAAAACGCACACGAGATTTAATTCTTTATCATTTGCTGAGCGATAAAATGCTGAAAAGCACCAATTACAAGCACGCATTTCAGGAACAAATCAACTCAAATGCGTAACCTGTAATTTGTCTAATTCAAGAAAAACATTTCCCTGTAAATATATTCTTTTAGAAATAATACCAAATTCTTCAAAAATCGTTTGCCATATTTTCATTACATTTAGCTATCAATTTCCTCTTATATTTGTAAATATCTAGAAGTGTATGACTACATAAAACAATGTGCAAATCATATTAACTCATTAACATCCTTTTAAATCCTTAACGGTATGGCCGCAGTAACCGGTTACGAGCCTTATTTAGGTATTTATTCTGTAGTTATAAGTCACACATAGGAAAACTACCTAAGGTATATAAGTTCCTTGGGCTTGACCCACTAATAGACAGATTATGCAAATCTGTTGTTATCATATTTTGATTGAAACTGACAGTTAGTGCAGTTACATTGCTACACAAAGAAGATAATTGTTACATTCAATCTTAATTAATCAGCAATGTAATATCTGTCAACTTCAATCAAGCCACAGAGTTACGGAATCATGGGGCTAATGACTAATTAGTTACCAAGAGACCAATCAACAAATATATTTGACAGATTAAAAAATCCACCTAACTTTTATAACAAGCATAGCGTTGCTGTGCTACAATCGTGTTATATAATAAAATCTTAAGTCTTGGAGTCTATACACCAAAGATACCTACAGTAGTTCATTATTGTTTACTTATAAAAAGCAAATATATATTGTGGAGTTTGTTGAATATGTACATATCATGTGCCAATCTTCCACTATGTGTATGTCTGCAAATTCTTTTATAATTGGAGCTAAATATTATTTATTGTGTTATTACATAATCAAATACTATGTAATACACATTATACGCATGTTTTGAAAATTCTGCTGGTTTTCGTTGCAGATGACAAACACATCGCTTTACGAATATGCTTTAAGATATTAAGTCAATTTTAACTTAGTATCTGGGTTTTTATTATACTAACAATTTTATTTTTTTAATTGGTTGTCAAAAAAATCCTTAATTGTATTCTTACACCATCACTACATGATTGAGTTATTATTCTTTTCGGTAGAAAATAGCACGATTAAAAATATTTTTCGGTAAAATACGTATAATTTCCACTATGAGTTACATATATTAGTTTTGGCGAAAAAAATAGGTAGCCAATAGAATTTTCTGATTTTATTTGACAACAGAACATCATATTGAAAGTTCCTATTTATATAATTATCACATCATCTGTTTACAATTAATTCGTTTGAATTTTTGAAGCTGGAGTATAATTTTTTTTTATCATTCGTAATCATTTAGAAACAGTAAAATTCACAACTATTGTGACTACTCTACAACCGTTCCAACGCCATATTTGCTATATTGTATACTTTTAGAACTAAGTATAGGTCATTCATAAAAAAATAACAAGTTTTAACACCATCTATACTAAGCCTGAACGCATCGATACTGATAAATCATGACGTCCATTGTCTGTTGTCTGTCATTCATGTCATTGATTGAACGCGTCAATATGAAATAGATTGAAAATGGCGTCGTTTTGCCGATTAAATGGAACGACGAATTTACATTTCAAATAATTTGTTACTACATTTTTGTATTTTTTGTTTTATTGCCATTATTTTGTTTTGCTTAAGATAGACATAAGTGGAAAGGCTGTGTAACGTGCATCAAACTTTTTTTAGTTTGTTCTCAAGGCACTTCGGTGCCGTGTCTTCTTGTGGTGTGTTAGTTTTAGTTCTGTTTACATGATTTCTTCGTGGTGTTGTCGCTTAGAATGCTATCAACTGTTGAGGAGAGCTGCGGGTACGATTTTCAGGACCCCGAGAACGCTGAAAAATGGAAAGGAATCTTTGCGTCAACTTTAGACAAGGTTTGTGTACAAAAGTTTATTACCGTTGTCGTTCTATTTTCCATTAAATCCGTCAAGACAAAGTGGTCAAAGTATTTGAAAAAACTTACCGTGTAAGCTTTTATACATTGTTTAAGTTATTATTTAAATTATATTTATAAAAAAAACAATGTCCAGATGTTTACTTGAGTATAGTCAAGTAGTCTTTCTAGTTTTCAAGGTCCTTGATAAGATAACACTTATGATTTACGTGAAACTAATTCGATTTATATTCCTAATGGAAAATATTGGCCTTAGATACCTTGAAAATATAAAAATGGATCACAGTTAAGTAGAACAAAATAGAAATTTGAAGAATTTTGTAATATAGATCAAATTTATGTAACTAATGAAATGTCTTAAATTATGTCGTCTAGTTCATTTCAATACATTCATTAAAGTACAAAATTTGAGAAACTTTAGACTTACCACATAAACCCATGAGATGAATTCTAGGTGTATTGTGTAAA
This sequence comes from Scirpophaga incertulas, assembly GCA_036419045.1. Lineage (NCBI taxonomy): Eukaryota > Metazoa > Arthropoda > Insecta > Lepidoptera > Crambidae > Scirpophaga > Scirpophaga incertulas. Next base: position 8,753,487 of record CM071636.1, read on the forward strand.
TCTGTCTCTTACCCTATCAAGAACTAATATTATGGGGGTATGTTGTCTCAGTATTCATTCATTCAATATGACATGGACTCAATATCAAGATTCAGATGTTAATTAAATTCTGGTATTTGAGATTTTATTAAATATTTTGAATATTTTCATTTAAAAATAAATCTAATCTTCATTATGTTTAATGGTTAATTTCAACTAATTTGTTTATTGTCATTATCATTTGTAATCTTTTACTGACTGCTTTAGTTTTTATAGAAATTGAAATAATTATTTTTATATTAAATTATATAAATATGGGTTAAATTTATAGTTTTTATTTATCTATTTACTGAGCATTTTTAATAATAATTTACACTTTACAATAACAATCGGTTTCATTGAACTTTTATCAATAAGCAAAATAAATATAATTGCTACAGATTGTAATGCTATGGGAAGTTGTGTTATTGGAATAAATTTGAAACAAACTAATTGTACTGGATTATGTGATTAGTGAAAATGATTATTTATTTATTCTAAATTATTTTTATATTTGTTATTCACATTTAACCTCAAAATTAGGAATACTATTCTTGCAGAAAGAAATTATTATATAATATTTTATAGAAAATACAGTATTCTTACAATAATTTGTCTGAGTGAAACTGAGTGGGCCACTAAGTGAAATTTTACGTAATACAATTGAAGGATCAAAATAATTGTTTAGTAATTTAAACAGGAATAAAAAATATTAAAGTAGGAAGTGTACAATTATAATAATTGTTGATAGTTGTTACCTGAAAGCAAAGAATTTTAAGAACTAATTTTGAATTTGCTCAATTTGATTTTTGTTTTCTTATTGTAGATATATACTCTAATATTATATATATTCCATTCAAATGAGTTATATAGTAACAATTGCATGTGTGTAATCTTTTTAATTAATGTCTTTGATAAGAAAAAACTCCTGCAACGTATATAATGGTTTTCCTTTAAGGTATGTTTCTAATGTGTTTTTGAATAAATTATATTTCTCCATGGTTCATATATTGTTTGGAATTTTGTTATATATCCTAACACACATAGAATAAGGACCAGAACTTATGATCCTTTAAATTGGTTGAAGGAAGTTCAAGATATTCTTTTTGTCTTAAGTTTATTGGTCGAGTATAATTTTCTTTTTTCATCTTGAATATGTCAATGTATCTTTTAACAAAGCTGCAAATCTCTAAGATGTATAGCAATATTAATGTCAATATACCATATTTCACAAAGTAGGGTCGACAGCTTGTCATTGAGTCTATGTTTGCCAATATTCTTATGCATTTTTTTTTGTAAAATTAGTAATTTCGATACATCTGTAATGTTTCCCCAGAGAATATGCATATTTGTAGTAGGCTATTGTCGCGGTGTTTGTGAAAACTGAATAAATGGTAGGAAAAAATTTTTGGATGATTTAGAAGAAGAAGCTTTCTATAAAGTCATACATTACATACATACACTCACGCCTTTTTCCCCGGGGGTAGGCAGAGATTACGTCCTTCCACTTGCTACGGTCCTTACATATCTCTTTCGCTTCATCTACTTTCATAACATTCCTCATACATGCTCGACGATTGTGGGTACTTCTGACCTGGCTTTTTTGAGGACACTTTCGATTTGTTCGAAATATGTTCGCCTAGGTCTTCCTCGTCCCGTGTCTCCACTCACTCCAGCTTCATAAATCATTTTGGTCAGTCTACTTTCATCCATCCGTTCCACATGCCCAAACCACCCAAGCATCCCTTTCTCTATTCTTGTCACGATATCCTCTTTCAAACCACATTTCTTTCTAATCACTTCATTATACAATCTGTCACTCAGTTTTACTCCTGCCATACTCCGCAAAGCTCTCATTTCTACTGCATTTATTCTGCTTTCATGTCGTTTCTCCATACCCAACTTTCACTTCCGTACATTAATGTTGGGACCAGCACGCCTTCATGCACTGCTAGTCGCGCTTTTTCTGAAATTTTCTGACTACTCAGAAACGTATGCATGGCCCCATTCACCATGTTACCAGCTTTCACTCGCTTCTGTATATCATTATTACACCTTCCATCCCTTGTAAACATACATCCCAAATATACAAACTCTTCTACTTGTTCTACTTTTTCTCCTTCTATCATAATGTCACACAATGTCATATTTACATCTCTTTCAAACACCAATACCTTGGTCTTACTTACGTTCACTTTCATTCCTTTATCATTTAAAGCGTCATTCATAACAGTTACCATCTCCTGCAACTCACTGGCCGATGATGCCAATATTACTTGGTCATCAGCGTATAGTAGGCATTTGACAAGTAACTCATTCATGCGTAAACCACATTCACTCTCTTTCAAATTCGACAGGCACTGATCCATGAATAGGTTAAACAGCCATGGAGATGCTACACACCCTTGCCTCACACCTTTTTCGATGTGAAACGGTTCTGTGTATGCACCATTTATCCTAACACGAGCATTAGAATTCACATAGAGAGATTTTAATGCTCGAATTAGGCTGCTGCTCACTCCATGCATGGACAATGCCGACCACAACTCATTTCTCACCACTCTGTCATAAGCCTTTTCCAAGTCCACGAATATGCAATATACTCGTTGGCTTTTGGCCAGAAATTTCTGAGTAATGCATCGTAAGGAAAAGACTTGATCCGTACATCCCATTCCCTTTCTAAATCCTGCTTGCACGTCCCAAATTCTATCACTCGTCTCTTTTATGACTCTTTCTATCAGAACCTTAGCATACAATTTGCCAACGACGCTGAGAAGACTTATTCCTCGATAGTTTTTGCAATCCAACCGCGACCCTTTTCCTTTGTATAGTGGGACTATGACGGCTTCGCACCAATCTTTAGGTACTCGGCCGTTCACCAACACAAGTTGAAAAGGCAGTGCAGCTGTTTTGCGACGGGACCTTTTCCAGCTCGTAGCATCTCTACCACAATCCTGTCATACCCAGCAGATTTTCCCGCTTTCATACTTTTGAAAGCTTTCACTATCTCTTCCATACTTATTTCACTTTCATTCCAATCCTGTTCCATGTACACATAATCGTCCTGTTCGCCCTGGTCTGCTCTTTCATACAAACTTTCAAAATACTCCTTCCATCTCTTCATCACTCTTTCCTCACCCTTAATAATACCTCCATCGTGGCCCCTGATATTACCCAGCTCCGAGTTTGTACTCTTTCCTCGAGCTGTCCTAATGGATTTCCAAAAACACTTTATGTTGGAACGGAAATTATCAGAGAGCCTGCGATCAAACTCATCTTTACGTTCTTCTTTCTTTCTATTCACTACATCCTTCACTAATGCCTTCACACTTTTGTACTTCTTTCTGGCTTCCTCTGTATCTTCAGCTGTACTCACTTGCATTCTCTGGTTAGCTCTTTGTGCCAACCAATCTCTCCATGCTTTCTTCTTATCTTGCACTACTTTTTGCACGTCTTCATCCATCCATACTCTCTTCTCTTGTCGTCCTTTTTTTCTTTTAATCACACCACATACGTCAGTTGCCACACTCACTATTTGCTCCTTGACAAACTTCCATATGTTTTCTATCTCACAAACTTCGTTCATACTCTCAAGTCTATCACGCAACTTTCGCTCATATTCTTCTTCTATTCTTTTCTCTTGCAATTTTTCCACTTTTATGCGTTGCAGAATACTAGTCGTTTCCTTGGTTCGATGTCGCCATTTATTTAAAAGGCCACTTATTCGGCTAACAACCAAAAAGTGGTCTGTATCCAGGCCGACACCTCGAAACACTCTTGTATCCCGCACCTTACTCTTCAGTCTCTCATCCACAATCACGAAATCAATCATGCTCTTCGAACATTCATCTTCTCTTGTGTACATATGAATCATCTTGTGAGCAAACATTGTGTTTGTCACCACAAGATTCCATTCCAGACATACATCTAATAAACTTTCCCCATTCGCATTTATTCTCTTATCTCCAAATTTACCTAACACTTTTTCATACCATCTCGCTGTATACCTACCCAGCTATTAAAATCTCCAAGCATAACAATCCTCTCATTCTCCTTACATTGCGACAGAGTATCTTTCATACCTTCCCAGAACTCCTCTTGCTGTTTTACGGCTTTTTGGGACCTCCTTAAACCAAAATCTGTTGGTGCATATACACACAACAGAAAAATTCTGGTAAGTCCCATCTTTAGCCTTACCCAGAGGAGTCGGGGGTTCACGCACTTATACTCGGTCACACACTCTGTTATTCTTTCGGAAAGGAGGACACCAACTCCTTTTGGCCTCGATCGAATGTGGGAACTCCCGACCAATACGCCGTATAGGGTCCATGCTTAGTGGTATCGCATCCTTTCCTTTTGGTTTCATTTACACAGAGCACGTCGATATGCCTTTCGTCCATCATCTGACATACTTCATCTATTTTATTATTCATTCCTCCTCTAACATTCAATGTAGCAAAGCGGTTTTCCGCAAGCCACTTTCCGCCCCCGTGGGAACCGGGACGTGATGGGTGGCGAACCACATCGCCGCCTTTTCTTGGTTTTAAAATGCTTTTGTTTACTTACTGATACTTACACAACAAAAACTGAAGAAGCTTTTTGATTATCAATTTTATATGTTGCTATCATAAAACAAGCTTGTTATATTTGAGTAAAGTACTTCATAGCTAATTATATCACACCTATGTCCACTTTAATATTTATGTGTGTTCACATTAATGGGTACTTTGAATACTTTATATTCAATCTATTCTCAATATCCCAACTAATATTATAAATGCGAAAGTGTGTTTGTTTGTTTGTTTGTTTATTTGTTTGTTTGTTTGTTTGTTTGTTACCTCTTCACGCTTAAACTACTGGACCGATTTCAAAAATTCTTTCACCTTTGGAAAGCTACATTCTCCCCAAGTAACATAGGCTACTTTTTATCCCGGAAAAATCGACAGATCCCACGGGATGCGCAATAAAGGCTTCGCTCAAAAACTACTGCACAGATTTTTATGCGGTTTTCATCAATAGATAGAGTGATTCTTGAGGAGTTTTGCGGCATTTTTTATCTCGGAAAAACGGATAGTCCCACGGGAAGCGCGATAAAATCTTCGCACCATAAACCGACTTCCGCGTATATGTAGCCGTGGGCAAAAGCTATGACCCTTAACCCTCTATACACCCAATCCCGAAATCCACGCGGGCGAAGCCGCGGGCAGAAAGCTAGTATTATTATAATTGTTGTTTTAATTATTAGGTGCTACAGCAAGTACATCCAAAGCTGAAGGCGGAACCAAGTGCGCTGGAGTATGTGGAGTCTCTGGCGCTGCGTCTGCTAGCCATGCTGTGTGCGCCCCCAGCGCCCCTAACCGTACAGGTTACTACCATAATGTGTTATTTTTAGTTAATGAAATCCCTAAGGGTTGAATACAGCCTACTCATATAGTAAGAAATTCTTTCACTCTTAGGGCCTGTTCCCACATAGGTAGACTGTCACTGATTTCACGGTCTGTTTAAGGAGTGTCATTATAAATTATATGTTCACATTTATATGGGTCTGTGAACAAGGTTTAGACAAATGTTTTGCCATTGTGAAGAGCTGTCTAACGTCCTCAAGTGATCAAGTAAAGGAATCTGCAAACAAATAATAAAAACACTATGAATCTTGTGTTATGTCCAATGTAATTCCTCTAAAAAGATCATGAAAAGAAGAAATATTCATCTGGAAGTGGTTGAAAAACTTTGTTTCGTCACTTCAATTTACCCATTATTGTTTTAGACATTCCTGCTATGTTTTTTTATGTATCTTATATATATATTGAGGCCAAGGTCAAAATACAAAATTCAAATTTACATATATTATCAGGACGTAGAGGAGCGCGTGGCTCGTTCGTTCCCGACACCACTGGATCGCTGGGCTACCACTGACGCAAGGGAGTACGTGCTGCCTCCGCCGCACCGGAGGAAGAAGTGCTTACTGGACGCCGAACGACTGCATCCGCTACTGCACAAGGTAGGACTTTGCTTGTGTCAAAGAAGTCACATTTAGAATTCCCCATCAATCGGCATAACTGTTTTTTCGAATTGTGGGCCCAAGACCCTCTAGGAGACTGGGGGGTTTTTGAGAAAAAGAAAATAATTTGATTTTTATTATACACATGTAACATAAATACATACATTCTGTAGTTTGCGCATTTTGAGTATTTCAAATGATTCATGTTTTGAACTTAAAAAGTGCAACAGAAACTAATAAAATTCACACATTATATTTGTACAAATATTTTGCAAAAAGTAGTTTTCTACAGTATTTTTTTTATTACACAACAGAATTTGTCGTAACATACTCTTTTATTATCAATTCTAATGTACAGAAGTAAAAAATCTGAAATAAATGGCAATTAAGTTTATACTTCTCTTTCCATATAAATTCTGACATAAACATCTGCTCATGGAGTTGTCTGATGTAACCCTAGGAGCTGCAGATGTACAAGGTGGACATATCGGTCGCCATCTACCTGACGGCGGTAGTGGAGTTTGTGTGTGCTGACATCCTCAAACTGGCGGGCCACTTCGCTAAGGAGGTCGCCAAGGGGCGCTGCGAGAGCGTCTCCAGCGGCGACGTTCGCACCGCCATGTGTGCCGATAAGGTAACTTGCTGACCTTATAACGTGGTTTCGATGTGTTTGTGTACATATGGGCTCAAGTTAGACTATGTTGACTTAGAGACCACCTTTAATTCTGACACAATAAAAGCTGACTTCGTAGTTCAACTGTTTATTCTGGACCACCTTTAATTCTGACACAATAAAAGCTGACTTCGTAGTTCAACTGTTTATTCTGATGTGCTGTTGTCTGTTCTTTGTGTTTTTAAATTAGATTTACGAAATTGAGTAGCAATCGTACAACAGCATTAAGTTCAATGAAATTGCCTACAAATTTTAGATTTTGTATGTTTTGAAATCTTAGCCTGCGCGGCAGTAGGTCTGTTGCTGTTGTTTGGTGTAATGTTATTTTTCTCAAAAATGCTTGGAAATAGGAACATTATTTTGACAACCTTCTATAAGATAAATTGAAATGGCTGTACTGGCAACCGGCGTAAATTGTATGAATAATTATATTTGTCGTGTTAACAGCCAAATACTATGTTAATTTATATCTGGTTTATAAATAAAAAATGGAGTGATCTTTTTCTCCGAAAAATGGCAACCATTGAGATAACTTATCAAAGGTTTTATTTAAATGTTGAACTGGTTTGCTAATAGGAATTTATTTATTTAAAGTAAATAATATTTTAGTGTGTGAAAATTTAGAGTTTAGTACTGCTTCTGCTTTGTTATCATAGCAGTTATAAGTAATTTTTTTTTATATTTTTTTATTTTCTATTTTGGCCAAGAAAGACAATCTGTTTCGGTCAAGGCTTATAACATAGCCTTATGCAGGTGCTGATGGACATGTTCTACCAAGAGTGGGAGGCTCCGGTGGAGCGTCGGACTCGTAGAGCCTCTCTAACTTACGCGGATCTTGTGAGGGACCTTTTGGCGGACGTGCGCGCTTTCCTTAGGGACCTCAACCTCGCCATCCGCGTGTTTAAGGACGAGATCGACAGGATACTCGACCGAGATGCCAAGGTAATATGGACATGTCTTACTAGCTTGTCTCCCGTCGCTTTATGCACGTGGACATAATTGTTCTTCTTTGATACATTGGCTATTCAACACTTAAAAAAAATTGAATTTTCACATTTTCAGTAATAAGCAATCTAACCAAATAATAAATTTATAAATTCTAAATCCATTTCAACACAATACATCTTAAATTCAAAAATGTCATATAACCTTTCTGTATTGTATTAAACTGTGGATTGAAACCAATTTAGAATCAATTTCACCTCACAAAAAAACAATTTCTCATTGAGTTATTTATTAGATGGCAGTTGCGGTCTTATCCTGTCGGCAGACTGTAATAAGGACGAATTATTAGTCACTAATAGGCTTTGGTGATTTCTATTGAAGATTTTTATGACTAAGGCCTAATTGCCAATTTTGAGAAGCCTTGTGCCGTTCGGTGTTGTGATGATGAATATGACGTATTTTAATTCAGTCGGTGGCGCTAATCTTCGCGAACATAGTGGACATCTACGAGCTCACGGTGACGCTGCTGGGCAATCTAGAAGATGCTATGGAAATGTCCGAAGATACTCACACTCCCTATATAGGAAGCTGCTTCGAGGGTGAGATACAAAAACAGACACACTTATTTATATGTTGCAGATGTCTTTTATATCGTCCCCTTGATTTATTTGTGAAATGTGAACTGCTAGGATAACTGTGCGGTTGGTTCAGTCTTGCAAATAAACGATCCTGCTATGTTTTTAGTGGATTAACAACATAGCGAGATTGGTCGGCCTTTCGACAAGGGCGGATTGCTGGAGAACATACGAGAATATCTAGATGGGAAGCCTTACGGAGGCGTGTACTGGGCCAAACTATGCACGCAAGCCTCATGACAGGGTAATTTCTTGTCTGGGACTTTTCTTGTCTTCTTCTCTTGCTTGTCGTCTACGGCAGCTCGGAGCGGCCTGAGGGTACACCTCCCGCTCCCTCTAGCAGCTCCTCTTTCCGTTTCGCCGCTGAGTATGGCCCCAAACACGTTCGGCGGCGAGAGGTCTCCGCCTCTCAGTGCAGCGTTCATTTCGCCGTGCTACCGTCGCTAGTGGCCTCTTTCTGTGAAGTAGTGATGCTCCAGAAGGGTCGGGAGATGGCCGATCCCGCTCGAAGAAGGCGGCGCCGCCGCGGGTCGCCGGCGCGGATACGGCGGCCCGAGAGGGACCACGCCCCTTCCGTGGCCGGGGGGTCGTCGGTAGAGGAGATCGGGGGGGTAGTGTAGCTTCCCCCGAGGAGGGTTCCCCTGTATCGGCAGGGGAGCGGAGGCTGGGGGTTCCCGGAAGTCGCTTGGCGTTCCCGGGGGTTCCCTACATGTCTGAGGAAGGCCATCCCTGAGGTTTTTATTGGGTAGGCCTCCCCCTTCTGGGGAGGAGAGCCCCACATAACCACCGGCTCGCCACAGCCGGGGTATGCAATTTAATGCATTTTCCTCAGGGGAACAAAAAAGAAAAGGTGTGCTCGGCAGTATCGTCAGGAGCGTCGCAATATCACCGATATTGCGGCGTTTCCTTCCTATGTGCGACTCAGAGCCTGGTGGAAATGAAGCAACCATGTCTTGTCAGTACCTGCACCATGCAAAATGAGATACTGCCATGTCGGGGCCCAATCCACTTCTGGTACTTCTACTTCTGGTTAAAAGAAATCTGTTAAATATAATTTGCACATAGCACATAATCTTATATACAAGTACAATAATTATCGTGAATTAATAAATTAAAAGCAAAAACGATATATCTAAATAATCCGTTACAAGCACCTATTGACATCTAACAAACATTAGTTTAATGATATATACATAATGTGATACAATTATATGTATTGATTGCACATAGTATAAGATTCACTGTAACCAGGATTCAAAGAGAATCGCTTTATTTATTACAAATTGTCTTTAATTTTATGTGTGTTATTTATTATAATAATAAAACTTAAAAAGATAGGTATGAAAGTATATATATTGCTTTCATGAATTGTATCAGAAAAGTCACAACCATTTTCACTTGGTGAGTTTTTTCTGTTGTTTCTGAGGTGCAGTCAATCAAGTGTGATACATTCAACTGCAACAACTTAACCATACCCACACCCTAAATGTATGTTTAATATTTAAGTAAAGTATAAAGTATTTAAAATAGAAATACTAAATAAAATATAATTGGCTGTAGAGTTGGCTGAAGTGGAGGAGTTCCGCGCTTACGTACGGTACGCGAACATCGTCACCAAGAAAGAGTCCCGAGACGCTCTTCAGAATATCGTTGATGACCCTTTGGTAAGTCAGTTATAGAGTTTTAAACTTTGTCATTGTCAACGTGAATGAATTCAGTAATATTTTGCTTAATGTGTATAGTCCATCATTTTTTTATTTCGGTCACTTAAAACACAAACAATTGCCAATGGTGCAATCCAACGTTTGCGTCTCTAAACTATTTAGCATACAAACAATAGGCTTGTTGCCTAAATTTCAGTAGTTAGATACTAATATACCTTGATGCCTATTCTATACAAAATAATTATTATTTTTGAAAAAAAATGCTTATTTATAAGAATAATTTTGCATTTAATTAAATATTTGACATTAGTCATCAAAAACGCTCATGACTGTCATGGCGTCTTGAATGACGTCACGCCGTGCAAAACAGCTGTTTTAGTATCGGAATATTCGGTATTGTGAAGTTATTTTAATAAAAAATGGATTCATCGTATTACAAGTACTGCATAGTGTCCCAGTGTACAAGCAGAAGTATAAAAACACCAAAAAAAATATTTATATACGTGCTAAATAATCAGCAGATACGTAAAAAGTGGCTGACACTCGCGAGAAGGAATGATGCCCATTCTTTTTCGCACTTCCACAAGACACTTGGGAATGACATTTTGACTTTGACGTTTCGCACGGCGTGACGTAACACTTTTTAATTGGTGTTTGCTGTCACGTGACTTATGGCTTATTTTGTGCAATTTTATTTTATAAAAATATAAATAATCAAAAGTTATTATTTTATAAAACTTTGTTTTTTCATAATTAAATGATCATCTTAATAGTTATGCAACCTAACGCATCAGATTTGTTCATAGTGGATACAAGCCTATTGATCCATAATTGATTATTCTGGTAACAGTACAGTAATTATTAACTGTTACAGTACAGTAATTATTAACTGTTACACCTATTGGCTCTAATCAGTAAATCAATTAATTAGTAAATGAATTCTTTAGGCTTTTGACATAGCATACACAAACAATTTGCAAACAAATAACACAAACGCAGATAGCGAATTTTGGACCGCATTTTTGATATTTGCATCGGAGAGAAATAAAGACTTATATTTATGCATGTCAAAGTTGTGATCAATCCAGCAGTTTAAACTTGATTCAAGATAAAACCCACTCTATACACGCTTAAGTTTGTTTCCATTCTCACTTTAATCCCAAACGATGGAGACCACACACACGCACGCACACCCATACATGCACATTCTTATAGTTTAAAATACTCTATTTGATTTTGAAGCATAGCGATCTATTTTTTGTCCTTACGCGATGTTTTATTTTTTTCTTTATTCTCTTGTTAATATTTCTTTTCGTTGCTTGTCACGGCGATTTGTTATATAATAAAAATTAAGCATTTATTTTTCGGATCGTTGAAGTTGGCGTTGAAAGCACGTTACTAACGTAAGCCTTAGCTCGGCCGCACATGTCCGGTTCTTACGATCTAAACGCACGGAGAGTTTGTACGCGTTGTTGAATATTTGGTTTTTCATCAAAAGCCAGACATCTGCGGCCCCTCACCTATTATTTTATGTAATATTTGTAAATATAATTAATTATTAAGTAAATTCAGTGTTTAATTTCTTTTTATCTAACAATAATTTCGATTGGTAATAATGTATTTGTTACATATAATTGCTTTGATATCATTTACGTTTAAATAGTAATTATATTTAAGATATGGAAAGGTAAAAAAATTGGTCCACGAAATTGAAGTTCTTGACACTAATATTCTTGACTTATTCGCATTTCGTTTATTTTTTAAATCTTCTTTAAAGTAAGTCTCTTTTATTATTCCTTAGTAATAACAATAAAAGACGATACATTACTTAACCATGCATTAAAATTAAGAGATGATAGAAAACAGCTTTTCTTATAGGCATGATATCATTTGGAAGTATTTGCCGAGCTACTCGATAAGAATTTAGTTAGTAAACAACTAATAATTTAGTAAACTCAATACAAGGAAAATTTAAATTTTACTTGTGTGTGTTCCTTTACTATTTGTAAAAGTATATAACTTAAAATTATTTTAGTTCTGATAATATTCATAGTTGGTTTTTATTATACAAATACAATAAAGGTATGGTCAGGAAAAAAAATTTTAATAATGTAATCTTTAATGTAATACACATGTAATGCATTTGACTTTGTTGTCCCTTTAGTTGTCAGAGAGGCTGGACACGGCCGGCCATGGATTCCGTTTGGCTGTGAAATATTACCTGCCCAAGTTGCTGCTCGCGCCCGTGGGACACGTGTTCCTGTACCACGCGTATGTGTTGGCGTTGCTGACTCTGGCGCCCACCACGGACGACCGGGAGAGTTTCAAGCAGGTGCACATACAAAGTTATACAAGTCATTTTAAGAATAGGGAATATGCATAAAATTTAAATTTGTCTCAAGTATTTTTTTCGGAATTCATTATTGATCTTATATTATACTTAAAAGGATCTTTTTAATTATTATTTAAGCCCAAAAAATATTATTTAAAAAGTGAAAAATAAGGAAATTCAAACTTACACAACGCGGCACTATTGATCGAAACGATATGTGACGTCAATGGTTATGTCTTGAATTTATCGGCGTCGATTTTCATACGTGTTCGTACTGTGTTAAATTGTGTTTGCGAGAAAACTTGTTTGTAACTGTATTTTTGTGTGTTTACTATGTGAATATACATTTATAGTCAATCTGAGACGATGACAGAATCTGGTTTTGTCAAAGCACAATCTGACAATCTGCCGATATAATGTCAGCATAAATGTATCAAATCTCGATTTTACGAGCGCAGAGATCAAAGGAGTGAAAGCTGCTGAAGGTAATTATTACATTACATGGTATATTTTAGTAAACCACATAGATTTATGTTCATGTTTAAATAATACAATAAACATAACCTATAACATAACCATTTGTATTTAAAATAACTCCTAATTTACCTCTATTATATTAAAACTAATAATATTAACGATATATTATATTGTTGAAGCTCACTTAAGTAAGATATGATATACTTTTTGTAAATATTAGATAAATACGATATCCAATTTACATGAACAAAACAATGCGAAAAAACACTTTATCGGGTGTACTGATGGTAGTATTTTTATACTTCGGTACCATACAGTACTTGTAACAAGTTTTTTTACTGCTTCCATGATTTGTTTGCTTGAAAATTAGTACTAAGCAACTGAAACGCTACTAGTAAACAAACAGACTCTAACCAATGATGTCATCATAAGCGCGCGAAAAATGGCGGCGTTTGAACGACTCAATTTTATTCAATGTTTTCAATTTCACTTGAATAAAAACTTGACTATTTTCAAGCCTATTTATATTTTTTCTATGTTATAAAAATGTAAATCATTAATTTAAGACATAAAAAAATCATGCATATTCTCTCTTACTAAATACGCACACAAAATATTACTCTTTCGCCCCGTCCAGGTGTTTCAGTCATTAGATGTTTGTAACAAGATGTTTTTAATAGTTGGTAGGTAATATTAATGGATCCAACAGCCACCTTGTTTCAATGCGTTCTATTAAGTGGTAGCCAACTGAAAACGTAGCATTTAGATTCAGAAAATATAATGTTTTTCGATTCAATGGATCGACGACCTTATGATAGAGGGTGCGACAGATAGATTGGCATATTCTTGGGAGAGACGTCTGCCATTGGATTGTACTCTCACCTGATATATTTGTTAATGAAAGTTTATAATTACAAAAATAAAACGTAGCTATTTTCCAGGTGGAGTGCAACCTTCATCCCATCAAGAAATTGCTGATAAAAGCTTTGGGGAATGGACCTAAAATGTAAGTTAAACCTGTAAATCAGTAAATGCAGATGTATCAGTTTTTCTGTAAAATCGCAACAAATGACGGTGGGTGGGTGTGAATGATTGATATGAAGGTAGAAGTGTTATTATAGTACTACGATAGAGGAAAATAATTGGGTTTTTCTTTTTGTGCCCTCAGTGAGCCGGCGTTGCGTATGGCGTCCCGTACACGCCGGCAGGTGGCCATAGACAAATGTCACGAGCTCTCTAAGACCGTAGACAATTGGGATGCCAGGGACATACCGCAGTGCTGCAACGAGTTTATCAGAGGTAAAATACGAATATTTATGATAGCTGAGATATTGAAGGAACCATCAAATGTAGGAATCGAAGGGAAAACAAGGCATACATTTAAAAGGGTTTTTTTTAAACGAGAAAATTTGTATGAATATATGTTATTCTTTCATGTAAAATTACCAGATGGATTTTTATGAAACTTCCGTTCTGAAAGTCCATTTTATATTTTTTATTCTTCATGTCGGGAAAAAAGAATGGAATAAAAGTTTAACCAAGGTTAACCAAGATGATCGTAACAAAAATTCTACAACTACCCTTTATATTTATGGGCAGAATGACGGTAGATGTGGATTGAGATGCTATAGACCAGGGGTGGCCGACTTGATCAGACCCGAGATGTACTGTTATCTGGCGAAACCCTGTGCGATCTACCAATTACATAATTGAAAACTTAAATGGAACAGTTTATTACAGAAATAAAGTAGTAGTTTATATTTTGTTAAAAGAAAATACATAAAATAAAAGATAATCATTTTTAATTAGTTATTTATATTAATATGAGCATTGCGCTTGAGTATCTTCCACTAGATTAGCAAAATTTAGGTATGTAGTTTCCTATTTAAAACAAACAAAAAATAAACGGTGCTTATTTTTTGTTTGTTTTAAGTAGTAAAATGCCGACTCACATAAATATGTTGAACCAAAACACAAATGCAGTTGTTCAACATCTTTCTTCAAATTTGGATATTTCTCATAGGAAACCAATGCCCAGAAATCAAGACTTGAGGATGACCTTGTTTTTAGAAATATGTCGCAGCGCAAAGTAATAATTTCGTTTTGAAGTATAATGTGGTCCATTTTTCGTTGATACTACTATGCGCCCCCGCGTCCCACACGCTTCCCGTCCCGCTTATTGTTCATGCTTGCCGAAAACAAAAGAGCTAGCTGTAGTTTATATCCTCTTAACTATATCTATATATATAATTTACTTGACGGAACAGCGATTGACAATACAATGAAATGATTGTGATTATATTGTGCAGTCTGTTCTACATATTAATATGTATTTGCCTAGTTAAGATCGACTGGACTAATGGTCGCGATCGACCGGTTGGCCACCCCTGCTATAGACAGTATATAGACCAATACTTTCGACCTTTTTAATTACTTTTGACTATATTTTATCAATTTTGATAGTTAACTTTCTAATTTTATAGAAACAGCAAAGCATAAATGTTATAAAATTTAGTAATCTTTATGTTAAAAGTTATTTTTGTTTATAAATCAAAAACATGTAAATTTTTTTCAGAGGACAGCCTATCCAAGTTAGGACCAGGCAAGCGAGTTGCAGAGCGAAGAGCATTTCTGTTCGATGGCCTACTGCTGCTATGCAAGCCAACTGCAGCTGTGGTAAATGCGGTGAGAGTTTTAAAATCGTGTGCTCATTTTATCTTACAATTTGTCTATTGTAAAAAAAATTGTAACATGAGAACTTTATGTTGTCAGGATTGTCTTTGTAAAGAAAATTCATGTTATAAGAACAGTCCATAATATTTTAAGTTAGCCTGTCTATTGCAAATACTGTGTATACTGTGTTGATAGGATTCTTTGTGTCCATTTCAAGAATAGTTCATATATTTATAAATAGAATTTATTTTGTGTAAGGACATTTCGATGGCTCCAATGTACACTCCTCTAACTCAAAAATGCCGACAGTTCTTTTTTTACGTAAATCTCTTAACTATTTCATAAGCATTAAGCCCCTTAAATTTCATGAAAATATCGTAAGAAACAAAAAAGTTTTCAGGTTTACATAACGCTAAGTAGATGTACTTTTGTCAATCGTGTGATAGACATACCTCTATATCAATATAGCGGAGTGTATACCGCGCGTACAGGTATTAGTATTAGGCGCACCTTTTCATTTTCCCATAGTACAAAAGCTACAATAGTAGGGCGCAATCCATAGATTTTCTTTAATATCTGTTATGAGTGTCACATCACTAGGCACATCTCTACGTGTCTATAATAAATTAATAAATCATAATTCCATCTCAAGTCCTATCTTAATTTATAATAAGCCATTGTAAGTAGACTAATGCATGGTGTCAGTTGACTGGTTTCATAACCTACGTGTCGTCAGTCAACAAGAAAAAAGTCTCGTGCAAAAGTGGGTCATTATGCAGTCTGTTGTCGATCAAAAAAGTCAAAGTCAGTGAAATATAATATGTGCAGTTAGATAACGATGCGCAACAGATACAGTCAGAACAAGATGAAATGTTTATTGGTCATATTCATTCATCTAAGTCTTTGTCAAGTGAGTGGTCAATTGTTTTATGTATAAATAATTCTAAAATAAATTGTATCATTGATACTGGCAGTGATGTTAATATTATGCCAAAACATGTTTATGATTCACTTGATATTCAAAATATATTGTCTAAAACTGATATTAGAATTAAGTCATATACTGGTAATAGTCTAGAAATACTAGGTCAACAAAACTTAATGTGTCAAATCCAATTTAATGATTCTTTTATGACAAAAGAAATTAATTTTATAATTGCAAATGTGAATTCTCCAACTGTATTAGGTAAACTTACATGTTCAGAAATTGGTTTATTTAAAAGAGTTTTTTGTGTAGACCATACTAGCATGCAAATGTCAGAAAATAACAGTATTAATTTGTCAAGTCAAAAAGAGTCATGTACAAGTCAAGTATTAAGTCCCTAAGTCTCAAAAAGTCAGTCACAGTCATTTCCATTACAGTCAAGTCAGTCAAATAATTTAAATGAACGTATCAAGTCTAATAATTTTGTCTTGGTTGTCTTCCTGGTGAGTACCACATAAGTACAAATCCTGAGGTCCAACCAAAAGTCGATGCTCCTAGGAAGGTACTATTCGCATTACATAAACGCCTTCAACAAGAACTTGACAAGATGGTGAAAATGGATGTCATCACCAAGGTCACAGAACCTACTGAATGGGTGAGTTCTTTGATTTTAGTTGAGAAGAAGAATGGTCAACTAAGGGTATGTCTAGACCCTCGCAACTTGAATCAGGCAATAAATAGGACTCATTATCCTATTCCATCAATAGACATGGTCCGCGCTAAGGTGGCTGGCCCTAGATATTACTCCACCTTTGATGCTAGTAGCAGATTTCGGATGTGTAAACTAGATGAGAAGAGTTCCTACCTCACAACCTTCAACACACCCTTTGGCCGCTACCGCTTCAAGCGTCTCTCCTATGGTGTCAACTGTGCTCCTGAGTATTTTCATAGAACGATGACCGAAATGTTTGGAGACATACCAGGAGTGGCAGTGTATAGCGATGACATTTTAGTTAGTGGTCAATCATTGTTAGAACATAATGAGCGTCTTAACTTTGTGTTCCAAAGAGCAAAATAATATAACGTCAAATTTAATAAAGAAAAATGTACATTTGCTAAGGAGAGTGTCAAATATTTAGGTCATATTTTTTCCGTAGATGGAATTACAGCTGATCCAGACAAAGTCAGAGCAATTAAAGAGATGCCCTCTCCTACATGTCTTAAAGACCTGCAAAGATTTCTTGGTATGCTCAATCAACATCCTGTATATTATGCATCAAAAACTTTGACTTTGACACAAAAAAGAATGGCTCAGATAGAGAAAGAACTCTATTCAATAGTGTTTACCTGTATTAAGTTCCATCAATTTATATATGGACAAACTGTCACTGCAGAGACCGATCATGTTCCTTTAATAACACTATTTAAAAAACCCTTAGCTGAGGTTCCTCAAAGTCTTCAACGTATGATGTTAAAAATTCAGTCCTATAGTCATGTTATTTACAAAAAAGGTAGTCACATGTATATTGCAGATACATTATCAAGAGCAGCATTGTCTGAAACAAGTTCAGATGAATTAGATGATGTTGTAATTGTTCATGTTAATTTGTTGATTAAGTCATTACCAGTTACTTCAGCACGTTTACAATGGCTGATAAAAGCTCCAAATGAAGATGAGACCCTGCAAATCGTAAAAAAGATATTGTAAAGAAGGATGACCGTCAAATACAACTCAAATGCATAAAGACTTGCAAGAATATTGGCAGTATAGATTTGATTTACACACAGAACACAATTTAATTTTTAGAAGCAACAGTATTGTAATACCTAAAAAATTAAAGTCAGATATTTTGAAAATAATTCACAATGGTCATTTAGGTATTGAGAGGTCAAAAGCATTTGCTCGAGGTCATGTATTTTGGCCATTTATGTCAAGTGATATAAAAAATCGGGTGAGGCTGTGCCGGGGCACACGGCCGTTGGTTTTAACGTGAAACGTCTATGTTAGCGAATCGCTTTTTTCGGCAGCGGCTTTGCGACGTTCCCGAAACCATCTCGCTCGCTCGGCGCCGGACATTGGGGTACCTGTGTGTGGCCCATAGCCCCCTCTTTCTAATGATAGCCGTGATTTATATTTCTGGCTGGCTCTTGCACGAGCTGAGGCCGACATAGCAAATGTTTATATATTTACGATCACTTTTTGGTTATTTTAAATATAAATACTGTCCAAATTACACTAATTTTTGGACAAATCAATCAGTTTAAATAAACTTAACAAACACACGAAAGAATCACCGCGCTATAAAGTCGGAGTCACGAGTAACACTGAATAGAAACAAGCGAGAGCGCCGGTTTCGCAAAGTTAACGCGGTATCCCTCCCCCGCCGCCCCGCTCGACCCCTACACGAATTCAATGTCAAAACAGCGAGCTGACTATATAAGTGAAATATTCACACCACATTTTTGTTTCTAAGACTAATAGTTTTTTAATTATTAAGGTACGATGATATAGACCTTTTCGTTACGGTCCACTTTTTAAACCTGGTACCCGTATGTTTCGGCGCGATTTTAAAGACGTTTCACGTCAAAAACATTGAATGATAAATCATTTTATTAGTGTGATTTTTGGTATATTAAATTGGTCTTAAATAAAAAAAAGGTCGCAAAAATCTACCACACGGGTGTACACCGTAAAATTAAAAAAAAATATATATATATATATATAATATATATATATATTATATATATATATATATATATATATGATACAAAAGCAACCCTATATTTTGTTTTCGAGAAACTGTTTCACATCATAATATGCCTTCTCTATTAAAAACATTTTAATTTTTTTTTTGTTAATGTGCAAATTATTGCATTCAAGTATATGTAAGGGAAGATGACTATATATACGTGGTGCCATGCAAAACACACTGTTACTGAATTGAGCAGTGTGGTTTGTTGGAAAACATATTTTTTTATTATGCTGCTTACTTCTGAGATTTGCCGCAACAAACACAGACACTTCATAAATATAAAGGCTAGGCAGAGTCAAAAGTTTTAGGCTTATGAAAAAAGGTTACAACTGTCAGTAACTTTTAATTTACATATTGCTCTTACACATCTCTTCTGTGCCCGAAACAAGATTTCTTTGTCAACAGAGTTTCCCCAGAAAATTACTCCGTATCTTAGGATAGATTCTACACTGCCGTAATATGCACTAATAACTGTAGATTGGTTCACAACTTTACTAAGTAAATGTAGTGCTTACGAGGATTAATTTATTTTGCCACATAGTTTATCGACATGGGATTTCCAATTTAAATTGCAGTCCAAAAGAAGCCCCAAGAATTTTACGCGCCTCACTTCTACAATAGTTTGTCCATTGAAATAAATATTGAGATCAAATAAATTTATTTTCCTATTTATAAATGTCATAATATTTGTTTTGTCCAAATTAATTAATAATTTATTACGTTTTAACCATTTAGTAATATTTTCGAGTGCAAGCGTTATATTAGCCTCTAATTCTGCTTTGCTATTGCTAGTAAACATAACAATACTGTCGTCAGCGTATAATACCATATTTTGCTCTATTATTTTAGGCAGATTATTAATATAAATAATAAATAATAAAATTGGACCAAGCACACTGCCTTGAGGGACACCACGTACAACATTACAAAAGTCCGACATATACGTTTTTTTTTTTAGTGTTTTGACATATTCGTGTAATTTGAGTGCATTGCCTTCGATTATTAACGATTCACCCCTTGGATTGTTAAGTGTAACAAATATTTATTTTAATTTTAATTTTCTTCTACAGGGGCCGGTTGGAGCCACGTCGACTTGCGTCGCGCCAGTGTTAAAGCTCAAAGAGAAGCTTCATGTTCGAAAGCTCGAATTAGTCGACAAGCTCGACACTGATGGTAAGTCTTAAGTTTGGTTCAGCAAAAGTTTATTGGATTACACATATTACTTCTGGTATCATTTGTGAAATAGACAAGTATTATGGAAAATAATTGATAAACAAAATCAAAAGTGAATTACGAAGTTTACAGCCGGAGGCTCCAAAAAAAAAATCAAACTTACTTTAAAACTATTTAATTTTAACAGAATTACAATTATATTTTTTTTTATTCAACTAATTTTAAGTGCTAACCCTTCGATGTTAGAAGTAATTATAATTATTTACTTAATTCATATATTTAAGCAAAGTAGGTTTTGCGTCATCTTGTGCAGAGTAGTGCCATTTGCAGTGTTGATTTGGGGCAATGCTGACAACGTGGTCCTACTACATTAGGGCTGCATATCAAGTGTAATATAATGTAACTTTGATACAAACCCGAGAGGAGCTGCATTTATGTTCTTAAAAATTTGCTTTAAAACATAAATCAATGCCTTACTTCCAAACATGCAAATGTGAAATAATCTACAATATACCAACATACCTTTACTAGACTTTTTTATAGCAATATTTTATTGTTTTTCGTGGCCAATGAGTATAAAGCCCACATAAGTAACAGCCTGAGGTGTTGATGGCGATGTGAGTTATGGTTGGTTGCCAACTGGCTCCTGAATGTGCTGGTACAGCCCATGCTTGAGCAGGAATTTTGTGTTCAACTTGAGGAGCTCAAACATATCCTAATAGCTTAAAAGAATGGAACGATTTGGGGAGACAGTACATGAAACTGGGATAGCAGATTTTGTGGGCATCAAGTGTCTTTTAGAACTGAATATAGTAAATGGTGTGCATATAATTCTAACGGATCGCTGGCCACTTCAGCTCAGAGTGGTAGTGAGAAATATGATTATATATGTAACTCAAAAGTTCTTCGTTCAAAGCTAGAAAATAGACATCGTCATCGTCATCTAAGGTGGGAAATGTTATTAGAGATATATTTATTCACGTCTCCAGACTTTCGTAACCTGGTGGAGTTGTGTCCGCGAGTGGGGCCACCGGTGCTACTGTCGTTCAGTTCGGCGGCCGAGAAACGCAACTGGATGTGCGATCTTGTCATGCTCAACACGAAACCGATGCTGGACCGGTGTTTGGACAGGTAAATATTTTTTTATTTCTCAATCATAATCAAAATTAACTTTATTCAAATATGACTTTTCTCTTTTGAATCGTCCAATTTTTTCCTCTGCACCCATTCATTCAGAACGTATTTTTTGGCTGATAAGAAGAATGGGCGCAAGAAACTTATCAGTTTTATCAAAAGTAATAACAACATTTTTACCATAAATTATGTCGTTATCATACAATGTACATATGTGTTTACAATTTATACGGGAAAACAAACATTTACAATTTAGAATGTAATATATTCAAATCAACACCAAGCATGGGCATCATTTATAATAATCATTGAATTTGTAATAGCCCTTTCTCATTTTAACATGTACCTCGAACTTATGACAAGGCAATTCAGCTACACTATGTATGAATCATGTTGTAAGAATTTATACATTTGCCCAATGAAATAATTAACGATACGCTGCTTCAGCAGAATATTATTTGTATGACAAATATTTTAATCATTTACTTAAAGCACATTATATGCGCATGCACATAAACAATACACATTATGATCAGGCTTATTGTCTCTGCACGATTAAAAGTGTTACTGTGTCCTGTTACTGATGTCCTTAATTGTCATTACCCTGTATATTCTGGTATCCGATTTTCGTCTGCTGCTGTCTAAAGCACAATAAGTATTCCATGCTTCCCTCTTCTTCGTTTAGTTCGCATCTTTGTACTAGAATCTCCCATCCTGGTTAATATGAACCTAGTTCCAAAATGACCAGATTTCACTAGTCATTACTATGCCTAGTGCGGTTGTCTGTGCCTGCTTAAGCTGAATGCAAATTAGACCCAGCTATCAATACAAGATTTTCGGTCTGTGTTGTGACAATTTGTTATTCTGATAAACGATTCCGCCTCATTTTCGGATTTTTCCAGTCCTTTTCTCGCACAGTTAGTCTGCTTTTTGTTTTATGTGAAACTTTTATGTGGTATCCACGGTATCATGGTTAAACGAACTGTGATATAAGATACTTAGCTCTTATGTTTACAAGAAAATATTGTCATATTTAAAACCTAGCCGGCCGTCCCGGCTTCGCACGGGTAGACATAAATAGGTAGGGTAAAACGGATATTTAATCAAATCAAATCATCTGTGGGATTTGTAGGTGGCAACATAAGGTATTGATTTTCAGGAGATCCTACTCTAGAAAGTGCTACATACAATTGCCTGTGGGGAAAGCACTCTTTCCTTAAGTCGATACCAACTATGGAAATAGAAGTAGTTATAGTGACGTAACTACAATAGTTAGACATATGGTCTCGCGAAGTTTTTTGTAGATATTGATATATTCTATAATATTGTCGAACATTTTTTTGTCCTATTATTAATACTTTTCGCAGCGTATGCCATGAAAGACATTTTATGGCTAATTTTTTTTACACCTTCGTTTGGTTTTAATAAGAATTTCTAAAGATTTCTATAGTAATCTAGTACTAAATATAACCTATGTTATTCAGTGATAATGTAGCTATCTAATGAAAAAAGAATTATTAAAATCGGTCCAGTACTTTTTGAGTTTATTCATTACATACAAAAATACAAATCTTTCCTCTATAATATTAGTGTAGAAATTGTAAAAAGTTTTTTCTCTGTGTTACAGTATCCTTCTGGACTTAGAACGACGCCATCCGTTAAAGCTACCGCCGGCATCCCTTTACCGGTTCGCTGTTCCTGATGCTCCCGACAATATAGTTCTGGAGGAAAGGCCCCAAAACTCCACTGCAAATGCGCCGCCTCTCATAAAGGTGAAAAACTGAATCATACCTCTATGGTCAATGTGATGAAGTAGATTAATTTTATTTTTCTCTAAGGAGAGACTTCGTTGACTAGAGAATTAGAAAGTAACAAATACTTCTTAACTCACTCCATTGTTATATCAGAGTGTGAGAGAACTATATCTCCTATCCTTCTGTTTTGTCTATGGACCAAAGTAAGTCTAGTATTTTGTTTGAAGTTAATAACACCTACTGACAGATACAAATTTTTTGTTTACTTTCACGGTATGTCATTTAGGGTGCAACGCTTCTCAAACTGGTGGAACGCCTGACCTACCACATCTACGCTGATCTCAGTCTGGTGCGAACCTTCCTTACTACATACCGTTCCTTCTGTACGCCGCATACGCTGCTGGATCTGCTGATAGAGAGATTTAGGATACCGCCACCTAACTTGGTCTACGATACACCTCGTAAGTAGAAAAAAAAAAAATTAAAAAATCTAAAGTATTTTTGAAAAGGTTTGCATAAAAAATTTTATACTGTAAATAAAAGTTATAAATCTATGTTAATTGATGTGTAAATTTACTCTATTTGTACGGTAGTTTTATAACTTTTCTGCTAAATGTTTTGAACGTACTATGCGCACGCAAAGTCCCAAGGATGAAAACGCCGAAGAAGGAGATATATCACGATACGACTGTATTGGAAATTGATATTGGTATGTATCCATATCAGAAAAATTAGTTAATTATTTTTTTATTTATTGCGAGAGTCAGTAAGACAGAAAGATATTGGATAATAAAGACACGAGACACTTATTTTATTTCATAGCTTCGTATTAAAAAAAAGGCCTGTGGTAATAGTTTCACTTGTTTTAACGCAATATTCGTTACAAAACCATAAGTTATTTCTCCACAAACTAATGTGTTGGTTATAATAAGTTGGTTAAAATAGCTTGTTTCATATCATTACAAAACGTATTTATTTGTTGCTAATTATTGTTTATCGAACTTACTATAGGCTATATTGTTATTAATTGGATCAATATCATAAATCAATCAGCAAAAAATCTCAAACCTTATTCTTTAGGACATTTTTTGGATAACATTATCAAGGTCATAATAGAATATAATATTATTTATTAATATATCAGCAGTTATAGCAGCACTACATTATGGCAGCAGTAGCTGATGTTCAAATTATTTAATTTCTAATTGCCATTTTGTTGTAGCCGAGAGCATAGAAAGTACTCCAAGCAGCGATGCAGAGAAACTGAGCAAAAACACAACAAGAGAGGACTGGAAGCGATACCGCAAGGAGTTCGAGCAGCCAGTCAAATTTAGGTTAGTCTGCAATTAACTAATAAAAATTCTTGTCAATGGTAGAGATCCTTCAACCGTCACAATTGTGGGTCCATATTTATTTGAGACTCATGTGTTGGGACACTTCACAGAGTTTTTTTTTTCACGGATATTCCGTAAAGCAAATGTGCGTAAAGTTCTCGCCGTAATATTAATGGCCTATAATGTGACATTGTAACGTGTTATTTTTTTACTTATGCTTTCAGCACAATTTAATCAACAAAATACTTTTCATTTCATTATTAATTTACAAATTTAATTCTTGTTTACATATTCTATTAGGATTTTGTGACAGATATTTATTTTTTTTGTTAACCTTTTAAGTGGAAGTAAGAGTGAAGGGATCGGAACCTGTACAGCCTCAGCATAAGTGCATTCATGCGCGAATCATGGTCATAGTAGAAGGCCGTGGTTCGCCGGCGAGTGTAGAGCCTGGAGACGAATTTTTGAAACAATAGAAAACCAATTCGCATTCGAAATCGTGAGATTCGTATACGAATTACCGAATTCACTATTTCACACTTTCATTTCGTGCGTTGTGCTACTAGTGGTTCAACCCACTCGTTTTTGATTTCTACTAGTAGAATATCCAACGTTAAAGTGACCTTGACAGTGATCCGTTTCACGTGTGGGTCATCGCCGGCTTTTTGTTTTTGTTGTTGTGATTTTGAATTTTTCTGCGTGAAACGGAATTTAATTAAGAATTTGTTTTTAATGACAACACTGAATTCGA
This sequence comes from Scirpophaga incertulas, assembly GCA_036419045.1. Lineage (NCBI taxonomy): Eukaryota > Metazoa > Arthropoda > Insecta > Lepidoptera > Crambidae > Scirpophaga > Scirpophaga incertulas. Next base: position 8,778,729 of record CM071636.1, read on the forward strand.
ATGATTTTTTTTTTTTTTTTTTTTTATTGCTACAGTTGACAAACAAGCAGGCTGCCCACCTGATGGTAAGTGGTAACAGTCGCCTATAGTACATGTGGTTCCCACGAGATTCGCAGCAAATCTGCAAATCTCATAAGAACCACAGTGTACGTTGCCAACTTGTGACATAAGATGTAAAGTCACAGTACCCAGTAATTTCACTGCCTATCTTACCCTTCACGCCGGAACACAGCAAAGCGAACCCTGCTGTTTGGCGGCGGAAATAGGTAAGACGGAGGTACCCATGCAGACGACCCTGGTACAGAGTCTACCTCCTAGAAATTCATCTACCTCCTAGATTCAAAAATCTATAAAATTGTAAGCAGTAGAAAATTATTTCGCGCACGATTTGTATTAGTATTCGAATTCCAAATTCACGTCTAATGATTCAAAAAATACGTCTCCTGATTTTGTCGCAGCAGTAGATCGTTTCGGGGAACGCCGTGAAGCGAGACCTCTACTTTGAACTATTCACTCGGTTCGTGGTCTTCAGAAGATCTTCAGCGACTCGAGTATTTAATGCGCTTAAATATATAGGACGTTTTGTTTATAACGCAAATCCACGTGGTAAATATAAGTGTTATGTAATATTACACATGGGGAGTGACAACTGTAACAACTCACCATGACCTTGACTTGACACTGTTTCGTTAAAACAAACTTAATATATAACCGAAGACAGACTATACCAGGGTCGATACTGATGGAGTATCCTTATTTCTGCCGCAAAACTCCATCTTACTTATTTCTGCCGCAAAATAGCTGTTCGCATTACTATGTTCCAGTGTGGTAACATATACGGTTTTTGTGGTGGTTGCAGATTTGATAAAAATCTTGCATATCTTCTTATATTTATAAAAATGAATCGCAAAATGTGTTGGTTAGCGCATAACTCAACAACAACGACCAGTTTGGCCAATTCTTTTTTTTAATGTTCGTTAATGTTGAAGGATGGTTTTTACGGCGAGAAAAATTAGAATAATTATCGGAAATACACAACAAGACTTTTTCCGCATACAAATATTTTCTAACTAAAACGTACAGTCAATTTGAGCTTTATTGTTATTGTTTAAAGTTCGTATTGCAAGCACTCACTGTTGTCTGAGCAATGTAGGTGTGTTTCTAACATTAAATAGCCAATTTGCTCTTTATTATCGCTATATAAATTGAAATTCAATAATATCTATCAAAACAGTATGCGTGTCTGCATTGGAGCACAGAATACATTGTTGGAGGATTTAATGTCACATTCCAAAATTGAATAATCACAAAATGTAATAGTTCCTTTGGACCTTTTTTGCCGCTAGTTTATAATAAACATAATACTCTGGGTCTAAAAGTTATTGATGATGGTCCATTTCAGCTTTGTATAAAACCTTGCCAGAATAAAATGAGTTATTAATTTTAATGTAATGTTATCTATATAGGGTAATAAACGTCGTCCGTCACTGGGTGGATCAACACTTCTATGATTTTGAACGGGATCCAGATTTGTTAGAAAAATTGAGGGACTTCCTTGAGGCCGTCGATGGGAAACCAATGAAGAAGTGGGTGCAAAGTGTACTGAAAACATTGCAGAGAAAGGTATGTATTTGAAATCTTCAATGGACTAAAAATTAAGGCTTATAATCATATAATTATATTATTTTGTTGTTAAGGAAATATGTTTGAGTCTTTTTGTTTGTAATTTATAAACGCGGCAGATAAATATAATGTTTATAAAACGTATATATATGTATTTTTAATTAAATATTTTTGCTTATACTATTTGTATCAGGTTAATTTTTATGACATTAAAAATGTTACATTTAAAAGTCTGATTAATAAAATGTAATTTCCAGACAGTCAGTCATATTTTATTTGACTGTCAAAATGAGTGAACCTAAAGATGTAATTTAACACATTTTAAAATAATATTACAAATAAGGTATGAGTCAAAGTTGGTATTTTCAGATTGGGAATTTCATTATTAAAAATCTCTTCGCTTTGATCGGCCAGTTTCGATTGAATTGAAATTGAATTGAAGTGGTTGCCATTTTTAAAAACGTTAAGCTATATCAGCATGTCAGTAGTTACGACGTAGTTAAAGAACTAGAAATTGGATACAAAATTGGATAAAAATGTAGTTTGGCGGGGGAGATATCCGTCAGCCATATAGCCTTTACCTTCAGATTTCCACCTAATTATGATGTGCTCAAAATTAATTAGGCTTGTCAGGCATACCTTACATTAGGTCTGCCAAAATCACTTGATGCCTTTGATAATCAAGTGTCCCAAAATAGCTACAGAGACCGTACTTTGTTTAAAAGGTGGGAAATAGTAAACGATCAACATAACTATGTGCCATTTATTTAAAAGTAAATGATATTAACATCTTTAAGAGTTTTCAAATAAAATATTTTCCCAACCTAATTTATCAGGAATCATGTCTGAATTTATTTATATTGATTAAATATACTTATGTTTGGTTATTTCGTTCTCATACAGAGTGGTCAGAGCATGGGAGGAATGGATTGGGAGACGGCCAGTATATCGACAATGTCGACAGGCATAACGGCCAGCATGTCGACTAGTATGACGACCATATCGTCTATAGCGTCTATAGGGTCGACTAACGTTGTCTCTCGCGAGCACGTATTCGACAGAGCGCCTCCACCTATAGTCAAACACGTGGCGGATGTGGACAAATACAATTTCCATCCTTTGGCTCTACATCCCTTGGAGTTGGCGCGACAACTGACTTTGATCGAGTTCCAGCTATATAGGAAGGTAATGTGTTTGAACATTCATACCAGCCTTAAAGGTAATCAAATTATCTTTTGTTATATTGCTAATAAATAACAATCTTATTCTTAATCCATAAATATTTTTTTTATTGTTGATTTCGTCGATGGCTAATAAGATCTTTGTAATCGACGATTATTAGATCTAACATTGGACTTGTGCCCACTATCTAATTAACCTAAAGTTGAACTGAATTTAAAGATTATAAGCTTATTTTGTAAGTGCTATCTAAAATTCAATGACAAATATTGACGACTCTTAAATTTCAGTAACCGTACATGAGTGATGACTATTCACCGCCGTTAGACCATTTTTTCTTTATCTACCACCTTGTCATTTAGTTGATATGAATATGCACATAAGAAGATATAAGAAACATATCTATATCACTAGCCAGTAATTGACGATTAAACTAAAAGTGAAAGCTTTTGTTTTAGCTATGAATTTTTTAACAATAGATCTTTCTATTAAGCATGTTAACACCAAATTTGTTAACAAGGTTATAGATGTAGACGAAAATTTTAATAATATTTCCCTCAGGTGAAACCGTCGGAGCTGGTGGGTGCAGTGTGGACTAAGAAGGACAAGGAAACTACCAGCCCCAATCTTCTAAAGATCATCAAACACACAACCAATGTGAGTAACTTGTGCCATCTGTTCATCTATTTTCTAAACAGTTGCATGGACTTCATAGTTATATCCAATTAATACGGTCACCTACATATCAAGCTACAAACATTTACACTACAAATAACAGCTATTAACAGCGAGATAACAGCTGTCTCATGGTCAACATGCAATATTGATGTGTTGTCGTGTGTATCATGTAGCATGATATAACTTGCATATATGAAACTGTTTCCCATTGTAGGACGTGTTAATCTTGATCTGAAGTTATCTACAGAGCTAAAGTAAATTTCCACTCATATTACGATAAAGAGTAACAAGAATTGATCCAGGTACTGTGACGAACTTCAAAGTTTCGCCTCCTGTATTTGTTTGTTTATGGTTTGTCATAGTTTTAAAGAAAGAATGTGTTAGATTTGACATAGCAAAAGGAAGACAATAGAAAGTGTATTCCGAGGGCGAACGGCCTGCGAATAAACATATATTAGCTCTCTTAATATATAAAATATCTGAAGTATATTGCTTTTCTTGTAATAGCTACATATCGGATCCCGGAGCGCCGAAGGGCGTCACAGTACTCTCAAACATTTAAATTTTTGTAGGATAGATGTAGCACTGAATTTTTATGTTACTTTCCCGATTGCCACAAGTAAAAGTTCGCAATATAACAAAAAACTCAATTTTGTTTCTTTACATTTTAGTTTACCCGCTGGATGGAAAAATGTATAGTAGAGAGCGCGAATCTCGAAGAGAGAGTTGGAGTGGTATGCCGTCTGCTGGAGACGTGTGTGTGCCTTCGAGAACTCAACAACTTCAACGGAGTGCTGGCTGGAGTGTCTGCTTGCGGCAGCGCTTCGGTGCACAGACTGAGAGCTACATTCCAGGCAAGTAGACGATTCCAATGTACATTGTACAGACTATCATATCAAATGTGGCTCCACTTTCGGATTTTGTTTTTTAACTTCTTAAATATCTTTGAACAATTCAATTGAAAAATTGGATAATGAGTTATTAGTAGTAATGGTCGTTATTTCAATAACAGATGATATACTGAATTATTTTCCCGTAGTGACTAACTCGAATTCTATGTTTGGTATTAGAATATTTCTAGACTCAAGTCTGATTCGTAGACTCGAGTCTAGAAATTCGAGTCTGGAATTTCTAGTCCAGTCCAGAACTAAAATCCCATTTTAGAACAAAATCAAAACAAAAAGTTGCAGGTTCAAACTTTTTCGTAATATTAGGTCCGTGCCACTTATTGCTTATGTGCACAGTTTGCGAATACAAGCGAGTTCACCAAACTCGAATACAAGACTCGAGTCAGTAGGACTCGTGTAAATAGAATCGAGTTAGCGAGTACGAACCGATTCTTCCAGACTCGAGTGCCGGACTCGAGTCCGGCGTACTTGATTCAAAATAAATTGGTATCCGAGTAGGCGAGTCCAAAGCAAGCAGGAATCGAGTCTGACTCGAGTCAAACCGTACTCGACACATTGCTAACTTATACTGTTATCCTGCTGTTGCTGTTGACAAATTATCACCTAGTCGCATTGTTGTTGTTGCCACTTGCGTGTGTGCGGCACGGAGCGAGCGAGTACGACTGTGCTACAAGCTACAAGTATGAGCGAGAGAAAGCTAACCGTTGTGTAGGCGTAGGCGCTCGCTCTGCTGCCTGACTGCTTATTCTTATAATATTAACCTTTCTCACAAAGAAATAAAGCCTATTTGTTTATTTCTTATAGTAATTTTACTAATACCAAAATCACAATTTTGTACCTTCGCTCTTATGACAATTACTCATTTTGATTTACAGTGTGATTTGGAATAACAATTAGGTAAACTGTTGCTGGTGCCTAAGCTCTTGTATTTTTTTTTGTCACACATTATTTGCTGTTGTGCGATCGGGCGTATGCAAATCATTGCCCATAGTAAATTGAATGTAAATAACAAATTATGTACAGATCAATGAACTTTTAAACACGCCAGAAAATTATTTTGATTAGGTAATTACTTTTAAATTATTTAAATTACACTGTGTCACGACTCCAATATTTCGAATTAAATAATTTCCGCTTTTCTTATTATCAAATATTATTTGCGCAAGTTTCAATAATATTCTTCATTAATATCCGGCTCGAAGGACCATGTTGGGGGAAAATTAGGCAGAACAAATAAAACGATGTGTCTTCAACGGCGATAACAGTTATAATAAAAATCAGTATAGCGGTAACAGGCAAAAATAAAAATCGATATGACGGAAGGTTGACTCGAGAGACGTATAAAGATGAATTTGCTGGTGAATTTCTATAAGGCGATATTCGACGTCAACAACAATCGTACTCAACATTTGTCAAAACAGCAATATAACAGGATAACAGACAACAGTTTACAATAACAGTTACAGGAAAATAACATAATAGTGTTATTCGTTATTACAAAACAGGCGTTATTGCCATCACTGGTTACTAGGCATGAATGTTCGAAAACATTTTTATCTCGCTAGACATGGTTGGGTAGTCAATCTAATATTGCGGACATAAATGATAATCGTAGTTTTATTTTATCGTGAAAATTATCAATCCCGCTCTTAACACAAAAAAATAATGTGCATTTTGTTTTCTACAGTAAAGTTTTGTTCTATAATTATTTTCATGATTTTTGTCATTTGTCATCAATAACCGAAAACATAATGAATATATTGGATTAGTGGAATGTCAGCTTAAAGATTAAATGAAATTGTCTAAATATTTTCCAATATGTTCTTAAATAATCTAATTGAAGATTTCAGATATTTTTGTTGGTTCTAACCATTGATTTATAGATATAGACCTATAGACAGAATAACAACACAATTTTGATACAACATAACAAATATCACTTTTTATTTAAACTCTGTACAGTTGGTCCCTCCTCGCCTGACCCGAGCTTTAGAATCACTTCGGGAATTGAACTCGGACCACTTCAGGCGCTACCAGGAGAAGCTCAGAAGCATCAACCCGCCCTGCGTGCCCTTTCTTGGGGTTTACCTTACCAACATCTTGCACATCGAGGAGGGCAATCAAGGTGAGTAGTACTGCGGCTTATCATTGACACTCGTCAGTGTGTGTCACAACATATTCAATGTTACAACAAACTCCAACCAATTGCATGGTTTCTCTTACTTATTTCTGTTGCAAAACAGTGCTTCGTTTTCTGGTTTTGTAAGTATGACAGACACTAAAATTACTAGGTGCTGTGCGGTAACAACATATGCCATAAGTTGGCAGCACAAACAGTTCCTTGGCGACTATAGCCACGTATCATAAATGGTCGATGACAATTTTTGTCTAAAATATAAACAATGTTACAATAAGTCTTCATGACTATTGTTGACAGATTAGGGGTCACTGTAATCAACAAATTTTTCCACAAACATATAAGTATTAAGGATAAAGCTAGCATATTTAGAAACATAAAAAAATACAAGGTTACTACACACAAGCATAATCAAATATGATAACATCTAAACAACGTTAACTGAGTGTTAATCACAATCTAATAAGGTGTACAAATTACATGAGTGCTTTTTAAAATTTTCTGTACCTCCCTCCCCCCCTGGTGAGATGTCGTGAGATTTTATTTAACCCCCTCCCCCCCATCCCTCAATTACACGTGAGATTTTTCAAAATGTGGGTTTTTCACGTAAATTCGTTAGATTGTTATTGTAAATAGAAAAAAAAATATTTTTATTTACTACTCTTTAAGACTAGTAATCAATACTGCTGAGAGTTATTAAGTGTAATAAAAATAATAATAAAAATAAATATGACAATACAATACTTAAATCGTGACTACTGTGATTAAAAAAAAAGAATATCTACTCTAATTCAGTACATCTAGAATCACGCGCGGTCCCAAAAGAGACTATTGGAACCAACATGTCCATATGATTTCGCTGCCACTCAGCTCATACGCTCTCGCTCCATCGAGTCGCGCGTTTGGCTAACAGTAGCGCGAAAAAGGACGGCTGTACCGTTTATTTTTGTATTTATTCAGATTTAATTGAGCAACCAAATAGGTTTAAAACAAATATGTTAGTTTGACAGTCAGAAGATGTATAACGTCGAAGTAAATTGTTTTCTTTCGAACAAATTAGTAAATAATCTTAATCGTATTATGATTACGCTTAAGATTTAATCTAAGCGTGTACAATATGGATTAAATGGACATCTAATAATTCAATTATTTTTGATCCATAATTTATATTTGCTAGATTCAGTTGCAAGTTTATCATAATCCATACAATTATCGTTATTCTTACTTGACTTATACTTATTTAACATATTTTACTTGACTTATTATCCTATATCCCTAGATAGGAGGAGCAGAGGGCATCCAGTGCTCCGTTATTCATTCGGCCTGAGCTTCGCAATTAATATCGCTCCACGTGTTGCAGTTAGACGCTGCCACAGCGATAATCGTTAGCTACCAGGAGACGTATTTTTGAATCATTAGACGTGAGTTTGAATTCGAATACGAATCGGTCGCGAAATTATTTTCTACTGCTTACGATTCTTTAGATTTTTAATCACTCGAATTCAGTGTTGTCATTAAAAACAAATTTTTAATTAAATTCCATTTCACGCAGAAAAATTCAAAATCACAACAACAAAAATAAAAAACTGGCGATGACCCACACGTGAAACGGATCACTGTCAAGGTCACTTCAGCGTTGGATATTCTACTAGTAGAATCAAAAACGAGTGGTTGAACCACTCGTAGCACAACGCACGAAATGAAAGTTCAGAAATAGTGAATTCGGTAATTCGTATACGAATCTCACGATTTCGAATGCGGATTGGTTTTCTATTGTTTCAAAAATTCGTCTCCAGGATTGCTTAGGGCGGCCGTGTTTCATTAAGGCTCTGCGCTGCAAGCTAGCAGCAGGTGTGACCTTGGTTACATTGTCTCCGGGGATTCTGAAGATCTCAGTGTTTACACCAACGTTGAAGTTGTCCCTCCGATGTCACGTTTAGCTGTCCTTTTTGTCTATCAAGGGTTTTCTTCCGTGCGTTCCGATCATCAGCAAGGTGTTGTATATGTCGCAGCCAACTGGTTAAAATAGCGTTCAATCAAACAGTCAAAATTCAATCACACGACTATACGTCGTTAAGCCGACTTGTTGATTGCAACGTTCAACATTACAGCATGACGACGCTTAGCCAACTGGTTAAAATGGCAAATTAACTAATTTCACCATTAGCTTAGTATCTAATTTGAGAGAATAGGAAGACTTTTTTAATTAAGTTTAAGAGGTGACCAAAAGTTTGATGAAATAAGTAAAAATGAAAACAAATGATTAATCATAATATTGTTTATTGCACCAAGCAAAAAATTGCAAAAATTTACGAAGCAAGAATCATTTCATAACTCCGTACTTTCTCCTCGAATATTTGTTTGAATTTTGATTCACTCTTATCACTCGTAAGTGACCTCATAATTTCTGTGTCTTTAATAACACGTGTAACGTATATTTACTACTTACTTTCGAAAAAAAAAATTAGACGGCGGTTTTTGAATCAGCTGTAGTGTTGAACGTTTTGAGCGGGTCAAATATTCAATTAATAAGCTAGACGTATGGTTGAATGGCGTTGTTCAGTCAAAGGGCTAGCTGTCTGATTGAACGGCTATTTTAACCAGTTGGCTGCGACATATGAGATTTGTTGTCGGAGTTGGCAGCGCATTGGAAGCAATCCACAATATCAGCCTACACTCGCCAATCGTAACGATTACTGTGGATTTTTTTCTGTCTATCTATCCGTATGGCATCAATAAATTTATCCACTTAAAAATCGTAAATAACATATCATAAGTAATTAACATGCTATGTTATTAATTTAATTTTAATGAAATTTTATTTTGAATATTAGGTACAAGTAAATGTTATGGATATTTCCTGTTTTAATAAAAGAACGTTATTTTTTTGATGCCGTTATATTTACGAGGTAAAGTGCTTTGTAATGTTTTATAGTTACGAAATATTCGCCTGTGCACACTTAATGTACTCGTTCGAGCAATCCGTAGATGTAGTGCCATCCCACATAAGATCGATGGGCTGCAGAGTTTAAACTATGTTACTTAATGTGTATTTTATAAATATTTGTTTTATACCCAGATAACCTGCCGAACACGGAGCTAATAAATTTCTCAAAGCGACGCAAGGTTGCCGAGATCACGGGCGAGATCCAACAGTACCAAAACCAGCCCTATTGTCTGCTCACTGAGCCCAAAACCAAGGTGAAATTTACAATCTAGTCTTTAATGTTATTGTGTATCAGGCTTTGTATATTTATTACCTTCTATTTGTAATAAAAAAAGAACAACAAAGTAATCGAAAATGTTTAATAGAGAACTGTTTCACATAGTGCAGTTTTATTTTTAGTCCGGTCAATTTAGACATTCGGAAGTTACATAAATTCCCACCAAGCTGAAAATCGGTAAGATTGTTTAAAATATCATTAAAAACAAAATTTGAAAGTTTTTTTGTAGATAATTTTATGATCTTTAATTTTTGTCTGAGATGTTTTTATGATAAAACTTACCGTTTCGCTGAAAATCGCGAAAAAATCATTTTTTTACCTTTGACCTTGAATAAAAATTTTTCTTTACAGGGGAAAGATGGGGATCTTTCAAATTTTGTTTTTAATGATATTTTGAACAATCTTACCGATTTTCAGCTTGGTGGGAATTTATGTAACTTTACTCTTATTTTTTGGTCTAATTTGACCGGATTATCTGGCACTATTATAAAACACTGGAATAACAAAATCATTGACAGGCGCGGTTATAAAAAAAGTAAGTATTTAACATGTTTCGAAGACGATTTATTTGTTTTTATCAAACACTAATCAAGTGGAAATTACAATCTGGTTCCCTTCGATTCTCACCTAACCATCTGGGGATGGAGCCTTTCTAAAATCCGTGTATTTGGTTTAGGCGTTCCTGGAATCTTTGGAGCCATTTCCGGGGCTAGATGATGTAGAGATTACCAATTACCTGTACGCCAAGAGTCTAGAAATTGAGCCACGGCCACCGATCAAGCAGATGCCCAAATTCGTAAGTAATGTTTGTTAATTACGTATGTCGCTGTATATAACATTGCTCAAGTTCTAACACTGCGTAATTAAAAATTATAAGCTTCGGACCACTTTAAACTAACTTTCAACCCTTATTTCACCCACTAGCTGGTCGAAATTTCAAAAATGCTAGAACAAATGTTCAATTACTTCTTATCAAGTGCTTAAATATAAAGTTTCATGGTTTTATCTTTTAAAATTATGAAATCCCACACAAACATTCAACCTCTATTTCAACCCCTTCATCCCTTTTTTCGAAATAAAAAGTATAATAAAAAGTATAAAAAGCTTATATTCTGTCTCAGGGTCTAGAGATTGTCTGTACCAAATTTCATCAAAATCGGTTACGAGGTTTAAGCAGGAAAGTGTAACAGACAGACAGACACAGAGTTACTTTCGCATTTATAATATTAGTTGGGATAATTTAATTAATCTGTACTAAATGAATAATTTAATTGTTCTTGTACCTGACATACCTATATATTGTAATGACAACATAAGTAATATAATAAATACTATACTCCTTTGACGACTATTACGACGAATACATTGTGAATAGGACGTCAGAGTTTCTTGCTTGTTCTTTTCTAGAAGGGACTCTCTTTTCAGAACAGATGTAGAGACGAGACATCTTTTTTCCTTATATGTGTACATGTATAAACTTATTTAGTTCCTAACCTGTGTGACATCAATAAGGCCTATGTTAAATAAAACTCGGTTTATTTATATACTTTATTATACAGTGAAAAAATAACGTGACATTTTGATTCTTAGATGAGAATAGAGACTTAGAGCTTAATTGTCTATTAAAAGAGTGTTTTACTTATGCAATCTGTTTCGAAACAGTTGGAAACTAAATGTTGGATAATGTCGCTTTGAAACCATGTCAATAGTGAAGTGAAAATGTCGATAGCAAACACACATACAATACATATGAAGGCACTTTGATAGAGTGGAAGTAGAGACCACTATTGATATATTGTTAATAGCATATTATCTCAATCACAAGTTCCTGCTTATGTCAATATGAGTTTTTGACGTGAATTTAGTGTTGTAGCTACATATCTATCATCCCCATCCAAATTCCAATTACACCACTAGATAGCTAAAGGATCAAAGAATTATTACGCCCAGTAAAGACTGTAACACATCGCGCGCGGTGGAGGGGGAGCCCCTGCCAATTTGAAATCCATTTTGCTGCGTACTATTACCCGTTACGAGACGTATTCACGTACAACAAACGGCCGTGTCCATAACACAGCCACACCCCCTTTTTGATGTTAAAATTTCTCCCTTCATATGTTGTATTCTTTTTTTATATAGCAGCACTGAATGAAAACAAAAAAATATATACTTTAAATATTTTGTGCTCAGCTGCTAAACTCGTTGGAGATAATGTCTAAGAGTAAACACCTTAATATTGGCTGTGCAGCCCCGCAAATACCCCGAGTTGTCGTTGAAGCCGATCAAGGTGTCAAGACGGCTGCATCACGACACCGCCCCCACCACCATCCTGCCCAGCACGGGCACCACGACCACCACCACAACCACCGCCACCAACACCACCACAGCCACGAGCAACGATGATACATTTAGTGAGTATTGTCTTTTTTTTTCTCAGTCTCGTCTATACTATACTAGTACTAAGTACCTCAGTCTATACTATACTATGATTTTAATAAGGTGACCTGACACCTAGTTCTAGTTATATTCCAATATCTATATCCATTATTAGTACTTTTTGGTGGATCTATTACCTTATTAATTTTTGCTACATATATTAAAGTTATATGTTTTAGGTGACTAGGTAGCAATCAAATAGTTTTATCATACTTGTTTATATAGCAAAAATAACGCTGTGGATAAATATGCTAGTAGTATATATAAATTAAAAGAATTATTGTTTTTCCCATGTGGAAAGACGTCGCTCGTGTATACTTCAAGAACCGTCCGTGGACAGTTATGTCGGACTCAAGAATAAGTCTCGCCAATGGACGCATAACGCGGCCTAGAATCTTAAAAGACTGTCCTCTCAGGAGAGAGTGTTACAATGACCTATAAACAATCCTATAATAGCACTCTTGGGGGTCACCAAAATTACTCCAGATGAATGGGGAGCATGCAAATATAATATTTATGAAAATTTCGTAATTAAAATGCTAAAAAGATATAAAAGTAAGGCACTGCAAGGTTTATATTTAAAATAATGTTGTTTTTTAACAATAATCACGAATTAAAAGTAACGTGAAACGGAACGGATTTAAAACATCAATCAGCGTTCAGTGACGTCACTCCTGTTATGACAACTTATTTGAGGTTATAAGTTGTAGTAAAAGTGAACAATTAAACCAAAAGGATTTGCGTTTTTTGAATAAAAATGGAAGTTTGGTTTGCCAAAGAAGATTCTAGGACTCTGCCGAAAGTTAATGTTGACATGGTAGTGACATTTTTTGTCGAAAGTGCAAAGTTTTCAAGTGTAGAAATGAAAGGAACTAAACAAAAATACATTGAAAAGTTTGGGTAAGTGTTAGGTAGGTAATTGCTTCTTTTGTGTAGTAAATGTCATTCCTCTTCGCCACTTGAAACCACGTTTTTCTCAGTTTTGGATCAGAAGGTCCAGTCAAAAACCAATTTATTAGGAAACTTATTTGAAGAGACATTGGCACCAAACATACGTCCATACGGCTTTTTTCGGAGTCCATTGTAAATATTTACAAAATAATACTTAGAAAGTTGAGATAAATGCAAAAACAACTAAAGCCAGCAATGACACGCGCAGTACAATCAGTGAGCCAGTGACAGTGACAGACAGCAGTGACGTCATACGAACTATGGGTCCGTTTTCGCGCGAAAATGTAAATGGACAATTTTAAACCGCATTTTTTTTTAGTAATATACAGTCCTTTCATTTGATTAATATACTTGTGGTCTATTCTACGCGGAGTTCTTTAAAATAAGCACAAATATAAAAATATTGCATCTTCCCTATTCGGTTTTGGAAAAGAATTGAATCAACTAATATATATATGTAGTGAGTACTTAATATTGGAAATTAATATTACAATATATATAATAATAACAGTAGTTAAAAGATATCTCACCCGTACGTGCATTGGTGCAATTCTGATTTGAACAGTAACCAGGCATTTAAAGTACTGGATATAGTAATAAGTTAACAGTGCTCTATATTTCTGTACTGTGCGCCGTTTACAATCAGGGATGGCCAGTTTGCAGTGTATAAACCGATTTAGACCCAAGAATAATTTCAATATTGTACCATAGGTGTGTCTCAGATGTCACCGACTAGCGGCACGTGGGATGGCATCTCGCTCGTATCGCTACCGTTCGACGATCACAGAGGTAATATCTTCTATTATATTTAGAGGTACATACGTAATTGGGGTGATGTCATTTTTTAATCTGTATACAATAAGAGTACTCTTTTAGTCGCGAAATATTATAGAAGGTACGATGTATCTACGATTATTATTTTTGAAGATACGCAAAATTCCCAGTAACTTTGTTATAGTTATCTTTATATATTAATAAATGTTATGTCTAATTTATTTATTTTTTATTTAAAATAAAACCAACATTTCTATTTCAACATACTTTTAAGAGAAATTTCAAATTAGATAAATTAACAATAAAACATTTATATTGTAGTCGTCTAACCTACTGAATATATTAGAATGTATTGTATATTGTAACAAAGACATATTAAAAATATTTAATTCATTTCACAACATACAACTGATCAATTAATAAAACATTAAGTGGTTGAAGTGACATAAAACAGAGTAAATATTCTATAAAAGGTACAGTACATACGTAAGTATTTTAATGCTGGTTAAAACATTCTCACGTGCACATACATGGAGCGCAATAGATTTATATATAGCGTCAAAATATTTAAATATATATACAAAATTTAAATAAAATTACAAATAATCTGCCACGTGACCTATAAATTACACTACAAGTAAATGTAGGCGCTTAAGAACCTTGAAGTCAAAAAGCAACCTTACATGTCGGCCAATTAAGTGTAGGACTCGCACTCTAATTAAACAATCAGGTGGAATGAACTTATATGTTTTATAAAAGATGCATGTTATATTAATCTGCGTAATAAGTGCCCACTGAAGGTCATGAATGTACCCTAAGTTTGAGGTCTCCGCGGATTGATCGATTCCACACATGCACTTTTGAATTTCTTCCCAGATATATGAGGGTTGTCTTACTATATTTTCTTTCACCATGCTGATAAATGTATATTTCAAATTTCAAAAAGCCACCGTCGATTCTCCATTGGGTATATGTATACAAACTAAATGTCAATGTATGTTTGTACGATAACGTATAGGAAGAGGCGATGAGAGGGGTGGGGTGGTGTCTCCCCGTCTAGAGAGAGCGGCCAGCAGCCTCAGCGCGTTCTCTCAACTCAGCTTATTGGATAAAGGCCTGGCGTTGTTTGACAAAGGACGACCGCCGCACAGGTTCGTTTGAAAGAACATAATTTTTTTATGATTACTGGATTTCATTATTTATAAAGAAGAGACTGAAGTTATAATGAGTAACAAACATTATTATTTCTTATTGACTTTCATTCGGTTAATTATAATCAGTGTTATACACACTAGTGATAAAATACGATTGATCTTTATGGTTTAATGTGGTCGAGTCATAATGTTTGTTTGCTTTTGTAGAGGCGTGTCGAGAGATGAGCCGCCGTCGCCCAGAGATAGACATTCCCCAAGACATGACAGGTTTGTGTTTAATTTATTTACGACTAGCTTTCTGCCCGCGGCTTCGCCCGCGTGGATTTCGGGATTGGGTGTATAGAGGGTTAAGGGTCATAGCTTTTGCCCACGGCTACATATACGCGGAAGTCGGTTTATGGTGCGAAGATTTTATCGCGCTTCCCGTGGGACTATCCGTTTTTCCGAGATAAAAAATGCCGCAAAACTCCTCAAGAATCACTCTATCTATTGATGAAAACCGCATAAAAATCTGTGCAGTAGTTTTTGAGCGAAGCCTTTATTGCGCATCCCGTGGGATCTGTCGATTTTTCCGGGATAAAAAGTAGCCTATGTTACTCGGGGAGAATGTAGCTTTCCAAAGGTGAAAGAATTTTTGAAATCGGTCCAGTAGTTTAAGCGTGAAGAGGTAACAAACAAACAAACAAACAAACAAATAAACAAACAAACACACTTTCGCATTTATAATATTAGTTGGGATAATCAGTTAAATTGAAAAGTATAATAAAATAAAAAGTACAAAACACAAGTGCTGTATATCTCATTTATCACATTACACCTAAAACTAGAATGTGTGATTTTGATGATTTCTTTTAACATAAGTTTTATAAATATTCACGTTTTATATGTTTGATTTTCTGCGTTTTCAAATTAGACAACCAATGATAGTGACGACGGGAGAGAGGAAACCTCAAGCGCTATCCCCTCGAGGGGCCATCGTCGACGCGGAACTATTCTATTCCAGGAACAACAGGAAACCGGATCAGGTCAGTATTGTGTCCTATCTAGTATTTAATATATATGACACAGTCGCAAGACACTAAGAAGAGTTTATTTCTATTAATTTAATCTTTAACTAACTATACTACAATCAAAAATTGTGCTTGTTAGATACTGAAATCAACTAACTACCGGAATAGTTATAAATTTATTTTTGTTTGATTAAACTTGTAATGAATTGCTTTCAAATAATATTTGCGGTTGAAAAAGTATTTGTAACAATATTTGAACCGTAATCAAAATAGTCGTAACTATTAGGAATTGTGAATCGGTCCTTCGATTCTTCTTATTTATAATTATTAGAAAACAATCAAATCACGGAATTCATACCTGTCACATTTCAGTCTACCGCATTCATGAGAATTGGAATGGCGATATTTCTTTATAGAGGAACTGGTTCTTATAATTTCTCATCTCTCGTACCTCCATCGTACTTATTTTAGCTACAAGAAATTTGACTGGCATTAATTTTGCAATATACTCGTATTTTCAAAAAATTAATTCTCACCCTATTTCACAGAAATATCGTCCAATTCTGACATTGCGTTATATTAAAAATGTCTAATCCAGAAAAGTCAAATGATACCTATTCTTTACGTGTAAACCACAGAGTATACATTCGTAGATGCCAGTTTGGTGTACGATATTCAGCCTTAGGTGGATTACAAATTAAATACGTTGATCATGTGCTATACGCGATTTAGTCACTTAGCATTGGGCTTGTCTCTTAAATCTTGTGTTAGAAAAAAAAGAGAGTCTCCTATAGTGGTGATGATATGTTCAATGTAATTTAAAAAAAATATCTCTTCTCCTCTCCCCCCAGAGTCCACTGGAGAGGGTTCCTCCCCTGTTGCCGCGGTCCTCTCCCGGGGCGCCGCCACCGCCGCCAAGGCCTTCATCACCACATCACCGTGAGTTTACACACACACACTTTTTGGTCAACTGCTGCATACTGCACGGGTACTAAAATATTTATGCACGTATGTACAGGCATTATGCATATTGATCGCGCGATGTATGTTACCTCTCTAAAAAAAGAAAGAAACATTTAGTGCCACAGATTTAAAAAACAATAGCAACGTGAAAGAATGCTAGACTTACAAAGGAATGATGTGCTTTTCTTTCTCTTTATTTTAAAAGGAGTTTTATCCAAATGGATATGTCAGTCCTACCGGAACATAGACATATACATTATCATACACAATACGGAACATATACAATCACAGTTACATACAGTTACACATTGTATAATATAACATATGGGCCTCTTTGGAAGTTGGCTGGTCCAAAATACTGTGGAACATACCAACATAATATTAATTTTTAATCTGTTAATTAAATCTCTCCTAGCATCTTGATAACGGACACATTCCACCAACAAGTGTGTTGGACATCTTCCATAGTACCACAAATTTCACAGTTAGTTCAAGGTTCCATCTCTAAAGTCCTGGGTTTGAGTCCCGCTGGGGGCAGATGTTTGTGTGACGAATGCGAGCATTTGTACCTTAATCATGGTTGTTAATGTATATATTTCTATGAAAAATATTTAATATCTGTATATCCTTACCCCAGTTCCCATAACAAGCCTTACAGTGCTTTCTTTGGGCTGAGGATAATTGCTGTGAGTGTTCAGAAATATTATTTAACTAGCTTTCTGCCCGCGCCTTCGCCCGCGTGGATTTCGGGATTGGGTCTATAGAGGGTTAAGGGTCATAGCTTTTGCCCACGGCTACATATGCGCGGAAGTCTGTTTATGGCGCGAAGGTTTTACCGTGGGACTATCCGTTTCCGAGATAAAAAATACCGCAAAACCTTGCTCAAGAATCACTCTATCTATTGATGAAAGCCGCATGAAAATCTCTGCAGTAGTTTTTGGACGATGCCTTTATTGCGCCTCCCGTGGAATTTATCGGTTTTTCCGGGATACATCATAACCTTCTTCAAGAATCACTGTCTATTGATGAAAACTGCAGGAAAATCCGAACGGCAGTTTTAGAATAGTCTTTATCGCGTATCCTATGGGATCTGTCGGTTTTCTGGGATAAAAATAGCCTAAAACTTTCCTCGAGAATCACATCATCTATTGATGAACAACACATGAAAAACCATGCAGTAGTTTTTGAGCGAAGCTTTTATTGCGCATCCCGTGGGATCTGTTGATTTTTCCGGGATAAAAAGTAACCTATGTCTAATCACGTCAATTCGTCGTTCCGTTTTACCGTGAAGACGGACAAACAGACAGACACACTTTCCCATTTATAATATTAGTATGGATATATTTATTTAATGATGCCACATACATATTTACTCGCAGTTACTTATTCTCTACTCGTATATTTTCTCATTTATCACTATTTAAAAGGATTCTGTCTATCTGTCTGTATAGAAAGCGCCACGTGGTCGCCACCTGGTGAGTCGCTGCCAAGTCCCAAGATTCAGGATCTGAGCAGGTGAGTTACTTAATTTTTTTGAGTATTATAAGTATACTAAATAATTCTGGAATTTAGTACGCCAAAGAATGCATCAATTCTATATTTATTACTATATAATATTATTATCAATATCTTTGTACAATTTTATCATTATTGTGAAACTGCATGTCCATCTTAATATATATATTTCTTGTGTGCGTGTGTATGTGACTGAACTCCTCCTAAACGACTGGACCAATTTTGATGAAATTTTTTGTGTGTATTCCAGGGGGCTTGAGAATGGTTTAGATTCACAATACGGTCATATAGATATTGTTTTTCAGCTAAATTATTTATTTAAAAACATTTGAGACAACGTGAGACAACGTGACATTTGAGACATTTGACATTTGAGACATTTGACAGGACAACGTCTGTTGGGCCAGCTAGTCTTTATATAAATTTTAAAATAATATCAAAACGACACTCACGAGTAAAGGAAGCTACTATTTAAATGATCAACTAACTGTATGGAATAATTATTAGTATTCATTCCTTTTTGACATATATTATGTGTATGTATGCGTATATTATTATTATAAATAACTCAATTTAAATAAAGATCCTATTTTGATCTTCAGAACTTTTTGTCTCTTTTTCTCGAAACGGTTGTTCCAATTTCCGGACATGTGTATAGTAAATTTTAAATTGTTATCACTTCATCAATATATTGTATGAATCGTAATCACGAATTATATATCAATAAATTAATCACGACAATCAGATGATAATTATAATGTAAAGAGAAGAAAATATGGAAAATCAAAATCTTGACAAATTTTCTTTAGCGTAGAGGGAGAAAAACCATAGAATAAATGTGTGTGTGTGTGTGTGTGCAATTTGCCCTTCTCCTAGGTTTATTTATTTATCAGTAACCTTTTAGGACTAAATAAGACCGACGACATCTTAAACAAAACCTTCCGTGCTATAAGTTAATACATTGAACTAGAATGTTCTTCAAGTTTTTTCGTATCACCGTGGCGTTTATTAGTATGTGTTACATTCATAAGCAAAAGTAAGTTTCATATCTCTCAATAATAAAACTAGTATTTATTATAGTAATATTATAAATTTAAAAGTAAGTCTATCCGTCTGTCGCGCTTTCACGCTAAAATACTAAAACGATTTAAATGATACAAAATATATTTATTTAATATATAAATTTCATACACAAATAGTCTAGTGAATGAGAAAGGACACCGGTTACATTTCCATACGGAAATAGGGGAGATGAATTTTTGTGTAGAAGTGTCCTTATTTTTAAAGCTAGAAACTTGAAACTTACTCATTAAGCTGTTGATGAGATATAAATAAAATTTTAAACATTCTAATGAAGAAACATTGAGGAGATCTTACAGCACAAGTAAAAGAAAAAATACAAAAATTGCTAATGTGATGGTCCATAACAATTTTTTATTTACGACTAGCTGACCCGACAGACGTTGTCCTGTCAAATGTCTCAAATGTCATGTTGTCTCGCTAAAGATTTTCCCGCTTTTCTGTTGAAACTTTTCCTGAATTTGCTATAAACCTCACGGAGCCCGAGACCTTTCCAACGAATGCATAACCGTGGAAATCGGTTCGTGCTTTCTGGAGTTATAGCGTCAGGAAGGAAAACCCGACTTATTTTTATATAGTAGATACATACCTATACAACTTTGAATAGAATTGTTAGCTTGACAACAACATGTTTACGTAATTTAATGCCTTAATTCATATTTTACAACACGCAATATGTAATTTAATATTTATAACATTGTATCCAGATAACATGCACATCTGCAATAATTAACCTACATTCAATACGGTGTCAACGTTTCGTATAGTGCATCTAATAAAGTAAAATTTTCAAGGCCGATCTTAGGCTGTAAGACTTAACATATTTATTTAAAAGATTTAAATGAACATCCACTCTTTGATATTTTCGACCATTGTCACATATAATAAGAAGAAATCCTATGACTGATATCTGGAGACGAATTTTTGAAACAATAGAAAACCAATTCGCATTCGAAATCGTGAGATTCGTATACGAATTACCGAATTCACTATTTCTGAACTTTCATTTCGTGTGTTGTGCAACGAGTGGTTCAACCCACTCGTTTTTGATTTCTACTAGTAGAATATCCAACGCTGAAGTGACGTTGGCAGTGATAAATTTACTCTGGTTAACGTAAAGCCTGTAAATAGCTACATAATAATAAGTAAATATTGTTTGAGTACATATATTTTAATTTTTGTTGTTGTCATTTGTAATTTTTCTGCGTGAGACAGAATCTAATTAAGAATTTGTTTTTAATGACAACACTGAATTCGAGTGATTCAAAAATCTATAAAATTGTAAGCAGTAGAAAATCATTTCGCGCACGATTTGTATTCGAATTCCAAATTCACGTCTAATGATTCTAAATACGTCTCGTGGTCATAAATGACATTGATGCGTATGCGTGACAACATTAAAAGTGAGAAAATGTCAGTCTCGATGACAGGTTGGTTAGGCCCACGGTCAGCATTGACTCCACCAACATTTAGAACAAACAATGTAGATAAAAGTCCTGTAATAAATAACCAAGGTAAAAAAAGGAGTGTAGAAAATATTTTTTTTTTCTCACGGGAGACGGTAGTGAAACCTCATAGAGGGCGCGCCACCACAATGGTTGTCTTAATAACCCCCTGGTGCTCGGACGACCTTGCACAAATTCATTTTATTATCATTGGCATTAAAAGAAAATAATATCGTCGACGCTATTCAATAATTACTTCGTTGTTTATTACGATTTGTGTACGTCCTGTATGATGGTGCGTGGTTTGTACCAAATGTAAATGTCACAAGTTCTCCCTCTTGATTCCATTAATGGGACATAATCCAAGGATCATGAGAATATCGCATATTGTATGAAATTTCAACTAAATATGGACATATGTTATAACTAAGTTAGTATGTATTCTTTTTTGTGCGTACATTGTTTAATCAAATCCCGTCCAATCTTAATATATATATTTCTTGTGTGCGTGTGTATGTGACTGAACTCCTCCTAAACGACTGGACCAATTTTGATGAAATTTTTTGTGTGTATTCCAGGGGGCTTGAGAATGGTTTAGATTCACAATACGGTCATATAGATATTGTTTTTCAGCTAAATTATTTATTTAAAAACATTTGAGACAACGTGAGACAACGTGACATTTGAGACATTTGACATTTGAGACATTTGACAGGACAACGTCTGTTGGGCCAGCTAGTAGCAATATAAACTTCAATTCTATATAGGATGCAATATAACTTGAAACTTGCAGGCACTTACGCAGATAAAATTCCAAAGAGTAACAAGTTAATTATAATCTTTATTTTATTTAACGATGTATATATAAAATAAACAATACCCTGTAGGTGGAATGTTCAGTAATGCGATACTCGCGGCCTTGTCTGTCGACATATGCGTTTAGTCAGCTGTTATCAATCCATGCGCAATTGTCAGGTTAGCTGTCAGAGAAACATCCGAATCGTTGGAGTTTAGTAGACTTTCATATAATTTAAACGCCCACTTTTGTCAAATGATATAAATAGGACTAACAAGTTAGTACTCGTGTATTTATTTCTTAATTAACATTAATGAACTAATATGAATTAGTTTTTAATTAGTGCACATAAATGTATTGTTTTGTTTTATTAATTTAATTTAAAAAAGTGCATGTTGAATGGCGCCTCTTTTTACTATTGCCGATTACAATGGAATGAAAAGACATTGTTCGGTGAACCAGATTCCTTTTGCTTTTACGTAATGTTATTTAAAAATGGTTCAATAATTCAGCAGAGTGTCGGGAATGTCGCCAAAGAGGTCACCAGCGCCCGCGCCCAGCCCCGCGTTGCCCGACCGCACCGACAGGTAAGTGGGGACGCACGTATACCAACATACACATATATATATATATATATATATATATATATATATTATATATATATATATATAATATATAATATATATATATATATATATAATGTTTCATTACTGTTGGTGTGTGAAAAACGGCTTTAAATCAAAAGGTTATTTAAAAAAGTATTGTATAAATAAATGGATACTGATGCTGGTGCCTTCCTCCTTTTTTATTTCTACTAGTCAGTATGACAACAAAGTACATACTGTTTAACTATTAAAACAGCTTTCATTGCGTAAGAAATAAAGGCGATTTCAAGGTTGAAATTTATAGTGTGAAATAATGATTTGCCGAGTCACTGTTTTGGTGGATCGAGTCGATTCGAGTCAGTTTATACGGTATTCGAATCAGGACTCGATTCCCCTGATTCGAACCCAATACTCGAATTCTATGTTTGGTATTCGAATATTTCTAGACTCGAGTCTGATTCATGGACTAGAAAAAGTTTGCGAGGACAAGCGAGTTAACCAAACTCGAATACTAGACTAGTCAGTAGGACTCGTATATATAGAATCGAGTTAGCGAGTACGAAACGATTCTTCCTGACTCGAGTACCCGAATCGAGTCCAGCGCACTCGAATTAAAGTAAGTTGGTATTCAAGTAGGCGAGTCCAAAGCAGGAATCGAGTCTGACTCGAGTCAAACCGTACTCGGCACATCGCTGGTATGAAAGTACCTGAAACTACCTCTAAAGCCGGGTATCCCCTGGGTTCACGAAATTTTGTGCTACGCGGTTCTGCAACAACTTTGTTGGTGACACAAACACGCATGCTCCACAGTCCCCTCACGAACACTGAGCGTCCTGTCGTCACCATTGATATGAAGACTATAGAAGCCCTCCCCATTTTTGGGAATCTGAATCTTTACAAGAAAAGACCGTCGAGTTCATTGTTGCTGGAACTCAAATCTTAGAAATTAAGTGGCCGTTATAAATTGCGAATGTCTTCATCTAATTTTGAATATTTGTATAATTTGATTCTATCAGCGTGGAGCGTGATTGCTCGCGTCCATGAATAGACTGAGCCTTCTTTTGTGTTCGCCCAGAAACCACCACGGAATGTAGCTCAGCGCTACATTCCGTGGTGGTTTCTGGGCGAACTCGCACCGTTACACGCTCCATGAGCGCCGGTACCCAGCTTAGCCTGACACCCGCCAAGCAAAATAAAAATAATCAAAAACGATGAATGTGAAGTAAATCTGGAAATTGATAAAACGTGTCTATTTGATAACAAGTTTTTTTAACTCTAAATATTCAATTGTCTCACGTTATTTGCCGCTTATAGCTCACAAAAGCGTAGTATCGTTACCATTTTAAAAATTAATTATTGGTCACCTCGGTCACCGGGGCACCTCGATAGTATCTGTAGTGATATATTGATAAACAATAAAAAAAGTGGCGGTACTGCTTACGCTTTTGTGGGAAAACCTGTATGCAACTAAGTTCGTGGATTGGACTGTATTTTTTTATTATTGCCGTACGTGGCAGACGAGCAGCAGCACACCTGATGTGAAGCGTTAACCGCTGCTCATGGACTTAAGCAATTCTAGCAGTGGAAACAGCTAAGCCGCTGCCTACCCTGATGAGAATGTAGTTTTAGAAGTGGACGGCCAAACAACAAGCATATTTCCCGTATTTTACGTATGTTTAATCTTTATACAGGGTGAGCGCGTTCAGCTTCCCAGCGTCCGCGCCGCCACCGCCGCCACCTCTTACGCCGCATATGCGTGAGTGTAACAACCCATATAACATTTATGCATGTCGTTATTTTTTTCTGGCCAATTAGGTCCATAATTTTAATTAATCTTTTTTGAAAAACAAAACATTCCTGCCTTTTTCTTCAATTTTATATTAATTTGTAATGAGAACGACGTTCACAGTGATGTCTTGTGTCGTAGCTATATCCTGCGGGACTCCACCACCTCTCCCACCAAGACGAAGACGGGATTGCCTCACTCCGGCACCGCAAGTAAGTGTCGTTATATAACTGTTACAAATACTGTATTGTGTTATAATAATGATATTTATTCGGGACGTAGCCTGGTTTTTATTACCACCACAATCGAAATTCCACTACAACAAACAATAGTTCCTTTGCATTGGATTGGGTAGCCTTTAGTTCCCTTTTTTATTGTGTAGATAAAGATTAGAACCAGTCGATACACTCCACGTACACATTCATTAAATTAATTTAAAATGATTTATTTAAATTTATTTTAATTACACAATAACTTATTAATTTCATATAAAATTCTAAATATTAATATTTTATGTAATTTAAGTCGAAGTTTCTTAAGTCAAAATCATGCTTTCATTTGCATAGTTTTAAGACTTCAATTTAATCTTAATTTGCAAGTATATGTTTTTTCTATTTTAATCCATAAATTGCTTAATTGTCTGTCTAGCTGACATATCTATTTAATTTCATTTGTAAAATAAAAACAAATTTGTGAAATTTGAGTTATAAAGACATTCTCGAGTCGTAACAGTGATCATTAGATCAAAAGCTGTCTTAAAGGAGAGTATAAAAAATCATCATCACATTAATTATTTCCTGGCCCTCTAGAACGGCGGATCTGGTGGGGCGTCTGCTGGTGGTGGGGGGTGCACCCCCCCGCCATTGCCCCCCCGCCCGGCGCCCGCTCCGGCCTTACTACGGCCCGCGCACTCCACCATCTTACAGAGGAGGCACCTCACCACACACGCAAATAACAGGTATGATGACTCCGTGTCATAGCACAAAACAAAACAACATCAACTGCATAATAAAAAAATGTGGATACCATTCTAATGCGAACAATAACTATTAAAAATAAAATTCTTTGCCAGCACACGTTTCACTGGCTATTTACAATCTCGTGTCCTTTAGAAGAGGCGTAGATCTTGTCGGTTGGCATTGCGAAGGTGCCTGGAGTTTTCTCTTACACTAGCTATTTTCGTATTTGGACTCAATTTCCATCAGGTGGCTTGGAGCCATTTTCGTGGCTTATAGAAAAAGGATGACTCAACCATGCTGGGCCAATGCGCGTTGGCCAATTATACACACCTCAGAGTGCTTAGTGCGAGTTTTACTCGGTCCACGGATCGAACGCGTAAACGTTAATATGTATGAAATTGAAGCAGTGTACACCTGAACAGCTAGATGGCGCTGCTTCAATTTCATACATATTAACGTTTACGCGTTCGATCCGTGTGACCGAGTAAAACTCGCACTAAGCACTCAGGTGTGTGAGTTTCCTCACTATATATTCCTTCACCGAGGACGCATCCGAGAAAAACAAAAATCACATTGATTCCTGCTAGGATGGACCACAAACCTCTCGATTATCGAGAAGGCTAGCACTGAGACCACAGCGTCACCTACGCTTTTGTGTGGGTCGTAAATCAAACGGCACAATAGACAAATAGCATTTTTGTTCTCATTCGCCTCATGAAACGAAATTTAATGAATCTTTGTCACTTTCTTCTCTATGCTCCTATGCAGGTGTTGGCAACGGGACGCACTTTTTTATCCCTATAATATCAACAAGATCTGATAAAAATATAAAATAAAAATGTTAACTAGACTACTATTATTTTAAATAATATAGTTAAAATAAACAAATTGTTAAAGTCCAGTTATCAAAGTCCCCTTCATTTTGAAGGTTCATTTCGCCAACATATTGGACATTGTACTTCAGCCTCACTGTGTACAAAAAATTTGAATGGAGTTTCCAAATTTAGTGGCTCAGAAATGTACGTTGTTCAATTGGGTAGACGACATTTTTTTAAATTCTATATATAATAAGAGTACTCTTTTAAGTGAGAAATATTGTAGAACCAACAGTACACCTACGCCTATTACTTTTGAAGATACATCGACATGTTTGCGGCGCTGTCGCGGGTCGCTCAAAAACGTTCCATACTAAAAACACTGCAATCGTGACATCATAATAAGTAACCTCGCTTAATTTGTATGAGTGGATAAACAAATTTTAAAATAACTTTGTTATTTGTACGTCTATACTCTATAAAAAAATGTTACATTTAATGTGAGAATGTGTTCGTTTCATTAGAATTACGTAAATAATAATTGCTCATTTTTTAGAAATCTAAAAACAATATTAATTAATAATTAAAGTGAAATGTCTATATTGACATACTTTCATGAGATATAAATTGCTCAAATCAGATAATTAAAGTATAAAAAGGGCCATAATCAGTTGTAGTCGTCTACCCTATTATCACTGTTATTTAACCCTATTGAAAGATGTGTGTAAAAACAAAGACCTTTTTATTTATGACGCGTCAGTGATTTAGTTATCGCCTGTTTATCATGATTATTTTCATTTTCAACAAAGTCAGTTGCTGAGCATAGTATACATAGATATTATAGCATATATAATTCCAGCAACCTGGCGCCCCGACTTCCGCCGAAGCCTCCTCCGGCGGCTGTCGCTCCGCGGACATAGCATCCGCTTCCGCCGCCACAATCGGCGGCGACCTTATCTTCTGGACATAATGTGACAAGTGCACAAACCCTTAGTGGACATTTGGTGTCAAATGAGTCGGTGTCAAGTGTGCACAGTGAACCGAGCGCACCGGCAACGTCGATTGCACATACAGTATCAAACTTACACACCATGTCAAGTCTACGCCACGTACATACAGTGTCAAGTGTATCGGACGTAAATTTGTCGAATGTAGCCAATGTCTCGAGTGTACACACGGTGTCAAATGTACCTACGTCGTCAAATATACCGAAAGTGACAGTGTCGAACGCATCTTCCGTCGCTAGAGTGGTGCATGGGAACGATTGTCGCGATACAAGCGTATCGAGATACCAAGCCGGTTCAAGCGTTCCTCCACCGATACCACCTCATACGCCGAGGAACATTCACTCGAAGCCACCGAAACCAGCGCCCTGTTAATGTTATAGACCATTTATTTATGTATAAATATTAACTAGTATGATATAATATATAAATAAATAAATATTATTATATTTTAATGTATTTATGTATTTATTTATATGCTGAATAGACTGAAATATTTTTAATTGAATACATGCATCACTGAGTTTTGGTTGCGTTAGTTCTTTTGATAGTTTCATAAAGAAATAGATCAAAAAATAACATTTAAATCATTTTAAAAATGAAGTGACTACACCCAGCCAAAACGCAGTAATGACAAGTGTCTCTGTTGAAGTAAGTCGTTCGCATAGGATTCTATTTGCAATATTAACTTAACAAATTAAAATTAATGTGTAGTTGAGAAATTATTCGATTTAGTGCTGTATTACACGACGAAAGACAAATGTACAATTGTTTCTGTATGTAATATTTTGTTAATGGGGTAGTGTGCATGCTGTCAGACCATACATTATGGTGAATTTTGCAATTTGTCTCGTATAGTCTGATCATTTCTGAGGTGCATAGTGACCATTTTAGAGGATGTTTTGGGTAATTAGTGAATTTAATTAAATAATATTTATTTTAGATTAATTTATTTTTGAGGTATGCATTAATCACAGTCCTTCATCTGACTAATTATAATCTGTCCCTTCCTGTATATACTCATATGATTAAATTAAATCTAATAGCATACTCAGAGTTTGGTATTGAACATTTTGAATTATATAAAAATTTATAGCATTACTTTTACTTAGCCCTTTGCTCTTGAATAAACAAATGTGCGAGCAACTATCATGCCTGTTCAACTTACATATTACTGATAATGAATATGAAAAGGACGGAAGGAATGAATACTAAATATATTCGAGTAACTTGGCGTCGCGACTACCCCATTGAATTGGTCTTTCGATTCTAAATAAGATGAGCTACCTCCAAAAAGTTGACCAAATTAGATCAATATTTAATCGTTATTTTTTAATAAGTATATCGAAGACTAAATTGACATTTGCAAATGTGCAATTTAAAATTTGTTGTTAGCGTTCACCTTTGACATTTGCATGTGACAATTATATTTGAGAGATTTAAAAAAATACTAAAAACGGATTTAGATAATAATACTTAATAGCTCTCCTGAGACACATTTCCGACAATTTTTAAATTTCGTGAAATTATTTCTCTGACTCCAATGACAAAAAGGAATTTAGACAGTATGTGTACAGCTAGTACAGTATGTTAATTGGGAGACAACGTTCGGAATTATACAAGTGATGACAACTATGCGGCTTGCTTAAGATATTAATAAAATACAGTTAAGTGTGAAGTGAAAACACTTGATTATTGCCAATATTTTGAAATAATTTTATTATATATACCAAATCAAACAAATTATTAATAATAAATAAGTACTTAGAATAAATAACTCATCGATATACAAAGAAAAATAAAATTTGCTGTGAAATTATTGTGAAATAATATAATGCATACCAATTTATTACTATCACAGGTTGTATAGCTGTGATACTAATACATTGGTATGCACATGACATATTTTTATAACAAATTCGTAATTACGTTTTCGTGTATACTGTGTCTATGATTTCCGCCATGTTATGACGTCATAGTTGACAAATTGATCTTATTTGATGTCACAATCACAAAAGATATTATGAATGAATTTGTGAAAATAATTGGTTTAAAAATACTAAATTGTGTCTTATTGATATTTTATTTTATCTCCTCGTTATTCGTTGTTTTTTATCCATTATTGCGTTGAGAATACTTGCTGACTGACTTGCATAGGTACTACTTTGCAATCAATAATGATTTATTGCTAAGTAGTGCTTATGCATTTTCATTTGTTTTCTTTTTATATCTTTGTCGTGTTTTCGTCATCACTTGTGTAAAGTTAAAAGGTACCGTAAACTATTTTAAATTTATAGGCATCGTATTAAGAGTTATATCGCGAAGTGTGATTTAAAGGTACACCGATTAATTTGGTACTTGACACCAAGTCATTAATATTTTTATATACAATTATATTGGATGTGTGACTAGTATGTATTTGACTAAACATAAAGTATCACTTTTTCCTATTTTTTCTTTCTGACAATTATTATTCGCGGTCAAACGCAAAGATGTATTATTATATAAGAATTTGAAATCACTTTTTTAATGACGCCTTTGTTTTAATACGTATACCCTGGACTTAATCTGTAGTTTGGTAGTTGCACCTCACTGTTATATTAAAAATAATTACTGCTTTCTGAAACTGGCTCTACTCTGCTCCCCTTCATTTAGATAAATTTTATGTTTCACCAAAACTAGATAAATATAAGAATATTGCACAAATATTTAAATTGTGCCAAGCATCAACTTAATCGGTCGTTATATATTTATTATTATACATATACACATAGCTATATTGTAATATATTATATTATACATAATTTTTACTATATATTGTAGTTATATTTAGTAATAAAGATATATTTAATGTTGAATAAAAAGGAAAGCAATAGTTTTTGAGAATCCTGTTGACGTAGGCTTAAATAAAATACATTCAAAAGTAATCAAGTTAAATAAGATGTGTCTCCTGTGTTGCGCGTATGCGGTTTGGTGGTTTTTGAGAACATTCCATTTGTGTTTCGTATTGGTAAAGTATATGTGGGCAGGTGTTTCTTTGTGGTCTGGGAATTATTCGTTATAACATTTGTTATCCAGACATAAACTGAAAGAAGGGAACAATATTGTCGTAATATTTTGGAGTAGATAGTAATTTACCTGACTAATTAACAAACACAACATATTACCTAAGTTTGTTGCCATAACAACAATAATAATATTATTTCGTTTCAACAACTAGGGACAGGGAAATAGTTGGAATGTTTAGAGCTTTATGAAGCAAATAAAGTATTCCTAATTTGATTTATATTCTAAATGAAATGCTTCTACAAATATGATTGCCGCATTATTAGTACATATTCGGTACCCAGTACTAGGGTAATAACTACTACAAATCCTAGTAATTCTTAGCTTATGAGTACTATAACAATAAACGCAATGATAGTTATTGCCCCATAAGCAATAATTATTAGGATTAATAGTTATAATTAAAAAACAGCGCAAGCATTTTATGTATGTTTTTTGATTGTTTAATGTATGCAATAATAACAACACGGGAGGTGGGGTAACAACTCATTAGCGGTAAAGGCAAACATAATAAGTTGCAAATTACAAGTGTGTCTTGAAGTTAATGTTTTGTGTCCACTGCTTCTATGAATCTACCTCCATGAATAATGACAATAATCTACATACAGCCTTAAAAATATAAGATTTCCTGGAGTATTTCTATGTTATTAAACAGGAAGCGTTGTAAATGTATTATAAATGATTAAAATATTTTATTTTTCAAAGATAACACGTTGAATAAATTGCGGCCAGTAGAACTTTTTAGTCCAAAACACAAAATTAATAAGCGTAACTTTGGGCAGACCATGAATACCGACGGTTGCGGTTTTTTCTTTATAAACAAACTTTTATTTATATCAACTACGACGAGACCCCGAATAGCATAAAGCAATTCTGCATGTGTTTTTGTTATATATAAAGTATTACGAGCATTTTATAATTATAATATATCTATAAAAACATCTCGAAATTAATATATTGAGCGTACAACATTCTTGATAAATCGACGCGATAGGTGCGTAGACGCGAGGTCTGATCAGATTGACCTTCCCAATCAATCATTTCCCAATTTAAAAATAAAGTGTGCCTATGATTTGATTATCCTGTAAACAAAGCTTTTTTTTTCGATTTACGTAAAAGGTAATTTTCATCATAGAAGTTATAGAATTTTAGTCGAACGTCACGCACGAATTTTTTGTTTCAAACTCAGTTGTAGGTTTTCAGTCTGTTCATTTATTGTTGTTGTTATTGAAAGAATTTATTCCCGTTATACGTTTAAGAAATGTTTTATAGTGTCACTTGATGAGACGTGAATGCTATAAATATGTCGTTTTTAAGACTCGTGAGACTAACAGCTGATCAAATAAGGGAAATAAATGATTAATCGTAGCCACTCCTTGGCAGTTTTGGAATAACGCACGTAGTTATTCGATCTCATTGTATTTTAAGAGTTAAACTTTGGTTGTTCGTTGTTAATATTTTCTACTACTAGAAAACAAAATCCACGATAAAATGATCTTCTTCATCATTTCACGCGTAGATTTGTCGCTGCTCGTGCATAGTAACAACTGACTATAAGTAGTATTTATTATTATGGTCGAGGAGCTGGTCGTATCTGTCGGCAGTACCCATAGGTGATCCTTGTTCGTCGAAAGCCACTAATATCGTTCGCCTATAAATCTTGAAGATTTACCACAGTTCTTACCTCCCACAAATTAACTTAAAGGTTTCCCTATAAAAATCATTAGCGGCTATAGAGCGTCTTCCCATTTAAATGATCCATAACGCATTCGGAATTAACTTTGTGTGTGTTGCAAGTGATCCGTTTGCCTCCAATTAAAATAATGGTAGATTTACAGCAAATTTGATTAAATGCTAAATGCAGTTGCAGATGCGAAAGTCAAAACTATCTGAGTGACAGTTATAATCTGGTCAGTTGGCTATCACGTCTTATAAAAGTATAGCATGCTCGAAACACTATTTTGTTATTGGTTATTAACGGCCTAACTGTGAAATACTGGGTCGCGTCGTTTTCTCGTATATATGGTGATGAATTGAACCATGAATCGCGCGTGACTCGTTATCATTAAATCGTGATATATTCATGTAAATCGTTTTATTATATTATATAGTTATGTATTGAATAATTAACCTCTCTGTACAGTAGTAGGCATGTTTTGCTGTGGTTCTTCGGAGTCAGCGACATAATAGAGGAATTTGCTATTGTATTGTTTTCTATGTTGCATTAATGTATTTCTGCACCCCTTTTTTTATTTAAAATTTTAATGTTATATTTTTTATACAAAATTTAAAATCATATTTCAATTTTATTTTCATTCTATTGATTATTCGTAAAATTAAGTCTATTTATTTCCTTGCTCTTATATATTAATTAACTTTGTACTTAAGATCGTAATTAAAAGCTTGCAAATGTTTTTTTCCTATCATTAACAATAGTGATAATGTAACCGAAAATTCCTGATTCGATGCCATAACGCTGTATGTACAAAGTTTTTAAGATTTTTATTAATGAAATTTTATATATAAATATATGATTTATACATGGTTGAATCATTTAATAGGTAGTATATGTAAAATATTATATAGCTAATCAACTGTTTGCGGTTAAAAGGTTGCGTCTAAACTTGCGTAATGCTGACACTTTAAATGAAATATATAAACTTACTAAATAATTGATAATGCAAACAATCGGAAATATTTATTTTATAAAATACAATGGAAACTTATTTACTATCTCAAATCATATTTCAGTCATTTACAAACTTAAACATTAAAATTAACATTTACCTTTCATTTCATAAATTGTTTGTCACTTTATAAAGTATGTCATTTTTTTAAAATAGTATGAGTTATGTGGTGTGACTACTTTTATTGACATTAGGTGTCAATAGAAGTAGTACTAACAAAGGATCTTAGTATTAGGAAATAGATAATATGAAGAACAGAACATAAATTTTGACCTCACTTCTGCGAAGGACTGGAAAGTGTTTTAAATATGGGGAAAAGTATTTTTATGTAATTGTTATGCTGAAGTTCGAATGGGATTCTAAAATCATTATTAATTAATTTTAACATATAGCAATGTTAACATTATAAAAATGTTCCATGCTAGCAGATAAACTGAACAGTGCAAGAACTTGCATTCAGGTTTATCACGACAGACAGAACCCTTCAAGCTTGTGAGGTGAAAAATTTATTATCTTGCAATGTTGTATGTAATAATATAAATCATATACATAATGTTATTATTACAAAGGATATGTAACTTATTAATCATCAATGTATCAAAATGAGAATAATGAGAGAAAAGATATACATGTACTGTAATTTCGACTCGCTTACATTTTGACACAGTCGTTACAATAGTCAACTTATAATGTTTTTGAGTTACAAAGTGTTACAAATATTTACAAAGGTTATTGAACTTTTCTAGATATATAGTTAATTTCCAAGAAAAATTTGGATTTTCTCAATTTATGTCTTTGTATACAAGCTGCAAGTTTGTAATTGTTATTTTGTTGACAGCTAACGACTTTATGACTTACAAAATTTAAATAATGTATTATTATTTTAGTTTAGTTGATAATATTGCTCATGTCAAATATTACAACTGCTGCCAAACTGCTATTAATCTGCTGTAAGTGGTCCAACTGCTCGCACAAAATAAATAAAAAAATATGAGGCGATTTGTTTAGTGTTGCCAGAGTACAAAATTAATTTTGTATAATGAATGCTCAAATCATGATATGAGATGATATAACAGTACAAAATATTACTAATTATAATGTAATAATATAATTGTTGATTGTAGAACATGATAAGAGATTTAAGTATATAACACACTTATTCTGTGTGATATCTTATTTCTTTGTCAAAATGTATTCGAGAATTTAGTGAAATTATATTTTAAGTACTGTTTTTAATTTTTTGTTGTTAATTCTGATATTTCATTGTATTTTTATGAAGTGTCTTTTAAAGAAATAATTTGTTCCAGTAATAATAGAATTGTGTTTTTTTACAATGTTCGACGTTGCCGTGAGTCGTTTCGACATCTCGTTGATGAAGTGTGTGTTACCACATTTGACTTTGTTTTATTGTTGCAACGATTGGCCAATCATTCTTCAATTGTATTTCTTTTTTATATTGTTCTTTTTATATTATATTTTAATTGTAGCCAATTATCGTTGACTGTTGGATGCATTACTATCTTATAATTATCTGTTATGATTGAAATATATCATAAACGAAGGCACAGAATTCGTTAATGTTTATGTTACTAAATTACAATTTCTGCCTAAAGTTCATCCATTGATTGATTTAAGTCATACAAAATAGTATTTAATATATTTTTATGGAAACATGCACTACCTACGTAAATGAGATACCATGACAGATGTAATTTTATAAATTAAAATATATACCTAGTTAAAGATTTATCATATTGTATTGTACTTGTCTGATACGTATGAATATGCAAGATAATTAATAAAGTGTATAAATTTAAATATCGCTGTAAATATGTACAGTTTTGTATCGACACGCCCACCAGAGTTTCGACCGATCATTTCAAAGAATGTCTGTTCAAAGAATGTTGGAAATCCACGGTATTTGTATATAATGTATTATATGTTTGTATGAAATGGTCGTGGGTTCTCTCACAAATGTAATGTATTGATCTCGAATAGCTTGTAATTTGTCTATGGTGGCGTGTCGGGCGTGCTGCGGAGCCGCGCTATGTATACTAAGACTAGTCTTTAGTCTACTATACGGTTTGCAGTCTATGGTCCTTTCCGCATTAATATTAAGAAAAGACCACGATGTATGCTTGATGTAAATATATACATATGTGTAATATAAGAATGAAATAGCGACATTATATACAATATTTTGTTTTATTTCGCAACCTTATTTTGTGAGTGTTCTGTGGAACACAGTTCCTAACCTATCAAAACTAGTATTTGTATATGTAATATCAACTCGAATACTACTGTTGGACTATTTTTAAACAAAATATAAATATATGTCAGATTGTTGTGTACATAAATATACAAACAGCTATGGCCTCTTTTCGAGGGGGTAAGCGGAGATCACAGATTTCCACGTGCTATTTAGAAATACTTCTCTAGCTTCTATAACTTTCATAAATGGTTTCATACACATACAGATATCGCCGCATAGGGCACTCTTGACCTGACTCCCACTTGGTCCAGGTAAGCTCATTTAGGTTGTCCCTTACAAACTAACCCGTTCGCATTTGCGTTATAAATTTCTTTAGTCCAATTTATCCATTATAAATGCCAAAACCATCTAAACATTCTCTTCTGTATTTTTATTACTACATTTTTGAAACCAAACTATTGCGTTATTTATCATTTTGGGTAACTCGGCCATCCGTCCATCAGTTCCAAAACTGTAATTTGTAGGTACTAATTGAACCTATTTTTCTTTCTGAAACATTTCGCTCTGATTAAAAATTTACAGTTAACAGCTGTCTTCTCTTTCAAGTATCATCACTTATTTAGATAACATTTAGTTTTATTCCCTTTCTTTTCAATGCCACAATGATTCGGTTAAACCCCTTTTACAATTCTTCATATTTTTCAAACAATCCCCATCCCCCTTAATAGGTTGAACAGCCACCGCTAAGCTACACCTCCTTGTCTCACATTTTTTCTGTGTATGCCCCATTTATCCTGGAAGAATCCTTATATGTATAGTGATTATAACGTTATCATTACGCAATTGCACAGCGCACACTCCACATACGCTAATTGTTTTCCAACAATTGATCAGTCCTCATTATATCATAAGCTTTAAACACAAGAGCCAAGATGTACATTTTTATTTCTAGCTGTTCATTTAAACTGTCAAAACAATGGAACCCAATTATGAAGAGGCTAAGGCTATGTTAGCGGACAAGGGAGGTTGGATACGGGCTGTGGCCTCCTTCTGTGAAGCAGTGATGCTCCAGAAGGAGGCCGCCGAGCGGGGTCGGGAGATGGCCGATCCCGCTCGAAGGAGGCGGTGCCGGGCTCGGTAGCACAGCTGCGACGTGGCCGGCAGGCGCGAGAAAGTCGCGCCGAAGATACGGCGGCCCGGGAGGGGCGTGGTCCTGTCCGTGGTCGGGGGGCGTCGTAGGTGGAGGAGATCGGGGGAGGTATTGTAGCCTCCCCCGAGGGGGTTTCCCTGTATCGACAGGGGAGCGGAGGCTAGGGGTTCCCGGGGGCTCCCGACATGCCTGAGGAAGGTCATCCTGAGGTTTTTAGTGGGTAGGCCTCCCCTTCTGGGGAGGAGAGCCCCACATAACCGCCGGCTCGCCACAGCCGGGGTATGCAATTTAAATGTTAACTTTAAATTTATTTATCGTCGTCTATCGTATAATGATGCCGTGAAATCAGAAATGAACAACACATATTTGAAAACAAATATATTGGATAATAAGCCCTTAATCCGTTGCAATTAAGCACAAATTCATTTCATATAATAATGCTCCTACGTTCCATTTGACTCCGAGTATTGTGCTCGCGTCTTATCGCATCCTACTTGAACATAGACAGCAGTGGAGATACTTAGTTTTTTTTTTTACACTTAACAGTACGGGAACTTTTAAAATTTTAAACATAAACCAAGAAGTATGTAGTAGTAGTAGGTGCTAAGGAAAGTACAGACTTTATTAAGACAGGGTTTCTCAACCTTTATTTTGCCGAGCCTTTTTTTTTTTTTTGTTTCCCTGAGGAAAATGCATTAAATTGCATACCCCGGCTGTGGCGAGCCGGGGTTATGTGGGGCTCTCCTCCCCAGAAGGGGGAGGCCTACCCACTAAAAACCTCAGGGATGGCCTTCCTCAGGCATGTAGGGAGCCCCTGGGAACAGAAAGCTTCTTCCGGAACCCCCAGCCTCCGCTCCCCCGTCGACACAGGGGAAGCCCTCCTCGGGGGAGGCTTACTACCTCCCCGGTCTCCTCCACCGACGACGCCCCCCGGCCACGGAAGGGGCGTGGTCCATCCCGGGTCGCCGTAGCAGTCGCGATTTACTCGCGCCCGCCGGCGACCCGCGGCGGCGCCGCAGCTGTGCTACCGAGCCCGGCGCCGCTTCTTCGAGCGGGATCGGCCATCTCCCGACCCCGCTCGGCGGCCTCCTTCTGGAGCATCACTGCCTCACAGAAGGAGGCTATTTTGCCGAGCCTTACAAACAAAGAAAGCGGAAAACTAAAAAAAAAAAAAGAAAGAAAATCACAAAAAAATGGTATAGGCGACTCCATCATTCCACTGACCTTTTTCTGAAACATTAGCTGTGCTATTTTTCCTATGAGTGAGCCACTCGAGACAGAAAGAGATAGATGCGATGCGTTACGCATCGTGGCATGGTACGCAAGCATTTTAAATTGATATTTTAGTAATACATAATATGAATAAAAGTGTTTTACTCATAAAAAATGCGCTAATAAATTAAGATAAAGATATACTTATTGGAGTATGACATTCCATCCTTCTTTGCACTTTACGTGTGTCATTTTTCACAAGTATAAACTACGCATTTTGGCATCGCTGACGTTATCAATCGCGCGCGGCCACCGAATGAATGAGAGCGAAACAAGGCACATTTACTGTTTGTGCCTTGATTCGCCGGTGCCACTTTTTAGACGGTAACTGTGTATCTACAGAAATATATGATCGAAGAAGCCACATGTAAGATATTTAGATGACGGAGAATCCGATTTATGCTCCGTGCTTAAGAGCCCTATAGATTAGGTATATCGAAGCGTCCCCACAACTCATTGAAGGTCACACGTCCAAAATACTGTGTTGACGCTACGACTAAGCGATCTTGATACTTTTATCAAAATTTTTATATTTTTATGGAATAATTCGTTATTGCTATATATAGAGTATATGAAGAAACACATTATATGAAGATGATATTATAAATAGGACAGATGATATTGTTAAAAATAATGTTTATTAAATATTACCTAGTATGTTATTTAGCAAAAGACGGTTTTAGTTTTAAATTAAAAATAGCGCAGATTAGAAAAAAACTAGTTACCAATTATATAGGAGTATAAATCATCATAAAATAGAATCACCTAATTGCTGAATTTCCATCAAATCGATCCAAAGGTTTTAGTGTGAAAAAGCTTTAGAAATAATAGATAAAAATAATATATAGAATAACTTTAGAAAAAATATGAAATTCAAAATAAATAATAGTTTAAAAGTCGCAAAAAAATAACTTTAGTTACGTGATCAAAACTGATAATCGCGCTATACACTGACGCTCAATGGCATGATCACTCGGATTCTATTGATATTGGTGCGAAGAAATTCGACATAGGTAGCGCTCAAGCTATAATGAATTCGGACGGCCTGTACATCGCGTTTTGTATATAGTAATTTTGCATGGTTAAAAGATATAACATATTTATTCCTCATTAAGTGACATTTATTCTGGTATAAATTTTATTAATAAATACTATCGTAGATAGAAGATATTCACATTCAACTTAAAGCGATTTTCGTAGTTTTTTCGTTTAGAATAAGATTTTTTTTCCTATATTATATCAATAATATATCAAAATTCCGAGCCCGCTACGAACTATATGACTATACAAGAAATAAAATTATCATTTTTTAATTTCATTTATGTATAATAGTAGGTCAATCCAGGAGCACAAAAAAGTGCCTTCGCGCATTTCATGAAAATCTTTCTCTACAATTTTGGGTTTTATTTAAAAGTTAAGTAAAATTTACAAAAAGCGAGGCCGTTACGAACTATATCAATAGCTATTCTGCATTATTCATTATGTCAAAATTGTTAATGTATCTTTGTTTCTGAGATCGAGAACGCCAAAATTGTCCATTTTACGCAAAAATCTCGTTGGAGATGTAATATGGCTCTTAAGGAATATATTAAAAAAAAACACCAATATGAAATATCTATATGTATTGACATATTCTTATCAATAACAACAATGGAATTACTGTGAAACAAATAGCGAACACATATGTTACATTTGTTGCCTTGTGAAAACAACAGTTCGTATTATATACATACTTTAAAGTAACATAATGACTATATGATGGCAGATTAACTAATAATGTATATTTTTAACTATAATTTACGTACAGTTTGTCAAGTATAAATTGTGAAAATTCTATACTAAAATATAAAACGATCAGTATGGAACTCTCAAAGTCCGATGTTTCTGTTAAAATCTCATAACGAATAACATTATTTTTATCAAACTGATCTTCTGTTTAGACACAAAATGAATTAGTGTATAATTATCCACTAACGCACCCTCACCTATTGAACCACAGTTTTAATTAAATATATTATTTGAATATTGTAAGGTTAACTATAACAAACAATAATATTTAAGGACTACGAAACAAATTGCTTACAAGTCGTGACCTCTGTGTAGGTACTAATTAAGTACTATATGTAACCAAATTATACTAGCTCATAACAAGGAATTACAATTTTCAAATCAAATTTTAAAATTTTCTGAAGTGTACATTAATCGATACCTTAAAATGGAAGTTGATGATTTTTGATTAACAATAAATATAGCAATAACCAGGTATAATTAAAACTTAACACATTTACGTAATAACATACAAAATTGGACTATCATTCACTAACTATATAATCGTAATCAAATTGCTAATAGCGTAGAATGTACTGGATAATTATTTACAATGAATAATGGAGAACTGTGTAAAAAAGCTACAATTACTCTATCACCACATAGTGTGTTGCCAGTCGTAAAAATCACTTCAACCTTAACTTTTTCTTGAAAAATGGATTTATTGGTGATGGTGTTGAAGGTTTGAGATTAGTTTTGTTAGGCTTTTTGCTGCTATCGAACGGTATGTTTGGACTTTGTCGCACACTTTTGTAGTAATCTACTGGTTTTTGCATAGAGTTATTTTTCAACATAAACTTTACTTTCTTTGGTGTTTCAAATGAAAGTTTTTGAACTGTCTTCTGTTCCAAAGTTTTCTTTTGATAATTCTTGAGTTTATTCACTAGTAGCTTTGGTTGAGTTTTTTGTATTTCTGCAACTTTTTCTATCTTCTTTCTTGTGTTAGCTAGATCTATTTTCTTAGCTTTGTCATTCTTCTTTATTTCTTTGACCGCTTTCAGGTCATTCGCTTTAACTTCTATTTTCTTGTCATTTTTGTCTTTATTCTGTATATTTTCCTTCAACTTCAATTTGTCTTCCAATTTTCGTTCCATTTTCTTCTTATCATTATCATTGCTTATAGGAGAATGTTTTCCATTCACTAATTTTGCCTCAGCTTTGTTAATTTGCTTATTTCTAGTAGGTTTTTCGTATGATCTCTTTTTATCTGCATCTTTCTTGACTATTATTACTTCCGATTTTTGCCTTTTACTTTGTTTACTAGTTTTGGGATCAGGGTGTTTACGCTTCGTAGCATTTTTCACACGGTTCACGTTTTCCTTGTTGCTGGAGTCTTCTGTTTTCTTCGCCTTTTTACTATCTTTATCAGTGGAATCCACTTCCCAATTGCCATTCTAGAAAGGAGAAAAATATTTAATCAAACAACCATTAAATTGAAAGAATTGATTTTTTTACATACATATGGGGTATAAAACATATTACCCGGTGCGTGAGTAGTGACATTTCTATGTGGACCCTAGCGTATGTCTCCATAAGAGCAAGGAGAACACCGAGGTGTTTTGGTGGGTTGGCCTGAGACTTGCTAGGAGAGCCCTACACAAACCCGGACGGGTACGATGCGATTACATGCATTTCCATTCGACAATAAAAAGTAAATAACAGTACTGTTGGGATCGACAGACTTCTCAAACTCATGATCGGTAGAGAGATGGAATCGGAGGCATCAGCCGTCATTTGCGAGGAAGTGCTCGCATAGAAGAAAACCGCTCACATTATAAATAACGTTTATGTAATCCCATACATTAGATACCATTTTTATATTTAGTAATGATTCTGAATTCAGGTAGACTATGCCACGGATCATAAAGATATTGTTTTACAAATGAAACTTAACGTATAAAGCGATATGTGCCGGTCATGAGAGCGTGCACTTATTGAGGTTAAACATTCCATGAGATAATCATCTCAAAGGTGCTGAGTAAGCTAGAAATACGCACGTACCATATTAGTATGTAAGCCTTACTGTTACCTAAATAAATCGTTCTGCACATAAACGAGAGTATAATTATACCTCCCGGTCCCTCGTCATAATATTTACTATTATCAAAAAACAGGTTTTTCACAAATCAACATAATTTTGACGTATCCTAATACAAAACCGTATATTATGTCAACTATTTTTGTCTATCAGAGTATATTCATTTCATAGGTAAAAACTTATAAGGTTGACTAATATTCCTTCTCACCGTGGAAGTCCCCATGGGCCGCACGACGGGCACGTCCTCCACGATGCTGAGGCCGGCGCGGGACTTGGCCAGCAGCTTCTTCCGATGCCTGCGGCTCAGACCTACAATTAGTAATGGTCGTTACTTCAATAACAGATAATATAATTAATTGACAACGGCTTATAATACTGTTATCCTGCTATTGCTATTGACAAAATTATCGCCTAGTCGCATTGTTGTTGTTGCCACTTGCGTGCGTGCGGCACGGAGCGAGCGAGTACGACTGTGCTACAAGCTACAAGTATGAGCGAGAGAAAGCTAACCGTTGTGTAGGCGTAGGCGCCCCCCCGGGACCGGATGGGGTCCCGGGAAAGGTGCTAGCGCTGGCGCTCAGGGCGTTCGGGAGCACGGTGAGGCAGCTCTTCACGAGCTGTCTCCGCGAGGGCGTGTTCCCCGTCGACTGGAAGTCGGCCAGGCTGGTGCTCCTCAGGAAGGAGGGAAGGATCGGCGACGTTCCGTCTTCGTTCCGTCCGATCTGCTTGCTGAACGAGGCGGGGAAACTCTTTGAGAGGGTTATCTCCGCTCGTATCGGCGAGCACCTGTCGCACGTGGGTCCCGACCTATCGGACTGCCAATTTGGATTCCGCCGGGGGCGATCAACGCTGGACGCCGTCCAGCGTGTTCGTTCCCTGTCGGGGTACGCAGTCCGATCGGGAGGGGTGGCGTTGGCGGTGTCGTTAGACATCGTCAACGCCTTCGGCACCCTCCCCTGGCAGGCCATTAGGGAGGCGCTCGTATACCACGAGCTGCCTCCCTACCTGCGGGCCGTGGTCGAGGACTATCTGCGCGACAGGACGATCGGCGTGATGGGACGGACGGGATGGA
This sequence comes from Scirpophaga incertulas, assembly GCA_036419045.1. Taxonomy (NCBI): domain Eukaryota; kingdom Metazoa; phylum Arthropoda; class Insecta; order Lepidoptera; family Crambidae; genus Scirpophaga; species Scirpophaga incertulas. Next base: position 8,821,095 of record CM071636.1, read on the forward strand.
AACGTCGAGGAGGGTCGAATGCGGCGTTCCGCAGGGGTCGGTGTTGGGACCCCTGCTGTGGAACCTCGCATATGACGCGGTCCTTCGCACCAGCCTTCCTCGCGGCGTGAGTGTTGTCTGCTACGCTGACGACACTCTGGTCGTGACGACTGGGGCCGACTTCGGCCCAGTGCTCAGGCTTGCCGAGCTTGGGGTGGCATGTGTCGTGCGGGCGATCCGCCAGCTGGGTTTAGAAATAGCGCCTCACAAAACCGAGGCGCTATGGTTCCACGGCCTTCCGAAGCGCCGGGAACCACCCAGCTGCCGGATCCGGGTGGGTGACGCGGTGGTCTTGGTGGGGCCGTATATCAAGTACCTGGGCCTCACCCTGGACCGCCGCTGGAGCTTCGAGGAGCATTTCGTGCGGTTGGTTCCCCGAGCCAAAAGGGTGGCGGGCGCATTGCATCGCCTGCTGCCCAATCTCGGGGGACCGAGGGATGGAGTTCGCCGCCTGTACGAGGGTGTCGTGCGGTCCGTGGCCATGTATGGGGCTCCCGTGTGGTCGCAAGACTGCGCGAGATCCCCCCGCTGCAGAGCTCTGCTACGGAGCCTGCAGCGGATAATGGCCATACGGATCGTACGAGGCTACCATACAATCTCGTACGAGGCGGCGACGGTTCTGGGACGCTCCCCCCCATTCGACATCCTGGCCGACATGTACGCGGCGACGTATGCGTCGCGGCGTGTCGACCGGGGGAGCGATGGGGAAGCGCCCTGGAACCCACGCACGAATTTCCTAAGCGGGAGTGGCACCGACGGATTGTGGCGGCCTGGCGTGCGCAGCTCGAATTACGGATCTGCGCGCGCCAGCGGGCCGTCGGTGCCGTACTCCCGCACCTCGAAACTTGGCTCCACGGGAAGGAGGAGGTCACCTACCGATTGACTCAGATACACACCGGGCACGGCTGCTTCGGTGAGTATCTGTGTCGAATAGGACGGGAGGGATCGACACATTGCCACCACTGCGCATCCGACCTCGACTCGCACACGCTGGCGGAGTGCCCCGCGTGGGCTTCCGAGCGCCGAGTCTTGGTCGCAGAAATCGGGCGAGATCTGTCTCCGCCGGCATTGATTGCGGCAATGCTGGCGGACGAGGGAGGTTAGAGGGCTGTGGCCTCCTTCTGTGAAGCAGTGATGCTCCAGAAAGAGGCCGCCGAGCGGGGTCGGGAGATGGCCGATCCCGCTCGAAGAAGGCGGCGCCGGACTCGGTAGCACAGCTGCGGCGCCGCCGCGGGTCGCCGGCGGGCGCGAGGAAGTCTCGACTGCTATGGCGACCCGCGATGGACCACGCCCCTTCCGTGGCCGGGGGGCGTCGTCGGTGGAGGGGACCGGGAGAGGTGGTAGCTTCCCCCGAGGAGAAACTAGCTCACTACTTTGGTATAACACTCTTCATGTAATAAATCGTACATTCATAAATCGCACGGGGAACTGAAACTAAACTTCATGTAAATACGTATGCATAGTTGTATAAATGAACCCGGATTCTCGGTCTTTTGAAAATAAATACCACGTGCTAATTTAGTAATTTTCAAACAATATCACTACGTTAAATTTGCAGTCCCGTGTTTTCCCGGGATTTTTATTTAACAAAATGTAGTTTAAAAAGCCGCTTCCATAATTTGTGAGCCAAAAATTAACTTTAGGTAAATATGCATCCGGTTATCCGATCTCTAATCATAACACACAAATATCGTAATGTACTATTTCAACACCATTGCTCGTGATTGGTATGTAACTACACCAATTTTAGTTTCACAATGTATCATATTACCAACTTATAATATCTTTCGAATTTCAAATTCGATTACCGCACAGTTTGGTAATCAAAAGTTAATAGTTTCGTAAAGATAAGTTATGTTTTTATTTATAAGAAAAAAAAATAGGAACCAAAGAGAATTTATATGCAAAATGCTGAAATAGTAAATCAAATAAGTTTGGCGTTTAGAAACACTCTGTTTAAAGATATACAATTATAAAAACCTTATTTAAAATTACAACTATTAAATAGAAGTCACACATAAATATTAAAAGAATATATTTATTTTGTAAAAATTATATAATTTGTTGTTTTGGCTGTATAAGCGTCGGCACCTTAGTCTTTCGCGCACAAAGCCGTCAATTAATAAGCAAACGCGCCATTTTTCAATTTTCAGTACTACTCTGCAAGTAGATATTTTGCAATGTTTCTTTTGTTAAGATTTTTATATCAAAAATGTCATCAAGCGATGAAATCGATTGTACGAATGGAATAATAACGAATATTTCATAAATGACTGGCGGTGAAGGTGGAAATCCAACGTATAACTATCACAAATTGTATTTCAGAAAAAAAAAAATTATTGAAAAACTTCGTATAACACTCGTGAGCAGTTAAATCTTACATTGTCGGCTGAATATTAAGCACTCGCTGCGTTCGTGCTCAATGTCAGCGTCGAACGTAATTTTGAACATTACTCACTTGTGTTATAATGTTGTTTGATGGTGTGATGAGTGCACGAGCGCGCGCTCCAGGAGCTGCAGGCGGCGCGCGGCGGCCGCGCGGCTGGCGCGCGCCGGCCCCCCCCCCTCCGACCCCTCGTCCCGCACGTCCTTCACTTTCACTTTGATGGTGTGGGCGCGCTACCTACCTCTGAGCGCGAGCTCGTCGGCGGAGTGCACGAGCGCGCGCTCCAGGAGCTGCAGGCGGCGCGCGGCGGCCGCGCGGCTGGCGCGCGCCGGCCCCCTCCCCTCCGACCCCTCGTCCCGCACGTCCTTCACTTTCACTTTGATGGTGTGGGCGCGCTACCTACCTCTGAGCGCGAGCTCGTCGGCGGAGTGCACGAGCGCGCGCTCCAGGAGCTGCAGGCGGCGCGCGGCGGCCGCGCGGCTGGCGCGCGCCGGCCCCCCCCCCCTCCGACCCCTCGTCCCGCACGTCCTTCACTTTCACTTTGATGGTGTGGGCGCGCTACCTACCTCTGAGCGCGAGCTCGTCGGCGGAGTGCACGAGCGCGCGCTCCAGGAGCTGCAGGCGGCGCGCGGCGGCCGCGCGGCTGGCGCGCGCCGGCCCCCTCCCCTCCGACCCCTCGTCCCGCACGTCCTTCACTTTCACTTTGATGGTGTGGGCGCGCTACCTACCTCTGAGCGCGAGCTCGTCGGCGGAGTGCACGAGCGCGCGCTCCAGGAGCTGAAGGCGGCGCGCGGCGGCCCCCTCCCCTCCGACCCCTCGTCCCGCCCGTCCTTCACTTTCACTTTGATGGTGTGGGCGCGCTACCTACCTCTGAGCGCGAGCTCGTCGGCGGAGTGCACGAGCGCGCGCTCCAGGAGCTGCAGGCGGCGCGCGGCGGCCGCGCGGCTGGCGCGCGCCGGCCCCCTCCCCTCCGACCCCTCGTCCGCACGTCCTTCACTTTCACTTTGATGGTTGTGGGCGCGCTACCTACCTCTGAGCGCGAGCTCGTCGGCGGAGTGCACGAGCGCGCGCTCCAGGAGCTGCAGGCGGCGCGCGGCGGCCGCGCGGCTGGCGCGCGCCGGCCCCCCCCTCCGACCCCTCGTCCCGCACGTCCTTCACTTTCACTTTGATGGTGTGGGCGCGCTACCTACCTCTGAGCGCGAGCTCGTCGGCGGAGTGCACGAGCGCGCGCTCCAGGAGCTGCAGGCGGCGCGCGGCGGCCGCGCGGCTGGCGCGCGCCGGCCCCTCCCCTCCGACCCCTCGTCCCGCCCGTCCTTCACTTTCACTTTGATGGTGTGGGAGCGCTACCTACCTCTGAGCGCGAGCTCGTCGGCGGAGTGCACGAAGCGCGCGCGCTCCAGGAGCTGCAGGCGGCGCGCGGCGCGCGCGGCTGGCGCGCGCCGGCCCCTCCCCTCCGACCCCTCGTCCCGCCCGTCCTTCACTTTCACTTTGATGTGTGGGAGCGCTACCTACCTCTGAGCGCGAGCTCGTCGGCGGAGTGCACGAGCGCGCGCTCCAGGAGCTGCAGGCGGCGCGCGGCGGCCGCGCGCTGGCGCGCGCCGGCCCCCTCCCCTCCGACCCCTCGTCCCGCCCGTCCTTCACTTTCACTTTGATGTGTGGGAGCGCTACCTACCTCTGAGCGCGAGCTCGTCGGCGGAGTGCACGAGCGCGCGCTCCAGGAAGCTGCAGGCGGCGCGCGGCGCCGCGCGGCTGCGCGCGCCGGCCCCCTACCCTCCGGCCCCTCGTCCGCCCGTCCTTCACTTTCACTTTACTGTGTGGGAGCGCTACCTACCTCTGAGCGCGAGCTCGTCGGCGGAGTGCACGAGCGCGCGCGCTCCAGGAGCTGCAGGCGGCGCGCGGCGGCGCGCGCTGGCGCGCGCCGGCCCCCTCCCCTCCGACCCCTCGTCCCGCCGTCCTTCACTTTCACTTGATGGTTGTGGAGCGCTACCTACCTCTGAGCGCGAGCTCGTCGGCGGAGTGCACGAGCGCGCGCTCCAGGAGCTGCAGGCGGCGCGCGGCGCCGCGCGGCTGGCGCGCGCCGGCCCCCTCCCCTCCGACCCCTAACGTTCCCGCCCGTCCTTCCACTTTCACTTTGATGTGTGGGAGCGCTACCTACCTCTGAGCGCGAGCTCGTCGGCGGAGTGCACGAGCGCGCGCTCCAGGAGCTGCAGGCGGCGCGCGGCGGCCGCGCGGCTGGCGCGCGCCGGCCCCCTCCCCTCCGACCCCTCGTCCCGCACGTCCTTCACTTTCACTTTGATGGTGTGGGCGCGCTACCTACCTCTGAGCGCGAGCTCGTCGGCGGAGTGCACGAGCGCGCGCTCCAGGAGCTGCAGGCGGCGCGCGGCGGCCGCGCGGCTGGCGCGCGCCGGCCCCCTCCCCTCCGACCCCTCGTCCCGCACGTCCTTCACTTTCACTTTGATGGTGTGGGCGCGCTACCTACCTCTGAGCGCGAGCTCGTCGGCGGAGTGCACGACGCGCGCGCTCCAGGAGCTGCAGGCGGCGCGCGGCGGCCGCGCGGCTGGCGCGCGCCGCCCCCTCCCCTCCGACCCCTCGTCCCGCCCGTCCTTCACTTTCACTTTGATGGTGTGGGCGCGCTACCTACCTCTGAGCGCGAGCTCGTCGGCGGAGTGCACGAGCGCGCGCTCCAGGAGCTGCAGGCGGCGCGCGGCGGCCGCGCGGCTGGCGCGCGCCGCCCCCTCCCCTCCGACCCCTCGTCCCGCCCGTCCTTCACTTTCACTTTGATGGTGTGGGCGCGCTACCTACCTCTGAGCGCGAGCTCGTCGGCGGAGTGCACGAGCGCGCGCTCCAGGAGCTGCAGGCGGCGCGCGGCGGCGCGCGGCTGGCGCGCGCCGGCCCCCTCCCCTCCGACCCCTCGTCCCGCACGTCCTTCACTTTCACTTCGATGGTGTGGGAGCGCTACCTACCTCTGAGCGCGAGCTCGTCGGCGGAGTGCACGAGCGCGCGCTCCAGGAGCTGCAGGCGGCGCGCGGCGGCCGCGCGGCTGGCGCGCGCCGGCCCCCTCCCCTCCGACCCCTCGTCCCGCACGTCCTTCACTTTCACTTCGATGGTGTGGGCGCGCTACCTACCTCTGAGCGCGAGCTCGTCGGCGGAGTGCACGAGCGCGCGCTCCAGGAGCTGCAGGCGGCGCGCGGCGGCCGGCGCGGCTGGCGCGCGCCGGCCTCCCCTCCGACCCCTCGTCCCGCACGTCCTTCACTTTCACTTCGATGGTGTGGGCGCGCTACCTACCTCTGAGCGCGAGCTCGTCGGCGGAGTGCACGAGCGCGCGCTCCAGGAGCTGCAGGCGGCGCGCGGCGGCCGCGCGGCTGGCGCGCGCCGGCCCCCTCCCCTCCGACCCCTCGTCCCGCACGTCCTTCACTTTCAGCGGGTACTCGTTCCTCGCTAGTTGCTCGAATCTGGCCGACACACTACTCTTAAGGAAAACTGGCAAAAACGGACATATAATATATATTTCTAAAACGTACATAGTCGTAAATATGATAAATACATAAAAGGAGAATGCCCACATTTGCCCCACTGGTCCCAAAGCTATAACAAAATGCAAATAAATATAAAAATAAAATTACGAATTTTAGTGGCATTTATTTCGCAGTGTTTCTTAGAAACGGAAATGGCAATATTACATAAATACGAAACCGAGTAATATGGCCAATAGTCAAAACGACGCATTAAATTAATTAAAATTCTATTATTAAACTGCACATAATGTAAGTTACTTAAAATCAATGAAAAGGCTAAAAATATTGTAATTCAAACTAAATAAACAAGTTAAGTATATTTAATAAACTTATTTTTACATTGCACATGTGCTATGTAAAAATAAGTCCTCTTTTTTACACTATGGTGTAAACTGCTAAAAATACACGAAAAATAATGCTAGGAATATACTGATTTCAACTAAGTACATTATACATACCTTTCTTTTTATAAAAAAATATTTTATGTCAAACAAAATGCATATCGTCGTCTTACAACTTTGCTAATAAATATTATTAGACGCTCATTTTATTTGTCTAATATTTTTATTTTCGCACGAAGTTTTGACTTATCTGCGTCATTTAAAAATCTATGCTAATTTCGCACACATTAAAAAAATCTCTAAATTAATGGGCATGCATATGCATGTGACTGGGGCACAGCTCTTTATAATTTGGCCATTGTCCTTTTAACCATACAATTACATTCAACAATCTTCTATCATTTAAAGCTGGGAAAAATAAGATATTCATAATTTTCTATCTGGTTATTGAACAGAAATATTTACGACGATGGAACATGGATTATCTATAGATAAACATTAGATTCCATCAAAGAAGTGAGTTAAATCAATATTATATCATTTTTATTACACTAATTTAATTAAATAATCTAATGTAATGCAACTCATATCTGTCCAGTATTCAAGAAGTTTTATGTATTCCAAAACAGAAGGTTTATCACAAAATTATTGGCACCGGTGACAATTCTAATCAGTTCTTGTCTTCCTTAATTAACATTCAAACTGGCGATATTTCTAACTAGTATTTTTTATAAATCAGGATATTTTAAAAAACTTTTTGTGATATTTGTAATAGTCTAAATATTTTTGATCATTTTAGTGTTCAATGTCATATTTCTCCTCAAGAGAGGAAGACAGTTCTCACAAATATTCGGAAATTTTCTCAATAGGCAATAGACTACAACTAAAACTACATCAAATTCAAATTCTTATTATATTATATAAAAAATTCCGTTAAAAGTTATGTTAAAGAGCTACGATATCTTTTTCACTTATTTATCTTAGGTCTAAACTAGACAAGAGCTGGCATATTATTTGAGCCACAAGAAGGTAATTAAAAAGATAAATAACTTTTCATTCTCTAGGGTCAGTTGTCAGTGGTCAGTTTAGATCGATTTAAGAAACCATGCGGAAGACGTTCGTCAATAATACGTACAACAGAAGTCGATAATGCACTGCATGAACGAATTTTTTTCATACATTCCCAAAAAATAATTCTATTATTAATGGCGTTATACGTATATATCAAGTATTGTACTAACATTATTTACGCTGAAAACAAATGCCGCGCACCTATTAGTGTGCGACTAATAGGTTGCACCAATTTAAGTGTGCTCTGTATTAACAGAGCACACTTAAATTGGCAGTTACTTCGACGCGAGAATGTCGCAAAACAGGATTGACGAAATGGTGGTTAGTTATTATCGCGGAGCTATTCAGAGCCGAACGCGCTTCTACGAACATATGGTAAAATATTGTCGATTTCGAGACACTGATCTTTCACACCCACCAAGGTACCCCAAGGGTATTGCATTAATTACTTCGTTTGTTTTCCTCTTGCAAATAACATCCAAATAGTAAATAATAATTTATCTCACACATTAAAATACTATTGTAGGAATCTTTCCTATATATTACACTACACACACCAAAATAAATTATTATTTATTTACTTATTTTTATTCATTTAATTTAAATCATAATATACTTATATTTATAATTATTTACATTATTTATATTTTCACTATTTATAGACATCTATAAATATCGACTTGTCGATACACTTATCGATAAGCCAATGTCGACAAGCCTTGCCCACTAATTAGATAGTCATAGACAAAGTAGTTTAGTTGTCAGTTGGCGAACGGGAATTATAAAAGTGATACGCTTAAATTATATTTTCTTACTCAATGATTGTATCTTTGTATTTCTTTGTTGTTGTGCTTTTATAAATGTATATTGCTTTTCGCTTCTGCTTCCTAGCTGATTGGATTATATGCTTTTGATATATATAAATACCTAGTGATAAGTGTTGAAGAAAATTATGACTTCGGGTACCGTGAGTGGAACTTTTATTTTATTTATCATCCCTCTCGACATACCAAACTATTATGGACAAACCCATTAAACATGATGATAGTTGTGGACACGGTAGAATGTTACCTTTCCAAGCATATCTTGGTCCTCTTGTGCGCCTTTGAGCCGGCGGAGGCGAGCAGCAGCTTTAGCTGCTTGGCCAACAACGTAGCTGGCACCGGGATAGTGGCTAGTTCTACGTCCACATGTCCAGCTCTGGGATCCAGGGCTTTCTCAGATCTATACAGATTTTTTAAAATAAGCAGATGAACGTAGTAACTTCGTTCTAAAAATCATTTATTCTAAAAACGTAACCTGATATTTTTGAAATCTAAATAAAAAAAGTGCTTTTCTTTAAAGCAAGCCATTAAAAATACTTCCAGTTTGGGCATATAAAAAATATGTTTCCAAAAATAGCATCTTTTTTTCTTTACTATTACTGAAAGAATTGTTTCATTTTAAATGGTTTATGTCAAAGTAAAATTTTGTTTATTAACTTAGTAATTTAAGTTTTAAAATGTAATAATTTTTTAAAGTTCTATTGCAACACATACTAAGTGTGGTAAAATTTTAATATGGTTAATATTTGTTATATGGTTTTTTGCAAAGTTTGACTACTTACCCATTGACTATAACTTCTTCCTCATCTTCAGATTCAGGGTCTAATGCATCTTCATCAGACACCAGCTCCAAGGCATCTGGACCGCCTCGAGGACAACCCATCTAGACACACCATTTTTATTTATCATTATAATGTTATAGTGAATATAGCTAATCTCACAACAATATGTGTGACTCTGACTTCCTAGTATTCCGAGTTAGTTCCTAGTTTTCGTAATCCTTGCCAACTGAGAAACACGTAACATCTGCATAAAAGTTATTAACTTAAAATACATTCAATATTTGTTGTACATATGTATTAGCTACGTACCCATACAATTGAGTAGACGACAAATTTTTAAATTCTATATATAATAAGAGTACTCTTTTAAATGAGAAATATTGTAGAACCAACAGTACACCAGCACCTATTACTTTTGAAGATACATCAACATGTTTGCGGCGCTGTCGCGGCTCGCTCAAAAACGCTCTATACTAAAAACACTGCAATCGTGACGTCATAACTATGTAAATTCGCCTAATTTGTATGAGCGTATAAACATATTTTAAAATAACTTTGTCGTTTGTACGTTTATAGGTATACTTTCTATATAAAAAAATGTTACTTAATGTGAGAATGCTAGAAATGTGTTCGTTTCATTAGAATCACGTAAATAATAATTGCTCATTTTTTAGAAATCTAAAAGCAATATAAATTAATAATTAAACTGAAATTTCTATATTAACATACTTTCATTAGATATAAATTGCTCAAATCAGATAATTATAGTATAAAAACGGCCATAATCAGTTGTAGTCGTCTACCCTATTTGACAAATTTTAAAATACTGGTGAAAACCTCTGCTATTCTATTGAAACATTTAATCATTTATTATTACATGCATGAAACAAGGGTCTCAAAATTAGAACCAAATTAAATTTTATTTATTCATTATTAATTATCTCATTCATGTGATATTATCAGGGATTGCCACTTAAACTTCACATTTAAAAAGTAAAAAGCGAAATCAAATTATTTAGATGGGTGTTAGCAAGTTATTCCATATTTTGGCGGTAACATACTTAAAGGGGTTCCTTTAAGTATTAAAGACATTCAAATTATAGTCTACCAAAATCCCTTTGTAATTTTATTACACTTGTAACAACTGGCGCATTCTGTCTCTGGGCATTAAAGGACCACATGACTAAGTTATGGCATAAATAACAATGAGACAATACCAAAGAATTAGACAATAATGAAAAATCTTAGAAATCTTATTTATATTTCTATAAAATAGTTTTGTCACCATAAATTAATACGGCAAGTATTGAATTTTTCCTATGCATAAAATATGCTCATCTATAAGAGTGTTCTTTGACAGGTATATGAAAGATTTGGACTAGACACTACATACAAGTAAATTATCGTGGACACCAAACACATCTCTACATACCTCTCCATAGGTAATAAAAGCGGTTATCACCGACGGTATTAAAATTACATAATCGTAATATCTAGGTTGAATCAATTGTGATATTTTAGAGAAATTATTATTATCAATAATATACAATGGTCAGGGTTCATGAGAACAGGAAATAGTATACATTTTACTTTTGTATGACCTTGCAGTTCTATTATTATAGACCAGAATAGATAACATGTATTATTTGAACATGACATACACTTCTTAACTTCCTATGTTAGTACTACCAAGTTGTTGTTAAAGAGCCTCACCCTCTCCCAAGCCTTAGTTTTATGGTGGTACTCCAATCCCTGATCAGATTGCCGAAGTAACGCGGTGAGCAGTCTCCGAGTAGATACACAAAGGGGGGTAGACTCTCCCGCGACGACGTAACGACACATCGGAACCAGTAGTTCGTAAACACTGTTAGGAGCAATGTCACCTGATGATACCTGCTCAGACACAAATGAATCGATTATTTTCTCAATTTTTAATACATTTATAATAGATTGTTTAGATTCAAATAAATAATTTATTTTCTTGATATTTTTTATTGTTACCTTAAAGAAGTTTCTATTAAAAAAAATATTGTATAAAAATTGTATGTCGAATGTAATAGTTTTTATGCTATCTAACCTGGATTTGTTACTTCTAGTACAGATTATATATACTCGGACAATTAAGAATTACTAATTATATACACAAAAAAAGATTACTACTTTACCTTTGCCAATTCTTCTAAAAAACAGTCAACTACATGCAGCAACATAGATCCGGCATTTCGAGCATACTGTGGAGTTTTCGTAGCCAATATACCTGCAATAGAAACTAGTAATTATAAATATGTACCTAATAGAATATATTGTTAGCAGAAGTGTTTTGAAAAAATATTTACGATACCCCACAACGGCAAGTGTCACGTAGGTTATGTTGGCCTCCACGCGACCAGAGCGGTCTGACCACGTGACCTACCGACTAAACTCGACCTATGCCTAAGTTCTACGAACCATATAGGCAAATCGCCCTCACGATTATACCTAGCTTGTATGTAAAGCGATCCTAATGCATGAAGACGATATGATAATCACAGACAAACTTAATGACAGATTTTTGATTTGATTGTCAGAAAATACACACCATCATCGTCAGATAACATGTCGGCGTACATGCGACACTCTTTTGTTCTCCACTCGCAACGGCTTAGACTCCGCAAACTGCCGCGCAGCCAGCGTCGAACTAACTGGCAGATAAACAAATAGTTTGTACACATATAATTGTATGTACAGAATTTGGGCAGCAACCAATCGCAAAATAATCTTTTATCAAATAGGACTTTCAAGGCACTTACTGACATAAAACAAATATAAGGGTTAAAAAAGCCTTTATAAAAAAGGAAACTTATTGTTTATGCTTAAACTTGATATAAATACAAATATCTTTGTATTTGTGTCAGTAACACTCCCTGTTAAGGCAAATGACATAAAAAGCTTAAATTTATTGTTATTATCATCATCACAGCTTATATATGTCATCACTAAGTCATCACATCACTACTATTATTCTTCTTTTATGTATAAATTGTAGTTTTAGATGAATACCATGAGGAACTTGTCCATCCTGTGGTGGTCAATGCCATACCATTCTGTGGCAAGAATTTTGAACCCAGCTTTGCTCATCAGAAGAGCATCTTTGAATTTGTCCGCCGGAAACAAGTCCAGTATACCCGCAATAGATTCACATAAGTCCTCCTGAAAAAGATATTATTTTTTATAAACTAAATTTGTCATTACTAGAAATTGGTTTCTACCCAGGAAACAGGTCTTATATTCATATCACTAACCAACCTTTACTTGAGATATTAGTAAAAATGGGGCCATTCAATTATTATGTTAGTCAAAGGGGATATGTTCTTATTGTGACATGGCATTTGAAAGCTAGCTCTGAGATATTTTCTTTAAAAATATCTTAATTAAAAAATAGGAATTTGCCTAATTCCTACCTTATAATTTATTCTTATCGATTTCATAAGCAACTAAGCCACCGACTACACATCCAACCTGAACAAATTTCAATAAAATTGTTCATTATTCACTTTTTTAATCCAAATTATATTTTATTTGATGTTAATAATTAAGAAAGCTGTTTTTAGACACTACAAACTATATTGACTATAGTCTATATAGATAGAGTCAATATGTTGTTTGACAATATGTTGAATTTGTAAGACTGAAATTCCACTAGAGTTTAAAAATTTTCTAGCATTAATCATAGTGACATCACTGAATACATATTTATCCTATATATTTATATATAGATGAGTTTAATATATTATAGATTGAAATTTATAGCTTAACTAATCCACAGAATGAAAGAAGCAATAACCTGAATCAGGGGTTTGTCCGACATCCACATGGCATAGAACAGACCTTTCCATACTCTTGTGAAGTCATCTTCCTTGAAACCTGAAACATTAATAAAGTATAAATATATATAAAATATATTTTTACCATTGTATATCAAGGACTCAATGCTGACATTCAATGCCTTCTATTAAATTGACTGATGAAGACAGAGAGATTGACTGCACAGCTTAGTACGCTTATTTTTTTCATTTATAATTGCGTAAATTCATTAGCAAGATATTTAAGACCACCGCATGGAATCTTTTTGAAGTGTCAAAAAGATTTTATTTTATTAAATGGTACATGATACACTAATGATACACTAACCATTAACTGTCCCAACAACGGTTTAAAATCTATTCCTACACGAAAAAAATTAAAATTCTATAAATGTCACAATTTTGACTATCCCTATTTAAATTAAATCTACTGTGTAAATGTAATATAAAACTGTAATCATTTGTTTGCTTTTAAGTCTAAGTTATTGGGATATCATGTTATATCTTTTTCTGGTAACCTCAAAACATTCTCATCATTATACTTTTCATCATCTGTCAAAAAGTAAACTAATAATAACAAATCTATAAGTTTAGTTTGGCAGTAATGGTTTGTCAAAATATGGATTGTCATATATAAAAAAGTGAAGGTGTATCTCTACTTACTACGGTTTTAAATTATTGTTTATGTTTACTATTGAGAAAACAGAACAAACAATGATTCAAAACAGCAGTAAGCAGACAAGATAAAACCACATTAACTCTACCTCTTCAATAATTTTTATTGATACATTAATTCATGAGCATTTTTGGCAGTTGGTATATTTTAATATATACATATAATAGGAATCCCTTTATTATATTTCATGATAAAAGACGATAAAGCAGACAATGGAAGATAGTTTCATGTGGATGTTTGTATTTATCGTAGACCTCAACAGCAGATAACCTCCGGTATAATATTACTTGGACTTGGGTGTGGTTATGTGTGTTGATCACAGAGGAGCATTCTGCCGAGTTATACTAACTATTATTAGATCCATGGAAAGTAGACCATGAAATATAATACAAAAAGACCTTCTTACATGCAGATAAATGTTGTTTTTACCAAGTAAACAGTGCATACATTTTAATTTATAGGTTATGTTATGGATAGCATTTTAAAGAAATAAATTTAAATGTTAAATAGAAATAACTGCACTTAATATTGCATTAAGAAAAACATTTACCATAGTTTGTAGCAAAACAATTCAATAGCCATTTTTTTAATGATTTTAACACTCTATCCCGTGTTTTTTTTTCATTTCCAGACAGCAGTCTGGCAAATTTGATTTCTTGAGCGACTATCAATACCTTCTCTTTTTTAGTTTTAACTTTAGGTTTTTTCACAACTTTCTGTTTGTTATCTTTAATTTTTTTTACAGCCTTCATTTTATTTTTGTGTAATATACACAGAAAAACGTGCGTGATTGCAAATTGATGTAAATGCTCACAATTGATGTATATGTCAATGTCAACGTGACGCGTGACAGTGGACAAATTTACATACATACAGCTTATACAATTATGGTCACAGAACATTATTACTCCTAGATTATGGTGGTAAAATAAACTCGCCGGAATCTGACCTGTGAAATAGCTTGAAGTAGAATTGAATTACTTCATCTCTTCCCGAGGGTGTCGTACAAGGCGGTGAGTACAGCCACGTAGGAATAAAAAACTCTTCAAGCAATCCAATTCAGAATAGTTTGCATTCAGGGATCAGCAGCTACTCACCGGGTAACAGGGAGGCGCTCGACGTGGCAAACGTGGAACCAGCAAGTATCAGTGGATTCTAGTGTGGTTTGGCATGTTGTGAAACTAAACAATAACAATTGTTTCGCCCAAGATGGCTGTTTTTTTTATTCTATTTTACTATCATGGCGGGGGTTGACATGCCGCTCAGGGACACCTGTAAAAACGGTGGTGAAACTTATCACCTACGCCATAGTATAGAGGCCCAACTGCCGACCTCGACTCGGCCCAGCACACGCTGGCGGAGTGCCCCGCGTGGACCTCCGAGCGCCGAGTCTTGGTCGCAGAGATCGGGCGAGATCTGTCTCCGCCGGCATTGATTGCGGCAATGCTGGTGGACGAGGGAGGTTGGAGGGCTGTGGTTTCCTTCTGTGAAGCAGTGATGCTCCAGAAGGAGGCCGCCAAGCGGGGTCGGGAGATGGCCGATCCCGCTCGAAGAAGGCGGCGCCGGGCTCGGTAGCACAGCTGCGGCGCCGCCGCGGGTCGCTGGCGGGCGTCGTCGGTGGAGGAGATCGGGGGAGGTAGTGTAGCCTCCCCCGAGGAGGGCTCTCCTGTAGGCAGGGGAGCGGAGGCTGGGGGTTCCCGGAAGTCGCTTCGCGTTCCCGGGGCTTCCTACATGCCTGAGGAAGGCCATCCCCGAGGTTTTTAGTGGGTAGGCCTCCCCCGTCTGGGAGGAGAACCCCACATAACCGCCGGCTCACCACAGCCGGGGTATGCAATTTAATGCATTTTCCTCAGGGGAACAAAAAAAAAGGAGCCCAACTGGGATTAATTGCACTACCAGGTTGCTTGTAGTCCCGATGTGGTTCGTCATATTGGTTGTTGATCGGAACATAGGTCCCGGCGCCCACACTCGAAAGAGTACAGAGGCCAGACATGAATAGACAATATTAATATCTGCGCTTTGTCACACACTACTGTGGTGAGTGAGAACATTGCATGGACCCCGAAACTTTCGCTGACATAGACCCCTTGCAGGTTGCTATATCGATAGACCACTTTGCGAATCGCTATAAGGAGTGTTTGCATTGTTCGTATATGGTCCGTAATATACATAACAATAGGCTTGTTTCCACTAAGAATGAATCGGATGGGTTAGAGTTTCTAATGATTAATCATGATATGTAGTAAACAAAAAAACTACTTTTTTATTAAAATAATATAAGATTACTAATATTTTTGGAAATTAAATTCGGCTAAATTACTTATTTAATCACGTGACATTAAACGCCAATCAGAGAAGCGTGACGTCACGCCTCGCGAATCACCGGTTGTAGTGTAGCTGTACATACATCATCTATATATAATCTGTGCTGTCAGTGAACACTGAACAGGTTATTTCGATACACTTTGTTTTCAGAGACTATTGTTAAATTAATACAGTTTATCTTAAAAGACACGGACATTTGCCATGGAAACAAGATTTACCAAAGCAAACGGCAGTAATTTGCCCAAAATTGACGCCGTTATGCTTGGGAAATTTTTCGCAGCAAACACAGATTTTGTATATAAATAATTTGTTTGGCGTTTTTATCGTTGTGCTTTTACATTGGGGTACTATACAGTATTTATAATAAGAGGGATTCATTATTTATTATAATGATCTCATTGACTGACATAAACAAACTCGATTGTTTCGCGAGGAGTGACGTCATTCAAGACGCCATGACAGTCTTGGCCTTTTTCGAAGTCAATTATAAGTTCATTTCTAAAAAAGCAAAATACTTATGAAAAAGGCCTATTTTTCTAAAAATAATATATATTAGGTGTAAAATAGATACTAATCTATAGTTTTAAACGAATTTCCAAATTTTGTCAACTAGTCTATTACCAAATTAAGCAAACAATAAAACAATTAGACTTTTGGTAGCCCCGCTGTTCCGGCAATATCACCGCACCTTATCACAACATACTGAGGTAATTATTAGACTTCAACAATATTTTGAACTGTATTAAGTCTAGTAAACAGCACGGAATTCTTGTTATTATTATTTAAGGGGCAAACGAGCAGACGGATCACCCGATGGTAAGCAATTACCGCCGCCCATGAACGCCCGCAACACCAGAGGAGTCACAAGCGCGTTGCCAGCCTTTTAAATGGGAGTACGCTCTTTTCTTGAAAGTTTGGATATCGTAACGGTTCGGAAACACTGCAGGCGACAATTCATTCCACAGTTTAGCTGTGCGAGACAGAAAATTTCTAGAGAAACGCACAGTGGTGGACTGCCAAGTATTGAGATGGTGAGGATGGAAGGTTTGTCGCGTGGAACGATGTCGGAAAGAAGTAGCAGGGATTAGTCCAAATAATTCCTCAGAGCATTCTCCGTAATAAATGCGTATAGAGTATATATGCAGAGAGAAGCTACATCTCTACGCAATGCCAAAGGGTCAAGCCGACTTGAAGTTTCCTGGTGGTCGACGATGCGAATCGCTCTCCGTTGAATCCGGTCTAGAGGGAGAAGCTGGTATTGGGGCGCCCCTATATTCCATATGAGAACAGTATTCCATATGAGGCCGGACCTGTGCCTTATAAAGTTGCAGACGGTGGGCCGGTGTGAAATATCGCCTCGATCTATTGAGCAAGGCTAGTTTAGCCTTACCCTCTAAGTGACCACGGAACTGAACTACGCTCGATATGTCGACACCAAGAATCCCAATTTTGGCTGAGGCGGTTAAGAGAGTGCTCTCAAAACGAGGAGACACTTTTTTT
The DNA here is from genome assembly GCA_036419045.1 of Scirpophaga incertulas. Taxonomy (NCBI): domain Eukaryota; kingdom Metazoa; phylum Arthropoda; class Insecta; order Lepidoptera; family Crambidae; genus Scirpophaga; species Scirpophaga incertulas. The sequence goes on from CM071636.1 coordinate 8,838,396, forward strand.
TATTTTTGTTAATAAAAAGAAATAAAACATAGACCTTAAAAGCTTAAATTTTGCACGCTGTATGGGATATTTTTTGTTGCAATAAGAATAATTTGTATTATTTGAATTTTATATACTCCAGTATATATATACGCTCAGTGTTATATATGGTATCTGCAGTGAGAATATTAAGAATCGACAGAAAAAATTGGATTAAATTGTAAAATACAATTCATAAACAAGAGTTGATTTGCTTCCTACTGAGACTTCACCCATTTTTCATTTCAGGATATCGATTTACGTTTTAGACCTTTAGCTAAATTTGATATATTATCCATACTTTTTGCCTTTTTTTCTATAAGTAAATTTGTATGCTTTCACATTAAAAATCTAATAATGTAACAAATACGAGACAATATTTCATGTTATGTTTATTTCATACATATAGCATATATAAACTATAATTTTTATAAATGACTTATAATTAATTAAATAACTACATAACACTTAAATAACATAGTTACAACAATGTAAATACACATATATTCGTGTTCTAATTTAATAAATTCATAGCCCCATATATGTAGACTGGCAACACAAATGGAATGTATAATATGACAATATAATGTGTTGGCAGCACCAATTTCATAATAACCTGAATTATCAGAAAATTGAAATGTTTCTTGCTGAAAAATAAATTAACAAAAAATATATTAATTACCTATTAATTTTGGATAATAAAATGTTATTTTTTTGGTTTATGGCATTTTCATATAACCTGGCATTTCATATTAAAGAAATAAATATAGAACAGTTGGATAAAATTCGTACATCTATCATTGTTATCCAACTAATATTATAAATGCGAAAGTGTGTTGTTTGTTTGTTTGTTACCTCTTCACGCTTAAACTACTGGACCGATTTCAAAATTCTTTCACCTTTGGAAAGCTACATCTCCCGAGTAACATAGGCTACTTTTTATCCCGGAAAATCGACAGATCCCACGGGATGCGCAATAAAGGCTTCGCTCAAAAACTACTGCACAGATTTTTATGCGGTTTTCATCAATAGATAGAGTGATTCTTGAGGAGTTTTGCGGCATTTTTTATCTCGGAAAACGGATAGTCCCACGGGAAGCGCGATAAAATCTTCGCACCATAAACGACTTCCGCGTATATGTAGCCGTGGGCAAAAGCTATGACCTTAACCTCTATACACCCAATCCCGAAATCCACGCGGGCGAAGCCGCGGGCAGAAAGCTAGTTATCAATAAACGGAAAACCAGCGTTTGAGGTTTACTTTGTCTATGAATATTTCAAATTTTTGGGTAAATCCGTGCATACATGGTTTCACAAATTGTTACTTACATTGTTTTTTTTTGTTATTTTTATAATTTTAGTTATCAACTTGCAAGTCCGAATTTTTATATTTAAAAAACAGTGTAACCGGACTATCTACATCATTTCCATTTATTTTAGGGTATCCAAATATTCCAACAGTCGTCGTATCAAACTATTCGTAATATAAAACATAACTATAAAATTACTCAAAAATTTTGAAACAATTTGCAAAAGTGTGCTCTATTACTAGGAAGGATAATGTAGTTCGGTTCTTTTATACAACAAAATTAGTGCAGCGAACAGCCATTGTTTCGTGTGTGCGACATGTAGGACAGCAGATACTAATAGTGACGGTTTAATGTTTGAGCACGAAATATTGTGACAACATTGTATGTTTATATATAGTCGTGCATAACAGAGTTTAGTTCTATGTAACAACTACAAAAAGCTTATTTTCTTAAACCAGATTCGGTTTTATTTGGGTCAACGTTTACGAATACTTGTTTATAATCACTTCTTCCCACTGCTGTGCACATGACACGCTTCTTAGACGATTTGTCGGTCGTGTAGAATTAATAGGGTATTACAGTCTAATTCAAAAAGTGTTTTAATTTAATCTGTTATTGATAAAATACCACAAAAAAATATAAATACATTTTTTTTATTCCAATTATTTCATAAAAACGTGTTTTAATTTTACAATTCAAATTTGGGCGCGAAAACGCCAATTCTCAGGCCGCCATGTCTGTGACGTCACGGGCATTGTAAACATTACGCTTCGCTAAAAGAAATAAACATATTTTCGAAATAAATAACGAAATATTTCGAAATAAATATTTCGTATAATAACTGAGAAACTTCGTTAATCTAATAAATTACACAGTAGACATGTACAACAAAAACCGAGGTTGTTTATTTACAAGTCCAGTGACATCACAGCGAATGCAAACATGGCGTACAGCGTTTTTGACATTCGAAGCACAGATAAAAAAACTTGTATTTTCAAATTGAAATATTTAATTTATTTTGCAGTTTTATGAATAGAAATTAATATTTTTCGTTTGTTTTTTCATAAATGAACTATAAAAACATAAATTTAGATTTTATTTTTCATAGTGCGTAATACCCTATTACTTTTTGGTATTTTAATACCTATAAAAGAGAAGTAAATTTGGCTGTTCTTGGTATTGAATTAAAATCACAGTTTAATAGTGATTTGTCTAATAAAGAAGCTACCGTGTCCATGTTCCCTGTTGCTCCGAGCGGTTCTTTTTTAACCACCTAAATATTTTAATCTTCATCGGAATTGAGTAATGTTAGAGGATCTTCCAATACTGGTTTAATTTCCTTAGACGCAGCGTCTTTTGATAAATTTCTTCGCAGTGTAGACACACCTGAAATATGTTATCATCAATTAATTCTTTGAGTTCTTTTAATTTTTCTTCCAACAATACTACGGGATCCGTCAGTAATTAAGAAGTTATTTAAACTTCGGGCTATCCTATGTAGCATGCTGTTACTTAAATTGGCAGAGTGTGACAACAGGTGACATAAGATTATCTAAGACAAGCCTGGTGAAGTTATCCATAAGTTAAAAGCACCATTTTATGGGTGCAGAATAGAAGTGTATATTTGGTTGCTACTGTATTTATCATAAGGTGAGCTGATAATTTTCATTTTCATTGTTACTTTTTATTTGATAAAATGAACTGGATATACTGTTTAGGATTACAATGAGAAATATAACACTCACAAATATTTTGTTATCTATTAATGAATAGAAATTTCCGTTATTTTACTAACCTGAATTTGTTCTAGTTTTGCCACCAAATAAATCATCATCATCATCGTCGTCTCCAAATAAAGATCCTTTCACTTCCACTTTCAAATTAACGCTTTTCGTCTCTTTCACTTCTGCCTTCTTCACTTCTTTCTGGGTCTTCTCAGTTTTTCTCCCTTTCCCTCCGAACAAATCCTCATCGCTATCAGAATCAAGAATACTTTTATGCTTATTTAAAATTTTCTTAGGTTTATGAAATAGCTCATCATCTTCATCGCTAGAATCATCAAACAATGATTTTTTAGTCTTTATTTCTGTTTTTTTATTATTTGTAGCAGATTTCGTATTATCATAGACACTACCTAAAGTGCTTATTACTGGTTTTTCTTCTATAGATGTATATAAATTAGCTTTATTGCCAAATAGATCACTAGTTGTATGGGCTTTTGCATCAATCCTTTTATGTTGTGCAGTATTAAAAATATCCTCGTCATTTAGAACATATACAACTTTAGATTTCCTAATATTTGGGTCCTCTTTCTGTTTTTGTGTATCTATGGCGGGTTTATTTTTGTTATCAACACTTTGTTCTCCAATTATTGAATTGATTTCACAGCTACTTGTAAATATTTTATCACTATCTGAATTTTCTATGTTTTTTTCTAATGCAGTATGAACATTTTCTTTGAATTCGTTTTTTATTATTACATTATTATCATATCTTTTTACAGGTTTTGGTATGGAATCATCTATGGAACTAGAATTATCCGTTGAATCATCACCAATATCGATTGCTGATTTTCTCACAGCCTCTTTCCTCGCACGCCTCGTACTAGGTCTTCTTTTAACCTGAATCTTAACTCTCTCTTTAGATATTTTATTATCTAAAATCTTTGAGTCAGGTTCACCATCAAAACTTACAGATTTTATTATAGTGGATTCAATTTTGTGTTTTGAGTACAAATTTTCTTGACTTTTAGTCGACAATTTTTGACCATCTGTTTGTTCAACGGATTTCTTTTTGAGAGAAGCACCTGGAAGCAAAGAATTGATGTCTATGTTGATATTCACGTTTTTTAGTTTCCCCACTTTTTTAATGTCAGTCTTATCAGAAAATTCATAATCGTGTAATATTTTTGATTCGCCCTTATGACTTTTAACAAATGATTGCTCTAAACTTTCATTACTGTCCTGAGATTTCGTTTCGATTATATCAGTTACAGGTGATTTGATAGGATGGGACGTTTTTGTGACTCTATTAACATTATTGTGGGTTTCTTCTAAGTTGCTTTCTTTACTAAGATTTTCACTTACATATGTTTGTTTTTCCTTATTCGTAAATAAGTTTTCATTAATTTCTGTACTTTCAAAAATAGGGTTATTAATTGCTGTTGTTTTGTCATTATTAGATATTTTCACATTATTCGTTGTCTGTATTTTTTGTTCAAAATCTACATCAATAGCGGGAGGTTCATCATGAAATATATCAAATAAAGCATTTTTACAACTGACTGTATCAATTTGAGGTGATTCATCCAAGATAGGATCATTTTTCTTAAAAAATAATGCTTCGTCGTCTGAATCGTCATCAAATAACGCATTAACGTTTTTACTTTTTTTAGGTTCTTTTGATTTCTCAAAAGCGGGAGGTTCATTCAATATTTCGCAAAAAACATCATTCATTGCCGGTGCAGCTTTCAAAGCGTCAAGTAAACTATCATCAAGTGTTTCATTGAAAGATTTCTCAATATTATTGAGTGACTCGTCTTTTCGATTTTCAGTTATATTGAACATTTCTTTCTTTCCTTCTATTTTTTGTTCTTCATTAAGATTTTTGGATATTTCTACGTCATTGACAATTGATGTATCATTATGTGATTGATTAAAAAATGAACCTTGATCTTCGTTATTTTTTGATCCTTTAAATAAGCTGTCCTCATTTGGCGATTTATTTAAATCTTCGTCAATACCCGTAATTTTACTATTGTTATTAGTACATTGAGAAGGTGTTGACTCCATAGTTTCAAATAAGCTATTGGATTCTAAATAATTTTTTGATCCTCCATTATGATTTTTCGCAAAATTTTCTTTTGGGGATATACCAATAGGTAAAGGCTGATTTTTGTTTGGTTTAGAGAATAAGTCATCGTCGTCATCAAATAATGATGGTTTTGAGTTTATTTGACCGGATAAGTTACTTGTATCATTACTCAAAGAGTTTTCTGTGCTATCGCCTACAGTTTTCCTGTTAAATATGTCATCACTACTATTATCAGCATCGGAAAGAAAAAGGGCGTTTTTGGCAATACCAGACTGAATTAATTTGTTATTTTCAATATCTCCATTCTTAGTACTATTATTATATATTATATTCTTTTGCGAAATATTTTCTTCAGTAAAGTTATTGTTGTGTTCAATATAATCGGACTTTGATTTATTTGATTTTAATTTGGCGTCATCGTCATCAAAAATTGTTTTTGGACTTACATTAATGTCGTTCGTTGAAATTCCTTGAGTTGTAGTAGTTTTACAGGATTCCTTTACGTCTGTATTTTTTTTAAGTGTTAGAGTTGAAAATAATTCACTGTCGCTATCGTCGTCATCAAATATACTTTTGGCAGTTTTGCTGATTTCACTTACATTATTTGCTATTAATTTGTTTCTAGACTTTGTATTTATATTGATTTCTTTTGTGATTGTTGAAATATCTTTTGATTTAGAAATAATATTTTTATCCTTACTGTCTTCTGGTGAAATATTTCTGAAACTTTTATTTTCCTGTAATTCACCTGATTGATTTACAAACTCTGTAGTAAATTCTTTAATAACTGCTTTAGAAGCATCTTCCGATTTAGGAAATAGTTTATGCTCTAAATCGTCATCTTTTAATATAGTTTGGGTATTATTTTGTTTACTATTATCGCTATTATTTCTTGTGACTTGATTTGTTAGATTTTTAGCATTAGTTGTATTGGTATGTTTCTCTCTACTATTTGTAGAAAGTTTTTCTGAAAACAAATCATCATCACTATCAAATAAACTTGTCTTTCCTTCATCACATTTTATTACATCGTTATTCTTAGATACAGTGACTTCAGCAAACAGATCATCATTATCAAATAGTGACTTTTGAGGTTTACTAGACCCCGTAAGCGGTTTAACACTTGTCGTAAATATATCATCTATATCATCAAATAAGTCATCACAGAATAAATCTATTTTCTTCGGCGTTTCATTTCTTAACTTATTCGTTCCTCTTTCAGTTGATGGCTTGTTTTTCGTCGTAGGTTTTGAGAAAAGATCGTTAATAATATCTTTCTCCGTGTTTCTTGGAGTAGTTTTTTCTGTTGCGTAGTTACTAGCAGTACTTTCGCGTGTAGAATCTTCGTCAGAGGAAGATTTTCGCTGGTTGCGTCTCAGGATTGCCGCTCCAATGCTCTCAGCGCCCTTGTTCGTACCGAATAGTGAAATCCCGCCGATAGGTTTCTGCAACAAGCGATGAACAATATCATCTATAATAATAGCTATTTATACTACTGCCACGTTATTAAGGGTCTTAAAGACTAATATTCTAGCCACAAAATTACTATTAAACTAGTATTCCATACTTTTGTTTAAACTTATACTCTTTTTAAATTGTTTCTTTTAGCCTGATTTGTTTGATTTTGAAGGATTAGGCTGTATGTTACAAAAAAAACTTTGCTTTCATTTTAGAATTTAGGGTAGGTAGGGTAATTATAGGTGTAGAACTTTACAGCTGCCAATAAATACAATTCTTAATCATATCTTTAACTATACATCAAAAAAACATTAACGTTATGTTTATTTATTCCTCTTTAAGAAATTAAAAAAAAATGAAAAATGTAACCATTTGCATAAATCCTCTATTCAAAAGTAACTGTGTGCTGTTACCCAAATCCATTACATTATTATTTGAATAAATATATTTGTAATGTGTGTAGAAGAATTAATGTCATAATTATAATTTATCAAAGAAAACGTATTTTGAGTGTTATGTGAACTATTTGTATCGTACATAGTGTCACTTTATTATTGCTTGCAGTGGCGTAACTATAGGGTGGCAAGTCGGCAAAATGCCGCGGGCCCCCAGCCCGAAGGGGCCCCCGATCAGGAAAGTCTCAACTCCCTAAGTACATTTATTATTAGCCTTAAGTAAAAAAAAAATTGTCTTTAATTTATTTGTCACCTCCTTAGTTGCTTACACAAGTAAAAAAAGAATACGGGTAGGTATTATAATTTTTCAATAAATTAGTAAAAAAAAATTAAAAAAAACTTTTTAAAAAAACACGCTTTTATTAAAAAGACTAAAAACCAATCTAAAAACTTGAAAATAAAAATAAAGTCACGCTTTTAGAAAATTTGGGTACATATCAAGAAAAATTTCTGATGACAAAAAGAAATGTAACTCAAAAATTTGTCTATAAAATTTAGCAAATTAGTCCAAGAACTCAATGACTATAAAAGCGTGGGGTGTTCAAAATTAAACATTACTCATTTAATGGTCTTAACATTTACACCCCACGCTTTTATAGTCATTGAGTTCTTGGACTAATTTGCTAAATTTTATAGACAAATTTTTGAGTTACATTTCTTTTTGTCATCAGAAATTTTTCTTGATATGTACCCAAATTTTCTAAAAGCGTGACTTTATTTTTATTTTCAAGTTTTTAGATCGGTTTTTAGTCTTTTTAATAAAAGCGTGTTTTTTAAAAAGTTTTTTTTAATTTTTTTTTTATTTACTACTTTTTAGATCAAATGTTTTTTAGTCTTTATAACAAACAAAAGTTTTTTCAAACGTTTTTTAGTCTTTGCGTAAAAAGCGTGTTTTTTAAAAAGTTTTTTTTAATTTTTTTTTTATTTACTACTTTTTAGTCTCGTGATTATTATAACAAACATAAAGAAATGTACATAATTGTTCAGAAAATGTAGTATTAGAATTAAACATATGCATTATATCAATTCTATCTGTTTGCTTCATTGAACCAATTCTCATATTAAAAAGTTTTTAATTTATTACAACATAATTATGTATTTTTATGATTCGAAAATGATTGAATATTGTATTGTCATCTAGAATACACATGTAAAAAAAATTTGAGCTGGATTGGAGCAGTAGAAGTGGTCGAAAAATCGATTACAAGATTTGATCATGACAAACAACAAACAAACAAACGGACAGAGTAAGTCAATAAAAAGCGTGTAAAAAGCGTGTAATAAAAAAGATTTAACCCAGTTTTAGAATGAATGGGTAAAATCCAATTAATAATTTCGGAAACATGCATGGACAAACATTCCATAATGTGTATATTAAGTAATTATAATTTTAAAGTTTGTTTGAACCTACATCACGTAGTGATTTATTAGTTACCTCTTACAAATAAAAGTGTATAAATGAATAGGTATTATAAAATAAAAAAATGCTATTATTGTTGGTTCAGCTTTTTTTTAAAATTGGGGAGATGGGATGAATTTGCCACGGGCCTCGAACGGTATAGTTACGCCACTGATTGCTTGGTAATCTAAAATTTGAATTGTGACGTTTACCTTACTTTACAAATAAACAAACTCGGATACACACCAAGCTCTTTATTTTCTTTATATATATTAAATTTATTTACAACATTGATTGGTATTCGGTATACTATGCAATGAGCAAAGGTGAAAGGGAGTCAACGTACATGATATCTATCGCTAAGGCCTTGTTTTGAGGTTTCTATTTCTATTTGAAAGAGTAATTTCGACAAATAAAAATACCTTTACAGACTCCGTATTTGAAATTGGTGTAACATGTCTCGAATCCCTATCCAATGGTTTTGTAGTGAATAATTCTGGGTCACTGTCTTCTTGACCAACAATTGATGATTGCTTTTCAGGCACTGGTTGAACCTAAAATATAATATTATGATAGTAGATATTTTTTATTGTGAAAATTCATGAAAATATGACATTACATTAATGACAGGAATCAACTATTGAATTGAATTTTTTGAATAAATATCAACATTCCAAAGCTATTTTCTTTATCGACTTTTTAATTTTTGAGTTAATATGATGGGATAAAATATACTATTATAGAAACTGGAATACTTAAAGTAAACAAATCTATGTTTTTTACCATTTCTACAATCACCCAGGTGTATGTTTCTAATAATAACGCAAATAGAACAATTAAAATTTGTTTGCATGTAAACTAGTATTTCCATTACTAACCTTATTAATTTTCACGTTACTAGAAGCCTCTTCGTCTGTTTTGTCCTGTCTTAACCCACTAAACAGCTCTTCGGCCATGCGACTTTGTTCTTTACTGGCGTGCGCATTAGGCTTACTTCTGTGTAGTTCTGCGAATATGTCGTCATCTTCTTCTTCTTGCTGACTGCCGTCATCAGATTCGTATTGGTCTAACGGCGGCGGTTCATCCGAGAATACTGTCGCTGTAAGTGTTGTTTTATATATAATTATTGTGAATCTTTCGAATACATTATTACATCAAATATAAGGACACTTTATGAAGTTTTTAATTAATATACAGTACATAATTATAAATATGTCAAATTTGATTCTAAATTTAAGTTTATTTGTATCGTGACTTTCGACAATATTACACAAATAATATATCAAAATGTTATTAACATGTATAATTGTTACAGAATTTTTAACTGTACAGTGATTGAACCTAAGATTCTACCGCAAACATCGTTACATTTAGTGTTAGATTATCCACTTACTACTTGCAGGCTGTTCCACACGATAAACCTTGGTAGATACGGTCGGGGTGAACTCTGGTTCTGGATCTCTTACCTGTTATAATTATATATCTATTAATAATTTAACTTAAATTTCACGGTCACACTGCGCATATACATAATGTTTCAGGGCCGGCAAAATAATATTTTGTAGTGTGCATCCGAAGCAAGTTCACTAATTTAATATATGTAATAATATATGTCAACAAGCACTTTCTTTCCAGTCGACCATCGTCGAGTATAATAGGGTAGACGACTACAACTGATTATGGCCGTTTTTATACTATAATTATCTGATTTGAGCAATTAATATCTAATGAAAGTATGTCCATATAGAAATTTCAGTATAATTATTAATTGATATTGTTTTTAGATTTCTAAAAAATGAGCATTTATTATTTACGTAATTCTAATGAAACGAACACATTTCTAGCATTCTCACATTAAATGTATTTTTTTTTATATAGAAAGTATATCTATAAACGTACAAATAACAAAGTTATTTTATAATTTGTTTATACGCTCATACAAATTAGGCGAGTTTACTTAGTTATGACGTCACTATTGCAGTGTTTTTTAGTATGGAGCATTTTTGAGCGACCCGCGACAGCGCCGCAAACATGTCGATGTATTTTCAAAAGTAATAGGTGCAGGTGTACTGTTGGTTCTACAATATTTCTCACCTAAAAGAGTACTCTTATTATATATAGAATTTAAAAAATTTGTTGTATACCCAATTATTGAACTTACACACATTTCCACGCGCACACACAGCGCGCGCATACACGCACACACACGCTCGCACGCACGCACACATACACAGATGGGTGTATGAAGTTGTGCATGTGTATTGTGCGTATTTATGTATGTATGTGTATAAACTTTTTCTAGAGTTAATTTAATTACATTTTTATTTTATATAGATCTATTTCTTAAGTCCACTGCAAATGTCATTATGTTATGTGAAGAGCAGAGCCTTCTGACACAAGTATGTTTATACTTAAAAGGAGACTCTGGCCACTGTATGTTAACGAATTGGATTGTAGAAATATATATTTTTCATTTTCCATTTTCATATAAAACAACCATGACTAAGGCACAAATGCTCGCATTCATCACACAAACATCTGCCTCTACCGGGACTCGAACCCCGTAATATTAGACACCAAGAAATTGGTGTACTAACCACTCAGCTATGAAGGTCGTTAACATATATTTTTATAAATATTTATAAATAGTACAAATTCTTCGACCATTACACATATACATCTAGCACTACTACTTGGGTTGGCTAGAAGAAATCTCTCGTACAAAAATTCGATACTTGTTCCCAATGTTTCTGTGTACAATAAAAATTTTGATAAATTTAAGCTACTAACAAACTGATTGACTAGTTTTGACTGTCTCACTAATCTTGACAAAACCTAAAAGCAGTAAATATTTAATAGTTCAGGTAATAATTCACATTGGGTTCACTCACCCTCGGCGGGGAGCCTCGCAGTCTTCTAGCAATCTCCGCAGCCACTTCAGCCTGGGAAGGCTTAGAGACTGGGGAATAATCTTGATAAGACGGCATCTCCGAGCTTGTGATCGACTCCTGTAAGACAATTTACACCTTTGTTTACGATTTTTTCTGCAATGGAGACTTTACCTCATCAGGGGAGACTATATCAGGGATATCTGGTTGGATACCTCCGACTTACCCATTTCTGCTGCAAATCAAAATAATCTTTATTCAACATAGACCTTTACAGGCACTTGTTTTGACGTCAATACGTCAAAACAAACAAAACAAAAATAAAGAAAAGCTTAAAAAAAAACAAAATCCTTGTGCGTACGTACGAACAAGGAAAAAGAAAATTAATTCTACACCTGTTCGGAAATTGGGAGCGCCTTCTCGAGAAGAACAGGCAAGAAACTCTGAAGGTCTATTTTATCTCCTCTTTTCAATTTTAATAGCTGCAAAGCAGTTGTAGTAAAATATGGTAGTGAAGTTACTAGATATCTTAATTTAAGTCAGAAGTAAGCAACGTATAGTAAGCAAGACGTCAAACTGTACATTTTCACTACGGAATGTGATGCTATCACAACTGACATAAGAGCTGAAGCTACAGACTTGTTTTGAATGTGACATGATGGACGTGTACTATAAGCGACTGTAGATACTTACCATTAGATAGACAGTCTCATTATTTGCCCATATAGATGTATAATAATAAAAAAATCATATCATGTGCGACTGATATACGAATTATGCAAATATACCTGATTGTCTTGCGCGCTGTCTTCTCTTTGAGGTCCCTCCGGACTTTCGGCTTCGGAGTCTGAATACTGATCCATATCCTCATCTTGCTTAGACATCATGCTGTCTGAATCACTATCTTCCACAACCAGACCTATGTTGAACACAATGTGGTGACAAAAGGTAAATAAAGTGGAAAAAATGTTCTTGAGATTTTTAAGCAACATATCAAGATATTTTCGTTAGTGTTATACCATACATCTATTTTTTCACATCAGGGATGAGATAACAATTTTCTGTTGCACTTTCTTTCCAGAATAACATTTCATTGTCACGCCTGTGTGTGAATTGGAAGGAGTGAACTGACGCAATGTATGGTCAGGGCTCACTTTATTAAGTTGAACTGTTTGTCTTTATTATAATACTAGCTTCGCCCTAGCTTAGCCCGCGGCTTCGCCCGCGGCTTCGCCCGCGTGGATTTCGGGATTGGGTCTATATAGGGTTAAGTCTTGGAGCTTCGAGGAGCATTTCGTGCGGTTGGTCCCCCGAGCCAAAAGGGTGGCGGGCGCATTGCATCGCCTGCTGCCCAATCTCGGGGACCGAGGGATGGAGTCCGCCGCCTGTACGAGAGGCGTCGTGCGACGCTCCCCCCATTCGACATCCTGGCCGACATGTACGCGGCGACGTATGCGTCGCGGCGTGTCGACCGTGGGGGCGATGGGGGGAGCGCCCTGGAACCCGCGCACGAAGTGCCTAAGCGGGAGTGGCACCGACGAATTGTGGCGGCCTGGCGTGCGCAGCTCGAATTACGGATCTGCGCGCGCCAGCGGGCCGTCGGTGCCGTACTCCCGCACCTCGAAGCTTGGCTCCACGGGAAGGAGGAGGTCACCTACCGATTGACTCAGATACTCACCGGGCACGGCTGCTTCGGTGAGTATCTGTGTCGAATAGGACGGGAGGGATCGACACATTGTCACCACTGCGCATCCGACCTCGACTCGGCCCAGCACTCGCTGGCGGAGTGCCCCGCGTGGCCTCCGAGCGCCGAGTCTTGGTCGCAGAGATCGGGCGAGATCTGTCTCCGCCGGCATTGATTGCGGCAATGCTGGCGGACGAGGGAGGTTGGAGGGCTGTGGCCTCCTTCTGTGAAGCAGTAATGCTCCAGAAGGAGGCCGCTGAGCGGGGTCGGGAGATGGCCGATCCCGCTCGAAGGAGGCGGCGCCGGGCTCGGTAGCACAGCTGCGGCGCCGCCGCGGGTCGCCGGCGGGCGCGAGGAAGTCGCAACCGCTACGGCGACCCGGGATGGACCACGCCCCTTCCGTGGCCGGGGGGCGTCGTCGGTGGAGGGGACCGGGGGAGGTGGTAGCTTCCCCCGAGGAGGGCTCCCCTCTAGAGAGGGGAGCGGAGGCTGGGGGTTCCCGGAAGTGGCCTTTGTGTTCCCGGGGGCTCCCTACATGCCTGAGGAAGGCCATCCCTGAGGTTTTTAGTGGGTAGGCCTCCCCCTTCTGGGGAGGAGAGCCCCACATAACCCTGGCTCGCCACAGCCGGGGTATGCAATTTAATTTATGCAGGGGAACAAAAAAAAAAAAAAAAAGATAAAAAAAAAAAAAAAAAAAAAAGGGTTAAGTCTTAGCTTTTGCCGACGGCTACATACGCGTGGAAGTCGGTTTATAGCGCGAAGGTGTTATCGCGCTTTCCGTGGGACTATCCGTTTTTCCGAGATAAAAAATACCGCAAAACCTTGCTCAAGAATCACTCTATCTATTGATGAAAACCGCATAACAATCCAGTAGTTTTTGAGCGAAGCCTTTATTGCGCATCCCGTGGGATCTGACGATTTTTCCGGGATAAAAAGCCTATTATTTAACCCGGACTTTTATCTTTACGTCTGCAAAATTTCAAAGCAATCGGTTCAGTAGTTACGGCGTGAAAGCGGAACAAACAAACAAACTCACTTTCCGTTTTATAATATTAGTATGGATGCAGGGCTGGGCAAAAAACACCACCGGCTTTGATAAAACTACAATAAAAAAATATTTTTGCTTTTTCGAAAAGTATTTGGAATTTGGTCAATCGTATAAAGTATCAGCCAAAAATCACTTCAGACTGCAACATATCTTTTTAAGCTAACGCTTAACGACCCAATGTTTAGAGATTAAGGTTTATTTTTCATATTTTTTTAAGCTTTTGGCCCGTTTATGCCATGTCAGCGTTATCGTAGTCTACACAAGTTTCGTCGCATAACTGAGAAAATCACATACAAATTTGTAAGACAGATCGCAACTACAGCTACATTACTTATGATCAAATAATGTGAGGAAAAATAGTCATTACAATATACCTGCATGCCATTTGGCCTTCCAAGCGTCGGAGCCGATGATGAAGGGGAGTGGCCGATGTCGGTAGAAATCTTTCGGTTTCAACACAGTTCTGGTGAATAACAATGTTTAGAGCAAAATCAGTTTACTAATTGTGATATGAACTTATTAAAAAAAAATCATGTATAATTAGTATGTATTTGTACATTTACAAATAAAACAATATATTTTGCTTTGTCTATAAAACGCATATAGAAATTAAGAATAATATTAACATTTTAAATTTTAATGGTCAAGCATATTTTTGAGAATATAATATTTTATTTTGAGATTATAATATTACCTGGGAACATCCTCTTCAGAGTCAGATTCGGAGTCAGAAGCCACAATCTGTATCTCTTCGTGCATACTCTGTAATATCTTCACACTTGCCTTCAGCATATCTAGCTCAGACACAGGTTCTTGTAGTTTGGGCAAGTCCTATATAAGAAAAACAAATTTTTGCAAAAAAACAATCAATATAGGACAAAAATAATGAATAAGAAGATGAGAAGCTTCTGGATTTCAAGAACCTTACCAAAGCTAACTTTATGAATTACAATTACCTCAACTTATATGGGTGATGTTTAACAAGATTTTAACAAAAATTAAAGTTCATTATTGTAGTTTCTATCTAATAATACTATCAAGAATAATGAACGGTTCTCTATTAATATAACACTATTAATGTGACATTATATCTAATAGTTGTAATCATTTAAACAAAGAACAGAGTCAATTGCATTCGCTTTAATATATACCTTTGGCGGGTCAGATGTAAGAACATCAGCATCGTCGTCGTACACTCTGCTCTCAATGAATTGGCTGTTACTCAGCGCCATGAATCTGTGACAAGTAATACAATTTATCAAGTACAATACAACTAATAAATAAATAAAGTATATGCTTAAAGATCTGTCTTACTTATTTCTTCTGCAAAGCAACTGTGGTAGTGTGAAGGGTATTATAGAAAATTAAAAAAAAAATAAAAGGGAAAGAATTAATAAAAATATTTCTGTAAGTGGATGCAAGTTGTATATATAATTGTATGTCATCATCATCATCATCAGAGCTTATATGCTTCCATATCGAAGAGCACGAGCTTATCCCATGCTAAGATGATTAGGCCTTAGTCAGCCAACCCATTATGGATTAAACCACTTCACTTACCCCTATGAATCTCTTCACAGGTGTATGCATGTTGCCTGACGATGCTTTTCTTCATCGTAGGAGCGTCCAAATAATCCTATTATTTATATGAAATTCGAAATACATATATACACGCATACATAGATACATGGGAGAATCAACCCCGTGCCTCCGGGATTTCCTAATTTGAAGACCAATACCGACACCACAGCACCAACGACGCTCCTTATTAACTACCAATATGCAATTTAATCAACGAAAATGTCAACAAATTACTGATGCTGTCATAAATATAAAAGTCGTATAAAAAGTATAATTAAGAAAGAATGTCGTTATATCGATAAAAAATAATTGTTTTATTACCAGATTCTTTGTAAAAATGTGATAAAAATTGAAACATGTCATGCAAGCTTTAAAATTATAGCACGCTTCGGAAAAATATACATCACTGGTTACACATGTTAGTATTCAACACCACGATATAATTGACACGAAATGCTATCACGCCTAAACCTCCAATTTCAATAAAAGTCGTCGCATTATTGCATATTCAAAATGTTTATAGTAGTAGGTTTAAAAAAATATACATTGCAGCTAGCACATGCGAGTGTTCAAGGCTACTATATTGTGAACACGAAATATTAGTGTATCCAAAACTTCCAAATTGTTTTTGACACTTCAAGTATGAATAAAGAAATAAAATTAATTTATTAATACACAGCCTCACATTATTTTTGTCAGAGTATGGGGTGAGATACACAAATCAATATGAAAAAGAATGGTAGGGTTTACAGGTTAGAGAGAAGGAATTGAAGACCCTTATTTAGTTTGCGTGCAATCGTGTGCTACATGTTTTGTAAATATTGATTTGTCCTTCGTCAAATAAAGATTGGAAAGCAAAAAAAGCAATCGTGAAAATTACATTATTATCAGCTTCATTACAGTTGAAAGATTGCTGGACATAGGTCTCTCCCAAGGATCTTCACACCAATCATTTTTTTTTCCTCAGGAGAGTTGCTTAGAATCTTCGCTAAGGAACACGAAATGTAGCCATGATGCCCCCGCAATGGCAAGTGTCACGGAGCTCCAGTTGGACTCCACGCGACCAGAGCGGTGACCACGTGACCTACCATCTAAAAACGGCTTGAATGGAAATCACTCGGTCCTGCGCTGCTTGCATCTTGGGCCTTCCTACCAACTACCACCAAAGCTGCTTTCTAAGGCATATGCCTGATATTTGTTTGTCCACCTCAACGGCCATCAGTCTTGCGAGCAAAATGTCCTGCCCACTGCCATTTCAGGTCAGTCTTTTAAACTAATTTCATGTAAATGCCACGAGAAAAATATATTTACAACCAATTGTTGAAAATGAAACAGTACAAACAGTGCCTTACTTATTGTTGACATTCTGAAGGTCCACACTAGCATCATCAAGGGCTGTCGCCATTACCTGAAGTCTCTGGTTGGTTTCTTGACATCGCTTCATCAAACTCTAAGAACATGTTATTATTATTAGTAAATCATAAATAAATTGTTAATTTGTCACTGTTCACATACATTCATAGAGTACAAGATTCATTTAAGTAGTAAACATATACTTGCTAACTTACACTGCTATCAGATAAGATCACTGACAGCTTTAGTCTCTTTTTATTGAATTATAAAGTGTAGGAGAGTGTAAGTGTAGTGAAATTACCTCATGTATATTTTGTAGTACATCCAAAAGCTGTTTATCCCCAGCCAAGCTCCAATCTGGAGCAGTTTTACGGAGAGCCGCTGTGCCTTCCATTTCAGTTTAGCACGTCTGAAAATGAATGAGTTTCATTTTTAAGTTGATAAATGATTGGCAAGAAACCAAAAAGTATTTGTACATTGCGCTATTGTGCATTTAGAAAAAGCATATGGTAAAGTGAGCAGGAATGAACTGTAGAGAATATTATGTGTGTATGGAGCGTACAACAGCCTGTCGTGGTCACAGAAATCACTATATAAACATTCTATAGCCCACTTTAGGATAAATGGGGCTGGTAAACAGAGACTGGTTTGATATCAGGAAAGGTGTCACATCCCTGTGACTGTTCAAAAGATTTAAAAAATTATAACAGGAGTTTGAGAACGAATAAATTAATTGTCAAGTACCTCTTATATGTTGACAATCAAATAATTTTGGCACCATTGGAGGAGTGGTTATGGTTTATGGTTATATATGGTTACATGGTTTAATGTATGCATTAGAAAGAAAAAGAAGGAAAATAAAGTAAAAGTAAGACAAACTAAAAGTGATATTTGAGCAGAATTTAGGTGAAAGAGTTTCTGTATCTGGATCTATATTTATTATATATAAGATATAATAATTATGACATTGAAAAAAGTGTAATGACATGAAACAAAGTGAATGGGGTTATAAATGTCTTCATTGGTAGTAGGAGTGATGATGAAGGTTAAATTGAAAAATAGTGTGATGTGACAAAAATCCATATTTAGATGGTTTGGACACAGAAAGGATGGACAACTGACAAAAGAAATTTATAAGGCAAATATAAATGGGCCTGTTGGTAAATATCAACATAGATAAACATACTTGAACCATTTAGTCACCTGTTTAGGGGGTATCTTAAAAGAAAGCCAGGTCAAGAGTACCAGTAGCCAACTAACCTGGACAAAAGTTAAGGAAGCTAGGGCTGTATATTTAACAGGTAGCAAGTAGAAAACTGTGATCTCTACCTATCCACATGCAAAAAGAGCTTAAGTATATATATTTGTATTTATATTAATTTAAGTCAAAGGTCATTATGTTTACATATTATATCACAAACATTTTTATCTTGTCTTGTGGGTATACATACACAGAAATCTCACATGCATATACACCAAACATGAATATGAAACAAGTTAATATAGGTCATAAAAATATCTGTTCCGTGCGGGAATCAAACCCGCAACCTGTTGCAGAGAAGCCAATCACTTGCCTGCTATACCATATTTATCACCATAATAAATAAATACTATAAAATATAAAAAAGACATAAAAATATACTTTCTTATATTATTTCTAATTCTTTCTTGCTTTACTGCTTAACTACTGTACTATTGATACACCATTTCTACCTTATCAATTTTAAAATTTAATAATTAAAAGTTCATTGCTCTTTGTGGGGTTAGCATATTTAAAAATAAATAATAGACTATAGGATACACTACAGGATAGGCGGATCCGAACATTAGTGTATGGGTTGATTATTTCATGTTATCAATGTAATTAAATATATATTAATCTATTTTGACAAACATGTACTACATTAGTGAAGTAATTTCATACTGTTATTGTTTTATGTGGTTTTTCTTGATAAATAAAAGCACTTCATCAAGTACAATAAAAATGAAACAAAATAACTAAAAAATAATAAAACAGTTAAAAGAGTATTTTAATATATTAACATACTATCGAAAACTTGTGTAAATAATGTTTCCGTGTGTATATAATGCAAACATAGTTATAAATAGAAACATTGAAAGCTTCTAGCATGTACACATACATTTAAACCAATTAAAGAGCAGAGTAAGTGCGAATGACAAACTTATTAGAAATCAACAACTAATTTACATAATAATATACCTTAATAACACCGCGACACTCACCGGTTAGTGGAATGAAACACTTCCGCATTACACCAAAGGTTATTCCACAAAACACTATAGCCGTTAATTTTATTTTATAATTGCGTTAACAATAAAATTATGAAATTATGTGAAGAAAAACAACACTCGCTAGAACACTGAAATGTTTTCATTCAATGAAATGACATGACATGACAGTTCTAGACTGCTGTGTTGCCATCACTAGCAACTCTAGCAAGTAGCAACCGCAAAAGTAATTCATATGTGCAAGGGAAGTGAAACTTTCGCTACCGTTGGTAGGTAATTAAAGTGTACATACACTTTCGCTTTAAAATCATAATGAGATGTGTTATGTAATAAATGTGCATTATTTACATGGTCTAGTCAACATTATATTTTAATCTAGTTATTACTTTTTCATCAAAAAACTAAAGATTACCACATTACCTAGTTATTTAAAGATTTTTATTTTTGTCCGATATAATGTTTTTGTCATATTTCGGCGATTTTTTCTACTGGCGCTAGTATTCTAGTTGAACTTAATTATGGAAGCCTTTCTTCTTGTTCTTTTGTTCTTTTTTCTTGTTGGTGTTGAGGACTGCACTAGATAGATTCCCATTTTTCACAGACTAGCTCTGGACCTTCTATTTATCTCGCCTCAACTAAACACAATATTGTTGTTATTTTGATTATTAAAATATATTATTATTATTTCAAGTAACTAATACATAATGTGGTGAATGTTGTAATATATCTATGATAGTTGTCATGGAGTAAAAGAAGATTTAGTTGCTAGGAGACTGTTTTAGTTTGTTTTTTTCCTGATTCCATATTTCTGTTCTGTTTGTATTTTATAATAATTTAAATATATTCTAACCGCAACTTAGATCGTGTTTTAGTTGCGTAATACATAATATAGGTATGTTGGAAAGCTCTGATTACAAGATTTCGTTTACTTGTTTTTATTATTACATAATCTGTCAGACCAGCAAGTGACATTCTTAATAATAAATATAGTAACCATAGCATTTGCAATACCACCATCCAGAAATTCCCTACGTGAAGAGGTATGCTGTTTTTAAGCCTTTTGTGATGCTGTTAATGTGGCTCATTAAATACACTGAAGGTACGTAAAAAAAAAAACAAGTAAAAAAAACAAAGTATGAAGGTACGTAAAAAAAACAAATCTGTTCTAATAATACTGTGGCAGAAGTGGGGCGAGCCGAAACGGTAAAAAGAAGATGAAGGAACTCAGAAAAGTCGAACCCATAATTTGTACTAAGAGTTTTCTTTCAAACGTAGAACTAATGACGGCGGACCTCGCACTCTGCGACTTCTTTTTATTTCCAAATAATAAAAAAAAACTTAGAGGTAGGTATATGTTTTGTTACAAGCCCTGGGCGGTA
Organism: Scirpophaga incertulas; assembly: GCA_036419045.1. Taxonomy (NCBI): domain Eukaryota; kingdom Metazoa; phylum Arthropoda; class Insecta; order Lepidoptera; family Crambidae; genus Scirpophaga; species Scirpophaga incertulas. The sequence goes on from CM071636.1 coordinate 8,859,031, forward strand.
AATGTTTTCTACGAAGACCTTGAAGAGGCTCCTAAGGACAACTAGTTTAAACGATTTGTTCTACGGATTTTAGCCAATACATAAATGCATTAATTGAGAAAGAACTTTGATGTAAAATGTATCGTAAGTCTAGGAGGATAAGGATATCCTTAAGGAATAAATCTCGTTACCACCGTAACCCTATTAAAATTAATGGAGACGAGGCGATCTCTTTACCTTAAATTGGACCTATATAGTTTATTAATGTTTATTACCAATTTTGTGACTGCAATAAAATAAATAAATGACAAACAATGATTATAATACATATATTGTATCTACCATCAATATGTTGTCATCAGCACTACATTCGCAGATTTAACGTTGCATTATCATCCGGTATATTTCCGCTAATGGTATATGCTAGATAAGAAAATAAATTACTTCTATCTATATATTTATATAAGTAGGTACATTATAACTCTTCTGTGTGATTTAAAATAAATATCGTATGTGTACATTCATTTGCATTTTATCAGTATCGACATCGGAAGCTGCAATTTATCTAATAGATTAAAGCCTTACAACATTATTTCTTTTCCTTCTTATTCTTGTCAATTTATTATTTATTTAATTCAAAACTCACAGCAGTAGTTTTTAATAGTATGCACGGTTGGTTGAAAATCACAACCCAAATAATTTCACATTGTAGATATTTATAACTTGCCAAGCGGGGTCGGGAGATGGCCGATCCCGCTCGAAGGAGGCGGCACCGGGCTCGGTAGCACAGCTGCGGCGCTGCCGCGGATCGCTGGCGGGCGCGAGGAAATCGCGCTACAGGTCCTACATGCCTGAGGAAGGTCATCCCTGAGGTTTTTAGTGGGTAGGCCACATATGTAGGTAGGCCAGACCCACATAACCGCCGACTCGCCACAGCCGGGGTATGCAACTTAATGCATTTTCCTCAGGGGAAAAAAAAAAGATATTTATAACTTATAAACTTATTAGTTACGTTTTCTGTACAATATACCTTCAGTTTTATTTTCGTTAAAGATAATCAAATTATCGTCGCTTCATCATCTTTTACAAATCACATAGCTGGCAGGGCAAGAACCTAGTCTATTACAAGAACGAATAACCAACAAAACCACACTGATCAAATGACTTGGTGTATTTCTGTTTTAAGTTTCATAAGTGAATTTTATGTGGCTCTTGTGAATTTCACTTAAAAATATGAGCAGTTAACACATTTATTCTAAACCATCACTGCACGGATTAATCTACCCATGTATTCGAGCTTATATTTTTAGTAGGGTAAGCGTAGTGCGCTACGCACTGTGCGCGGTGAAAGGAATTGCGGATCGCGATAGCCATCATAACGATAACTCATGTCAGTGCTTGCTGTAACTTTTTTTTAAAAGAATGAGTCACATCAAGTCACGACGTTCTGTCGTCTGTATACGATAGACCCAATAGATAACTATCACAGTCACTTTCGAGGTTATCCACAATCTTTATTTAACTATATAGCAGTCCATTGAGTATTTGTTGTAAAATTTGCAGCGAAGTATGGCCTTTTATTATTCAACCAGTAAGGAAAGTAAGTTGACTACCCATCTGATTTCTAAAAGCTACAGTTGGATACATTTTGTTTATAGTGTATCTACGTTATAAACATAATGTGTAATTATGCACTGTCTGTAGATGAACTGTGTTATATTTCTGTGACAGTACCCGGTAATTTTAATGTTTTGCGAGAGCTATAAGTAATCCAGAGGTTCCTTTTTTTTTTGTTCCCCTGAGGAAAATGCATTAAGTTGCATACCCCGGCTGTGGCGAGCCGGCGTTTATGTGGGGCTCTCCTCCCCAGAAGGGGGAGGCCTACCCACTAAAAACCTCAGGGATGGCCTTCCTCGGGCATGTAGGGAGCCCCCGGGAACACCAAGCTACTTCCGGAACCCCCAGCCTCCGCTTCCCCGCCGATACAGGGAGCCCTCCTCGGGGGAGGCTACAATACTTCCCCCGATCTCCACCACCGATGACGCCCCCCGGTCGCGGAAGGGGCGTGGTCCCTCCCGGGCCGCCGCATCCGCCGGCGCGATTTCCTCGCGCCCGCCGGCGACTCACGGCGGCGCCGCAGCTGTGCTACCGAGCCCGGCGCCGCCTCGTTCGAGCGGGATCGGCCATCTCCCGATCCCGCTCGGCGGCCTCCTTCTGGAGCATCACTGCTTCACAGAAGGAGGCTACAGCCCTCCAAGCTCCCTCGTCCGCCAGCATCGCCGCAATCAATGCCGGCGGAGACAGGAGGGGTACTCTTAAAATCGATTGCGATATATTCGTAACGACACGATACTGCTCCGAATATATCGGACAAACCCTACTCTAAGAAAGTATCGGTTTCATTATCGTTTATCGGATGCATAGACAATGTTCGGAGTGAGCGGAGAGTGAGTAATGAATGAATGTAGTGAGTCTTGGACAAAACTAGCAGTTAATAATCTGTGGTTTTCTTTGTTACTTATTCTATGCACCTACATTAAACCCGCCAATCTTCCAAAATTGTTTTGAAAAGTTCGTACTGCAATTTGTGATTACAATCGCTTCGTAATAAAAACAGTTGCTTTAATTTCTCGTTATAGAAGGTAAGTTGAAATGTTTTTCACGTATTTTCGTTTTCTTTATTACGCGATTAGAAAACAATAGTTACAACAAAATTATTGAGTAAAATAAACATTCCGTGTAAAACTGCGTTGTGAACAACTATTTATATCAAGTTATCTTTAGTTCCCAATTGAATTTCAATATTTTTTTAATTGATTTTAGAAAAACATAATACCTACCTACACTATTATTAACAATGTCTTGCACAAACGCACAAGTTATGACATTATTAGATTTCTTGTCAGATCACAAAGATCTAGCAAGAGGTATGATGAGATCTGCAGATGGGAGATTAAGGGCTAAGCGGCTATGGGAGGAAATTACAAATATATTGAATTCCATGGGTGGCAGTATCAAATCTGTTCAACAATGGCAAAAGGTAACAAATAAGATAAATACTCGTCTCTTATATCAATTACATAATTTTGCCATTTATCATGGCATATTTATAATTAATTATAGGCTCTATATGCTTCATCTGTTTGTTTCTAATCAAATCTTGCAAACTTAATCATACAAAGCTTGTTACTAATTAAAAGAATACATTATAAATGATCAAAATCTTACATTCAGGTAACAAACTGTACATATGTTTTATTTTAGCTGTGGACGGACAAGAAATATCTGGCCAAAAAAAACGCAGCAACTTTAAAAAGAAATGCTGCTGGCACTGGCGGCGGACCTCCAGCTCCTATATTAGCGAGCTGGGAATTAAAAATTTTAGAAATAATGGGAGATGGATTTGGTGAGGCCCAAACAACGGCAAGAGTGCCAGCATTTCCCAGAACAGTGAGTAATTCTGTAATAATTCAATAAATCCTTAATTAACTGTTTACTTTACTAATTCAAATAATTATTTATAAATTAGTATTTACCATGATACTCATAATTATTAATTTCTTTTTAAATAGAACTTTAATGAAGAGGTTGCTTCGTACAGTATCGAGCCGTGCTGCATAGTCTCAACACATAGTAGTACTCAGATACAATTACCTTCCCAATCTGCTACATCCTCTGATACACTCTCCCTTTCATTAGTTCAATCACCATCACTCCTCCAAACAGACGAAAATATTCAATTTCAAACCCAGCTAAGTTCACCCAGCCAAACAATTCAAATTCAAGATCAACAGCAGCTACCCATTAACCAGACCTCAAACATAGAAGCGCATTCATCTGCACAACAGCCACCAAATAATGAACTTCCCCGCACTTTAAATAGTGAGTATTCTTTTAATGTTCTTTAATAAATATCAAAAATTAATTAATAATATTTTTTAACACATGAAATTGCCATTTTGTATGGAGGTCTTTACGAATAATGCTTTCGTTCATGCTAACATTTCTCTTGAGTACTTATTTAACAACAAAGAAAGCAAACTATATGGCTCACTTTATACTCGTATATAATCAATACACAGTGTGGATGCATGGCCTTTTGTCTGGATTTCTTGTCGGGAGTTGTAGGGTCAAATATTATCATGTACCTACCATTTTTTTTTTGTTTTTCAAATTTCATATGTAATATCCGACGCTCCTATGGTAAACCAAAACATTGAGGTAACCTACATACTTACTTCGTACAGAAATTCAATAAGCGTCTGGGAAATCAACCATTCTGCACTGCCCGAGTGTAATTGACTAACATATGATCATCCTTAGTAAGGATTAGGCTTGTCCCTCAAATAAGGATGTTTATGTTGTGATGATGATCATAGATATTAAACTAAGAATACCTAAATTGTTAGAGGAAATCTTTGTTCTACTAAGTTACAGAGAAATGAGTTAAAATTTGTAATGAATTTTTTACTTATTTAGCGGATGGATTAGATTTTTCAATGAATGCAATGGATTTTTTTTTAATTTAATTAAATTCCCTGGTTCTCGTTCTTACTTTATAACAGTCAAGTGTACAAATGAATAAGAGGCATTAAAAACTTGTTTTTTTTTACTGTTTTTGTGTATTATGATTATGATATTTTTTATTGTTTGTTTTAGACACCACACGTTCGAGACTTGTTCCCACCAGACGGGAACGAACTTTACGACAACAAGAGCGTAACATTGGGGGTCGTCTTCTTGAACTAGAAGAAGAAAAACTATTAGAATTAAGAAACATTAAAATACAATTATTAAATCTTACATCCGCAATTAAAGAACTAACCAATGAAATAAGAAGAAAGTAGGTTGAAAATTATAAAATATATATATAGCTATGTTTGCTTAAGTTTTATATATAAGTCTTAATATAATATAATTGGGTAGACGACAAGTTTTTAAATTCTATATTTAATAAGAGTACTCTTTTAAGTGAGAAATATTGTAGAACCAAGAGTACACCTGCACCTATTACTTTTGAAGATACATCGACATGTTTATGGCGCTGTCGCGGGTCGCTCAAAAACGCTCCATACTAAAAACACTGCAATCGTGACGTCATAACTAAGTAAACTCGCCCAATTTCGTATGAGCGTATAAACAAATTTTAAAATAACTTCGTTATTTGTACGTTTATAGGTATACTTTCTGTATAAAAAAATGTTACATTTAATGTGAGAATGCTAGAAATGTTGTCACGTAACGGAAGGCTACGGAGCAAAATTAGGGAAAGGGTAAACAAAAAAAAAAGATCAATACAAGAAATTATTATATTAAAAGAAATATTAGTCAATGATACATATAAATCAGTCTATAGAGTAATAAATTTATCTGTCCATCCATTAGTTTTCTAGTAGATTAAAATTTATAGCGAATAGCATTTGCGTAGTTATAACATATCAAGCATAACACTTACAGTACTCCTACAGTACACATTACCGACAGAATACAACCCATTTGCACATACAGTAATACTATACGCGATTCCCAATGGAATCAACACAAAGTTGTGTTGGGCTTGGGTGTCAATAGATCACCTCTGTCCAGCACGCTTAACACTAACGGCAGTGCTGTGGGGGAGTACCCCCAGTGTATCCTACATACAAGTTGGGTATAGCGAGCACTTTCCTAGGGCAATCCATGCCGACTATCTAGAGGTGTTCAATATTCCCCTACTTGAACTCCATACATGCATGACACGATTTATTATAGAAATTCAGATGCGTAGATTGCATAAGCGTAGCTTGAAAACTAGCAGATGGGCAGATTTGCATTAAAAAATAACAATTTACTTATAACTGCGAGACCTGAGAAAATTCTACAACATTCCAAAAGTATAGACATTACAATGTGTTCGTTTCATTAGAATTACGTAAATAATAATTGCTCATTTTTTAGAAATCTAAAAACAATATAAATTAATAGTTAAACTGAAATTTCTATATTGACATACTTTCATTAGATATAAATTGCTCAAATCAGATAATTATAGTGTAAAAACGGCCATAATCAGTTGTAGTCGTCAACTCTATTATTAAATACTTTAATATAAAAAAGAATAACTTATGGTTTATCTTACTTTAGTAAAACAAACTAGGTTGTGCCGATTGTGTATTTATTGTTTTAAGATAAATAATCTTAAAACAATAAATACACAATCGGCTTTTGATCAGTTAGTTTTAATATTGATTTAACTGCTGAGCTAAGCTGGTCCTCATTGCTTGCCCTCTAAGCAGAGCTTGAGCTGCTGAAGAAGTAGAAGCTTCATTTACATATATCTGTTGCTGCTCTTCAACCTGCCTCTCTTGAAGAGTTAACTCTGGATAACTCACTGCTTCCCGAGTGCATAAATTATGCAAAACACTACAGGCAATAGTTATTTTACCTGCAATTTCTGGACAATATGGCAATTCTCTAGCAGCTAAAAGGCATCTGAATCTACCTTTTAATATGCCAAATGTTCTTTCAATAGTGCTACGTGCTCTTTTTTGAATTTTATTAAAAGAATTTTCAGGTGATCCTTCCGGCCATCCTTGCGTCTGCTCCCCGTATGGTGTAATGAGATATTCTCTTAATGGATAACCCGAATCACCTGAAAACAAATTTATAATCTTATACCAAGCATGCATATTCTTTTGCAGTGCTAAGGAAGCAGAATGAGTAAGCAGAAGCAAATAATACGTCCACAATATAAATGAAAGAAATTTATAAAAAGCACTTGTAAGCCGATCAACATAATATAATGCTTGCCTAATAAAATTGCAGTTTCCCCTTGTGCTACTAAGGATTCTAAATGGCTCTTTATTTCTGATTCATTCCATATAAATGAGTCATGGGTGGAACCGCCATAACTGGCATCAACATTCAAAATAAAATTATCAGCATCACAAATCTGTAAAAACAATATTATAAATACTTGAAAATGCATTACTCATTTTATATTTAGATATTATTTAATTTATCTTATGAAAGTTATACCTACCATCTGAACATTTAAAGAGTGGTATGATTTTCTATTAAAAAATCTTTCTTCATTTGCATTTGGACGTATAATGGCTATGTGGGTACAATCAATGCACCCACATATTCCAGGGAGTCTATATCTTTCATAGAATCTGTAAATTATCAGACTAATATATATAACATAATATCAATAAATATTGCATTTCTAGAACTTTTTACAAAATATTAATTAGGCGTCTTCTATTTGATTTTTTAGTGCAAAGTTCATAATAAACATCTGTTTGTAAGATTTAGTTTATTTGTCATAACTCACTTAGATTTTATAGCTGTCCGTTCTTGCCGTGTCTGCGGAAATCTAATATATTTCGCTAAAATTTGTGGCTGGTTAAGAGCTTGTGTCACTTCTCTGATGCACCGTGAAACAGTTTGTTGAGCCATTGGAACATCTGAGTCTTTTCCAACAGAGCCTTGGTAACTCCCACGTGCAAAAAAATTTAGTGTTATCAGAATCTGGGAAAAAATTACATATTGTTTAGGTACAAACTAGGCCAAACCTCTTTGCCACTTAACATTTTGAATTATTAGGACTTTAGACCAGACTTTTACTGAGTCCTATTCAAATCAATCAATACAAATTAATTAAATTAATTTTATTATTGATCCATTAAATAAATCATATTGTATAATATTCAAAGTCAGACATACTAGGTACTATTAAAACACATACTTCTAGTTAACAAATGACTTTATTCAGAAATAGAAAAATAAAAAAGAATTCAATTATAAACATCCACCAAAGATAGTCATTTGCAAAGATTTTGATACTAAATAACAACTCCAATTAACAAAGTGTAAAAAAGAAAACTAAATAATTTAAATCTTAATTAAGGAATTTTGGATTGACATATATTTGAATTTTATTAAATTATTTTTATAGCATCTCTAACATAATGATAACAAACAACTATATGTTTTGTCCTAAGTAACTGCTGATTGTACTTTGGTTATAGCATGCAATGTGACAGCATGTAATTTACTAACATAGGTATGAATTCAAATTTATTAATGTATGAAATAGATACATTAAATTTCATAAATATATTGCTACATATTCAGCCTCCATACTAGATAATGAAACTGTTTCATGATTCTTATTCTGTCATGATATCACAGAATCAGACATGGTACAACAGAACCCATATAAGAATTCTATCCAGAATGTCACTGGCCCAGTCAGCATCAACAAAACCTTTTATTATGTTAGATTTTCTGTAAATACTTCAAAATACTTCATATTTTTTAGCTCAATTATAACATGTTTCATCCTAACAATTATTAAATTGACTTAGGTAACTTATATAATATGCTATTTCTGGCTTAGTAATAACAGCAGAGTACATTAACCTACTAGTCTTTGATAAGGGATATCTGGTACACATTTTTCAGTTTTAAGAAAAGTACAATTTACAATCTATATAGGTACCTATAATTAAACATTTTATAACAATCTAATAATTCTATGTATTGTTTTTGATTTATTTTTAAGTAGCACCTTCAAGACTTTGGAACTGACCTGATGAAACTGGAATCTGTTGTGGTGTCAGCACAAGTAGATCAGTGTAGAACTTGAGAGATGAAATAGACCTCGGACTTGCCAGAGATACATTTTTATTATGAATCCCTGCTCTTTACATTTCATACTGTAATTGATTCATATGTATGGTTCAATGTTTCACCCCGAGAAAATACCGAACATTTGGGTTTTTCGTGATACCCAACCTTGACGTTATGTTCCAATACAGCGTAGGTTTCTTGATTTCGGCGCTGTTCGTCTTTGATTCAAATGACGACTATACTCCATAGCGTCGTAAATAGGTTAGGTCCCCGTTTACTTGGACAGGAAAGTATTGATTATTGGTTTAATTCAAACCAACCACTTGAATATTACACTTTACACTTGAAATATGACTATGAATCAATTGAGCTTATCCAATTCACAGAATACCGAAACCACAGAACATTATTACTCCTACGAAACACTACTACGTTTAAATTACTGACAACAAATATAGGCGCTAGTGGCGCGATTGTAGCGCGCGATATTCAATTATCTTAGGATAATTTACATTGCGACAAATAAGAATTATAAAAATACAAATGAATTTTGCAGGTACAGGTTTATCAATATTGGGAGATCTTGTACTCAAAAGAGTTCTAACTAAATGGTTTATTACTGGATAGTGGCTTAAGGGAAGAGTGATTAATTTACCTTTCCAGCAGGATCAATGCCAAAGCTATTGCGTTTCACTGGCAGTAACGGTACTAAGTCCTGGCAGAGTTGTTCAAAGAGGCTTTTGGTTAATCTATAGGCATTAATAAATTCTGCATCAGGTACTCCGAGTATATTAAATTGTTCCCGCTTTCTTTGCCGCTTACGTCTTGCTATCGTCATTTGATCGCGCATTGCTTGTAACACAAGAAGATAGGTACTCATTCTGAAAAGAAATCCAATTAAAATGCGATATTGAGTCATTAATTTTTCGATAAATTTGTAAAATGTACAATAGGAATGAAAAAAGCCGTAAGATTTCATTGGATGCCAAATAAAAGTAGTTTATACTTACGTTCAAGTAGCAAAATATTCGTAGATGATTGTCAAGTAATGATGCCCAATACCTAAAATTATTGTTTCTTATCGATAGCAAGTACAGGTAACACATTAAGCTAGTTAGAAATGAAAATAAATAAAAACACTTTAAATAAAATCGAAAACGATAATTGCAACGACACCTCAAACCATATCGTATTACTTGTCGTAAATTTGACATTTATTTCGCGAATGTTCGTGTGTCAAATTCAATTCATCGTTTGTCATTTGAGAGATTAGAGTAACTTACGACGTCTTATGTCAAAATTAATATCGTTCGTTCGATCGTTCGGTGCGATGCTTTAAACGATGTAACTTAGAGTAGGATACGACACGACGAATTCTCCGATATATCGTTTATCGTTTTTAAGAGTACGCCTCCAGATCCGCCCGATCTCGGTCGACAAGACTCGGCGGGAAAGCCCAGCGGCAGGGCACTCCGCCAGCGTGGGCCGAGTCCGATAGGTCGGCATGCGCAGTGTAACATGTGTTCGATCCTCCCGTCCTATTCGACACAGATACTCACCGAAGCAGCCGTGCCCGTGAGTATCTGAGTCAATCGGTAGGTGACCTCCTCCTTCCCGTGGAGCCAAGATTCGAGGTGTGGGAGTAACGGCACCGACGCACAGTGGGCTGAAACGGGCCGGTAATGGACATAGCCTTTCAAAAAAAAAAAAGTTACATTATTTTTAAATTTTATTATTGTGTTGGATTTGTCTATCAATTATAAGAAACTATTACTATGACGGACTTTCAGATAACTTAGTATTTTCGGAGTTCGAAATTCTCAAATTTTCTCAAACAATTGAGTTTCTTACATGTGCATAGTAGGTATATATATTTGTCCTATTTTAGCACCTATTCTCGAGTCTCGATATTCCCCGATTTGGTCGTAATTTCAACTTTTGTTCTCTATTCCACACCACCCTAGAGGTTAAGAACTAGTCGCGTTTTTTTTTGTAGGGAAGTCCGGGCAAAGTGGACACCTTAACCTTTGACAGCCCATGTAAAGAAAATCTAAAGACATAGAATTAAAGGCAAAAGTGTTTGGAATCAGCATTTATTAAAGTTTCAAATAAAATCAAGAAAAACAGTGTAACATCAATACTTTACCAATAATTATCTATAATATTAAAAATAGTATCACAATCCACTTTGCCCAACACACCGGGTAAAGTGGACAACACCATAGGGCAAAGTGAACACATGGTTAATTAAGGAACAATTACCATAAAAAGAGACAAAAATAAAAAAATTATAATAAAAATAATGAGAAATTATAGGAACTAGTCAGTTATCAGTGCAATGGTCGCAAGTAAACGTATTCGTTCCTTCAAAGGCCGTACATTTTTGTGACTCCATTGCTTACAGGAAAAACATTGGATCCAAACATCAAGTGGTTGCCCATTGACTTCAATATAGTCTTCTCCACAAAAGTTGCATGTGTATTTTTCAGTATTTTCGATATGTTTAGATTTCTTCCTAGTATTTTTGGTAGTTTCAATATCTTTGGTCGTTTTAGCATTTTTGGTCTTGCCAGTACTTTTTTAAAGCGTAGGTTTTGTTTTTGTATCTCTGTTAAAGTTCTGCAGTACTTTGGTGCTTGCTTTATCAAATTTTATCAAAGTATAAACTAATAAAAAAATGTGTAAAATAAACAATCAATAATGATCAAAATGTCTACCGGCTAAAACGAATACTACTGGGCAAAGTGGATACTATATTCACTTTACCCGTGTTCATTTTGCCCAATAGGTACATTTTGAACTCAACCTAAACTGAGATGAAAACAACAAACAATATCTCGTCAAAACTTGCTGTAATTCAACACAAGAACATGCACTTTACAGACATTATCACTTCAAAACGATAACGATATATTTAAATACATAATTAGGAAATTACTTACTTTGAAATATCGTAACAAATGACTACTTTTTGATTTTTTTTGTTTTTATTCACAAACGACGCGTGACCTTCCGCTATCTCTCTTTGTTTACGACTGAGGGTGGGGAGCGAAGCTCCCAACAAGAGACGGACATGTTCATACGCAATTTGGAATTATTCAGGGTATTCACTTTGCCTGAGCTATTCGCTATGCCCGGACTTCCCCTAGTGGTATCCCCTTTAGGCCTAATCCACTAAGTCCTAATAAAATAAAGTAAAACTCACAAACAGCGACTAGCTATCAAGGGTATCAACATCATCGAACGCAAAATTTTCCCGATCGTCATCATCAAATGTTTCTGCGTGTTCAATAATCAATAAGTTTTGTGCTTCTCCTGACAAAATTTTATGTTTTCTGCAAAGGTTGCGACGTATTGTTGAAATGAGTGAATCAGAGCTGGTTAATAAATTGTTTAAAATATCTTAATTTGTAGCTTTTCTGTTGCATTTCCTGGAATGGTGTTGGCGGTACCTACGAAAGTCTTTATTTCTAGCTTCGGCAGCTTCTTCTTAGCTGTCCAATTGTTATTAGACCAAATCTTTCAATTATAGCTGCACCATGCATCAGAACTTTATGAACACTTGAAGGCATATAATACCAGCTATATAAGTCCAAATACATTCGCATAGTGGCTTGAGCATATTCGTGAAATTTCACTGTATCAATGTGGTTGCCCGATGAAATTGCCTCTAAAATGATTGCAAACCGCCTAATTAAATCCTCACTTACACCAGTTATCTCAGCAGTCAAATTTGGATTTGCAAAAAAACTTCTAGCGGTATTTCCGTCATTGGTGGAACCGTGACCTTGTTTGACAATATCAATCAGAAGTCCTATTCTATTTGTAAAAGCGTCTTGTATCGTTTTCTTTCTGCTTTCCGTAATGCATTTGGAGTCAACCCTTTACAGTCCATGTCTGTATCGTTAATCTATAAGCTATATGCAGAATGCATTCCATCATTCGTATCCATATGTGCAATGATGACAAACCGTATCTACAGAGATCTGGATCAGTCGGTTTTGATACAATTAAGGGTAAATTATTCATCTCAGTTGGAGTGGCTTTACAAATGTCGCATTTTTGAGAGGAAGTGTCACATAAAATTGATGTTGCTTTTCCGTCTATCATTGTCATTAATAAAGAGTGTGAAATCTTTATATCTCCAACTTCTGTATCCACTAAATTAGCAATCTCTTCCTCAATGGCATTTTGTTCTCGCAATATGGTTATTTTGTTTTCTTTCACAAATTCGAAAAAGATTGGACGACACCAATATGATGAATTTGGAGAATCATTTTGCCAAATAACTCGTTCACCATAAACCAATCTGATTGGTATTAAGCTTCCCATGAATATTCTTGAATCGTCAAGTTGACTTTCTGAAGTTTCATCGTATATTTGGAGGATTTTTTGTTTGTAAATTGCTTGATTAGAAGCACAATCGAATCCCCACTTACTAATAAGTGTTAATTCTTTAAAATTACTATCAAAGACGAGTGGCGCTATTATTCTTTTTGTTGTTATATCAAGTAAAGCTTGTAACTTTACTTTGGCTGATGATTCTGTTACTGTTATAACATCTTTTGATGGATAGCATTCCAGTTTCGCGTGTTGAACTTGATAATATGATGGAAATATACTCGCATTACTGTCTTTTTCGTTAACCCATTTTCTTAAAGTATTGTATTGCCACTTGGTTAGTTTAAGTTATAAGAATAATCCTAAAGCCTCATCCGAAGATGCAATGAAGCAAATATGCACCTTTTAACTTTTTTCACATCTTGTGGATTCTTAAGTAAATGCTCTAGTATTTCAGCAATCTCCTCATTTCCTTCTGTTTTTAACTGCGCACAATATGCATATTTTATTTCTTCCGAAGACATATGAAAGCTTTCATCTTTTTTTCTGTCTAGAACTTAGTTCACAAAAAGGTTTTCTAGGGCTTTGTTCGGTGGAGACACCGATAGAAACTTTTGCTGGTGACACAAATTGAGTTGATGTCTTGGTACCGCATGATCTTCATTACTGCCTGTTAAACAATTAATAAAGTCTGGCCATATGATGTTTTCCACCATATGCGACCATACACCATAGGCCATATGTGTAACCACTCGCTATTTTTAGTGATGAAAACACATTCGTTACTGTGAGCGTTTTGCCATCTTCTATTTAAATTATAACAAAATTTTGAACAAAACGATTTTAGCGACTTCTCGCGCAGTCTTGCGACCACACGGGAGCCCCATACATGGCCACGGAACGCACGACGCCCTCGTACAGGCGGCGAACTCCATCCCTCGGTCCCCCGAGATTGGGCAGCAGGCGATACAATGCGCCCGCCACCCTTTTGGCTCGGGGGACCAACCGCACGAAATGCTCCTCGAAGCTCCAGCGGCGGTCCAGGGTGAGGCCCAGGTACTTGATGTACGGCTCCACCGGGACCACTGCGTCACCTACCCGTATCCGGCAGCTGGGTGGTTCCCGGCGCCTCGGAAGGCCGTGGAACCATAGTGCCTCGGTTTTGTGAGGCGCTATTTCTAAATGCACCTGGCGGATCGCCCGCACGACACATGCCACCCCAAGCTCGGCAAGCCTGAGCACCGGCCCGAAGTCGGCCCCAGTCGTCACGACGAGAGTGTCGTCAGCGTAGCAGACGACACTCACGCCGTGAGGAAGGCTGGTGCGAAGGACCGCGTCGTATGCGAGGTTCCATAGCAGGGGACCCAACACCGACCCCTGCGGAACGCCGCATTTGACCCTCCTCGACGTTTCCATCCTGTCCCGTCCCATTACGCCGATCGTCCTGTCGCGCAGATAGTCCCCGACAACGGCCCGCAGGTAGGGAGGCAGCTCGTGGTATACGAGCGCCTCCCTAATGGCCTGCCAGGGGAGGGTGCCAAAGGCGTTGACGATGTCTAACGACACCGCCAACGCCACCCCTCCCTCGATCGGACTGCGGACTCCGACAGGGAACGAACACGCTGGACGGCGTCCATCGTTGATCGCCCTCGCCGGAATCCAAATTGGCAATTTAGTGGGTAGGCCTGCCCCCTTCTGGGGAGGAGAGCCCCACATAACTCGACTCGCGGGTTACCCCGCAGAACGTTTATGGCGAAAGGTAAAACATTACAATCAGACACAACTTATTCCCATTGGCTTACTTTTACTTACAGCTAATATATTTATTTATTATACTCTGTCCATTATATTATTTTCTTTTTGACAGTTTAAGATATTTTGAAATCAGTGATGAACTCGCAAGTTACCGATTCGATTAAAACAGAATGTCGATTTTATTTAAGAAGAACTTTTAATCGATTTAATGCAGCGATATTATTTTTATTATAAATATTAAATTTACTTGTTTAATTTTTATATTATATATTTGGCGAATTACCCAATTGGGGTAATTCGCCAAATATATAAAATTTTGCCTAATTTCCTTGGCATGTGTAAAACTTTATTTTTTCGTATATTTCTGATCCATTTAAGAAAGTTTTCCTTTTTCTCTCTTAAATGGATCAGAAATATATGAAAAAATAAAGTTTTACACATGCCAAGTAAATTAGGCAAAATTTTATATTTTTGGCGAATTACCAATTACCTAGCTAGTTTGTTAAAAAAATGGTATGTTGTAACACTGTTTTTCTCACTGATTTTAAGTACTATTAAAGACATTTTTTTATTCATATTGATTAAAATCACTTTTACAATTGTATCTCGCATTGGTTATGTTTACGTCGAATTGTTACTTTGACATTGACAATTTTGATGGATGACATGGACAGTTCCATAGAGTGGACCGCTAATCATGATCCTAACACCATTATCTATGGCGCAAATTAAGCAACCAAGTCTAGCCAAGCGTCGTCTACAAAGATAGTATTTTAATCAGTAATCCCACACACTCCCCCTAAAAAATATTAAAAAATATTATAATGTCACAATTAGTAGTTTAAAAGAATAGTCTTATGTCAATGAAAAGTTAAATCGCAATTGATCATCATAAGTGTAGTCGTTTAACCTTATTTTTATTATTCCTCAGGCAAATGTTTGTATGCGGCAATTGAGTCTGTAAACTAGACCTAGCTGTGAGGACTAATAAAGAAATATTAATCCTTCTACAGATTAACATAGGCTAGATTGCTCGGGCTAGCATAGATTGTGTCCTTTGCCTAACTAACTAAAAAAATAAAAACTTAATAAAAAAAAAAAAAAAGATACACACTAGTCTGTGGCAGTGATTAGCGGATATTATTTGGTTTTGGATCAATAGCTGTGATCAATAACTATTCACTGTTCTAATTTAAATAATTGAAAATACTGTATTCGGCTGTTGAGGCCGAGCTCTGCTACAAAGAGAAGGAGTCTATATATAGACTGACGAAATAGATCTGCTTTCACCGAATATAAATTAGAGAAAAAAGACAATCATCCCGAAAGAAAGGTACCTAATTTTCATAATTCTTTCTTTATTATATATTTAGAGTTTTTAACTGAGATTCATATATACATTTCATATACCTAAAACATCGTTCTAGAACATTTCCTGAATATCCGTTGAGTGTGGGTAGAGAAAATAACTGTGGTAAATTGATATAACAAATTTGGTCTTTTACAATAAAATATTGATTAATCATCATAGTATGCCTGGTGGGAAACCAATATTTATGCAATTAAATCCATTAACTACCTCTCATAACCGTTACATACATGGGGATTTAAATGAAACAAATTAATATTTTAACCAGATCAAATCTTGTAATATTCTAGAATCAATAGTATCTTCATGTTTGTTTTCATTTTCTACATCACACTCTTCGCTTTTGAAAGTTAATAAATAGTAAAGTAAATGCCAAGAGAGTTGTTATTTGAAATGATTCATGTCATCTTCAGGGAACTATATTTGGGCTGAACATTAACCCTCGTCACCCAGGGACTTTCAAGTGACCCAGCTGCATTAAATAGACCGCTGATCTACCTTAAATCCTAATTGAAGACGGCGACTTGGTAAGCCAAGGACAGAGAGTAAACTAACCCAAACACGGCCATCTAACCACGGTTACCAGTTGCCTGGACCAGTTCCTGAAGGACTCCTGAAGGACTACCGGAATACTGATTTCTTTTTATCCTCGGAATACCCTCTTTTAATCTTTTACATTATAAATTTCAACTTAAAACCAATATCGATCAAACGGACCTATAAACCCTGCCTGTACCTATATTAATTTAAGTTCTTTTATATTTTTAAGTCATTCTATGTATATGAATTGATAGAATTGACAGTAATATTGTTGCCTAGTAAACATTAGTGAATTGAATTTTGTTTAAACTCCTTTGAAATAAAGATTTTGTACTCATACTTCTAGTGATTTGTTGGTATAAAATATTGTTGCATAGTAAACATTTGTTAATTGAATTTTGTTTAAACTCCATGTGAAATGAAGATTTTGTACTTATATTTCTAGTGATTTATTTGTATAAAATATTGTTGCATAGTAAACATTAGTGAATTTAATTCTGTTTGAATTCCCTGTGGAATAAAGATCTTGTACTCAAACTTTTAGTGATTTATTTGTAAAAATCCAACTATTTCATAAAATAATAAAAATACATTCAAATGTATGTGATTTTCTAAGTATTCTTGATCATAATTCTTGATTTAAACTTGACGTAGATTTTATTAACTACATATGCGTTTTAATATTAAAATTCACATAACCTATAATAATGTAAGGTAGCTGTCGAGATGGAAATAAATAAATTTACAAATATTTGATTTGAAGACAATTTATCGATTTATCTGATTTCAAGAACTGCTTATTGTCTGTGGTAGTTTGTTATGCACAGAGCACTTCACTATGTGGGCGTTACCCGTCTAGAAAGTATATTATTACTGTAGTACTATAATTTTGAAAATAGAAACAATATTTCATACGCGCGATCTGTCAAAAAGAAAATAACATAATGGACAGAGTATAGTAATTAGGAAGGAAAACGGCTTAAAACGACGACGGCAATATTACTTTTGAAAATCCATTCGCAACAAATAAACATATCGTAATTTGTATGCGGCATCGGGACATGATATAAACATAATGCTCGAACAATGATGTAAGGTAAGTGAAGGTTCCGAGGACATCTCCAAGACATACGATTCAGGTATAAAGTTAAACAAGTAAAGGAGATTGTTGAGAACATACTGTGCTCACTTTATATTTGGATGGGATCGTTTTACTGTGAAATGATATAATTATATTACATCTCACACTATAATTTATCATTAACAGATTAAGCGATATTTCATATTGGTTCTTAAGCTATCTTTTTACTATGGGATATTACATTGTGGGCAATAATATTAATATATTGTATGAATTCTCTAAAATATGATAATACTAGCTGACCCGGCGAACTTCGTACCGCCTTAGCGTAGCTTTGATGCACTACTTTATTTTGTATAGTTGACCTAATGCTCTTTCAATATAGTCTATGGCTGTGAATGACGTTGACATTCGTATTTAAAAAAAAATTGACATTCGTAACGCGCGTTTTAAAAAATATGCAAAATTAAATGTATACTTTTCAATATTTCTGAGAGATATTCTTAATATTTTTTTCCGTAAGAACCATCCTTGACTTCCACAAACATTAAAAAAAAAGAATTATCGAAATCGGTTCAGCCGTTCACACGTGATGCCGTGACAACGCGAAACGGGTTTCATTTTTATATATATAGAAGATAAGTGTCAAGTAAGTAGGAAAAATCTACCATCTGTGTAGACGAAGTCGCGGGCACAAGTTAATATCTTTATAAATTGTAGCATGTAGCCTATATACTATTCTGATGTAAAAGCTATATTATTGTAAAGTTTCATTAAAATCCTTTGTATAAAAGAACAACAAACGTCCATACTTACAAACTTTCGCATTTATAATATTAGTAGGATTAGATAAAAACACGCCGCCGCTTATCATTTGTGACATGTAAGTAACACAATGAATTGCCGAGAGAAAGTACTTCTCTTTAGAATGACTCTTCATTGACTAGTATCGACACTAGGCATACAGTTACACGGCTCTTTCTAAATTAGTCCCCTTGTACAAATGTTGAATGATGTATGCTGACTTCTGATCTCATGTCATTAATCGCTTCCTGTTCCGTTTTTGCAAGTGTTGTTTGGAAACTAAGGTATTATATAATGCATAGGTATAGCGATGAAGTATCTGCACTGCGCCCTCTCCTGAGGAGCGGTCGCTTTCAAACCGCAGGATCATTAGGATCATTGGCTTAGGCTGAGTTTGGTCGGTAGGTCACATCGGTCGAACCGCCTGGATTGGTAAGGAGTCCGACATAATCATCGAGACACTTGGTTGCGGTGATAGCCTTGAGGATCTCAGCCTCTCCTCTCCTGAGGAAAAAAAAATAATTTTCTAGAAGTACGATACAAGTGAGGAAAGTATGTAATGTTCCGGTTTCAAATGTATTTTGTGCCGGTCATTTATTGACAGCAATTACACTGTATAGATATTTACATTTGTATATTATTCATTTCTTAAAAAAATGAAATGTTTTTTTGGATTGCAGACTACCCATATATAGGAGATTCAGTATATCACTCACAATCACAAAGTTTTCTTCTCTAAATACTGTTAATTGCCCAGAATTATATTTCTTTTTTCAGACATTAACTTAATTACTTGTAAATAAACCTGTAAATAAAAACTACCTGTGCTGTATTTACTACCTGTAAATAAAACTAAGTACCTATATATCTAAAATCCTAATTATTGAATTTACGAACAAACGATTTACATAACTACCTACAGTTTTAATTGCATTTTACAAGTATCCTATTTCGTCACAGGGTTTTAATTTTTCAAGTTTATTATTGTCGGAAGAGGTTTTTAACGTAATGTCATCATAGTTATTTTTATAAATTCTGTTTTGTCTATTTATGGTTGTCAAGTCGATTTGTGTTTTTCAATGGTACAATATATTTTTATGCTTTAAAAGAGTTTATTTGTTTAATTCTCCCACGAGATCACAATTATATTATTTTCTAGTTGGATATTAAATGGTTAAGTATATGTAAATACTTCAGAATCTTATATAAGATTGGCCTCCGGCTGAGCAAATAAGTACACATTAAACTATGTGGTCTGTTGGCCTACATATTTCATGTTTGCGTAGATTCGTCACCCCCTCTAACCACAACAGACAAAACAATCAGTTTAACCTCAACAATAGAACTTAGGTGGACAAGATGGTCGAATTTGCTATGTTATTTACGTATAAATAGAGAATTGTTAAGAAAGTGGCAGATATCGCTATAATACGTTCTGTGCTGTGGAATAGAATGCAAAGTCTAGCCATGATCTAGTTGTGCAGACATTGTTCAGTAGGTATTACACTGGTTTTACAGCCTTGCGTAGATGAGCGAATTTACCCCCGGATGGCCGGGGGGTGACGTCGTAGGAGGTTGGAGAGGGGGAGGCTGCAAGATCGCTCCCCCCGAGAAGGGCGGGCTCCCCTAGCGCACCCGGGGGAGGGGGGGGGGTCCCCTTCAGATGCTGCCTCAATCCTGAGGGCCAACTGAGGACGGCCATCGCTGAGATTTTAGTAGCTAGACCTCCCCCCTTCTGTGGAGGAGAGCCCCACATAACCACCGGCTCTCCGCAACCGGGTACCGTACCGTACCGGTACCGTAACCGTACTACTCCGAATTGACCGTTTTAACGATTCTCCAGTGGTATTGTAGCCACATGACCATTAATACCAAAAAAGCAGGGTACTATTTGCTAAAAAGTGCTTTTTGCACGGGTCACTTTCGTAGGGTTCGGCTCATTTTGAAACACCCAAACTGTAGACTATTGCTTAGTTTCGGGATCGTACGCAAAGATCCAAGGTTCATCACCTGTGTAGATGTTATAAACAGATTTTGAGAACCTCCGTTAAATTTTTATAACATATTCTTGCACCATTCTACGCGAGCTTCTTTTTGATGCTGAGTTAAGTTGTGCGGTGTCCAACGTGAACAATTTTTTTTACGAACAAATGTTCATGTAATATTCTATTAATGCTTGTCATACATATGCCCAGAGTAGCCTCTATCTCGCGATACGTAACATGACGGTCTTGCATAATTAGTTTTCGTATAGCTTCAATGTTTTGTGGCACAACGACTGATTTCGGGTGAACTTCCTTAACTTCTTCCGTGAGCTTACTCCGTCCACGATTGAACTCATTAAACCAGTGATACACAGTGGTTTTTGATGGAGCTTCAACACCAAAAGTTGAAGTTAATTGATCTACGCACTGTTGTTGCGTTAAACCACAATAAATCATAGCACGAATATTTTCACGTGTGAGTTCCATCATTTCAGCGATATGACATTTTAAACTCTAAGCTAAGCCCTGTAAAGATAGTGTAAGAAGAGAGATAAATAAATAAATAAACTAGCGTACATAAGGAAAAAAAAATAGCGACCGGTATTTCAAAAAAAGAACGAATTTTACCACGGAGGTCATATATTGCGTTTAAAAATGTTGAAATCCCAGATTCCGGATACTTAAGTAGCAGCCCTCTTATATATATATATATCAATATGTATAGATCTACATAAAATAAAAACTTAAAAAGGTGTCAGCTCACGAGTTAGCTCAACGAAACAATAGTTATTCCTAAAACATCCCGGTGCGTTTCATAACTGTTCAAATATTTGCACTCGCTGACGATACGCCAATTAGAATGGGAGTCGAGCAGTGTTGTCCTGTTGTCTGGTTTATCGATTTCTCAGAGTGCAAAACTACTTGCTCTCTTGGCCCCATAGAAGTTGTGATAGCAGTCAGTGGAAGTACGTACAAGTCAGCGCATCTGAGAAAGATAACTGAAGCTGTTGTTGTGCTGTGGTGTTGATGCACAACATCATGTCTGTCGAATTGGAGACAATTATCATTAATGTTCAGTTCGACAATAAACTGTCCTAAAAATCTGCCTATGGTCATATAACATACGAAATTTAAAAGGGAATTCTGGAAACTACAATATTCAACAAGTCGTAGAGTTATGAGATGATTAATGATTCCTATTTATTTAAATTAAAATATAATATATTTAATGAAACACTGAATGAAAATGTTATTTTATTCAACTATCACGATTCTGCTGGAGGTAATTGGATACTGATTACACTTATATATAATTACTAAAATATTTTGTAAATTCATGATATAAACATCGATAAACATACATTATCACTTCACAAGTTATGAATTACAAACTATTTCCGTTGTAGTCGACTAGTCCCTATAACTTAGACTGTAGTCAACATAAGCTTATGTAACCACGCTTTGACGCTGAGCAGCTTAGTAAATTGAAATAAGGTTTACTTTGACAGTGGACTCATGTAAATACTCAGTTGGCGATTGTACGATATCGCAACCTGCCTGACCCACTTAGCTTTTTGTTGTCATAAAGAAATGCTACCTACTAAGGCATGGCGACTCGTGCGTGGAGACGACAATCTTACTGCAAGGTGATCTGGGTGGAATACTGAAAAATATTCAATCATTGTGTCGGTCTAGTGAATCTAATCGAAATGAATC
The DNA here is from genome assembly GCA_036419045.1 of Scirpophaga incertulas. Lineage (NCBI taxonomy): Eukaryota > Metazoa > Arthropoda > Insecta > Lepidoptera > Crambidae > Scirpophaga > Scirpophaga incertulas. The sequence goes on from CM071636.1 coordinate 8,881,217, forward strand.
AATTATGAGAGAGGAAGTGTCACATTGTGTCCCTGTATGTGGAAAATTAACGAAGGCGTAAGTAATAGTTTTTGTATACAACGCACAACTGACTACGCTGAATACATTTTTTTTTATTTAACAAAAAGTCAGAGCGAATTTGGCATTTGGCAAATCAATGAAAGTACACACAGTTAACACAGTTAAGTCAAGACTTTACATGTTACTTTTGATACGCCTCTTTTCCCTGCGTAATAAAAACCGTAAATCAACTGTCATCGGTTACACTGTATTCATTGACATTCACCTTTAATATAAAGGCTCTGATATTGTCTGATAACTGCCATCGTTTGATAATAATAGAGACATAAGAAAATAAAAAATCAGCTGACTTCTCCTCTCGCGGGTATGCTGGAAGAAATTTTAGTTGTGATATAAGTAATACCTTTGTACACTTTGTTTTTAATGATGTTTGTTGTTATATTTATTACCTACATGTGCAAAAATAAAAATAGATAAGATGATATAGATACCTTCCTTTCAGTCTAACTATAGTAAAAAGCTGTATACTAAATTCAGATGATTGAATCACGTATTATCATCATGTTATAAGCTCAACTGAAACTAACTTGAGGAGAAAAAAATTACTAACTATCAACATACAGAAGATAATCGAAAGCGAAGTACTCACTGAAGTAGAAAAAGCTGATGGAACGTGAAAGGATTAAAAAAAGAGTCACTAACCAAGTAAAGCCAACAGTAAATACATTGGTAAAAGATGTCACGTTTTACTTGATGGAATTATAAAAAATTACTTATGAAGTTAAAAAAATACAACTAATTGTGTTAAAATTTTATCCATTTCTTAGCCACGAGGCGACACTTATGAGGTACGTGGCATTTTTTATCATACCCTTTTTTTACCAGGTAAAACTTCCGTTTATGGATGTCATCATACCCTATAGTTACGACAGTGACAACAATTAAAAAATAGATTACGGCATCTGTGTTCAATAAAGTGAAAATAGTTTATTATTTCACCAAACAAAATCAATGGTTCCCAAAAATAAGATCCCATAATTATATAGGGACACCGTGGATTATGAAAGTTAACATGTTTCGAATGCATCAAAAAAACGAAAGTGCTGACCAAGAGCAGCTTCTGTATCGCAAAAACACGGCTCTGCGCTCAAGCCCGGTGAAAGTTATCGGCATGGGAATCGAACATTGTGTGCAATTAATAATATCGAAAGTCCAGCTCTCATGGCGCTGTACCTACTCATAAATACATAAAGCGAGTTGCTAGACTCACCATGACTAGAGATTTGTGTACAATGTCTTCATACGTCGTTATATTAGCTTAGTTAGATCCGGCTGCGATCTACAGCTTAACCCACGCAGCTACTGATCCCTTGGGAAACTTTGTATAGACGTTTACGTAGGCATTATACTTATTTGATCGTCAACTATCTTTAACCGAATGATGACAAAATCTGTGTAATATATTTTATATGAATCTCCCAAACACGCTCATAATTAAATCACATAAAATATGTATCAAACTATTTTACGTCTCATGTAATTAATACTCTTAAGGAGGAAAGTTTGCTACAAAGTCAACGATTAGGTAATTACTCATAATAATACTTGAATTTACTTACTTAAAAAGTTATAAAGGAAAGAATTAATTTGGGTTTGGTATTAATCAAATTTGATTTCAATGTGTTGTAATTTGGTAAAGAAATTACAGACAGTAGTAATTAATTTGGGTTTGGTATTAATCAAATTTGATTTCAATGTGTTGTAATTTGGTATAGAAATTACAGACAGTAGTTGTGTATGTCATTTGTCATGTCAATGTCAATATATACATGTGCTACTGACATCTATTAAATGAATCGCTGAATGAATGAAAGATGTATGTGCATAAGTGCCGAACGTCTGCACTAGCTATTCAAAACGTTTTATTAATTTTGATTTTACTGGTAGAGTTGATATTTTGAACTTCTCTTGATCTCGTCATAAACCTTTTATTATTTCTCTAGCAATGTCTTACATTCAAATCTTATAAATTCATGGTCATAAAGCAACGCCAGCATTGCGGAGTGTCGTTATACAGTGCCGGATTAATTCATAACTGTCAGTTTCATTGTCTGAGAGGCACCAGAAAAAGCAAAAAAGAAAAAAAAATTGCTAGAACATAAGTTAAGGTCCTTGATTACCTTTCATATTTAATCTAAGGTAGATATTAAAGAAAATTTTGCTGAATATAGTTCATATATCGCATCGCTTCATTTTTCTGTAGTTTTATAGACACAAAGGACATAGAAATATTTATCAACTCTTTTAGTTAGGAATTGAATATAAGTTCAAAAGAAAGTAAATAGGTATATAATAACTTAGTAAAATGTCTATCTAGTTTACAGTTTTAATTTTACGTTGCTGGATTAAATGGTAATTTAAAAAAATTAAGTCCCAGAGATTTATTCATGTTTATGTTTCAGCTAGATTAGTATACATATGATTATTTTTATATTATAGAAATAAAAAATATATCAATAAACAAGAATTAAACAGAATAACGTACTATTTAACAACAAAAGACATGACTTCGAAGTTTACCGACTCCGCGCGATACAGCCCGAGCAAGTATGCTATGTAAATGAAAGTTGATGACGGTGTTACCAGACGATATAAAAGTTTCGCGTTTGGTAGTTTATGTAAGTGCTTTAGAAACGGTATTTTTTAAATAAAATATAACGCACTGATTAATTGAGTGTGTTATTTTGAAAATAAAATAGTTAAAATAGTTTGAAAATGATAGTTGAATAAATTAAATGTTATTGACGTTATTAAGTAAATCAATGAAAATATTTTAGCAATAAAATGAACTGTGTATATTTCTTATTTTAGCAAAAAGATGTTTTCTAACATTACATGTCCAAGTTTATTGACATTTTAAGTAACTATTTGCATTGTTAAGTTTCAAAATACCTATATATAAAAATCATGCTATGTATAAAAATATACTGACAGTTAAAAGTTACAGATACTAAAAGTAAGTAAGATATACAGTTAAAATCTTTCATAACGACATCAAAGGGATTATTCGTATTTAGTAATTAAAATCGATAGTTGTAATAACCAGTGACAGGTATTAATAGGAAAAATATGTATATACACTTACAACAAATAAATAGTAACTTACTTTTATTACCTTACAGATATAAAATAAATATCATATACATTATTATATTATTACAGAAGAATTTTACATGAAAAATATGGCAGCACCATTGGTAACTTTTAGAGTATGCCAGTTCATCGAATACTTTCGTGGGGATGGTACGTTTCTTTCGCGCTCAAATCGACTCTACTTTTACGTGGATCCTTTTGAAACCGGTTGGAAAGTGCTCGAGGTGTGGCGTGGGCGATTATAGTGCCGCGTTCGATCATAAAACGTTCTCATTGTAACAAACATTAAAAGTTTGTGTTTAAATGAACTTTTGGAAAAGTAATAAGTGCATGCAGTGAGTGAGTCACAAGATCGCCGGTACCGCTAATCTGGAAATCTAGGTAATGATACGTGTTATATTATATCAAACTCTGTGTTATCTTATTTATCGGATAGCTGACCTTTTTTAATAGAGCAGGTGAAGCAGTTAAAAATCTACCTGCTGAGGTCGTTTCGGTTTTTTTGTTTCTGCTATAGTGTCCGTTTTTAAAAAGTACGTTTTTTAACAGTTTGAAGATTCTCCGTTAAATTATTATTGGTATTATCTTTTGAAATCTTTTTAGGTTGGTGTTGTTTATATTTTAAATTTTATTAGTAGTTATAGTATATTAACAATAATGAAAACTTATTCGCATACTACCTACCTTCTTATTTTTTATTTCATTCAGAAAACTCAATATGTCCTTGTAATATGAATTTAAAATTTAACGTTCTTTTCAAATTTAGGTTCTTCCTTTCACTTTAAATAAATAACCGATACTGAATGGCGGCAAAATTTGGTTTGCGCAAATCTGGCGTATCTTTGTGAAATTAAGATCCTTTGTTTCCTTTATAAATACCTATCCACTTCCTATTCTTATTTAAACTTATTGATAAAAAGTGCAATTTACATTTCCCTGTCAGAAATAATAATTAATATTAGAATTTGAATTGGAATTATCTGTGACATTGTAATTGTAATGTAGAACACACTCAACTACCTCAGTAAGACAGCTTAATTTATTTTATGTTAATATTGAATAGATAATAAATCTCTCAACACTGTATTAAAATCATATTACCGTAATTTTTATTTGTTTTTCCATCCGACCGAATTTATGTAGGTAGGTGAAATTTATTCGAATTTGTTGGATCCGTTGAGGTTCTCACATCATAGCGATGGAATTTCTACAGCCATTGGTGGCTTTTTAATTTATAACTAATGTGTAAATAATTTACATTTATGCTTAACATTGTATTTATAAAGTTGGCATTACATAATGAAGTGGATGAGTTACAAACTTGTACTTTTCGCAATTTAATTTTTAATTAGATAAAATAAACATTCATTATTTCTTACATCGTAAATAAACATACACAAATGATGACCTTGCTAGAATTTTGAAATATTTAAATAATAAATATTAGTATTATTATTAAACTAAAAAATAATAAATATTGCGTTTTTTTCGTTTGTACAATTAACTTTATAATTTTTTTGATTTAATACTTATAGAAACTGTTTATATTTTATTTCAATCATACAGTGCAGTTTTTGATTATTCAAGAATAATTTTATTTAACAAACAAATTTTAATTAACAAATAAGGTTGTAACATTCTAAAAATATTTGTTTTTCTTTAAATTTATATTATTTCGTAGTGTAATGTTTATTAAAACTTGTTTAAAAGTTTCAAAATGTTTGCTTTCCGAGTTAATAAATAAATAGGAAAAATGTTTATATCGCAAAAGAAATATTATTAAAAATCGAATAATGACATATTAGCACAATGACAGTGATAATAATTAAAAAATTATGACATTATTATTAATTAGTATTTGGCCATTATGGCCAAATTATTAATAAATCACCCGGTACATTATCAATCACAAGATCTCACTTCTTTAATACAATATTATACAATTTATGTTTCATATTTTATTATATACGTACCTTTTGATTACTTCTAAAAGTATTTTTTTCATCTGGTGTATAATTTGAGGCACGTTTCTTTTTGATATTTTTCACTGTTATAGATATCTTGTAATTAGATAAATATAGAGTAATTAAATAAATAAATTCTCAACTTTTAATAATTTGAGGAAACTTTTGCTCTAAATTAACCGCGGGTTTTCTACTGTCACGGTAGACACAGCTATTCTATCAGTAGATACACTTTGTCTAGCATTTTTCGATAGAAAACGCTTAGACTATTATAATAGTAGAAGTAGAATAGAAAAGACGCGCGTGCTTTTTGTCTAGGGCTACAGGACCATCGCCTTATCGATTTTAACAAAAAAAGTACTAATTTTCAATTAATTTTTGGATTTGTTCAAAATCAAGCATTTATTTTATATGAAAATCTAATATTAAACCGTTTTGTCTTATGTTGATAAAATATTATTTGCATAAAATACATTACTTATCCAAACAATGCTGCATGTTATGGATACACAACGTAAAGTAATCTTATGCGTAACTGAGAACATACTTTTTTAAAGAATGACGGCTGCTTACTTGATCACGCCTTCGAATCTTATAACTGACGTTTGAGAATACCATTTAAATTTGGCAAGAATTATGGTAGATCTGCCTTGGAAGCAAATGATACCCGTGGATTTCTATAGGTAAAGTATCACCTCAGGATGTTCTCGTGAACGAATGGACTTACCAATGTAGTTACTATGACACTCACGTTTGCAGTCGATATAGAGAACGTAAAAATTGGTAAAGAAACTTTATACAGCGGCCCTAGCGGTATCGTAATTGTACATTTAATTCATATTAGATTGATATTTCTATAATTTATTATAGTACGTCAGATACCTCTTGAAAACGTTAGCAAACTCATGGTAAAGCCATAGACTGTTCAAGCCGGACTGGGATTGACGCAGTATGGGCGCGCAGTATACCCAATGTTCACCTACAGTACATGCGTTTGCCCAATATAGTGCAGTAACAAAGGGTACGGAGTTACATACACGCATGTATACATAACTAATATAAATGTATGTTTAAGTACTTACAAATGTATTATTCACAATTTATTTATTTTGTTTTCCAGCATACATTTTGTATGACATTTATTTTAATATATATTTTTTGTTTTTTTTTTTTATTATATTATTCTGAGTTTCTTGTTTATTCTCCGCACATTGAAAGCTCTCCAAATTTCTGAATATTAGTCATTTTTATAAGGCAGTAGGATCATTTTACGACGTCTACATCATACAATTTTTTGTTAATTCCGATTTTATTTTAATATTAATTTACAGTCCACGGACTTGCATTTTTTCTTTGAAATAGAAATGTATGGATGTAATTTACACATTCTCAAAATAATGGAAATTAGAGTTTGTTTTTAACGTATGGACGCGTCCTGAAACTATCCCAAAGTACAAGTAGTTTTAACGGCAACTTTTTTATATATATAGAGGTTTTATTTTTATAGCATTTCATTAAGGCTTGAAAGAGATGTAGATATTATACATTTCAAGCTATACTATACATAATATATATCATACTTTATTTATTTCCTCAGATAAACCCTCGAGCATGTGGTGCAATAGAATTTTAGTTTAATTCGATTTCATTTATCTTCATAGCGTAACCAATATTGAACTAAGACAGTATCGACTCATACCAACATCAAGAAAACAACAAAACTGTCTGGACTGAAAAATAAAACTAAAATCAGAGCGTTTTTTCAACAATCTACAACCAGACGAATGGAAGGGACAGACGCTTTGGAAAGAGTGAGAGCGAACTATTCTAGGACAAAAACACGAATCGAACCCGTTAGGCAACTTTCGAGAGTCGGACAGGACTGGTTCCTGAGCAACCATGTAATTTCTAGCAATTATTAGATGCGTCTATTATAGAGCCACGGAAGTTTTAAATTGAACACTGCAGCGCAGTTTAATGATTATACCTATACAAAAATATGGCGGGCGATAATGCTTTTCGTTAATGAAAGTGACAGGTCAAAGAGAATGCTGTTCAATTCTCAGTTGTCAAAAAAAGTATTTAAAACCCTTCGTACTACATGGCAATTAAAGATTTCACTAAAAGCATTATAAATTTGTCAGATTATAAAAACTATGTATATAAAAAATATTATATACAATAAAGTAGACATCGCACTGGCTCGTCGAAACTGAGTAAATTTGATGGATTGTAAAATATATATTTATAAAACAAATTCGCGTTGATTATTTAAACTCTTTGGTTCGCTTAGATCTTGAAGTACGAGATAACCGATATAAATGATCACAAATGTTGGATTCCTCTCCATCAGGAATAGCAGAATAACTATATTATATGCAGGGAAAACAAATTGCGAAAATATTATTTATTGATTGTATTATGTATTATCAGTTTAGAATTCCGCCGTAATTTTGTTGTGGTTTACGTCATTTTATATTGTAGACTGCGATGTTTGTCAGGCCAGTTAATATTAAAAACAATTAAGTATAAAATACTTATATATTAAATAACATTACATAATATAACATTAAGTGATTTAAGAAGAACTGTTATATAAATATTATAATAGAGAAATACACTGCATATGTGCGTAGCCAGGTCGGATCGCATATTATATAGGTAGGTATATATAACTTTCTTTCCGTCTGCGGCTTTATTCTCGTTAAATCAGATTTTCCACAGCCAAAAAGATATCTTCCCGTGGTAAAAGGTCCTATGTTACTCCCCTGTCTCTACTCTAACCAAATTTTATAAAAATGCGTTCAGTAGTTCTTGCTTAAAAACTAAGACTAAGAAGCAAATATCAGTATTCACAAAAGTTCACATTGATAATATTAGTAGGATTTATCAAAATTGTTTCGTTGGTATATCTGTAGAGCATCTGTGTCGTTATGATCTCGGTTTAGGTTTACTAATTCTTGGTCCTTGGTTGGGTCCTTAGTCTTAGTCTTTAGTCCTTGGGTCCTGCCACGTACCTTTAAGTGTTTCAAATTTAAAATGCATTTATCCTACGGTTCTACATTGAAGAAACCTGTGATGTAGTCGACCGCATTGCGCAAGCGTAGTTGCTAAGCTCTTATTTAGGGTAGGTTTGTGCCCCTTGGTGGCGACGTACCTGCATAAACAATAATGATCTGTTGGTACTAATTTTGTTTACATTAATCTTTAATGTTCTGGATCTAGTCTAGAAATCCTACTTGAATATGTACGTGTGTTATCGAATTGAATAAATCGAAAAAAATATAAGTTATCAATGAAGAAGATCATGTTGCAGTAATTGAGTCAGTTTTACTACAATCTGTTAAACAAATCTGAATTTATGTTACAATTGTGGTACGCATTTTATTCGTGTACCATGTCTGAAATCCGTGGCGTCTTCAAATTAAAAATTACTTTGTATATCCTTCGTATATCTTGATTTTATTCACATGACATCTTTCATTGTATTTGGGTGAATCTTCTTTTTTTTCAATGAATGAACTATGTACATTTAACTATGTTATCATTCGCATTCCGTTTCTTATGTTTTACTCGAACAACTGTTATATTAACTTTTATCGCTTCTCAAGTCTCTCGGTATATTCACATTCACACGAATCACCTTTCATGTCACATGTCACATTAATTTCTACTCATTACCTATCCATTATAATGTTTGCACTCTCATCTAATCTAGTATAGGAGTCATTGTCAAACTCCCTCTAACATACTCATGTCTCACTTCATCCATTCGCGCCACACCAATAATCCCACATTAACATTCGCATCTCTTTTGCATAGAGAATCCGTACAGAAGCTCTTTAATGGCTATTTCATTCAACTACAGTCGGGTCAATTTAATAGGCCACATTTGACATTTGTTCATAGTGAGGTGACCTGCTTAAACACTCCGATTATGGTGAAAAAATCGATATTTACTTCAAACATATGTGAATCGAATACAGTTATTATGGAAAAGTACTTTTTTTATAAGATCCCTGTCTTATAAAAAAGTACTTTTCCACAATAACTGTAATAGGCAAACGAGCAAATGGATTACTTGATAGTAAGTGATTATCGCTGCCCGCAACAACAGACGTGTTGCCGGCCTTTTAAATGTGAATACGCTCTTTTTTATAGGTACTGTATTAATATATTTTACGAGTTTAATTGCCTTAAAATTTTTAATACCAATTATTTCTCTGTTAAAGAAGTTATTATTGTTTTTTTTATTATAAAACAAAAGAATAACATGTTTTATTTTAATAAAATTTGACTCAAAAAAAATCAAAATCAAAATAATCTTTATTCAACATAGACTTTTACAGGCACTTATTGACGTCAACAGACAAAACAAAAAAACAAAGCTTACAAAAAGAAAACAAAAACCTTGTCCGTACGTACGAATAAGGAAAAAAAGAAAAAAATAAAAAAAATTGACTCGACACCTGTTAGGAAATTGGGAGAGCCTTCTCGAGAAGAACAGGCAAGAAACTCTGAAGGTCTATTTTTTATCTCCTCTTTACAATGTTAATAATTACAATGATATAATACAATATAGTATAAGATACAATCATACCTAATACGATTACAGTCGTATGTATGTTTACATACAAAAATAATACAATAAACTAACTGACTGACTATTAATTCATGGTGAATAATGCCTTCACAAGTAATCATTGCATTCATTCGATTTTTTGAGGGACATCACTTACGTATAGACTTCACTGAACGCAACATTGTAACAACGGTCATTTGTGCATTTCCAACTAAAAAAAATATTGAATATTTTAAGTCCGCCATTACAAGGTTAGTTGAGGAATTTTAATGAAATGTCAAATGTGGCCTATTAAATTGACCCGACTGTATACGATATAAGTTAATAAAAAATATTCCAAGGTATTCAATTTCTTGATATTTCATATCAATATAATATTATTTACGTTCAGTAATGTGAGTAAACACACTAATTTCCATAGCGAGCCCAGAAAAAGGGTTTCATTGTGGCAATCTTCCGAGCCAAAGGGATAATACGAGCTGCCGCTATGATTTGACGTCGGCAACAGCTTTGCTGGGTCGGTCGCCTTTGTGTCGTAATGGAAAGTCAACAATCTGTGGAAATTGTATGAGAACTTGTGAAAATATTGGCCGCTTCATCTCTTAGGTATTCGGAGGTGACGGTTATGTTAAGGGAAAATGTTGTCGAGGCAAGCGAGACGTGCGGTAAGACGATGTGATTTCATTTTTGAAACATATTTGATCGTGGTTACTTTTTATAAAACTAAAATATCAGTTCGCTACTTAAAAATTGTGTTCTGGAAATGTAATTCTTTATTTTACCTAACAAAATATTTCGTACAATGAAGACTGTTCCTAATTGTTAAATGTTAAGTTATTATGAAAAGTCAGAATTGGTCAACTTCGAATACGTGTTTGAATTTTTACACAGGTTGCCTCACAATGGTTTACTTTATCGTATGAGCATCGGATTTATAACCGGAGATATGAAAATCGAACAAAAATCGGTGTTATTTAAACGATAAGTGCTGTTTTCGCATGATTCATTAAAGTTGATTTTGCTGCAACCACAATCCACACTAAAAAATGTTGAAAATATCTTGCCATAAGGTAACCTCATTTGCGATGGAAACTGTAAGTGCCGTTTGATTGCGAATTTTTTTTAAATTTGCGTATAGTCAAGGGGTATTTATCAGCTATTGTGTCGGCAATACTGTGCGCGAATTCGGCGAATGTGCTGGGTGGCTATGTTCCATACGATGATATATTTATATTCGGGATATTTTTTATCAACCCCTTTAAGTATCTTAACTCTTAAGGTTATATATATTTTCTATTTAATTCCAATTTTAGTATATATAAACATAGGTATCACCCATATGGGGGGCGATTGGGGGAGCGCCCTGGAATCCGCGCACGAAGTGCCTAAGCGGGAGTGGCACCGACGGATTGTGGCGGCCTGGCGTGCGCAGCTCGAATTACGGATCTGCGCGCGCCAGCGGGCCGTCGGTGCCGTACTCCCGCACCTCGAAGCTTGGCTCAACGGGAAGGAGGAGGTCACCTACCGATTGACTCAGATACTCCGGGCACGGCTGCTTCGTGAGTATCTGTGTCGAATAGGACGGGAGGATCGACACATTGTCACCACTGCGCATCCGACCTCGACTCGGCCCAGCACACGCTGGCGGAGTGCCCCGCGTGGGCCTCCGAGCGCCGAGTCTTGGTCGCAGAGATCGGGCGAGATCTGTCTCCGCCGGCATTGATTGCGGCAATGCTGGCGGACGAGGGAGGTTGGAGGGCTGTGGCCTCCTTCTGTGAAGCAGTAATGCTCCAGAAGGAGACCGCCGAGCGGGGTCGGGAGATGGCCGATCCCGCTCGAAGGAGGCGGCGCCGGGCTCAGCGCAGCACAGCTGCGGCGCCGCCGCGGGTCGCCGGCGGGCGCGATGAAGTCGCGACCGCTACGGCGACCCGGGATGGACCACGCCCCTTCCGTGGCCGGGGGGCGTCGTCGGTGGAGGGGACCGGGGGAGGTGGTAGTTCCCCCGAGGAGGGCTCCCCTCTAGAGAGGGGAGCGGAGGCTGGGGGTTCCCGGAAGTGGCCTTTGTGTTCCCGGGGGCTCCCTACATGCCTGAGGAAGGCCATCCCTGAGGTTTTTAGTGGGTAGGCCTCCCCCTTCTGGGGAGGAGAGCCCCACATAACCCCGGCTCGCCACAGCCGGGGTATGCAATTTAATGCATTTTCCTCAGGGGAACAAAAAAAAAAAAAGGTATCACCCATATTTCGGTGTTATCTAGTAATAGTGTTGTTTGTCACAGTACCAATTGAGTAAATTAACAGACTTATAATTTATTAGGAATATATATTTTGTAGCAACAAGGAGTAAAGCAAAAAAGAGAAACAGATGTGAGCTTGAAATGTATTTATAAGATGTGTTGGCAATTTTCCAAGTGCACTTATTTGTTTACCATACTTTTACGAAATGTAGATTTCGATTATTAGATTGAGGGAGCAGTATGCGAGTGACTGGTCGCAAACATCCATTTGTTACGGTAGCCGAGCAAAATTGTATTCCCAACTTGTTTAACTTATTTGTTTTGTTACACATGTCATATAATAGAAATAATTGAGAATACGCCTGATAAATATTTTATATATAAAAATATTCAACGTCGTAAAAACTTATTAATGTGTAATGTAACTCAAAAAGTTAAAAAAAACAACGCGATACATTTTAAATACCCGTTATTTTGGGGAGCTTCGTGTGACATCTATCTGTATTACCAACAAAACAAGAAAATTACAGATATTTAAAAAATCGTAAAATTGCGAAGTGTTGTGTTGTAAATATTGTAATTGTATTTTATTGTAAATATTCTTATATTCTGTACTAGTTTTTTGTATTATCTACTAAAATTGTATCATATAGTAATTATAGTATCAATTGTATCATATAGAAATATCTAGTAGATATCCATAACACTTGTTTGTTGGGACAGACATCACAATCATGCACTCGTTGCTTGTTCAATTTTCAAATTTTCCACAAGTGTTATACGTTGATTTGATTTATTGATCAAAAATAAATGTTAATATAAATAATATTGATGGATGAACAATCTAAATTTCAGAGTTATAGAGCATGTAAAAATTTGTTTTAATTGAAACACCGGGGAAACAGACGCGCATGTTAAATTTAGTAAAGTACGGATACCAGCAAATATTGTATTATGAAATAAATAATTTTAAGTCATTAAATGAGTTGGAACAAGTTATCGGAACTTATATCTCGGTGAAACTAGTACAGACGGATATTAATTAGTTTCCATCCTTAACTATTATTAGAAGGGCAGATACCAAATGACAAAAAATGCAAACACGTTATACTCCCCATCTGTTGTATAATAAGAAATGTAATTACTCTGCGATCAACAATGCGAGGTTAGACAATGGCGTTCCCATGACTGTTCGAAGGAAACTTGTGGGTGGGGTGGTGTAGCTGCGGACCGGGTTCTTTATAAGTATTTTAAATTTTAATTTCGAAGTAAAATTGTTTACGTACAGTCAGCAGCACGTCAAGAACCACGAAACTAGTTTTGATTAGGGGGCAATCTCAAGGCATTATGTTAGTCTCGCAGTCGTGTGCACACACGACAACGCGTAAGACTACAGGTCGAGCTTGAGATAGCTTACACAAAGTCCATTCAACAAGTATCGTACCTTTATCCGATTAAAAAGCTGCATTACACATAATCAGGGGCTGGACACTCAATGACCGTCAAAGTAATCACCTTGGGACTACACCTTTCTCCCACGACAATTTTACATTCACGCACAAAAAAAAAATCACTTATGCGCACGAAGGTTGAAAAGGTCGAGTAATGCAAGTGCACTAGATTCAAACCTATCCTATTTTCGATATTATATTAAATCTAATATGTGACATATTGCTGATCGTACATATCTCTGTCAATTCTCAAGAATTCTGTAAAGTGACACGTTAATGTGTAGTTTGACAGTAAATAAAATCTTGAAACAATAAAAAGGGGATCAATGTAATTGAAAATTTGTATTGGGTCTAACCGACTCGATACAAATTTCAACTACATTGTTGTACATACACAGGGATCGAATTGGCGAATTAAGTTCGGTTCGTGTCCAACATTTTTCTTGCGTTTCTTCATATTACCGACGAAAGAAACTTAAAATCGAAACTAAAAAATCGGTACTTGCGGTACTTGCACCCGAGCATTTAACATGCCGTGTTGACTTTTACTTCTTCGTCACGGTTCATTATACTCCCCTACTAAGAGGCATGAGCCTATTCTAACTAGTTATGTTATGACTTAAGATTGATGAAGGCTTTAGGCAAAAGCACAAATCATCTGATTAGGTCAAAGTGCGAAGGTTCGTTTTTGGTGCCACCCCTACCTATAAAATAAGGTCGTCGGTGTATGCAGGTTGCTATACAATGTTTTCCTTCACAGTAGAAGCGACAGGTAAATGTACTACATATGAAATTCGAAAAACAAAAACCACATTGGATTGACATTTTCAATTCAAATCATGCCTGTATCAAACCGCTATCGGCTGACCAAACAGCCAATGGTATATTATAGTGAAACATCAATTATTTTTAGTTGCTTGTATCACAGTATGCCTTTCATGTAACAACACAACCATCTAATTTGTATAGTCCGTTGAGATCTGGACCGAACTAGACACCCAAATGATTTAAACCTATTAAGTGTGGGGTTCAAACAATCACGCGCTGATCCCTAAACGAACCAACGAAAGCGAACCGCGAGCCATTGTATGTAATTGCACTTACATCATTAAGTTGTTCATAATAGATTGTGCATCTTTATGCCACACTTGCTATTTGGTGCAGCTTTCCAATATTCATAATATTTACTTAACACGCCGCTGATATTGCTACAAATTATAATATAACAGTTAAACCATCCCGGCATTTTAATAATGTACTTTTGTTATTACATAAAAGTCAAACTGGATTCTGGAAAATAAAAATTGCCGCAAGTTATTTATGTCAGTTTAAAAGATTCGCGGATGACGGATTGAAGTGGAGAAATAGTTATCCGAATGAACGGGGGCAAAACACTAACGTTTCAGCCGACAGACGCCGTCTGCTGGACATAAGGTTCCCTCAAGTATCAGTTCACACCGATTTATCTTGTTCTGTTAGCGTGCAACACCATCCTGCGATCTTCAACAAATCATCAGTCCATCTTTTAGTAGGTCTATTACTAATGCTGTAATTTTTGGTAGATGCCTGTCAGTTCAGAATCATTCTGCTCCAATTGCCGTCAATCTTGCGAACAATGTACCCAGCCCACTGCTACTCAAGGTTGCTGCTGCTCAAGGCATTCTTCGAGCCGTTCGGCATTTATGTCGGTGACCCTGGTTCTTCTACAGATTTTATTCTTTCTGATTCGACATCACAGGAGGCAAATATATTTTTTATGCATAAGGCAAATAAAAAGAATGCTCATATTTCGGCCATCCCTACAAAGAAATTACGGCTTCAGTGGTCGAACCGCGCATAATTAATTGTCAGGCGTGTTTGTGGCGGCGCCATTGTTACCAGCAGAAAAATTAATTTATAACACATTTAATTTGCACTGCCATTGTACGCTGCTCTCTGTCGAAAAGGTTTTGTTTTCTGCTCAGATGGCATTGTTGGGAATGATTTGTTTTACGATTCGGAGATACAGTTAAGTCCTCACAATTTAAAGTAGGTAACGTATTGTTAAAGACCTTGTTTTATGCGAAAAAAAATACAAAATAATTTTTATTCAGTTTCTTTTCATCTTAATTCCACATGTCAAAAATTAATGTTTTTTAAATGTGATAAAAAATTTTGTATTGTATATAATTCTAACCTACAGTCGGGCCAATTTAATAGGCCACATTTGACATTTGTTCATAGTGAGGTGACCTGCTTAAACACTCCGATTATGGTGAAAAAATCGATATTCACTTCAAACATATGTGAATCGAATACAGTTATTATGGAAAAGTACTTTTTTTATAAGATCCCTATCTTATAAAAAAGTACTTTTCCACAATAACTGTAATAGGCAAACGAGCAAATGGATTACTTGATAGTAAGTGATTATCGCTGCCCGCAACAACAGATGTGTTGCCGGCCTTTTAAATGTGAATACGCTCTTTTTTATAGGTACTGAACTGTATTAATATATTTTACGATTTTATTGCCTTAAATTTTTTTAATACCAATTATTTCTCTGTTAAAGAAGTTATTATTGTTTTTTTTTATTATAAAACAAAAGAATAACATGTTATATTTTAATAAAAATTTGACTAAAAAAAAATCAAAATCAAAATAATCTTTATTCAACATAGACCTTTACAGGCACTTATTGACGTCAACAGACAAAACAAAAAAACAAAGCTTAAAAAAAGAAAACAAAAACCTTGTCCGTACGTACGAATAAGGAAAAAAATAAAAAAATAAAAAAAGGCATGAAACTCTGAAGGTCTATTTTTTATCTCCTCTTTACAATGTTAATAATTACAATAATATAATACAATATAGTATAAAATACAATCATATCTAATACGATTACAGTCGTATGTATGTTTACATACAAAAATAATACAATAAACTAACTGACTGACTATTAATTCATGGTGAATAATCCCTTCACAAGTAATCATTGCATTCATTCGATTTTTTGAGGGACATCACTTACGTATAGACTTCATTGAACGCAACATTGTAAGAACGGTCATTTGTGCATTTCCAAACTAAAAAAATATTTAATATTTTATGTCCGCCATTACAAAGTTAGTTGAGGAATTTTAATGAAATGTCAAATGTGGCCTATTAAATTGACCCGACTGTAACGTAAACAGCACTCCATTTAATATAGTCCACTATGTTGAAATAAAATAATAAAATAAAATAATTGATATAATCATAACTTGTATAGGTCCTTTGCACCTTTGCCTTATTGTTTGTTAGGCAACGACAACTATAAAACATACATGTGTATATTAAAAACAACATTATATATAAACACATATAAATGAGTAGGTTACACAATAAACAAATTGATACGAACTCATTAAATCTAGCTAGATTGATAGCGTTGTAAGGGAACATTATTATGTGCGCGTTTTAAAAGGTAACTTAATATTGGCTAATGGAGGACACATTACACAGTGAAGGGCATGGCAGTGAGTTAAAACGGCAGTATTTTTTATAATATCTTTTATTTAACGATTTCCAAGCTAATTATGCTTTAATTAGCACAGGTAATAATTCCTCTGGTATATCCCCTTAATTCACTTTGAATTGAATGCTCGTTGCAGCGTCAACACAAGACTCTGTCTCGTCTGTTATTTATAAAGCAGTAAAGATACACTTCGATTGCCAAATTTGAATTAGAGTTAATATCTTGATATGCTACCCATATTTTACCTATACCATTTGACATATTATCTATATAAGTTTTCGCTGTATTATTAGCGTTGGCTGCATTATTCTTTTCCGAGTTCACAGTTACAAGTAAACTAGCCTATACACGCGAGTGTGTTTGAATCGCTAGTAGATGTCGCTTATACCCTATGTTATTGCAATTTATATCAACGAGAGTCATACTTCCTTAATTTGAATATCATTAGCAGACTCATGTATTGTTCCCACCAAGGGTTCAGGACTATTCTAACTATATTAGGGAGATTATACCTTTGTCTAGGGTTGTCGGTATGATTTAGTCGGATATGTCCGTTTTTCGATTATGTCAGCCAAATATTTACAGCTCTGTCCAACAACCTGATACATCTCTCCTCTTTCCCTTTTTTTTAACTTATTTGTGACTATAACAGTGTTATATGTGGATGTTTACAATTATAACTTCGCTTCATGTATTTAAAGGAATGGCAACCCTATCTCAGTCAACTACATTGCCGCAGTGCGGGTTAGTCAACTTCATGTACGGATAAGGTTAACTTCATCAAGCTATTTAACTATTTCTTTTGATTTTTAATTTAATGTTGAAATCATAGAGTAGGAGCGTCAGCACCTCCACTTTAAGCTTTATGTTCGCACTATTAAAACTGTCCCTATTGGGATCGACTTAGACCAAACATATTTGGAACAGGAAGTTTAATTACATTAAAAAAAATTGTATGTTAAATTCGCCCCACACTAGCATTTTTATTCTATGTCATGGGTATAATTACAAACATAGGATTTCATATGTGCTTAGCCCAAACAAATTTTTACAGGTTATACACACTAATATTACTAATATTATAAAGAAATACAATAAAACTAATATTATAAAGAAATATTATAAAAAAATACAAATATTTCCATATTTGTATTTTTGTATGTAACGAATTAACTCAAAAAGTACTGGACCGATTTTTATATTTTTTTTTCATTAGAAAGCTACATTATCACTGAGTAACATAGGCTATATTTAGTACTAGATTACTATAGAAATATATAAACAATGCAAATCGTCTGCGGGTGAAACCGCGGAACACAGCTAGTATAAAAAGCTAGTATAAAAAAAAAATAGTATAAAAGTAGTGTCATGTGGGAATCGAAACCGCGACTCGTGGCACAGTAGCCGACCCTTGCACCAATCGTGTGCAATTGTTCTCACGTTAACGTCGACTTTGCTTGCACTAGGATAATTGTCATTCTTACTAACAACATCCCAACAAGTATTATAAATGCGAAAGTAACTCTGTTTGTCTGTCTGTCTGTTACGCTTTCCCGCTTTCGTTGAAAAGACGTTACTTATGAAAGCACCGGTATATTCTTGGTGAAATACATACGTTGACGAGTATGGAATGAATAACTAAGTGTTTATGTGGTAAACATAAAATCGAAATATAGATTGTAACTTTTTAAGCGTGTAAATTCATTGCAATTTTACCCGACTGAATTTATTTTTATAATAACTACAATATTTTTACCTAATCCCAACTAATATTATAAATGCGAAAGAAACTCTGTCTGTCTGTCTGTTACGCTTTCCTGCTTAAACCTCGCAACCGATTTTGATGAAATTTGGTATAGACAATCTTTAGACCCTGAGACAGAACATAAGCTACTTTTTATTTCGAAAAAAAGGGATGAAGGGGTTGAAATAGAGGTTGAAAGTTTGTAAGGGATTTCTTAATTTTAATAGATAAAACCATGAAACTTTATATTTAAGCACTTGATAAAAAATCATTAAACATTTGTTCTAGCCTTTTTGAAATTTCCACCTGTTAGGGGGTGAAATAAGGGTTGAAAGTATGCAAGTTCGTCAAATATCACGTCATACGAAAGAAAAAATCGTTTGTTCTAGCATTTTGAAATTTTTACCAGTGTGAGGCTGAAATAGGGGTTGAATTGAAGATAAGACCATGAATCTTAGTACCTTAGACATAAGGGACCAGGATTGACAAAAATTATTTCACGCGGGCGAAGCCGCGGGCGGAAGCTAGTTTCATATAAAACAGAATGTCGCATTGACTTTTGGAATAATATAGCTAAGGGATTGACTTATTATTTTGACGCTTGTTGGTATAAAGCTTACTTAAAGCAAGTAAGCTTACTTTTATATGTAGTCTTCTTGGTGATCAGTGATTCAGCTCATTCAGAACCCAGTGATTCAGCTCTCGACTTCTCGATTATAAAGAGAAGACCTCAGTACCACAAAAACATTGAAAGTAAAATATTTGAACACACTGGTATGATTTCCAACCCTTAACTATGGTCATAACCTGTAATAAAAGACAACTTCATCATGGCGTAGCTTCGTTAGCGTTGCCATGACGACGTTTCGATTACGTACTACTACCAGAGTAATATTGTGCTAACCAAACGATAACATTTTCGAGCGAAATCACCTTTACGTCGAACGCGGTAGAGGTGACATTAACAACTGTCAGTGTCAGCATAACTCATGTGCTGAAAGTACAATGTTTTTACGAGCGAGCGGAGCGGTAGCAGACATGGTATCCGGTGTAAAATGATACAGATTATTAAAGCGTTGGAACGTGAGATTTTGCATAAACTTTTGGCGGATTTTGTTTATTCGATGACTAGCGGCTCTGCGGCTCTACCCGCATAGATCTTGATTTGCGTTAATTTCGGGATAAAATATAACCCGAGGACTTCTAATGTTAATACTATGGCGACCACAAGCGTCCATTACATATTTATGCAAATATCAGTAGATGTTGCTACTATGATGATACAGTGCGGCATTGACACTCGGCGTTTGGGATAGGATCTCTTGTTGCCGTCATATGTAAAGACCAACTCGTCTGGAGATGTGTCACGTCTGTGGGATACATTTTAATCATAGCAATTATTATCTTAATATATATATTTCTTGTGTGCGTGTG
The DNA here is from genome assembly GCA_036419045.1 of Scirpophaga incertulas. NCBI lineage: Eukaryota > Metazoa > Arthropoda > Insecta > Lepidoptera > Crambidae > Scirpophaga > Scirpophaga incertulas. The sequence continues at coordinate 8,901,295 of CM071636.1, forward strand.
TATGTGACTGAACTCCTCCTAAACGACTGGACCAATTTTGATGAAATTTTTTGTGTGTATTCCAGGGGGCTTGAGGATGGTTTAGATTCACAATACGGTCATATAGATATTGTTTTTCAGCTAAATTATTTATTTAAAAACATTTGAGACAACGTGAGACAACGTGACATTTGAGACATTTGACATTTGAGACATTTGACAGGACAACGTCTGTTGGGCCAGCTAGTATTATATATTAAAGCACCTGATAGTCATCGCTATACTATTCTACTTATCGATACTTAATTTTTTATTATATGCGTATACTGGACACCGCTGCGTTAGAAGGCCTCACACAACATATATACTTACTAGCAGCGCAGGACTGATAGGTGTGGAGATCCTTGGGGGACGCAGTATCCAGCAGTGTGCGTCTATTGGCTCATTTCAGCCATGAAGATGTATGATTCATAATGAAGCCAAATTATTATACATGTTAAACATATTTATTTTATTCTGTTTTTGTCGAGATTTAAAATATTCAGAAAAACGTCGTCGCAGCAGCCAGCCGATAAATATTTTCACACCACGTTGGTTGGAAAATATTTATTTTGCCTATTAAAAAATACAACAACAAAAGTCGGTTAAAAAATGGTCGGCCAAACAAATAAATCCATCTTAAGCTATTATTAATAGCCAATTCCCGGGAATGATGGACCAGGGCGAACAGGGAAGATGGATGGCTCAACTTTAGAGTAATTAGTGGGCCCGGGGCCGGTCCTGATCAATTGTTTTGTAAGTCGCTTTGCTACTGTTTACTTATTGTTTTGAAATGACGGAGATTTTAAAATGTAATTTTTTACTACCTCGTTATGGAAATTGATCACTTGTTCTATTGCTCATCTGTGGTACGACGTCGGGTTAAAAGATTTTTCTAATATTAGGCCTTTCTGATGGTAGTATTAATACTACCAGAATACTACCAGTTATAATAAACTCGGTGCCTGTTACTTTAGGATCTTGGAGACTATAAAAATTATCATGTTTAGTAATTTCAACATCATCATTCATGTATAGTAACATATAAAAACAAGTAGTCCCAATATCATCAAAGTTCGAAAGTCGTTCGAGTGGCCTAACCTACCCTGAAATTTGTATTCACGTCTTGCTTCTACGTACTTCTCGGCGATCTAACTTCGACTCAAGTTGTATCGTTGAAATATGTAAAGTTGCTTAGATGATACTTAATTAACATACATACATACCTACATACGAAAAAGACACTATTTCATTGATGGATTCTTTAATTTGATGAATTTACCAATGTTCGATACTTAGTTTCCGACGGCCGTGCTTCGCCAAATCCAAATGCTTCGTGTCAAGTATTCAATTTTGACGTTTTTTGTTGTATTTAAATTGAAATCATTTGTTAACTACATACAAACCTTTCGGAAGAATTTTTTAAGGGTAATAGTGAAAACCACAGCAAAATCCGTTGTTCCGCGTCGGTAACGCGTGTCAGCAATTAAACAACCCTTAAGAATTAGCTCCAAGACGAGCAATTACTTTGTGATAAAGATTTAGATGTGGTTCGGCATTCATAACTCAGCTGAGAAATTATGTGTATTAGATTAACATATACGTCAAATTTTAAAAACAAGTAAATATTAAGAAAAGATTTATCACGATCACGCAAATCAAGTCGATACTTTGGACTTGATTTGAGTCGTGATACATGTTCTACATTTTGACGAATTGTAGTCGGCTGAAAGAACTGTGCCTCATTTGTTGTTGTAAAACAAACGCGTGACGCAGTTACTAACAATATTTTATTCTAGGTAAGTAATTATAAAAATAATGTCGGCGACGCTCTGGTCAGTACTGGTTTTCTAGTCGGGAAGTCCGGGATCGATCCTGCCATATACCAATGTGTTTTTGATTTGACCAATGTGTTTTTATACGTACATTTATTCGTGGCTCCTACGGTGAAGACGACGCATCGTCGTCATACACCTTTTTTCTATTTGAAGAATTTCTAAAGATGTATGCAAAGTCGACCATTGCGAGGGCTTCTAACTAAGGTGTAATCACCCTAACTTATTTATCTCAGTAGGTATGTATATGAGTTGTGATGATGAAGCAGTGAATACGAAATCAAAATGTCAAATAGTTTTTTCATGAATACTTATGCTGTTGCAAGCTTGCTTGTTTACCACACAAGTAATATAAAATGCTGAATTTAATTGTTAACTATAGCTTGAATTGAACTCCAATAGTACACAAGCACACGTAACATTTTATTGGAAGGGACACGTTTTACACGGGAAGGCATGAAACGACATAATGTTAGTAATAACCGCAATCTTCAGAAGTTTAGAGGTAAGACGTGGCGGTCCCGTTGATGAGAATTGGATCTGATTGGAGACTATACATTTTCCAGTACCACAGTTAATGGTTGTTTCATTCATTTCAGTCATTTATTTTAGAAAGAGTGTAGTCAGATTTATCTGCAACAGATAGAACGCGATATAATATATCGATTTATCACTTTGAACTGTCAAAATACAAAGGATACATTTCGAATATCGGTTTTATTGCAAAAATATTTTGTTTAGTTGCTCTTACGAGGGCAGGCGGAGAGTTTGATATAAATTTTTGTTCACGTTGTCCAGTAGTAGACTTCTATCGTTGAACCATAGTTGCCATTAATATGGCAATTGCCGTTTTGGAATGTTGATCCGATACACAGCTGATCATTCATTGTTATATTTTAAAACAATGGAATGAAAAAAAAGACACATGACCATAGGCACAAAGTAACTATATAAATCTTTTAAGTCGATAATTAATTTTATTTCACTAATAATACCATAGCCATATTACCACGTTACTTATGGACCAAAGATTTAAAATCAATCGCACACGTTATCCGTTATAAGGCGTGTGTAAGTCTAGGGAACTCGTGTGAGCAGACCAAAGTAACATTCACATTCGATTTCGTTTCGTTAGATCAAAATATACTGTTATCTGTAACCATTTCCATACATTCTGTATAGATATCGAAACGAAATCGAGCGATATAGAAACGAAACGAATCGAACACGAATATTCCTATATCCAGAGGTTTGCTGTGTCCCGGTTGCACCTCTGCGTCCACTAACTTTACCCCTCCTTCCAACGATGTACACTAACAATATATGTTAAAACAAATCCTTAGATCTCATTGAACATAAAAATAACCTAATTAGCCCACGGCGTCGGCACATCGGATTTTCCGTAAAGAATTTGATATTTCTCGTTGCATATATCATAATCCGCCTTTCCTCGGTCCCAAACCACCCGAATACCAAATTTCGCTAACTATCGCTAGCGGGTTGCTAGTACGGAAGTTACTAGTACGGTAAAGTGGTAAATGTACCCCAAACATCCAAACTCAAAATTCACCTCTGCGTTTCAAAAAACTAATGCCTTTTTAAAGGTTTTTTTCGATTCCTTTATTAAATATTAAATTCAAACTTGAATATGTCAATTTAAAATAGCTTCTAATTAAGATAACGGTCCTTTACTCATTATCTCCGAAAAATAATAGAATGAATATTACCAATTAATTTTTTGCTGAAATATAATAGGACTTTTCCTATAAATATACCGTTTCGTTTTCGTTACTGCTTAAAATTATTACTTTGCAACTTTTTGAATGTAAGACCTTTAGATACTGTTTTTGTTTGCATTTAATTTTGTTTAATTTAAATTGAAATACGTTTCCGAAAATTTTATACTTTATTGCCAGAAATTTCTTTTCTGCTATCTAATTTATGTTATTAGTTAGTATCAGGTGTTTTGATATGTGTTTAAACGAGCATGTTTTCATGGTTATTTAAAACGGAAACGTACTACGAGTAGTATATTAAAAGAATAGTTCTTAAAAAAAAGTATTATTAAAATAGAGAAACATGTTTCTCTCTGGATTCCGGTGGACGCTAGGTAGTTCATTCAATTATGGACAGATTATTTTAGTACCTTCAGAATATATACTTACTCTACGATTCAAATACAATGAGTATCTGTAATTTGATTGGTTCATATCGTAGCTACAGAAACTAGGGCACTCCTAGGTCTTAGCACAAAGCAAGTCTAGTCTAACTTTGAGCACTAATTACATTAGGGCAACACTAATTGAACAGCGTGAAGCGGGAAATGAACCGATACCATGACCTCCTTCGTTTAAGTATAGCCTTTGTTCAACACATATTACACTAAAAACGTTGAAAACTGAAAATGGTTTTTGTTACCATCTTTCATTTCATTCTTTATGCGAAACATTTTATACCGTTACCACAATAACAAGTTTGTGAACTTTTTAATTGCACCAATCATTAACATTTCCTTTTGAGCACAATTAATATAGAACTAAGAAGCTAGTATTGCGATACATAACTACAGCTATAATTTGAACAAAGATTGTGATTAGGAAATTCTTATTTCCTGTCATGAAATTTTAAGTCACAGCCTACTGAAACTCTAAATATTGAGAGCTGCGTTCCACATTCAATTTCCTCAATGGCTTTCCCACCATCTTCAGTTTAGACCATGATGATGTGCAGGGTTCAAGTCACATCGGTGGCTTATACGTATTAGGTATATTTGAAGGCAGAAAAATTGTTTTCAGAATGTTTCAATCAATATAGTACAACATTATGACGAAAAATATAGTAGCAATTTCCGAGAATGCTTTTATTTTAATTGAAAAATGATATTGCGATTAAAGAAAATTTTTAAACTGTAATCCTATAAATGGAATACAGTAATTTTATTAAATATTATTCACTTCTCAAAGTAATATTATTTTGTTATTCGAATCCTAGCGAACCAGGCAATTTAAAACCAGTTACCACCACCAGTATAGTTGGTGAGTAGCACGCGAGAAAGTAACTTGTTTTCTTTTCGGGCGAAAAAGGAGAGTGTACACTCACAGTCAAGTAGTTTGTTTTTTGTTTCCCACAGTGCTGACGTCATTTGGACAATACTGCTACGCCTTTACACATGACGATTTCCTGCCTGACTAGTGATGATTTATAAGCGTGGATAGAAAAAGCATCGAAGCTGTTATTTGAGATTTTTATAGACGTGCTATTATAGCATATTATCTGTTCCAAGATGTTGAGATGGTCTGTCTTGGTGAACCCTTATATTATGAATGTGAGTTGGTATTCGCTAATAAATTGCAAATTGTATGTGTGTTTTTAAAGCCTTTTAGTATGTGGGCGAGATTTGCATTTCTTATATCCAGTAACAGAAAGATTTTACGAGAACTCTTCCCTATCATGTTTCGCTGTACATTCATTATGTAATCTGGATTTGTGTCGCGTATACATTATTAATATTAAACGTTTGGATTAAGTCCCGAAAAATAACGTTTCGAGTGATCTTCAGCACTGGTAATATTGTTACGTGATATCTGAAGTACTTAAAAATGTTAATTTTTTCCTAATAGGTGAGTATTAAAATTGGATGAATAAAAAAATCAAACTTACGAAGTTTCCCGTCCCTACCAAAATATTTACTTGATGTGAGATGTTTGATGTTATATTTCATTGGGTTACCAATAAATTTAATCTATAATTCTTAATTTCATTGTGTTAAGGTCTATTTTGCCTTTGATTGGTACAGTTTGCTAGCCATCCATCTTTTTAAGTAATGGTAGTCATAAATAATGGTTTGGTTCAATTAAAAAGGGCTGTACTCGATTACTGGCTATAAATCTGTTATTTATATTGATGAATAACAGAAATGTTTGTAGGTATTACTGATAGTTAAGATAATAATTTAATTTGAAATAACATTAGTTTGGAGCGTTAGTGTATCTCAAGATCCGATACAATATTCGCTCCCATTGTTGCTTATTATAAAAAAGTCGAGATAGAAGAAGTCTTGTATCTTTTTTGAACGATGTATCTCTTCTGCTGTTTAATAAGAAAACAAAAGAGAATAAAACTGTGATATTAAACTTTATTTAAATGAAATTTTATGGTGTTTTGCAAGGCTTATTAAAATACAAGTACCATTAGGCAATAGATTTAATAGAAATGGCAGCTGTCAAAATTTCGCAATGAGCGCGGCCAACGAACCGACAAATTATATTTGATGGTCAATCACGAGTTTGCCAATGGATTAAATGGCGTGGTTTTATTGACAGGTTTTGTGTACGGTCAATGCTAAACGTTTTCTCAGTAATAGTACCAAACACGTCATTATCGAACTGCTGCTGCGTATATAGCTAGGCAAATATATATAATAAAAAAAAACAAACCAGCATTATAACTCTTATAAGAAAGAAATACTTTCCTCCCGCGGCTTTACTCCTGTTATATACACTCGCGAGCAACCAAATCGACTCAAGCCCTAACTCTGAGTATAGACTCTGTTTTCAAGAAAGGTATAGGAGATAATTTTAAAAACAATAAATCATCTGAAAGTTCCAAACTGCAGCTTTAATAAGATATCGTCATTATCAATATCCGTTCATTATCTTTGTAATTAATGATATCTAAACATAAATACAGGAAAAACAGGAATTTGGGAGAGGACGTTGTGGTTGGGTATTTTAGAAATAAAAGAAAATTGATTAAGACATAACAATTTAATAAATCAATACTTGGTATTCCCCCCCCCCCCACTCCCCACAGAAAATAAATATTTTCTTGTGGTAATTCTTATGCCTTTCTCCCGATACCAAAATACATTAAAATCTGATCAATCCTACCAGTATTTGATTTTTTCCCTAAAAGAGATGTTAAGAAAAAAATTTAAAAAAAAAATTATAATGCATGTAAAAATATAACTAATCGAAATGAACAACCATTTAGACAAGGGCTTTTCGCGTATTATTAAGCCGCTTCTTGCAAACCAGCTACGCAACAATAAATCTGTCTGCATTTTGACACAACATGAAATATTAATAGAAGCTGTCCAACCCAAGATACTGCGTTCGTGACGCAAACCACTTTGTTTCAGCTCCTTGGAAATGCATCGCACGTTCTGTGTGCCCATCGGGGCAAAGGGATGTTTTGGGTTCTGCCAAAACTAAACGAGATGCTTTTGTTTGATAAATTTGTTTGATGGATATAATTTTTGTTTTGTTTATCTGATGATTTGAGAAGATAGTGGACTGGTAAATGTTTCCTGACTTTATCCAACATCATAATGAAACATCAAAAGCTAAGAACGCAATTCTTATACGTAAGAGAAAACTGTCAACGTAACGTCCACTAGTCTAACAAATTAATATATATAGAGACTTGTAAATAATAAAACAAGTCTTAATGTGACGAAAATGTTCAATCTCAATCTGTGACTGACGCACATCACAGTATTCATAAAAACCCAATGTGAATATCGAAAATAGAAACATAAATTTTAATAGATTCAGAATAATCTAGTTCGGAACGACAGGGAAAGTTTAATAACTCTCCGAACAATTGAAAACACGCAAGAATAACAAAAACACCATTAAACACGTAAGAATTATTGTTCCTTTGCCTTAGCTCGCTCAATAAAAAAGTTGTCTACGGCGCGACGAGAATGACACCTCCGTGCGCGAAACTTTTTGCCGCCATATTGATTGCGCGGGAACTAACGGTGTGTTCCGTTACCAGGTTATAGACCTTCGTCATTTGTTTGCGCTGTCAATGTAGTTTTTAAGTTTGAAACAATAGATGCTGGTTTCGGACTGATTGCCGCGCTAGTATTATTGGTACGGTTGGACGAAACTGTGGAACGGAATGGTTAATTTTGCATTTCATCTTCGTCCGTCACATTGAATTCAATAAATATTACTGGCGTTGAATTATTATTAGTTATGCTTATAAGCGGATTTATTAGATTTTACACAAGGGTATTTTGAGTCTATATGACATGATATCAACCATTCATTGAAATGATACTGAACAATACACACTGACGCTGCTGTGGTGCACTCTCTGTGCTCCATTGATTCATACCAACCTGGTCAGCGTTGTACATCCGAGGTTTGGTTTATAAGGAAGATAAAAATCGTTACTATTATTAGTGGCAAGACCTCCAGAATACTTTATTTTGTTTTAATGACGAAGGGGCTTTTCTCTAGAAGAATGCCGAAAAGCGCCCTTGACAGTTTTCTGTTGTGCTCGATCGAATTCACCTCAGCAATTTCAGCATCAGGACAGCTGCAAGTCATCACAATATTGCATTTTCACGATATACATATATATGTAGAATTACAGCTCAATCGGAAACCGGAAAAAGAGCCAAATATGACTTTCAAGATTTTATTACAGAGATCAGGACAGGTGACACTAAATAAAAGTATGTAAATGACATTTTAGGGACGGACGGTAGCAATTCTTTGTCTTTAGACGAAATAACAGAAAAAAAAACTAACAAGAACAATGTTATTACTAATTTGACAAATGACCGTAGTTTTTTTTGTGTGTCATTATTGAGGCACTGATATGATGTTGAAACATCGTTAATTATCGTATTTTTGTTGCAGGTAATATAGAATATCATATAATGATAACGACTGTTATATTAAGACTCAAACACAACAGTTGTCTGAGAATCTGGTGAAAGTAAGGTAATGTGTTTATAACTATGCAGATTATTCGTACGCCATTTGATTGTAGCTCAGTACTTAGGTATCGGATGGCATTCCAAAATGTAGGCCATCGGAAATGGTGAATGCGTCGTGTGAATTTAGAACGCCAAGTATAATATATATATATATATATATATATATACTTATATGGTTTTTTAAAAATATAAAGAAAAAAATATATAGAAGTATATTCCAATAAAAGATTTGGGATTTACTCTTGCTACAAGTAGGTTTAGATTAAGGTAGGTCTTTACTTCCTCGGGTCGCCGGCGGGCGCGAGGAAGTCGCGACTGCTACGGCGACCCGGGATGGACCACGCCCCTTCCGTGGCCGGGGGCGTCGTCGGTGGAGGAGACCGGGGGAGGTAGTAGCCTCCCCGAGGAGGGCTCCCCTCTAGGCAGGGGAGCGGAGGCTGGGGGTTCCCGGAGGTGGCTTGCTGTTCCCGGGGGCTCCCTACATGCCTGAGGAAGGCCATCCCTGAGGTTTTTAGTGGGTAGGCCTCCCCTTCTGGGGAGGAGAGCCCCACATAACCCCGGCTCGTCACAGCCGGGGTATGCAATTTAATGCATTTTCCTCAGAGGAACAAAAAAAAAAAAAAAGGTAGGTCTTTACTTATAAAATTAACATTTTTTCTTTATAGTATTTAATACTAAATAGTTTAATATGAAATGATTTGAAGGCAATAGAATAAATTTGCACATCGCTATAGTCAATAATGTACAAAATTCTGACGAAAAATTACTTAGTTTTTTTTTTGTAATTAACTAATTAGGTGATTCAATTATAACAATTTAAAAAAGTTAGTTAAGAGTTCAAGAAATATTGAAATATTTTCTATAGACATCAAATTTTAAGATTTAATTTAAATTTTAAGTTGTCTTAATCTGCAATACAGTTATTCATTGGTTTAGTTTAAAATAACATTATTCTGAAAGCGATTATTCGTTCATAAATGCAAAAATATGTGACTAGCGCCCTTGTTATAAAATTAACATGCAAATTATCATCCTTTCGTCAAAGAACATTTCATGATTGCACTTTTATCAGTCATGAGACTAAAAAGTTTGTTTATATGAAAATAAGACCAATGTCCATTTCCTTCTTAATTCGGCCGTATAATGCAAAATTAAAATACGTAGCATAACCACCGTAACACGATAACAGACATGAATTTATTACTGTAAACTGTCAAAATACTATGGGTAAATTTCTCGCAAGTTAGTGTAATCACATGATATACACTGTGTCACATGGTGTTTCCATATGCACCTCATGATCAAAAAATATACTTGGTTTTATCGTGATCCCTTCTTTAGTGCACTTGTGTTCACATAGTAAATTTAGAATGATAAACTTAGATTTCTTATTAAGTATCCCGTGGTGATCACCATCCACTCGCCATGATAGTAAAACCATTTTAATAATATGCTAAATTATTATTCTTTATTTTAGCTATGTAAGCCACAACAATAACTATTCTTGGTAAATTACAAAAAAAGTAATGTTAATTTAATTGATTATAGATATTAATTAGATACATTATCCTAGCTAATTTATTTAGCTTAATTTTAATTTATTTATGTACCTCATTTTCGGTATGAAAATAAGGTACATAAATAAATTAGCTAGGATGGGCAATTTATTTATATGTCATTCTTATTTCACAACCTACTCTTCTGGAATCTTTAAGTAGTAAATTACTGTTAAAAATCTTTTTGAGCAATAGATAGACAGACGTTCTTTTTATTTTTCAACCTACATATAAAGCATCAGACAAAGATGTAACATTAGCATGGCCCAGTTAAACGGAGCATTCAAGTCGTAAACTACAATTTTGCGTAACAACTCCTTAGCAGTTAGGTTAATGCTTAAGTCTCGAACAACGTTAGCATAGATTATATATAATAATCACTACGTTTTATGCTTAAAGTAAATAAGTGTTGTTATTAGACCAATTTCGGACCTATATTTATGAGTGTTATTCGGAATCTAGTTACAAGGTCCTAAGCGTCGCACGCGAATCGCGGAATACGCCAACAAGTGTTCAAATGATGTGCAAAGTTGCGACATTTGAGACTTTAATACATATATCTTACTATATTGTTGGTGAAAACTATTATTAATAACATCCACAAGTATTGCATAAAATTTTATATTTCTATAATATAAATACAATAGTCGTTTTAGTTTACCATGTTCAAAGAAATTCGCTTGTTTAAAGAAAGTCGATGACAATCAACAGTTGGTGAACAATGAGAGAACGTCGGTAGCACACAGAACATAAAAAAAATCCTTGTTTTTATGGTCGTTTTAGATTAGCACTATCTTGGCACTGACCTTCTAGTCGCGAGAATTGTTTTTGTGTATTAATCTGAAGCCTACACATTGAAGGCAACCTAGATACACCTACGATTAAACTGAAGGGTTTATATGAAGTCGACCAATCCACACTGGGTCAGCGCAATTAACTTTGGCCTAATCACTAATTTAGTTAGGGTAGTCTCGTGTTTTCCGGTAGGCTTGTATATGAGCTGTCATGATGAAACATCAGTTATAATTTGTAGTTAGCTATTCTATTCTAACACAATTTCGGAAGGGTTATTAATGCATCTATTATTACTAATAAGTTCGGAATATTAATGGAAAATAAACGGGATAAGATTATTTATTTTGAGAGTTTCTAATGCGTGCACTGCGTAATCGGAAACGAATCGCGAGCTAGTTACGTACAAAATGGCAGAAAATTTTACGAACGTTAAAAAAATCTTGTTGTCTTTGCATAGGTAGGTACGCGAAAAACGAAAACCTATAAAGAATCTAACCTGGTAAAGAATGATCATGTATTCAGTGTAGTGTTGGGAATACGTAGTCTATTAATAGGCCAAAAGAAAATTGATAGCAATGACAGCCGAATTTGTAACTTTTCCATTTTTGACTGGACTTGCTCTAAATTATTTATAACTGGCCTAGCAAGTCAAGTACATTCGTTATATGGACACATTTTGTAAATGAAATTTTACTAAATATGTAACTCTCCTACCCCATATCACACAATGTCACATTTCGTCGACGTCCTCCCACTTTTCTGTCGTATTACGTATTTTGTGGATAATTCTAGTTTGTGTTTTGAGAAGGGCAGCGCTTGGGATAATTTTTACGGGAAAATACTCATATTTCTTTCCTGTGGGAAAGTTTGTTATAATGAGTTGACGCTACGGGCGGTAAAGCTAGTTCTCGTTAATTATATATTTTCTAATGTTACTTATGCGTTGTGCTACGATGAAATGAAAACTTTGTTTAACAAAGTAACTAAATGTTATGATGACTTAAGATGTGTACTATTAATTAAGTGAACTCTATGTCGTCACAAATTAGTCATTTTCTGACAACTTAAAAATGCACGTGGTACAGTTATACTTAATATTTCATTTTTATAATCGTTTTTAATTTCAATTCAATTTTTAATTTATATAAAAAATAAAAAATTGAGAAATATAACATTTTGAATATATACATGTTATAATAATTTTTATTATTGTGGAGGCACTAAGTATATGTATTATAATTGTTTGAAAAGCAGTGTGTTAGGGCAAGTTTACGAGAACAGGACTTACAAGGAAGATACCAACTGGCTTTACGAACAAAAGCGTACCACGGTCCGCTGAAGACGAAAGCAGACAAGGTCGCGTTGCCTAACTAGTCTGCTGACTCGCTCATTTAGTGTATTGTGCAAGCGTTGCAACGTTCGTAATGCGTATCACTTAAGCTAACGACCTCTTTGGTAATCGAGTCAGTTAGTCAGGCAGTTTTTTAAACGTATCTAGTATAGTGGTACAAAACTAGAGGTCATCCTGAGGAGGTACATATCAGTTGGTGTAAAAAAATATGTGTGACGTATTATTTTAGGATAGATGATTACAACTGAATATGCCTATTTTTATTATATAATTATCAAAGTTGAGCAATTTTTATTTCATGAATGTAAATCAATATAGAAATTTCACTTTAATTTTGTATTAATATTGCTTTTAGATTTCTAAAAAATGTACAATTATTTTTTACAAAATTCTAATGAAACGAATACCTTTCTAACTTCTTCACAATAAATGTAACATTATTTTATATAGAAAGTATATTTATAAACGTAAAAATAACAAAGTTATTGGCAATTTTGTTTATACGCTCATACAAATTTGGCAACTTTAGTAAATTATGACGTCACGATTGTAGTGTACTTTGTATGGAGCGTTTTTGAGCGACCCGCGACAGTCAGCGCCACGCCGCCGGAAACATGGCGCTGCATCTTCAAAAGTAATAATCGCAGATACATCGTTACTTCTACAATATTTCTCATCTAAAAGAGAACTGTTATTATGTATAGAATAAAAAAAATGTTATCTACCCATTTGTTGTAGCCTCATAGTCATAATTGCGGATATTATATATTGGTTTGATCGATCAATGTTTAGCTAGCATGAACGATGTTTATTTGCTTTTTGTTTATTCTATAGGATATTGATTTAAACAGATTATTTCATTCAATAAGAAATACTTCCAAAATATAAGGAAGATAATTATTTAAATTTACATGTTGAGATTTAGCCTTGGCTGCTGCAAGACGTGCATTCAAACCAAAAGACCTAATCAGATCGGAAGCATTTCAAAAGTGGCGCTGGATACGGATGGCAAGGGTTGAAGGAAATTACATCATACTTACAACAATAAAACAAATAATCAGACAAGTTATATTGTCCATTAATTCAAGTATAATTCCCTTCCATGTTGCTTTAACTTTATTTACTATTGTGGTGATCTTCCCGAAGTAAGTATTACTTCCATATAGTTTAAATAACTTCTAAAACAGTGAATCGTAAATTCCTCTCACAAACATTGTTCGAGCAAAGATGCTACACTCTTACCGCTTAAGACTTCCCGAATTCGTGCCACGAACTAATCTAAGTCGAGAACGCCATAGAAAAAGCTTTAACACCCAACAAAATAGCATGACTCCGCCAAAAGTAGGGACTCATTGAAAACTGTTTAAAAGTTGGTAGAAGTTTTCATCATGGTGATAATGAGGGCATTAAGGGGAACGTGGTTACAACACAGGCAACGGTGTGCTGACGTACAAAAAACTATAAATGAAAAAAATTTAAAAAATCGAAAAAAATATATTTTGTGTGTGGATGGTGCCCTGTGATGATGATGGTGGCAGAAATTATGAAACTTCTACATGAATACTCAAGTAACTAGAACAACATAAAATATCAATTGACACAGATTAAGAAATTGAAGTTTTTATGTATAAGACAGTAACGATCGTTATAACTGTTATATTTCCTAGCGGTTTGATATCACTAATTATATCGAAGTCATATCTTATCTAAGTAGTGTGAATACATTACGACTTCAATAGAGAATAACTACGACGATTGTTTGTCTAAAATATGATTTGGCAAACATATAGTCGGCAAGTTTTTAACCTTTACATTAGCACTATAAATTGAACTGTCTTAAAATCATTATGTAAAGTCTGACACGTTGCTATGTGTATATCGGAGTTCTGTTTTAAACAGATTGCAATGAGCGGATCTAGGGTGGGATAAAGAAGTGCTTGTCTAGTGACCCTACCGCGAGGCTGCGTGCGTGTTTGGCTACCGCGCACGCCGTGGTGATGTCTCTCCGTCTGTGGGACTGTCCAGGGGTTCTCGGACAGTCCCTCCCTTGGCGTTAGCTCGACCAGACCTAGGTCGAGCCGGCCCCGGAGTACATGGCGGTAGAATCGCGAAAGCGCACCCCGCCATGTGCCCCGCATGGGCCTAGAGAACTCAGGGGGGTTTTAGTGGGTAGGACGGTCCTGTCAGACCGGAGAGCCCCACACACGGCCGCGCCTAGCCAGCGCGGTATCACGGTGCAAAATGTGCATTTCCCCTCTTAAAAAAAAGCGTGGGATAAAGAAATAAATGAGTGTGGAATTACAAGTAAATTGTCCAACCGGCGGCGTGGCCTCGATTTCTCGACTACCAATTTTCTAATTAAAACTATACGCCTAATAGAAAAAAAGAATTGGGGACAATTAGATGGTTCATGAAACTTACTGTGGACACTGAGGAGTGACTCGTCCTAAGTTTGGATTGCAGTCTGACTATATGTTACGTAATCACGTCAACACGATTGAGCCGATTTTGATGAAATTTTACGTGGAAATAGTTTGAAACCCAGGAAAGGATAAAACCGCAGCAAGCTCTTTCCTGTGAGAAACTCCGATAACATCTGAACCGATTCTGATGTAATTTAGTACGAGGATAGTTTAAAATCCGGGAAAGATATATATAGGCACAAGATAATTTTTAAAGTGACAAAGTATCTATTTTCTATGGGCTAGTTTTATACATAAATCGTATTAGTTACATCACTTATAACTCATAAACGGTTTAACCAAATTAAATGATCTCCTATTTAAAATTAAATAAATATTCGTATATGTTTATAATATGAAGTTCGTCGGGTTAGCTAGTAATTAAATAAATAAATGCGAAAGCTCATTAGGTAAGAATTTGACGAGATATTATAAATGTGAGTAGAAGAATTCTTAGAAAAGAGAGCTTGTACTAGTCAAGACATAGTACGTTAGTCATGATAGCGTTGATTAGATAAATTCGTGTTTTATATTGTAACTGCTATATATGAACTCAATTTACCTGATTTTAAATGTGTGTTTCACTCCATTTTTTATATTTCCGAATAGGTCCAAATTTAGGTTTGCCGTTACTTGATGAAAAAAGAACCGGCTGAAAATTGTTTCCACATATACATATATTATTATGTACATGAAGATTTACTTTAAAGATATTCTATTAAATTCAACAACTGTATGAAAGAGGTGATGATTGCGAGAAACATTTGAAAAAGGAACGCAAGTTCTGTAACTACCGGAATAAGTTAACCTGTAACTTTTACTTCGGATACCTTTTCAGTTCGGTGTGGTTAAAGTTACTGAACTTTTTAAACAATTGCCAAGAATTTTTGTATACGGAATAGTTATATAGTTATAGTTTGATATACTGAAGTTGAAAATGTTAATCGTTATTTGCGCAGAATATAGGCTATTGATTTGACTACAGATACAATCAACATTGATTGTTAATTCATCTAAGCGCATTGAATCCAATGCTCAGCGACATACCAGAGTTTTACAAAACCATGGAATCAGGTAAAATAAACTACGAGCACATTATGAATCTGTAGTTTCCATGATAGAGCTTTGTTAGTACATGGGTTTGTAAGTACCTATTGCGTCGTGAAACTATCGCATGATAAGAAATTTCGTCCAGTAGTTTTTGCGGAGGGAAGTATCAACTTTTATCTTTCATCACATACGAGTATATCTCTATCAAGAGGCACTCTAACTAAGTTAGTTCGATGAGGCCTTATTCGAGTATTAATATTTAGAATAGTCTTCGTATTAGTCCATGCACATTTACCGCTGTAGCAAATCACTAAACGCCCTTCGCATGTGAAAGGCGCAGTACATATAAGCAAAAATCTGCGCTTGCGCAACCTCTACGAGACCTGCCGGCGTAGATCAGGAAGATTAAAGGTTCCCTAAAGTCAGCAGTAGATATTTTGAAATTCATCTATTTTGTTTCATATATGCAACCTTAGCGTTATACCATACAGGTAAATTTCGTGTATATTTTGTAATATACTTAACCTTTCTATTTTACCAATAAACTAATGTGCAAAATTTGCGTTCGTTTAATTATGAATGGGTTTTCAGAAATCTACTTGGAAGAATGACTCGACATTTTCCATTTTTAGTATATACTAGCTTTCCGCCCGCGCTTCGCCGCGTTATATTCGAAATTTTCCCACAGGAAGGATATGTTTTAACAATACTGCCATACAACCTTTCACCCCCTCCTTTCAACCTTTTACAACCCTTTTCTGCTTTAAAAGGTAGCCTCTGTCCTTTCTCAGCCTCTAGACTATCTGTGTACCAAATTCATTTAAATCGGGTCAGTAGTTTTAACAATATTTCCATACAACCAATAATCCCTCCTTTCAACCTTTTACAACCCTTTACAACCTTTTTTGCATGAAAAAGTAGCCTATGTCCTTTCTCAGGCTCCAGACTATCTGTGTACCAAATTTCATTAAATCGGTTCAGTAGTTTTGGTGTGAAAGCGGAACAGACAGACAGAGTTACTTTCGCATTTATAATTTAGTATGTATGTATGTATAGTATGGCACAAAACAATGAGCTTTTCCACAAATACTATTTTCACAGTACTTTTGATTAAAATTTCACCGTCTTCAATTTTCACAGATGACACTCCAGTTTTATTTATTTGAGTTCATTAAAATGACGATAACTTTTTTTTAATGAACCGATTTTGATGAAACAAAGTTTAGATATTATTCTGAGTTTAAACAAAGCAAATAGTGAAAGTTTCAAGCAAATCGGTTTAGTACTTTCGGAGATAAACGTGAACATACATACAGACAGACAAAAAAATTCCAAAAAAATTTTTTTGCTTTCTAATAATCTATTTAAGTGCCCCTCTATCCATTTCAGTCAAAAATACTAATGTACAGACAAAAATTTTTACTGTCTTATTATATGTATAGATAGATAAAAGGAGGTGTTACAGGTCGATTCAAATTAATGGGAAGTAAAGTCAACATCTAAATATAGTAATAGTACTAGCTGACCCGCGCCCACTTCGTTGGGCATAATATTAATAATCCCCGAAGCGAGCACGAAAGCGAACTGAATTAAACCCGAAGCCATCGCGCGCCGTCCGCTGATGATGATGATGATGATGAATGATGATGATGATGATGATGATGACACTCCGCAATAATGTGGCTTTCTATTGGTGAAAGAATTTTTTAAAATTGATGATGATGATGTTATGATGATGATGATGACGACTATCCTATCTCTCAAGTTGGATCGAACTGCACATGGTGTGCGAATTTTATTATAATCGGTTAAGTAGTTTAGGACTGAGCACAAACATTGTGACATGAGATTTATATATATTAAGATTATACATATATAAGAAGCGATGAATGGTTGGCGTAAATGGTAATACAATAAATAGTTGCCTGAATGGTAATATGTTAGTAGGGTGACAGATAAGATATGCGAGTGCAAGAAAAAGACATTGTTTCGACCCTAAATAAATTTAAGCACGGTAAACTATGAGCAGCAACTATTCACATCAAAATCTTATTTATGCATAAACTCAAATAGTGAATCAAGATCGATGGCCTGTATATTCTCTGATTACTGTTTTATCTATACTAGCATTTATTTTGATATCAAATTATACTGCAATAATATGTTTAAATATAAGTTTAATTAAACATTTCAATAGATCATTTCGATATTGAAAATGGTGTGGAGTCGTATTTATCACACATAACTCATTGAAATCGATAAAGAAAGTTTTTAATGTATATATATTATTTTCACTTTAACTGTTTCGACACTGATCTTAAAAGTAGTTATATTGTCTTAATTGGTTATTAAATAATTGTTACTCATATAAAATAATACATTCACTTTTTCTAAATGTATAGTCAGATTAAAAATTTAATAACCAAAGCAATTTACTACTCTATCTGCCTTGTAAACATCGCCATTAATCTTTGGAATTATGGCCGCTAGTATTTTTTAAGTATTAAATTACGGACATATATTTGATTTATTAAGCTTATTACATCTTGGTTACATTTATAGAGATATTACAACGCAGGTCTTCCAACAATATTGGAAATCATTTCTTATACAGAAGCTTTCTACTAGTACGATATTGTTTTCTAATACTAAAAGAAATATTAAATAGTCTAGTTAATAAAAAGATTACGAATGTGCCGAATTAACCGAATTTTTAATTGATCGTTCACTCAGAAAAAAGATGCAATGAATATCACAATATTGTTAGAATGTATCGTTTTTAGGAGTGTTTGATGGTGCTTCGATAGATACAAACGATGTGAATTTGTGTATAGGAAAGCATTACAATTAAATGATTTTGATGGTAACTTACATTTAAATTTTACAGGCATGGCATTAAAATGTATCTCATGTATATTTCGGTGTTAACATATTTTAATTGTTAATCCGACGTTTCGAATTCTTTCTAGTATTCGTGCTGATCTCGTTAAGTCTGAAGATTTTGGGTGTCGTCGAATGAACATAATAAATAAAAATTATTTATTTATTACTACCGTCATCTCATATACTGAAGTAAGTTTATGCAAATGGAGCTCACAATGTCATTAGTTTTGGTGGTTTGTGAACATACTCTTGACCACTATATTCTTGATTACTAACGTTCAACACGTCGACAACATCTTTAGTCATCTAATGACCACGAATACAGAAAGTATTTGTAAAGTCGGGTTAACTAAATAATAGTACCTACGTTATAGCAAAGGCCGCGAAATAAGCAATTGCATATCGAGTATTGGAGTATGGGTTTGAAAGTTTGTACGAGCCGTAGATGAGATTTTATTGAGTGCACTATTTAATTTTCTATTTAAAGTGTTTATCTCAAAAAATGCAATGAAGTTATAATTCGGTTTAGCCATTCTTAAGTTATATCTGATTAGGGTTACTGTCTGTCCAGATTTAGCCGAACATGTCAGGTCAAATATTCAAGTGCCATGTCTTTCCAGATTTTAATAGGCTTTGTGTACGATCGAATGAATTAAACTCACAATAGCATAGCATTATGTTAATGAAGGCCAGGCAACGACCGTGCTGCGTCGTGGATGGTTGTGGGCCCAAACTAAACCGCGATTAACCCATTTGGTTATGATTTTATTATATCCGGTGTTAAGAGCCAAATGTACAGCTTTCTACAGTCATAAGTTAAGCTTTTGTATTTTAGTAGATGGCGATCCTGTATGTGATATAAAAGACAAAATTGTGGTTTACATAAATGTAGATTGATTACAAAAAATCACATTTTATCACTGACTTCTATCTTAAGTCTTAA
This sequence comes from Scirpophaga incertulas, assembly GCA_036419045.1. Lineage (NCBI taxonomy): Eukaryota > Metazoa > Arthropoda > Insecta > Lepidoptera > Crambidae > Scirpophaga > Scirpophaga incertulas. The sequence goes on from CM071636.1 coordinate 8,920,924, forward strand.
TTCAAAAATCTTAAGTTTTAGTATTGTTTCTGTATTGACCACAGCCCGATCGGTCCTAAGATAGGTCAACGAACTAGTAGTTTTTATTGTCGAAACCGGTGTGAAGTTTGACTGTAGGTAGCTTACAATAATAGCTTGAAGATTTATATTGATCGATGACTTGGAGTGGTCAGTGGAGCGAGCCATTTGAAGGATGTGTTTAAACTTTTTGTCCAACTTTCTTTTTCTTTACTGCTAGCTGAGTTAAAGTGTATTTAAAAAAAACTTAAAGTTGATTTCCTTACTTGTATTTAACTATGTATTATGATTATAGTTGGAAACTGGTCTTAATAAAATATTTAACAATACTTTTAAGTAAAACAAGATTTGGGTATTGCCGCTTGTTTTGTTACTCATGTCATGTGTTGGTTTGCGATTTAGAGCTTTCAACAATCTCTAGATCGCTTGCATTTTATAGCAGATATAACAGTGCATTCTAATGCCTTAGGGCTTAGGTTTAAGATATCGTAAAACTCTATTACTTGGCATGTTTCAAACGTAGCTATAAAATTGAGCGTCCACTTTGTAAGATTAACGTGTGTGGCACCTTCGTGGTAACCTACTTGAACCTAGGTTCCGTTCTATAAATCTAGGCTGTTGATAAAACCCACGTAGAGATGGGAATGTAAACCCTACGATAAAATAAGCTTTGAAACATAAAGGCAATTTTCTTGTCTGTTCTTATTTATAAATACGATCATTTCTACGATAGAAAATAATACTTGTGTATTAACAAAATTTTTATTATTATTAATTCTTTTTACGGTTACACGGTAGCACATTTCGGTTGTTTAAATAATTGGATAAATTTATTCTGCTATTAATCTTATTTTAACAACTAACAATTGTGTAAATATAAGTAAATTTGAGTATGAGTGAAAATATATTTACGACTAAGTCTTCTACACAATATATATATATGTATATATATATATATATATATATATATATATATATATATATATATATATAATATATATATATATATATATATATATTATATATATATATATATATATAATTCTTAGTTGATATAGATTATCAGTGAACTTGTTTAAACAAACTTTAAAATAATGCTTTGCAATTTTCTACCGAGATGTTATTTTTTGTTTAAGAAACATCATACTTCACAAAAACGTTAACAAAATTTACTTCGTGTTACCAATTACATAGATCTTAATGATTAGTTTCGATGTCGATAAACGAAATAACATCCCTAAATTATTGATTAGAAACCGAAGAGCAATAAATATATAATTGATGGCGAGGCTTATATGCCAGTTCCTATACCCGTAATCAGTGTAGTTTTTATTGTTTTCAGTGTAATTTAATAGCTCGACACGTCCTACTTTCTTATAACTAATTAACTAGATAAAAGTGTTCTTACAGAAGCAGAGGAACTTTAGTTCTCTAAGTTCTTTATTGACCTTTATAGTAACTCTGAGGAGCTGTTTGCAATAGTTCCTTGGTCACCTTTACCAATCACACCACCCAACATTAGATTTCATCCATATCATGTGGTATCGAAGAGGTTTAGCAGGTTCTGTTACTGCGTTCATTTCTTATACGTACGTATACTCTAGACCGAATTCCCAGCTGGGGATTTTTCTGAGCTTTCGATATGTCCAACTGAAACGAGGCTTTAAAAGATCATATCTTCATATAAAGGCAGTGTCTGACCTATGCTCCTCGCATATATATGAGCGTCGATTTATACCACTCTATCAACCTGGCCATTTACTAAATTTCCACTAATAGCAATCAAAAATGTGTCTTAAGTAGAATTCTCTACTCTGCGTTCTTCTATCCTGTCCATATTAAACGCCTGGGATATTTATTTATGTCTGATTGTTATCTAGCGGGTTAGCGATAGATTTCGTTTGAAGCAAAGGTGTTATTGTTGATGTTAGGTCTAGTCCTCTTTATTTACAACAATTGTCATTCTACCTTATTAACATGTAAATTATTATGACATATATTTAAGGTAAACAGGTAATTTATCCGTTAATAAGGAACGAATACTCTTCTGGTAATCGTTATTTCATAGCGAAAATTGTTGAGATTGACATAGACACTGTGAGGTCAAGGTTTGAAAACCTTGATGTTTTCGCAAATCTCTACACTACCCCATTCCAAGAGTGCTATATATACGCAATAAATTTTCAAACGGTCAATTGTTTATTTCAATTAGAAATTGTTACAAACGCGTAAAAAACATTTTGATATTTCTTTTTACTTTTGTTAACTAAGCAACACAACACCCTTCCACTGCCAACTACTATTATGCGTTGCACCGGTCGCCATGTTGTGACGTCATTGTTGACAGCGTGTTGCCCGGAAACCATCGACCGACCACCGACCAGCTCTACACGACCGGTCAATTATGTAACTGTTCAACTGTCGACTTAAAGTAAATAGGCATTGTTCCGATATCAATAATTGTTTGATCAATATTTTTGTATTAAAAGGGAGGGTGTTATTATAACTTGTACCAGATGTATGCGGTTGTAAATATTATCACACCTGCTTACAAATATAGCGCTAACTTATATTTTTATTATTGTTTTAAAAAGGTTTATATAATATAATAATATGGATCAGCATTGCAGACAGCCAATGGCGGTAAAAGTTAGTATTCCTTTGCTTTCTAAGAGGTCTTTTATACCGATAATAACTACTGTGACGGCAAGCCGTCAGACTGACCGTATATTTGTTTACCACCCTCTGATTTAAAAAGACAGTATAAGTATAGTATTATACATACATTTTATATGACCAATAATAATTTACTACTACTTTGCTAGTTTCTACCGGTGTAAGTATCTTGTCTACTTTAGTATAAAGTAAAATGAAAATAACAATTATTAATATAAGACTAAAAAGGAATTAAAAGCCATAAAATGTCCTGTGGTTTACTTGTTAAGTGTGATAAGGCAGATATAATAGAAGGCAGTTGAATTATTTGAATGGAATAGTTTTTGCCTCGATGGCCGAAAGGTTAAGGCCAACACGCTATGTATAAAATGTGAGTTTCAATCTCGCACGAGTCGATCATTTTGTTTGCATTTGTCAAATGTCTATATATTATATTTTAAATAAAACATATAGACACAAACATAAAAAAAAAGTTTGGTAAACCTTTGCTGGATTGTTTCATCACCCCCTTGCCTGTAAACCTGTAGATGCTTCTGCAATGTGAAAAAAAAACATGTGTTTATTTGGTGTTTTACAAACCCAGTACTTTGAATATCATAGAAAAATTAGACCAAGCAAAAAGAATAAATAACACAAAATTTCGCATTTTATAATAATGACTGGGTTCTGGAAGTTCGATAACCATGTGAACATGCATAAATGTGATTCAGTACTTCTACAGTAATAAATGTGCGTTGCACCAATCAACGCGGTGCCGGTGTTGGGTCTTTGTTTAACGAAATTGTGTGCACCGATGCACGGAGTCACTGCGCGGGCAGACAACGCTATTTTTGTACGACGGATGCGCGCGCGCCGGCGGCGGTAGCATCAGCATATACTCTTACCATCGTATATGAAACATATTTTAACGTATATGACTTCTATGAAATATCAGTAACTTTTATATTTTGCGTTACTTTTATAAATATGTTTATTTGACATGTGAATATTTTTTTTATTATGTAAACTATGATATTACACATCCTGTAGTACCTTACATTGTTTTCTTGATTATTATACCAAGTTTTTAACATTTGGAATTCTTGTTTGTCTGTCTGTTAATTTGTTCTGATGGAATATTGCAATTCTTATTAAACAACTTTAGCGACCAACTTAGAGCCTTGAAACTATCAGAACACAATGCATTTTCTAATGTTTTGTATACTTACAAATTTTGATAACTGGCAAATGTTTCTAAAACGTTAAATGAGAGACAATTGCAATAACAACTAATAGTGATGGTACATTCACACAATACTACTAGTACAAATGCTACAACAAATATAGTTGATTGAACTCTTAAAACTAACTATTATATAAGTTTTTATTACACAAATTATTACTATTACACTTCCTGTATTATCTTGCAATGTTTTCTTGACTTTTTTTATTTTTACATTAGCTTTACTCTCCCAGCTCGTTCCGCGTTATTATATATTTTTAACACTTCAGGAACAAATTATGTAACTAATGGTAAAAACTGCACCATTATTTGTAATTGGTTTTTCAGACCATCTTGTACAATACATATAAACAGACGGGGGTGAAGGACTATGTTTATATAGTTTTTAAATCAACATGAACAAAATAGATTGACAGACGTAGATGAAGGACTTTGAAGATTTTTACTAGCTGATCGTGCTTTACTTTTGCATTTCCAATGGCGGTATGAAATACCGCCACTGGAAAGTTTAACAGTCAATGACGGTATAGTGACGTGGATTGTCAACTACGAAATATAGTAGATTTTTAAAACTGGCTCTACAATCAATTTACTTTTTTTTCTTTAGGCATTTGACATAACTACAGAAGTGTCATGTCATATAATCATGTGAATCTATTTATTAAGATTGGTATACCTTTTCTTCATTCCGATACCGCTAGGGGCGCTCTAAATACAAAAAAAAAAAAAAAACTGCAAATACGAAGTTTTTATCCAAAAAGCTATCGATCTAAACTGCAAACGTTGTAAACTCCTAGTAGCTAAGAAGAACGGTAAAATTATATTTAAGTTTGACAAACAGTGCTCTTATAAGTTGAAACGCTGTCAAATCATATTGGATTTCCTTGCATTAATAAATACAATTAAGTAACTCTTTAATGTATTTGTATTTGAAATGTGATTAAGCATTTCCTGTTTGTCTTACTAATGTTAGCATTATCGTTAGGCGTTCTGAATAAAAACATATCGCTATATTTTATAGTTGACTTTAAGAAGTAATCGAAGTTATTTATTTGTTATAGAATTAAATAAAATATATTTTATTAAACATATTGTAGTTTCATTTTAATTTTTCACCACCAATTTTATTATCTTGTTCCTGCATGTCTTAGAACTACTTCGTAGAACGTTTTATGATTAGAGGAAAATAATCGGATATAACTTTTTTGCCGACCATACCTCTCACATGTGCGTGTGAACGGGAGCTACGCAGACGCACAGACGGACAAGTACAAATAAATAAATATAGCGAGCGCGGTCATTGTGGCAGCTTGGTCGACGGGATGCCGGGAAAGTCAGGTTCGAACTCTTAAGTTCCGTAACATTGAAATAAACACTTTTCTTGTACCAGAATCGAGTAATTTGAATTTAATCAAATATATCTGGAAATATATGTGCAATGGGCATGAGATACTTGAATAATATATTTATTGTATAAAAATTACAACAGAACAATTAATTTCATTAAAACTTCATCGCATAACCAAATTTGTTGCTAGGTTATTAACTATCTTCAAAGTCCGCGCAAGTGTGCAAGAATAGAATGCTGTCTATGGCAAATACTTAGTCTAAAGTTTTAACCCGTTGGGTTGGTCGTCCTACAAATGTACGAGTATATATTTTTTTAATGTTTCTTTTTTTTTATAATCAATCAATATTAGGTATGTTACGTCTACCTAACCTAACCTTAATATTGAGACTGATTGACATTGCGGGAAATTACCTTCTATTTTCGTGTTACTTTTTAAGACATTTAATTTAGTAAAACTCTTTGTTATTTTGTATTTATAATGTTAAATATTCGTTTAACGTACAACAACTTTTGGATATTAAGTAAGATTTTCGAAAAATATTTAATTTGTTTTGCAGTGTAATAATGTGTAGTTAGTAAACTGTGTGTTACCAGTGAGCTTTTTCTCACAAAGTGGCGGCGGTTTTATTGTTCTTAATTGACGAATCCAAAAGATAGCAACATGAGTATTATTATTTAAATTAAAGAAGAGAAACCACGTCTTTATAATAAGTAAATCATTATTAACTTTCAACTATTGCATGTGGAACCCGTATTCTGTATACGTCCTTCCTAAACTATGTTCGAATATTCCTGGCTGGGGCCCGGAGTTATATAATAATCATCGTTCCTATATAAAAATAAAAAAGTGAAAAGCATGATAAAAAGCTACATTGTTGTCTTTTTTGTTGCAGAGTGAGCAAGATAGCAACGCGACGTATGTTGGAGCGAGACGTGTAGCGTCCAGTTCGGGAACCAGTTAGTGTTTTTAGAGGCAAAAAGTCCATAGAACGCATTGCCTAGTATGCTCGAGTTTTAGAGTGAAGTGAATGTTTTTCGTATAAGTAAAATTGTGCTCGTGAGTGATCAATTCAAGATGGCCGTGTTTCCCGCCTTTTTCGGATTGCTAATGGCCGCTTTAGTGACAGGTGAGTTTATTTTAATATTCTTATTTTATTTCATACTAGCTTCCGCCCGCGGCTTCGCCCGCGTGAAATTAGTTTTTGTCAATCCTAGTCCCTTATGTCTAAGGTACCAAGATTCATGGTCTTATCTTCAATTCAACCCCTATTTTACCCCAGACTGGTAAAAATTTCAAAATGCTAGAACAAACGATTTTTTGTTTCTTATGACGTGATATTTGACTAACTTGCATGCTAACTTTCAACCCTTATTTCACCCCCTAGTTGGTCGAAATTTCAAAATGCTAAAACAAATGTTTAATGATTAAAGTTTCACGGTTTTATCTTTATAAATTAAGAAATCCCATACAAACTTTCCACCTCTATTTCAACCGCTTCATCCCTTTTTTTTCGAAATAAATAGTAGCCTATGTTCTGTCTCAGGGTCTAAAGATTGTCTATGCCAAATTTCGTCAAATTCGGTTGCGAGGTTTTAGCGGGAAAGCGTAACAGGCAGACAGACAGAGTTACTTTTGCATTTATAATATTAGTTAGGACATGCACATCCTACTAATATTATATACGTGAAAATCTGTATAGATGGATTTTTGTTACTCTTTCAAGTAAAAAACTACTAAATGGATTTTAATGAAACTACAATAATATAGCTTATATCAGAATAAAAAATAGGCTACAATTTATCAAGATATACCACGCCAATATAAGCTACTCGCAATCGCAATACTACTCCTGCGCAGACGAAGTTGTGGACACTAGCTATAAAATATATTTATTTTATTAATAAGGTGAAAAGTATATCATACAGATTTTATGAATGTAAAATACATATTTACAGATTACTGCCTAAATATATCCACCTGAATAATGTCTCTGGCACCTATGACATTCTTTTCCTTTGCTTATTTGAATAAGATGTAATGTAATGATTAACAGGTACACGAGACGCCTCGCGTTTGTATACGTCGTCATTCGTCGCTACATCGATATTGTAAACTTGTACGTCCTGTTTGAAGATATTAGGGTTCGATGCTATTTCAATGATTTATTAATAATGATATAATGTATAAATTATAATGATTTTTCCTTTTTTAGGGTTCATGAACTGATCTCAAATAAATGTTTTATTTTAAGTTGCACAAATGAATCACAGAAAAAAACTAATAATTTTGACTTTTGAGTTTTGCGGTTTGACTGACAATGAAGCCATTTATGTCTGTAAAATAAACGAATTTATCTTTCTTTCTTTACGAAAATGTTATCAAAATCAGTCCACTCGTTTACGAACATAGACACGCACAGAAGTATTATTATACAAATGTACACTCTATCAGGTGGGATGGACAATCATCAAATAATGGTGATAGAGTTCTTCGCACATTATTTCATCAAATATTCAGATTATATTTCTTATGCCTTCTGTCAAAACATAACACATCATTGTAATATCATTTGCGTATCTTAAGGTTAACTATTTTTAGTTAGTCAGTCGCCATATAGTTATAGCATAGCTAATTAAAAGTCATCTGCCGTTTATAAAGCAGCGTGGATGTTCCGGTAGATTTAATGTTACTAAAATATGAGGCTGAGTTGTTCATGCTAGTACAAATTTTTACGAGAGTACTTTTTCTGCTTTAATAACACTTGGTAATCGTGAAAGCTCCATACGAGACAAAAGTTGAAACGGTTTTGATGTAACATACGTTTACAAAAAAGTATGTTGTAAATGGTCAACAAATGCTTTGCCAATCACCATCATCAATTCAGATCACGTGGCAACATAACGACATTTGTCAGAAGATATTTAGCATTTGAAGCAGAAAAATGTGTAAAACAAATCACGTTCAAAATTTCATATTCATTTCTATCGATCAGAATGGAAAACGATTAGAGAATACGATTTTTTTTTAATGCAGACCTGAATAGCTATCAATATTATTTTAAATGATAGCTGCACATTGTATTAACAAGAAATGATTATTACTACAAAATGAAAATACAAAATACGATTCATCACCGTTAGATCAATTAGGCCTTAGTCAAATGGTCTTGGCCTCGCTGGCCAAGTGCGGATTGCGATGTGCGGAATTTCTTCGTAGGTATACAAATTACCTTACTATGTTTTTACCGTTACATGTATACATAAAATTTGAGAAATGAGAACCACATTATAGTACATCGGATCGACTCAGGGCTCACAGAATCTGTCGGAGACCACAGCACTAGCGACTCAAATGCAATTATGAATAAATAAATCATTGACTATAAACTCTGGTTATACATATTCCTTGAGTGAAATAGGGGGTAAACCACGGTCCGGACACTTCGTAGAGATGTGATTGCGGTTAACTCGCATAGCTCTTACAATATCCATTACGATATCCACAGGAGGAAGTGATCGGGTGACACATGTATCTATTAACGTCCAAATAAGCCCCTTGGCTAGATAAAATTTTAACGTGATTATCGGTGCACAATGCGATCAAATTTTGGAATTTATATCATAGCACATGATTTATTGACTTGATATATTTTTGAACATTTTCTATTCCAAATAAATCGTGAAGTGCAGCCGCTATTGTTTGGTTGCAGCTGGGGATTCCCCCTCCATATTTTTAGTGAGGAAAAAACATTTTAATTTGCTATTTTCATCTTATTTCTTTTATACGAGTCACACTACAAACCTAAAAGACGAAAAAGAAGAATAATGTGCTAGAGGAACTAACTTCCTCAAATTTGAGGGACCACCTTAACAAGATAGTCATAATAATAATGAAATCGATGTTAAAATAACGTCCATTTATTTATTTAACTTTTAGTATAGAAATTTTGCAAAATAAGTATTTTTTTACGTTTACGTTTCCAAATTGATTTTTATCATACATTTTTAAGTATCTATCCGTTACTTAAATTTAAGAACTTTAATTTCTTTTACAAGGAAGGATATGAAAGATTTTATATTTCCTATATCGATTATTAATTGTCAATGTTTTTATATTGAATACAATCAATAGATTTGAATTTTGTTATAAATTAAAGAGATTTAACTATACCAAACTTATAACAGATATATCCACTAAACAGTAATTAGGAAACATAAAATATTACTTTTTTTAAATACGTGGCGCCCGCGGGATTCAATTGACGGAACATTATCAGTTTATGTATGAACTGCGAAAAGCGAAAAGTAATACGATACGGTTTGAGGTGTCGTTGTAATCATCGTAAATTTGACGTTTATTTTGCGAATATTCGTCTGTCAAATTCAATTCATCGTTGTCATTTGTGGCTTTCTTATGTCAAAATTAATATCGTTCGTTCGATCGTCCGTTGAAATGTTTTAAACGGTAGTAACTAAGAGTAGGATACGACACGACGAAGTCCACGATATATCAAATATCGTTTTTAAGAGTACGCTCACTGACACGTAATTTCCGAACTTTTAACGAACACGTCCGATCTTCGTGAATATCAAAGGATGAATTTCATGGTGTTTTTCTATTGAAAATTTTAATAATTCTTTGGGCATTCAACAAGAGTTTACTTTATAAATTCACCATAGAGAAGATATTATTTCATATTTTTCAAATTATACTACTGTATTGTGAATATAAATGTATATAGCTCAGACAGTGTACATAGAAATATGTATATTGTGTTGCAAATTTATTTTTTATAAATTTATTTATTATTAAATGGTGGCAATTGTTCACCGTACTTCAAAAGAATGAAAATAAAACGACGGAACCACAGCAAGTGCGTGGCTGAAACAAAGATGTTTCCAGTGTTATCATCGCAGATGGCTGTTTGTTGTGTACACAACCCGTGCGTGTAAATGTTTGCGAGTATCAATGTTTGCCCACCGAAATCATATTTGTGTATAGACAACGCCGAGACTGAGTCTTTGATTGGTTTGCGGATGTTTCGACGTTTGATGTAACATTGGCTGATCTACGATCAATAGAAGCAGAAAACGTCAGTAAACATCAAGGTTTATTTTGGTATGTTTAGTGACGTATCGAAGAATTCTCAAAATTTTAGATTACTCGATCTCGAAAAAAATTCTAGGCTTTACTAACGCAGCCCAGTCTTGAACAATTATTTGTCGAGATAAGCACATTGAAATTCCGTTACCATGTTTCTTTCGTGTAGGTATGTTATTTATTATGCTTCCAACTAGGTTGGTGAGAAGTTCAATCGTATACAGCGTGTGTTTAGGGAGCCATAAATAGTTTAATTGGTGAAAACCACAAGTCTGGTGCGGTGGCTGTGAGGTAGGTCGTGGGTTCGTTGCTCTCGTCAGGTGATCCGTTCACAGAATAATGCTCCGTATTCAATTTAAGTATTTTGTTTTCAATTACTTTCTGTGCCTCTTCTGTTTTGTTATAAAGCTGACGAGTGTGTATGGTATACCAAAGGATTTATCGATTTGGACTCTCGACTTGTAGTTTCGGTTATTATTTTCGATTTGCCATTTTTTCGATTCCTCGACCCGGCTCTTCGTTCTTGGTTTTGATTTAATAGCGACTCTTGACTTTTAGTTTCCATTTTGATTTTCGATTTACCATTTCGATTTCTCGACATGGCTCTTCACGCTTGGTTTCGGTTTAATATCGATTCTCTATTATTTGATTTTCATTTATAATAATAATTTTCGATTTTGATTTTGGTTTCCAATTGATACATATGTACATAGATAATATAATAGTTAATAGACACATAATTGAAGAATATTCGATTAATATTTTATTAATAATCAGTTTCAATTTTGATAAGCATAGTTAATATCTGCGTGACTTAGGTTTCTGAAAGACTCAAAACTATATACAGAGTAAATCATAAAAATATGTTTTCTGTAGAAAAAGCTATTAGCTATTCAATCTATTTTTTCTACGGGTTGTCTCTTCTTATACACGCCATTAAATATTATTTCGTAATACTAGGTGTAATTAAATACTAGTAAATAACGCAACGATGACCCAACAATAAAGAAATAATAGGTTATTTCGTTGTAAGCGAAAGATCTTGCTTTACCATGAGATAGTGTATCAATTTATCTAAAATACACATACGTTCGAGATTATTATTGAATTGTTCTTGTTGGGAAGGCTAGAATTACGATGTATCCTCGAGCCTTGCAGGCGAACGATCCTTATGGACTTTTTATTCATCGTCATCTCGAGTATGTTCCCTTGACTATGTGGTTACTGGTACTCGAGTATGTGGTTGAGAAATTCAGTCCATGTGAAATTATTTTTATTTGCAAAGATTATCATAAGATAAAGATCGGATAAAAAACCGTAAAAACAAATAACAAAAGTGCTATATAATATTCTTAGTAGAATATATACAGTTACTTTTATCGTGTTATCGATACGACCTTTCATATAATAATATAAATGCCCCGAGGAAGGACGCGGCACGGAGGAACAATGGAGATATTATTCAGTTTGTATGCCTTATTGGAAGACGAACTAACTGATTGTTGATCGAACGCCACCAGTATTAATAAGTTGAAGATTTAGTACTCACATATTGTATCGATATGTATTATTATTATTAATTTAATAAAATAAAATTCGTAAATAATATTTTTTGCAATATAATCCTATAAGTAAGTTTAGTAACTATAAAATTGCGTTTTTTGCTTGTACTTAAAACTTAATAACTTAAAATTTACGCACTAATAAAAAAATATATTTTTGGATTATTAAATCTCCGAATTAGGATATTTTGTACTTTATCGACTCTAACTTTATGACAACTATTTATCTTTCCTTTAAAACTATGTTATTAGTTAGTTTAATGTCTATTGACGTGTGTATAATTTCGTAAAGTTTCCTGTCCTGGTATTTATTTTGGTATTGGTTACAATAATCAAGGAAAACGTTAGTAGAATAGCCAAATTGTTGAAAGCTTCATATGAAACCGCATTTTCATATTTTAACTCCTAATATATAAATCATTAATATTATTAAAAAAAAAATGCCTAGTATGCCGCCGGCTACGAGTCAAGGGCAAAGATACTGGTGGTTACGGCTACTGAGAGGAATCTGCAGACAATAATATGTGCCGTATCGAGTAGCACCGCTTTCTGTATCTAGCCCTTGATCCATCCGTCAAGTGAGAGCCTCTTAAGATGTTGATTGAGAGTATTCGCTATCTAGTCATTCGTAGACTCAAATATCGGAACAATGATCGTCGAATCAACTTCCCACATGGTTACCTCGTGTGCCCAGTCAAAGTGGCTTTGTCTTTCTCAGCTTTCACGAGGTACTGTCGTGAGGTACGTCATGAGGGATGATGGACGAACAATGCACGGCGTTGGGATCAGTGGATCACCATGGTATCAGGTTTATTGTAAACGATAGTCTTGCAATAATCTACTGCTAGGTTGTGTCTGTGCAAATAGTTACTCACCGTTCAAAAGATGAGAACAACTAGTGATAATATGCCAAAGTGACTCTCCTGGACGCGGTATGCCCGACATACACCGCTCTTCTGGATATATTTGCTATTTTTGTTCGTCATCATAACTTCGTCTGTAATTGCACATACAATACCCACAGATTTCCCAAAGAGGTCACTGTAGTACAGCCAGATTAGATAAAACCTGCAATGGCTATTATTTTTTTTTAGTGCAACGCGCTTCTAAATGAACACCTTGTTGTTGTCTGTCAAGACCCTTTTTCTCGTAAACTTCTGGAGGTATCAAATTGAAATTTACACATTATACTTGTGCCTTAAAGCATTAGAGTATTATTTTCTAACATTACCCAGGGAAATAAAAAACCTACGCCTGTTCTGTCACAAAAAGGTTTGATTTTGTAATTACAAATTTAACTGAAACATGGTGTCCGAGTCCGACACGCACTTGACTGTTGATTTTTTATTTTTCAACGGTTTGATATTCGATGCTTGGTGTCGCATAAGTATACCAGATCTCAGATTAAATAAGTCATTATATCTATATGAAACTATCTATAACCTTTCGTGTAAATACCATCAAATGTTTTATTATTACTACTAACCAAGATCATATAAATTTTATTTCACAGATTTTTTTAAATCCGAATGTAGATGTCAATTTTTGCCATGATACGTCTGAAATTTCTTATGCCGCACCAGACAGAACTAGTACCTAACCTGTGGCCAGTAACCGGCGTACTGTTGCCGGTGGAAATTAGTAGAAGATATAGATATGTTAATATATAATAAATCCATGAGTATAGTAGAGTAGTGAGTATCCGGTTATTATAACTAGTATCTCATCAATGATAAATTATAGTACACTCAGCTCTACATCAAGCTTTTCATTTGCACTATGAATACTCGAACGATATTTAAAGATCAAAATGATAGCTTGAGCCTTACGTCTTGCATTTCCACGTTTTTTATATAGACCTTCAAGTTTATAAATGACATACTTTTAAACAAAATGATTTGTAAAATATGAATGAGATTCTGTGAATATCATTAATTCGACTCGGGCGGCGATGATAATAATAAATAATATATAAACCAATTTCCAAAAGCAAATTAATGTCAAATGTAAGGAAGATGAATACAATTGTCAAGATAAATGATAGAGTTGTAGAATTAATTTATTGTATAAAATTTCGGATATTACACCCGATTCTCGTTTACAATGTATTATGTATACAATGTATATTCCCATATTTGCTACCTACCTAGCTTCGCTTATATTATGTATAAAAAGTATAATGGATTACTATTGATACTGCAAAATTCGCGCTATCAATTATTTAACACTCACAGAATCTCTCAGAAATGTATTTAAACACATTAGTGTCTTCTCATTAACAAGTCGATACATTTATGACAATTTGTTTCATATTTATTAAAAAATCGTTCATTCATTAAATACAAGAAATAAAAATATATTTTCCGCTCTAACGTTTAGGTATCAAAAAATCTAAGTTTCGTATCTGGCGTTTTACAAAAAAAGTTCTATCAAGTGTTGTTGACCTACCTTTTCATAAATTTAAAACACGTGTTAAAAATATTTGTGAATTACTTAAATTACTACAATGTAAGGGATAAATGTTTTTGACTTAACGTTACGTGTAATGTCATGTCACGCTACAATTGTTATTGTTGAGAAAATGTATAAGATGAACTGACATAAAACTAATATTGTAATGGAGGTAAGGCCTAGACTTTTCTTCTGAAGCTATCTTCCAACTGACGCATACATATATTGTTTTAGATGGCAATTGAAAATAAGAAAGAATATAGATCTTTCAATTTTCTTGCCAGTTCTTTCAAAGATTCTGCCATTTTCTCTACAGATATAAAATCATTTTCATTTTCTTTGTTACTTGTATGTGCATAAAGTAGTAGTAGTAGGAGTAAGCTCTATGTATTGGTGTTATTTTTCATTTGTTTAGACGTGAATAAGTGTGTGTGAAGGTCTAAGTTTAATAAATAATATTACGACTTTTTATACACCTTTTGAGACAATGCGAAACTTGCGAATATGTCAAAACCACCTTGCAAGGTTTCCGTTCTGAATTCTTGAAATTCGATGGCAGCCTGCCAGTACCTATCGACGATTAAGATCAATTATTGTCTGAGTCACTTTTATATGCCTTCTACGCCTCAATGCTGATTGCTACCTCTGAGTAAGCCCTACCAACTGCGCTGTTGATGCAATTTTATCAGTAGGTATTGCATCACATGAACAAAGACATAACATACAATGACGAATATGATGATAAATTGTGTCACTCTTAGTGAATCATTTCAAAAAGAAAAATAATCAAATATACCGATAAATATGTAAAGCAAATGCAATGCTTTGCAAGCTTTTATATGTGAAGCTATACTTTTTAGCAGCTGGCTTTCACAGTAAGGCTTCCAAGTCTTGCAGGTGAAAGATTACAGAAAACTAAATAATACGTTAGATATAGTCAAAACCACATAAACTACCGAAAAACCATGTCGTCGGCTATTAAAAATCTCTACTTACGTATACCTGAATTGACGTACAATCCGAATTAGGTCGTATGTCTAATTTCCCGGAAGTCGCTTGGCGTTCCCGGAGGCTCCCTACATGCCTGAGGAAGGCCATCCCTGAGGTTTTTAGTGGTTAGGCCTCCTCAGAAGGGGGAGGAGAGCCCCACATAACCGCCGGTTCGCTACAGCCGGGGTAAAAAAAAATGTTGGTTTTTTTTTGCAGTCCTAAATTGTCCTTAATTAGTCCGAAATTCTTACCGTTTTACTTTTTTGTTTTCGAAACTACGGACTACGAAATCATTGTAACACTAAACTAGGTAAAAACTACCACACGCGTAGTACATAACATTATAGGTTGCAGTAATCTTTACATCAGTACTTTATTTTATATCTATAATTGGGGACGAGTGTCGATGGTGGAGGAGTATTTGCCTTTTGATCGGGAGGTTTGAGGTCGAATTTGTTTTGTCGAAAAACTGATATGTTTTTGTTTATTCGAATTTCATACCAATATTTATTCGACGCTCCTTCGAAGGAAAACATCGTGAGGCAACCTGTATTCACCTGCATACGGTTTCTCCATATGCAGGTGAATACAGGTTGTATGCTCTTAAAGGTGTGTGGGAAGTCAATCAATCTTCTGGCAGGCTAGCGTGGTAAAGTAAGACCTGGTTGACCCAACTTAGATAGGCTTTGAATGCCATTATTTTCTTACGGATTAACGCTGGAGATTGTATGCCCGAATATGTTCATACTTGTAAATATTTCATGAGATGTTACGAATATTATAGACGCTATGAATATTAAGGGCGGCTCTCGGTGATGAGATGATTAATGTTTGTTGAAATAATTTCATAATGATACAATTATTACCCAATTTTATTTAATTCCCATAATGAAAAAATCTATAAAGATGATTACAAAGTACAGTAAAAACAAATAATATTGATTGTTGTAATTTATCTTTCTGCGACATAGTCTTTTTTTGATATATGGTTTTATATAGTTTCTTTGTTGACATGCTTACAAAGTTGAATCATTTCTGATTCACTGGAGGCTGAGCAAGTGATTTGATGAATCATGTGCTACCAGTGTTGTCACAAACCGGAACAAATAGTTATAAATAGGTTACATTAATGCTATTACTACTCGGAAAATAGGATATGGAGGTGCGGATTGGGTGTGGGCAAAAAATCGAATGTGTAACCTGGTGACCTCACAAATAGGCTTGTCTCTCGGGAGGTATTTTCGGCAATTTAGGCTTGAGCCCACGGGAGGTCTGTAGTTGTCTCACAATGTTTTCCTTCACTGTAAGAGTGAATTTTTTTTTTTATACCACAACGGTAGCAAAAAGGCTTACGGCCTGCCTGATGGTAAGCAGTCACCGTCGCCTATGAATTCCGTTTGCGTAAATCATTAAGGTCCTTTGTTTCCTAGCTGGAGCAGAGGGCGTCCACTGTGAGTCTCCATCCCGCACGGCCTCAAGGCCGAAACGTTTCGCGTTTGATTTTGCTCCAAGTTTTTTCAATGGTATTCGCTTAGCCAATGACCGTCCGCCGCTAGGTCTGTTTTGAGCGACCACGTTTGCGCTTTTCTTGGGGAATCCAGTCTAGGGCTTGCCTAGACTGGATGTGGTTTGGACAACTCCATTTACGGCGTTTGATCTGCTGGTCGATCTCGGCTTTAATCACAACGTTACCGAAGCTGCTCGTTGAGATTTTTTTTCTGGCCAGTAAATATCCGTTTACGAAACACACATAAGTAACGGTAGGACCGAACTCCGGATGTCCCTATTAGTGCCGAGAACAAAGCATGAAAATGAAAGTTACGGAAGCTGCAGAAGGTTGTGATGGGTAAGAGGCATAAGTATATGAACATATGTATGTTCACAATACATAAGAACAATTGCAGAATAATATTTGTATATGTATATAATATTTGTCTACACTGCTTCTTTTGGGTTAGGTTAATTGGTATGAGTGTAAAAAATATTTATTTATTTTAATTATAATCAAATCGCGGTTATAAGAGACTGCTTTAGAAGTTGCAAGTCGAATTTTCAAAAAAATTAAACAAATTTAATGAATATTATCTTAAATACGAAATTTGCTTAATTTTGTAGCTCGGAAAATAATGGAGTTTTATACAAAATCCTTTATTGAATTTCGTAAGTATGATTTTATAGATATGCCAATTAAAAGTATGCTTAAATTGAGTTTTTTGATTGGAAGAAGCTAAAATAGTTTACTGTTACCAAAACTAAATCCACCGATCAAAAGCAATAGCAGATGATTATTAAACAGTGCACAACTTTAGTTGCCCGGCGTGTAACTTCTCATTGAAATTGAAAAAAGAGCAAGTCCTGACAATTGATTTCCCATTACGCAAATGCGCTGAGCGGTACATGACTCAGCGCCCATCGGAATATCAATGCGGACACTTCACTGCGATTCTTTGTAGGACAGTCGCGATTTGTCACAGATATCACCTAGTTCCACTGTTGCACGGCTCTTTACCGGACTACAATTACTGTTTTGAGATACTCTCAAAACAGTATACCGCATACCTTGCGAATTTGCGGACATACTTTTAAAACCTAATACATCATCGCTGTTTTAACTTCCTACATATTGTAGTAACGTTTCCTTATCTTAAAGGAATTTACGCATTATTTATAAGGAAAATTTATTACAATAAATTTCAATAAGGTGATTGAATAATAAATACCGTTCTTATAAGATATCGTAGCCAACAAAAATTTCACATTGTGTTTTGTTGTCAAACTTGTTCGATGTAAAAGGTAATAGCAGTTAGTATAATAATGTCACAATGTTATTTTACCTGGTGATGACCTCGGTCTCGTTGAATTTTGTGTCCTGCTAAATTTAACTCGTGGTTTTCACGGTAAATAATAAATATGTATATAAAACATTGTGTTAGTTACATTACTTATAAATAACTTAAGAATGCTTGAAACGATTTAATAGAACTATTCTAATATTAAAAAAATAGAGAAAAGAAAATATTGAGAAAAAGAAAACACCAAATGTCATTAAATATTAGTTTTCGATTTCAACATTTGCCGCAACAGTTTTTCAGTAAGCTAGTAAATAATGAACCTCACGAGACTGTTTTTTATAGATTTCGCAATTATATGATGGTGATAATCGCTACTGATCATTGTACAATTCCAATGACCATGCATTTACTTCGCTAGATGTGTATTATCGCATTTAGCAAATTTTAGTTTTAGATCGTCAGTGCATCCACTGCTTAACTGTCACGCTTTATAAAGCAATTTTGTGATGTGATTTTTATATTGACAAGGACTCTAGTTTCTTGTAAATGTTCTGAAGTCATCTCAGTATCGTGTGATACACTACTTTCATCTTAGTGAAAAGGCCGAGAAGCGATAAGTATCCTTTCATCAGTGACCGTGATTTCGATTTGACCTACGGTAATAAAATATTTTATACCTGCGCATTGTGTGCATTAAAATTTTTGACCAAATTAGCAGATAGAACAAAGCGTTGTACTGTCATTTTATTCGTTTATTTATAAATCTTACAGTGTAGGAATTTGAATATATAATGAGCGAATGTCAAAGATGAATATATAGCGGTACATGAGTGTAACACTCCGGGTGGTCCGAATATACTAATATTTGTCATACATTTCTTGAAATGTAAAATATTTACTCACACGTTGCTTTTAGAAAGATAATAGAAGAACCATGAGCAATGATGGAATGTTACACTTGGGATATGTCATATATTATTTTAAATGCGTAGGTTAGGTGCTGAGTAATTACTCAGACAGTATAAACATAAAATACAACCAAACGAAAACAACGACAATATCTTTTTTTACGAGTTAAGATAACTATATACATTTTATTCGCATCGTATGGAAATATGGAATGGAAACGTGTACGTACGCTACGGCATCTCGCTCATCTCACAGTCTACTCTCTCTACGAATTTAATGCGCGTTTTCCCGCCAAATTCTATTTATCTACTCCATTGCGTCATACCACCATTTGTTTCAGCTGTAGAAGTTCGGACCTCTTTGCCTGTCGAGTTTTTTTTTCATTAAAACTTAGTAAGATTATTCGACACATTAACCGATTAGTTTCGGACGGACAGTCAACTCTATGAAGAATTTCTTGAGAAATTACAAAAATATCTTAGCTAACATAGCTTTAAGTTACAAATTTGTCTTTTTTGGATTTGGATGTACGCTTGTTTAGTTGACTTTGGACATATTGCGTCATTGCTTATACATTAGATGGGGCTACGACTTCGAACCCTACCTTGCTAGCGATTACCATACTATCAATTTGTTTTCATCACAATGTTCATAACACTATTGTTTTGTAAAAGTATATAGACAGCCGGTTCCTGAGCCGTTAAGGAGTAGAAATATTTATTTATTTATATATATAAGCGTTTATTCTACGATATAACCGCCATCTTGAAATTTATCGGTTATATTTCAACAGTTCAAATTGATAAATCACTCTAACATAGCACTTATAAGGTGTTCATGCTACAGGGGCACATTCAGCAAATCCAAGCCATAACTTTCCTATCGTAACCTAAATAACCGAATTTTTTAATCTAAATAAAAAGTCTATTTTTTAAATCCAGATTTTTACTACAATTCTCCCTTATCTTAAAAGAATTTATATAAGGTTACATAAATACTAAAACAATATACGTAAGGAAGCTCTTGCACTTTACCAATACTTTTACCATATCCAACGTTACGGGGATATTATGTCTTTATATATACAAAATAAATATCTTTAAAAAATAATGCATAAATTTGCAGAGGAATAGATATACAATGTATGATTCAGGATTGCAATTGGCGGGTAAATGAGCAGTATTCCAGCAAGCATGCAATAAGTATATACGGTTTAAATCTTGCTGTTGAAATGAAATTAGCGTGTTCAGTGAATTACGCCTATCTGTCTTGAATGGAAAAAGGCATACCATGCTAGGGCGACGAGCTCTTTGCCGTTGCTCATTGGCACAGAGGCTGTGGAGAAGGTCCACAAATTCACATACCTCGGGAGTGTAGTGTCGGAATCTGGGGGGACCGAGGAGGACATCACTTCGAGAATCGCCAAGGCGAGAGCAACCTTCGCACGGCTGCGCCCTATATGGCAGTCACGGAAGCTCACTAGAAGGGTCAAGTTAAAAATCTTTCGATCAAATGTTAAACCCGTGCTGCTTTATGGAAGCGAGACGTGGAAGGTCACTAAAGACATCTCGCATAAGCTGCAGGTGGTAGTCAATCGTTGTCTTCGTCGTATTCTCGGTATTTACTGGCCCGAGAAAATCACCAACTTTGACCTGTGGGAACGCTGCGGTGAAACTCCAATCGATCATCAAATTAAGCGTCGCAAATGGAAGTGGATCGGCCACACGCTCCGAAGGGACTCCGAACACATACCAAGGCAAGCCCTAGACTGGAATCCCCAAGGAAGCGTAAGCGAGGCCGCCCTAGACAGACCTGGCGACGGACGATCATCGCAGAGGCGAAGAAAATCGGGAAGACCTGGAGCGAAGTCAAGCGCGAAGCTCAACACCGATCGGGCTGGCGACGTACTGTAGACGCCCTCTGCCCCATCTAGGGGACATAGGACCTTAACCCATGCTAGGGCAGTGTAGTGGATAATTACTGCTATTTCCAGTGGACTTGCTAGCAGTCACTGTTTGAATTGGTGCGGCGCGGCGTTTGTTGTGAAACGAATGAAGGTTTGTAGAAGATTATTGAAAAGAAACATTGTTGCGTAATCAATTAAGCGATAGCGATTTATCTGACGTTAAAATTAGCAGAATGGTACCTTGTGCGTACCATACACGTTGATCATGATTTGAATGCATTCCAAGTGTGTCATTGCACACTTATGACACAATGCTTCTGAATCTGCCAGTTATTGTACTAACTGTAAGCCATACAACACAATACTGGCTGACAAGCTGATACAAACCCATATACAGTAAGTATACTTAAGGCTGGAAGAGCTAATCGCTTTGCTTACCTAGATAGAGATATGATTTGTAAGAACTTGAATCGAGCTGATATCGTAGATTCCCACCTTTCTCGCGTTTGACGCATGAAAATGGGTTCGATGTCTCGCACGGGACAGATATTTTGTATGACTTACAAAAATATGTTCTGGTGTGGATGTCTGTGCATGTGAAATTTCTTTGTTTGTGACAAAGGATAACCATCTTAGTATAGCACGGATTTTTTTTAAAAAGAAAAACATGTGTACCTGCATAGCTAAAGCTTTTCTTGATTTTTTATTGAAGAAAATATTAAAATGGTTGAAGGTTGAAGGAATTCGTAAATATAAATGTTTTTTTTTATTGAAACCTTGATGTTTCCTCTTAAAATCGAACATACGATATATAGTCGTCGATATCGTCACAAATCTCGCTCTAACAGGACGTAAGCACTAAGGCACGATATGATATGATAAAGCCACATAATGCGCTGAGCTGTCCTAATACTATAAAAATATAATATTTTTGACAGTTTATTATATCGTATTTTAGTTTCCATCCTAGCCAGGTTTTCTTTACTATTCTAAATTAGAATAGGAGCCGTATTATTCCCATACATTTCGTTCTAACAAAACAAAATCGAAAGTTATGTATGTTACGTTGGCTACGGGTTCTGGTGCCACAGGGACTACGATGTATGCGGAAAGAATGAAGCTGTGTTTGCATTTGTAAGACTTGAGAAAAATATAAAGAATTTAAAGAAATCCAAACCTCCTTACTTACCAAGTTTGAGTTATTTAATAAAATATAAAATGAGATTACAATCTACTTTTCTGACATTTGTATGTAATGTAATAGCAGCCGGCCCAAATTTGTCCATTGTTAAAGTTTTACTATGGGTTTCGTTCTGGGCGTAAGCGTTTCTGACATACCGTGTAGTAATCGCTTATGCAATATTACTTGTGGGTTTATGCAATCGGTTTTTTAGTGACCTTTTTCATGAAGCTAGCGTCGTCGGACTACATAGAAACCGCAATTAGGTACAGATACCCTTTGTTTTTGTTCCCCTGAGAAAAATGCATTAAATTGCATACTCCGGCTGTGGCGAGCCGGCGGTTATGTAGGGCTCTCCTCCCAAGAAGGGGGAGGCCTACCCACTAAAAACCTCAGGGATGTAGGGAGCTCCCGGGAACGCCAAGCGACTTCCAGGAACCCCCATCCTCCGCTCCCCTGCCGATACAGGGGAGCCCTCCTGGGGGAGGCTACAATACCTCCCCCGATCTCCTCCACGGACGATGCCTCCGGCCACGGGAGGGGCGTGGTCCCTCCCGGGTCGCCATATCCGCGGGCGTGACTTCCTCGCACCCGCCGGCGACCCGCGGCGGCGCCGCAGCTGTGCTACCGACCCTGGCGGTCCTTTGAGCGGGACCGGCCATCTCCCGACCCCACTCGGCGGCCTCCTTCTGGAGCATCACTGCTTCACAAAAGGAGGCCACAGCCCTCCAACCTCCCTCATCCGCCAGCATTGCCGCAATCAATACCGGCGGAGACAGATCTCGCCCGATCTCTGCGACCAAGACTCGGCGCTTGGAGGCCCACGCGGGGCCAGCGTGTGCTCGGCCGAGTCGAGGTCGGATGCGCAGTGGTGGCATCGAGTCGATCCCTCCCGTCCTATTCGACACAGATACTCACCGAAGCAGCCGTACCCGGTGAGTATCTGAGTCAATCGGTAGGTGACCTCCTCCTTCCCTAGGTACAGATACCTTAATTTCTACCTCTTCGTAGGTTTTGAGCAAAGTGCTTAAAGATATTTTTACTCCTTTCTGATTATGGTATAGTGACGAAAAGCGAAAATCCCTTTGCTAGGTTTACTTGCTGATTTTTTTTGGTACAAGGTTTCCCGTCATAGACATGTGAAACCAATGACTGACTTCATATTTTCTGTATAAATGCAAAATAACTGTATGGAAATAAATACTATACGAGATAAAACTTCAACTCAAAAGAAATCCAGCCCTATACACATACGAATACACACTACAAGTTACATGCATATAGTCAAAAATTTAAGTCTTTCATATTTGAAATTGTATAAATAGATCTAAGTTATCGGCCATTCGTCTTTGTCGCGGAATCATTATATTTGTAACGTTCTTTAAAAAAATCTCAACGATTCACCGACGAATGACGTTTAAACCGAGCGTATAGCGGTGTGGCAAATTCGCGAAACTCTTCCGAGAATTGTCTCGTACCTCGTAATCTTGTTGTTACATCGTATTATTTTACACAACGGATTAGCAAAGGTCTTGGGGAATCCATCTCACGTGGTAATAAGTGGCAATAAGACCGAATATGGATATAGTGAATCTGAATTCGAAACTGGACTACACTCTATAGTTATATAATGCGAAATAGATCACGATCACTTTCAATTTGACATTTAAAGGATATCCATTACTGCTATTTACTAGAAAGTAGGCACTAAATCTTGTAATGATTCCGCAATAACTATTATATTGAATTTATGTCCGAATGCCGTAGTTTCGTACAAGGAAGAATAATTCCTCCACCAAAACGAGTTTATTTATTTGTATTTAAACACTGCAGTATGAAACTGCAAAGAATACTTTTTTCATAGTAGTCAGTAAAAGGTCAGTAAAAAAATAATAAATTCTCCGTCGAAACCACTTACTTACCCTTTACTTAGGCGGCCGAAAGAACGTTATTGTATCATTTTTCATTTTCAAAATTAATTATATATGCAGTCGAAGATTTAGTTAATAGTAATTTGATTTAATTTTTATAATTATATTGTGTGACAATTATGTAATTCGGGAGATATAATGTTTTGTTTGTTTGTGATGTAAGTGAAATTAAAGGAAATTATCAACAACCATTTGCTGGCGGCAGTCATTACATTTATTTCTTTTTATATGTATTTTGTTATATGTTATGAGCTTTGGTTACATGAAACTTGTATCATCAGCTAGCTTATTTATTGAAATTTTTAAAAACATAACATGATAAATATTTTATTTGGTATTTTTTTTAAATTGCATAAATAACACTAGGAAAATAAACAGATACCTCAAGCCTAAACCACTCGGTACATTTTTAAACAAATGAGTTAAAGTCGCATATTATAATTATATTTTCATATAAAAATATATTAAAAACTTCGTTTATGATATTTGTATCATCAGATAGGAAATTCTATGTAGTTTCTATAAATATCCCTAATAGCTTTTACGAACAATGTAGCGATATATTAAAAAAAGAACTAGTTAAAGTCTCAAAGGTCTCGCTTTCCTTTGGAAGTTTGAACGCGTTTTTTCTGATTCGCGTGCGACAATCTTGTTACTTCGAGGTACGTAAGCTATTTAAAAATCAATTTTCCAGAAATAATAGCATTTGAATTTCAAACGACGCTGGCAGCACCGATAACTGAGTTGTTTGAAGATGAATAATTAAGTGTTGCGGTCGCGCTATCTGTTTAACTGTCTCATTGATACGGTCAGAGTTCGGGGGTTCTTATCCTTGTTGGTGGGAGTTTGTTGATGGTAACAGCTCTACAAAAATATTCTGAATCTAGTGCAATATAAAACGACAAATTAATATTGTTATCTATGCTGACTAAACTGACCGACTCACATTGTAGGTTATAAATTGGTGGTAAATCTATACTTAATATATAAAGCTGAAGTTTGTTTGTTTGTTTGTTTGAACGCGCTAATCTCCGAAACTACTGGTGCGATTTGAATAATTCTTTTTTTGTTGCATAGTCCATTTATCGAGGAAGGCTATAGGCTAAATAACATTACGCTATGACCAATAGGAGCAAAGACAGAGCGGTAAATGTGTAAAAAACGGGGAAAATTATTCATTTTTGAAGGCTTTCTTTGCGTGCGCTGCGAAAACGGTTCAAGATACATAAAAAATATGTATGAAAGAATTATTCCTCTATACATGATCTAAAAAAAAGTCCGCGACGGCATATGTCTATCTTTTAAGGTTTAGTCACAATGACCGTTTTTATGGTACCAAATTTGGTCGAAATAATTTGTTTAAGTTGTATCAACATAATAATATTAATCTTTATTCAAATATAAATATAAATATGTTGTTGGTTAACCAAAAATCTGCCGGAAGTCACTATTCCACGCGGACGAAGTCGCGGGCAAAAGCTATGCTAAATACGTCCAATGATACCATCACTTCGTCTGCCTGAATAGTATGAAGATGCTTGGACCAGTAATGGCATTGTGATTTTACGGAAAAATATCGATCGTTCAACCAGTTTGATTGAGTTAGTTCGTTTCATCATCCCAGCTCAAATATGTCCCCACCGAGGGACACGCTTATTTATCACGATTACTATTTAGTTACGTTACGACGATATTTTGCCCCTGGGTTGATTGGTAGTCTTTACATACACCTTTGAATTATTTAACCGTAAGAACGTATTTCGAAAAAAAAATTATACTTTGGTACATGATCTCTTAGTTCATTCGTTCATTGCATATAAAATAATGTCGCGTTGATTAAATTTAAAGTAGGAGTATGTAGTAGCACAACGCATTTGTCGTGTAGTTGATTTGTCAATTCTATCTATTACAATTTGTAAGGTCAACATTTAAG
Organism: Scirpophaga incertulas; assembly: GCA_036419045.1. NCBI lineage: Eukaryota > Metazoa > Arthropoda > Insecta > Lepidoptera > Crambidae > Scirpophaga > Scirpophaga incertulas. Next base: position 8,946,946 of record CM071636.1, read on the forward strand.
CCTCCAGATGTTTCTTTAGAAATTAATGTATGGTATGTTTTTGTTTCAGGTAAAATACGCTATAGAAAATTAATACCTATATTACAAATCTTCACTGTAATGTGGTGAGTTCATGTTTGATGTTCAAAACGAATAATTAACTAGATTAACCTTACATGCTGCTCAACATCTGTACTATTCTAGTAAGTACAGGACAGATGTTGAGCGGCGAGCTGGCAAAAGTATGTTGTATATAGTAACATACTACATACTTTCGCAAGTAACGCTGTAGGTGGTATGACGAGCGACACAAAATATATGAGAGGTGCAAATATTTGTCATGGTTTGTTGATATATAAATATCTATTCTGACAAAAAAAAATTGTTCAAGTATAATGAAGATGATTATAATTACTCCTTCGCCTAAAAATATGACACGTATATCAATCAAACATAATATGTATATTATATGCTAGGTGGAACAGTAATAGTTGTGCATAGAGACACTAAATGTGAAAGGAAAATTGTAAATTTATTTTATTTAATATAAATTTGATATGTATAATATTGTTAGCATATTTTTGTGATAATCTTCAATATTTAGATTGTAGCCATGGAAAGTTGTAGTATAAAGCAATCATTATTACTAAGTACTTTTATACTTAGTCCCAAATGCTCCAAGCATCATTATGCTATACCCGCATTTTATTGGAAATCAAATGAAATCCCAGTTACCTATACAGGTATGTTTAATGTGCAAATAAAGAATTTCTGTTTAATCCTGTCTTGAAATAAAAGAACATTTCACCCTAAAAAGACGGGTGCGCCCGACTTATTAAAGAATCCCGAATAAGGAACGGGCACAATTTATTTGGAACCAGGAAAAACCCCGTCCATTCTGTAATTGTTTCAGTCCGAGCGTTTAGGTAATTAAAACCGAGGGGTCAATTATTGTAATCGATAAATCGAAGTTCCACTAGTGATGTCGATTATACTAGAGTATTCATCACAACTCATCCGTCCACACTGAGGGATTCGAGCTTTTTGTAACTATGTTAGACTTCACGTGCATATTTTTATTCCTTTGTAGGTGTATGCAGGATGCCTCACGATGTTTAATTTCACCGTAAGAGCAGGCAGGAGTAAATAAGAGTTTAGTCTGATTAAATTCAAAACAAATATAAAACACATATAAAATTCGAAAAATAAAAACACATTGGTAAATAACAGGATCTACCGCCTCCTGAATCTCCAGTTTCGTAGATCGGTATTGAGATCACTGCCAAATCGACACTTTTGATGTGTGTCAGTATTATAACAATAGTTTTATTAAGCATATGGAAAAATATCTATTAAGTAACAGCCTCAGAAAATCCACATCATAATTAAGATATTATACGCCTCAACCAACTAGTTAGTAAATAATCCTTTTCTAATAATAATAATAATGTTTATTTGCTCCAAATCACAATAGATAAACTTAAAACTAGTTACAAAAGGTGTTCTGGAACAAAAAGGCATATGGCTCAGCATATGACAGCTGAATGTACAACTGTCGCTGATATTCTGCCATAGCCTCATAGCTAAAGATATAAAACAAATCAGAATTATACAATTCTAAACGTGAGGCAAGCTTTTTTACAAGCAACATTCTATTTCGTTTGGAATAAAAATTGTTTTAATGCAAATAAATATCGTCTAACATACAACCGTGAAATGTTGACTGTCGATTATTACAGAATAGCCCCTCTGTCCTTTCTATACTGTCTATTTTTGTTATTTTCTTTCTGTACTGCCTGTTTGCGCTTGATTTAAATTGAAAGCCTGCGCTGTAAGTAATGAGGTTGCTTTTTGATTGCCTTGGTATTGGTAAGGTTCTTTGTTGGACTGAATTAAGATTTTTGCCTGTAATTCCTGTGAAAGCTAACTCCTAATGTTCAATCACGGCAAAATTTTTCGGCGACTTTATTTTCTATATAAGTGTATACTTCATTGTAATGACTAATTAACTTGACTTACTTATGATAAAAAGTAATAATGTATAATAAAATGTTAAAATGGATGTGACAATGAATGATTATTAGACGAATTTTGATTGAAGTGGCACCGATGACAGAGAAGATAAGAAGCAACCAACCTAACCCAACATCTGATGGAAAACGATGATACTCATGTTAAGAGAAATAAGGATACGTGTGTATAAAGATTGGGAAAGACCAAGAAAAGTATGGATGGATTGCGTAAAGATGGATGTGCATACAAAAATACTCAGTTCGGAAAAAAATATGATAAATAGGAAGCCTCCACCCAAGAGTGGACAAAAGACAGGGTGCAGATTCTTCGGTTTGTTCAATAATTGCTTCACATTCGTGTCATGAAAGTGATCGTACTTCACGACATTTTTCTCAAATCACATGTAATAAAATGTTAATTTGCATTATGACGCCTTTTTTGACAATTTACATGCTTCATTTCATAATAAACATTAAATAATTTATTCCACTTTTCACATACTAATTTGCCGAAGTAATAAATAATGTATCTATATTTAAATTTAGGCTACGCCGTCAAAGATGTAATCGAGTTGAAACTAATATTATTAATCTACAAAACCATACCAGCAATCATTGATATGACCTATCAATACCTGACGATTATGTGTTCTACAAAAGCTTATTATACAAATTTACTAAGTTATTTCAATATTATCCCTTTTGCTTCTCTCTCCCTGCATGAATGAGCTCATCCAACAACCTATAGCAGAAAATAGTGTTTACCCGTTGACAGATTTGATTATAACCAGTTTTCATCCTGTGATTGTAGGACCCGACTGAGGCAGTCAATCATATCTTTGCGAAGTGTCCGGACAGTGGGCAATATACTCGTTCCCTATTACGAGGACATTATTACTTAAGACAAATTTGTTTGATGGGGTTGTTTATTATATATCTGCCTTACTTTTCGTAAAGAACAGACGTGACCATGTATGTACAAATAGGTACGAAATATTTTATCTTTTAATAATAGATGTTTGTGTGAATATTTTTTGAACAAAGATAACAGTGGTATAATCGAATCGGCGGCAGCCCTCAGTGGGAATCGATGGAGTGATTCGAAGCGCCATCAAGTGCAGCCAGTCGAAATAATGGCGATTTGAAATGACAGTCACGCTCGATTCCGCCCGGTTTGTGACGTCGTGGCTCAGTAAATGCGGTTGAAAGAGTCAAGGTTCAATGTGTTTCTTTCATAGTTTTTTTATTTTAGAAATATGGAGCTCTTGGCCTACATATAACCTGAAGGTGGCGAAGGAAAAAGCTGGCCCTCCAATGGAGCGGAGATATTCCGAAGGGAGGTTCAAGACTTACTAGATGCAGTGGGTGAACTATACTTGTACGTTCAAAGTAACTAATATAATTGCAAACATTTGTGGAAATGTATTTGAATTCATTTTTAAACTAGCAACTAAACATGATAGTAAGTGAGGCTATGGAACTTACTGCTACCAGCACGTAGCAGTACGATAACCAGTTACTTAATTTTTGTGGAGTACAAGAGAAGCTTGTAATTTTCCGCCATATGATCAATTACAAGTTAAAGACCAAGAGCTTCCCTGTCAAAAAATAACAATTAACACCAATCTTGTGCTAACGACCTTATGTATTTTTCAAATGGGAACCGATCATCTCCTATTGACGATTAGTCGCAGCGGCAAACAATGCCCTTTGTTTGCGTCCCTGACTTTGCCCGCCATCACGGTAATCAGATAAGATGTTTGGACAATATGACTATTGTGTGGATCAAATGCTTGACTTGAAGTGTGTCGAAGTGGTACACATATTTAAATGACATGGATTTTTAATTGAACAAAAAGAAACTTAATATTGTTGGTGGTTAGATGAAAAATAGATAAGTGACTGTCACGCCCCGTTACTGTCGCGTCTAGTCTCTAATTAGAATTCTCATCTCTAATTTCAGGCGTATAAAATTATCCACTTTTTATTGTATTGTATATAAATTAATACTTCACGGACTCGTAAAAACTTATTTTTTCCAAGAATTATATAACTTACGACTACTCTTCACCCTTATTGTTCTAAGATACGTAACGCAGTTCATACAAAATGTCTTTCTATTCTTTGCTTTACTTTTGTGGTGCGTATTTCTTGATTTTGTAACATTGATTGATTATTGATGTATATAAGAATAATGTTGTAATATTTTATATATTTAAAGAAGCTGTACAATTAGTAGTGTCGATTCTATAAGAATTACTTTTACATTTATAAAAACATACATATATATTTTACTATCAAAATCTATTCTTTATGAACCCTTATTGTATTTCTAAGTATTTAACAGCTAAGTGTATTCAAGTAATTGTATTGTTTAGTCTTCTTAATTGCTAAAAATTGTAGGTTCTGATGTGTGTACAATATAAATTGAGAATTAATTTAATACGCTGCAAAATGTACCTCATAAAAACACTAAAGACATCTTAAAAAATTGTACATACTCTGTATACTTATTTACCTGCTCAAAAGTTACTCAAAAACTGCCAGACATTCTTTCCTCACAGACGTTTTGTAGTAAAATGTTATATGTGATACAACTATGAAATCAAAATGCCTAGTCTGTGGGCGAATATCCTACGTCATAGGTCGATGAGTCATAGGTTACCGCACCTAATGGCACCTTGGTGACCTTAAGGTAGGTTAGTTACGATCGTGTTTATCAAGTGTCTCTGCGTGGGAGTTCATAAGCTTATAACTATTAATACTGTTCTAAAATGGTATATTACTCTTAGAACCTTAAAAATGTAGCCAGGTATGTCTCGAATCGTTGACTTCATTGTAATATATTGGACATGATGAATTTAGGCGGTTGTGACGGCGGCTTTTACTTACAATTTCACACCTCGCGAAGTCCTCTGTCTTGTAAGTTGAAATGTTTCGCAAGTATATATTGTTACTATATCCCTACAGAAAAATCAATTTCGTTATAAAATATGCTGCACTAGCACCCAATTTGGTAAAATAAACGGAATGACATAAGCTCAGAGAGTTATGTTCTTTGGTCCCCTATCATTGACCTGCCCTTCGCTAAGGTTGCTTGACGTTAGCAATAGTGCAGCCAAATGCGATTGTTGGAACAATAACCCCGGAGTAATAGCCAGATCAATGCTATACAGCGGCTGCCTTAAGGGAGCATATTAGGTACAATCTGAGTTCATTGTACGGCATGTCGATGCACTTTGGTTAGCGTGGGAGGTCACACTGGACTGGGCTGCACCTAGGGCGAGACTTGATTTTATTTTCTTATTAAGTGAATCACAAATCTTTATGCTACGTCAACATCTAATATATGCAGAGGTGCATAACACCTTAAGGCTTAACGTGATTGAAGACTCTTGCAACGTAAACCATATATAACGAAAATGGAATCAAGGCAAATTAATGTCATGCGGTTATCGTAACCTGAAGGTTTTAGTAACTAGACAAGTATTTACCACTGCGAAATTATCAGCGCTACAAATACATCGTGGTCCTCAAAATTTTACTCGATTCAATTTGATCAATTACTGTTTTTTCAACTGTATTAAATTCAATAAATATTGAATTTTCGCTTGTAGACTGCCATTATATATTGTTTTAGATTTTTCATTTTTGTTTCCGTGTCCATTTTACTACTACTTACACTTTACTAGAATTCCGCAGGCTTTGCCCGCTTTATTATGGGTATTTTCCATAAAAAAGACATAAGTTCCCGTGTAATTCCCCTGTTTCCTTCCCGGGCTAAACTATACCCATACCAAATTACACCAAATTCGTTTCAGTAGTTTCTGTCAAACTTAGGAAGGAAATTTTTATTTTATTGACGTAATAAAATTTTACAGTGTTAGAATTACACTGTAAAATTTCACTTGCATGCCAATCAAAAAATTTCTATTTTATACATTTACTGTTTACCTAAATAAATTACAAATGCAACCAAACATCAGAATTGATACACAAATAACATACTATTAAAATTATGGACATGTGAGTTAAAGTCTTGTATGGGAATACGGAAAATCTATGTGTGAGGATGAGTGTGTGTATGTGCGTATTATGTGTGATATTTTTCAATAGTTTAAATTATACTATGATGTATGAATCCCTATTCTCATAACTAATATCAATCGGTTCAGCTGTTTTGATATGAAAACGTAACAAACAGGCTGAATTAGTTTCACATAATATTGCGAGTATGTATGATTCAATATTAAATAAAACCCATTAAGCATTCTTACCTGATTTCGCTACTCTTACATATGATCGTCATGTCAGTGCTTATTCAAACAAAACTAATATCCTCGAAAGCAAATATCTATAACATCCGTACTTTGTCAGTTACAAATAGCTTTTTTTATGAAATTCTATTTTAAGCCCTCAATAGGATATAGCGTCTGCTTATTTCTAGAGCAACCCTTTCAGTGAATCGATTGTACGATAGATAAGTGCTCCAATTTATGTAAAGGAGTTTAAGCAAGGAGGAAGTACAAACTAGATATACTCGTTGTATATGTAAACTAACTTCAAGGAATCTAGAATACACAAAGCACAACTGATGTGATGTGATGTGATATATCTATATCTTTCTATTTCAGACTTTCCGAATACACATGAAATTTATCGAACATCAGTTTATAAACTTCTTTTGCACTAATGTTAATGTTAGAGGATACATTGTGAAGGAATTACCCGGACTGTTCTTTAAGTTACAGCTTAATTATAGAATAACAATGAAATTAACGTAAAAAATGTTAACACATACAACTACGCGTCGGACTTCACATGTTAATTTGAGACAGCTCGCAAAATGTCGTAATAGCGACAGATTTACGACTAGAACAAATGTAAAGCTTGAGGTGAAGGCTGACTGCACATAACTATTTTAAGAGTTATTATAGTAAGTGCCTATTTATTTGCATTATATTTTGAGGTAGACCTAGGCGATCATATTTCGAACAAATCGAAAGTGTCCTCAAAAAAGGCCAGGTCAGAAGTACCCGCAATCGTCGAGCATGTATGAGGAATGTTATGAAAGTAGATGAAGCGAAAGAGATATGTAAAGACCGTAGCAAGTGGAAAGACGTAATCTCTGCCTACCCCCATGGAAAAAAGGCGTGAATTTATGTATGTATGTATATTTTGACCACTACACTATAGCACAATTTTCTTCTACCTACTAAACTACCTCGCAAATAGTTATTGTTTTATTCCTTACTATTTTGTAAGTTATTGGTATAACCTTCTGAAAAAATAAAATCTTGCTTTTCAGATTGTGTTATTGGTAAGTTTAGTGTCTATTGACACGTAGGTCAAAGTTTCATACAGTTTATGTCAGTTTTATCAAGTTTATTATTTATTAAATAAACTACGAAAATGTATGTAAAACGCATAATTTGAAAAAATCTCCATACAGTTGGTACTTTCATATTTCAACTGCTACCAGAAAAATAGTTGCAAATTTAGAAAAACGTCGGGAGTGAGAAATGTTAAACATGTGAAAGTGTACAATTGATGCGATGAAATAAATATTGACCAGGGCTGAAAACTATGAACATATATTATTTGCTAAAGCATCGTTTGTCTTCTGAAATCCGTGCCTGAACATCGCTGAAAGCTTACATCAGTAGATTGTTTCTCTCAGTTATCTATGAGATGAGCGCATCGTATTACGCGGGCTTCACTAAATTTACATATTTAAGTGTACATTGTGTATTCTATTTACTTTAATAAAATAAGATGGTTGCTGAGTTTTTTAGTTTTACTAGATGATTATTATTTTGTCTGTGTTATAATTTTTCAATTGGAAAGGAAAACCTTCATGTCCGTTTACATATATATTTGCTATCTACTGATTGGTTTAAAATTCATTATTAATTTATTTATACCATATCGTGTCGTATCTTGCAATTGATATCTTTGGACTAAAAACAGAAAAAGATGATGATGTTACCCAAGTCACTATTTGCTATTTAACTGTAAATGTTATATTTCCTTTTGATAAAATAAAATGTATATTTTATCCTTACAGATACCTAATTTTATACTTACCCAAACTATGCAAGATCGATTAATTAGTTTTGAAGTTACATAAATTAATCATTGTTCGATTTTTTGTAATTAGGCTTAAGAAAATTGTACGAATACCTACATATATGATTTGTAACATTGTTCTCGCTTCATGTTAACGCGAAAGCATAGTTGGTACTACAGACAAACCCGAGAGGTTTTAGTAGTACCATTGTAAGAATTGTAAGAAAATGTATATTTTTGGTAATAAATAATAAAAATTATTACATTTTAAAGTAATTTTTATTTATTCACCAAATAAAACACTATTAATCACTTCCACGATGTATTAGAATAAAGCAGTAGTTACAGTACCAATAATTGACAGACATAAGAGCGGCAAACTTAACAGCTAATTAAAAACGTGTTCTCACACATACTAAATATATAGAATTATATATAGGTAAAATAACTAATAATATAGATACAATATATTTATAATTGTCTTATTTCAACACATTTGTTATGAATAATTCGTTATATACATCTGATGTTAATGTTGTTATGTTTTTGAAGTTCACATAATAGGGAATTTTCTTTCGGATCTAAATGTTTTTACGTATATTATTTTTTTTTTCATTTATTTACATTAATTTGTAGCTGACTTAATTAACCGTTTTGGTGTAAAGCTTAAAAATAAGAAATAAAAAGATGCAAAATTCGTACCCTATACGCATAAACATATACCTATATAAAAATTTTTACTGGGAGGTGCATTGCTAAATTCACGTATTTGCTTATGAATTCATATATGTAGCGCTCCTTATTCAGACAAAGTCTTATTCATAAACAGTAACCACAATGATTATTAATTCAGACAGCAAAGGAAAAATTTTCATGAAGACTTTGTATAAATAATTACATGGAATTATTAACCCTGTTACGTAAACCATAAAGTTCGCTATGAACCGAACTACTAACAACGGTATGCAGATAACGCAAATATTCATAAAGCAGACGTGAGCTGAAACAGGGTTTAATTGAATTTTTTGTATGCACGAGTAAGTAGATTCAACACTGTTGCTTTGAAATTGAAATGGACGTTCGTGTTATGACGACGTCTAACTAAATTGCTTATTACAATTGCTAGTAGGTCGAAAATGTGAATTATAGTTGTTTATTGTTTGGAGTTGAATTATCTTTTATGTTCTCTAGGCCGATCTCACACATCACGGGACATAGCAACGTAACTATCACGAGTTTATATTCGTTTATAGACGATTTCGACAATGTTAATTTTTGTATGGAAAAAATATACAGCGCCTCTAGCGGAAACGTATTGTAACGTAATTTTTTATATTTGATTGACATTATGTAGTTTACAACATGTCAAATACCTATTGAATACGATGACTGGTGGTATAGCGATAGATACAAATAGGAGTAGAGGGTATGTGGATCTCATCCAGCTGATAAGACTAAAAGAGATTTTCTTACGAAACGATAGATCGTTTCTCTGCAATCTCCATTCGGCCATACTACTTCGATTTTTCCTACTTCACCGGTGAACACTTATCTTAAAATAGTGTATGAGTTGGTGAAATTATCATCATCTGCTCTTGTTCTTTTAAGCTGTGTAAAGTTTATCATATTTGTGAGATAAAAGTGGTTTGTTAGTAGCGTCCATTCTTCCTCTCAGCCTACTATGAATGGGAGTCGTGAATGGATGGTGAAGGTAGTAGAAAATTAACAATGTAAAGGATCTTTTTATGAGATGAAATTTTTGCCCGCTAGTTTGTTGACGTGACTAGGACAGCCCTATCTCCCTTTATTGATGTCACTTATCGAACATTATTAACTCGATTCGACCGGCAACACTCACAAGGTCGGACCATGTTATCGCGGAGGCACCACAGTAATAATACCTGATTTCCTCTGGCTGTGACATGGTACAGATGTTAGTTACAGAGTATTTGTGGAGCTATCTGTAGGTACCGTGATGATGATGAACCTAATGTGTAATTGAATACGTCCATTATGCTGCAAAAGACTAATTGACCTTTTTTTTTTGTTCCCCCTGAGGAAAATGCATTAAGTTGCATACCCCGGCTGTGGCGAGCCGGCGGTTATGTGGGGCTCTCCTCCCCAGAAGGGGGAGGCCTACCCACTAAAAATCTCAGGGATGGCCTTCCTCAGGCATGTAGGGAGCCCCCGGGAACACCAAGCTACTTCCGGGACCCCCAGCCTCCGCTCCCCCGCCGATATAGGGGAGCCCTCCTCGGGAGAGGCTACAATACCTCCCCCGATCTCCACCACCGACGACGCCCCCCGGCCACGGAAGAGGCGTGGTCCCTCCCGGGTCGCCGTATCCACGGGCGCGATTTCCTTGCCCACGCGGGGCACTCCGCCAGCGTGTGCTGGGCCGAGTCGAGGTCGGATGCGCAGTGGTGGCAATGTGTCGATCCCTCCCGTCCTATTCGACTAATAGTATAATCGATAATTCGACTAATATATAATTGGTAGGTGACCTCCTCCTTCCCGTGGAGCCCCACTAATTGACCTGGAAGTGAGTTATAGTAACTCATTACAATAGCTTCGTCGTGGTTTCGACCAAGACGTAGAATCCCAAGTTCTTGGCTTCTTAGGTCATTAACACCAGACAGTCCAGTTACCTCTGACTAAATAAACTAATTGCATTTATTCAAATAACGATAATATTTAGAAATACAGTAAGAAAGTGCGTTCCAATGAAATCTTGGCTTGATGCCAGGATTTGAGTACACAAACACTTGAATCGAAATATTGCAGGCAGCCGTCTGTTGAATGCGGTGCATTTCTGGCTTTGTTTACCAACGTCTATTGATAACTATTAATACCAGAATTCCGAACTTTTGTATGCATTATATGTACATATACACATTTTGTGTGGAGCTGAAAAATTACTGATTACGATTATAGCTCTAAGAAGCGATTCGGTCGGTCTAATCAGAAAAACCTTACAGAAAGTGTGTCAGTCGTATTCTTGCGCAGAGCGATTGTTTTGCACAAAGATTTTAAATTACTAAGATTTTTGTGCGAAATAATGCTTAATATTTCACTTTACAGTTAAATTGTCACACATATTTATGCATTTTAAAGACTGACTAAAGAAATTGATAAGGCAAATAAGAATTGGCCAGTTAATGAGGGATGGTCTAGAGAAATATATTTGGATCAAATAGTAAATATCCTGAAAGAAGGCTAGATCAAGAGTACCCGTAACCGACTTGCGAACATGAAATATTACCGAAAGTCGAGGAAGCATTCCTTGCTTCTGCTGCTGGCTAGTATGTTTAGATCGTAGCAAATGCAGAACTGTGATCTGTGCCTACGTGCGTAGTTTTAATGCAGCTACTGCAACTAGGATGTTGAAGACTTAGTCAAACACAACACCAATCCACTGCGAGTTGGTTGACTGGTGTTTCTTACAAGAAATACAATGTATTAACAATGAATATATAGCTAAGTAACAACATGATTCGTTACAAAGCATAGCATAGTATGTTTTACCATAGTCTCAACTTTTATTATACATCCTGTTATATTAGCTTTGTGTTTAGCGACGGGCAAATGATATTTGTTATGGCCGTAATCTGACAGCTGTGTTTTATTTTTTTTTTCTCAGTGTGATATTGATATGTATCAATTAAATAACCATAAAAATTCTTTAAATTAATAATGTTATTATTTAGGTTGGGTCTTTCGTAGCCATAAAACGGAACATAGAAGTCTTGGTCCGTACGATCCAAATCGCACTATATAACTTACAAAAGCTTATTGAAAATAATAAACTTTAATTTAGATGTACCGTTGTTTTTCTAGGTTTAATCAAATCATTAATTAATTGATATAAAATGTGACGATTAACAAAAATGTGGTCAAAATTAGATATTGTTGCTTAAAAATAAGAAAAAAAAGAGAACTATTATTATTATTATACCTTGTATAAGAAAAAATATTAATAGTAATACTGCAGCTATTCGTACATTTGGAGAGCCTTCTCGAGCAGAACACGTCAGACCTTTACTGTTTTTACTTTATATCAATGATCTTCCTTTAGTTAGTAAATATAAGAGTTTTCTCTTCGCTGATGATTTTTCAATTGTTATCCCAAATAACGGAGACTCGGATTACAGTGAAGAAATAAATAAAACTATTGCTGCCATAATAAACTGGCTCAGTGCAAACAATTTAAAAGTAAATATTAGTAAAACAAAATATATTCAATTTTTAAATAAAAACGGAACAAAAAAGCAACTAAATGCGAAATATAATAATTTACAGTTGACAGAATCGGACGAAGTTAAATTTTTGGGTTTACTATTAGATAAGTACTGCTCGTGGAAATCCCATATTGACCATGTTTGTGGAAAAATAAATCGGTTTAGGTACGCTCTATGGAGGCTGACAAAACTTACCAATATACAAACTACCTTAAAAGCATATCATGGCTATGTAGCTTCTAATTTAAGATATGGGATCCTGCTGTGGGGCAATTCTGTAAATATTCAAAGAGCATTTATCGCGCAAAAACAGTGTATCCGTGCTTTAAAAGATGTACCTCCATTAACTACCTGCAAACCATTGTTTAACACTTCCTTCAATGTACATTTTCGAAGCGTGTACTTTTGCGAAACAAAATCTTCATTTATTTGCAAAGAAAAAAGATATATTGAAGTTTACAACCAGATATCCGAATAAATTACTTTTACCACATATAAAGACTGATATATGTCGAAGAAATTGTTATTCTATGGTGGCTAGATTATATAATAATCTACCATCGGAAATCTCGGATATGCCTACTAATTTATTTAAAAAACATTTGTATAAATGGTTGGTCGAAAAATGTTATTATTCGGTTTCTGAATATTTTGAGAATGACAGTCAAATTTAGTTTATATCCATTTACCCTATGTACCACATATTAACAATTGTTGTATGTATATGCACCTTATTGTAATTGACATAATTTTATTTTGGTGGTTTTAATTATTTAACAATTCTTTTACCTTAAGTACGCACTTACCACTGACATTTATAATTGTTTATTGAATATGTATGCACATTCTTATAATTGACATACTATTATTTTTATAATTATTTAGACTTAGATTTAGAAATTTTTAATTACTTGACATTGTTTTTTTAATTATTGTAAATTATTTTGTGTAACTTTTGCAAGCCAGAAATGGTAGATGTGGCCTGTTCTTTATTATAATTTATGATCTTTATTGTACCTACATTTGTGCAAATAAAATGATTTGATTTGATTTGATTTGATTTGACACTCTTAAAATAAAGTAAGTAGTTATTATGTCGAACTCCTTTATGGGTTTCACTTTTATTTGTCCAAAAAAAGACTAACCCAGGGCAATATAACGGAAAGAAGTAAAGTGTCATAAATAGGCATAGAAAAACGAAAGCAGAATCTGGTGTTATATTTAAGCACCCTCGTCTTACGGATCTAGATGAAGCTTATCTAACAGTATGCGTACAGAAATGGTGTTAAGTATTTTGTGATTAATTCACTTAATCACAGTTAGTTCACACATGTCTTCACAAGTCAATCACAATTCTTATTTTTAGTAAAATACATATTTTAAGTATGTAAAATGGTTAGACAATACCCTTAAAAATCAAATGATGAATTGACCGTTATACTAAAAGCCCGCCCGAACATTCTAGGCATTTTGACATAATGCTGCTTTTGACAGGTCTTTTTGACAGCGACTTCTGCGCGGATCTCTCGGAGCGATCGCTTTGCTGCGAGTGCTTTTAAGCACTCAGTGAGCTTTTAGCCGCTAAGAGTGGCGAGGGAATCAAAAGCCTCTATCTGACTGAACAGTTGTGTTCGCAGTTTGACAAGATTATGAGTTTATAAAAGGACAGTGGTCGAGAGAACCGGATATTAATGCGGTATTTGTTATTAGAGGCTATGTTGAGAATTAGATTTAGCTATAATTGGCCACTCTGCCATGAAACCTAATTCTTTGTAGTGTTTTATATAATATGTTATGTTTTTTTTTAAATATATTTTTATAATAAAGTCCAATTAATTATCCTGAACAAAATAAATAATTGTAAGTATCTTGGACTACAACATATACATATTCTACTATTTAAATAATTCTCTAAGAGTACTCTGTTAATTAACGTCTTTTCTCTTAGTATTTTTATTTTTTTAATCGGTTGGTCGGTGCCAAATGAAACGTGTGTATCATTTTTAATAACAATAATCTGAAGTGCGTATAGATATAACGCCAATCGATCCAATATAGAATTTTAAGTGAATGAATTTTAATTTTATGTTTCATTTGTTTACAGGTACGATTCAGATGTAAAAGAAAGTTGCCATAGAAAAAAGTCAAGTAAGATTTATACAAGTGATAACATTAAAAAAATAAAAATAGTAAGTCGGAAATTAATTCACATCATCATCACGAGCGACTCTTTAGCAAAATTACTTCCAAGAAATCAGATCCAAAGTATTTTTTTTATTTAAATTGTATAACACACACGCAAGCTGTGGAGCTCCGACATATTTTTCTAATAATAACAAAGTAAGATCCTTGTTTCTTTGATGTTACCAAAATATCCTTACAATATTTTCTTCGTGTCCTATCGCGGCTGCCGGATTCGGCCCCGGCTATCCGGACGTGATAATTCGCCGGTTCCTAACCCGGAACACAAAGGAACACGGAACGCTCCACGGAACTTATGCTCGAAGCAGTCTAATATTTTTCATAAGTAGAAATCGCACACGATATCAATGTTTTGCTGTGACAAAATTTCTAATATTTTAAATTTAAATTTTAGAGATACATTCGTTTCTAACTGTACATAAATGAATGACATTATCATTAGCACGAAAAAACAAGGAACCTATCTATTTTGCTTCAAAATTAAATCACTTTGTACTGTGAATATATAGTAAAAGCCATGTTAAATTATACAGTTTGTCCTTTTTACCGCTCATGTCGCTCATAATAGTGGATTGTTGTGGATATACAGCTGGATGTGGCGCCTACTATATTTATGTCTCGTTTGAGCAATATATAATAATGTATGAGAGGGAGTATATTTACGAGTCTAATTGGAACATGTACTTGGAGATACGCGAAACCTGCGTATGCAAAATGCATGCCGCGCTGCGTCGTGTTGCTTAACCCCCTCTATTATTTGTATACACATCGACCTTATAGACTAATTCAATATAATTGGTGTTGTTTATTTATAAGATATAACCTTAATTTATTTAGGGTCGGTCCTAAGTGGGGACGTAAAGTAGGTAAGCGCTACTTCAGTCTATACTCTTTGATCTTTGGACCGCTCTTGTGTTGCTTAGAATGGGGATAGCTTTCGAAGTGTAAAGCTAAAGTAAAGATTTGGCGCCTATTGTACAACAGTAGATGATAATGATGACAGCAGAGTGTGCATGCTCATCATCAGGCAGGTCAATCTGCCTGTAGGTCACTTTTATTGTGTAAAATGAAGTTATTTGCCGTCGATTGTGAATCGATCTCTCAATCTCTACGATTTCCAGTATTCGTCACTCGCCGCAACAATTTTTTGCGAATTTCCTTGAGCAGTATAAATATTCATGCACACGTCTCCGTACATGCTCTAGGGACCACTTACGCATAATTAGCTCTTGTTTTATGCTTTCCTTGTTTGCATAACTTTTTTTCAATTACTTTTTTCCCTGTTAGCATAGTTCACACTTGACCCAGTATTGGTTCATATTTAACTTGTTTGTATCAACAAAAAGGCCTATTCTAGTAACCTATATTTTACAGATCACTATAAAGTTAGGACAGGGAAGTTCTAATTTATAAGCTTTAAGCAGCCACTTTCAAAGAAATAGAATGTTGAGGAAATCGTGTCCAAGCTTCGTTGTCGTCCCACTTACAACATTTTTTCATAAAACGATTATTGGACCTTCAAGGGTTTTCGAGTGCCCAATCTTCGCCCAATGCCTCTTGAATTACTTGACAAATAGGTATTGTTTGTTAAGTGCGTAGGTCTCAAAATGTTATTAAATTAAATTCTTAGTGGCTAGGATTTCGAAGAACGTGGATATAAAAGGATTTTATTTAAGTAATTAAATCTTGAGTATTATTGATAATCTATCTCAAGTTTAAAATTGAATGGGTGTACTTCAAAGTTTATTTATTAGACTCAATATCCCAAAAAATATGAATGAATTTGTGAAACGATCGAAACTTGCGCATACGATTGGGCGTTAAAACGCAGGTCTATGTCGTCCTTGAGCCCTAAGTATTGCCTACGCGTTAGTGGTCTGGATGTGCGTAGTTATAGACCTTATCTGAGGATTACGTCTTTGTCTAGGATACTACCTCATAGGCATTAAAGCTCAGCCCGTAGCTGGCTGAACCAAACCAAGAACAAAATAAACGTGGTGGTTTTTATAGGTACACCCAAGAACAGCAGTTGATCTCATTATATTACGGTACTACGCACTGAGAAAAAGGGTTATAATATTCAGCTTAAAGTAATATCAATTCACTTCAAGTACTAAGTATACTGATATTATCAAAAATTTATATGATAATACTGTATTTTATCGATGATATAACAGGTATTATTTTCCTATTATTTTTATACTATTAATAGATTATATTATCGTATGTCTAATTATATTATGGTATTATTCCTACCTTTTATCAGTTACACCATAAGTTTAATTACGTCCTATTATCTTTCCTAATATTATGATGAATTCCTTATATCTTCAATCCGATGAGATCTCACATCTGACTGTGAAATAAAACTTTTTTACGTATATAAACTTCTTAAGTAATATATTTATTTAGTGTATAAATTGCGGGTAGTTTGCGTAAGTTAAATTTTATCTCTGCATCGGTCTTAGTCGTGTCACTTGCCGACACATTGGTATCCTGAGTACCTTTCGTCATGCTAGTGAGGATTGTATTTTTGCAGGATGCATTGCAAATAATGACTTTAGTAGGTGATTTGATGCTTACTCAAAAAAAAAAAGTATTTTACATGCTAATTTTAGAAGAATTCCTATAAAATAATATAACAATATTTAAAAATACAAGCATTCTAGAAATGTATCTAGTAGATAACTTTATCGTACTAAATTATGGTGATTTCATAGCACTGAAACAATGAAATCTTTATAATAAATACGGTGACAGTGTTATTGTGTTTTATGATTGTATCTATTAATATCATGTTAATTTATATTACGAAGAATCATTTTCAACCGCTTAGATTTATTATTTGAAGACGTCAATCTTATTTTTGTGTGGTCAATTTTTAAGATAATATACCTATTATTTTGTTATTTTTCATTATTCCCTAACAGCTTCCGATTAGAGTAATATTGACCCAATTATCTTCTTACTTTAGGGCAATATCTTATATTAGACTAGCGTTATAACATTTTAAGATAACTTCAAAATTATATTAACTGACACGACCCTTAAAGCTTCAAAATTAGACCCAGTTATTAAAATGAAAGATGAAACCTAAAAAATCTATGTAAGATTTGAATAATAAGAATCTATTTGCATAAATATGGTACAGATAGATGTTAATATGAAATGTCACCATATTTTACTAATACATGGCATGTAAAATTTTAACATGTTTGTCAATCAATTAGAACCTAATATAAATCATCATAAGGATTGTAAACAATAGTAATATTGAATTTAAAATGTCAATAATGAAATATGATGTCGAAATACTTGCTAAATAACAACTACAAAAATATTCTATAACTTCACAAATAAATAAATGATGTCAAAGTATTTAATAACTATTATACATTATGATAAGTCAACTGAATATAAAAGAAAAATGAATTAAAATTATGAATAATGTAATTTTTTATTGATGTTTGTCATTTAAATATTTGTCAATCAATAGTACAGTAAGTTTTGATATATAAACAATAATACAATAATTTCAATAACGCTTAATGTCACAACATACTACATCCCTAAAAGTTATTTATTTTAAAAGGTCATTAATATTATAGTAGCGTTTTTCAATTAACAATTTCTTTAAGCGTTTTCTTAAAAATCGTTTTGTTGCTTCATATCTTTTGAGACTGTTAGATATTCTAGGGCCCATGCCTTTTTCTCAATATAGCGGTTTTTCCTGGATGCATCCAGATGTTATCGCTATCTCTTCGATTTCTAATATTTATAACTGCTTGGCGGAGGGAACAAATGTCGATTGTCTCACAAAACATGCTAATATACGAGTATATTGACGGAAATGTTATAATTTTGTGTTTCTTCAATAGTGAAGCACTACTATCAGATGTGCTAAGGCCAAACATAGCTCTAATACAGCTTTTTTGCAATTTATATACCGTATCTTTATCTGTTCAGTTTCCCCAAAATATTACACCATATCTAATAATGGGTTCTACTAGACCGCGGTAAGCCGAAAGCAATGCATCTGTGTTGTATACTGTCGAAAGTTTTAGCAAGGCATAAGTCAAATTACCTTTTTTTTTAAAATTCGTTTATATAACACTTCCAATTTAATTTACTGTCAATGAAGATGCCAAAGAATCGGGTGTTTTTTAATAGCTTTATTGTTATATTTGAGTAAACTGTAAGACTAACTATTCTGTTTTAGACTGAAGTGGTATATTGGTTTTATCAAGATTAATCTTTAAGTCATTATATTAAGCCATTCAATTATCTTACTCAAATTATTATTAATGGCAAATTTAGTTCTAGGTCATTACATTTTACTGTACTATCATCTGAAAAAAATGTCATTGGATGATTTTTTTGCAAGTGGTAAATTATTTATGTGAACCAAAAATAAAAGAGATTTTAACAAACTCCCTTGCGGTACACCATATGTTACAAGTCTTTCGGATGATATGTAGATAGTATGATATTTTGTACTATAATCAAAGTATGGTATTTGTGTTTTTTTGGCGACGGTTTGTCAAATATGATTTAATTGGTTCTAAGACTGATATAAAGATAAGATAAATATATAGAATAAAAATAAAGATAAATACCATTAAAGTATGGATATGGCAAAAAGAAAATCTCATTTCAATATTTTAATTTAAATAATAAAACACATAGAAAGTTCCTACAAAAGATGTATTGAATGGTGACAAATTAACGCATATTTTACGGCACACTGACAGAACAATTTCGACGTAATCATTGAATTATTCAAACGAATTCATATCTTATCCACATTGGGTGGACGTAAAAAGAACATTCGGATGACAAAATAATAACCTAAAACATAGGAAAGCCATTATATTTTTGATATTACAGACTGCTAGCGCACCTGCCGCGCCATATGGTAGATTGACGAAGGAGTTTTACGCCAGAGTAGTCTTTAAAGGTGGACACATAAAGATCACGTTACAATAACGTAGCCAGCAATGGATTTTAGTTTATCCTTTTGTAAAAAGATCAAGATTCGATAAGTTCCCTCGATACACATGAATAAGTAACGAATTTTATAAAGGTTGCCTGAACAGGACGGCCATTTTGGATTTCTTCGGCGGAAATTCAGAGCGCTTCGGGCAATTAGCTTTATAAGTTAGTAAGTATAAACAAACACCTTTGTGGGCTGGCGGTTGACATCCGGCTTAGACCTGAGGCTTGATTTATAACTAGAAGCTTTACGACTCTAAGAGCTGCGACTCCACCTTAATCATAGGCTCGTAGATACCTACATACCTTGCTTACTAAAAAATACAGAAATATATAACCATTTCGTTGCTACGTATTAGTAAAAGGATATTAGTACATGCAGATACCCACACCATTTTCCCATAGATCACGGTGAACTTTGCTACGATCCAAATATACTTTCCTAGCTTTCTTAACTGGAATTAATACTTTCATGCACGCCCGTGGGTTACAGGTACTCGTAATCATTAGAAAACGGTAGATATATAATAATTGTATATTTACTGTTTGCGATTTGAAGGTGGTGTGAGGTATTATTCTTCATCAGAATCATTATCGGTTTCGGTTTCGATTACAGACATACTATTTTAGTTGTTGTCAGTCTATCGTAATAAAGCTCTAAGATTCCCAACGGCAGTATTGACATCTATTCATATTACATTGTGTAATAATGTATACTATTATTGATTTTTTTAACAAATTGACATGAAATAATTTAATACTTTGAAAAGGAACTTATTTAATTAATTAATTATCTAATCTTTACATTCTAATAAAACAATTCTTTAACATAATATTGATAAGGATGGTCGTTTGGTTCTTTGGTATCGATTTAGATGGTTATGCAATTTTAGTCTGAAATCGTCATTTTTAATCATAGTCCTCTATCCCTTTATCTGTCGCGATGCTAGGAACGACAATAAGGCGTATGATGGCATCATACTCATTTACATTACAATTGCATTACGTGCAGGTAGGGATGAACAAGTAAATATGAGTACTTATTCAATAGTTTTCCTCCGATACCAAGTACTTTTTGACTCTATACTTTTTACCCAAGTATCGTTTAATAGTACTCATATCAGCATATGCAGAAGTCAATATCTCATTTTAACATTCATTATGAAAATGGTTACCTTGAATTTTTTGAAAAAAAGTTTTTGAACGCATCTATTTTTCGCTTTCGACTAACGGGCAAACTTTTAGAAAAAAAAAAAATAAGTAGCGCTACTAAGACAGACTTCTTTATTAATATACAGATTTTAACACTTTTTATGGATTTAATTTAAAATTTTCTAAACATTATTCGATATGAGTAAGTATCGATATTTTTCGATCGATACCGAGTAAGCATCGATGCTTTACGACCGATACTGGATTGAGTAAAAATATCGATACCTCAGCGGTATCGTTTCATTACTAGGTGCTGGATACCGTACGCCGAAATATGGCCACAACTGTACTCTTAGCACAACTTCTTGCTCTTGGGTTAGTCCCTTCGCTTCATGACTCGTAAGCTATCTTCATTAAACGCTGGTGCCCATAACATTGCTTGTTTCCGTCTTAAGTAAAAATCAGATAAAGAGTGTTGGAGTCGCATTTTCGTTGACTTGATTCCGATTCTGTATATTAGCGATCTCAGTACTTCTAGATCTTCGGTACTTCAGTTCACTAGCTATACACCACTATATTTTCTGAACGTAAATATGTTCAGAGAATAGTGATTAGTTTAGTTTGTTTATACAAGTAGCTCAGTCTGCAGCTGTTGACCGCTGTCAAGAAATAATTTGCCGTAACATAATAATATTGTTACGCAAACATTGAAAACTCGACCACAAAATTGAAAAATTTCACCGCCGTCAATAATTCCGAATCGTTGTCGACGCAACTGCTAATGTAGTAAATTTCAGTATACTTGCCATTTGTTTGCGGTTGAGAAATCAGCTCTTCTGTCTCTTTTGTTTCCGCAATTATAAAATGCACTAAAATCTTTTTCATATAAAGTAGATTTTAGTCGCTGTAATTAACCCAAACAAAAGAAACAAGTATATTTACAAACGAATATAAAGTAAGCACGCGTATGTCAATGTGATTCCACGTGAACATATCTGAATTATACTATAATATTACTTATAAATATTTGCTGTGTAATAATCGGTTGCACCTCATCATTACACGTACCTTTGATTGCCAACTTCAATCTGTTATTTCGAAAAACACTTACCATCTATTAGCAGTTTTGTCAGAAGTTTTGTCTCAGTAGTATTAATTGAAACAGGAATGAATATAACGTGAATTTCAAAATGTAGCTGTGTTGGAAATCGTATTGTCAGGCAGATTGTTAAATATGTTTGCGCCAGCGAATGCTTATTGTCATATATTAATTATGCTAGAGAAAAAATTAAGTAATTGTTTATATATTCTCCTGGTTACTAAACTTTTCGTGCGTCTTTTGTCATCTTGTATAGTAATACGTTAAGTTTTACATTTACAATATGAAACCGTCGCTTTGACCAGCGACATAAGAGTTTGCTCAAGATTAACATGAACTGAAGCGTTGGTGTATAAATATAGAACACTAGAGCTATAATACAGGCTTTATATCAAACCTAGTTTAGCGATAGTAATCGCATATATTGATTAATTGTGGCACCATATCGTAAAGTTTGTTTTCAATAAAGTTACAATTATTTAATAGTAACAAAGTAATCGTGTGCCTTTGCTTAATATTTAAACAATATTTATTTCGATAGAAACAAAATTAAATTTGTAAAATTTTCACCTTTACAAAGTCATTCATCACGATTCGGAACTGTTTAAGTTCCAACGCTAACTTTTCCTATTACATCCGACTCGGCTCAACTTATTTTCCTACGGCTCAGTTTGTTTTGGGAATTTTAATATTCTCGCCTTCTTTGTGATTACCTCGGTTCGCTTAATATACATATAATAATAAATACTACAAGTACAACTTTAGAATAAGCACTATATATATTGTCAACAACAGTCATACAAGACATGTTTACTCTGATTGACATAATTTTATTGCTTATTTTAAAATTGCTAGATAGAGCCTATACAATCATTCTAAGTCGTCCTTTTTTTCTTTATACGTTTACTGGGTTTTATTTCTGTTATTCGCTTACTGGATATGAGTTATTTACATTTCGATTTATTAAAATGATAAAATAAGCATGCAAAAATGACTTTTAGCTTGATGCTGGCAGCTGCAATACTTTGTAATAATTTGGTTGTGTAATTAATTTCATTTCTAATAATTGGCTTATGCCAATAATTCCGTAATAAGAAATCGTCAACAAGAATGTTCGCAAACCAAAACAACAACTTTACGGGGAGGAATTCACTCGAGCACAATTTTGAATTCACGAAATAAAAAGCTGGCGAACAGTGGCCATTATTAAATCTCTCGAAATACTGTACATATTCTTTACTAGCTGTGTCAGCGACTTCGTCCGCGTGGAATAGTTGTTTTGAGCATCATATTTATTTTTGCAAACAACCACCTCAGCTGTTACCCGATCTTGACAACGCGACATATCCAAATTTGATTACCATAAAAACGATTCTAGTGAGTTAACATTAAAAGATAGACATATACTGTCGCGGATATTTTTTTAGATGATTTTAAGAGGAATAATTCTTTTATACATATTTTTTTGGTATCTAGAACCGTTTTCGCAGAGCACGCCATGGAAGCCCTCAAAGATGAATAATTTTCCCCGTTTTTTCCACATTTTCCATTATTTCTTCGCTCCTATTAGTCGCAGCGTGATGTTATGTAGCCTAAAACCTTCCTCGATAAATGGGCTATTCAATAAAAAAGAATTTTTCAATTCGAACCAGAAGTTCCAGAGATTAGCGCGTTCAAACAAACAAACTCTTCAGCTTTATAATATGAGTATAAAAGTATAGATTTAAAATACACAGAACAAAGAGATCACGTTGTAAACGCGGATACAAACACAGGCATTATAATTTAACATAGCTGTAAATAACACACATAAGACATGTATTACATAACGCATAAATATTATGAGCTACAATTGTATTTTTTATTCATATATCACATGAACTTGAATTTTCATTGTGAAGTACTGATTTCATATTTAGAAAGCTAAAAATAACTAAGTAAATACATAATCTCTGGGCTATCTTCATCTTCTAGTATCAAATATTCTTATTCAAATATTGCAGCAATTTAGCAGTTTTTGTGTATTAGTTCATTAATCGTTATTTGTTAAATTGCACGCATCTAAAATCTCACGCATCGAGTGCGGATTACCATTAATCGACTGATTGAAGTCCCACCAGTAATTTTGTTAATCGTCGCAGCCCGACTTCACATAGTTCCTAAAGTATAATGGTATTTATCCATACCAAATATGTTTTTTTCCTGACTGCAGATCAAGTTACCGTACGCAGTTCTTAGTCTGTAGACTAGACTGTACAAGCCACAGATTAAACAGATAATCTGCAGAATTTTATCCACGCCATAGACGGTTTTGTTACTAACGTAGCCCAACTTTTTGTACACAGTTCCTAAAGTCTGCAAATTTTTGATTCTTTAAATGTGTGCTCGACCTAATATTAGTGAAGTGTGGGAGTTAATACACCTTACTTTTTGGATATGCGGACATAATAATATTTAATGTCCACAAAAAAAGAACTCTTTTCGAAACACCTGAATAAAATCCTTCACGGTTGGCTATCCATGAACCTACATTGTAGTCTCCCCACAGGTGGTACTTAGTTAAATGATTTACGAACCCCAGGCTCATTCGTAGTCGTGAAACGCGGCGGTAAATTAACGTAGTCGATCGTTCGAGTGATGGATTTACTTCGCATTATGGCGGTGACTCTGTCTGATGTAATTTTGTATGGAAAATTTCACAGAACACACCCTCTTTCTGTTTTATAATAGTATTTACGTAAACACTGACGAAATTCTCTCTGCTAATTTTCTCGTATAAAATAGCAGTTGAAATGTCGACTTACAATACATTGATTAACCTGCTCTCCAAATACAGCTCTCGAGATGTGTTTTATTTTCTGGTCACCTATCAACGCTCTTATCATTGCTTATCTATAATTAAGGTAAGAAATGCCCTTTAAAGTTTATTTATATTTCTATTTTTGTTTATTCAATGATTACTTTCCTTCTTCTTTAATACAAATAAGTCGGACTATCAGCTCTGCATGCGATAAGTCATGCTGCGCTCTAGCATATTATGTTGAGTCTTTATTGGCCATTTGTGTTTTTGTTACGAATGTCTTTTTTAACATTATACTTCTGGTCCTTCTTTCTATCTTAAGCAATTGTAATAGCAGTGCACACGTCATTGTGTTCTTCTGCGTCTTATTTGAAAATTGTGTTATTGGGATGACAACTGTACGGTTAGTCATTGTCAGTCGCTCCTCCAACGGTTTCTGACCGCAGGACCGTATGACCAAACGGTCATGATGACCGACAGGCCAGGGAACCGTGACGTGACGCCGGAAGCGATTCAGCGACGTCCGTTAAAGCGTCCGCGTCACTTCCGCTATAGTATCATTATTCCGATGGGTATTTAAACGTCTCATTTTGGTGTGGGGTCGGGTATGTTGTTTATTATTATTCTAAAACATGTTCGTTTTGATATTGCATCAGGTATAATGAGCCATGTAAAAGTGTCAAGTAGGGACTTACGGGAATTAATCAGGCTCAGATAGGCTTTTTTTTTTAAAAAAAAAAAAAAAAAAAAAAAAAAAAAAAAAAAAAAGGCTCAGATAGGCTATTATTTGTCTAGGAATTTCGACCGCGTATGCTAAATGAAACAAGGACACGTATTGCATTAAATACATATAAAACTGTTATATAAATGTATTTCGTTGATTAATAATAAATATTGTTTTGTTAATTTGTAATATGTGCAAAACAATATTATTAATAGTGTCACCAAAATTTTCCGATGTGTCGCGATAATAATAAGTTTACTCTGTAGATTTGCAGGTTGGTACCAAATTATTCCAGGTCAAGATTTACCTTAACTCGCGGGTTCCTGATTCCTGTCTCGCCAAGTCCAACCTTATTATACCCAACTTATATAGGCATGCGTAATTATCAAAACCACATGTTAAATACTTCAAAGTTTGCGATCACTTGCATAATTTATTTTCTTATTTCTGTTGTTTTATAAAATTTAAAAATGACATTGATTTATTGCTTTTCTTGACCAATTAAAACTTAAAAAAAAGAATCAATTAAACTACAAAAAAACAAATAATTAAAACTTTTTTTAACTGCTTAGAATTATATCTAATTGCATATTTTGTAAATATAATCAAGATATTTTTGAGTTTTCAAGAATGAGGAGAGCCTGGTTTTGGCGTTACCGAAATACCCGGAACCGAAAGTAAACTGAAACTGATAAGAATGGACACGAAAAACTAATCAGCTTTGACAAAAAATTTATGTCACATATAGGAAAGATTTGCACGTGTCAACCTTTCGTTATCACCTTGACCCAAACTTCTTGACTGTTGACTTATTGTTATTCTGTACAATAGGTTGGAATGTTGTGAGAATTTTTATTGTATAAGTGTAATAGGACAAGGGGTTTTGTTCTTTCCCAAGGAGACCACAGATATTGTTGCGAAATTATATTCCTAATATTATATATTTTCGACAATGGACTCAGGAACGTGACAGTCAATATTGATTTCAATGATTTTTTATTAAGTCGCATAAGCGTTTCAGGTTTTAGCGACTACAATTGATTCACATTGTTTACTGTTTAAATACATTGATAGTACTTATATAATACATTCTAAGAACTTAATAATGAATTTTATATTAAGATATTCTATAAGGTTATTTGGTAGACATATAGGTCTACGTTAACAATAAACAAACACGAGATTGTAATAATAAAATTAATAAGTTAAGCTTCATGTCCTATACAATCAATTTTCATACAACTACCTCATCTTTTCTATATAAGTTAACTATCAAAAAATGTTTCCTGATATGATACAAATGACTATTTTTACTATTAATGATCCAATAGCTGTTCCAAAGATTGTTTTTTACCGAACGATTTTTTTAAATGGTAGAATTTATTTTTGCTAATGTCTTCTCTCCTTGGCTGCCTGGTCTGCTTTCATGTTGCCACAGATCCGTTGGTACACAGGCCTTAATATTATTATTATTATTTTATTTAACAGACAACATGATCCATGGGTTAGTTACAAATTTTCTTATTTCTATTGTTATTGGTATGGCATAATTTATTTGCAAACAACATTAAATATTCTTATATCTAATTATAATTTTAAGTCCTCCTGCTGCCAAGAAAAACAGATGGTTAAGCCTGTCCTATCAACAGGCGGACAAAATGCCAAATCATAGGAGATTCACAGCTCCCACTCACGGCTTTCAAGATGCTGTTGGTGCTGCCCCGCAATCTTTCCAGTAGTGAAGCTGTTTTTTTGCGAATAACGGCAAGGAAACCGTCCGTATGCGTGTGTGCAAACATCTCCGACGCACTACAAAAACGAGGCAGACCCAGCAGCGCCCTTATAACCTCGTTAAATTTATCCCCGCCAATATTAAGAGAATAACTAGTAATATATTCCAAATAGAAGATGGAGAAGAAAACTATGTGTATAGAAAACAGTTCACAGCTCACGTATATTCATGATACCTGCATCACCTGTGGTGGTATGGATTTTGGCGCAACATATAGCAATAATAAATTATGCACGTAGACACAGTATAAAAATGAAAAATATCCTTATTGAAAGCTAAAATAACAAGCTTCCTATCATTTTTTACCAATATCTCTTATACGTGGTGTTGTAAATCCTAAATTTTCTCATCATTAAGATTGAATTTTAATTGAAAAATTTGTACAAGTTTTAATGAAATCATTTTTTAAATCTGATTTTTAAATATACCTATTTATTAACAATTTTTATTTAACGAATTTATAAACAATATAATATTTTCAATTCAAATAAAGAATGAATTTTAAATTATATTAAATGTAAATGAAGTGCATGTCTCACTCACACAAGTGGTGCGCAGTTTGTTTCTATAGGCGGTACTGGCATTGAAAACTTCACATTGTGTTAAATAATTATTATTTTGAATACATAAAATAATGCAAAAGTGTACCCGACATTTTACCGAATAGGTAACTGCATGAACTGCGGATTCCTTATTGATATTATACTTTGGTAGTAAGCGTTTTACACTTTTTACCTTTTCTAGTCTAATACAGCTCTTTTCTCCGAGGTCCCATCTATCTCTTTATCAGAACATCTGTGGAAAATTTATCACCGTTGATAGTCAAGGGTTTGGCGTGAATACGCAACAGAAACGACAAGATTAATTCCAACACAATATAGAGTGAAAAATTTAATTCTTGGTGGAAGTTAAATATTCGTGACTGTAGGTTGTCTTGATCTCAAATTATTTCATAACATTAGGTGGTATTCCATGTTCTTTCTAAATATTTAAATTGTTATTTATTATAGGTATTCTTACATATAGATTCAAGGCGGCAAAAATAAAAGTATTTATGAATATTTTGCTTTGTATAGTAATTGTAAAAATAAATCGTTACCTGTTCTTATATTAGATTATGTTAAAAAAACCGGCCAAGTGCGTGTCGCACTCACGCACAAAGGGTTCCGTACCATTGATTTATGAAATTAAAGGAAGCGGCTTACGATTTACGAGGTATTAAAAAAAACTACTTACTAGATCTCATTCAAAACAATTTTCGTTGGTAGTTTTTATAGTAATGTACATCATATGTTTTTTTTAGATTTTTCATTTTCCGATTTTAGAAGTTAGAGGAGGGGGACCAACTTTTTTCCACTTTGGAAGTGTCTGACACGCAAACTATTCGGCTTAGAAAAAAAATATTTTAGAAACCACGATATCATTTTTGAGTTTCAGTTCTAAGTATGTGGAGCCCCCAATATTTATTATCTATTACTTTTTAATTTCTGCATCAAAATCTTAATGCGGTTCACAGAATACATCTACCTACCAAGCTTCAACAGTATAGCTCTTATAGTTTTGGAAAAAAATGGCTGTGACATACGGACGGACAGACAGACATGACGAATCTATAAGGGTTCCGTTTTTTGCCATTTGGTTACGGAACCCTAAAAAGTGTCGGCTTCACTAGTTTACTAAAACTGGAATGTGTTGGATATAGACAAGGTGGACACGTTCAGCATGTCAGTAGGGAACACTATTTATTATTGTATTACAACCGCTAAACAGATTACACACTAAAATATTTTTATATAGGTATCTGCATAAAAACTTCAATAATGATTTTAAGCGATTGATTGTATATAGAGATTCGATGCATATTGTGACGTGCATATGCATCCCGCTATATACAATACGGATAAAATTAACTTTACAAAAAAAAGCAAATATTTTTTTCTTTTTCGTTGTAATTAGCTTGTTCTGTCATGGATTGTACACAATTTAATTCAATTTTGATGTGTTACTAAAAATATACTCGTAGTTGTTGTTAGACTATAGGTGTGGTAGGAAGACAATCTGTATCGTTTGAAACACCCGTCTCCATGATATGCACGAGTTAGCATCAAACGCGTTAATGGATTTCGATAGCGATCATTATAAGCAATGACAACACGACCGCCTTAAACCTGCATTTTTGTACCCAAAATGTCGGCTAACTTACTACGAAAATTATTATTATTGAAACAGATAACCTGTTTTTAATAGTCGCTACCACATTTTACAATTTTATTATAATATATAATAAAATTGTAAATACGCAGGTACAAAAATACTTAGGTGCCTGATTGTTTGCTTTTCTAATAAATTGTGTGTCAACCAACCAAATTGTCCAAATCATTTCTATCTTTCAAAAAATCGACTCTACCCCAAAGATTTAGTGTAGTTCTGTCTCTGAATGTTTTCAAACGGCGCAGTGAATAAGCGCCAGAACAGCTTTCAGAGAGAATCATCGAAATGTCTTATTATATTTAAATCCATTTTATTTTAGTAACAAACAGGTAATTAATAAATGTCTAAGAAATTGTGATACTACTACATCCACGACTGGTTCACTTTTTAACAAATTGTAATCTATTTTAAGTATAAGTAAGTATAAATATTGCTCGAACACTAATCTTTTTTTCTATTTAAACTTTTATTAGTTTAAATGGCATTATTTTAACAAATAGTAGAGTTAACTTTGATCAAATAATGGGCTCTTAGTGGTCAATTAATCAATATGAAGCTCGATATATTTTCAGATTAAAATTATTCTGAAGCATACTAGACAGATATAAAACATTTTCAAGTTAGTTACATCCGGCCCACTAGCTATCTCCAGCTGACGATTGAAAAGTCCATTGCTCTTTAGATATATGTGAGATAAGGATCCCTCATTGTGATTTAAAAGTAAGAATTAAATCCAGCCGAAGTCATCGCAAAATATTAGCTTCCTGAACAACTTTATTTTTCATATATCAAAGACCCATTTCGGTATTGTATCCAGTAGTTACGACCTCGGTACACTTCAAAAGGCGTCCTTTCAGTTTCCGAAGAATAGCCAAGCGTTGACGCAACCCGTGACGTCATTAGGTGACAAGCGTCTCGTTAGCTGTGACCTGTTGTGTCCTCTACTTTGTTAGGAAAAGGGATATTTGAGCTTTTCATTCCTCTTAGCGTCCTTGCGTATTCTGTTACTCTAGTTCATTTTTGACAAACATATTGCTCCCATTTTCTCAATTCTCAACATCTTATAATTTTTACAATGTTTCATATCCATTTTTGGTTAAAGCATACTGGAGTTAGTTTAAAGAAAACCATTGGCAATGTTTACGATCCAACATGATCTAGTTATTTTTTCTTTTCAGTCCACGGTAATAGCAATGTTTATGATTGAGTTGGTGAACAGTACGGTACGATTTATCGCAGGGATCATTAGGGTAACAATAGGAAAAATAAAAAAAAAACAAAAAT
This sequence comes from Scirpophaga incertulas, assembly GCA_036419045.1. Lineage (NCBI taxonomy): Eukaryota > Metazoa > Arthropoda > Insecta > Lepidoptera > Crambidae > Scirpophaga > Scirpophaga incertulas. The sequence goes on from CM071636.1 coordinate 8,977,500, forward strand.
CACGTGTACATCGTGTTGCGGTGGAATGAACATAAATGTGCTTTTGTCCAATTCTTAATATAAAATTTACACTGTGAAGCTATCATCAGTATGTTATCAAAATCCTAATCATGTCATAACAATCATCAAACCAATGAAACAATATTAAAACACCAAATTCATAGGTTAAAAACCTATTCTCTGAGCACATGCCGGTAGAATCGTAAAAGCGCACCGCGCCATGTGCGGGTAGGCCGGTCCTGTCAGACCGGAGAGCCCCACACACGGCCGCGCCTAGCCAATGCGGTGCCACGGTGCACAAGGAGCATTTCCCCTCAAAAAAAAAAAGGTTAAAAACCTATTTCATAGCTATTTCATAGTATGAGCGTCAGATAAATGTAGATATGAAATTCGACTAATGAAAACATTACTACATGCCAACGTCAATCTAGGACCTTCCGATTAGAAGGCCACTACCGATAAAATAGCACCACTGGACTCTTATAAATTCCAATCTGAAACGGCGGGAACCCGTCAAACCTCACCTAAATTTTGTTATAAACGCTATGTAATTTTCAAATATTTTCGGCTGCCTCTGACACTTGAAAGGTTGAGAAACGACCGATTTCGCCTCATTTAAGTTCAAATCAATCTCTAAGTAAAATATTTGGTAATAAGTGCAGAATTAATTTTCAAATTTGTAATGCTGTATTTTACCACTAAGGACTTGCGCTAATTTTAGACAGTCTCATGAAAAATACTAGTTGATAACTCTTGACCTTGCAAAGATGAATCAACTTATTTCGAGACAAATATAAACATAAATGAATGCTTTTGTACGTGCGTATCTTTTACGTACTGCTCGGAAATTGGGAGAGCCTACTCGAGAGGAACGGGCAAGAAACAAGGTCTATTATATCTCCTCTTTTCAATCATTTATATGAAATTTATTGTAATTCATATAAAAAAGTTATTTTTATTAAATTTACTAAATTACTACTGTCAATATATTTATTTATTTAAATATGTCACTTAATTCTCTTGGTTTAGCTTGCTGTTTTATTATAATACATATATACTTTCAATATTGGCATGAGATCACCAAAATAATATTCCATGACTATGCTACTATGAAAATAACTTAAATTGATCAATCTTGGTGTTTATATCTTATCATAGTTTCATATAAAGAAATACACAAAAGAAATTGTACACGCTGAAAGCCATTAATCTTATTATAAATTAATAAATGAAGAGTAGTAGTATCTGTTCCAAATTTAGTTGCAAAAAAGGAAGAAATCTTCCATAACATTAATCAAATTTTAGTATTTATAACATACATCTGCTCGCAGACGCTGACAGACAGTCGCGGGTCTGTGAGTTCCCTTATTATCCGTTTAGAGTCCCGGTCACGCCATAGTCGTGAAATTATATGAACAGGAGTATTTCGCTTAATAATTATTTGTGGTCGTAGCTGCTAAGGTGACTACGCGGTAATAAATTTGCAGGAATAATTTATATATAACACTTACGAAGATGAATATGATATTTGATTTGTTTCTTAATTTTGTAATAATTATTAAAATAAATTAAAATCTGTTTAAAATTTGATAGGAAGGAGTTGATAAAAAGAGATGTAAACTAAGAATGAATAATATAAAATATCCAGCGGGAATATAAAAAAAATAGCAACAATTAGAAGACTCTTAGAAACACACAAAGTATTATAACTAAACAAACTTTCAATATACGGCATATTGAAAGTTTGTTTAGTTATAATACTTTAAGCATTATCTCTTTCTTTTGCCCCAATTTTATTTAGGATCAGCGCAATGTGTCTTCCTCTTCCACTCTCCTCTATTACTCGCTATTTCGACATCTACTTCTTTCTTCAAAATATCATCATTCACACAGTCCATCCATGTTTATTTCGGTCTTCCTCTTCCTACACTTTAAGCATTATATTCTTTTAAATTCTTTTAAAATTAGTTGCCTGTTAGTTCGATTCTCAGTTTTCACCTAAAATTCTTTTTTTCTGCTTCAATAATGCTACAGTAAATAATCTAATACTTTGTTTGGCATATTTTATGATATGGAAAGGATTTCATTCGTCCACCAGCATGATATTTCAAAGGCTTATCTTGTTGTCTTTGCTTCAGGGGTCTGTCATAATTTGCTATCATAATGTAATGAGTATAGCGGTTGTTGTTGGTAGATTAAATGATAAATATAAGCTATCCCTAATAATCCCTACTGCACGGTTATACAAGTGGCGTGTCGCACGCCATACCGGGACTGTGCACGAAGCAGAAATAACCGGATAGCACCAGTATTTACTGGTACTTGCCGGTTAATGTATCTGTCACTCTGCCTCTATTCGACCGTGTTCCTATGATTAGTCGTTCCCTATCCTATCCCTCGGGAGATACCTTCGTTTTGTACACCGAAGTTACACAACCAGGGCACGTTTTATGACGGTGTGTTATTAGTTTTTATTATGTGTTAATGGGGGCTGTGTTGTCGAAATAATAAATTTATTTATTACTTAACATCCTCTTTCAAATACTCTAAACTAAAATATATGATTTGATGTACTTGTCGCTTTACTATTTTCATTTAACTGCAGCCAAAAAATGCATAAAATAAAAATACCAAATATATGCGTCATTCATATCATTTCCAGTTAATTTCCCTCTTCAAACTAGACTTTCAAGGTCATAAAATTCCAACGTAAACCAAGTAGTTGTAAAGAATGCCTACTTCCCGGGGACTTTCTAATTTTAACTGTGCAAATACATCCTAATCAAAGAAACTTGGGATGTTCGGGGAACTTCAAATAATAACTTTTCGACGAGACACTAATTCTTCCCTAACTCAAATTTGGTAGTGGAAATATTGCTCCTTCATTCCTCAGTTCGGACAGCTTGCGGGAAACTTCAAGTAATTTTTTTACTCTGTTATTACTTATAGCTTGGTTTAGGGATTATTTTAGTATATTGGGTTTACAATACAGTAAAAAAGGTGATTAGAGAATGAACAAATTTATACAGGGATAGAATAGTTAACATACATAGTCGTCCGCCTAAATACGTAATAAGCTATACTTTTGAAAAGTACTATAAGTAACAGTATATTAGAATTGTACTTCACGTAAATAAGTATTTTATGACTTATGAAATTTACCTTTTTTTTTTACTTTGTACATATGATACTATGACTGTTTTAACTTGGCCTTATAGAAACAATTTTTTTGCATTTCATTATAACCGTACAATTAAATTTATTTAAATGATGTACATTCATTAATATATGTAGGTATTATATATTACTTGTATTTTTGTTCATTTTGTTTACGTATGTTTTATTTTTATGATTGCTAAAGAATTGTTTATATATCGTACATCATCAACAATTAGTCTTATGTTTTACATTTTATGCCATTAAGTCATATGACTTGAAGGTACGGGAGAAATAAAGCGGGAACTCGTATAAAAGGAATATGATTAAAAATTTTATCTATCTTATGTAATAAAAACATTAAAGGAGTCTAAAGTCCTAATAAGAACCCCACGCAACTTCTAGTTAACATAAGGTAAAAATCTTGATTAATTGCTAGCTATTGAATAAACTTAATTGTTTCGTATGCTTTTTTTTATGCCAGTACAAATTTTCAGTCGCTATATAGACTACCGTCACCGATACAAAATATAGATTTATCAATCAACAACTCTGTCAATCATCCGCGAAATATTTCAATCTGCTGTTAATTAATTGTTCCGTAGCCATAAATTACAGCTTCGGTCCGCCGCTCGCTCTGGTGAAATTGGAAAAATGTTTCGGGAGTTTTCCGCAGCGCGTCAATCAAGCGACTGACGCGCCATACATCTTGGGGATTCACTGAACGCACAACGCGAGATCATGAGAAACGAATTATGACATAAATATACTTTGTAAGTACATTAACATGTCGACTTACGTAGCTACACACATTTATAATACGATAGCATGTTATTTTGGAATCCAACCGAGAAACTAGTTTTAACGTACGATCAATAACATAGAATGAAAATTAATTTTATTTTAAAAATTTCGGTATCGTAATATCAGGTGAAGCCTAGTTTAGCTTTTTGCTAAAAGCTCCCGTTGGACAGGCCCAGTGGGATTACGCCAAAAGCGGGGTCGTCAGATTACTTATTTGTGACCTCGTAGACAAATTGCGAGTTTGAAGCCAAATCTCCAGGCAAGTGACTAGGATTACTTCTTATCCTGCTACTAGGGAAGCATGAGACCGCCTACAGCTATTGTACCCTGCTGTCTGCAAGGCAGCGGAGCAGCTATAGAACCTTTTCCTCACGCCCTGTACGTAGCTTCAAGGAGGCAAGAGACTCCCTCACCATCATAGCATCATGCTAGTCGCCATCAACTCACGTATATCAGTCACCCAGCGAAAACTAACGTATCCCACTGGGGTCGCCAGACCATCCATTATGTACTCGAAGGAGCGTCGTAGTAATGTGCAACATTCGGAATGTGAGGCTGTCCGAGTTCAAATCACTCAAACACTAAACAAACGCTCTTTATCGTGCAGTAGCCAGAGGCCAGTAGCTGAGTGGACGAGCGTCTCCGCCCGCTGGCGTTGTACTAACCCCTTGTGTCAGTTCTTTAATTCAGGCTACATTTTCCTGACATAGGATTTTGAAATACGGTTGCAAAGGCGCGGTTGCAGTTAGGAATATATGTAATGTATATAAGATCGATTATCGTCTGTCTTGCGATAAGTAAACACTGAGGCCACTTCTTAGTCATTTGGTGTTCAATAAAAAGATTACCAAATAAATTTAGAAAATTGAGACAATGGAAAGTATAGAGACACGATTTTAATGATAAGATTTTATTAAATAGAGGTCGATATTGTGCTGTACCCGTCATGCCCCAAGTGGGCAAAGTAGGATCGCGTGAGCACTCCACTTCGATTCTGAATTGATGCTTATCAAAGACACAAAGTGACTTTTATAATATTACTGTTTTTCGTGTGTTCGAGTGAACGGTACCGGTGTTCACGTTTAATGTTACTATTTGCAAAATGACCTCAATTCTTTGAAGACAATTTAAAATGTTAAGTAGGCCATAATTATTTAAGTTTCGCTCACAGAACTTTACTTAATATATTTTTAAGATATTTATTTTTTTATAACATTTTTGTTACAGGTATGAATAGCTAGCAATTGAAACAACACCTCAACCTGAATTACATAACAGAACTTGAAAATTGGGTTTGTATTCTTAGTTTTAAAATTTTAATAGGCAGCAAATAAAAATACGAGTATTTAAATCTCGCGATAAGCTTTTATAACATATAAATTGTGTCACATGTGTTAAATTTGAAATGACGTTATAAGTAAATAAAAGTTTTAGTGTAAAAGTATATGTTTTTCTATTAAGCGCATTTAATAAAAGCTTTGCTTTAAAGAGTTTTTTTTACCTTAATTTTATTCTTTATAGTTTTCACCTGATAAGTTCCTAAGTCTGTTCATGTCATTCAACGCATAATTATTGCAAGCTTACAGTATTAAGAGTGACGTCACATTATTTTTTTAGTTATTCTTGGCAAGCCCTTTTATTTAATACCCATATTGTAGGAGTGCATTCAAAATAATTGGTCCGCCATCTTAGGTACGTCGCCATGTTGGATTTAGAATGACGACACACCTTACTTATTCATGCGTTGCCATCAACCATCAATCAAACCAACTGTTTGAATTCAAATAGCAAAAACAAACGCGGGTAACTAAAATTTTAGATCACAACCTTTCACATAACACTTGCATATGCCAATTATGTCTGAAGAGCTAAAAAGAAATTACATACGTAAATGATTACGTACAAATATAACAAATTCAGTTTTACAAACGACTAATTATTTACTGTTGTTTCATAGTTACACCTCATATCCCACTGAAGGTCCATAGTCAATCATACTGGCCCAGTATGGATCGGTCAATATCACGTACACTTTTCTTATCCATAAGAAACTTGAAAACCCAAAAATTACATTGGTACATGGCAAGATTGAATCCGGGCCACCCTATTCGTCGCCCAGTGTCGGGACCACAGCACCATCAAAGTACTTACTTTTGTTTAAAATATAAAATTTTATCAAAGTAATTCTTATTACATAATAATAGAATAATGTATTCACATTTCTAAACAATTATATATTTACTTGTTGCCACGAATTTCTTCGAAAGACTTCTAACATTATTATTTATTTGTTTATAATTACTTCAATTCATGTTAAAATTTAAATTTTCTACTCATAATATTCTTTCAGTAGCACTATAAAACTCAATCTAATCAAGACTAGCGTAGTAACTTGTCAGCTAACTTTATTTATTACGCCATCATTGGAGGGTTATTGCCACGGTAATCCAAGATGGTCGACTCGCGATATTTTCATCAGTAAATGGCGGGGGACCTAAGTGATGAAAGATAATAAACATAATAGACAAGTTCGGAAAATATTGAACAGTTAAGTACCGAATATTTTAATATATTTTTTTCTTGTAAGATCTGTCTATAGTTTCACCTCATGCGATAATGCACTGACGGCTTATTGTGGAATTTTGTGGAAGTTTGTAAATTTACTTAATATTCACCTCCAGCGTCATATTTTTATTTTATTGACTCTTTATTTTTCGAGGGGTAATGCGTGAAATCACACCGTAACCTTCCGCAGGTCGCCACCTGGGCTAGGAGCTGCTGTTGCTTTTATTTTGATGTTTGCTTTCCAATGAAGATCATAAAAAGATGTATGTTGGCAGTTAAGTTATTTCGGGAAATTTTATATTTACGAAAGACCGTACGTATCCGATTGTGTGTTAACTTAACATTGCCAGCTATAAAACTCAAATTTAGACATTAAATGCTCTCTTTATCCATAGAGACCGGCGTAGCTTTTAAAGGCATTGATGTCTTTAATTCTAAGCTGTGACTCTCTGGTATAACAATAGCGTAAACATAAGTGTCCCTTTCCTTTTGATTTCTTTTCTTAATTCTTCATAATTATACGTCGTCATTAACGCGTTAATTATTAAAATATGAAAAGGATTTCGTGTGAAAGTTTGGTTTACGTATGTCGCTGATCCTAACTATGCCTAGTCCACGTACTTTTTTACCATTACCATATGAAGGTAGACGGTAATCCACTCATCTGTCTATCTACTCGACAATAAGCACGCAGTACCGTCGGAAAGCGATAGATGGCGCCGCCAAATCGGAACAATTAGCATACAAACGATGTGCAACCGCGGAGCTGATGGATGGAATAGCAACGAGACAAGATGGCCGCGTTATTAATATTGAGTTACCAAGTCACGTAGCTAACTGTCGGGCAACTGAACTCTGTGAATGTTTGCAATGAATATTATTATTTAAATTAGATATTTATTTTCAGAAGAAAGTAAATTTGTGCAATACATTAACACTTTTCATTGAATCCTATGTCTACTAATTAAAATTAAAGTAAAAACAAACTAATCTTAAAACACAGGGACTTAAACAAAGCGATATAAAATTCTAAGAAAACCCGGTCTAGCAAGTTAGCTTGCTTGTTAGTATGGATCCCATTATACTGGCGGCGCTACCTTTCTGCATACGATAAGTTGAGCGAAGTTAACGCCAGCCTTAGTTCTCCTACAGTTTGGACCAGTTGTGCCAACAAAGCTTTAAAAAAAGTTTCACGTTGGTTGAATATGGTCAAGCGTCTGTACTACTAGCGCTAAAAAGTCATAGGCGTTCAGGAAAGAAAAGTGTTTATGGCGCTTAATAACCTGGGCATGGCCAGTCATTATTTAAACGAATTGTCATCTTCTATTTTGTTAACTGATATTAAACCGTAGTTTGAAATGATTTCCTAAAAATCTTCTCTTTTCTTCAACCTTTTCTTTATGTTAAATACAAGGTAAACCAAAAATTAATTCACCCGAGGGCATCCCCTAGATATATATATATATATATATATATATATATAATGAAACGGATAGTGATTTGGCCGGATACCGGATACCGGATATTCGGCTAACTACGAGGCCGGAGCGCCGGATATCCGGCCACCGGATATTCGGCCGCTTATCGCGTTTCATATTTATGTGTGTGTATGTGCAAAATAATCCGTTACTAATATTATAAATTCAGTCTGTTTGTCTGCTACTCTCTCACGCCTAAACTAAAGAACTGATTTTGCTGAAATTTTATACAGAGATAGATTAGACAACGAGAAACAATATAGATAGGCTTAAAAACTTTTGTATTCCCACAGAAAAGCGCGATATAGACGAGTTTAGGGCGTAAAGCACTCAGCGCGAACGGTATCGCGGGAAACATCTAGTATTCGGTATTCGGCCGGATAGTGCCCTACTATCCGGTATCCGGCCGGATAGTGAAAATAGGCCGGATAGGCCGGATACCGGATAGTTACCGGATATCCGTTTCATCACTAATATATATATATATATACTAGCTGGCCCAACAGACGTTGTCCTGTCAAATGTCTCAAATGTCAAATGTCTCAAATGTCACGTTGTCTCACGTTGTCTCAAATGTTTTTAAATAAATAATTTAGCTGAAAAACAATATCTATATGACCGTATTGTGAATCTAAACCATCCTCAAGCCCCCTGGAATACACACAAAAAATTTCATCAAAATTGGTCCAGTCGTTTAGGAGGAGTAATAACTAGGTTTAAGCTATTAGAACACGGTGTACTATAATTACTTTTATTTGGAATTATCCACACTTATAATTCGTCACTTATATATATTTAGGTTATCACAAGAGGCACCAAACAACGGAATGCCCACATGGTCGCCTGCATTTATCATTACACCTCGGTTACTCTCAAGTGATAGTCAGTTTAATACTTTCTAGTTTCTAAAACATTTACAGATATAGGACATAATTATCTATATTATCTTAAATTGTGATTAGTATTTTATTTTATGTAAATACATTATAAAGTACGATATTACAAATATCAGTTTAATTCAAACATTATGAGTAACTTCCTATAAAAACTAGATACTGATTTTATGGCTTGGCTACTAGCACTTTCGAGCTACAACCAAACACTGATTGAGAACACTTTTACAGATTAGTTATATATTAAATAACTGATTATCTACGCGTATAATTATACATATCTAATAGGAGTTCAGTCACATACACACGCACACAAGAAATATATATATTAAGATTATATATATATTAATGCGGCATACTAATATAGATACATCTTTACTCTTAAATTCTTAAGGTTTTTATTTATTACATAGCCTGTTGTGATAGACACATGTAGTCCTAAGCTATGGTGTGCCTATTCTGTCTCGGCTTGAATAAAATTCAGGCTTCAGTGTGGTGGTTTTGAAATCCATAAACAATATTAATTAATAAAACGATGTTTTTAAATATGAATATTAAATTTCTGTTAATCACATCATTCTTATGACATGAATAGTTACGGAAATTAATTAATTAATGAAATTCACTTATCATAAATAGGGTGTAGGGCTTCCAATTTTGAGGAAAATTAAATCAGGACAACCGATTGGTTAACGAAGAAATTTACCTCATTTGGGTTTTAGGTATAAATGTTATTTATTTGTTATAATGTTTTGTGGGTTAAGTATCAGTTCATTTGACACACTCAGTTCGATTTTCCAACCTTTAAGTACTTTCAAACCTACATTAGAAATCCTACTATACTAAACCAGATTCAATTCGAACTACGAGTATTACATCCTGTCTCGCTTTTTTGCGTTGCAATAAAAAACTGTTATTCGATTATTGTGCGTAAGGGAGTCAGGGTTCACTGGCTAGGTACAGAGTATAGGAATTCATTGAAATGGACTAAATTCGTTTATTTTTACCGGGTCTACTCTGACCGGATAAATTTGAATAGATAGTCACTATGCCCTCAAATAACCGAGTTGTAGAATAATTTCATTTGCTCGTTAACTCATCGCTAGTGGACCGCCATTTTGCGTGAGCTGTCACATTTTGAAAATGACCGCCAATTTACGCGCGAAAGGAGTGTCGTGTTTGATAATTGGGCGAGCCGTTATCGTGGTGAATTCGAGTCAGCAAATTTTGCTTTTCCATTTAAAAACTAGTTCACACATGGAGTTAGATCATGATGACTCATGAATTATGTCGAAAATATTTGGTATTTTATCATAATGTTGCTGAAATCACATTGTTCTATAATGTATCAAATATCACAAAATAAATTATTTTTTACCTACATTAACAAGCTTTTGCCATCGAACTTCATTTTGCCTATGTAGATAGGCTTGTCCAAACCTATTAACTGACACAACACTGTTTCAAATGTCAATATGCTCTCCAAATTATTAAGAAAAAAAATCCTACGATAGTATAAATTTAACCCTCCTAAACTATGAGGTAAATACAAGATTATCATTTTTAAGCTGCACTATGGAGATTGTGTCAACTAAATTATAATAACCATTATCTATCAAATTCTAACTTCATATACAGCCTGCACGATTTTTATTAGCCAGTTAAAATATTTAAAAAATCTATATTCAATTAATGATCTAATCAATTAATAACAGCCATAGCTGTCATAATATACGAGTAGTAAATCATTTCATCACCTTATTTGACTTGTTCCTTTACACCGTTGCGTTATGTTTGTTGAATGTTTGACTCATTTTCATTCGTTTCCACGAATTATCTACATTCGCTTTTCAAACCATTCAAACTATATATTACAAAGCAACCTTGTAATAAATCTATATATATAAAAGAAAGTCGTGTTAGTTACACCACTTATAACTCAAGAACGGCAGAACAGATTTGGCTGAAAATTGGTAGGGAGGTAGCTTAGAGCCAGGAGACGGACATAGGATACTTTTTATCCCGTTCGACAGCGTTCCTGTGTGACTTGACATGAAACGTCAGTCACTATAAAACGTGGTATTACAAAAAAGAATCAGACTTGGAATAACAAAACGCAAATGACAGCTATGCAATTGACGTAAAATGACAGCTATGTAATGACGTATGGATGACAATTTGATATTTGTAAGAAATCAATATTAAAACTATTTCTATTAAATAAATAATTAACAAGTGGATTGAAGTGAAGTGAAGTTTAATTAATAATGCCGCGACCAAGACGATCGAATCTTTCCCGACAAAGCCGTTTTCAACAGAAAAGCGGAAAAATCTTTTTTTACATACAGCGATACAACATGACATTTGAGACATTTGACAGGACAACGTCTGTCGGGTCAGCTAGTTATCTATATAATAAATAAGTATTCTTTTAAATGGTATATTAAAAAGAAATTATGACATTTATATTACTATGAATTAATTGTATAATAACTGCACAATTATTCTCACTTACAATATTGGATTGATATAATTTATATGACTGTATAATCTTTTTGGAATGTTTAATCATAAATTGAATCAAACATATTTATATATAATAAAAAAAATGTAGGAGCAAAAACACAAATATAAACTACACACTACAAGTATTGATAATCGCATGAAATGACTATCAAATAACTCTACAGATAACGAGTTAACTGGGGTGTCAACTCCCAGATAAGTTGATTCCCCAGATAAAGGGTTTAACGTTAGAGCCTATTTGTGTATTGTACAATTTAGAATCTTGTTACTTGTCGAGTAAGTTTTATATCGCCGTTCAAATTTTTCATACAAACTTTGAAAAGTATTATATGATGTAAATTTATTTAATAATATATTTTAATTTATTATTTAAAATTTCGTGAAAAAGAAAACGAAAATAAACGTTTAAGAAGCGATAAATCATTCCTAAACATCTCCTTCCTGTACACTGCATTCTTTGCTTCGCCTTCGCCTTTGCATTCGATCGTATAAAAGTTCTTAAAATAAGACTAGGAAAAGTAAATGTAAAACCACAAAACTAAGTAAAACGTAAACTGACAAACCGGTCCACAGTCTGACACACCTGCATATTTGCGATGACGCAACCTTCCAAGAATGGCCACCTTTGCTCACTCTAACTGACCAGTCGAGCACGTGGGAACAAATTGATTTGACGAAGACATTTTTTTACTACACGAAGTCTCACTTTTATCTTACCTATTTAAGAATAGGTCTGTTATAAGATACTCTGCAAACAGATCTTAAAATTACTGGATACTTCGATTTGACATCTGCTCTCTTATTACTTCGATTGTACGAAGTTTTGTGTCTGTAAAATATTTTGAAATTGCAATATATAAACTGAATATCAAATGACAGTTGCAAGTTGATAATGGAATACGTATGAAGAGAGCTAATGTCATAAGTTAGCAACAAATACTGTGGGTAATATAAATAATATATTAATAGTTATTATTAATAAGAAATAACTGCTCGATGCCTCTATTTGATCCCGGCGATACTTTTTCGGTGATCTGATATCTGACTTTTTTGAAGTATCTGGTGGACCGCTATCAAGACTAAGAAGCCGTGAAAGTTCTCGTTTTTTATAATCTAATTCTCAAAGTGAAGCTATGAAAGCCATACTAAAGCAAGTAACACGTTATTCGAAAATCATATTGTGTGTTAACTAATACCAGCCTGCCAGCCTTAGAATAATAAACATTCATCCATCTGTCTATTAGAAACTTGCATATCTAATATAGGTTGTATTAATAGATTCACAAGTACATGCTGGTTGACACATCTTTCCGTCGTATCGCAAAAAGGTCGGGAGGGGCTGTAACCTCATTGTAAGTGCGAGGTGCGCCCTACAGGTGGGTAGGTTTGGGGCGCGGCTCGACATGTAACTTTGGATATGGCTTGCTTGTCTTTTGAACTGAAATGAAGTGACATGGTGATATTAACTTATGGAGAACGTATATAGAATATTAAATGACGTGAATTATTTAAATAGGAAACAAAAATTGATATTTAAACAATCAAATCTCGCCGCATCTTCCTGCCAAGGCTCTATCAAACTTAAAACAGATGTGAGCTTTACTTAATATGTGTTGCTATTTTTAGAATACTGATATAAATTTTAGACACAATGATAAAAGCTTATTAATATAATAAGACTGACAAAACTATACGATAAACTAATCAAACAATTAGACATCGTTATTACACTTTGTATGTATGATTTAGGAATGACTATGTTGAAAATAGATATATTGATTTAATTTAGAGGAACATTGTCGATTTTGAATGTCACATATTAAAATCGAATAAATAACCTTTTTCATGTTGGTGGGGTAATTATACAGTTCCTTAACTACCTTACATAATAGAGGCAAACCGCTGGTCCGGATGTAATAAAATAACTATATAAGTATATATTGCGATAGTTAATTTTGCACCTATTTATAAAAGGCGTGTTGGAATTTTTCAGTGAAAGAACGCAATGTTAGATAGTGTTTCAATCGATCAACACAATACATCTTATTGTAATCAATTCAACTTCATTTATCTTAATATTGGCTACGAGTTCAGGACAGCAACATCCTTACCACATTAGTGCTAGTGACACTACCTAGCGACAATTCCTGTCTTCCTTCTGCTGGTGGTGGTTACGATAACTAAAGTTAAACTACGGCGACAGCGTATTGGTTACCGAAAGTAAAGTAACCGAAAAAATAATGTTAGACGACAATAAAATAAAAATTAAGATAGCGTTAATTAATTTGACGACATTATGCGACATTTTTTTTTCCTTTTTGCTATAATACAACGATGTAGGTACCCGATCTAGACATCAATGAAATGACAGCTAAATTTGCTTGTCTATAAAATCTTCCATAATCCTCAACATCTTGATTACTTGTGATCGCATTTTTTTTACTATTGCCTTGCACGTATGTAAGTATCTTGTAGTACCCTTGAAATTATGATTTCAATCAATTTCTTATCAAACTAGATTGTTTACCGCGACTAAGACTTTCTACTACTACGAGAAGAGTCTCACTCATTTAACACAAAGGTTAGGTTGACTAAAATAAATTTAAAGCCGTTGTACATGGTTCTTCTAACGTGTTTCTAATTCACATATAATATATATATATATATATATATATTATATATATATATATATATATATATATATTATATACCTCGCACTTACAATGAGGTTACAGCCCCTCCCCTACTTGCACGTATGTAAGTATCTTGTAGTACCCTTGAAATTATGATTTCAATCAATTTCTTATCAAACTAGATTGTTTACCGCGACTAAGACTTTCTACTACTACGAGAAGAGTCTCACTCATTTAACACAAAGGTTAGGTTGACTAAAATAAATTTAAAGCCGTTGTACATGGTTCTTCTAACGTGTTTCTAATTCACATATAATATATATAATATATATATATATATATATATATATATATAATATATATATTATACCTCGCACTTACAATGAGGTTACAGCCCCTCCCCTACTTGCACGTATGTAAGTATCTTGTAGTACCCTTGAAATTATGATTTCAATCAATTTCTTATCAAACTAGATTGTTTTACCGCGACTAAGACTTTCTACTACTACGAGAAGAGTCTCACTCATTTAACACAAAGGTTAGGTTGACTAAAATAAATTTAAAGCCGTTGTACATGGTTCTTCTAACGTGTTTCTAATTCACATATAATATATATATATAATATAATATATATATATATATATATAATTTTTTTTTTTTTTAACATATTTCGAACAAATCGAAAGTGTCCTCAAAAAAGGCCAGGTCAGAAGTACCCGCAATCGTCGAGCATGTATGAGGAATGTTATGAAAGTAGATGAAGCGAAAGAGATATGTAAAGACCGTAGCAAGTGGAAAGACGTAATCTCTGCCTACCCCCGTGGGAAAAAGGCGTGAGTGTATGTATGTATATATATATATACCAATACCAATTTTTTCTCCTTCTTTTATCACATTAGACTGTCTTTAATATTATAAATATTAATTTAGATACCTCTATATACTACCTATCGTTAATGTTCAATGTGACGAGGAACACAAAGAACCGAACTGCCCTGCTAACCTACATGCGAGGTGATTAGGCCGATGGGCACGTGGTGTCGCGTGGGAAACATAAATTAATTTTAATACGCACCTCTGATTACCACTGAGTTATGTTTTCTATGCGCGCATGGGCGCTTTGTTTTGAATTTGTGAAAATTATTTTATATATATACTACTTTGTTATTGAATATGACAAATTTTTGTAACACTGCCTACGTGTTACTATGAACTTATGTGACTTACTACCACCTGATGCCCCCTCTACATGATGGGTCACCGGATAGCCCATTGTGATTTCTGTCCATAGCATTGCATTGTTGCTGTCGCTCACACGATAGTTGCATTCAGTCGTTGTTATGTCGACCAACAAATGGGCATAATATAGACAATAGTGTAGATTTTGTGCTGATTGAAAAATACACATGTGACATTTTTGCACTGCTTAACTAGCGTTCTGATAACTAGCTGTTTCATATTTCACGGAGATTGTATTTTATTTTCTTAAGCTTAAGTAAAAATAATATCAAAATGTCGTAAAATTTTGTTTCAATAGGTTTGCTAACTTCACACATTTTTTATAAGTAGGAAAATCCTGTGTGTTACAAATATCCCGTTATTTCACTATTCCCTATCTTCAGAAATAACCTTCATTATTAAGAAACCCTCAGAAGAAATCTTCAAAGATAAGCTTCGTTATTATGAAAAAACACCGCAAACAAGACATAAATTCTCACGTAGAGTGTGAGACATCAAAAAACGTGAATACGCAACCATACAATTTAGCACGGTCGCTCCGAGGGAACAATTCAAAGTTTCTGTGGATATTCCCGGACTCGCGGCGGCTGAGAGCGTTCTCGTGTTCCAGGACGCACCGGTAATTCCCGGGCTCTGACGGCACGGCGTTTGAGAGCGCTTTGTGACAGCCTTGCTCATGTGAGATCTTCTTAGCTTAAATTTTCCCTTTTGTAAAAAATTTCACATGAGTTACAATAAAAAATATTGTGTTTGATCATTACATCGTAAATTACTAATTACAACAAGACATGTTCATGTAAAATTCTACGAGAGCTGCCTTATAAGATGTGTCGTTTGATAACCTCCCGCAATTATTTAAAAACAACATATTGCTTTTGAATGTAGAATTCGAAAACAAAGAATGTTTTTTGGATTGGCCGAATAATTTTATTGTATCGTCAATTGAAGTCGGTTGATAAAATGGAAATGTCGAAGGAAAATTTTCGTGCGATTATTTTCTAGAACTTTCAACGAGGATTATCACAACGTCAGTGCTTTGAGGAGATGTTTAGTGATACAACACCATGTCTTAGGACTATAGAACGCTGGTATTTGGAATTTCAACGTGGGATAAGCCACGGGAATATAGTTCATAAATAAATCGTATATAATATCGTAATCGTTCATAATCCCGTGGCTTATCACTGGATAAGTCACGGGAATATCGTTCATAAATCGTCATTACGCAAAAGAATATTGAAGCCGTGCGGCTGTTAATCCTCGAAAATCGTCATGTGACCGTGAAATAGAGGCATTCGTGGGCGTTTTAGGGACCACTGTCTTACACGGATAACTTGGCGTAAGAAAGTTGATCTCCCGTCGGACATAGCATAGCATGCTTAGCGACAACCAAGCCAGCAGCCCGTATTAGTTGGTGTCGCTAAACTCTACAGCGATTCAATCGAAGAGAGTCAAATCATGTTTATCATTTGGTTAGTGGTGACGAGTATGCTTACGATCCAGATTCTAAGCAGCAGGCTTACTGTATGGGTCTTCCAGGATAAGCCAAAACCAATTAAGGTCATACGCTCACGGATCACTTAAAAAACTGGTTTGTGGCAAAGGGTGGTCACGTCTCCACTATGTACTAGAAGATCGCAAGACGGTTAACAGTGACTGACTATTTGCCACAAGTCGTAACCGAATTTCTAAAAAACAGTCCAACAGGTCGTATCACACTGCACCATGACAATGTAAGTTCGCATACCGCTAGCCAAACAAAGATGTTTTTGTGCACCCAAAATGTCAAAATTTTAGACCATCTACTTTACAGTCCTGATTGGATGTGGAATCAAAAACAAAGACGGCATGCCAGGCGTTTAACCAATGTAGGAGACTAGTCGGCAACAAATGGGGCCTTAACCCAAAAATCACACTTTGGTTATATACCGCAGTAATAAGACCCTGTATAACTTATGGATCATTAGTATGGTGGCCCAGAACACAACTAATCACAGCAAAAGCGAAACTACAAAAACTACAACGCTTAGCAACCATATCCACTACTGGATGTATGAAGACCACACCATCAGACTCCCTGGAATACCTCTTGCAACTAAGACCCTTAGACCTAGTAATACAAGAGGAGGCGAAATCAGCTGCTCTAAGACTGAGATCGCAGGGACTTTGGAAAAACAATACAGGAAAAACACATACGATAATCCTAGACTGGAGCACGAAAGACACTCCTCTTCTAGATGCACCCATGGATAGAATACCATGTCAACATATATTTGACAGGAAATACCATATCCAACTAACAGCAGAATGGAAAGATTATTCTAACATCCAAGAAGTTAGGATATACACCGACGGCTCCAAGACCATTTCTGGAACCGGGGCCGGCGTCTTTTCAAATGACCTAAACATCAAACTATCCATAACCTTAGATAAACGAAATACAATCTTCCAAGCAGAATGCATTGGCATCACCCGAGCGGCACAGGCTATTGCGGCCAGAGGTCTTACAAACTCAAATATAAAGATAATCTCGGATAGCGCATCGGCCTTACAGGCCCTCCAAAACAATACTATCAACTCTGTCCTCATACTGGAGTGTCATAATACGCTCCAAGCCATTGCAGATACAAACCGGGTAATCCTGCAGTGGATAAAAGGACACAGCAACTCACTCGGAAACGACGCGGCAGATGAGTTGGCAAAAAGAGGCTCCAACACGAAAGTGTATGGACCAGAACCCCTAATGCCTATTCCACAGGCAGAAGTAAAAGCCTGGCTGCGCAAGAGAACAGAGGAACTACACCTAAAAGAATGGACAACTAAGAAGGGGTGCAAGCGAACGAAGGAAGCAGTCCCGGTACCTTCCAAGAAGCTTGCCCGTTCCCTTATCAAACTAAAGAGAGACAAGATCCGAAAGGTCATAGCCACCATAACCGGACATTGCCTTTTAAACAAACACCTGTACAATAGGTATAACAGACAGCCCCCTGTGCAGAGGGTGCATGGAGGCTGAGGAACCGCCACACATGTTCTTATGGAATGTGCAAGTGTGGCCGACCAACGGGAGAAACTTCTCCATTCCCCGGCGTCCCTGCCAGAAGCATGCAGCAGCCCACAGAGGCTGCTAGCGTTCTGGGAGGAACTGGGATGGATGGAGTAGGAAGGAGGCAGGAGCCTTCTATCATACGCACAATGGCCCAATCGTGAGGCTAAGTGCGGTGGAGCCCAGCCAAACTAAACTTAACTAAACTACAGTCCTGATTTAAGCCCTAACGATTTTTTTTACGTTCCCCAAAATTAAGCAAAGTTTTCGTGGTCTACGAAAAAACTGTTGATGCATACCCACACTTCAGAGTGAAATACATATTTTTAATACTGGTTTGAACGCATGCAAATGTGTGTTAAATATCGCGGAGAATTCTTTGAAAAACAATAAATGGTAATAATCCCTTAGATACTATACTAATTTCAAAGGACACAATTTAAAAGGCAGCCCTCGTACTAACACGTGTTAAATATTAATACACTCTGTGAATGTCGTAAGTAGAACTTGCTTGGTGGAATAATTACGAAACTTTGATTGCTAACCCCAAACTGTCATTTTGATGTATACTTTGAATCCAATAACCTTCAAGATTTCAATTCGCTGGGTGCGAAGTACTAGGTGGGGGTAACATAATCTATCGCAGCGCTCATGGTGGTCAAAAGTAGAATTAATGTGGGCTCTGTCATCAGATGTATCTGTCAATGGCAAAGCGATTCTACATAATACATTTTAATATCATTAATATTTGTTACGTATTAAATTATATATAGAATTTTATGGGTAAAACTTAACTGTACTTACTGTTATGCAACGATGTTATCTAGATTACTCTAAGCTTTCGCAAGCTGATCTATTGACCCACTAAAAAGTTTTTGGCTTAACAGAATATAAACATATTTTTCTAAAACACAAGAATTTTCTTTCGTCTTTTATCTTTACTAAAATGCTAACTTCTTCTGATAATAAGATTTTCAATCAACTTGCTGCTAAGCCAAGTTTTATCTTCTGCAAATTAATGATGACCAGATAGACATTGCCCAAATTATATTATAAGATTTGATAATAATAAATTATTACTTGCTGTCTAATTACCCCGTGACTGAATAATCATCAATTCTAATTCGTAAGAGTCAGCTTTCCTAATTTGGGAAATAAAAGTATTTTAATTTGTTGTAAACCAATTTAGTTAAATATATTTTCAATTAAATATTTGATTTGGATAAACTAGTTTTATATTATATATGAGGGATTTGTTATGTGTGAGTGAATTTTGTCAGGGAATTGTATACGAGAGAGACGAATGAAAGTGACGTCGCGTCGTCCAGTTACTGCGCCCTCGCCAACTAGAGCGTATGTCATTGTGTTTGGTAAATATTCATAGTTGATGTAATTTATTTCATTGGAATATAATTAATTTAAAGTTTGTTTTTATTATAATTTTATTATAATGTCAGTGACAGTAACTTCCGGTGTAGATAAACAGCATCCTCACACATTATGCGGTTTTAGGAATGTAATGAAAACAGCTTAGTCTCATATTACTTACAATTTATTAAATGCGCGGTAACACGTTTTAACATTGATAATTAACATTAATCTCACATCTTACAACATTAACAGTTACATCAAAAACAATTAAATCGACCTATGATATACCCAGCCAATACCAACAACTTTCCTTTAAAGACGGTTTGTGGTTGGAATGTGATATTGTGAGAAACACTCACAAATCCGGTCTTCAAAACAATACTCATTTCGATCTGATAACGATATTTAATTTATTACTAGCGATACAGGAACATTTAAATATATTTACTGTTATATAATGAATATATTTTCTTTTTGTTTTACTGTAAAACTACAACTATAAATTAAGTAAACAAACCCTGACACAATCAAAATAAATCACACTTTTTGAACTTACCTCATTTGATTTGAATTACCAAAATGATTACAAAACCTTTTTTACCCCCAAATCGTGGTATCACAACAATTTATTAGTCGAAAATATTTGTTATTTTTTCATTTCGATATTTTTTCCAAAATATACGACCTAAATGTCAATGTGACAGAGCCCACAAAGTTGTGGACGCCAGTTGGCGTTGTAATCGTGCACGGAGCCAGTGTAATGGCACATATAACATTTTTGCATTTTATAAAAACGGCGATTATTGATTAAACAATAATTTAAGATGTGAATGGAAGTGCGCTGAATAAACGATGCTCTCACTACTGACACTCACAATATGCTGTTTTATTAATTTGAAAATAATGCTCTTCACAAATTTCATATTTTCTGAAGATGTGCCATAATGCCACCGCTTTGTGTGCGATATAAAATATCAATACAAAAGATACAAAACTTCTCAATGAACCGGGAATAGTTATAAAATGTAGTTCAAAATGGTAGATTGGAGTTGGTAACCGAAGCTGCTCAATAACTAGTCTCAATTATGATCAAGTTTTATATTACTATTTACACAAATCCCAAACGTAGTAACTCTAGGTCACAGCTTAATAAACAGTGTGACTAGACCATTTCGTTACTAGAAGACCTCACATTCGGCCAGTAAATTGACTTCGGGCTATTATCGCATGATAGTGGATGTAAAAGGCCACATCAATTTTACCTGAGAAACCCTTAAGAATCTATAATTATTCTGTCTTATCCTGAAAGTGTCGGAACTGACAGATATTTAACTTGTAATAGAAATTCGGCCAAAATTTTTGTCTGCGACCAATTTCTAATTGACGACAGCATAACAATAGACAGTGAAAAAATGATAGCCCATGCTGGTTCTTTTCAGCACAAAGTCTTAGTTTAAAAATTATTATATAAATCCTTATTGAATTAAACTATCTTTAGCTTCTTACTTTGTACTCACAGCGTTTTCTATAATAAATATATCTTTAAAATCTTCCTCAAATTCTGTTAATCTTATTCCTACACATGTAACAATTGGCATGTAACTGAATAAGACAAAACAAAACATTACAACTAATCCAATTATTATTAATAAGCCTGTTAAATATAACATTGAAGGTAACGTTTTATCTTTATCTGATTTTGTATTTTATAGCTTAATTATATTTGTTTTTTTCTTTACAGGTAATTATCAAAAACATTTTACGACCGGTGAGCAAAATGCGAGGGTGAAAAACAAAACTGAAGCTGTACAGGAAATATTTGTGGGAAAATTCCCACAGGACTTGAGGATACTCGCGGGTCTAATCTATAATATAATAATAATGATTAATGTTTCGTATTGTAAATATATATTTTTTGTAACTTTAGTAGTATATTATATAGGAAAAATATATACGGGTAAGGCAGCCAGTTCTTTAGTTGCAGACCAAGGCCCAGCATAGTGTGTTATCTTCGGTCTTATCGACACGTGAGATAAGAAATATAATTATAGTTATAGTATGTTTATGTTGACATTAAGAAGAAAAAAGTTGAATTGATACGAGTAGATCGAACTGTTAGACCGAACAAGGGCTTAATGACAGTTGGCCAGTATATTTGACTTTCAGTTGGGTCCATCTAATGATGTTGTATCTATGAAATATGTGGTTGTAATTCACAGATCAAACGATTTATATCAGAATCACATACTGCGTGTTTTATGCTTTAACATGTCAATCGTACTAACTTTAATAAATCTATGATATTTCGTTCGCACGAATACCCATGCAAATATATACCTGCAGGGTTTCAAAAGAGGAGACAAGATCTTGAATTTCCCACAAGATTGGCACATAAAGTAAAATCGCTGGAGCTATCTAATCAGTCATAGTAAAGTCTCCCAATACCTATTATAACTGGAATCATGAAACTGCCAATTATTCTTAATCCACGACCCAGACTGGAAAGTAGGACAAGTCTTGTAATTTGAACCAAGCGTCATCTTAATTGGTAAGGCCGCACTTTTCTATCGCGCTATTAGGCGTTGAGACTTGATCCGAGAATTAAAGTCTATTTAGTGTAATTGAGAATGTGAGCTCAATTGCTTGTTTGTGATGCTGTGGGCGCACGAAACGAGGAGTGATGGTCGAGACAGTTGCGTCATGCTTCAGTGATCAATGCTGATGAATGACATGCATTGTGTTTTAAAGCGAATGAGTAAATCCAGTTGATTCTCCATTCGCTTAAATATTTTGGTTGGTTATTCAGTCATATAGGCTTCTAACCAACGTGCCATGTAAGATTCTTGCTAAAATATGTAAAAGTTTATTTCTTGTCTTTTATCAAGTATGATAAGTTCAATCCTAGTTGATTGGCGTACCGCGGCATACGTCTTCGTATTTATCCACACTTACCAATGCATGAGGGTACTCGGTGGCGGAATTGGTTAAGGCGATATATTGAAGACGCGGGTTGGAGTCCCACCCCAGTCGAATATTTTGGTTTTTTTTTTCATATTTATACATTATAGTACATATTTATACATTTTGCGATTTCAATAAATTATAAAATCACTATCAAAAGCCAATAACTTCCTTGTCCGCACATCAATACGTGGATTTTGAAATAAAGCAGACCCAAGTATCTTACATTACAGGCCGCCACGTAACGGGAATGTCGTCATGTTGTTATCTACGCGAGTTTTCTGAAGTTTGTATGTGGTCGGTAGCGACGTGTTTGTGTCGTGAGGAGCGGAGTAGGGAGAGTTATTTTTTATGAACGAATACTGGCAACACTGACGATGGCTTTTACAACGTCATTAGTACTAAAGTGGTCTTTCAAAAAACTACTTGTATACAGCAATTAAATATAGGGTAACTTGGGAAACGTGCATGACCAAAGCGACCAGGTTACGACAATTGTTCATCAAAAAGTCCTGTCACTCTTCTGCCACTGATAACAAAAAAGGTCAAATATTACTATTTTACATGCATCAGCCGGTCACAGTATAAAACCAAAGGGCTCTCCCTACCGTAAGGGCAAGCACCATGACGGCCGGATGCCTGCGCCGGCGCCGCCATTTTGCTAACCAGAGCGTGGTGGACGCTATGCTGTTACGCCGGATGTTTGAATTTCGTCAGTTTGGCAGAGATTGGTTAGTGATGTACGACAATATTGACCAGTCATTGAACGTATTCAGAGCAGTTGTTGTTTAAACTTGATTAGCCAGAAGAATTAGATAGTCTTCTTTAGCGACCCTAAAATGTGTTTTAATGGAAGCTCGCTGAATATTCTCGGTTACACATTGAGTGGTAATAGGTCACTTTCGGTTCACGGAGGCGTTGAACATTGTCTTGAACAATATATTCCAGTGTGTTTTCGAACTGTTTGTGGCAGATATTGATTGATTTAGCTTCATGCCAGGTTCTT
Source organism: Scirpophaga incertulas (assembly GCA_036419045.1). Taxonomy (NCBI): domain Eukaryota; kingdom Metazoa; phylum Arthropoda; class Insecta; order Lepidoptera; family Crambidae; genus Scirpophaga; species Scirpophaga incertulas. The sequence continues at coordinate 9,001,175 of CM071636.1, forward strand.
CTTCTGTAAATGAAATAAAAAATACAAATCAAATAAGCTGAATGATTGTGAGCCAAATTCGGCGAAGAGACATAACTGAACTTCTGTCTGCAATTATCGTATCGACCCACAACCCCCACTTCGTAGACCAACAACTACTGAGGTTCCCGTAGAGCTCTATGGAACTCATTCGCTCGCAGGAATCAGCCAAGAAAATCATGAAATATACTCTGTGAAACGGAGGTATTTCTCTTGTCATTCTGCTCATTGCATTGCATTGCTCCTACCCTACCTTTATTATTGTATCGAAATAATGTCTTGACACGCATAATTAGGCATGGTGATGCAATCCTTAGTTCATGCTGATAGTGGTCCAAAGAATAGGTCGTCACTATGATAGATGGGCGTGAAACTTAATGTAAGGAATACAAACCGAGCCAGGCCGTTCACACCAAAATCGTGCTGTCAGCCGCTGATTATGAATGGACGTTACGAATGTATGTACCTACTTTATCATTTTTTCTTGACAGACAACATATTCTCGGCTATTGAAATTTTTATTCAAACCGCAAGTTAATGACTCGACAGGTGAACTTATTTTTTATAGCTAACTGCTGTACGATATACGCCTTAACTGTCATAAAAATATTTAATTGTAGTTATAATTATGATGCCAAGATCCATCTGATTATGTAAACCTAATTTAAAAAAAAAAAACAATAATTGTTTTCGAAGGTATTTCACTGCTACTATATAACTTGCTGTTTCTGTCCTCGACTTCGCTGGGTTCGGAAATTTCTATATAGATATTTTTACATGGTATATTCAATCATTGCCATAAATTTAACTCAACGTGTTTTACGTGTTTTACCTAAGTACGAAAAATATTATATTTCCGTGACCCTGTGATTAACCTATATTCTCTGTGTCGCAAAATTTTATCACACCAAATTTCATAAAAACTACAGATATTTAAATAGTAACGCACTAGAAGCCTAATGCACGCGTGACCTTGTCGCTGCTCAGGTGAATGCTCCTGCCTCCGGCACTTGGTGGTATTCATCTTAACTAGTATATTTATTTGGATTTATGTGTCAAAGTCAGATCACAGTACTGAAAATTACACCGAACATGTACTTTATACAGTCTTAAACTACCTCTTTAGACATAAACGACAGTCGGCGCAGTGCATTTACCCCATAATTACTGTTATATAAAAGCGATCGTGTTACGTTTTTCTTATACAAATAACATCTGATGTTAATAATGACTTTAAAACTAGCTTTTTATAGATTTTGCTTTTTTCATAGCTACTATAGCTGTGCCCTCGACTTCGTCCGCGTGGAATAGTTATTTTGAGTATCATATTTATTTTTGCAAATAACCACTTCAGCTGTCATCCATGGCTTTGTCCGCTGCAATTTCTGTTATTATCTTAGACAATTTAGTTTTAAGTTTTTAAAAGAACATAATTATTTTAAAGTACGTCTGCATAAATTATATTTTAATAGTTTTATTTTCTTGTGGCAGAAGAACATATTGGTTTCTCCGCAACTCGATCTTGACAACGCGACATATCCAAATTTGATTACCATAAAAACGATTCTAGTGAGTTAACCTTAAAAGATAGACATATACTGACGCGGTCATTTTTTTAGATCATTTCAAGAGCAATAATTTTTGATACATATTTTTTGGTATCTTGAACCGTTTTCGCAGCGCACGCAACGGAAGCCCTCAAAGATGAATAATTTTCCCCGTTTTTTCCACATTTTCCATTATTTCTTCGCTCCTATTAGTAGCAGCGTGATGGTATGTAGCGTAAAGCCTTCCTCGATAAATGGCCTATTCAATAAAAAAAGAATTTTCAATTCGAACCAGGAGTTCCTGAGATTAGCGCGTTCAAACAAACTAACAAACAAATTCTTTAACTTTATAATATTAGTATAGATTTAACAACTATATATTTATCGATCTGGTACGAAACATTGATATTGGACGATCGAAATTCGTTTTATTTTATGCATTAAAATACAGCGAATTTCGATAATCAAATTTTTCGTACTTTTTGTAATAATAATCTTAATTATTCTAAGTTCAATACATAAATACACAAAATAAATCAACAGTACACAAAATATATTATTTGAAAAGTTTGTATGTCACCCTATTATACGACAATGCAAAATAAAAATCATTCCAGACACGAATGTCGCCGAAGGAACATTGCTGCAGGCGTTGTCGCTTGTCGCCCGAAACGGAAATTAGATCCTCGAGTTTTGCCTAGTATCGTTCGGATGATACTCTTGTCTGTTGTGTGCACTTTGCAACGCCGATGGGAAATGAATATCCGTACTTTGAACTTTTAAACTTTCAACATAAATCGTACCTTTCAAGTTTTAGCAATTTCCGAAAATGCTACTGATTGTGAAAAATATCGGCAGGTTTGTGAGAGTGCCCGACACATTGATACTTATGTATTAAATGAGGTAATAAATAGGTGTTAAAGAATTAAATTTGAAATATTTTAGACACTATCAATGCATTAATGACAAAAATTCTAGTTGCGTGTTCAAAAAAGTCATGTAGGTCTAATTGTTACGTCTTACTAAGAGTTATGCGTCGTCGTCATAGCATCATTCGTAGCAGTGTCTGTTTATTCTACAATATCCAACTTCAGAAGGGTCGCAAATCAACTGCCTTGATTGACATTTAGTGTTTGAGTTATCAATAACAACTCACAAAGTGTTTTTCGAAATCGGACACCATTTATGGCTCACGTTAACTACTATCTAGTACAACACTATCGGAAGTTGTGTAAATCAAAACGTTGGTACATTTCGTAGGATTTTAATTAGATATGTGTAATAATAAATCTACATATACTATTTACGTATTTATTGTACGAGAGATACATCAAAAACTCCCTAGGTCAATCATAACAATCATTGTAGGGTAGTTTATCTCCCAATTAATTCTTCGGGTACCCTCGTCACGCTCAGCCGCTGGGTCCAATTTAAATTTTAGTTATTAAGTGCGTCGTTTTGACATAGTTGTGATTTGCCGGGTTCCGGCACAATGCGAAGTATGCTTAATTATTACCGGACCGACTGCTGAACAGGGTTTAAGGAACTGATAACGGTTCCGTAATTATTAGAAATAGGGATACTGCGTAATTAAACTTCTTAGATTGGCGTAAGTAAGCTTCATTATGTTTACATTATGTACTTGTATAGTTTCTATTTGAATTTAATATGAGCTTTTTCTGATATGGATGGATTTCGTTAGAATCGACGTGGCGAATGAAAACCCCGGACATGGAACGTTTCTCAAATTATCAAACACGAAGTCTGCAATCCCTAATCAATATTTTGGTAACCGCAATGTTTTGATCGCGTAGCATCTATTCTCATTGTCCAAGAAATCATTAGATTGATACAAGTATAGAGCATTTTTAATATACTGAATTGCGGATGGCAGCAACTGGTTTTTACAACTTCTCATAGGAATTTAATTTTGTTGAAGCCTAACACATTGGTGGGTCCTCAGCTTTGCTGGGCAACAGACCTGATGAATTTGTAATAGTCAGAAAATCTTCATGAGTAGTGTCACTAGGCAGTTGTGCCGGTCGGGATCGACCACAACCTACGCTCACTGGTAAAGGCTCCGGCGCTTGAGGTCTTCGTGTAGTGGGTGGAAAAGGCCAGGTACATGCACAGGCATGTACAAGAGGTATACAATATATCGCATAAGGAAGTATTGAAATACTAACCCAATAGTAGTAACGTATAGAAAAAATATTAACGTTTGGAATTTGGAAGGTAAGTTATAATCATACATTCATTTGAAGGCCTCTAATTTTATTGAAAATAATGTAGCATTTCCTATTTTTTGTAAATACATATAGCTGACTGACTAAGGCACCGACTTAGTCTGTATTCACAATATTAAATTCGGTATATTTTCTAAAATTCCAACAAAAAGCCGAGATATCCTATCAAATTAAAAAAAAAAGGAACAAAGTTCACGGATACAGTTTGTGTTGAATAAGAAGATAAAGATTGCCAAACAGTGTTAAGATTTCTACACGCGTCTCGCCCTATTTGCGGTTTTTATTTCTCGCAGAGTGTGCAATATGGTGTACGTGCATGTATACATATTTTCACAACCATACGTGTCGCGTGTCAATCATGTGGGACAAAAGACTACTTGGTACACCTAGCGGTCAATATTTGCAGTTGGATTCTATTTCGAAGTGATTTAAAAAACAAAGACCTCGGGGATGTTAAATCGACCAATCGAAACTAATCTTATATAAACTTACTAGTATACTTATAACGTATAAACACGCAGCTATATTCACTTGAAATTTAACACATGTAAAGCTGGCGTTTCACTAAGGGATATATATATACACAATTATCTTTCACACATGTCAAACCGTCATAGGTATAAGTGAATGTCTCATTTTTATAATTAGAAATTAAATTTATTTACTTAATACCAAACTTGCATAAATCTACATTTACAAAGCAGTGAAACGTGTATTCTAAAATTATGAAGGCTTAAAAGTTCTAAATCAAGCGGTGCTACGGGAGAAAACTAGTGATTCATATGGCCAATATATACCCAGAAGCTAAATTTGTTTGTAAATTTTGCTCATACAGTCTTAGAGAAGCAAAAGAATAATATATATAAATATTTTATTTTTTTGAGACATTTCTTAAATATACTCGTATATATATCTTTTTCATATTATTCCTTAATCAGTAGTAATTAATAATGAACAGCGTTTCTTTCGTCGTGAACCTTATCGTTACTTACTAACGTGAGATATAGGTCATTGCATCCACGTTCTGTTTATAAAACATAAATCAAAACGGTAGTTATGAGGTAACGCGAACCGCCCAGTCAAGTGGAAATAGCATTCGTTTATAGTCTGGTTGCGTGTGCGCATGTGACACGGTTAAGTTACCGTTTTAATGCTATTTTACAAGTATGTTGCGTCCACAATGTAGTTATCAATACTCAAAATATCACAAAAACAAAATTATATTTTAAATCTGGTATAAAAAATGTTTTTATCACGTTTTGTGTATTAACGAAGAAATGGTAATCTTTCTATAAAAACTATAAGTGACGATAGATGGAACGATCCATCATATTTCCTCAAGGATATGGCTAATCTTACGTCGTACACAAATGTAAGTAAATTTGTGATGTACACACAACAACGCGCCATACTTTTCACGTTTAACTTGGGTCGGCTCTTATGTTACTCGTATGGTATTGGTTTTTGTACTTCAAATCTAAATCCAAATATTTTACTCACTGCACCTAAGCCGGAGATAACCTTTCTCATTGACTGCAATTTAGTAACATCAAGTTAGCGAACTGTAGTTATTTAAAGCGAACATTATTGTCCTGATTCTTAAGCGTTGCGGACGAATAATCCTATTGAGAGTTCTATGGTGCAGTCATCTCCTTAACGGAGTCCCAGTGACAGAGTTATGTCACCAGGTCGTTCAAGTCGGTGAGTCTTTTACCAGAGCCTTCTGCCTCCGGAATCGAAGCCTGTAGTACTTTCAGAACTAGGTGGTTTATAGTCAATTTAGTGTACCACAGAGGAGCTAGTACACTTCTAGCTATATATTATAACTGTAGCTAAAATAGCATTTGTTAAATTAATGTAAAAATTACATTTGAGACATAATAACAGAAATAAAAGAAATATTGAAATAATTTATTGCTAAAATATGAATGAACATTTTCTCTATATACAAATATGTTCAAATATAAATAAGTTTGCCAGCTTAGCTAAGTACCCACTACTATATCAGATACCATACTGAAATGGTTATAGTAAAATCTTAAAAAACAATATTCGTATAATAATATATAAAACATTGGACTTTTATAGCTTTACATATATTCGTGCAATAAATATTGCATCAGTCCAATAGCGAAGTATCTTAATGTCCCAAAGAGGCACGGATCAGTGTATAAATCTCTAAATACAGGGTGCTTAAGTCAAGAGTAACAATACCGATGAAATACGGGAATCGAACCCCGCACACTCACAGCGTCGTCGCCGGAAGTAATTGATCTCGGTTCATAAGACCCCCTTGTAATTTACGTCTGGCGATTGTCAACTTCATTTCCGGGCGAAGTATAGTTCTGTGCGATGGTCGAGACATTAAAATACATTGGATATCAAAAAAAAGTAGGTCTTGCGTAATTGAAACCATTTCATGAAATAATAATTCAAATATTGCTTTTCATACATTGACCTACCGACAAATGGACGCCATGGATCAATAGGAATCTGTGATGAATCACAGATTCCTTGAAGTTCGATGGCATGGCGTTAAAAAATAAAACTATTTAAATTTAAGTGAACATTTTAAAATTGCAATGTTACAATGCTACAAATAAAATTTAAACGGTCTTCTTTTTTAGGGTTCAGTACTTTGTACCTAAAAACGGAACCCTCATAGGATTTCTTTGTTGTCCATTTATGAAGACCCTTTTTCTTAGGAATGCCTGTAGCTGAGTCAAGTTTAAATCTTAATACTCAGGTCTACTCTTGTATCATAAAAAAGTATTAATGTAAGTCGAGGAAGCTAGGGAAATTTATTATACCTATGTATACCCGCGGGCAAGAGGCGTGAGTATATGTATGTATGTATAAACACGCACAGTAAAAAGTAACGGTTAAAAAAAATTACATGAAATTCCAAAAAAGCTACCAATTTGTAGGTAAGTGCCGAGACCACATTATAACTAAAGCTAAACCGATTTTATATATAAATTTTTGTATTATTTTTATGAATAATGAAGTTTCATCAATAAATCTGCGTCCATAATCTACTCTTTCCTCTGTACTAAATATAATGGGTGTTGATATCAATTATTGTCATTAGCGGCGGAAAGTACATTTTTCAAATTGGACTTCACCTCGGGAACTAAACAAGATATAACTTTGTAATTAATATAATTGGAAGGACAATTTTGCTAATTGTAACAAACTCATTTCCAGGAGTCTTCTTTGAGGCGTCTCCTGTGATAAATAAGTGAAAATATATTCTTTTGTGACGGCCTTTTCACATTTATTTTTCATTGTTTCATCATTCCAATTAAACAACACACCGACATGCTGAATAATTTACTGAAATAATAATATTTGATAGTTAAGTAAGGTTTGATTCTCTTTTAATCCTATGTAGCCCCTTATTAATCATATTCATTATAATTACAATTTTGTCAAATTGAATTGTTCACAATATCTTAATCGACATAACCAAGCGAGAAGTTTCATACTGATTCCATATTTGTCAACTATTCATAATATATTTCTTGGTCTGCTATATAACATTTACCCGACGTAAAGGAGATGAGAAATTGTTACAGGTATGGGGCGGATATTAGACACCCAAAACTTTGATGTGAAGTTTATGATATTATTATTGTGTAATTAGCATTTTTACTTGATATATAAAAATATTTGTATTTTTTTCTACTTTTAATAATCTCTAATTAGTTTAGTGTATGAATATTGTCAATACAATACATCAGTTAATAAAAAATATACTTTTATTATTTGTAATATGAAGAATTATAATACAATTTTTAAATTCATCATCGTTATCATTGCTGCCAGTCTCGGTGTGTCTGTGTGTTTTTTTACGATACGAAAAAAGGAAGTTTTCCTTTTTTCTCGAAAATATCAAGTGATACGAGTACTCAAGCAGCGCGATATAATCGAATTCCCGAATGAAATCTATTATATTGTAAATTACGGGGTATAATCTTAGTTACCTTGAATTGGTCGACACGCACTAATCATTTTATATGAACATACTCTTAACATTGCTGAAGTATATAATCAAAAAATAAATAAGTTATGAAAATAAATTCTGTAAATATTGTTTCAATTATTAAGTAAAAAATAAACTATGATTTGAATGCAATACTCTAAACCAGGATGGTTATATAAAATTGAGGTATTTTGGCTCACTTTCATGAAGCTGAAAAAATAAAATTTTTGCATATTAAAAGTACATCAACCAGTATGTTGTCAAATATGTCTCGTGGTGTATTGCCTGTATACGATACCGCTGGTGGTTTCAACGATTTGGACATATTTGATGCTTCTTATCTATTAGTTTTAGCGTGATGTTATATGAGGGCTTCCTTTTAAGTTGTGTCGTTTGAAATAAATATAGACAATCTAATATATTATTATTATTTATTGTTTTTCAATGAATTCTCTGCGATATTTAACCCACTTTTGCATGCGTTCAAACCAGTGTGCTGGCATTCTTCTCATATTAATAATAATATAAAATCTTCTTTTGAAATGCTTCTGTATTATAATATGTTACAAATTGATTGTTCCTAACGACAAAATGGTTATTTTTCTTTTCATTTTGCACTAATTTTGTTCATCTTTTAATTGTGTCACTGTCATGACCACAGACTATATAACGGAATCAATGGTCCTACCTGAAAACCAGCGCTTTTGCTGCGTATAGCAGTAAAAGCATTAGCTGAGGTAGGGGCCTTTTGGCCAAACTTCGATGTTTTTTTTTTTTAGTATATAATCATAAGAATCATATTGTACAAGAATGGCCAAATAAATATACCTTTCTTTCGTTCTTTCAGTTATCAAATCATTTATTTCACTCCGAAGTGGGCTTAGTCAAACTTACCGATTTATATGCATCCACAGCTTCTTCAGGTGAGCTGAAACGTTGACCACGAAGAACTAATAAACATGATTTGACTCTCCTCGATGGAATCGCTGCAGAGTATTGCGACACCAACTAACACGGGTTGCTTTTTGGTTGTCACCAAGCAAATGTCCAACGGGAGATCAACTTTCTTACGCCAAGTTATTTATGTAGGATTTTTGGACAGTGGTCCCTCAAACGCCCACATGACGATCTTCGAGGATTAGCTGCTGCACGGCTTCGATATTCTCTTGCGTCATGGTGGTTTTTGGATGATCTTCCCGTGACATATCATTGAGACTAGACTGCCCACGTCGAAATTGCAATTGACTATAGAACGCTGGTACGTTATATAGTCCTAAGACATGGTGCTGCATCACTAAACACAGAAGTGATCTCCTCAAAGCACTCACGTCACGATAATCCTCCTTGAAAGTTGTAGAAAATAATAGCATGAAAATTATCCATAGACATTTCCATTTTGCAACCGACTTATCCCTTTGAATAGACGATATAATAAAACTATTGGGTCAATCTAAAAACTTTCTTTTGTTTACAAATTCTAAATTCAAAAAAAAGTAAAAAGTAATATTTTTTTTTTATAATTGTTGGGGATTGTCAAATAACATAACTTAAAAGGCAGCCCTCGTATAACTTATAGTAAAATTTTATATAAGTCTATAATATTAGTAGGAATATATAATTATGTAAAATTTGTATGATATTATTTTTAACAAAAGTGTTTTTTTTCTGGAACGATGTTCTATGACTGACCTTCCAATGCATTGTTAGGGGGTTAATGATTACATCTATTTCAAATTTTTGTTGATTGATCAATTTACACTACTACTGAAACTGAATTTTCGTCCAGCTTCATACTTTCTTCGCATACGACGACTTGGCAATTTTTTTCCGCTACATAAAGGACGTGGAGTGCATCGCTTGGTGTGTGTTTTCACGACGGGGCCCTCTCGCTTCAGCGATAATTTATGTTGTTTCGGGGTGGCGAACGCTTGGGTATGGGCTTTTTATTGCCTTCGCTTATGCCCGGAGCCAGACTTAATGAGATGTTAGCTTTTTATGTAATATAGTAGTTGTATGGATATACAAACAATATAGTACCCCCTGATATTAAGTGCCTATAAACGCTGGTCGCAAACGTGGTGTGTACATCGACTATATCAGGCTACTAACTAACAGCATTCCAGAATGGATTCCAAAAAGGAACAAACAATATCACTAATTCCTTTGGTAGACTGACAGCGTTCCACGATGTGTTTCGGTGACTTCACTTGTAGAACAAACAATATGACCACTTCCTCCGTTGAATTCTGACAGCATTCCACAATGTGTTTTGATGAGTTCATTCGTACAAGAACACTCAATATGACTACTTTCTTTCTTGGATTCTGACAGTATTCTACGTTCGTGTATCTTCGTTTGTTGGATTCCGACGGCATTTCATGATGTGACTTTACGTAAAAATATCACTATTTTGTTTTCTTATCTCAATCATGAATTATGCTTTCATGATGTATCTTAATATATAAAAAAGGAATGCTTTCGGCTCGCAGATAGCGATGTGTTTTATGGCATTTCATCAGATTCATCATATACAGTTTTACACTTTTTTACCGTAGGTAACTCGATATTTATACCTTTTATTGTTCAGAGATAATATAAGATACTCACTTAGTGAAAGAGTGTATATAACCGATAATGTAGCTTTGCAGTCTAAAAAAAATTAAAAATAATGTAAAACGGCGACTTTTTATAATGAAAAATGATCAGAGACAAAAACATTGACTTTAAGAAATTCTCAAGAAATTTCGATAGATTTCTAAACAATAAGTCCTTAGCTATGTATATTAACTCTAATTGTCGGGACTCAATGTAGATAACATTATAATTATTCTGCTAAAAGATAGTAATAACTAGCTATGTAAAATCAGAAGCTCTATATTGACGACTACTATTGGAACTTTCTGTCTCTTCAGCCATAAAGAACTATTGTCTTATCTCTGTGCCTAGGTGTGATTTCAGATAGTCTCAGAGAGCCACAGCGGTTATAGGGCCGTTTTAATCAAACTGCTTCGTAACACCTAATCAAACTTCGCATATTAACAACTTTAATATCAAACGAAACGTCTGTTACGTAACAGAAATGTGGGGGGCGCCCTTTGAGACGCAACCCGTCAGAAGTCATGCGTGCCTGGTACATTGCGATAATTTAATATATCATTGCCACTGAAATTATTTTAATTTAAATAGAACATGTACATTTAGTATACCTGTTTATATGTAGTGTGGTCCCATGGAACGTTAAAATCATTAGTAATACTGATGAATAGAAATATGGTAAACTTTTGTAACATCCGTATTTGTTACTCTCTCGCGTATTATACTTATCTTTCCGCCCACGTCTTCGTCCGCGTTATTGATTTCCTCCTTAGGATAGAATTTCAAAATAAAATTCTTAGGTGACTTACCGATAGGAGTATTCCTGCGAAGTTTCAAATGAAATATCCTTCTTCCATACAAATTTTGTTCCTTATTTTCACTCCTAGACTCTTTTCTTCTGTGTTTTAATATCATCCCTTAAAAGTGGGCGTGGTTTTAAAAATCCTTTCTTACTGCATTCCTAAATCTCATGTGGTACATAGGGACAGGACTCTCTGAATCCAGCAGTTTGGGCTATGCGTTGTAAGTGAGTCACCAATCAGTTCCTTGACTCATATAGATTATTTTCACATATATATTGATAAAACTCTTTAAGTATATTAAATGAATATCTGTTGTCTTAATAAGGAAAGCAGTCGAGATTACATTTTTTCAATTTATCAGTGTGTTAAGATTAAGATTGCGGACAATGCATTCTAATTTTGCAGTAATAAATAGTAATAACCAAGCGAGTGCTGCGCTGTCTCAAATGACGCCATCTCCGCAGTCATTTGTCTCAATTCTTCATTAGGCCGCGCGAACAGCATACCGAAAAAATATAACGTGACAGCGGCTAATGAATAGTATTCAGCAATTCCTATTTGAATAGAGGCAAAATGTTTTAGTAGAATGGAAACTACACCTATAAATAAATACTTACAAACATAACGATAATATGAAACAATTATATATATATTTATTTTAAGAAACTTTTTAATATTTTTCCAACGGAATAAACAAGTACCTGCGAATCCACTAGGACACAATTGATAGCAGGAACACGCATGTTTTATCACCAATTTTTTAACTATTTATTTTTAGACGTTTAATCAGAAACTTGCTAAATAAAGCAAGCAACAGCTGTCTCTCAGAATTCCAGATAAAATGATTGTGGAAATCGGTCACAGTTATACCACTCGTTAGCAGTTTCCACAACGAAGAAACAGCAATGCGTTTTGTCCACGCAGTTATATACCCCAACAGCTATGCGCATACATCACTTTTGAGTTTACTTGTGCAAGTAAACTTATTAACTTATTTTGTAACTATTTTGTTAGTTACAAAATAAGTTATTGTAGTACAAAATTGTTAGTAACTTATTTTGCGAATGTTCGTCTGTCAAATTCAATCGTTGTCATTTGAGGCTTTCTTATGTCAAAATTGATATCGTTCGTTCGATCGTTCGGTGGAATGCTTTAAACGATAGTTACTAAGAGTAGGATACGACACGACGAAGTCCACGATATATCGAATATCGTTTTTAAGAGTACACCCCCAGATCATTTATACGCAAAGAACGTTATTTAGTAATTTTTTACATTTTTATAAGAAGCGATGTCTTTCGCGACTTGACGTGCATCTAATATTTTTTTACAAAATTTCCTTAATACGAACGTATTTCTCAATCATTCTCGTTACTGCGAAATAGCATTTTTCTATGGCTGTGATTTCGTAATGAATGAATTAAATATATTCTTCATAACTGCTTTTTTAAACAAATAATGTACAACCACAACGTGTTCACCTACCCTTATTGTTCCCTTATCCTTAACAAAACAAACACATTCGTGCGGGCGCAGGGTATTATTAAATTATTATTACACAACTATGACAATAACTAAATACACCTCGCTTTGATTAAGTTTTGAAGTGAACCTTTGCTTCTGTATTGTCATCATGTCAAGTACATTATAATATATTAATAAGTAGAATATTCAACCTTACTTTCACCGTGTCAAACATGTACGCCTACTTCTGGGCAATATAGGTACTACTCAAATAACATATAACATTATGCAACATCATCTTCCTTACTGCATCTTTCTACTAATTGCAATGTAGCTTAGAAGCGACAGACCCTTACAAGGTGATCGATGGGATTCCTACGTATCTCAAGCAAATCTACAAAGGAAACCGAAAAACAAATACTACTAATAAATAGATGAATATAGACTGATGAAACAGAGAGCCTATCAAAGAAATCGGTATAAGGGATTTTGATCACAGATTAGGTACCAGTCCGCAAATGCTAACACGTAGACACCATTACTCGTAGACCTATTTTTTATCAACAGTCATTACAGAAAATGTCTACAGATTTTATTATGGAAATACAAAAGAGTGACTGAGAGGTATAATCAAATAACTGTAGTTTTATTGGTTTCCGTGACGTTACAGTCAGATATTGCACATGTACACATTGCAATGTTCACTGAAGTTTTGGCAATCAAATTGTTCATCCGGTGTATTAGGCCTCGACCCCAGAAGAAGTTGAAAAGTTTAAAGTTATTATTCTCTTAGCCATTTTATAGCACTACTCAGCCGTAATTGATAATGTGACAAAAAACATTTTTGTATCGGAATTGATATTTTCAAACCGTCGTATTTTACCTAGTTTCTATATAGTTGAACATTCCAGGTAAATATGAACAATCGCTATTATTAACCTTCTTGTGTCATAATCGTCAGTGACATGTAAACTTATTTAAAATACCGGCTGCCCGCATTTATTTATTGAAAGAAGCGCCGCTGACCAGAGCTTTGTATATACTAAACAAAAAATCAGACACTGACGTTTTTTTGCCCTCTGGAAAAGAGAGGCTGAGGAGCCGTCACAAGGAGCACGAAACGTGCCCAGGTTACTCCCACCACCAAGTGTAGCGTGGATTATGTTATGCTCTACGCCTATCGATGTGGCTTGACTAGCGTGACCTACCATCTAACCTCAGCCTGAGCCGTTGGTACTAGGGATTTTGGCGAATGGTTTGAAGTGATGGAGGGTCACCGTGCCTTCACTTCACTGGGATGCTCTTCTGCTGCTCGGAAAAACAGCTTGGAACAGGCAAGAAAATGCTGCAGGTTGTAGCTTTGATTTTTTCTGTTGTTGTACTGGGTGAGCTCACCAAAAGAACTATAATATATTGATGCATGTGTGGTATATATATATATATAAGATGATTGTACTTGTTTAGATTTGATAAAAAATAAGTCGGTAAGAATACTGTAAGAAAATTAATTAGTAAATATTAAATTGCCGTACACTACACTATTGCTAATAAATAGTTTTGGTTTGTCTGACTCTTCTGTCGTGTTATATATAATTCTCTGTCTGCTAACAATAGTAGAATACAAAAAATACCTTTATGATTTAGGTTGAAATACGACGGCTTGGCAGTACTCCACCAGTTATAAAATACTTACTGATGCTGGCGTACTATGACAACAGACTTAATGTCAACATATTAAGCTAAATAAATTCCTACAATTTTTTAGGTATGTAGTACGAGTAGTGGGTATATATGTAATGTAAGCCTTTAAACATTTCCAGTGAAAGGGAGGTGCGGTTAATATTATGGGATTATGTTGACAACCCTTTTTTAAATCTTGTGGGCCCGTCTCCCCTCACGCTCCGGGCAGTAATCACGACATAATCCCTTATTTATTGTCAGGGAAGATCGTGTTTAGAAAACATAATTCGACACGCTTCACATCTGTCAGTTAATAAGAAAATAAATAAAATGTGCTACAGTATTTTTTAAGCAGATATTAATTATCAAAAATAGACATCATAAATGCTATGCATGATAAAATAAATGCTATGCCCAAATATTCCTTATTTCTTTGTGAACAATGTCGTCAATTGGCACTAATAAAGTGTCAAATGTCGACCCGCACCTGTCAAATATGTTGTATAACCTGCGGAAATTTCTTACGGTTTCAGCGTAAGTTCATGTGAGATTATAAGCTTGTAACTGCACTAACTATAACTACGCAGGATAAAATCGTAGTATATTTTTTTAAAGTTCAAAAAATCTAATTTGAGATTTACCCGAATCTGATTTTTTATGTAATATTATTTATAGACGTTAAAGGTACTATTATCATTACCAGCCACATAATATAATACCATAATGTAATACCATCCCACTCTTAGGTGGGCTGGTGCAACACGCTTGCTTTTTCTTAGTTCCTCCGCTACCCTTATCCCTCACGGAAAAAAAAACTTAGCTGTGGTTACTAAAATTTAGGTATGGTAGCAAAATTCCTTCGAAAATATACGGACAGCCAAGTTCTACGACATCTAAAATGATTCGTCGCCATAGAAGGTAGTATTAGCTTTATCAACTAAGTTAATTTGATGCACTATCAAATAACTTTAGCAGCGAGTGACAATGATCTTAACTGTCGCGGTGAATTAAGTTCGTTATTGTAGTTAAGAGTTTTAGTTACGGCAGCTAAAATAATTCGTAGCAATCAAAAACAGTATTAGTTATAGCAACTAAATCAGTCTGATACTCTATCGAATTACTTTATCGGAATTTGACAATGATCTTAGCTGTAGTTGTAAACTAGATTTGTTACTGCAACTAAGAGTTTTAGCTGTAAGTTGTAATCGCTTTAGCTGCGACAGCTAAAAGAATTCGTCGTCGTATAAAATAGAATTAGCTATATCAACTAAGTCAGTTTGATGCAATATCAAATTATCTTAGTGACGTTTGACAATAATCTTAGCTGCCGATGTGAATTAGAATTGTTTGTGCAACTAAACATTTTAGTTGCGATGTATAATCACTTTAGCTGCAACAGCTAATTAGATTTGTTACTTTAACTAACGGGTTTAGTTGCGTCATGCAATTTTTCTTGTTAAAATGACTAAACTGATTCGTCGCATTGAAGAAAATGTTAGCTGCAGTAACTAAGTAAATTTGATACTCTATCGAATAAACCTTAGCGGTAGTCGACATATGTTTAGCCGTAGCTGCTAATTAGGATTGTTAGTTTAACCAAGGGGTTTAGTTGGGTGATGCAATTTTTCTTGTTGAAATGACTAAAATGATTCGTCGCATTGAAGAAAATGTTAGCTGCAGTAACTAAGTAAATTTGATACTCTATCGAATAAGCCTTAGCGGTAGTCGACATATGTTTAGCCGTAGCTGCTAATTAGGATTGTTACTTTAACCAAGGAGTTTAGTTGCGTGATGCAATTTTTTTGTTGAATTGACTAAAATGTTTAGTCGCATGGAAGATAATGTTAGCTGTAGTAACTAAGTAAATTTGATACTCTATCGAATAAACCTTAGCGGTAGTCGACATATGTTTAGTCGTAGCTGCTAATTAAGATTGTTACTTTAACTAAGGAGTTTAGTTGCGTCATGCAATTTTTTTGTTGAAATGACTAAAATGTTAGCTGTAATGAGTAAGTAAATTTGATACGATATCAAATTTACTTAGTTACTGTAGCTAACACTATCTACTATCTTACATGTAACTATTTTAGTCATTTCAACTAAATAATTACAACACTCAACCAAACACTAAGTAATAAACCCAATTAGTAGCTACAGCTAAACATATATCGAATATTCTTTCTCGTTCAATTTCGCCTGCAACGAGCGGGATGGAAAATCTTAACAGTAAACTTAAAAAAACATAGTTACAAAGAATTTACATCACGCAACTTACAATTGATGAAAAAAATTAAAATTCTGAAATTATTGTAATAACTTTATTGTGAAAAACAATAGTTGATTACATTTTTCTAATACAGAATGCGATTGAGTAACAGTGTTATTCATTGAAAAAGATAGTTGCAATGTGTTTTCCTTATTATGTAGGTTGGTAGACAGGACTTCAGCGACAGACTGAAAAATTTAAAACATATGTAAGACATGCCTGATGCAGACCGCAGAATAATTAGGTATTAATGAATTTATTGTATTAAACTACTTACTTTAACATATTGAATAAAGCTATCTTTAGTTTCCAATCTTTATGGCCTCCATTGTGTTTTTTTCTTCATTTTAATTGGAAATAACAATGGCAGGGCTCTCAGAGTTTTGATTTTTTTTCCATCTGCAAATAAAAAGAACAAAATCACTGTATGTATTTACTTCCAACATTCTGCAGTGTTCCACTAGTGAGGTTTAGGCTTAAAAGGTCACAATTTATAGCTAACCTGATGTACAGCAGTCGTTTATTGCATTCTTTTCTGTTATTGGAACTTTACTAATTATAAAAGACGACAACGTCGGCCACTGGCTATATAGTTCCATTGCCTTCTCTGAATACAAATTACCAAAATCCATTTCTAGCTGTGGGAAATATAATAGACATCATTCAGTAAAACTACACTACTATGTAATAGTCAGGAACAAAAAAATTAATAGTAAAAACAAAACTTTTTTAAAAACAAGCTTTTCGCGAGAATTACTTTTAACGACAAGCTTTTATATGTAAAAGTTTATTTTGGTCTTTTTAGCATATTTAAAAAAAGCTTGTTTTTAAAAAAGTGTTTTTTTACTTTTAATTTATTTTTCGACTAAAAAACTAAGCTTAGCAAACCCTTTCATTTGATACCCATATTGTAGGAGTGCATTAAAAATAATTGGTCCGCCATCTTAGAAAAGTGCGCCATATTGAATTAAGAGTGACGTCACATTATTTTTCGAGACCAGGTGTTCTTTGCAACCCCTTTCATTTGATACCCATATTGTAGGGGTGCATTAAAAATAATTGATCCGCCATCTTGGATTTAGAATGACGTCACACATATAATCATGCATTGTCATCCGACTTACACGTGCATGCAAAATTTCAGAATGCTTAAAGAAAAATATGCTTCACAAACATCCTGTTATTCTGTTAATTAAAAGTATGTAATTTGTATCGTCCATCTTGTATTATGAACGTTCCTCTAATTTTGGCCCCGAGCACGGGAGAAGTAGATATGGAGTAACAGCTTCCATACCTACTTAAACAAAAAACCTTAAGTAATATGCTTTGCGTTTAGACCAACATTTAATGTTGAAAAGAGGTACTGATACTTCAGCCAGTGGAAGCCAGATGGGGTATTCGTATATGAAAAAGCTTCCTAAGTACAATTTGAAGTATGGGACTTGTTACTCCTTATCTATTTCCTCCATTTGAATGCAAACAGACATGTTCATGTGTTCTAATAGCTGGTACAATTGATGTTTTATTGTGTGATGAGCGTATATATTTTAGTTTTATATACTTAGTTAAAGATATATACTTAGATAGATAAACTTTAGTTTTTTGACCATTTATTACAAGCCCAGGGTCATGTGTCCATTTACACATGTTTGTGAAGTTTTGTTGTAACTGTTTTTCAGCTTCAAATATATTGTTACCAGCTACCAAGAGACATAACCTGCGAATTAGTACACGGACCCGGATCCAATGACATTGCACATGTCATTTACTTGTTCATACAGGGGGTACTCCGTCGGGCCGATTATGGACCCCTGGGCTGTACCTTTCTTGGTCAAAAACTTAGCTGATCCTGTACTTTAACAGTAGTATACCTATTAATTATTGTGATAGCTTTTAAGTAAATTCGTAAATAGTTGTTAATTACCAATCTATAACCGTCAGAACATTTAAGAGCTGGAAAATTGTCCATGTATTTGTGGATTTCCGTTGATCCTTTCAACATTAACAACCTTTTTGATGTTGGGCGTTCCCAGTTTTCAATGACGAGATTAATCGTTCTGGTATTGTGTAGCCAGCGTATTAAGTCGTCATGCTCCTCTTCTACAAACACACAATTAACGTATTATTATTAAAGAGTTTTCTAGGTTTAAATAAAAAAAAATAACCTCGAAGTAAGGTGGGAGCGAAGCAAGGATCGCTCCCACCTTACTTCTAACCTATATGCAGCGAAGATGTTTTTGTCACATTAGGGTATGATCTGCCGAACTATTTATCGAACTGCTCATTCCATCATTTTTACCGCTCATTCAATTTTTGGACTGCTCAATTATTTTTAGAATTAACATTGCATGATAAAATAACCAACTAATTGAATTTTTATTACTGTCTATGTTTTACTGTCGCAATAATTAATCAACCGCCATTAAATTAAATAACTGCTCAATATGTTTTCCAACTGATCATAATAACATCTCAAATATTTAAATAACAGCTCAAAAAATTAGTTCCCATAGTTAAGTAACTAACACATAACATTGTGATGATACCTGTCTCGTCATCGGTCAGTTTTTCAATTGAACCATCTTAAACTGTAATACTTTTTTTAGAGATTGCTCCTACTTTTATTAATTTTCTTCTGAGGTTATAGTATCTGTTTAAAAGTATTCCACGACCCACCGCAGAGTCTCGATTTCTGCCTTTGGTACACTCTGCCCAAACCTCCTAAAATAAAAATTTTCTTCTCAAGTATTCATTTGAAAATAACTTGGGTACTAAACTACAACTATTAAGTATTTTATTCTACACTGTTTATTGTTATACTCTACAACGCAATACTTTTCCGAATTTAAAAAACTTCATAAACTACAGAATAGGCTTAACTATTTATATTGTAAATTAGGCAAATGAATGATATGAACGAACTTAGATGATAAATTTAAATTTTCTTATTATATTTCCTAGATGTAAATAAATATATTAATTCCTGTAAATATTGTAAGACAGTAGATAGTGTTAGCTGCAGTAACGTAAATTTGATATCGTATCAAATTTACTTAGCCATTACAGCTAACATTATCTTCCATGCGAGGAATCGTTTTAGCCATTTCAACTAAATAATTACAACACGCAACTAAACCCTTTACACTAACGTAACAAACCCAATTAGTAGCTCCAGCTAAACATATGTCGACCACCGCTAAGTTTTATTTGCTTGAGTATCAAATTTACTTAGTTACTGAGGCTAACTTTAATACCAAAAATGGTAAAACATGTTGATATAAAATAATATTATGTATTAAGTACCACAAACTGTTTACATGTGTAACAAATAATTATATCTTTATCTTATCTTTATTGGCGCACCAAAAACGCACAATATCCAGATTTCCTAACAGCCTCCCAGATTTAATTGGTTATTATTACATACCTACGATAAATAGACAATATTGTCAAAGATCTCTTTTTAGCGATATGGATACAGATCTAATCTACACTACTACTACATTAATCTACACTGATAATAAAAGAGTTGAAGTGATTTAAAAATTCTTTTAGCAATATAAACAAACCTATAACAACAGAAATAAACTTGGCCGAGATAGACTACGTTTTGGTAGATTATACAATGAATGTATACTGGGACGCAACTATGCGAGTCTGTCTGATACGCTTTTACCGCTATACATACTTTAGAAAGATGATGCAAACAACTGATAAAATACTAATTACTGCTATTTAATAAAGAAGCATAAAACTCTATATTATTTTTCTCTTACATAAGATTCTTCTTTGAAGTAGTTGACTATTTGGTCAGACCAATATTCAATAATACTATTTGCAAAACTGTAAAAAAAGACCACTTCTTTAGTTAATTATACTTCACTTTCTATTAATTAATGTAAGATGATAAAAATTGCTTGCATGTTGTGGCTCATTTAATTGCCTTGACAAGTAATGACATTATAAACCAGGGAAAATCTACCTACCTATAGTTCACGTGAGCGAAGTCACGGGCAAAAGTGTTTGTTCTATAAAAAAATACCTAAAATTAAGTAAATAGTTTGTACAATAAACAAATCTACAAACCATTTTTGAATATCATGTTTCAACTCTACTTTGATAATTTCATCTGCCAGCTTTTGTCTGTAATAGTCATTTAGTTTATTTTCTGTTTTATAATATGATAAAATCATCTTGCCATCTGGCCCAATATAATGTAATAATTCTTCAAGTGTCTGAAAAAAAAAATGTATTAAGTATTTTATCAATTTTGCATAGACTCTGGCCTTTAAAAAATAAGAAACATATAACCTGTATAACAACATTATATACATTTACAAATTCCTACATGCTATGACATACTTACCAACACAATGTTAGATGAAAAATTGGTTATGACTGAAGATGTTGACGCCTTACTGGTGGTGTCTGAATCACATGAAATTTTTCTTCTTTTAGCTGATATTTCCTATTCAAAAACACATTACAATAATAATGAAATTGCTAATAAGTTGATTTCGAGTTGATTACATACATTGCATGTTAAATAGCTAGGTTATAATTTTGGGCCAATTTCTGGCACCTATGAGTATATTACGGTGCTTTAGCAAATCATGCATAAGCTTGTGGTCGCTATAATACGGGGGTATAGAAAAAAGTACGTACGTACATATAATTACTAACCTTTAAATTTTTCAATAGTTGCTTCATTGTAGCCCCAACTATTGAGGAGCTGTGAAATTTCCATCTTTGGCTACTTACTTTGATAAACACTTCCCTAATCACTAAATAACACTGTTACTCTTTATACTCTGGAACTGATCACTGTTACTCTTTGAACGAACTAAATGAAATAAAATTGCGGCGCCGGCGACCCGAGACACGCCATACTTTTAGTCCACTCTGAAGTTGCATCGCATCGCGTGTATTGCGCACGTCGCACGTTTTTTATGGCCGCGCTGACACGTATTTTGGTTACTGCGACGGACTCGTGTTCAGAGTGGACAAGAAGTTTGGCGCGATCTTAGTACTATGAAACCAGTGTTGCTAGCCGTGATATAATTAATGAATATTTAGGTACTTGCTTTTTTCAATTATGTTTCTGTCAGATAAATTGAAACAGATTCATGAAGAAATGTAACACAAAAATTTGTTATTTATAAATAGGTAATGCAAAATATTGTACAATAACACTTTTGATATACATAGTAAATGAACCTACTGTTAAACCAATAAAACCAACAAAGTCGATTTAAGTAATTTTAGGGTTCCGTACATTAAAAACAAAAAACGGAACCCCTAAAGGATCATTCGTGTGTCCGTCGCTCCGAATCTACTAGACCGATTAGGTTGTTTGGTAGGTACATCAATTTTTGCGACCCAAACGCAGAGGTGTTTTATTATAATTAATAAATCGTTTCCAAGTTATTAGGCAAAAATTGACCATTGCCCCCTCCCCCCTTCTTTGCAGGTGGATTTTTTTTCACACACGAAGGGTTCCGTACCATTATTTATACCGGCGCCTGTTTGTAACCAAACGGCAAGATAACGACGTCTAGTGTATTGATAAATATTCATCTACAAACTTAAAATTGCAGTTGAAAAATATGTCCTACCATAGTTTCCACCTGCAAATGTAAGTTAGTACGTACAATATTGTGTGATTTACCATGTTATTTTAATATCATGGACTTCTTATAGGTTTTGCTATAATCTATAAGTAGAAAACTAATTTCTGTATTTTTTTTAATTTTGTGACGGACACATGAGTGATCCTATAAGGGTACATGTACCTACAGTACAGAGTTAAATAAAATTGAAAACCCCGTCCTTTACTGGAAAAAGGTACTGGCTTTAATATTTGGCAACACTTGCGACGTTGCTTTTCCCGCGTAAAAGTCGTAAAACGCAAATATATTTTGTCGTAACAGCGAAATGCATTTTAGCTACTGTGACGAATATGATATACGTTGGCGTAACTAAAACCTTCGGGCTTATCCTTAATTCAAATATCTTAACGTTAATCGGTCTAGTAGATTCGGAGATAATTGACTGTGAGTGACGGACACATGAGTGATCCTATAAGGGTACCTATAAGGGAACGTGTACCTACAGTACAGAGTTAAATAAAATTTTAAACGCCGTCCTTTACTGGAAAAAGGTACTGGCTTTAATATTAGGCAACACTTCTACGTTGCTTTTCCCCCGTAAAAGTCGTAAAACGCAAATATATTTTGTCGTAACAGCGAAATGCATTTTAGCTACTGTGACGAATATGATATTCGTTGGCGTAACTAAAACCTTCGGGTTTATCTTAATTCAAATATCTTAACGTTAAACATTTTGTGATGGCTGTTGTGTGTTGCGCTCCCATGTACTCTTTTGTACCGTGGCTGTGGCACACTGCACAGCTGTGTCTGTTGGCATCAAAAATTTGGTACCATCTCGGTAGGTACCATAATAGGCATAGATAATAGGTATGAATAGAACGTAAAAATATACTTCCAACGAAAATTGTTTTGAAAGTTGGTACTTTTTTACGTATGACAAAAACGTATTCATTTCATTCAAAAACGTCATTAAAGTAAGCTTACTGTATCCGTATTCACAGCTGTCGGAAAATACTCGAATTTCGGAATCTCTATACCTGTCACTTTCTTTGGCCGCGTTTTAAAACGAGACGGAACTTGACTTTCCGAATCGAATCCGTGATCCGACAGTTGTGAATAGGGGGGCTGGTGTAAGCACAGAACACCTCTCAGTCTCTGAGTATGACAGAATCGAGTAAAAGAGCGGGGCTAACAAATTTTGGTTTTCGTAGAATTAAGCTGTTTGTCCACCGCAAGTCCGCCACCGTGACCATCCCCGAGATTATTTTTGAGATCATGGGCGTAGCGAAAACCCGTTTTATATATTCTGTAGTAGCGAGGTACAGGCAGAGAGGAGGCATCTGCTCCCCCTAGAAGAGTGGTCGCGGTTGCTCGCTGGTAAATTGTCGCCCTGGATTCCACTAACAAATTACAACCGAAACGCAACCAAACCGGTACGCTCAACCAATCCGAACGCCAGTATATCAGTATCAGTCATGACATGTGACATGACGTCCGCGAGTTGCGGACACTGTTTTATAGTCTATTGCTCGTTGCTCCTTCCATGTAAGTAATTATGCGCGATGGTTGACCGTTGGTTAAACGTCGCGTTAAAATTGCGTTATCTGGGCAAGCTTTTTGCTCACAAACTCTTTATTTCCCTCAGAAGACTAGAGCCAGAGAATAAAGCTAATATTTGGTTAAAATATTTTGTACAACTAATGTGAAATACTCATGTGTTAAAATACCTAATACATCCCCCCTAAAATAATGACAGTCCCCTAAATACATAGATCGTATACGGTTGGAAAGGGCTTCTCAAAAGCTACTATCGAATGTTATCGATAGTACACCATAAGACCGATTTAAGCAGTGCCAGCAACGTAAAAAAAAGAATGCAGCCGAACGATTCAACGATCATGGTACCAGGCAGAAGTGGTACTCTTAAAAACGATATCGATATATCGCGAACTTCATCGTCATCTGCAGCTGAGACGGTTGAAATTGTGCAAGTAGATGCTGAAAACGCTTTTATATTGACACCAGACTGTGTAGGTATCGATTGTATACGATCGTCGTTTCGGAAGACGCATTGGACAGGAGAGGTGAACGTTTCATTACGACGTTTATCAACAATGGTGCTGATTCTGTTGTCACACGACTAAACTAAATTTAGACCATCTGCTTCCCTTTCATACTTTTTAACAAGAAAAGGATAGAATGATTTTTAGAAACGTCAAAATAGTCAAACTGTTCTCTGATGAATGAATTTTAGACGCCATGTTTAGAGATGCGCATTAAAATACCGCAACAAAGCGATGTTCTTAGTTTAGAACTGTCAACTTCGATAGTCTGTCCTTTTCTGTCTAATTTTAAATGAAAGGGAGGCAGATGGTCTAAATT
Organism: Scirpophaga incertulas; assembly: GCA_036419045.1. NCBI lineage: Eukaryota > Metazoa > Arthropoda > Insecta > Lepidoptera > Crambidae > Scirpophaga > Scirpophaga incertulas. The sequence continues at coordinate 9,025,770 of CM071636.1, forward strand.
TAGTTTAGTCGTGTGACAACAGAATCAGCACCAGTGTCGATATTAGAAAAACATCGATGATGACATCGATGTTTAATAGGAATATTAGCAACAGTTTGTGAAAAAGTAGTAACAGTTACAAAATGTTCTTAGCAGCTTCTAATATATTATTGCTGTTTGTTGCACAGAAAATTCGTTGGAATGATTAAAGTTTTTTGCAACATTAGCAAATGATTGCTTGATAATTGTGACAAAGAATATTAGCTAAAGTTTCTCAAAAAGTTAGTCACAGCTATAAAATATTTTTAGCAGCTTCACAGAAATCTGATTTGCTACTACTTCTAATTTATTATTGCTGTTTGTTGCATAGAAAATTAGATGGTATGACCAAGGTTTTTTGTAACATTAGCAAATGATTGCTTGATAATTGTGACAAAGAATATTAGCTAAAGTTTCTCAAAAAGTTAGTCACAGCTATAAAATATTTTTAGCAGCTTCACAGAAATCTGATTTGCTACTACTTCTAATTTATTATTGCTGTTTGTTGCATAGAAAATTAGATGGTATGACCAAGGTTTTTTGCAACATTAGCAAATGATTGCTTCGTAATTGCGACAAAGAATATTTGTTAAAGTTTCTCAAAAAGTTAGTCAGCTATAAAATATTTTAGCAGCTTCACAGAAATCTGATTTGCTACTACTTCTAATTTATTATTGCTGTTTGTTGCATAGAAAATTAGATGGTATGACCAAGGTTTTTTGCAACATTAGCAAATGATTGCTTCGTAATTGCGACAAAGAATATTTGTTAAAGTTTCTCAAAAAGTTAGTCACAGCTATAAAATATTTTTAGCAGCTTCACAGAAATCTGATTTGCTACTACTTCTAATTTATTATTGCTGTTTGTTGCATAGAAAATTAGATGGTATGACCAAGGTTTTTTGCAACATTAGCAAATGATTGCTTGGTAATTGCGACAAAGAATATTTGTTAAAGTTTCTCAAAAAGTTAGTCACAGCTATAAAATATTTTTAGCAGCTTCACAGAAATCTGATTTGCTACTACTTCTAATTTATTATTGCTGTTTGTTGCATAGAAAATTCGATGGTATGACCAAGGTTTTTTGCAACATTAGCAAATGATTGCTTCGTAATTGCGACAAAGAATATTTGTTAAAGTTTCTCAACAAGTTAGTCACAGCTATAAAATATTTTTAGCAGCTTCACAGAAATCTGATTTGCTACTACTTCTAATTTATTATTGCTTTTTGTTGCATAGAAAATTCGATGGTATGACCAAGGTTTTTTGCAACATTAGCAAATAATTGCTTGGTAATTGCGACAAAGAATATTTGCTAAAGTTTCTCAACAAGTTAGTCACAGCTATAAAATATTTTTAGCAGCTTCACAGAAATCTGAATTGCTACTTCTTCTAATTTATTATTGCTGTTTGTTGCATAGAAAATTTGATGGTATAACTAAGGTTTTTTGCAACATTAGCAAATGATTGCTTCGTAATTGCGACAAAGAATATTTGTTAAAGTTTCTCAAAAAGTTAGTCACAGCTATAAAATATTTTTAGCAGCTTCACAGAAATCTGATTTGCTACTACTTCTAATTTATTATTGCTGTTTGTTGCATAGAAAATTCGATGGTATGACCAAGGTTTTTTGCAACATTAGCAAATAATTGCTTGGTAATTGCAATAAAGAATATTTAATGTTTAAGTACATAAGTTTGATTTGTTACTACTGCTAATGCATTATTGTTGTTCAATGGAAAAAAAGCGGTAGTATAACTAAGGTTTTTCAACATCGGAATTTTTTTATTAAGCAGTTGCGGCAACGAATATTAGCTATAGTTTGTGAAAAAGTTAGTTACTACAAAATGTTCATAGCAGCCTCACATAAATCTGATTTGCTACTACCGCCAATATAAGATTGCTCTTTGTTGCCTTGGTTATTTGTTGAATGTGTCTTCATATGACTAAGATTATCACATTGACGAAAAATCCTACATATATTTAGTTGATAAGTGTAATAATAAAATTAGCAACTGTTGCAAAACTGTTCTCCGTGTTCGCACAATGTTTTTATCAAATGCAACAAAGACATGACTTTGCTACGTGGTACATTTACAATTAGCAATAGTAACAATGTTTTTGCCCACAACAACTAAGAATTATTGTCAGTCACAGCTAACAGCAGTCACTAATAAAATTTTGTTGATACGGATAAAGAAATTAGCATAAGTTACTAATCAATTAGTAGCGGTAGCTAATAATTTGAAACCCTTTTAGCTAAAAACCGTTAGTAACGGTAGCTAACCGGTTTTACTTGCAATAGACAAGACTTTGTTACAGTTACTAAGATATTGTAAGCAGTAGCAAAGAAAATATCAGCAAAGCGAGTTTAGATACCACAGCTAAATCATTTTTTTCCGTGCTTCTTATCACATGCATATACTACGTTATCCTATTATATATGCGAAAATATCCTTTGACATTTTACTCGAGAGCTGCTGGATATAGGCCTCCCTCCCTAAGGATGTCTATATTAAGAGGTCCAGGGTCTTCCTGTGATCTTCACTAAATTGTCGTTTCTCCGTGTGGGAGGTCTGCTGACCCTGCGATTCTATAGTCAGTCCTACAAAGAATATGCCCTGATCACTTCTACCTAAGGTTCGCCAACTCTGGTTCATAACGTATTTCATGATTTCTGATTTGACCACATATAGATACTCCGACCATAGCCCTCTTCATTCTCCCAGTAACGTTAAACCCATTGTATGTAGCCAGGTATAATATTATTATCCTTATTTCCACTTAAACAACTAGATATTTTACTCCCTTAAATTTTCAATAATTATTTTTGTTCAGGTTTACTATTTAATCACTGTTTTAATTATGTTTATTGTCGGCCTATGAGCGATGCACACTGCGCGAATGGCGACGACTCACTGAGCTAGGTGCAGAGTCTACCAGTTGTCAGTATTCTAAATCATACGTAGCCAATCGTTTATTACTATAGAATAGTTACCCGTATTTTCTTCCCGACGATTCATATCTGATACAGATACAGTCTTGGCACAAAAGAAAGCGCGCTTTGTGCGAAAACTCTGATAAAAAAAGTCTTGAGCGTAACGTATCTCGTCGAAGCTTTGTGCTGTGACGTGTAAATAATGAACTCTTCTTGAGTCCAATCTTTTATAGCAATATTAAACTGTTATATTATTTTTTTTATTGTTATATAAAAAAATTGAGAATGTTGTTACTTATTAGCTATACAATTAGATTTGAAAATCGCAAATCTTTTATCCTCACAAGTACTACAGTGTACGTTACCGATACTAGATATCTGTAGCATAGTGCTGAGAATCTGAATTTTACAGATTTAGTTTTGTTTGCGAAACATAGAAAATATGTATCTAAAATATTATTTAAAATGTATGTGTATAAAATATTTTAACTACGAAGTAGCCGATTCGTAGAAATTATTTAAAACTTCTTACTAATGTTTCATATGTATTTAATAACCCAGAAATCAAACTATGAAACGTGTAAACAGATCTCAATAGACATTGAACTATCTAATAAAATAATTTATGGCAAGAAAATTTATTTTCAGATAGATGTTTTTTTTTGTTAATACTAAAGTACGTACAATTGCGTTACTTTCAAAATTTTCCAACTGCAATAATCATAATCTTCGGACCTATAGTATTCAAATTTTGCTATAGTAATCAAATATGTTATGCAATACAATATAATTACCATATGTCATGTAATATAAATTTCAATTTCATGGTTAATGGTAGATTGCTGCTTCAAGCACAAAATCAGTTATTGATTACTCATTTTAGCAAAGTGCATAATCAAATTTTTTACAACTACTAATTTACATGCTGTGGTAAAATACACCTAGTCAAAATCAACATCCTTCACAACAGTTTTAAAATAGTATTTATTTATTTATTTGAAAACCAACAGCGTATTAACTAATTACTTTACACTTTCTATGTTCTAACATTATGGCCAATTATAGGTTTTCCATAGTTAACTTTAATTATACAGTATTTGTTAATCTTCTCGCTATACGTAAATATAAACTCTCTAGAATACTTTATGAGTTAACTAAGAAAGTTATAACTGATCCACTGACTGATTCGGCAAAAAATTGGAAAATTTGCGGAATCGTTTTCTGTACCTATTCGATCAAATATAAAACCAAAAGCTTTCTACAGAACGACGTCTGATCAGGGTTGAGCTTATTATAGTAACGATAAAAACGAATATTCTCCCCAAATATATTTTTCGCAGCTCAAAAGCACTGTAACGCGGCCGGTAAATAAAAAATAATCTCAATGATTGTTCCCGTTTCAATTGCTCGCCCTAAGCAGAGGGGATTGAAACCAGAAGCCCAATTAATATAACGAGACCAACAAAAGACAATCGCAGAAACGGTCACAGATTCACAATGGCACACCCCTGTGGTTTTGCGATCAAAGAACATTGTACACACAACACTAGAGATGGTCCAATCTTGTCATTCTATACATTCAATTATTAACTCTCGTATACACGAGTTAAAGTTCAGAATAGACTCAAAGTAAACGTTTTTTTGTAATTTAATGCGTTACGATCTATTGCACATACTGTCAATTTAGGCTAAAAACTTTTTTGAAAACGACTTTATCTGCGCCTTTGAGCTCAGAAAGTTTTATAATGTCGATCGAAGGGCCCTATACCTATCAAGATCACGCACTAGAGATGGTCCAATCTTGTCATTCTATACATTCAATCATTAACTCTCGTATACACGAGTTAAAGTTCAGAATAGACTCAAAGTAAACGTTTTTTTGTAATTTAATGGGTTACGATCTATTGCACATACTGTCAATTTGGGCTAAAAACTTTTTTGAAAACGACATTATCTGCGCCTTTGAGCTCAGAAAGTTTTATAATCTCGATCGAAGGGCCCTATACCTATCAAGATCGCGTTAATAATATGTTTTACGGAATTCAACAAAGAATTTTTCCATAGTTAAGAGATTTTTTTCGTCACTAAAAACATTTTATACTCCTCCATGGATCTCAAATTACCCTTTACATATGTGATCATGTATCATCGAAAATCGGTCACGTAGTGAATGTATAAAATAAATTGGTCCCGTAGTTTGTAAGCACGTTAAAAAAATATAAATCTTTCGTTACGGCGTCCACAACCTGCGAATGTTTCGGTATGCTCGGATTTTAGGAATTAGACTAATATTTAAGTTTTAGTCACTTGTTAGATGTTGTCAGTTGACACCACACCAGGTGTCTTTTCCAATGAACGATATTTCTACGGTATTATTCTGTCAAATGCTTTTATTTGAGGGTAATGACGGTAATACTGTGATGACAGGGATGAGTTGAGAAGAAATATTAGGGCTATGCATTTATCAACAACGGTGATACATGTTGGAATCCTATTGGTGAATATGTCAAATCCATCCTCCATCATAATAAATCAAAATGAGCGCGACACAAATAACCAAAACGCAGAATGAATACAAAATGCAAAATTACAAATAGAAAGTTCTAGTTTAAATTCTTTATTTAACCTTTTCTATTGGTTAAAAAAAATGAGGATGAACTTAACTAGCAAAGTCCAATCAAAACTTCTTGTCACCAGCAAAGAAAAAATAAAGTTATTTTCACAGCCGAAGTAGAAAATGCTACCAAATCCAATACATCCAAGCAAAATTTTAACACAGGAATTTAGATTTTTTTAATCACGTTACTTCATGATATTCGGAGTTTCTAAGTAAAGCTTTAATAACGAAAGCTTACCTAATATTTGCAATTCAAAGTTGTAAGACATATTAATTTTTTTTCGTTTTATGAACTTTCTTTGGGAGTTACAAATATCTAAAAATGGTTACAGTAAATTTAACCATCAAATAAATAAGTATTTCTTTCCGATATAATTGCTCGTCTTCATTGGTGAAATTGAAATGAAGCTAACCATACCTCATAACATTAATAGGATGGTTACCAATAAAATGCGTGAATGTAACTTGACACTGTCTGACCATATCAATCCTGTATCAGTTCTGGAATAATTGCGCCCATAATAATAATCCCAGTGTCCCCTGACAGTGGGACGGCGGTTATAATGTATGCACCCTAGTCCGTTCTTGTGGCTACCGAATAGGGAGTCCATAGTGTGGGGTCAATGTAGGACTTAGCTAGAATTTGAGTAATGATTGTTTATTATTACTTATTATTAACAATTATTATTATACAGTGTGTAGCCTAGATCCACGGATAATATTGAAAACCGAGACTCTGAGAGTATTTGTATTTTTTATAAAAAGATTCCATCAAACCCATGCATTACACACAATAAAGATTTACGATTCATAATCTGTATATTATTGCAAAACGATATTATCTGATACACGTTACACGACCCATAAATTCATAAACAGATGTTCCGAGTAGGTCTGAATAAAGGCTATGACGAATGAACTCGATCGTAACTCAGGTTACAAAGACAATTAAGGTTGTTAGAAAAAATGTAAAAGTGAACTTTTGATTATGATTAGTTGAATACAATCTCTTTCAATGTTATCTCTTATCTTATCAATTTATCATCCTGAGTTGTATAAAAATCTCAGAAATCCCCATCTCCAACATAGGTTGTTGACGCCTTTACCAATTCGGTCAACGAGACCTATCCGATCCAGTCCAAAAATTTACGTCTACCAAATTTTTATTTGACATTTGGTACATGACATTTTTCATATTTATAATTTACTTAGCGAAATGCATTGTTATAAATCTGGATTTGTAAAATTTTTTGTATTCATTCACATTTTCAAAAAATCTGTCAAGATTTATAATTTGTATTTAGATACGTATTAACAATGGATAAAGTCTACTTTGGCTTGACTTCGTAAAAAGTAAAAAAAGAATCTAACATTTTGTTTACGTTTTTTCATGTTTCTATATTTATTTAGCACATTAAATTAAAGACAAAATCACAATATGATCATTATAGTTTTATTAAAACTAGTCATTAAATTAATGAATTACATACAAAGAGTACGTGATATCTATTAAAACCGTTAATTTCACACCTTTTAGTAGTTGTAAAAATAAATATTTCATACACTCTCAGCAATTATTCTAAGCTCAAAGTAGAACTGCAAGGTATATGTCATAGGGTCTAGAGTAACGGATAGACATACATATGTTATACTTAAAATAAAATTATAGACATATATGTTAACAACCAAGATTAAAGCACAAATGCATGCATTCGTCACACAAACATTAGTTCCTACCGGACACGAATCCGGAACCTCAAAGATTTGACACACCTTGAAACTGTTGTATTAACTACTCGTCTACAGAGGTCATGTCAGGTAGGTACTTTTATTTTATGTGTAACAGTTCGTCGTAGGTTTCATTCACAAAATAAAATATCCGACAAAATGTAAGTAGCGAGATTACCCTAGCGATAATCCCCAAACTGTCCCACCGATAGACTCAAATAATAATACGCGGTTATTTGCCCACAGATTAGCGCCTCATAGAGTGCCGTTCCAACGCGTGTAGGGTTGCCACTTGCGAGCCCTAATGAAAATTATAATTTTATATATATTTGAATATCGCGAAACATTGTAATATCGACTCCTCTCTCGACCGTTCTTGTTCGGTGCGTTTCTTAAACTTGGATTTGCCGAAAATATCCGCCGTCTATATAACATAATACAAAGCCATAAATAGAGGCAACTGCTGATTTCTACGCTGAATCGCTGAATTAATTGTTAGTAACTAAACCAATATCCTAATAAATCAATATACATAAAGCTTCCACCCATATACAAGTTTTGAATGAATCGGCCTTTTATTTCACGTTGGCCATTATTTATACATATATTTAGTATGGAAGAGAGGAAGAAATTGGCAACATAATTATATATAATCATCATATATAACCATCATAATATATATCATATATCAAGGATGTGTCACCGCAAGGATGTTGCATAAAGTTTAATTGTTTTCAATATTTGTAACGCCAACCCTAGCAAGCACAAATGCTCACAGAGACCGCAACGCGTGTCCAATTAAGTGATCAGCGCGGGGACCCTCCGTTCCATTGCGAATTGTGTTTTTTGTATTCCCATTGAAATGCGTGCAAGTGGTCCTTCGAGCCACTGTTGGACCGGTTATCTAACGCGATGGGGAATAATCATGACTATTTTGCTGTTCAATTGTGGATTCTACGGGCTCTTTATTGGTTGACATAAATAAAATCGATATTAATGGCTTCTTTAAATGGAAAATTTTATACACGCTTTAGTTTCTTTTTAGTGAAACAACGGGAAACGGGCTTTTTATTGCATAGATGACTTTAAAGGATTTATGAAATTGATTATATCTATTCCAGCCAATTTGAATGTTTTTCTACAGGTAGAGTTTTGATCACGGCAGCCACCTATGGAGGCAGGAGCCATCTTCAAATAATTGCATTTACGGTTCTCGTAGGAAATCTATACCGATGGATTCTGTAAATAAAGTAAATCATACTTGAGAGGTACTGACTGTGACTTCTAAGTCAAGCATTGTTCTAAGTCGGAACAACGGCGTCGGTGCTACTGATAAATTTAGAAATATACTTACTGGGCTCCTCAGTATGAATAATGTATCTCCGAGATGGTATCTATGAGGTTATATCTCGCCAAATTGACAATTTAACCACCAGCGGCTGGGTCTGACGTGATTTGCATGTGATTTGTCAAAGATATTCAAATCGAGGCAGTTAGGCGGGTCCGAGGTCGGGATGGACTGGAGATACGAGGTAATGAAGTTTTGGTGCCTATGTATAAGTTGTAATGCCATTGTGACTAGAATCTATCGTCTATTTTTTCCTACTGATTTAGTAAGATGTTTATATGATGATTTAGTTCACATACAAATTTATATAATTAATATAATTTTTTAATATAATCTAAACTTCTCAATAACTATATAAGCGATTGAAAGGTATAAAAACATATATCATAGCGAAATAAGACAAAAAAAATCATTTAAAAAATCTATTTTGTTATTCCTTGATATTTGTCGCACATATCATTGTGCATTAATGTACATCCATGACTTAACCTCCTTCCATCTCTATCCCAAGCCTCATAGATGTTGAATTAATGTGGTTATTTTTAAATAATGTTAAATTAGTCATAAAAGTGACAATACTTAGTTCTTGTAATAATTTGCATGATATGGATAGTCGTATTGGTAAAAAAAACAAAACATAAAATAAACTGAATTTTCAATGTATACTTTATGTTTTAAACATATACTTTGACCTTTCATTTGATATCAAACATTATCAACATAAATTAGAATCCAATTATTAAATTTTCATTACATGAATATACCCTACGTTGCCTGTGCCTTTAATAGGAAATAACACCTTATTCATTAAAATCGGTTCAGTTTGCGCTCAGGCGCTATACCATATAGTATACATACAAATAAACATATATGCAAAAACTGTCAAAATTATTACCCTTACCCTTCCTTTTGGTATCGCCGTAGTCGGGTAAAAATGATCCCGTACCTTATTCCTTTTTTGACATATTCATCAATCACCGTCATATCATCGGCACTTAAATTACGCATAACCTCAAGAAATTGTTCAGCTGAACCATTTTCATAAATAAATATAAACGGTAATGAGAGCAATACAAATATTCACTCGGTAGTTTTTGAGTTTAGTGCAAAATAAACAGAAACAACGTGAAATTTTGTTGTACATATTTAGTTATACATACTATCCGAAGAGTTAATTGGCTATGCGATTTCCATCAGAACTTCGCCCCAACTAATATAACCAACCCAACGGGCGGACTTGTGAAACTTTCAAATTATCCACTGAACGTAAAACCGGATAATTTAACTAAAATATTGTGTACAACCAGCAACACGTCAGCCAGCACAACCTCAAATTATTTAAGAGAAAATATTTCTCCTAATATCCAATTTCAACAGAAACAAACCACTTATTCTGGAGATATTATGCTATACATTTGCACAGTGTCATTTTATTTTCTAACTACTAGATCTTCTTCTACTAGATCGGCATAAGAACTCATATTGCAAAACCTTGGGTTCCAACTCCAATTAGTCTTTTTGAAATACCGTTCACGTCTATATTACTAGTTGTATGAGATGTTCTGTTTTGGCATATCAAAGATATATCAAAATAACAGCTTGGTTTAGTAGTCGAAGCTACGTGATAGAAGGTAGGTATAGAATCTATTGTCTGGCTTGAGAATCACAATTAATATACGAGTATATTTTATTCGCCTATCGTAGATCTGACTACGGATTTATACAAATTCGTTTTTGTAGCGCTTAAATTGATCAATCACACTATTAATATTTCAAACTATAATTATATTAATCTACTTCTTATTTGTCATTTCAGAAACATTTGATAAAAAAATTACCCAATGTGATGTCGGCAGTATCTACATACATACAAGCGAGTCCGTTCTAGTGAATCCTATTGTTTTTGGTCTATTCAAGGCGAATTAACCAGTTAATCTCAAACATTTGCTTTAATTATCTAATAAACTGTAATAATGTTAAATATTAAACCAATTTTTATAATTTAAGATATCTCTAGCATTAGATGTGAATAGACTAACGATATGATTAAGTGTTGACTTATACTAATACTTTTACAGTAAATATTCTGTAGTTATTAAATTTCTTGACTCGGAAACACACAACTTGACTTAGTTGTGTCTGGCGAAGACGACTACAAATAAGTCCAGATGTGTGCTACAAAATCCTATTTTATAATAGTTTGAGAAACACTGACCTAGGCTATAGTTAGAACCATTCAGAATCCGTAATTCGATTCCCTCGGGATAAACACTTATCCCATTCGAGTTCTCTCGGTACAGCGGCTTAGTACAAATGAAAGATGAAGGTAATTTTCGTCCGCAAACTTATCGGAGCGATTCAAGTGTGATTATAGTGTTGTGTTGAAATTCTCTTCTTATATATTCTTATTTTATATATACATTTTACGTACGAGTATATATCAGAGATGCGAACGAAATGAATGGCATGACCAGAATGGACACAATTAGAAAATGTTATGAAAATATTGGAATAAAACTAAAAGTAGCACTAGTGACAGAAAAGTGGAGGAGTAATAGGATAGCGTCATGCGAAGCGTATCATGAGAAAAAATGAAACAAGAAGAAGAACAATAGAGAAAAGTTGAGGTGAAAATCAGCTTTTTATTTTATATTATTATTGTTGCTTCTAGAACAGGTTCCGAGATTCTTACAAGAGCACCTTTAAGATTACACGCAGTTAATATGGACAGTAAATTTTGTATGAAAAATTTGTACAACGCCTTTAGCAGACACGCAATTAACTAAAACGATACTTATTTTAGTTAATAGATTGCTATGACTTCTGTAGTTGCGATTGTAAACTCATGTTAGAGCCACGTCATAAATTTAATCCGTCATCGCACGAAAGCCAACTTATCTGATAGTTGACAGTTAACTAGTTTCATAAATAGATAAACAAATAGTTACATAAATCACTTCATAAATTCAAGCATTCAAGTTTTAATAAGATTACCTGTTAAAAATCTATGTACCTATTTCATGCAGTTATAACCTTATTTCACAATATTACCCATCTATTTCAGAAGCTTTCCACTGTACCCAATTATGGTATGTTCATAATGAAATCAATCCAACCACGTCCACGGTATACGAGTCGGGGTCCCTCAGGGCTGAGCGCTATGCCCTTTACTTCATTGTTTACATATGCGGATCGTCTCCTTTTCCTTTCAGGTAAAGACCCGCGTCTTTGAAGATTTCCGAGCTTGGGTAAAATAGTGGAAATATTAATAACATTATTTTTAGAAGTTGTATACTTCCAAGTTATTATTTTTTAATTGTGTATATTTAACGGAATTATATTTTATTATTTAGATGTTTCCATTTTGGTTTGATATTGATGGAAGGTCAAATGTAGTAATTTAAATCTTAAAACTGATCGACTGTTTTTTCTAAAATTTATTACACATCTTTTATTTTGATGACAATATAATGTATGTATTGACTTTACTGGGTATTTTCATTCTCTCTATTGAAGGCTTGAGTACATCAGAAAAGAAACTAAATTCGTAATGGTGGTGGCCTCTACAAGATTGCGGATTTTATAAATGTTTTAATACCCTTAATATGGATGATGGACATTAAATCAAATTGTTTAATAAGTAGACATAGTTTTCTAAATAGATGACCAGAGTAATGCATCAATGAGTGTCTACTACTTACCTCATAAATCATAATTGTTTAATTTTACTATAACAACATTTAAAATAAAAGAGAATCACTTTCATAGGAGAAGCTTCAAATTCTTAACAATGACAGTATGATATTTTAGTAGAAATGCGTAGCTCAAAAATGAAAGTCCATTAAATATGGTATGAATATTCGTAATATACGATCTGAAATAGTTCCACTTATTGCCGGGTTCTTTTAAGAACAAAAAAAAACATATTTACCATAAAAAAATGAAAATCTTGAAGACAAAGTCGAGAGTACCCGTAACTTACTAGCGTGCATGAAAGGTATTCATGGAATTCGGAGAAGTATTTTTGTATCGAAACACGTAGAACATTGTGATCTCTACTTACCCCTTTGGGAAAGAGGCTTGTGTATATGTATATATGTACGTAAATGATCATAGATAGTCAGGCGTTTTACTACCAGGGGAATAGAACGCTCATAATTTAATAACCGTCACAATCACTAGATCACAGTGCAGTACATATTCCATAAGCAATACATGTCTAATCTAATAACGACACGTTAAGTTTATAACGTAATAAATATACCTAATGGGTGGTGGTACCATGGGCGACGCTGCCGTATAAAATGCATTACTAAATCACTTTGAACTGCCGACTATTAGTTTTTATTACGTGACAACCCTAGTTGTTTTTACAGTTAGGGTCAAGTATAGTGTGATGTGTTTCTGTTTTATTGATATTTTTAAGGGCTATCTAAATATTATTGTTGTACGATTTATTATTTTTTTTTTACTTTTTCTTATTTTAACTTAACATCTGATGAAATTAATTATTAGACAAGATAAATTTAAATTATGGCCATCTTAAGCAACTAAAGGTTTCTATTGGCTTATTTTTAAGGTTTTGTTGCAAAATGTATTTAAATACTTAGGTTAGGTTTATTCAACAATAAATTTTACAACTATTCAAATGTTGCTCCTTATTTGATCTCTAAATTTGGGGAGTTTATTATTATGTTCAATTATTTTTACGATATTTACAAAATACTCAATTTGTGGCATTTTGAATTGATAGGATAAGGAAAACAATCCAGTTTCCATATAGTTATTTCATTTTACTGGCTTTATATTCATCTGTCGACAATTAGCTGTCTTCTGTTTGTAATGCTCATAAATCTCAAAATATTTTTAATTGTTGACAACCCTAAAAACAATATATTTTATCTGTCCAGCGGCAAGTGGAGCAAAAGTGACGGACGGTGCGCGTCAGGCAGTATAAATGATAAAAAAAAATCGTACAGAACCAAACATTGATATAAAATAATTAACAAAAAGCATAGCGACCACATTCAAAGCTATAGTTGTTGTAACCTTATGTGATCAATGCCAATTGCTATTGCAAAGCTTTCAAGCTGTTTGACAGATTGAATTTTAATATTCGGCAGATTGGTATAGTTACTTAGGGCTAGAATTGGTTACATACATTATGGTTCTTGCTTGTGACGGCAGTGTAAGTAACTGTTTTAGATGCAATTTTATACAAATAAGAATACATCTACGATGAGGTGCAAATTTGACGTTTTGAGTGGGTTTTACACCGGTTTCAAGGTGTCGCCATCTCTGAAGTCCTGGGTTCGAATCCCGGTGGGGGCAGATGTTTGTATGATGAATGCGAGCATATTTGTACCTTAGTCATGGTTGTTAATATAAATTTCTATTAAAAATATTTATATATGTATAATACATGTATGTCTATCCGTTACCATAGATCCCATAACACAAGCATTACAGTGCTTACTTTGGGCTAGGCTAATTGGTGTAAGTCTAAGAAATATTTATTTATTTATACTTTCCAACATATATCTAGAAATATTTCTGGTGCCACCTAAGAGCAGTTTGTCTATCTGTGCTAATTGCAACCGCTTCTGGTGTCGTAACGAAATCTCCCTATTTAAATAAATATGATGCGAATATAAATAATATAAGACTAGTACTGCCATGCCTATTTTAGATAAATGTCCTATAAGAAATAATCGGAATACAAAATATTGATCTTATTCTTGAAATATTATTATTAAGTCACCATGGCTACACGTGTATATGGCATTTCGAAGATTACATAAGATAAGATACGACACTAACTTGTGACATAGATACAGTATGTATTTATGTATGATCACCGTAAGTACTAAACTGACATCTGTACGCTTGCTTACTCACGTAACGTAGCTCACGAGCCATTTGTAATAATTGTCGTTAGGAGCGTGCAGGGCTGTCGCGGTCATTAGGGGCGACACCACCTCCGTGTGTTATATCTCTGATTGACTGTTGTTAATCATGTTAGATACATTGCATTAGCATTATTGAAAATTATATGTAGCTACATAGTTAAATTAACCCAAACTGCAGAGGTAAATCTGTATAAGTATGCCCCAAGGGGATCTACGTGGCGCAGTGAGTGTAGCCAGTTCCAGTTCTTGTTATCCACATTTCTGTGAATACACACAAAGGAAAGTTCTCTCTCTCTCATTGCGCATCTCATAGAGCGAGTATAATAATGAAATACGAAATTTGTATTAGTATACTCGTCCGGATATATTCACAGACTACAGTGGTCCTGTACCTAGCTTCGGGATTCTTTATACATATATGGGTTCTTGAGGATTCGAGGTGATTGATGTTTATGTACAAAACTCTTTATTTTATTCGAATTTGCCTTTCAGACAAGTGTCTGAAAAGACAGGAATAAGTATTGACGTTAAAAGAAATTCAAAACTAACGGAAAACCAAATGGGCTATTCAATAACTTTTATGTACTTACAAAATTTAGACGTGACTACATCTAAATAGACGAGAAACTCGTATAAAATTTTCCCAATGTTAGGTTCACATTATTTATGATGAAATATAAATATGTATCATGTGTTTCAAATGAAATTATGTTATTACAAGACATTACTTAATAATAATAGCATCTAGTTCCTTAAAATATTCAATACTTAATAAAGAAAATTGTCAATGACACTTTATGGAAGCTTATCAAATGCGTATGAAACATTTCCACAAGCTCGAGCTCATAGCGGCAAGTCGATATTTATTTTTCGTATTCACATTATATAAATCAAAATAACATAACATGAATTAGCACGGAGTCGTCACAGTTCTTCACACGAGTTTAAATATGTTTTACGTTTTAACATCAAGAAATATATCGTTTCCGCTTGACGCCTTTGTTGAATGTTGTAGCCTCGCCTGTGGGATGATCGCGGCTCATCCCAGTTCTCCGACACCCGGGACGATTCCAACAGAAGTCGCGATTAACCTGAATGCGTTTACCAATAGGATTTAGCACCGTGCAAATAGCAAAGGGATATTTTTTTTTATAAAAATCAAATGTTTATTTGTACAAACAATATTTCGACAAAACTTTGTTTTATTCATTTTGATTCTTTAACACACAATTAAATATATGTCGCAGCCAACTGGTTAAAATAGCCGTTCAATCAAACAGCTAGCCCTTTGACTGAACAACGTCATTCGTCATATATTCGTCAATCATTCTCAATATTTGTTGAAGTATTTATTTTCTTTGTAGGTTTTTATATTAGTGCTTTTACAAAATATACATATGAAATAAATATAATTTACTTTCCACCTTTCTTTTTTTTTCCATTCAAAACGTTTGGTTAAAGTCGTGTACTCCATGTAATACGTATTATCCGTAATAGCAAATATTTTAAAAGATTTTGCTTTGGAAATGCTTTAAAAATGTTATATGAAAATATTTTAGTTGCACACGTTACGTTTTTGAAAATAATATTTTACAAAAGAATATGCAGAATATTGTTATCACACTTTGCCAAACTTTGTTAGGCGCTCGTTGAAGGAAAACTTTTAAAAATTCTCAACGCAACGGCAGTGCTCTTTGTTCGAGTTTTAAAAACGTAAGTTTATAGCAACAGTGTAACGCTTTTACGCAAATGGATATTTACATCGTTAAATAGTTTTGTATGAAACTATTTTCTAATGTTTCCAGGCACTAATTTTAGGAGTCTAGTCCTATTGATCGATCGAGCGATCAGCTTCTATTAACTTTCTAATACAGTAGACCTGTCATTTTGAATTAATCAAATTAATTTTATGATTAAGTAAGTAATAAATGTAAGTTAACCAAACAACTCACAAAGCTAGTAAGAAGTTATGTTATAATCGTTTTGTTATATATTTTTTTAGAAATTTACGGATTATAAAAAAAGTGTAAAGGATAAATAGAATTAGTACAGGTAATTCATTATTCATAAAATTTTACAAATTGATCGCAAGACCACTTTTTTTCATTATAGCGTTTTCGTAATTAACATATAAAACTCTCTCGTGTATCGTTAGCTGTACCTATTTTGAATAGAAAATAACTGTAACAGACAACGATATTTCTGATATATTAAAGGAAATAATGAAGCCTGTAAGTGATGGTTACAGAGTATGCGACGGTGGAGGTGGAGACGATAACCTATGCCCCAATTAGAACTTCTCGGTATTTGCGTGGTCGAAAATAAACACGTTCGTTGTTAGAAATCATTAATTTTATTTGTACTTCCTTCGGCAGCTCTCGAAGGTATAATATTGTAACGTATTTATTTTTGTAATTTTTCTTAGAAATATCTGTAACGTTAATAGATAGAATTTATATTATATGGCTGCGCATTGGTGGAAAACGAAGTATTTTGTGATTTGGATACTAATAATATGACGAAATGTATATATAATAATGTATAAAATGTATAATGTAAAAAATGTATATATATATATATATAGAAACATGTAAGTAATTAAATATGGCAATAACGCAGAGGATATGGAATTTTGACTTAATATTGTCTTTTGAATTTTGACTTGATTGTGAATTTAAATTGTGAGTCCAATCAACTGCAGTAATTAATAACGACGGGTGTATGAATGGGTGTATGGATGCGAATGATTCGCTTTTGCTAAATTACAAGCTGAAATATTTAAGTGATAAAAATAAAACAAAAGTGTGATGTTTATTTATATTCATTTTATATTCCATTTATTTTACTTATTTCGCGCAGATACATGTTAAATGTTTAATTTCGATGATTAAGGCAACCTGGCTTTATACAGGAAATTCCTCTCTGTTTCAGGCCAATCGATCGACATAACGCCACATGAAGCCGTGCGCAAGATTGGAGACAAATTGATAGTACTGTGCAAGGTTGCGCACCCCATTGATTCGTGCCGGTAAGTTTAAAAATCATTAATAAATTTATATAAAAAATCACAACACAAGTCTATATGACTTGTGACATGGGATAGAGTAACGAATAATACATATTAATATAGTTTTGATACAAATATAAGAGGATAATTTTTGAGTCGGCATAGTAGGGGCAGGTGTCTCAGTCGCCGTAGTTAATGGAAAAGGTTCCTATACTACGTTTATTTAAGGAAACGAATAAATGTAAACAAACCAGTTTTAGGGTTATCACAACTCAATTCAAAAAAACGTCAATTATCTTGTCGTTATCTTGTATTTGTAAAATGTTTTCATGACTGATCCATTATAATATTTTTTTTTCTAAAACATACTACTACAAACACTTAAGAAACTCCACATAAATGAATTTATAAAATAAAAACATAATTAATTTTACTTGATAACCCTATAATCATGATGACATAAGTGAAATTCAGATGTAAAAACATTTTCGGTTATAGTCGGCACTTTTATACTAATCTAATCAACTGAAATAGACCACATTTTTTACGTATTCGCTTCAACTTAGCCACCTTTTAAATCAGTAGCATATATTTGCATTTTAATCCGACCATGATCGAAAATTCATATGTTCCGTTTGTTGCAAATCATAAATACAAATCTTTTTTTTTTTCACTTTTTTACTAATGTTTCTGTGGCAACTATATAATTTATATTTATGTTATTAAGTAAAAATCACTAGTTTAAATTATTACTACATTATTTAAATAAAATTATTATAATTATATCTCACTTTATAAAGGAATGAATTACTGAACGAGTAACGGAACGTAGAAAAACTATTGGTCGTATTATGTTTTGCAATATGGCCATCATAATTAGTGGCCATAACCTACCTGCTTTCAAGTACTGTCGTGTTATTCCCTGTGTTTTCTCAAGTTTCGTTTTATTATTGTTACTTATTATTTTTTTGGTTAGTAAATTTTCCTTGTACACAAATATTACCAAGATGAATATGTTCAAATTATAAATGCATCCTACGGGGTAAGAACCATCAAATCCCTCTAGCCTGGTGAGACCTGACCTTATTCCTAAAGCTTGTGGTGGCCCAGGCAGGCTTCCTGAACTAGTGGTTGTGTGGTACTAATGGTTTGCACCATCTTCGCAACGGTGGACATGTTGTTTTCCCGTGGTAAAAATCATATTATATTGTAATGTTCTTAAATGACATTATTGTATCTGGCCGCAATACATATGAACATATTAATAACAAAGTCTCCCATAGGAAAGAAATATTTTCCCGCGGTTAAAATTTTTAATCTAGTGTATATTACCCAGCTTGAATGTATCTTTCCATTGTGTGGAAGATTTTTGAAATCGACTTAGTAGTTTTTGAGTTTATTGATTACAAAAATACAAATATTTCCTCGTTATAATTTTTGTGTAGATATACTAGCTTTCCACCGCGGCTGCGCCAGTGTTATATTCAAATTTCCATGGTAAAAAGTAGAATGTCTTTTCCCAGGTCTCACAATACGTACCTCTGAACCAAATTTCATCCAAATTGGTTCAGCGTGAAAAGGTAACAGACAGAAAAACAGACTTTCGCATTCATAATTTTATTAGGGATTATTAAACAGTCTGACTGCGACAGTCAGTCGGAAATAAATTGTAAAATATTACTACGCTATAATATTAAACAGGTATCACAAATTCGAAAGCAATAAAACTGTATTATAATAGAAAAAGGTTATTAATATATGCCTGTCAGTGGTTGCTAGGCAACACTTTGTTGGTAAACATTCGTTCTCTTATTTGGCTCAACTATAGGTGACTATTCATAAAATTTCAAGAACCGCATTAATTGTATGTCAATCTATCATATGTCACGTGGAGATGAAACGATTCTATGAAATGATTTATAATGAGTACTAGGAATGACACAAATAACTAAATGCTTCTCCCATAAACCTTGTACAGAACAATGAGACAATAACACAAAATTAATGCCAAACGCTCTTATTTGTTAATTTTTTGAGTTGAAAGAGTACAATATTCGGCTAGGAACACTGTAGGTAAAAATAATTTGAACCCACAATCCAGATCACAGAGGACTCATGGTTGAACTACATATGGTCACTACAACATGGTCACTTCACAACTACAATTAAAATAAAACTAAATAATTTTTATAAACATTTTAAATTCTAGAATATTATATAAACTAAATGCTGTTTATACGAACAAATAAATCAACTCGTTTAAAAAATTGAGAAATGTTTTACAATCGTGAAATTTTTCTCTATCACAGCACTGGATTAGTTTAATCTTGTACATAATAGGGAAATAATCTCTTTTTTGAAAAGAATCTTAATTTGATCTTTACGTGTCAGTAAACCATATACTAAAAATATAAAAAATTTATGCACTCGTTAAGTACTAATAACAAAAAGTAAAATTTAATATTTTCAAATTTCGCGCGTAATTAGACGAAGGCGCCGCACGAGTTGTTACTCTGTAGCGATGACGTCAATACGGCATGTAAATAATAAACAAAGCTCTATGTTTGATGCTATGTATTATTATATTCATAATTTAAAAATGAGTTATTATCTTTTATATATAAACAACTAATAAAGGAATAATAATACAAGAGTAATACTGACATCGATGTTTTAATACTCCGTAACTCGGCAGAACAAAAGTCGGGATTTGCAGCAAAGAATTTTCCGACCATTAATGCATTTATTTTTGGTAAATTCGTACTATCTCCTTTTACAAAACTGCTTTCCATAGTGTGATTCACGTGCGATTTCAATTTAACTTACGTATTTATAACGTTCTCTTACATTAAAAAAGCAACCTACAAACTTCTTTTTTTATTGTTTTGCGGCTTTATACGTACTATATGATTCATAATGACATTGACACGCATAAGTTTACAGTACCTTATGACGTCACGACATGGCGGCCTATGTTTCGCTCTTGTTTTACGTATAGATTAAAAAAGTGAATACTTTGAAACTATTTTTTATATTATTTTTGTTATTTTATGTACTTAAACATGATGGTTCCGACTATTTAATGCATAAGCTATCATAGTTATATGGTTTTAGATCTTTTCTAATATAGAGGGAAGTACCCTATTGCAAATATAACATTTATCAAATCGGCGCAGCCAACTTATCTCGGTCCAGTAATTTATGCAGTTAATTCGCAAACTTGAGGATCCAATTATACAAGGCGATAGCCCTGTACCCGACTATCAAACTGATTTATGTCACGGACGTGTTGGAATCTCGACTTTATCGACTGTGCATAGAATACAAAACTGGCCTGGCTGCTGCTTTTAGATGAACATGCTGATATTGTTTCGTCTACAGGATCTTTGTTAAGCTGTTACGTCAGTTGCGTGAAATCTGGATCCACTATAACTTAGTATCACTTGTAGTGATCATCTTGATCTGTTGAAAAGTCCCAGAATTTACATTTTGTTTCTTATCGATACTTCGATTTGATGCGCCTTGGTCGTCTTATGGTATGAAATTTTCAATGCCCGTTATATAATTGAGGCCATATTTTGTAAATTGATGAATTGTAAAAAACATGTTTCAATAGTTATGTTTTTCTGATGTATACTAGTGATGAAAATTACTATAAGCGTGGAGTGCAGATCTATTGTTATGTCTATTTAAAGAATATTACCTTACTTATAGACTTTATGTTAAGTTTATATTTATATATAAATAAAATATTTTATTTCAATTTTAGTATATTTTAATAGAAAAGATACTTAAATTGTTTTATATTAGTCTAAATAAAACCTCCATTTCGTCATCACAAAAGATTATTGATTATTGTCAATATCTCATTTGTAACTGCGGCTACGTATTTTTATATAAACATTTAAAATATCTAAATGTATAAATATCGTTTAATGGAGTTTTATAATCTTATAATATTAGAATGCTTACTATATTGTATTTTTTCCAGGATTATTCTGGGGGATACTTCATACCGGCTGATACCCAACAATGTAGAGGGCGAGGTCGTGTATTCGGGACAAGGGCTCGAGGTATAGTAATCATAATCATTTCCTAACTTTTTATGAATGATTGAGGTTTTGTACTAACTTTGACTTCGATCAATCTTATTTTGTTTTTCTTGTCGTAAATTTGTCATCTCTAATATGACATAAAAAATTACTGTGATTACTTAAAACTATATCCATCTTTACATACAACATTTAGTGTAATTCATTTAATTATCTCTTACATTATTTAATGTCAAAAAATGTCAATGTGGGTTTTAAAAACCTGCATTTTATTTATTCTATGGTTCCAAAGCCACTCAACTATATCTAACAAACGTAATTTATCATGTATCCTCCTCAGTTCGGAGAGTGCGGAGCGCTTATCAAGAATGTGAAGGAGGCATACAACGGGAACATATCTTGCGTTCTGCCTCCGGCTACGGGCAACATCGAGATACAGGGCACTATGAAGCTGTTTGTGGCGAGTGAGTATCCCTGTTGATGTTTTAAATAAAAAAAGATTTAAATGTTAGTGTTCATCACAAAACAGACAATATTTTTACTTTTTAATAACAATTATATTTGAGCGATATGCTCCTTATATGGCCAAAGTGAAAAAGTAAATATATAAGCATAAGTAATAGCTCTACGCGATGTCGAGACCACCTATTAGGCTACATAGGCTTCACACCGTAAAGCCAAATTAACCGAAGCACATCTCTAAATTGGTGTCGATTCTATAAATCAGGGGATAGAAACCAGAGGTGCCATATAGACTACCGATACATCTAAGTATTGCAGCTACTATTCGGAAGCCTCACAATGTCTGTGCGCATTCAAGACGATCAGATTCTGTTCGCTTCAGAGAGCTGTGAGACAGGGCGATGTGGTATCACCAAAACAGTTTATAGCTTTCTGGAGGATACGCTTAAGTTTTTGGATTGACTGGAGAGGACTGGGTAACCACATGAATGGCGGGAAGATGCACCTTCATGCTGATATCGTATCGTAGTCATAGTTCGGATTATGGACGACTTAGGCACAATTTTTGAAGACCTCAGTAGAGTTTTCCAACAAGTATGTCTTGATGAAAAAATTAAAATCATGTCAATTTCCTATGTAGCACCAACTCTTGAGAATGTTGGAGGCTCTACTGAAAGTTGGTGACTAGTGTGTTTACCTGCGACAAATAGTCGAAATAGGTAGATTCAACTTCCAGGAAGAGGTCAATAGATTTATTCAACTCAGCTGAGCAGCGTTCTGGAAGTTACGCTATAGTGTTTCAATCGTGAGTGTTGTCGTCAGTGACGACATATGGAACTAAACCTGGCCATTTACAATGAAACTTATAAATATGTTCAATATCACCAAAATGGCAATGACGTTATAAATGATAAAATCCGCAGAACCTGGGTCATTGCACCAAGCATTGCGAACCTGAACTCATAGTGAGAAGGTTACATTGGTCTTAGGACTGACAGCTGTTGAGACGGAAAGGTCCTCGAGTGGCAGACATATTCACGACACAGATTCAGACACAGGAAATCGCAGCGTTAGTAGGCTTTCCATAAGGTACGACTGACTATTTGATGAAGATCGCAGTATCATTGGGGCAGGCCTATTTACAGAGTGTCTTACGATACGAATTAAAATAAGGATGATGATAATGATGATTACATAGCACTATCAATTGGGCCCATAAAAATAGTAGCAACCAAGGCATGGCTTTGACGCCACTTAGGTGATAATCATGTCACTATGGCTTTCTCAGCGTTATTTTTTGCTCTTCAATAGCAATCGTAACGTTCGTGTGTAGTCATATTATTTTTGAAGCATTTCCCATTGCGTACATTGTTCCGCAAATTGAAAATTTTGTTAATAAAAGGGAAATATTTATATCGGTAAATAATTACTTTTAAAAATAATGCTGTAATTTTTAAATTTTTTGGAGTACAAGTAATATCATTGTTATTGTTTGTCGTTTTTATCAAATTTAACTATACTTTATCCTGTGTGGTTGAGAATATAGGGGAATACTATACAACAAAAGCAATAATATCTGCGTTGAGAATAATAACGTCGCGTTTTCGAATTTCTAATGATATTGCTGCAGTAACTGGTTTGGAGCTATCTTACCAAAGACGTACGTAAAGTTTATATAATCGTTGAGTGAGCGAGCGTATTACTTTTACGACCTAATTCGGTATGCACATAATTTTCGGGTATATAGGCGTGATTACATATTTATTATTTGTACGAGACGGCGATGTGCATTTTTTATTTTTGTGTATGAGTTTGTAATAATTTACTTTTTTCTGGGACGGCCACGTGTTATGTGATACTAGAATATCCAAAAGAATATATGCAATAACTTCATGTTAATCTTTTTTCTAGAGCGTCCAGGCGATCCTCAGCTAATTTCCCCTCCGCAGCCGTCCTTCCTGGAAGGGGAAGAGTTTAGGGCGCAGTGCATCGTACCTAATGGTAGACCGGCAGCCAAAATCACATGGTTCTTGGGTAAGTCTCGGATTATTTTTATTTCAATTTACAAATATTGAATAATGTGATGCGAGGAGATACAACAAAACAGGTTAGGTATTAAATCTTTATTTTACCGGTCTACTGATTTTTGCCGCATGCTACTTTCATCATCTTGTAAATACGAGTAGTTTGGGGAAGGTGTAAACTCAAGTCATGCCTGCAACAGACCTGGTGAACTTCCTAACCTGACGTTGTATGCCGAAATCCTTCTTTTCGAGACGCGAAGTGTCGTCGCGAAGAGTGAAGTAATATAGTTCTCTATAGTTTTGCTGCCAAATCCGAATAAAGATGTATTTCTAAGGATATTAGCATAAATTGACATTAGATGTAACATTTCAGGCGAGATGCAGCTACTCCGCGGCACGCACCAGCCAGTGGTAACCTCTCCGGCTGGCAGCGACCTGCAAACCGTCAGTCAGAACGTCACTCTGACCCTGACTGCCGACGACGCCGGACGCACGCTGGTGTGCCGCGCAGAACACGAGGCGCTGGACCAACCGACTGAAGCGAAGAGGCAAATTAATGTTAGATGTAAGTTGTGATGTAGCTATACTAAACTTAAAAACCAATAACAAGATATTAATAAGTTTTGAAGGTGCTGAGCTAAGAGGGAAAATTTACTCTATAGAGAATTCCAAAGAGATAAGATTCCGATCGATCTTGCGCTGTTAGTACTCTACGATGTCCACTAACCTGTATAGTTAAGAAATGTTGTGTGTCAAAACCAATAATTGATATTCTAAACATATTATCAACTAAATATAATAAATAATGAAGATTACAATCTGCCGATTTTGGTAATGGTGATATACACTAGCATAACGATAATAATAAATGGCGAGCTCCCTACAAGCGTCACTGCATTTAGCTGTATTGGAAATATTTCCAATAAAATTTTGTGTGTATGTATATATATATAATAATGCTACTGGAAATATATATATATATATATATATATATATATATATATATATATATATATAATAAATATTAAATATTTATAATAGTTTTTATGAAATCATAAATAAATATAATGAAATATAATAGTTTTTCCATTTTTTGATTTATCGAGACATTTAGCGTCCCGATCGAGCACAAATCGGGACGCGTCCCCAGACCCCTGAAAATCGGGACGTCCCGCGCAAATCGGGACACCTGGCAACACTAGTACCGACAGATCGACACTTAGCTTACCCTAACTGTTATGAAATGAAGAGGAAACTCCTTAGCAATATCTATGCAGACGTATGCAGGTTGCCTTACGATGGTTTCCTTCACGTATACGTACAGCTTCAGATGTATATGCAGATATGAAGTTTCAAAAACCATAAGATTGAACACTGGCTTTCTGATTATAAGATCACTGTTCAGACTCGCGCCACAACGCTAAACATTTATACGCATTGATTTTTCATCATAGATCCTCCAAAGAAGTTGGAGTCTAGCACGATCAAGATATTTGGACTGAAGCTGGGCGAGGAGGGTCGCCTGAACGTGACGGTACGCGCCAACCCGGAGCCGTCGGCCGAGTGGCGGATAGGAGACGTGACCCTGTTAGCGCCCAGGTCTGATGAAAACGCCATGTTGGCCGCTTTGGAGCCTGTGCATCTGGTAAGCAAACACACAGACAGACACGCACATACTTGTACTCTGACACACGAAAAGACATCACAGTTAAAAAGTATATACTACAACTGGTCATCATCACAGTCCATATATGTACGTCCCCACCGAAGGGCACGAACCTACTTTATTTTAGGGCAATTAAGTCTTACTCAACCACTTAGTCTTGGTCTAAGATGAATTGATTGACTCCATACACCTTTGTATGCCGGTTGCCTCATGTTGTTTTATTTCACAATAGGAGCGTCCGAAAAGTGTACATATGTATGACATTCTAAAACGCATTGGTACATAACACGATTGATCCTGGGCCTCCCAAAGCATCCGATTAGTAGATCAGTGCCGAGTTCACAGCGCCATTGATGCTCACAACTGGTCACTGCAAATTTAATAAATCTTTATATATCCAACGCCGTCTTAAACTAAGCTGGGGCCCTTGGACACACAAGAATTAGAGACCCTTTTGGAAAGTAAAAAACGCGAAGTAACATTTTTAAAATAAGTTTGTTATGCTCGCTAAATAAGTTATGCTCGCGCCATCTCGCGGTGGGAATACTGCACTAAAATAACGATACTGATTAAGCAATTTCGACCCTAGCGTTTCAGTTGTTGGAAACAAGAACTACAAATCTATAGGCGTCTCTCGGCCTCAGCTTCTTGCACCGTCTGTCCTCGTTGAAATAATGGCGTAGTATATGCCACGTAAATAATTTCTTACAAAGTTACCAATTTACGTAAAAAGTAATATCAAATGTGTCCTACAAAAATGTTTTGAGAATAAATGAATGTGTGAGAGAAATTGTAGGTCCTTCCCCCCCCCCCCCTTCCAAGAAGGGGGTCCTGGGCACGGGCCCCGTGTGCCCTTATGGCAAAGACGATATTGTATATATCGGGTGTTGATGTCGGTATTCAGTTTATAGACGATTAAATAAGCGCTATTGGCCACCTTAAAGACTCTCTCTGTTTATGAGTTGAAAATAGTTAAATGACTAATAGTTGTGCAAATAATAATAATTTTAAAGCTACTTTTTTAATTGCTAAATTCAAAAACTGCCTAGTCATGCTTATAGAAAAAAACATTTGTTGAAATGATCATGACATTATTGTAATGATAAATGCTGCCCTGATGTTAAACTTGCTGTCATCGTGTGCTCTACTTGCTTGCAAACTGTTGGCCTATAGTTATTTGCACGTTTGTAAGTGGTTCGATGTAATCAATAACGTTATCTCAAAAGGTGTTAAGTATTACTTTTCTCCATATACATCAATTACGAAATCGAGCCCGAGTTGCACACAAGCGCCGACATAAAATTTTGGATCGCATCTATATTAATAAAGCAATAAATTCTACTGTAACTATGCATGATCTCATAAAAAAAATATTGTTAAAAAATAAGGGCCACTAGTTATATTTAAAGACATTTTAGATTTAGTATTGTTTTAACGCTATGGTTTTAACTTATCATTTCTGTAGGTCGTCGGTAGTTCTTTCTGTTTTATTAATCTTTCACATAAATATTGTAATTTAGATATAGTTAACTGATGTAAACAAGAAATAATTAAAAACAACTAAACTGTGCGTAGTTTTAATATTATCAACGGTTCACACTGATTTAATCACGGATTAATACTATTATCCCAATAACAATCCGTATGCGTGCTTTAATACTTCTCGTTATACAACAGTTGCATAAATAACTATTATCTACTATCATGCTATTAATTCCTTTATAAATGAACCTATAACAATTAGCTTATTGCCAATATTAAAACACTCAATGATATTATGATCATTATATCATCCAAACGCGTGATATTATGAATTTCAAAAAAAGAACATTCTCATGCAATGACATTTTCACCACCAGATTGCTAAAATTTTGAAAAAAAGGATAATAAATTGTGCACTAATTCATAATTTCGGATTCTCTAATTTACATATAATATATATAGTTCTTACAGCACTGTACAACACCCTATGGTATGATAATCTTTTATAGAGGATTCACATCATGATTGTAGATAAAGTCTTGTATGCAACTGTTATTATTAGGTATTAAAACACTCATGTGATACTATTATACAACACTTCGTGTTTTAATACCCCTGATTATACAACAGTTGCATAAATAACTATTATTTCATGCGCAGGGATCCGGGTACTACAACGTTACCCTACTGGTTTCCCACGTGACCAAGGAGGCGGTGGACCGCCGCTACCAACTGCGAGTGGAGAATGACCTCGGCTACGAGGAGTTTACTGTGCTTATCTCCACTATGGACGAACCTCCAGGTAGGTACAATAAGCAGTCTCTTAGATCCGATCCGACAATAATATTATTACGTAACTCTATTACAACATTTCACTTTTTCACCATAATTATTTATTCATTATCATTACTTTATAATACTCTATATCACATTCACTGTGTGTGTGTTATAATTGTTTGCACAAATATCATTTAACTAGGGTATTTTTAATGATAAGTAAGTGTACGCATATTATTAATTCATAGTCATCAGTATAACTCCCACAGTCGTACAATTGAACATTAATTAATAATTATACATTGAAAATCTATTAATTTCTAATGATGCAATATAATATTCGTATGTCCCACAGCACGCAAAGCAAATTCATCATTTCTGATATTCGATTTGTACGGTAAGAGCACTAATTTTTGAAATCTAGGAACGGTTTTTTTTTTGCCTCAGGCTGACTATTTTGCTATTACTGAATGTACAAATATGGGTAATAAATGTATCCTTGTAGCCGTACTATGATTGCTTAAAACAGAAATAAAAACGCAGTGCAAGCGAGATGGCGTTATACGCTACAAGAGTGGTGTCTTCGTTTCAATATTGTTTTTACCACACTGTAAGCTTTCATGGTAAGGCCTCTGAATGTCGGAAATGGGCATGATGTGTAATGTTAAATTATAGTTCTCTTTTTCTTTAAGTAACTATTCCCTTTTAAAACCTCGACTTAAATACGCTTCAAATATTTCTTTCCCATATAAATTTGTTTTTAAGCTTTTGTTAGTTTGAAAAAAAAAACGTAGTTGTTCTCTCATTGTCGATACATTTAGCCTGCAATAAATTGTATCCTTTTCGTAGTATTCTAGGATGTGTTTGTTTTTTTTTTTGTGATACGTAATTTTTATTTCTTCAGTTTGCATGACGTAACTGAATATTGCATACATTATCTTGTGTAGTACTTTAATTAATAATAATTCTCGTTGAAAGTTTTCTAATAAATTGCACGGTTTTATTTAAATACTACTCTTCAAATGAATCTAATTAGTTTAGTAATTTATTAACGAATTATGTTATTAATATATGTATCATATATCATTCAAGTAATTTATTGTTCGATGCAAATATACTTACTCAGGTGATTTTTTTTTACATATCTAACATATTAATTCAAATAAACCGACAACAACTTTTAATACTATGTATAACAATATAAATTCATGATTTACTTACTTCTGCTTTACCGCAGTGAACATGGCGCTATTTCATCACAGAATATGGAGCCATTTTAGTTTTCCCTGTTTACTCTTTGATTTTTTTTGTGCTGTTTTTACCTAATTGAAAAAAAAGATCTCAGCAAAAATGCAAAGAAAGGAGATGTCCTCTTATTACAAGGAGGTTGGTTTTTTGTGATCAGCGTTAACTAACAAACACCGAACTACATGAAATTGAAAGCCGAATAAATATGAAGTATGAAACAAATGAAAGAAATATTTTTACCACCCCCAATTATTTTTAAATAAATAAAACATGTTTATAAGAAATATTTCATAAGGCAACACCTTAATGATGTTTTTATTAATCTGTGACTACCGGTATCTTACTCTATGTCACAGATTAATATACTATTGCTGGTCTGATCATAATCATAAAATCAAAACTATGACATTGACAGCAGGTGTCTGACTTGTCAGTTGATTTTTTATTAATATTTTTTTCTGGCTCTAGATAACATACATTAAGTAACGTAGCAGTCCCTATATTTTGTTAGTTAAAAACTTCTCAAAATTAGAAATATTCGATTCATTAAAACAATTATGT
This sequence comes from Scirpophaga incertulas, assembly GCA_036419045.1. Lineage (NCBI taxonomy): Eukaryota > Metazoa > Arthropoda > Insecta > Lepidoptera > Crambidae > Scirpophaga > Scirpophaga incertulas. The sequence goes on from CM071636.1 coordinate 9,055,606, forward strand.
ATGTATTTAGATTTTCAAAAGGCTTGTTGATATTTTTTTTTAAGCAATGTGTAATTATTGCATTAAAGATATTTCATTTTTTATTATACTAGAATACGAATTATTAAAAATCGGGGGTCTTGAAAATAACATGACTTACGGCGATTACTTTCTTTTAGAGCCTTCTATCCAAATATATTAAATTTACCCGAGTTAGTTACTATAAACCAATATGGGACATCTCCTTTATAAAGTGTAATGAAACAAATTAATAATTATTTTTTAAAGTAAACTGATAGCTAGAGACTAAATGCCAAATATATCCCCTCGTATTTATTGTCACCTTCGCTGACGTGAATATAATGCCTATAATAATTAGAAGTATAGTCTCCAGGCAGAAAAATTCTTGTCGTAAAATAATTATTCCTATGAGTACCAGTCGTGAAAGTATAGTCAATTGATTGTTCTTGCCAGCAGTGGGACTGGGTGCCGGAGCTATTGTGGGCATCGTGGTGGCCGTTATTATCCTCCTCCTGGCCGTTTCTATGGTTGTGTTCGCCAAGGCTACCCATCGTTGGTGCTTCGCCGGTAAGTGCTCTATCTTTTATGTTTAACATTTTTTTATATATGTATACGTCCTAGTTTAAATTTGTAAAACTTCCGATTGAATGCAAATATATCACGAGGGGTATCAAACAAATTATATGTGACATTTTAGTCTAATTGCTTCAATATTTTTTAATAATTATTTATTAGCCTTAAAAAATATATGTCTGTTAAATTACGGAAATTTGAAATATTAATATGTTTATTTACAATTTATACGCTAATTATTTAAAGATGTACAAAACGCTTAAATTAAATATTGTTATTTTTACAATATTTTTTCAAATAATTTGATGAATGTGTAAAACAGCGATACCCGTTCTTGTGATGTGTTATATGTACGTTTATATTTAGAAAAATGAGCTATTGAACATTTCCTGATAATTACATACAACGTACAAATTTACGTTAACATAATAGAACTACTAAATCACAAATACACATTTGGAAGTTTACTTTATTCTTATTGAATTATCAAGAAATTTTAAAAGATGTATATATAAAATAAAGTCTACTTTAGCTTAACAAAGTAAATGGTGAGGAATAAAGTTAAAATATTCGATTGGGTTGGATATTATTCGGTGGGCGAATGGTTAATTTCGGAGTCAACACGGTTTGTTGAAGATGACTTCGAGTCCCTCCCGAGTCCATTATTTTCTTTGCATTTTTCTTACCTATCTATTTAAAGCTTTTTTAATAAAATGCAAAATCACAGATACACTGTCTGTAGTATACATGCAGACATTGCTTTTCTGAAAATGAATGCAGGGAAACAACTTTCATGTACGTATTAAAAATAATTAATTTGGTCCAGCCCCATTAAGCATTCAAGTAAGAATTCAATATAGCCGCCATCTTGAAACTCATTCTTAGGTATATTTAAATTTTTATAACTTTTAACTGTCATTCCAAAATGATACATTGATCTCTATTTTTCCGTTTGTGTGTATCGTGTACGTACCATTCCTATTCACATATAAAAAGTGAATTAATAAAAAATATTTTCAACTTTAATTATTAATATCCCAGCCGTTTTTCTGTTTACGATATTTATCAAAATAAACAGTGTTATTTACCTATTGGAAAGAAAAACAAAAATAAAATTACATATACATTAATTATCGAATGTAATCTATCAAATAAATAAAAGACATTGAACTGAATAACTGTAAATCTAACGTAAACTTAACATAAGCAATAACTAAAATAGTTGGGCTTATTTATTGAACGAGGAAGCAGCTAGTTTTCGATCTCCTATGATATGTGTAAGCCATTTCAGTACAGCCTTGAAAAGGCTTAGAGCGTTTGGGCCCCATGGACTAAGAGTCTCGATGCCAAATGGGCAAAAATTGTCTTCAGGCCGAAAAACTTCCTGTTGCTCCTGGCTCGTTGAAGCTCTTGGACCTTGTGACGGGACCAGTGTGTCTACGCAAGTTACACCATTGATAATTGCAATTTATATCTTTTGCAAGTTTTATTTAGTATGTTCAATAGCTCATTATGATTTTATGCATCATGTTTTCTATATCGGAATGCTTACAATATGCTTGACGGACCCTCTCCACCTCCAACCTTGAGGCATGCGTACAAATCAACGTTGACAGTATACTCAACCAATTAATGTTGTTTTAACAGATAGTAATTTTCGACAGGAACTCGGAGATGTTGAAAAATAGGTAAAATGATAGTATGATATTTGAGTTTTAGTGAGAATCACTATTGCACCGACAGATGCGAATTTTATTCACACCGTTTTGAAAACAAAAATGATTTATGAATCATTGCCTGTTGTAGTGTAGATGTGTATAAGACGATAATCAACTATGATGCTTGTGTATGCGTTATTTGTATTGATGAATATATTATTATTATTATTAATAATTAAGCAATTATTTATAATGCAACGTGCCCTTTACAATATATTGAGCGATCAAGAACTTGTTGAATATATCTCTTAAATGCATGATAGTTTTTTATGTCGTGACTTAATAAAAACTGTGGCGCATGTGACTTGTGCATGAAGTTTATTACATGATTTTTTCTAAATTTTTCTCTTTGCATGAACTAATCTTTTTTTGCATGTTAGTTTTAATATCTAATTATAAATGTGAAAATTAATGGATGTTTGTCATTATATCACCCAAACACACCTGGGTGGCTAGTGTGGATGAAATTTTGAGAAGATGAAAATTCGCGTACATTTGAAAATGAAATAATTTATTATTCGTATCCAATTTTGAAAATCAAAAACATATTATCGGGTATAAACTTATTTCGCTCTCAATGTTGTTTATATAATATCGCAATAGTTAAAAATTGACTGAAGCGGTCTGGGTTTTTATGTTCATCTTACCTTAGGCTTATCATGCATTAAGTTTAAAGTGTGAACAATTTGTATCCTGATACATAGCCAGGAGATATTAATTATAAATTTGTATAAAAAGAGCTCTGAAAAATATAGGTACCGCGAAAAGATTTATTCGAAATAAATTATGGGATATTTTAAAGTTTATGCTAATATTCACCAAAGCTACGTGTTACTTATGCATTCCTGTAAGTTATTATGTCACTTCTTAAAATATAAGGTGTGTTATTATTAAGTATAAGACAAGTATTAAGGAAACTGGTATATTCTTACACCCTGACACCTAGCATTGATGAAAATGGGCATATATAACTTAACTAAATGAAGGGGACTTAACCGTTGAAATTTTGTATAATATTTATCATTGCAATAGCTTGGTGTTGGTTTGCAATAGATAATATGCATTTATTACACTGAAAGGGGGTTTACCCTATAAAGCTATTTACAACATATAATAACACTTACTTAATATTAAACACCATTTTTTATTCCTAGATAGGAAATATCCTAGATTTTTTATGCATTGATATACTTAGAATAAATTCTCGTAGAGTACTTTATCGCGAGTTATTAGAAATAAATGAAAGCTCATGTTTCGTCAGATATTTTTGCTTTTTGGTGATGGTACTTATTTAATGTTAGTTTTTAACATTTCGTCGAATGGATTGAAAAATCATCTTTTAACACGTTGAATTTTAATGAAACTGTTTCAATGCTAATTCATGAATTGTGCGTGTTTGAAGGACTGTGTATGACACATCAATATTGATTCAAACTAATAGGCGCTTTGATGTTATATTGTTATAATGCTCGTAAATATAATATTGTTACAATGCTCGTAAATATAATATTGTTATAATGCTCGTAAATACGTTCATTTCACCTTAAACTTTCATAATATAATGGGTTAAGTCAAATATATTTTTTATTGTACACAACAAGCACACAAACATATCTATATTTAGACTTGAAAATATTTTAAAAGAATTGTATTATTAGTATTTACATTATTTTCTTATATATAAATACACAACACATTTCATTTCACTTAATACAATTTATAAATAATCTACACTAATATTATAAAGAGGAAAGATTTGTATTTTTGTATGTAACGAATAAACTCAAAAAGTACTGGACCGATTTTAATAATTATTTTTTCATTAGAAAGCTAAATTGTCACTGAGTACTGTATTTAGTACTATTCTCTATAAAATAAGTAGGAACAAAAAACTGCCACTTCACAAATGTTTTTGACAGGACGAAGTCTGTCGGGTCTGCTAGTACTGAATATAATACAGAGATAAGTAAAATAAATAAAAACCTACACCAGTCAAACATACTTAAATTTCAAAACTGAATATTGTATACGTAGAAAGGCGTATACAATACGTTGTAAAGCGTACACATAGACGTTCTGTTCTATTAATAATGTTTCTAAAATGACATTATGGCATGATGTTGCAGTTTTGAAACCAAAGTTCAGCAAAATATTTAGTATTTTTTGAAATAGAAATTCATTATATCTTACACATAACATTAATATTGACCAGTTCATGTATGGTTATAACAACAACAGTCAGTATTCATACCGTCTAAACAACAATGTTCGGAAATAATTAAGATTAAAAACAGCAACATATAACCATACAACGATATCACAGGACGTAGGCTAGCCGAGTTCGTCCGTCAATCACATTCGTAATTGTTTATGTACGGGACGTAGCAAATTTCACGAATACAAATACACTAATCTAAACAGTGACAGTATATAACTATGCACAGTCTAAACAGCCATAGCACATGAATCAGTTCACCCTCTTAGCCACATAAGTAAACGGTTTACCTCCTGACCGTACAATTATTAGTACACGAATACAAATACATTAGTCTAAACAGGGACAGCACATAATAGGCTTGTATCCACTATGAACAAATCTGATGCGTTAGGTTGAATAACTATTAAGATGATCATTTAATTATGAAAAAACAAAGTTTTATAAAATAATAACTTTTGATTATTTATATTTTTATAAAATTGGACAAAATAAGCCATAAGTCACGACAGCAAACACCAATTAAAAAGTGTTACGTCACGCCGTGCGAAACGTCAAAGTCAAAATGTCATTCCCAAGTGTCTTGTGGAAGTGCGAAAAAAATAGGCATCATTCCTTCTCGCGAGTGTCAGCCACTTTTTACGTATCTGCTGATTGTTTGGCACGTATATAAATAATTTTTTGGTGTTTTATACTTGTGCTTGTACACTGGGGCACTATGCAGTACTTGTAATACGATGAATCCATTTTTTATTAAAATAACTTCACAATACCGAATATTCCGATACTAAAACAGCTGTTTTGCACGGCGTGACGTCATTCAAGACGCCATGACAGTCATGAGCGTTTTTGATGACTATTGTCAAATATGTAAATAAATGCAAAATTATTCTTATAAATAAGCATTTTTTTTTCAAAAATAATTATTATTTTGTATAGAATAGGCATCAAGGTATATTAGTATCTAACTACTGAAATTTAGGCAACAAGCCTATTATGCACAGTCTTAAGAAAGATAGTACATGACGCAGGTTAACCTAGTTCGCCCCCTTAATGACATATGTAACTGTTTACGTCCGGACCGTACTAATATAAGTACACGAATACGAATACACTAGTTTAAACAGTGACAGCACAACTATGCACAATTAGACAGATACGTAGCTGTTTACGTACGAACTGTACCATTATTAGTACACGAATACAAATACACTAGTCTAAACAGTGACAACACAACTATGCACAATTAGCCAAATACGTAACTGTTTACGTACTACGGGCTGTACCATTATTAGTACACAAATACTAATACACTAGTCTAAACAGTGACAGCACAACTATGCACAATTAGCCAGATACGTAACTGTTTACGTACGGGCTGTACCATTATTAATACTTAATACAAATACACTAGTCTAAACAGTGACAGCACAACTATGCACAGTCAAAACAGCTATAGCACATGACGCAGTTCGCCACGTTAGCCATATACGTAATTGTTTACGTACGGGCCGTACCATTATTAGTACACGAATACAAAAACATAAGTCCATACAGTGACATATCATAACTATGCACAGTCTAAACAGGCATAGCACATGACTCAGTTCGCCACATTAGCCACATACGTAATTGTTTACGTACGGGCTGTACCATTATTAGTACACGAATACTAATACACTAATCCAAACAGTGACAGCACATAACAGCCGTAGGACATGACACTATTGGCCACGTTAGTCACACACATAACTGTTTACCTCCTGAACGTATCGTTTAACAGCGCACGAATAGAAATACACTTGTCAAAACAGCTACAGCACATAACTCTGCACAATATTAATTCCTATAGCACATGATGCAAGCTTACCGAACTTGACCTTGAATCATATTCATTGGTGTATTTAACTGGTTACATACGTTACTATTCAAATACTCCAACCTTAATAGCGACAGCACACAACCATGCACAGTCTTAATAACGACAGCACTTGACGCACGCTAAATGAGTTAGTCCTTCAGACACATTTGTAACGTTTGTATCTGGGTAGGTACGGGCCGTACCATATACTCTAGCCTAAACCATGCACAGTCTTGATGGTAGCACATGACGCACGCTAGCTGATTTCGTCCTTGAGCCATATTCGTAACTGTTGGTTACGTACGGGCCATATAGTTAGGGCGGTTCTTGATCGCTTGACGTGTTGTAGGGCGCTCGCACCGGACGGATATTCCGGACGGCGCGGACTCCGAGGCGCCGCTGCCGCCGCACGACGATGTCAAGGGCTCAGAGAACCCGACCCACGATCACGGCGACTACATCGGCAACGGAGACACTAAGCATCCGGAAAAAAAACCCGACACAGCGGTTTAAGTAAGTCGTTTGTCGCGCTGTCGCTCCGGTTTTAGTTATTACTTAGGCAGCGTACCCACTCTGATGAACCGTGTAAAAAAGTCGTTGTTAATCTTTCCAATCTGGTCAGATTTAACCAACCAAATGTAACAATGAATACAGTACATAGGTGTGAAATACATATTATATGTATTGAAAAAAAATGCGTAACTTCTACTAAAACTTTCATTGGAACAATTTATTATTAATTAGAATAACTGTTTTTCAGTTCTGCTGCAATTTTGATTAAATTACAATAGACCAGTATTCGCTGTGATAGTGTAGAAATCCTGTGTCAATCTGTGTTCAGTTTCATGTAAAAGTCGCTAGCATATCCGTTAGTAACAACAATCATTAACAACACAGAACAGTCTTTAGAGGTATGAGAGACGATACTTTGGCATCAGCGGTTGATAGATTAGGTTATTTTCGCACGCTAATAATTGACTAGGTGTACATTCCATTAACGTTAAACAGTTATCGAGTTGTTGAATATAGCGTTTGAACTTCACTTTGCACAACAAGTGCTCAACGTATTTATTTTCCATTTCGCTATCGTCAACAATGTCGCTAAAACGCAACGAGCGCTATCAATCGCCAGTGACAAACGTATGACGTCTGTTACAAATGCTAATGCTTTTGGAATACACTTCTCATTTAAAAAAAAATAATCATTTGTATTCACTATGACAATATATTATCACTGTTCTTTTTGCAAATTTTATATATTGCGTATAAGTTGACTACAGAAAAAAAATGTTTAAGATACCAAAATACACACATACATATTCGACTTCACTTAAGATAAAATACACGCAATTGCTTATTTGGAAGTGAATTGAAATAAATCATGTTATATGTATCGACGTCCATCGACTTTGTGTCGTATGTAAGTAAGTACTGTATTGATTGAAAATTTAGTTGTACTTGATTGTTATTCAAACTTCACGGCCGTAAATTATCTTTTAAATAAACATATATAATTATAATACCTTGCATTTACTTATTCTTGTCTTTAAAAAAGTTTTTGCGTATAAGTGAGTACTTGATATCGATTTTAGAATAAATCTAATTAATAGGTATATAAAGTGAAATTAACATATATAACACTCGAATAAACTGTATCAATGCCTCTATCTCTATCCGTAAAATAATTAAAATTGGTTGGCTTTATTCGTAAAATAATCTGATTTAATTAAGGTATATAAAGTTAAAACCGAGCGACAGCTTTAACAATTTATTTTATGCGAGGACTTTAGATATATTTTTTAGTTTTAATAAGTGCCAGAATTTTCTCTTTACCTTTGTATGTGTTATTTACAATGTATAGTATACTCAATGGGAAATTTGAGGATTGATCTTTTAGATTTGGTAAGATTATGATGTCCAGTTCTGGCGTTGCCTTTTTTTGCCTATTGCCAAATCAGTGCATAAATCATTCTTATTGCTTATAGCTACAAACTTTATTAATATAATTAAATTTCACAAACTATTAATTTGTTAGTGTTATTGTAAATATGTTATCACTACTGCAATTTCATGTATAAGTAACAAGAATTAAAAAGCTATCAATAATATTGCCATTTCTTTTATATTAGTTAGTGAAAAAATGTTAATAAACCAAAAAGGGCTTATAATTTTCATTTACCGGCATATGATCTGGATATTTAAATTAAAGTAAATTAAATAAAATAAAAGTCATGATAATATTATGTACAAATACCTGTATTTATACTAATATTATATATTTTGACTAAAAACTTGAATCATTGAACATTTTTGTAAGTATGGCATATTTTTTTTATTATTTTAATTTGCTGAAAACAAGTAGACAATTTAAAGTGAAAAACAGTAAATTGAATAAGAATCTCATATTAAAAATTAATGTTTTTAATACTTTATGTCACAACGAATCCCAACGTCAAAATATTTTTTATAAGGAATTAATGTGTATGTTTTAGAAATATAAGAAAATGTCAGTTGTTGCTTTTACCAAAAATGCGTAAGAATACTGTATTCCTATTCTGTGTAAATTAATTTCATTCCGATACTCACAATGTAATTTTAAATCCTTAACTTTTTTGGTAAAAGAAATAACATCATACGTGGTCTATTGCTTTGTTTTTATACTTGTAACTTATAGTTTTTTTTGTAAACTATATAAATTACTGTTTACCTCATTCACACGCCGATATCTTTTAAATTAAGGGAGGCATGATTTCTATAATTAGTTATTCTTATTCCAGAAGTGTGGTTTGTTGTAATACGAAATGCAAATGTTTCATAATTTGTCTATGCTCTGGGGTGAAATATTACAACTCGTTATATAAAAATATATAATATTATACTAAAATTCTATTTTAAAAAAATTATCCAACTTATAAATTTGTCAAACGCTTAAAAGGAGCTTTCAATTATTTTTGTAAACGTTTTCAAATCAGAAAACGGATGTTCCAAAATGACACATCGGAAACTGAAATAAATTTTAAGTTTGAACTACCATTTATTATTATATTTTTTGTATATAAAACTGCGTGCAATGATGCAATTTAAAGATATTGCATTGATTCTACTTAATTTAGTTTTAAACTTAAAATTAAATTGACATAGCTAGTTTATAAAAAGAATCTAGTATTTTTAAATAAAACTTATTTGTGGCTTCTGTAAAAATGTAACGTTTTTCTATATTTGAGTAGTGTAGTGGACTATATGTGTTGTTCGTCTTGCGACCTAGGAAACTTATATGCACAACAAATAGACATAACAAAAACATAATAAACATATAGAACTTTTGTAATAAAATATCTTTTAATAAATAATTTATTTAAATATGTGTGAAAAACATGACTTCAGCGTAGGTATATAAGCTTTACTTTAATTATTGTAAAGGTAGATAGATTATAGATTTCAAGCAAAGTAACAGACTACTTACAATAATTGATGTTCTTAAATAATTTGGAAACATAAATTATTTATGAATCGCGAAAATACATCATATGTATTTCATTATAGAGATCAAAACCGTAAGGCGAAAGACACATGTACATTTTGCAGCCAATTTAATTTAAGCATAGTATTTTAAGTCACCGTTGTGATTTTTTTATGAATATTTTTATCGGATCGCGTAGGTTACATAAGGATTTTATTTTTGTACCAAATTTCTCGTTCTACCTTCTACTATTTTCAATACGTAGCACGTTTTCGGGACAATTGTATGTTCCAAGTTTAGACACTGCCATTTTGCACCAGGTATATAGTTATGCATTTAAAATTATGCTCAAATTATGCTTTTATATTTGATGTTTTTACGTGTACAACATGTCATACAAGGAAATCGAAGTCTCACTACTTAAAGGCATACTAACTTTTATATTAGATATTTATATAATTAATACAATTATATTTACGAAAAAATACATATTCACCATTGATGTGTGTAAAAGTTATATGAATTATAAATGGAGTTTATATTAAAGTTTCTTACTTGGCATGTTGTATAAATGTTGTTCGAAGAGTTTTATATCAATTTAATCAATTACTTAGCTGAAGTGTCAATACAATATTGTAATGTAACTTTGATGTTTATATAAATTACTATGTTAAATCAATATCATTGAATATAAAGTATTTATTAAATAATTAGTGTGGCTCTTTTATTTATTCGTCACGTGTCGGAAATTACTATCTTTAAAACGGATATCTATATAGACAAAAAGTATATTGGACGTAGACTTTTATTTTACCTAAAAGTTAGTTTTATTATCTGTAAGACAAATTCTAATATCTGTGAGAGAATTGAATAAATGCAAATATTTTAAAATTTGGTTATAAAATATGCTGTCAGCGCTCATGTGGCGATCGCATGCGCGTCCTCGGCTCTATAATCGCGAGCACTATTTTCCGTCTTAGCCGTTAGCTTTTTTTTTATGTATTATGGAAAGGCATTTGAACTCTATCGCACATGATGGTAAGTGACGATGAGGCCGAAGATGGTCCATGTCCAGATAGTGCCTTTTCACTCTTGCCTTGAAAAGGCCCAGATTGTCAGGGATCAGGGAAAATATCCGTCGGGAGGGAATTCCACTCCTTTGCTGTGCGCATTATGAAAGTAGAAGCGAAACGCTTAGTGCGTATATATGGTATATCAACAACATAAGGGTGGAAGCCCAACCGCTGTCTAGTTCCCCTGAGGTGGAATGGGGATGCTGGAATCAAATTGTGCAATTCCATCGCACACTCTCCGAAAGCAAAGTAAAGAGCTAACAGTAAAACGAAGACAACTTTGACAACGTTAAACGTCTTACAAATGCATAGGCGAGCTTTTTTGTTTCGGACTGAGAATCCTCTCAGGCCACAAGAGTGGGGTACTCTTGTGGCAGTCATCCATTGGATACCCCGGTAGCCGGAGTCGCAGATCCTTCTTCTGAACTCGGAGAGAGCCTACTAGCTAAACTACGTCTTTATCCTACTGATCTTATAACTTTAAAAGTGGACCTCATCTCATACCTCAAACGATTCGTATATGTTTAACACGATCCGAAACAAAAATAGCCTGATGGTAACAGTTCTACATAAGGTTTCTTACCACGATTGGTGCATTTACAAAGGTTTGCTCGATATTAGTAATATAAATTTTACGACAGTAGCACAACTCTCGCATTGGTTATTCCTTATTTGAAAACAATAATCAACAAAGTTAATATTTATGTAAAAATAAAAATATAATAGCAACCTAATTTATACCATATCGTCAAGTAACTCAAACCTTCGGTGGAGATCTAGAATTGCCACAAACTTGCAAACTATTAGGTTTGATTATCCAAACTGTAACATACAATTAAAAAAACATAAAATGATAGCAAGATAACGTAAGTATATCTTTTATTAGTATGAAATTGATTTTATATTGCAATGACGACTTTTTCATTATGGATCTACAGGTGGCAACAGAGGTCGCGAGCATGCTAAAAGCTCCGGAGAATCGTAAGTATTACTTTTAAAGCAAATATATGTCATATATATATATATAATATATATATATATATATATATATATATAATATATATATATATATATCGTTGCATATAAGTTCTGCTTATAACATCTGTTCTACAATGCACAATCCACAAAAACAACATTTTTTTTTCGTGTTATCATCAAAAAAATATTGTATAATTTGTCTAAATGATGGAAATTACTTACCTAATATCGTGGATTAATTAACTTAAATTTTACTGCATTTTACAAACGGATATATTTACTTTTGTATGCTATTACGACTTCTTACCGTTTGCAGAAATACATTATTATTATACTAATATTACGCACTGCAATGGAATTGTTAAAAATCCTGTTGTGATATGGGATGAAACTTTTATTGGTATCTTGCATTTATACGAGTAAGTATGCACGTGATACATTAGTTGGTCGACAGGAACAGGCCACTATTTTTATTAGTATCTTGCATTTATAAGTATGCACGTGATACATTAGTTGGTCGACAGGAACAGGCCACTGTTTTTATTGGTATCTTGCATTTATAAATATGCACGTGATACATTAGTTGGTCGACAGGAACAGGCCACTATTTTTATTAGTATCTTGCATTTATAAGTATGCACGTGATACATTAGTTGGTCGACAGGACAGGCCACTATTTTTATTGGTATCTTGCATTTCTAAGTATGCACGTGATACATTAGTTGGTCGACAGGAACCGGCCACTATTTTTATTAGTATCTTGCATTTATAAGTATGCACGTGATACATTAGTTGGTCGACAGGAACAGGCCACTATTTTTATTGGTATCTTGCATTTATAAGTATGCACGTGATACATTAGTTGGTCGACAGGAACAGGCCACTATTTTTATTGGTATCTTGCATTTCTAAGTATGCACGTGATACATTAGTTGGTCGACAGGAACAGGCCACTATTTTTATTGTTATCTTGCATTTATAAGTATGCACGTGATACATTAGTTGGTCGACAGGAACAGGCCACTATTTTTATTGGTATCTTGCATTTATAAGTATGCACATGATACATTAGTTGGTCGACAGGAACAGGCCACTATTTTTATTGGTATCTTGCATTTATAAGTATGCACGTGATACATTAGTTGGTCGACAGGAACAGGCCCCTATTTTTATTGGTATCTTGCATTTATAAGTATGCACATGATACATTAGTTGGTCGACAGGAACAGGCCACTATTTTTATTGGTATCTTGCATTTATAAGTATGCACGTGATACATTAGTTGGTCGACAGGAACAGGCCACTATTTTTATTGGTATCTTGCATTTATAAGTATGCACGTGATACATTAGTTGGTCGACAGGAACAGGCCACTATTTTTATTGGTATCTTGCATTTATAAGTATGCACGTGATACATTAGTTGCTCGACAGGAACAGGCCACTATTTTTATTGGTATCTTGCATTTTATCCACTTTATTATAACACCGGATGACGGCAAGTCTAATCAATTTAATAAATACACATTGGATGTTTGTCTTTATAATTAATTTGCAAAATGCTGATTTAAATTAATATTAAATGTATAAATATAAAAAATAACGGCAATGAAATTCGATTTAGGCGATCTTTAAACTTACGCCTATAACATATTAATCTGCAATATAAGACTTACTTATTAATAGAGCTCGTCCCACATCACTCAAATTTTCATTAAAATGTAGAGATGCCCCGAATATGGATTCTGCCAAAATAGATATTGTTAATCGAACATCCGGCTGAAAAACTTGTTGAAGATAATAAATAAGAAAATGTTTACGTATTTTTTAGCTAATTATAATAACAAGATAGTAATAACTAATTGAGCAAAAACTTGGTACATAGATTATTCGTCTCATATACTTTACAATATTATTAGAACAACAACTATAAATAGAAATTATATTTTTTGTGTGTACTGTAAACATTGAGAAAGTTTGCTATATGAGTGCAATAACACTTCTCTCTTTCTGCTAGAGAACAAAAGATAATGAAATAACTTAGTTTACAGGACTTCTGTCCAATAATGTCGGAGCATCTTTACTAAGAAACAGTTGTGTGTTTACTTTAATATGTAATTCTAACAGTCAAAATATATCTATGTCCATTTTTTATTTTGTGCGTTATTTTGTATAACAAAATAAATTCAAATAATGGTAACGTTAATCGTTGTTCCTTCATCGAATAGAAAAAAGGAGACTAAATTTGAACAAATTAACATTAAAACAAGATTTGGACATTGATACTGCTTTTCATTATTTGAATTTAGGCCATATGCTGATGTAAATAATGGCGTTTTTGTTGTAAGGACGCCCGCTGGCGATGTGCTTTTAGAGTCTGGGATGCCGCTTCCTACTAGAACGTACGTGGTTTCCATTCTTAAGGCTTTGCTTTGCGTTGCATCACGCTTCGGTGTTTGGGTAGCACATAATGCGTGAAAAAGATATAAATAAATAATAATAAAAAAAAAATTGGGACCACTTTTACTAACAAATTACTAAAGAATTAAAGTATGATTTGCCTAGTTTTTACACATTAATTTGTTAACCGGCGATGATATAATTGACTATAAACAACGTATTGTTTGTGCTACAAAACTGCCTACAGATCAACTAACTTATCTGTTCAGTTAACGGTACGCTAGTAATGAGTTTGAAAAGTTTTCAACAAACATAGTTACACACATAACGACGTAGATGTTATTAATAATTTTAAATATAACAACTATAACCCATAAGTGTCCATAACACTTATATCTATGTTAAATTCCTTAATTTATACATATTAATGGATCAATGTAGTCTCACTCACCGGCTAATTCCAGCGCGCTGTGGGCAGCCGTCGAGATCTGTGGAGTAAATTTCGTTATTTTTTGCGCATAATGTTTTATATTTGTCTTGGTAAACAAAATGGACGCGCCGCAATAATGCTGCAGCCGTAACAAAGCCCTCAATGGGTTATTGTTATAATACGTAGGGCACTGTAGGTCTTCAAATATTGACCCACGAATAAGAGCAAAATATACATATGCAGAAGTAAAATGAGTAATAACCTATTCTTCATCAATGTTTATTATTGCCAGAATATAGGGCCGGATTATTACCGGGCACCTCACAGATATTTATTTTCCGTATATACCCTTAGTCGATATTTACGGGAAAACTACTGTACAAACAATTATAATACTGTACAAACAATTATAATTTGTTAATTTCAAATATAATAACAATTATAGACAACCAAATTAATAAAGCTTAACTACTTCTCATAACAACTTCTTTAGTTCCGAATTCGTAAGCTTTTATAAGCAGGTAGATTATTATTACAATATATGATCGATTACATACGCTTCAACGCATGTGTTAAATATATAAAATAAATCAAATTATTAACATCTCTCATGGCGAAAATCATGATGTAACATTTTATAAAACCAGGGATATTACCCAACGCATCTATTCAATTTACAAATTTAACAATTTGAATAGCAAATACATACAATTTAGTCAAGCAAATTATCTGAATAGCTACTTTTCTGAAAAAAATTAATGAAAGATAAAGTTATCTCAACTACGCAAACACATCAAGCTTCTATAAGGCTGGGCGGCTAAAGCTTCATATGTAGTGTAATAACAATGATATTTACACATTATCTAATCCGATACCTTTTTTATAGTGTTATTGGTGTGGGTATTCATTGTGTGTGTAATTGAGTTGCATGTACGATTAATATTTTAAGTATAGAATTCCAAAATAAGAAGTATGAAAGAAATATATACCGCAATGTATTTCCGTTCAAAAATTCTGCTATTCTGATATCCTGAAGATTAATATTTTTTATTATATAAATTAATAAAAATATTACTTAGGTAAATAGGTAATCATATTTCTTTATTAAATATAGCAAGCTATATTTAATAAAGAATAAAATCCGCCAAATAATTGAATTAAATTATCATAAACGTTCCTTTATAAAAACTAACAACGGTACTTTTCTTGTACATTAAGTGCATGGCACCCAACGAGGGGCTTATATGATTTTTCGTGTAAGTTATTCTAACGAAATTAAGCGATTAATTTTAAAAGTTAAGCAATTAAGAGATGCGTTTTATAATCATATTGAATGATATTGATAGTCGACACTTTTACCGCATTTTCATTTAAAATTCTTTTAGTGCCCAACATGGCACTGGGCAATTTCAGTTTAGAGGTTGTGAGTATCATTATCATTAACGTTCATTAAGCAGTTGTTACTCAGAGTCTACCATGAGTTTGCTATCATTTTCTGTAGTATTTAATATATTAACTATAGTAGTTATGTCTGTCTATTAGCTGAAATTATAACGTTTTAAGGTTCAGGTTCAGGCATTATGTTTCCACTAACAGCGTTATATAAAGTTTACAACAAGTTTTTGTATATATACAAAAATATATATTGTCGATGTCGATGGCAATCGAATATAAACTCACGGCAGCTACACTGTGATCGTATGAAAAACGTAACCTTGCTAATTTTAAAAGTGTTTTGCATCTCTTTATAGTCCTTGTCAATGGGTCTTCAGGTCTCATTGGCCTTAAACTCTCAGTTGACATCAATGCTTAGTTTTTCATATGACTCCATTGCAATCTCTAATTCTACAATCAAGAAACCATAATTTTAAGGCCAATTTACACATCCACAAGTTTCAATTACGCACGAAAATTACTCTATTAATTAGATCTGAATCTTCGTTTGGTCCTATTTTCAAATGGTTAAAATTTGCAAATTACTTGCTTATCACTTGACTATAGACAGCCATTTTGTAGACATAAAGTACTTCTTATCACTTGACTATAGACAGCCATTTTGTAGACATAAAGTACTTCTTATCACTTGACTATAGACAGCCATTTTGTAGACATAAAGTATTTGCCGATGGAACTTTTGGATGTGTATATCAGTAATTACGGAGATCGCGCTGACATTACGTGTAACTGAAGTGGTCCGGGCAGTAGCGACACGGAGAGCGCGGCGGGCGGCGGTGCCGGCGCGATGGCGGGCCGCCTGTCCGCGCGCGTGGCAGCGTTGCGTGAACGCCTTAGAGCGGCCGTACCCAAGGCGCGTGACCGTGTCCAAGCTACCGCTGATGAACAGGTAAGCGAAATTTTCTCGCCAGAATATATAACACTCTTGTATACCCATTGTATTCCAAAATTTTAACAATCCAAAGGAAAATGCTCACTTGAAATCCAGTCCCAGAAATCCCCATAAAAATGAAACTGCCAAAGTATTCTAAAGAAACTTAACTAAAATTATGGCATAAACATTTTTAAAAAGCAAAATAGCGCCTCGCAATTTAGTTTTAATGAATAAAATATTTTTTTAAAGTTTTAAGAAATAATTATGTTTGTTGCTCGATAATATCTAACCTGCTGATCATTGTATGCTCATTATTGATTCTGGCACAAAAAAGGGTGTAATTGAAATGTTTTTAAACGTAAATTACAATAAAGAATATTTTTACCTCTTCCAATTAGAACAAAAGTATCAACCACTGCAAATTTTTAAAGAGTAAACAATATATATTTATTTAACATTTGTACTTTTTTTATGAGCTAAAATGGCATAGTTATGAATAAGTCACAATCAGTCCTCGTAATGATAAATTAGACGAGGTTTTATACGAACAAATGTTTACCACTTGAACCTTTACTCGGCAGCAGCCTTCAGAAGAAAAGAAAGGAGTAGTATACGCTGAGCTTCAGCTGGGCGAGCAGAGGAACGACGACAAACCTCCCCCACCCTCGACCGAGTACGCGGAAATTGTGTACACCGACCAGCCTAAAGAAACGAAAGAATGAACTTATCGCCAATAGCGCAGACACAAAAACTTGCTTTACATACTTTTAATTTTGACGCAATCTATAATCTAGATTGAAGCAAATAGAACCGTCGGTGTTGCTCATCAAGGTATAAAAATATTTCTTATATATAAACTAACTATGGATCTGTGATTAAACTATGCTTATTATGTTACCGAGGCTATTAGAAAGGGTGATAAAGTTACCTCAAACCGAATATGGCGTGGCAACACAATATACCCATATCTATTTTTTTACGGGTCTATCGCTGAACGTATTTCTTTGTACATATCTACATCTGAACCTGCCTCTTTGCCCTGAAATAATAAACAGAGATATATTATTTTAATATGGAGTATATTGCCACTCTGGGCATTTCACAGACAAAATAATTATGGTAACACTTAGTCGATTTTATGACATCTTATTATTCTAAATCCTTCCTCGTAGACACAGAGTTAGTACAAACATGTACAAATATTTATTATGGTGAAATGATATATGCGTCAAAATTGCAAAGTATGTAATGTTTTTTCTCGGTAGATTTCGGTAGCATCTATTACCGGGTATCTGCTGATGCCATTCGTTTGCTCAGGCAATTTCAAACGCACAAACGAGACTTAAAACGTTTTTAAATGATAATTAATAATAACGACAGACTTATAACGCAGTTTTATTACTCTCAAATATCAAAAACATCACAAAAAATTGGAAGTCCACCGAAGGTTAAAATTATTTATTTTGTGTAGAGAAATATTAGCAATTATATTATACTTACAGAATAATCTTATTTTAGTCGTACCACATAGTAGTTTGTAGTGTAAACATATAACTGCCTTATAGCACCTAATTCTATGTTATATATTTTAATGTTCCATTTTAGTAATTTAATTCTAAATGACATATTAAAAGTATATACGGAGAAACATACGTAACAGTGAATTTGCCACCATCTTTAATTAATGAAGCCTAATAATTTTGATAGAGCACACCGTATTTTTAAACTATTTTTTGCTTGATCAATTGTAATTATGCGCAGTATCTGATTTTTAAAATCACCAATAAATATATAGTCATTTGATGGAATCGGCCAGTGACATTACAATCTTGTGTTATAAAATTTATGTTTTTTTCATTTTAGACAGTTGATAAAACGTACGTCAAGGTGTTAACGTCTCTGTTAGTGAATATCGTATTTAAATAAGAAGAAATATTACAAATGATATGTGATGTTGGAGAAGTGGAACATGTTTGATATTCAGAAATAATAGCATTATTTAAAAGTCACAAATTTACCATTAAATAAAACGTGTTTATGATATTGCACCTGACATTGGTTTGTTCAGAATCAAACCTAGAATCGGTTATATTAATGTATCAATTTTAAGAATTAAATAATAAGTTTCAATAGAGAATATTCTCACTTTTTCTTATCATTTTCGAAACAAACAAGCATCATATTCAATATATTTTTTATAATAATAACCATATTTGTAAAATAACTTGTTCATTATTCGAAGACTCGATCAGCATACCGTAATTACACAGCACACACATTTGTAACACTGACACATTGATAAATTTCGATTTGGGTATACAATAATATCTGTATTAACCGCGTGGCTATTTTCCATACAAATGTAGGTACCTACCTGTTTTCTTTCTGGCAAATCGCACTAGAACAATATTTTTTTCCTAATAATCTATGGATTCTAATATCACGCTCCTGTTTTCCTTTTTTTGTAAATTATTTAGTAAAAGAAATATAAATTATCAAAAAACCGTAAAAATAATATGATTTTTCGGTGTGCTCAGACATTTCATGCGACCAGTTTCTTATTGACGGCCGACTTAACGACGAGGCTTATGGCCATAAAACAAAGAATAATAAAAAAATCTTATTGAAGAAAGTAGGTATATAAATAGGTGCAGTTTTGGAGAAATAAACAATTTGGGCTTCAATTCGTAGGTATTTTCTGACGGAACTGCTTTAGTCCCTCTCGCACTTCATGGGCAGCAATAGATTTTATAAATGCTGATTTTACAATTTTTGCAACCTTGACAACCTTGAGTTGTCAAGCTGTCGGTTCCGATCCGATCAAAATCCGATACATATGGTAGACGTTACTATACCTACGCGCTCTTGGAACATAGACATACAATTTTTAATAAATAAATGTGATCCATTGTGAAATTAATTATTTCATGAAAAATTTGATTCCTGTCGTGTTTTGATAATACCAAATTGTAACCTAATGCTATACCAGAATACTCGGAATACCAGACATATTTCACTCACTCTGCTTAAAGAAATCTCATTTATTCCTAATCGTTATTAGCTATAAGTAACAAGCTTTTGGTATGATATTATTAGATACCATTGGACATGTACGCGTATAACTTCACGTATAATGCAATGCAATTATTATGTACAAATGAAAGTTAATTCGAATCCCATAATGTTATTTAATATTTTTATATAATTAAACATTATTCTTTTATGTAGCCAGCATTTATGATATATTTTTAGTTTAGCTCAATATTAATGTCTGTATTATTGTTAAAATGAATTACTTATTGTTAACAATGTATCACTGCTATAACTTATATGACTGTTTTATCTTATGCAAGTTTTATAATCATCTAACGAAATAAGTTTTATCGTCATTTAATGAAGTACTTAGTTGGAAAATTATAATTGGACCATTTGTAAGAGCAAATGTCCTGATCATGTATTATTTTTTAATTAGCAACACACATATAAAAATGTTTCCTATTTTTGTCATAACTATACACAGAAATACTTTACATGATGACCTTGAGACGGCTATTATGTTGCAAAGCCTAAGGCTAAGCCTGTTACTGATTGTACATTCTATATGAACTGATAATGACGAATACTTAGGACAGTCATATTAAATAATAAATATTCATTAATGTACTTACGGATGAAGCTGTTCACCGGCTTTGGTACCGCCCTATTACCTATGTCTGCCGCAGAATTGCAATGTTCGCATAACATTGCATAGAAATGTCACATTTCGGCGTGAAGGCTAAGATAGACAGTGAAATTACTGAGTCTTGTGACTTTAAATGTATTATGTCACATGTTAGCAACGTACCAATTCCATATAATATGCTGCAAATCTCACAGGAACCACATGTACTGTAGGAGACAAACTACATACTACAAGGTGGGCAGTCTGCTTGGTTGTCAACATATCACATAATAAATGAAGCAATTTACTTTTTATACAAAAAATAAAGTTGTATTTAACACACAGAATAACTAATAAATAAAACAACAGTACGCGAGTTATAAAGCTAATATTTTTTATTTACTTAGTAACGTTATCAGGGTCGTATAATGGAGGCTCTTTAAATATCCAGAGGTCCACTTATACATTATAAGGTACAAAAAATATTTTATATTTTTGCATTAAGTATAGTAATTTAGTTAATTTGTAAGTTTAAGTATTACCATCGAAGGTGCAGTTTTCATTTATTCCGTCCATTTTTTTTTTATTTATATGTTCAATTATTTTATTAAATATTTACAATTAATTATTAATGCAATAAAATATGTTTTTGATTTAATTAATTTTAAAATAAGTGCTTTTACTTCTTCTTTCCTGTCACTCGTCTATAAAATTACTTAAAAGTCTAAAAATTAAAGTCTAAAAATTAAACTCTTATATAAATCTCGTAATCATTGGCAATATTAAAATCAAAATAAGTTATATTATGAAACTTAATTAAAGCACTGTACCATCTCCTATTCTGACAATGTTGTGGTCAGATTTCGTCTCGGTGTTCAATACTCAAAGATACAAGTCCATAATATACTTTGTTGATATTCTTTACTCCGACTGCCTTTTAGCCCACGCTCTTATTTATTATATATGAACAGATTTTTTATATAATACATAATTATTATTTTACATAGATAACACAGATTATATTTGACATACTTAAACATTTTCATAAACAAATCAATTACAGTAAGTTGCTTATTTATAAGCTTCAAAAAACTTTAGTTAATAATAAAATTTGTAGATTATATTTTCTAACCTCGTCGTCCGTTGCTAGGTTGGAGGTAATGTAATTCTCTCAGTTGTCACTTAAATATATAAAATATTTTAATTCACGATCTCGTTAGCCGAGTAGTTGGTACCAGTTTCAAGGTGTTGCCATCTCTGAGGTTCGAGTCTCGGTGGGGACATATGTTTGTGTGATGAATGCGAGCATTTGTGCCTTAGTCATTGTTTTTAATATATGTTTTTATCAAAATATGTATATATGTATGTGTAATTTATGTATATCTATCCATTACTTTAGATCCTGTAACACAAGTTTTACAGTGCTTACTTTGGGCTAGGCTAATTGGTATGACTGTAAGAAATATTTTGTCAAAAGTATTTAAATATTAACTGGTCCTTAATATAATATAATTCAGATTAAAATTGAATTATTAAATTTCCTATCCAATAAAATTATATATACCAAAATACCGTTTTTCATATTGATTTTATTAGAAACAAGAAGGAAACATTTTTTTCATTACTGCAGTGTCTATAGACACATTTTGTGTTATAAATAAATAATATATTCGACCATAAATAAAAGATAAACCATATTGAAAAATGTGTAAATCTTTGCAATTGTCTAATTACTTTTGTATTTTATCAAATTAATTGCCAAGTAGTAAGTTAATTATTTAATTAATTATTTGATTTAATATTCCTTAGATTCAAAGAAAAATGTTTATTGAACGTGCGTTGTACAGTGTCGGTGCTTACTTTTTGCACATAATTTATTCAAACGTGATTGTAACTACAACAGATCGAGTGAATGTATTTGATGAAAGACTTTTGTATTATTTGTATTTTCGAAATATTTGTATCGATGTAGTAATAATATTGTAATAGTGTATTTAAACAATAAAGGAAGTTTTAAGTATAAAAATGTATTTTTATTATTTGTACCTAAAGTTGATATTAAATTGATTTGAAAGAACAAAAGAGACTGTAAATACTTGCGGTAGGTTATTGGGGAAATTGCAAATATGCTAAATATTTGCATATTAGTCGGTAAAAATCTGACATATCCTGTGTGGCCGTATTGTATCTATGAAGATTCTTAACGTCTGCCGCACAAGAGAAAAAGTATCGATCAATGCCATAAAACATATTTGACCTTTTTCGTGTTCAGAAGCCGGTACAAAAAAGTGGTTAATCGAAAATGTTTAACTGTAAAAAAAAAATATATGATTTTTAGCAAATGTTTAGGGTTGCCGATAACTATGAACAATTATAAAAACATATTAAAACATCAACGTTGTAACCGTTAACCAAGCTAATAATACTTATTAATGACATTTTTGAACACGGCGAAAAATAGTTTAATAATTAACAAGATCTAACGGTAGACCACTTAATATATTTGCCCGGTTTCTTTGTCTATGGGTAGAGACCCATAGACAGAGAAAAGCGAACATTTGAATTGCTTGTTTATAGCACTGACTTAGAAATCTAAACCTCAGTGGTTTATAGTGACATGAAAATATGGTAAAAAATCTAATTTACTGAAGTGAATCATAATGTAAGATATATGAAGTATGATAAACTGTGGAATAACTTTGTAAAAGATTAATTACTATATTAGGTACGATATAGTGATTTATCTTTTACAAACTTATTGCATACGCGAATGCACCGAAGTTGTTAACAACTTTTTATCACCTACAGATGTTGACAATACTTGATAACTTGTTGTTGTATAATATATTAATCATATAATATATATAGTCACCAACACGTGATAATAGTGAGAATGACGTGTTTCGTAACAAAAGAGTCACGCCTTAATATTTGTAACTTTATTTGTAGCTGGCGGAATCCATAAAGACAACGTCACCGCGCAAAGAATAGAATAGGTTGTAATTTTACGTGGAAAAGTATAGTTCAGAAGGGTCATTTCTATGGAGACTTACTACCAACATTTTGTCATAGGTTTGGTTACTGCAACAGAATAAAATATCTTTACTACCTTTAGATACAATGATACGCAATTTGAAAATGAAATTGGACGTGAAATTGTCAAAAAGTAATTATAGCAGAACAAGTATGCCTACTATGATAGACATTTGACTATGTACTGTAATATTGCCAGAAATGAGCAATATATTCCTGTGCAGTTTTGTGTTGTACATATTATGTTGTAAGTGAATATAAATTTAAAATTAGTATCTCTAAATTGTAGAGAGCGAAAGAAACAAATTCTAAATTTGTTTCTTTCGCTTGTGAGTCGGCAATAGAAGTATAAAAATCCCCCTGAACTCTCTCTTCCATCTTTGTATTTACTATTAGCCAATGAAATGGTATAGATACAATCGGATGTAATCACCACTATCTACACCATACGTAGATTGACGAAAGCTTCCTGCTGTTGATAAAATAGTTAATGTATGTAGATGATCTCCGTGGCTGAGCGGTTAGTACGCCAGTTACAAGGTGTTGTCATCTTTAACATCCCGGGTTCGAGTCCCGATGGAGACAGATTTTTGTGTGATGAATGAGCGGTAGTGCCTTTAGTCATAGTTGTTATATATATTTTATAAAAAAAATATTTATGTATCATTGATAATCAATCCATCTATCCGTCTCTGTTACCCTTTTTTTTGATTTTATTGTTCCCCTGAGGAAAATGAATTAAATTGCATACCCCGGCAGTGGCGAGCCGGCGGTCATGTGGGGCTGTGGGGCTCTCCTCCCCAGAAGGGGGAGGCCTACCCACTTAAAAAACCTCGGGGATGGCCTTCCTCAGGCATGTAGGGAGCCCCCGGGAACGCCAAGCTACTTCCGGGAACCCCCGCCTCCGCTCCCTCGCCGATACAGGGGAGCCCTCCTCGAGGGAGGCTACAATACCTCCCCCAATCTCCGCAACTGACGGCGCCCCCCGGCCACGGAAGGGGCGTGGTCCCTCCCGGGACTCCCGCGCAAGAAATATTTGTTTTATTTATCTTATTTCACTCAGGGTGGTCTTGGGTACGTCTGTCTTACCTAGTAAAGTCGCAAAATAGCACTGTTTGAATTGCTGTATTCTGGTGAAGGGTAAGATAGACAATGAAACTACTGAGTACCTACTGTGACTTAACATGTTATATCTATTACCTGTTGTCAATGTAAACTTTAGTTTTGTGCGGTTGCAGATTGGCTGCGAATCTCACAGCCGCTCACGCTGTAGGCAACTGTAACACTTACAATGATATTGGCAGTTTGCTTGATCGTCAATATACAGTAATTAAAAAAACTTATGTAGCTCATTTGAAAAGTATATTTTCTTTCAGCTCCGAATACACGCTCACAATTAATAGTTGAACAAAGCCAAACATATTCTGAACACAATTTATTGGGAGCATCGACTAAACCAATGATCAAACCGACGCCAACGCCTCGGTATTCATTTATGATTTGGTATTCTTAAAGTAACACTTTAGATAGAGAATAAGGTATGTTTCTCAACAATAACTAGCAATCAACCATAAAAAAAAATTAAGAGCGTCACATAAAAAAAAAATTAAGACCGTCACTGGTCAAAGGTAAAAGTGGGACCCTATTACTAAGACTGCTGTTCGCCTATCCGTCCGTCGACCTATGTCACGAAGCTATGCCTCATGAACCTTGATAGCAAGATCAAGAGTACCTACTAAGTACATCAACCCTTATGTGAAATTATTTGCAAACAATCTCTTCAGTTTTCTCAAAAATGAATGAAAAAGTAAATTCAATTGCTTAAGTTTTAACTAGCGTCTCTATAGCCTTTCGGTGTGATAAGAGCAATTTTCAGTGTCAAGAGCGAGATGGGTGAAGAATAAGAAAGTGTATAGGCCCTGAATTTTAATGAGAACATTTTTTGGTACAGTTTAAATAGATATTTATTTATTAATATTTAAATTTATGTATTTCATATATTAAACAAATATTTTCCTTTTTTTGAAAGGTTACAAGATAACAGGCGCCAATTTGACATTGGTGAGCTCGGTAAACAGTTAGATGCAGCGTTCAATGATATTTCTGCTAAAAAGCAATATGGGAACCACGGGCAGTACGAGGCCTATTGGCCGAACGGTGACAAAATATACTGGAGGTAAGTACGTTGTATGTTTTATTACTTTATTTTCTAATTTTGCTTTTATTATACTTTTAAGAAATTATACTATTAGGCGCAGACTGCTTTTACAGATTAGCACAGTTTAGTTTGGGAAAAGCTAAAACAATGTAGGTGCTCCAGTCTTGTAGGCGAATAATCCTGTTAGATTAGTATCAGTTAGGCATCACCACATGGGTAATCTGCCTGAAATGAGTGACTGCCTGAATTGAGAGGCAAAAGTTGTTTTCCACCAATTGTTAGTGCTAAACCGATAAACAGTGACATTTATGAGCAAAATAATTATTTCACACTTGACGGGAATGGCACGTACTAATAGTACCTATTTTGCTCTCATCTAATATGTGCCAACCAATCAAAGCATTTCGAATAAAGTTTGAATAAAAACTGTATTATCCAGCCTGGATAAATACTTTACCTGCTTTTAAATAAAAACATGTTCTATTTTCTCAATTCTTTGAAATGAATTGAATCGAATCTGTGCCATACTAACCCAGCGATTGAAGCTACCTGTTTCAGACTTGCAGCAGATCTCTGGAGACACAAAAAAAAAGAAAACTCGAAGTTTCTGGCTCGCGATTTATGCCGATTTAATACTCAAAGCACTATAGATTCAACACACTCCTGAGTTATGCTATAAGCTGTTCTTGAGAGCTGTTAAGAAGCCGTCTCGCGCGTACTTACGACAACTTTCAGCCTCCCGGACAAGCCGGTTTTCAAAAAGGTTACAGTACCATATATTAAATATAATATATACTTGCACAAACAATTTTTGTCCCTGAAACCAGAACCATAAGACCGAAGCGGAAGAAGAGAACACGGCCCCCGATGACCAAGTCTAACGGAACAAGAATGACCACAGCTTATTCGAAGACCACTCTACGAAATATTAGTGAGTCTGCACTACTTATCTTAACAATGTTTAATCATGCAATGGAGCTCTCATTGTATGATTGTATTGAAAATTAAAAGCAATGAATTTTTGTAATAGGTACAACAGAGTACATCAACTACGATTGTCAGCATCCTTGCTCTGATCTTCTAGAAAAGTAAGTCAGTATTGTTTTGTCTACTCGCCTGATTGTGTAGTGAGTAGGAAATGGAGCAAGTTTTGCCTATGTTATGTAATTATTAAGCCACTGCAGCTGTTTCTTTAACTCTACTTTTACCAACAAACAGTGTCCTTATCATTGTCGTGTTAGACCAATTCGATTCCATTTCATTCTATTAGTTTATTGTTTGAACAAAATAGAATTTGGATGGAGATGGAAAGGAATCCTTATGGTACAATTATAGTATCCTTATAGTGCCACCTCTTTCAAAAAGCCTTACCTATATTTATAACAGGCTCCACCAAGTCTTCAATATTAGGCAACTTACTCTTCGCCAGGCGAGATTAAAATTAAGGGCAGATCTTCTTTCTTGGACATATCAGCAGCAGTCAGAGCGCGTTTTGGCGCGCTTCGAAGAACTGTTCTTTGTGTGTGAATTATTCATTTTGCTGAATAATTTTGTAGTTGGTTTTTTATTTTATTATTTTTTTATATTACTTATTTTTATTGTTTTAATTATTATTTTTTCCTTTTTGTTTGTTGTAGCGCAATAGTTTCTTTCTTTCTTTTCCTTTTTGTATTCTTTGAGCCCGTATGGGTACTCCCACAGGACAGGCATAGTCTAGTGTGGGGGTTTTTCGTTAAACCACAAATTGTACATCTGTTTGAAATAAAGTATTATAATTATTAGTAACTTGTAGGTAACCAATGATTTTTATATTTTCCAAAATAAAATTTAAAGCACGTCTTATAAAATACTTTTATCAATAAAGGTTATTAAAAGTCGATGATTTTTTGAATACATGGTTTTATAATATTATAGTTACTTACAATATAAATACAGTCTTATTTAGTAATTAACATGTAGAGGGGCTTTCTAAAATTAAAAAAAATATTATTTGGTTGATGAAATAGAATACAGGTCTTTTGTCCGAAGCCAAGTCAAAATTGCGCTAAACTAATATTTATATTTTTATTTGTAAAGCAATGTAGGTATTTGAAATCCTTAGCGTAATAAGCAAAATTTTTATATATTGCAAAATATTTGAATTGTCCACAGTCTATAGAAAATTACATGACGGTCTTGGAAAACTAGTTATTTTGTCACTCGGAAAATTCTTCATTTGAGGAATTATTTTTATATTGACAGTTGAGCTTAAACTGTTGTTCTGAAGCCAGCTTATATTTGACAAGCACTATAAAATTTAAAATAACGAGAGACAAACAAAGCCCTTACTTTAATTAACTTATCTAAATTAGGGGCCAATTTTTTTAAGTTTTAGGTGGTCTCAACTATAATATAATATTACTTATTATTCATTTATAGCTACGGAACAGTCTGCGCGCGAAGTTTCAACGGATTTAGGGCCTTCTACAAAGAGTTTTTCGATGTTTGCGAGATGATGGCAGCCAATTGTGCCGACAGCCAACGGAGTAAATGTCTATATTATTCTCCTTACGTTAATGCCAGCTGTAAACATTGGACCAAAGTGGCCAAAGTCACATACACAACACATAACTTTAATTTTAGTATACGTGGGCAACGGCAGATCACAGCAAAAAACCACTCAGATATTTAAATAAAAATTTAACTTAGCGTTTTAAAATCTCTGTAATTCAATCTTTGATATAATTATCACATACTTTTTAACATAAGTACAATGTAAATATGTATAACAAATTACTTGATTAAAATTTAAATTATCTAATTTCGTAAAGAATATAGTTACATATTAACAGAGAAGGAACGAGTATTTTTATAGCTATTTCAGTATAAAATTCTTCATATACCTATCTCATCTCATTAATGTTCGTGAATTTCATAATTTTGGGAGCGTCATATGATCTTCACCAGGGTCGGACTGGGCCGAAAGAGCCCGGGTGGCTGATCGCAATTCTAAGGCCCGAAACTCCTTTTTTGTACGATGCATAGTTTCCGAGACATGCACGCGGGCAACTGTAGCACAGGGGGCCCGCGCCCCAGGCCTGTGGGGGGCCCGCGCCGGCTGGGCCCCGGTTGGCAAATGCCATCTCGACTGTATGGCCAGTCCGACGCTGATCTCACTATCGCTAAACATTACTTAATAGTTACTTGGTATAAATCGAGTATATATGTAGTCATTTCATCATAGTAATATATATATATATATATATATAATATATATATATATAATATATATATATATATATATATATATATATATATTTTATACTTAAAATGCACACGTTTACATAGTTTAAATAATTCACAATTAATTTGTTCTTTTCTTCCGCCTCCCAGTATTGCTTTTATATTTATCTTAGCACGATAATTATGGATATTCCTACACTTTAAACTCGTATATTTCGTATGATTACAAAACTTTACTTTCTGCATTGTTATCAACTAAAACAGCGACGACAGGTAATTTTATTACAACGATTTTTTAAATTCTTAGCCACATCTTAGCGGAACAAAAGGATTTAATCCTTTTTCTTTTCTTTGAAGAGAGGAGAACACCAACATAACCACCGTGACAATTAGTGGGCTATGAGGATCTGTCTCTCCTCTCCTGAGGGAAAAAAGGAAGTTATAGATTCCTCCTCAGTGGAGCTATTTATTTAAGTAGGTTAGTTGTTACTATTAAGATCATGATAGGTAAATATTGCCTTGACTGTTAAGTTGAATCTCAACTCTTTTCCTGTTTCTTCTTTTAATAAATAAAAATATTTTTATATACTAAAAACGATCCAGTAAACTACACGAAGTCATCGATTAAATTTACTAACATTTTGCTGTTTAAATTGAGTGAGAGTTAATAACACACAATTTAAACAGTAAAAAAATTGAAAAAGCAGGTTTTAGTACTTAATAAAAATAATTATATCTAATGATATTCTAAACAATTTCAGCAACTGGTAAGTGAATTCCTTTACTACCTTTTTATATATATTTGGTTAAATACCCACAATGGTGGCCTTGATCTCAGTCGTTAGTAGTGATGTGCTGGATTATCCGAGGCAGAAAAAAGATTCGTATCCGTGTCCGTATATATCCGTTACTTTCGGATCTTTTACGGATCTATTTAGTAGAGTCTTCTTAAAAGAACAATTCATATTTTTAAGTATGTTTCTACTTTGCAAATGATTTTTAAGGAAGTTGAGCCTTTACCCTTACGAGAATACTTTCCATCACAAGTTTTTCACTTTGCACATTCATGATTTATTATCACAAAATAATTCCATATTACACTACTAAACTTCTTTAAAGACATTTTTTAAAATCGTGTACCAATATCAAACACAAGCGTTATCTATGCTGCCCAGTGTCACATTAAAGTAAAGTAAAACAAAACAAAAAAAAAAGACCCGCCGCGCAATGCAAATCGAAACATGTTTCAGCTCAAGATTACGCGCACCGACACCGATTGTGTAAGAAAGTTAAGATCCATATCCGTATCTGCGGATTTTGACACAAAATATCCGTATTCATATCTGTATCCGCGAATCTAGATTTTTGACGAACCGGCACATCACTGGTCGTTAGATATGTAGCGGGCTTCACGTGGAGTTCTTTATAGTGGGATTAGGCACAAAATCTCGCGCAATTTGTAAAAACATTAGAATCTGAAATTTTCCTTCGGTGTTAAACAGCTAAAGTAGGAATCAATATTTTTAATATTCTTGAGCTGTTAAGATATTATTTTTATAACTTTCCTATGTTGGATTGTTAATAATATATTTTGAAGTGATGTTCATTTGTATTTTTTAGTACTCTAATTATATTTTTCTTTCTGTTAATAATCCGTTTAACTAATATTATTCAACTAAACTTATTAAGTGATTCGATTACTCGCGTCAAGTTAAGCGACGTTCCTTGTAAAAATGGCGGGATTCGACATACTAATGTTCTGACTGACTGAGCTCTCGATTACCACTTAAGAAAGAATACCATCAAAATGCGAGACTCAACTCCATTTTTTTATTTAGTCAGGAAATGTTTACTACATTTGGGGAGTAAGCATGTTATTGAACTTCGTTGCACCACGACTATTCCCATGGAGTCATGACTACCTTTTTTTTTTGAGGGGGGAAATGCGACCTTATCCGACCTTGTCCGAGATCTCGATCCCGATCAGATCCCCTGGACAGTCCCCCAGACAGACAGACTTCACCACGGCGTGCGCGCTTAGCCGGACGCGCACGCAGCCTCACGGTAGTGTCACTAGACAGGCAACACCGCGCTTGCGTGTGCCAGCTTTGGCCTAAACATTCGTATGCGGCGGAGGGGAGCGGCCTCGACGTCCTCTTCCCGCTCCCTCTTCGCGGCCTCCTTCTGCGAGATGACGTCCTTGCAGAAGGAGGCGAATTGAGGTGATAGCTTCGCATTCCGCCTCGCCGCGGAGCATGGCCAAGAACACGCTGGGCAGCGAGAGGTCGCTGCTTCCCAGCACAGCGATGAGTTCGCTGCGCTGTTGTTGTTGCCACACCGAGCACACTGACAGTGTGTGCTCAGACGTGTCTTCGGGAGTGCCGCAGTCATGACACCGCGGCGTTGTCTCCCAACGTGCGACCCGGTATGAAGTCATGACTACCTCGCTAAACTTCGCTTTGGTACCGCTAGGCCCGACAGAAGATCCTCTTGGGATTGGAAAGTCAAATTCACTGAGTAAAAGAGAATTTCTTTGGTCCGGGCCGCGCTAGTATGAACACCAAATGATGATATCATAATGGCAAAGTAACATAAAATCAGTATTTTGACAGTTTAGCTGCTTATCATATCCTGTTTTGGTCTTCATTGCTTGCTAGGATCTTGTTGGAACATAATATTAATTCTCCTGTTTGTTTCATTTGTTAGCGGACTTTCTGGACTCGTATAGAGGATACTGGCACGTTATTTACAGGGGACCTTGTAACCCCGCTATGACAACATTTGCTTTGGCGCCGACGAACATCACCGAAATTCTACTTCGCAAGGAAAAATACCTCGACATTGACAAACAACAGTTCAGACCCAAATCACTGCACCGTTAAAACTAGTGTCCGACTGAAACTTTCACAACAAGGATCACGTTTTTAGGGAAAAATAAAGAAAATGTAAAATAATAATCAGTAAGTCTTAATTTTTTTACTTTTCATGAAATAGCTACACAGTCTTCGACATTATTGATAAAATCAACAATCAATCATAACACTTCCTCATTTAAGAATAAAATATTGATTGTGCTTTAATAATACTTAAAATAAGTGAAGTATTTATTTAAAAAGGTAATGTACAACATGCGACTCAAAATTCCAAGTCTCGCTTGATGTAATGTCGCAGCTAGATCGCGTATGCCAGCATGTAGAAAACTGAAAGTTTGAGCTATGGAAAAAGATTCTCGAAATTGTTATTGAGAGAAAACATTATTTATCAATTCTACTGTTAAAGTGTTTTAGTTGTGGTTTAGGAATAGGCATTGTTAGTAATAGCTTTAAATGTCGTTTCTTTTTCTTACAGAGAAACTCAATTGTGTTTTGTGTTGTCCTAATCACAAAAATATTATATATATATATATTATATATATATATATATAATATATATATATATATATATATATATATATATTATATATATATATATTTAAGATATATATAATATACTATTTGGTAGGTTTGCAAAACTTTATCATGTTTCAATTAACATAGATTTGTATGTAAATAGAGAAACGCTCGCCGTTGTGGAAATACTAATTGTAAGTTCTGCAAATGTGTGTAGAATAAAGGACCTAATAACTCACTCACACCCAACGCTGACAACAAAGATGGCTATTTTGTATATACCATCTATAGTAGTAATGATTGCTAATGAACTTACAACGAGTGCTAAAAATAACATAAATAAAACGACAATTCAATAATAAGATTTATTTTTACAAACAAATTTAAAATTATAAATTACAATGACTGTACACATAAAACATAATATTTAACAGTACTTTTGTGCATTAAAATTGAAAGTCAATACAGGACTGCTCATTGCTTCTGAAATATAATCCACAAGTAGTTGGAACGCTGTTGGAGAGATCTTTGAACGGTAGGTTCAAATTTTATGTTTCGTTTATACTTAGGAGTCGTCTTATTAACATTTGTTACTGAAGTCTGTCTTTTATTAATTAAACAAGAGCCCCGTTTTTTTTTATTATATATAGAAATAATTTTACGAAGAATATTTTTGTATTAGATATTTATAATATTCTTCAAAAATCTTCATAGTAACAATAACCGAGACAATATAAATACTATTTGGATACTTTATTAAAATTAATTTCCTCATTGTGTAGTGTAAGATCTGTACACTAATATATGTATGTATCTACATTTTAAGCAAATAACACTAAAACTATAGAAACAGACAGTCAAAGACTGTTCGTAAGTATATTGTGACGACACAATTCTATGCGATCAAAAATATTCTATGCATCCTCCAATTTTTAGACTCCACATTGTAGTCGGTATAATTAAGGTGTTATATCAATATGTACTATCGCGGACAAATCCGCCTGACCACCAGTAGGACACCCATTTTAGTTTGCACTCAAATATTATAATGTTAGTAGTACCGCCCTGATGTTATTTGATGACCTTGAAGGTGGTTCAGATACATGCCAATAATTAGTGTTATTTCCAAGTTTAAACAATAATAAACCTTTCTTATAACATATTAATAAAAGCAATATTTTTTATAAACAATGTGATGACACTTCACGGCACGACATGAACTAAAACATTAGTTACAAATGTGACCTTGATAAATTCAATTTGACTGTCATTGTATGATTAACGAAACAATTACTGTCAAAATGAAGTAATAGATCTTGAGGCTTTCTCTTGGCCACCTAGATTATTGCTAATTAATTGATAGATTAAGTTTATCATTTAACCTGGTTTAATTATATACACTACTTTCGCTACATATACTATTGAAACAGATATCTTAAGCACTAAAACAGCAATTTTAACTACAATAAACATTTCTAATAGTATTCTATTTTGCAGTATAAATGATAATATTGAGCTTGTATAAGGCATCATATCGTTTTTACAATTATATACTCTCAAATTGGCAGTGTGCATACACGAACATTATATACGGTAATAAACAGATACAATCACTGTCTCAACCATTGTTATATAAATTGTAAAACTGACTCATCTATAACCGTCAAAAATAAACTTTGTATTAATTGAAAAGCAAAATTTTCTTGTAAAATATCTACCAATGTACGGAAATTTTAATCTAAATGTCGAATCGAATAATAATCGAATAAAATCGAATCATAGATGTAACTGTTGATTGCATCTATTATAAAAGATTTCCCCAGTAATAAATAGAGGAAATTTTCAATCTTGAATGTATATATTTATTTGTTTCGTCATTGGATGTCATCGAGTGAAGATAAAAAAATAAAAGTGAATTATTTTACTAAAATCAATATGGCCTGTTCTATACAAATGGAGCTCTGTGTTTTTTGTTTAGACTATCTGTGGACGGGCTCAGGATTTTTATTATTATTATAATAGAGTTCGAGAATTAACTTTATAGAAATTAATTAATAGCCACATATAGCATCAAGGGAATGAACAGGGGTTTTTAGCTAGCTTTTCACAAGTTTTGATTGTCAGGAATCGATCCATACCGACAAGTACTAACGGTCAGAAATGTAAATTATGCAAGATCTGAAAAAAATTTGAAATACAGATACAAGATACGTATTTTCATTTTATTATTAACAAATTTTCTACTGGTATCTTGTATCTATAATATTATATCTGGTATTATGTTGATACTATATGCTAAAAAAAAAGTAAGAGATAACGAATTCTTATTGGACACCTTAGGACTGAACGCACCGTTAAATCTTTAGTCTGAAGCCAAATTGAAAGATTCCATGGCAATTTTTTCTATTATTTATTTTAATATATTTCGCATAAACGTCTGTATTTGACATGTAAAATACAAAAATAGCTTTTTTTAACAAATGTTTTATAGAAAAGTATTAATAAAATACGTACTTTTTATCTCGTATTTTAGACATTATTCACAAAGTTATTTCCATCCGGTACGTGAAATACTTCATTTAAAAGTATATTGTGTTTCACATTCACAGTTAAATTTAAGTTATATTGTACAATCACTGTCAACTAAGATACTTATATCAATATATAAATTTCAATAGATTATGGTTTGGTTGGGCCACAGAACCTTTGTGAGTATCAAAAAATCCTACAGACTCCCAAAACCTACAAATAAATGAGATGACGGTAGTTTTACTATTTCTTATCTTCACTCTATAAGACGTTGGGAAATTTTCTGCCATATCATGACCACGAATTATGAATAGCATTCTAAACGTCTGGTTAACTGAAATATATTTATAACAAACTACAGATGAGATAAAAAATTCGAAAGTTGTTTCATGTCATATGCCAATGTAGTTTGGGTACTAGACACGATGTCGAGAACTTGAGAAGAAATATTGCGGCTAACTTTACATTCAAACATAGTATTCTGCCTGGAAAATCAAAATATGTTTTTTCCAAAAATCTCTGTAGCTATTATGGCCTTCTCTTTACGATTTTGTTTACTATTTCGTAATTATTATTCTGCAAAAGAAATATAAGTGTTGAGAATAGTTATTTTCACTTCAGTAGCTCAAACATGAAGGTTTTGCTGCGTTAAAATCAGTGAGTAAAATCGATTTTTAACTCACTAGTGAGACAAAGCTAACCACAGATTATAGTAACCTATGTATAGTAACTATAGGGATACCATACAGACTATGTTGTTTCGCCCTAAGATAATATGCCCATGGACATTGGATCTGCCTGACACTTCTCGTTGTTCCTTGTCACGCATAGGTACCACTTTAAACTAATGTAAAATAAATTGGCAAGAAATCAGAAAAATAAATTGTTAAAAAAATGTCTCTTGGAACGGAACATAATAGTACTTATTAAAATCTCAAGAATGATGCGCGGAACGGAACTATTGACAGAAGTTCCTTTCCACGCATCATACATTCTTGAGATTTTAATATATTTTTTTTATTTAATTCGCTTAATTTACTAACAGGGAATAATAATAACAATAATTTACTTACTTATTATTTTTGAAGACATATTTTACAATTATTTTTCTGTTCTTTTGACAATTTATTTTACATTTGTTTAAAGTGGTATGCGTAACACGGAAAAAACGAGAAGTGCATTGATAAACAATAAAATTGTTAATTTTGAATTTCATATTGTTGATTGTGAATGTGTACCTGTGTTAGGACATTCAACTATTTCAAAATTAAACTGATAGAAAGAATTTTTTTAAGAAATATTGAAACTAGTTGTTATGATAACATGATTAAAGATTATAAACATTTATTTGATGAAAATATAATTGGTAATTTAAAAGGAGTTGAATATAAAATTAGAATCAAGGAAAATAGTGTAGGAAAAATCGAACAGTGTAGAGGAGTGCCTGTATCTTTACATAAAGCGTTAAAAGAAGAATTACAAAAATTAGAAAAGTTAGAGGTTATATCAAAGATTAAAGAACCAACTGAGTTCGTGAGTAACATTGTCATTGTTAAAAAATCTGATGGTAATATTAGAATTTGTCTTGATCCTTGTAATTTAAATAAATGTTTACTTAGAGAACATTTTAAACTACCTACTTTGAGGAAGTGTCAAGTAGAATGGCAGGAGCTACTGTGTTCAGTAAATAGATGCCTCAACAGCATTTTTTCCACATAAATTTAGATCCCGAGAGTGCAAAGCTAACACGTTCACTACACCGTTTGGTAGATACTATTTTAAGCGTTTACCCTATGGTCTGGCATCAGCACCAGAAGTTTTCCATAGGCAGTATTCGGAAATATTTCAGGATATAGAGGGGTGCGAGGTTTTCGCTGACGATTTAGCTATTTTTGGTAAAAACAAAAAAGAACATGATGAAAGATATTAAAAGTTTTAAAAGTAGCTTCAGAAAAGGTTTAAAATTTAATTTTCAAAAAACATTGTATGAAAATGCAAGAAAACAAAAGTATTATTATGATAGACATACAAGAAAATTACCAGATGTAAAGAATGGTCAAAAAGTTGTTTGTTAGATTCTAATAAGCTAATTGTTATGCAGAAGTAAAATCAAAAGATGTGAGACCTAATAGCTATAAATTAATTACAGAGACTGGTCAAAAATTAGATAGGAACAGAAAGTATTTTAGTATTAGCAAGAACCCTGATAGAATGTCTATTCAGAAAACTTATGATTTATATGATAATAATATTCATGAAAACAATATGTATGTAAACAATGATTTAAGTGAAAATTGTAATGATCAGTCAGTAAATTCAGAAAGTAAGAGTTGTGTGGAAGAAAGGAAAGAGGATAAGAGTGAGAGTAGAGTGTGTCCAGAAAATTACATAACCAGAAAAGGTAGAGTAGTTAAAAAGCCTAGTTACTTAAATGATTATTGTTAACTTAATTTTATTTGTAAACAAAGGGAGATGTCACAGTAGTAAGTTGTACATCACTTAAATAATGGCACAACACTATTGCTGTACTGTGATTGGTTCTTGAGAAATATACTACTTCTGATTTCATCATGGCTACGATGTGTTTTATTTAATATAACCTCTCTTAAATAATTAAATAGTTTTATAGTTACTATACATAGGTTACTATAATCTGTGGTTAGCTTTGTCTCACTAGTGAGTAAAAATCGATTTTACTCACTGATTTTAAGCAGCAAAACCTTCATGTTTGAGCTACTGAAGTGAAAAAGCCTTTAAAATAACCAAATTTTTTGATGTGTTTGCAAATTGTTGACCACGTAAAATCGTGATCATTTTGTTACAAAAGACAGTACATTGTAACATAGTTAAAGCTATTCTTCATTTCGTATTTAAGTTTATTTAAACTCGGTTCAGTTTTAGAGGAATAAACTGGGGACTAAGAAATGTTGATATTGTCTGATTCGTAGATATTTTTTAACTGAGCCGATATATTGTCTCTGTCATATTCTATGGGCGAGGTCGACCACAATGCGTATGCAATAGATTTTAAAAATGCCCGATTTTCATTATTCGCGGCCGTGATATTTCCTCTTTAACCGTTTAACTATGAATACGTAATATATACACTAATTGTTATCTGTTAATATAATTTCTAAACTGATGACAGAATATATTGTTACCAAGTCGAGGTTAATTATCACAAGGTGAACCTTGTGACGATTTATAATCTTTGCTCGAATACACTATTGATACAGCATACCTGAGATTTGTATCAAACCTATTATAACATATAATTATTAATATTAGAATTCTCGATAAATGCGATAATAGTCATTACGTGGCAGTGTTTATAAATTCATCTGTGTATAATCCAAAACATTTGCAAATCTAGATAATAAGTAATAAGACACATTAATAATATATTTAAATACTTATACATTTTTTACCAATATACACAATAGAAATTAACGTCCAAAATTTTGTAAATCACAGCCAAATATTTAATTTTGTCTCGTTAAAATTCAGTAATTTCAATAAAAGATTGTGCCAAGTTAAATTAATTTGCGTTTGCCACTTATAAATATTTATATTTATATAAGTTTATCTATAAACAATTTAATGTACTGACAACAGCAATATAATATAATAATTTTAAATATATATATATAACGTCAATACTAATATTATTAAATGTGTATATTATAACTCAAAACAAAATTTTCAACATAAAAGATTTGAAGTTACTTTCTAATATAATTAATATACCATTCTTTCCTTTTTTATATTTTTATTATATCCTCGAAAATCAATAATTATTTTAAAAAGAAGGTGAATTAAAGCTTTTGGATAAAGACCTTGCGAGAAAGCATTCCCAATCCCAATTTTGAAACAGGAATAGAACTAATTTTTTTTCGCTGTGTGTTTTATATTTATAAAATATAATAAATATAAAACACACAGCGAAAAAAAATTATGCTATTATAATTATTGGTTATAAGTTGATAAAATTTGTAGTTTGGTTTGAACATTTGCAATGTTTGCATTGAGATAAGTTCGGAGCTGAAAATTAATAATAATATTTGGCATGTGTGGTTTTCGATAGTTATTCATAATAATCATTGTATAGTGAATTATTTTGTACTTAAAACAATATAATTAATAACTTTTACACTATTTTTTGTTACGCATATTTTAAAATTTTATCTAGTATTTATCATACAATTACACTTATTAAATCGATTAAAATTGTGGAATTAAATTAATTTTTTATTAGAGTATGAATTCTTAATATTAATAAGACATCAAATGTGGTGTTCAGTGTATTTCAAATTTGTTATTACTTCCTCGTAATCCTATTTAGTTGTTTTCTGTATAAGTATAAAATTCCTTGTCACATTAACATGTAATTTTGTATAGAAGAGACTCTTATTTCTAATAGTTTTTTAGTGTTTAATATTTGTTATGACGTTATTAGATAAACACATCTACTCAGCATCCAACAACAATAGGGTATTACAGTCTAATTCAAAAAGTGTTTTAATTTAATCTGTTATTGATAAAATACCACAAAAAAATATAAATACATTTTTTTTATTCCAATTATTTCATAAAAACGTGTTTTAATTTTACAATTCAAATTTGGGCGCGAAAACGCCAATTCTCAGGCCGCCATGTCTGTGACGTCACGGGCATTGTAAACATTACGCTTCGCTGAAAGAAATAAACATATTTTCGAAATAAATAATGAGTTCTAGTGGCTATAGTCCTTATCATTGGTGTCTTGTGTCTGAATGTAAGAATACAACTGTTAAAACACCGGAAAAGTTATGGATACAAGTGCCAACAGATTTAAAAATGAGAAATACGTGGTTGAAATTAGCACGAAGAGATCCAAAGTCATTATCCACAAAAACGAAATACTATTTTTGTGAGGATCATTTCGATGTAAGTATGCAGTTTAATAGCTCATATAAACATGTGAAAATAAATTCTTGTCATTACAAAACTAATATTTTATAGGTTATATTTTTCTGAAAGGAAATTTTAGGTTATAATACCTATGATCGCAAAATAAAGTATAATCGTAAAGTTTTGTTGTTATTAAAGGAAAGTTTGTAGTAGGTATATTAATACTTACATAGATGTTTTGACATTTCTTAATTCCGCAGAACAGAAGTCGGGATTGCAAGCGAAGAATTTCGCCACCATCAATGTATTTATTCGTGGAAGATTAGTACTTTCTGCTTTTACAAAGCCGTCTTCCATGGTCAATATATATAGTATAGGTGCAGAATATCAAGAAACGTGATAGTAATAACTGAGAAACTTCGTTAATCTAATAAATTACACAGTAGACATGTACAACAAAAACCGAGGTTGTTTATTTACAAGTCCAGTGACGTCACAGCGAATGCAAACATGGCGTACAGCGTTTTTGACATTCGAAGCACAGATAAAAAAACTTGTATTTTCAAATTGAAATATTTAATTTATTTTGCAGTTTTATGAATAGAAATTAATATTTTTCGTTTGTTTTTTCATAAATGAACTATAAAAACATAAATTTAGATTTTATTTTTCATAGTGCGTAATACCCTATTTACAAATGTCACATTCACAGAAATATTTTTATGTTCTCCGTGATCCTCTAAACTTTATACTGTTTCGTCACAGATCTCTATTTTAGATAAAATGTTTCGTTTGTTATAAATAGAGATCGGATAATCGGATGCATATTTACCTAAAGTTAATTTTTGGCTCACAAATTATGGAAGCGGCTTTTTAAAATATATTTTGTTAAATAAAAATCCCGGGAAATTACGGGCCTGCAAATTTAACGTAGTGATATTGTTTGAAAATTACTAAATTAGCACGTGGTATTTATTTTCAAAAGACCGAGACTCCGGGTTCATTTATACAACAATGCATACGTATTTACCAAAATGTTCTACAGTACCGGAATTCCGGGATTTTTATTTATGCAAATAAAATAAAACGACAGTTCCATACTTTGTCAAAAACTAAATTGGGTAAATAAATAAACATCCGGTCCAATTCCGCAATCCCGGGATTTTTATTTAACAAAACAATGAAAAGCCGTTTCCATACTTTGTCTTAAACTAACTTTAGGTAAATATGCTTCCGATTATCCGATCTCTAGTTATAAATCACAAAACATGTATAATGTCAGATTAAACAATAGATTAAACTTGCTTAAACAAAGAAGACATCAATCCCTTTAACAATTCCAACAAATGAAGTGGCACGGCAATTAAAACCTAAAATTGTTTATTTCTATAAGGTTATAAAATACTTTTGGAATAATTTCGGTAACATGCAATTGTGTGACCATTTAACATTATCACCTTGAACAAGTCAAAGCATTGCTTTTTAATAAAGCAATAACGTGGGTTTTACTTGACATGCTTAAAATAATTTTAACACAATCTCATGTTAATTTTCCACTCTATCCCATTCATATAAGTAATTCTAATAATTTACAACAGGGTAGCGTCCAAAAAGGTCGCTCGGTGCGTTCACACAATCGTGTTTAATATAAGTAGCACAGTGCGAACAACCCCCTTAGCGTGGGTAACAAACAATATACGATAACGCGATTATCATGCGATATAACTGTCATCTTGAAATTTATCCTTTGTATTTTCAGTTTTTTTCATGGTTATGCTACGGAGGCTGATTAAAACAAAACTAAAGATGAGGTAGAGTGATGGTGGTGCCCTGATCTCAGTAATTGATTTCGATTCAGGACGCCTGGGGTTGATTCTACTAAGAGTTTAAGACTTGATCTGACACTCTCACGGTGAGGCAAGTTTCATTCATCCGCAAAGAAATTGAAAAGGCTATGAAGTCCATTATTCTAAACTGGATTAGCATAGACCAAATTGCCTTAATAAGTCAGGGTAGGCTTTTGCTCCTCGGTTGGGTTGAAAGACGAGGTTAATCATCAACAGATTTCCACTTTAGGTTATTATGACAGTATTAATAATTTTATAACCACAGCATAAGGTCTAGGTCTAAAACAGAGGTTCAAAAGCATCGCACGTTTAAGAGCTTTAGCTCGACGTTGAGCGATATTGTATGGACGCAATTCAGGAATACATTATGCTTTCATCACATCAATTTTATAGATTTTCTTAGTATGTCGAAGTCGCCATTCACATTCACGATGCGACATGTATTGAATATTTTCCCATTTGCCACACTTAAAAACCCCAAACAAGTGGGGCAAAAGGGAAAATTATTTTATTTGTTTTTTTTTTTTTTATAATGAGCATATAAAAAAAACCTTTCATCATTTTAACCTTATGCTTCATAATTAATCTTCAATGCTTGGTTCATAGTCCATATCGCCGCAATATTCTGCTAGGAAGTCCAGGAAAAGGGTGAATTTTCCAGTCGAGGAATGGGACCATCGTACGGACACAGACTTCATGCAGTTGGATAGATTCTCGAGAATGTTCTGGAACAATAGGATGTTTATAAGTTTTTTGTTATTAGCAACAACTGATGCCATGACACAAAAAAGTATTTCCTATCTGTATAATTTTTTTTACTCATAACTTGTCATTATGCTAGCCCCAAATAGATAATATTTAGATGCTAGTCCCAAATGTTAATATTTGGTTTAATTGAAACTATGATACTGTCATTTATTAATATTTCTAAAGATTGCTTATAGTTGTATGTAAAAAAAAATTACCTGAGGCCAATCCTGTCTGTACACTGCTAAGCATTGTTCAGTAAGCGAGTCTTCACTTAAATAGTCATTCTTCAGCAAAAATACCAGTACTGTAGCAAGGGCTTCCCAAACTTCTGCTTGTTTGCACTTAGACAAGCTCAACAGTAGTATGTTTCGTGGACAGAGAATTCTGTCAAAAAACTGTAAATGCTCATCGCTATTATGTTCATCTGCTAGCATCGAGCTTTTTTCACTGGCAGCACTGCTATTTATATCACCGTTAACACTTTTCACTTCACTGATATTTTTTCCTACACTGATATTTTTGGTATCTGTCACAATTTTGAAGTTGGTCACAATTTTGATATCACTGCTTTCATTGTCAGATATGGGCGTTTGTGCCCTTTCGTCCTCAAAGTTTCTTAACTCTGGAGATAGTCCAGACCTGCGTTCTGGAAGGGTGGAGTCGTCCAAATTACTCCGTTTACGATCTGGGCAGCATACATTCCAAATTGAATGTAGAGTGTTGAGGAAATTTGCAGTAAGTTTATTAGGTTTTCTGCTCACTGAAAAATAAACATATATTACAATAAAATAATATAATGTAACATGAAATTATTATTAAACTATTTTGTGACAATGAATAAATTATAACGTATATAAAATTTTGTACTAAAAGGTTCATTTATATATTGTAGTTAAACCTCCCAACTTCTGTTCTAACGAGTTGGTTGCAGACAAATTGGTATGATTTCAGTGGAAATGATCTGTTACAAATCTGTAACTTCGTGTTTGGTTTACTTATTCTTGTATAAATATGACATATAGGCTAGTACATGACAACCTGCAGTAATGTCGCGACTCTCTGTCCAGGCTTGAGATGGGTTACCCGTAAGTTCACACACAAAAAACCTTCTGATGTATCAGTTTTGTCTCAGTGGTCACCATCATAGTTGATAATATTTCAATTAAAACCGACTGAGTAAAGTTACATTGCACATAATTTTAATTTCATTACTTATTCGTATTTTCTGTATAACAAAATTAATATTTCGATTTAAAATCTACTATTACATAAATTCAAAATAA
This sequence comes from Scirpophaga incertulas, assembly GCA_036419045.1. Lineage (NCBI taxonomy): Eukaryota > Metazoa > Arthropoda > Insecta > Lepidoptera > Crambidae > Scirpophaga > Scirpophaga incertulas. Next base: position 9,099,404 of record CM071636.1, read on the forward strand.
ATACCAGTGCAATTAAATTCATAATCGTTAATGAACAATGAAAGAACAATGTAGTTAAAAACTCGTGATTCGTGTAAAGAAGTTTCAACTTCGGTGAAACTGAGACTATTGTCAAAATTGGGTTACATTAGAAAAAACCGTAGTAATATATGCTTCATAGTAATATGTTTCAAAATACATAAAAATCAGATTTTTTAAAACCGCTGGTTAGTTTTATATATATATATATATATATATATATATATATATATATATATATATATATTATATATATATATATATATATATTTACTATTGACAAACACAACAGAATAATATAAATAAACTAGCCTGAATATGCATCCTTACATACATGATTTAAGTAAAATACAACAAATATTTAATATTTGAATCGGGGATCAAATGTACAGTGAACAAACTATTTTAAAAATTATTAATTAGCTTGTGCCCACGAGTTCATCTGGACAGATACTACATTTTTACTACTCACTTGACACTTATCGTCATATTTTGGACAATTCACAGAATCAATTGGATTGGACAATTCAAACAAAATTGTAAATATGGCCAAATAAATAATTTTTTTCGATATTTAGGAACGCGTTCATATAATTATAGGCGGCCGCTCTGTGTGGTTTCATGACCCAAATTTAACGAGGGGGGAGGGGGGTGATTTTCCATGATAATCCTAGCGGCGACGTTTTTTAGGTCTCCTGTCCCAATGAGCTATGGCAGATTTTTATTCACTATTTTTGAAAGCGTCTTAAGAACTCACAGCAACCAATGATTATAAAATATTCAAAACTATTTTTGACGATTTTGGCACATTTAGGTAAGGCCAGGTTAAAAAGTAATTAATTAAAAGTAGCTATTTTACTTTTCCACCATGACAATGTTTTAGTACAAGGCTGCCAGACTAAATAATTATTTTTTGCAATATTAAAATCATGAATGTTTGCTGTAAAATATGAGGTTTAAATTGTTTATAATTATAGCTAATGTAATTTTTGGTTTAGTGTATTTATGTTTATATAGATTTTAATTATTTAAATGAAATTCAGTATTAAAAACCTTTTTTGGCAATTAACATGAAAATGGGCGCTGGCTTAGAGACTTATCCAGAGCTATCAAAAAAATACAGCGATTGACGTTTCGTTTTTATTTTTCATCACGCAGCTCCCTTGCGCCAACGCTCGAGTGTGTTCTGTGTGATTTCGCTGCTTTTCCCCTGTTTTCTTTATAATTTTTGACTCGGACTGCCAAAGGACTCTTGTTTTCGCCACTAATGATACGACTCGGACTGTGATATTGCTTTTGTGACTAGGGTGTGGTTAAGGATTCTGATTTTGGCCTGTTCTTGGATATTGTTGTTTATAAGGTTCTGAAGCCAAAATGAGTGGTCGCGGTCGTAGCCACGGCAGATCCTCTGTGAGCACACGCATTTTGTGTGTTAATTGTAACATATGTATAGTATATGCATTGTATCGTCTCATATAAAAATACGAGGATAAATTTGATACCGATATTTTCTTTCCGACTCGCAACCAATTCATAAATAGTATTTTAAAGCATTTGCCCTGGTTCTCAAATGGTATGTCCGAGTAATCACATACAATCATACACATTCACTTACATACGCCGCATAACTATTTCATGTTCTTTTCCATAATATTCGTTTTGTTTCGTCTGTTTTTGTTGGTAATTCCATATTCAATGTATTTTTGTAACTACCCTGCAAATTTTAACGAGACAAACTTGTTTTCTGGCTATGTATGTTTTTTAATTGAGTTTTATAAAGAAAATGTATATATGTTGTGTAAATTTGCTTGATCAATAAAGAAATAAATAGGTTCTCACCATATACAATGCACAGATCCACGCTGAGCTGCAATAGGGCTTTCTGAGTTGGTGGGCGGCTGAACAAGTTATTTGGCGAGACACAACGAGCGCATGCTCCGATCACTTTGCTAAGCTCGTGCGGTTCCTCTTCGTCCAGAAGCAGGCAGATTTGTTCCTGAAATAAGATAACGGCTTTACTAGTATATCCATGTCCACAAAAATTCTGTCGTTATCAGCAGGTGTGGAATTAGTATTGGGTTGTGGACATTTGCGGAGATAGTGCATGAGTCCATGGGCACAGTACAACAAAAAAATCAGTGCTATGGTGCACCAAATATATCACGCAAGCCATTTTATAAGCAAACTAGCTGTGCCAGCGACTTCGTCCGCGTGGAATAGTTATTTTGAGCATCATATTTATTTTTGCAAACAACCACCTCAGCTGTTACCCGATCTTGACAACGCGACATATCCAAATTTGATTACCATAAAAACGATTCTAGTGAGTTAACATTAAAAGATAGACATATACTGCCGCGGACATTTTTTTAGATCATTTTAAGAGGAATAATTCTTTCATACATGTTTTTTTGGTATCTAGAACCGTTTTCGCAGCGCACGCAACGGAAGCCCTTAAAGATGAATAATTTTCCCCATTTTTTCCACATTTTCCATTATTTCTTCGCTCCTATTAGTCGCAGCGTGATGTTATGTAGCCTAAAGCCTTCCTCGATAAATGGGCTATTCAATAAAAAATGAATTTTTCAATTCAAACCAGTAGTTCCAGAGATTAGCGCGTTCAAACAAACTCTTCAGCTTTATAATATTAGTATTTCGTCATTATCTTCTATGTACAATTGCAAAGTTTGTAAAAATGAAACATACTTCAAACTGACAACAAGGGTGTACATAAATACAAATACTTGCAATAGGATGGCCACCAAATTTAAAATAATTTAATTTTCATATGATAAGAATTCTACACCTAAGAATGCCTCACTTAATAAATTAAAGTGGCACTGTTTACTAAAAAAATATTTTATTTGATTTGGAAATTTTTAAATTAGTTTAATACAAGCATTTAATAATTTCTGATTATAAATAATTCGTGAACTGACATTAATAATTCCAAGAACAATAATATGTTTCGTTTTCACCCTACAAAATGATAAGTTTCATTCACAGTAGACCATACAGCGGTCAACTACGGGTCAACAGTTAGATTCTTGGGACATATATTTTGAATAAAGAACTGTTCAATGTAAAAATACCTTAAGATTAATAATACAAGTCGTTGGACTGATGTTATTCGCTTCAAACTCGGCTGTAGGAGCCATTATGGCATCAATATTTAGGGAAGGCTTAGGGGAGCTGCAGCAAGCGTCGCCCAGCGCTATTAAGGTTTTCATCTCCTCTTTGATGTCCTTGCAGAGAATTGCTGAAAAAAAAATTAAGTCCAATGTAAATAGTTGCAGAAAAGTTTGCAAGTCACATTACATCAACGCACTGCGGACTGTACTTATTGACTGTTTTAACACTTACTAAATGGTTTGAATAGATTTGATTAGTACAGTTTTAATCAGAATAACAACAGGTTGAATTTGAGAGCCGAGCATAAACTTCAAACGGGAAATTGTTCAGCAAAATTGTTTTGGAATTATTTATTTCTGTAATGAATAAAATAATAAAAAAAGACCAACTTCGATAAGGAATAAAAAGGTCAATATTATGAGATCCTCGAGTATAGTTGGAGGAATTTCTGTATGTTTAGTTATTAAATAGGCAACTGATTACTAGGGCACTATAGATGAACTATAGAGAATAACTGATACCTACTATAGAGAAATAAAACAACAAACAGATGATAGCACCAAAATATACACGAAAAAAGATCGAAATTTTGGTTCTTTTTAATGTGTAGTGCTCGTGCAAATAAAAGATAATACTATATTTAATAATATTATTGATTAATATTTTCTACTTTGTGTATTTTACTACAAAGTCTCATACGTTTAAAGGTGAAACATACCTGTACTATATTTCATTATCATTATTAAAACAGAAGGAATATAGATCTTATTATATTATAACCCATGCTTTATACATATATGTCGCAGTAAGATAGATAAAGGATATAATTATGTACCGGAACATAATTATATGAACACGATTCATTACTGTCTCACTAGGAATATAGTTATAAAACGGTCCGAATTTAATGACATATAGGAATATAAGATTCCTAGATTAAGTTTAGTGAAATAGAATTCTACCATGTATAATTAAATAAAACAAAATTTTATTGGTTTTATCTTTATTGATGATTCAACTTTATGTATCCTGCAGTTAGTTACAATACTTTGTGACATTAATACGGATTAAAGTAATTATAATAGGGTACATCCCTCTATATTAGGAAAGATCTAAAAGCATATAACTATGATAGCTTATGCATTAAATAGTCGGAACCATCATGTTTAAGTACATAAAATAACAAAAATAAATTAGTTTCAAAGTATTCACGTTTTTAATCTATACGTAAAACAAGAGCGAAACAGGCCGCCATGTCGTGACGTCATAAGGTACTGTAAACTTACGCGTGTCAATGTCATTATGAATCATAGTACGTATAAAGCCGCAAAACAATAAAAAAAGAAGTTTGTAGGTTGCTTTTTTATGTAAGAGAACGTTAATAAATACGTAAGTTAAATTGAAATCGCACGAGAATCACACTATGGAAAGCAGTTTTGTAAAAGGAGATAGTACGAATTTACCAAAAAATAAATACATTAATGGTCGGAAAAATCTTTGCTGCAAATCCCGACTTTTGTTCTGAATGAATCGCTTTCGTATAACTATGTTCCGGTACATAATTATATCGATAGGGATATAACTATATTACGGCTTTATCTATCTTACTGCGACAGATACATAAAAAAAATGTATGAAACTCACCGGTAGTATTCCAGTGGTCGTTAATCCACCTATTAAGCCTGTTGAGGCAATTGTTAATCGCTAAAGCCAGTATTGGTTGCGGAGCTGATGGCAACAACGCTTGTAGAGCCTCACTGGTCCGTTGTCTAATGCTGTCCTTCGAGCACTCCACGGCGCTAGTGCGCAACTGCGATAACTGCTCGGTGTACACGTTCTGCAGGGTTTGTAGCAGGTCTGCCTGTTTTGAAAATACAAATATAACATAATAAATTTTGGATTCAAGAAATTTTTAAATATTATATACACTAGAAATAAAATATCTATCACTCAATGATATGCAAACAGAATTAGGCTGTAATACGTTCGTTCATTCAACAAAAGAGAACACGTTGGAGACGTGAGTGTCAAGGCCATAAGGGCATTTCATTGCTAGTATATTTATATGATTATTATTATGATTTCTGTGGATTTAACACATTCACGAATACGTAGCTACATATACGAATACAGATATGAATGTAGACTATTCATATTAAAGAATATTAATATCCTGATTTCCAATTATTACGTTTACTGTAATAAATCGAAAATCACTCGGAAAATATTTCATATGTCACAAAATAATTATTTTATACATTACATTATTATATTATAATATTACGAACTAAGAATAGACGTGTCACTACTCCCTTTATTTGTCGTAAAAGCAGACTAAGGGAATTTTCTGCAATTATATCTTTGTGAAATGCCAGGTCAGTGGCAAATTAAAGCGTTCAAATTTATTTGACCGTTTTTCAACTTAATTTAAAGGCATAAAGTTCAATATCAATTGGGAGAAAATGATTAATGTGCTGGGGGTCTAAGCAAAGTAATAATATATATGAAAAAAATAATAATATGTGTTGCAGTAAAGGGTGAAATATATAACAAATAATCATAATTACACAATCAACAAGAATCAGCATAGGAAAGAGTTACTTGCCTGCCCCATATTGCCTCTCTCCTTCACAACCTTAGCAGCTTGAGTCATTGCTCTGTCTCTAAATAAAGCTAGTGATTTAGCGAGGTCTCTGACCGTACCAGCAGTCACACGTTCCGTCACCATTTCCAACACTCTCCTGGTTGATGATGGTTGACTTTTCAGCATTTCTTCTTCAAGTCGAGCCTAGAAAGATTAAAAGCCCATAATTGAATTTTTAATAGTACTGTATGACAAGGAAATAAAATAACAGTATTAGAAACTAATATAATAACTAACCTGCAATTCCTTCTCTTTATTCCTCAACCTATCTTCAGGATTCAAACTGAGGCTAACCGGAGTTATATGTCTGAAGCTGCCAATGTCTTTTTGTGACTGACCAACCTTACAAGTAGACAGAAGTATATTCACATCCTTTAAATACGGACACAGATCATATAAGATCACCTCATCTATCACTTCGTAAACATCTAAGTTCACATCACTATCAACAATTTCACCTTCGCATACTATATCTTGAGGGCAGTGGGGCAAATCGAATAGCCAGCCAAGAACGCTCTTTAAAAATATAACTGTGGTCTTTTTTAAGCATCCATTTAACTTTAAGCGGTGCACATATATGTGATGGAGGATCTTTAATGTTTCTACATAATATTTTATGCGGAGTGATGCATAATCCAGCATGGAAAGAAAATGGACAACCCATGGTACAGTTACTATGAGTCGGCAGTTCTTGTACGCATGCCAAAGCATGCCATTTATATTGATAGATGGCTGATTCTGGAAATAAAATATTAAAAATATAAATATTTATCTCTCTATTTATAGTCAATAACAGATTCTATAATTAAACAATTCAGCAGTTATTAAGTCTTTCTTTCATCAGTTATTAAGAGAACTTTACTATGATATTTGGCGAAAAATCTATAATTAAACCTTTATTTGTTCATTACGGTCCAAGCTATAAAAAATTGTAGCTATTAGTGCCATCATTTTTAATATCATGGAAGATGCTATCTTTACTGCATACAAAAAGAGGTCGGGTGAAATAAAATAAGAAATCACTGGTAAGGCTTGATTGACAATTATAGATAAAATATAATAATTCAGAAAGAATTAAATATATGTATATATAAATCATATTTCTTATTATTAGCATGTATTCAAAGATGTTGAATAATCAATTATTAATCCAAGTAGTTTGAGCCTATACTAAGTTAAGACGTTAAGGCCAGAGTCAATTTCGATGGACTGGTATGATCCGTTATGTATTAAATGTTTCCCGCCTAGGTGACTCATTTGAATGACCTGCCGCACGACGCGGAATAGCGGTTGATTCCTATGGTGGCTAACCACAACGAAGGGCTTGTGCGCACTAGCGGTTGCCAAAGCGACTGACCACTGCAGTAAGCGTTAGACTGTTAAGACTCTTAGGTACAGAGTTAACTTACTTTTTTTTTCTTATGAAAAAAGATACTAGATTCATTGTTTACTAGAAACATACTATGAAATTGGCCAATTTGCAAGTTAATTTCAACATCTAATTAATAAAAAAAAGCAATTTTCTTCTCATTGTTTCCATTATAAATATCTATTTTTATAGCTTCGATAAAGACTTAACAAACGTATAAACTATTCGGCGGTTCATCGTAAGCTACACCACCCATTTATCGCCATTAGCTGTAATGTATAGAGAAGATTGTGATCAGTCGCGAAGTAGGCCGTCGCTGTAATGTCGTAATAACTTTTATAAATGGGTTCAGAATAGGTCAGTAATGGCCAAAATAAGTTAGATTACTGTAGAGTATAGTATAAATCTTGTAAATTCAAAACACTAAATGTATTTCTCAAATAGATTACTTACGTGATTTCTCAAGGCGATGTTGTTATCTAAAACCTTTTCTTTTGGAGGCATATACTGATTTGGTGGGTCACGTTGAGTAACCATTATTTTAGAGCTCTGTTCTGGCGTATGGGTGTACGGTAAAGAAGTCAGGAAACCAAGAAATTTTGATAAAAGCCCTAACTTTTTTACTAAATTTTGGTATTCTTTAGATATGTCACAGGCATTTGCTGGAATAATGGTAAAAAACATACATAAACTGTAACATTATACTAGAATAGAATATAAATAATTGAAATATGGTGATATAAATTTAGGAATAAAATTCAAAATAATTTCAAGTAATTTATAAAAATAAATTAACCCACCATTACCCCTGTCTTCAGTGCAAATTACGGTCGAGTCTAAGTTCACGATCTCCGAGCATAAGGCGTCTTTTAAATGCACTCTGAACGGCTCATTCTCTGTGTACATTATAAATTCTCTGAAATATAACTAAGGTCAAAGTAAGCTATACACATAATCCATGTCTATAATGGATATTGATGCAAATTTTTCAAAGACGTTCTAAAAAATTACATATTGCTATGTGTATATGAATATAAAAATTACATATTTATTAATATTAGATACTCACTTGTAAAAGGTTTCTTTATCCGAAAAACGTGGCAGGCGATGGGATTCCGTCACAGTGGGACAAGTGAGTCGCCGTTGTAGTTTACTCAATTTTGATTCCTGTAAAAACAACAAATTCGTAGATGAAATGAGTTATGAATAGAATTATTAAAAACTGTATTATTAAAAAATTCTATTAAAAATATTTCGAAATTTTTCGCACGGATTGACGACAATTAACAATTCAAAGCAAGCAAATTCCAAATAAGAATAAGAAATATGAATCACACAGACCTGTGTGTTAGCAGGCAGACACTCGGCTAGCATGTGTTGCATGAAAAGGGCAGCCAAATGCGCGTAATTGGAAGGAGAGACGCCACAAGACAAAAGCGTCTTGATACGAGCCCTGAATGAGGTTCTAGAGCTGCCCGTACTGAGGGACTCTTGGTACCATCTGTAAAGAATCGAAAAATAAGAGCGGCAGGCCCAATATTAAGTAACAGTGAAATGAAGTTTTGATAATAAGAAGCATCTTAAGACACAGTAGTGATGGTGGACGATATTGATACGGGAAAATGTTTTGAAATTGGTAATTGAATATTGTTAGTTTTAAGAATTAAGGTATTAAGGTAAGGCAATTATAGTTGTAAAGAGCAATGGGGGTTACTTCCACCTCAAAAAAGTCTTGATCATATAATAGTGCAATATTATTTCACCAGCAATATAGTTCATATTTGTACTGACAAATATTTCAATACTTGCATATTCCCATATATGCTACCTGCAAAATATCTAGCAATATGAATTTAAAAGCAAGAAGTTAATAGAAATAATGTTTTAATATAGGTAATAACGTTTGCGTAAAGTAATAAAAGTCTAACATGACAATAGGTTAAAATAAATAAAACAAAACCAAACTGAACTCAATCATACTAAATATGTTATTTGAATGATACAGCACATAAAATATTTTGAATTGGTAATTGCATTTGATAAGAGAAAGCTCCAAATTGAATTACCAATACTATGTCTACATATCTACGTAAGTAATGTATAAAAAATTTGTGCATACATATAAACAGAAGACTATTAAATTAAAAGGTAATGTTTCATACCTAACAATTTCGTAGAACATGTCCCTTTGCTTTTTAAAGTTTTGAAAACTAAGCATAGATGGAAAATTATCAACATTGTCTGTCTCGTGATTAAAACAGATTACGCCATTGGAGCACCGAGTTATGTTATCTTTCCTTTCTTGATTATTTTCTATCTCACATTTTAAGCCATATGAGTTAAGAAGAAACTTTGCTAAGTCAGGATAAAATGAACGCACCTTTTTATTTTCACCCAAAATCTTCAAAGAGTTCTTATCTAAAATTACTTCTAAAACAGTTTTCAAATTCCATAACGCTTTAACAGCAAAATAAGTGCAATTGTGTATTGATTTCAATAAATAATTAATATTCTTTTCTTTTAAATGTAATTCAATATCTAGATACTCATCCTCAAATTGATTAGACAATAAAATTGATATCAAAAAATATATTTCTGAATTTACACTTAAAATCAAATTAGTGTTGACTAACACCTCATATATATCTACAAGAAAATCTAATTTGTCTCTGAAAAGTATTTTATCAGTATTCGCTTTTTCAACAGTTTGCACTTTCTCAAATGAGTCTTTTTGAGTTATTTTAATTTGCGGTGTTGTCGGTTTAGGCGACAATGTTGTGTTCAAAATATTAAACTTCTCCATCAATTTGTGTCGCTCCATCTTCAACATGCTACGTTCTGCTTCGAAAGTGTTAGATGCCTCTTTTGGTTGTATATGCTCCTGTTTGAAAGCGGCGTTATCCTGCAAAGCGAGAGGCGATAGTTGCTGAAAGCAATCTGAATTGAAACTACTTAGAGATAAACTTTTCTGTGATGTGCTTTTATCTATGTTAGTTGGTTTGATGCGCTTCCTATCAGATCGCAATGAGTTAGATTTCCTTGCACCTATTTCGGGGAACACTTCAATATTGCTTAAATCTAGTTTCAATTCACTGTCATCTGATGCATTTTTAGAACCCTTCTTTTTTTTTGAACTTTTCTGTGCATTCACTAGGTAATCGCCAAAGCAGCTCTTCTCATGTAATCTGTGTCGATGACTTAATCGTGGTGTATCACAACGTTCATGTTCTTTAAATGAGCGGTGCGGAGTAGTTGGGACTGGACTGGCTAAATTAGGATAATCTGACAGTTTAAGACCGTTTTTCAAAGGTGTACTGGATAATGCTATTTTCTCCATACCCAGACTCAGCCTGGACTCATCTGATGATATTGACAAATTGCGGTCTTCAGGGAATAATTTTGTCTTAACTTTACGACCGGTTCTTCTGCGATCTTTGCTTGGTGACTCATGGCTACTTTCAGGTTGCTTCACAGTAAGAGAATCTTTTCGATCATCACTCGTGGGATCACTTATTGACCTTCTGTGCTTGCGTCGAGAGTCAAAAAACTTTTCTGGTGTTTGGTGTAATGGAGGCAATGAGCTATTGTTTATCTGTAAAATGCTGAAAAACAAAATTTTAATTAACCAAGTCCTGGCCCTGAATTTGCTTACAATTAGTTTTGTACAATAGGCCCAGGGGCCCTGATTTTTCTTCCAATATTACTTTTTATATCCGAGATGATATAAATTGATATGGGAATGATCTATAAAATCAAACCTTTGAAGGTTTGATTTTATAGAGAATAAAAGTGCAGATTCCAAGAAGAATGTGTGTAAGAATATAAGAAAAAACTAAGGGTGAAATTAAATAAAACAGATCAAATCACATTTATTTGCACAGATGATAAGAGCAATGTGGAATATGTATGGGAGAGTAGTGAATGTTAAAGCTTAAGTCACCTTAGGTTACTGTAGGTTTTGATAAGGATTTCTGATAAAAAGAAAGCTTGGTTAGATTGGATTGCTACAAAAGCCAATTAGTGAATGCAAAAGAGGATGTAAACATAATATATTGAAGAATGCAACTAGGGATATAGTCAGAAGAAAGAAGTATTTGGCACTAGGCTATCGGACATATTCCAGATTAAAATTAAGTTCTTTTGGTAGTCCACAAGTTAAGAGTTAAAACAGCAACTTCACAGCTGTTAAAAGTCTGAAGCCAGAGTGACATTTAAAAAAAAGAAGATTGTGTGCTAAGGAGATGAAAAGACCACCTATTCAACATAAATTGGAAAAAAGTACCAGAGGACTGGTGGCTATGATTGTGCTATTATACAACTATTTAGATATCAATATAATAATCAATTTCCAGGTTAGCGACAATAGGGTATATAAGCAATTGAAAATATGCAGCAACCATTCTATATATCAAGTGGTGCCCATTCAATCTCAAATGAAATCGGCCTAAACAGTACCTATGCAAGTAGTAATTAAAGTCTTAGCTTATTGAAAAGCTGTACTCAATTAGAAATTATTTATTGGGCATATTTATATCGAAATTTAATCACAAATCACACATACTTATTATGGGAATTAATATACTTGGAAAGTAACTATTTTAAAGAGGTTAGTCCTTGACCAAGGGCAGACAGCTAAAAGATAGTCACAAATATTTATAGGATATATCCCAAACAAACAATACTGATCTATAGATCAGTATTGTTCTGAGAATATATTGCTAAAAATTGACAACTTAGCAAGTTTTATGCAAAACATTTAGAAGTTTGGTTTTTAACGTTACTCATCAAAATAATAGAGATTTCAATAATTTACTTGAAATAAATGTTGTTATATTTACAACAATAAAATTCAAATCTACATTGGTTTATATATTACGAAATAAATAATTTGTTGAAAGCATTGTCAAAATTAGTAGCCACTGTTTTTGTTTACATTTCTTAGAATAGACTTACTTGGAAGTTTGGCTTCTTAGGAACGATAAAAAATAAGCCACAAACTCATTCCTATTACAGCTATACAGAACAGAATCTTCAGGTGTATCCTAGAAATAAAATAACTATGTAGTTAGTAAAGTATGTTAGGGTTTCAAAACCATTTAAATAATATTCGCAGAGCATAGGTTACCTCTACATTATCATTGTTCAGCCATTTAAATAGTAATGCAGTATCAACTTTTCCAGCCAATACACTTTCTATTATAGTTTCAGGCATTTTGTCTTCATTAGTGGGAACATTATTAATTGATCGATTCTAGCAGCTGCGCGCTTACGGTTTCTTTTCGACAGTTCGACATTTTCGACAAGCGACAAATTACAAGCGAGTACCTAAAATTTGAAACGTCATTTTTGACAATATATTCTTTTTTTTCTCATACATTGTCCGAATTGAGCCGATATCTCGTCATAGTATTAAGCGCGCATCACATTCTCGACAAAACTATACGAGAACAGCCAAATACGAGAGAAGAAAACATATTAGTTAAATGTAATCTATGTTCGTTCGCTTTAACTTTCGGTCAAGATGTCTCGACAAGAATGTGGGGCCCGCTTCATTTTCTTTTGACAATATATGTTACTGCAATGGAAACACAGCTTCGTAAAGACTAAAGTATCTTTAAAAGATTTGATTATTTCCATTCAAGATCAGGCAAAGAGAAACAATTACTTGCATTAATTAACAAATTAATAACAAAACTTCTTTTTCTTCAGGTCTCCTTTCACAACATAAATCACACAATCACTAATATTGACATAATCTCTCTAATCTGTCTTCGGAACGCACTTCAGCTAGCGCAGCCAGCTGTCAAAAAGTGGTTTTGTTTTGTTTTACTGTTTGCTTTTTGATTTTAAAGTTTGTAATTTATTTACGAAAAATGATTACATTTATTACGCTCTGTCAGTGACGTGTCTGAAACGTACCTATATATTTCACAATATGACGGGCAATACTTTGTGCCGCTGTTGCCACGCTGAAGGGGAATTTAAAAATCTCGGTATCACATATCACTTCAATGGAATTGAAGAAGTGTTTTCAGTAATGCTTCGTGATACTTTTAATGTAAATGTAAGTAATTTTCTTAGGTATATATTTATCAATATAGTTGTTTTTTAATGGCCCATACATAATTTATCATTTTTATTTTGAATTCTTACAAAATCTAATTAATGTAATTTAATTCGTTTGATTTTTAGCAATTAAAAATAAAATAATTCAAGGGGTTTGATATAATTCATCCTTATTAATAACCTAAACTGACTCATTCAATGACCACTGCCTCTGAAGATAAACTTCAAGATACGCTTATTTATTCTGGGATTAAATATTTGTTTATATTTTTTCAAGTGATTACATCTTAAAAAACATGTTTTTTTATATATCTATATTTTATTAACATTGTGTCTAAATTAATCTATATTTTAGTTACATATAGTTCTGTGCTCTCTGTAACACTTTTCCAATTGAGAGATTTGGGATACTGCCATGTAGAAATGTGTTTTTCGAAATTCATTTGTATATTTATGTGAAGTCAATGACCCACACTACGCCAGTGTGGTTGACAAATGTTCAATCTCCCTAATATAGATTAGATTCATGCTCCTCGGTTAGGAAGAATATGAGCAGTGATGGTAATGATAATGTATAAAACACATAGTATTATCAATCTTTAAATTAGTGTACTGATTTAAAAAATTATGAAATGTAATTTTAAAAAAGGTACATAGTATAATGTTTTAAGTAACTTGGAAGTTGGTTTTTATTTCAGATTTAGACTATAATTCTTAACTGCTTATTTTGTACTAGTGTTATTTGCATTTATTACTTTTATGAATTTGCAGGTGCTTCCAATGTCACCAGAAGTAGAAAAGTCAACTTATGGTATATGTGGGATGTGTGAGCCTCGTTTGAGAGAAGCTGCATTGTTCAAGCAACAAGTGGTAACATGTGAAGAGAAGCTCATGAAATATTTCAATGATAAAAGTTTTACAGGTGATAATTGAGCTTATCATCATAAGCTGGGTATAGCATGCTAACCTCACAGACAAAAGTATCTGTTTGATATGATATCTGTTTCAAAATTTCAAATAAACAAATTACAGCCTTAGTATTACTAAAGTTTAGCAATGCATTTAATACTGTTAATTCTGACATAGTTCTGACTATGCTAAAGCATCTCTTGGGATGAATGTAGTTGTGGAGCGGCTTTGAAGTTATCAGATGCGGATGATAAACTATCACAATATTACAGGGCTTTTGCTTTTGTGCTTCAGGGTGTTGCTATCCCCTCAACACACATCAGTTGGGACAGACCTTTTATAATAATTCAATAGAATTCCCAATTACCTGGTTTCTTCCCTGTCATTCGTAAATAAATTGATGTTACAGTCACTGCCATATCATCTTATTAGACTGATTCTGAATCCAGAAAATCAGTATGTGCGCTTAAAGTTACTGGCTACGGTTTAGTGATGATAGCGCATAACTGGAAGTGATAGTGCTGTAAACAATCTTGCATAATAATTTAGGTATTTTTGATGAGAGTAAAATATATACTTGTTAATGAGCCACATTCAGAATTTAGCTTAGTGTTAAGATTTCATATATAGTTTTAAAGGTTATCCTAGCTAGATAAACCACTTCGATTTCCGAATAACAATCTATATGAAATTACAGATAACAAAAAAGCCAAGAGCCGAAAGGAGTCTGCCAAAGTTCTCTGATGTCGTTTAGGACGTTTAGATCTGTAGCCAGTTAAACTTCTCTACTGTTCTTTAGTGGCTCTGTCTATAATAAATAAATGTTTAGATTTCTATCCATGCATCTCCCGAAATTGGAAGGTCACTATATTAAAATTCTAAAATTGTCATATGATGAAACAGAATACTGCCTAATTGATTTCACATCATATAATTCACATAACACGCACTACATACAAACCTGCAAATACACACACCCATATGCATTAAGACGAATAGACTTACATAGTTGTAATTTTTATGTTGCTCTTTTTTTCATGGATGCTTAAAGATACGTTGTTGATCTTGGGAGATAGATTATCAAACTTAATGTGATTAAAACTGTTCCAAATATTGATTTAACAAACTAACAATGGATATATTGTTAAAGTTAAAGGAACAGTATTCAATTGTTAGTAATGTGTAGTTTTCCTTAGTCTATGTTAGTATTACATGAATATATTTAAAGTTTGGATTCCATCTGGGTGAAAGCCTCCTCCATTCTTTTCTATTTTGTTCTATCTGTTGCTGTGGTCGTCCAGCTTCTACCCGCTACTTTGACTATGTCGTCTACCCATCTTTTTTTGGGTCAACCTACATTTCTCCTTCCAAGAGGACCAGTTCATTTCGTAGTTTGCACAGTCCATCTTTTGTCAGGGTATCGACAGATATGTCCTGCCCATTGCCATTTAATTTTCAAGGCGTGCTTGTTTGTTGTCCTATGTCTTTGTTTTTTATTATTTGTATCTTCTTAATATTTAAGACGCCAATCCAGTTATAAATGATTGTTATTATTCAGAGTTTTAAGGTTACGGATATTGTTGTGGTCCAATATATTTTAACATTGTTGTAAACCAACAAATAGATAAGGCCAGTGGATGACTCTAGTTGAAACTTGTTACAATCTTCTCCCATATTTAGCCGTATTATTGTTTACCACCAAATAATCAAAATGTTAACAAATTATGAAATTGGGTAGAGGAGATATTAGCACCTGACTGCATCTGTATCTGTTTTTCAATAAGTAGTATCCTTTACTTTCTAACAATCAACCTAATTCCATTCATTAAATGTTTTTGAATTCTCACACAACGCTAACAATTGTAAATATCATAGATTGTTATCTCCACAATCAATAACTGTCATTGCAATATGATCTGTTAAGGGCGGATCCTTAATTTCGCCTTTTAAGAGGTGTGTTAATGTTGATAAAATTTAATGTGGAAAATAAAAAACGTTTTTACAAATTTTCTTTATACTGTATAATATGCAATTCATTTCATGAGCTACGATCTGAAATCTGATTGAAATAAACATTTTCTATGTGATAGACTTTATTCCTCTGTATTAATTTTGTTTACAACAAAGTTTTAAAATTTGATATACTGACATAAAAAAAACCATTCTAAGGATAAAGACAAAATATTTAAATTAACTCTGTAGTATGTAAGTTAAAAATCCATGAACAATCAAACAAATCTTTTACTATCATAACAACAACAAAAACCTTGTTAGAAATTTTGTGCTTACGAAATAAAAGTTTAAAGTACATATATACACTTTAGTAGAGTAATTTATATCATTTAGTGTTACTAATTTTTTGTTCTTTCAGATACAACAGCTTATCTGAAATATGTAAAATTTGAGCAGGATCAGGCAGACAGTTGCCGTTTGATTGGTAAGGGAGTTATTGTAGTACTTTGTGTAGCATAATAAAGTTTGCTTGCGGTTACGATCTGTTGGATTCTATTTCCGGGAAACCTAATTTTTAATATGATCTGAAAAATACCTAAATCCGACCCTTAATATTTCAGACAGCAATTACCAGTCAGTAGACTTGTTCTCAAAACATGATGAGTTGGACGATCAGCCCCTCTCTGCTCTACGCTCCGATCGGAAAAAGACTGAAAATTCCGATGGCGGTACTGATTGGATAGGCGCCGCTGAACTGAGCGATGGTATTGCATTATTGTTAAATAGTTTTAGAGACATTTTTTTGTACTTGTGCACGTTCAAGATAAGTTATATGTGATAAGATCTGTTTTGATGTCGATAATTTCAATGGCCTAAGCTCACTTAGTTTTAATGTCACATCAGGGGTCGAGAAAACTGACAGCTTCAGATTGCTGAATGTGTCTACACTCAAATAAATACCAATCACTAGAAAGCACCCATTCATAAAACATTAATGTTACAAAACCAAAATATAGTTCTTTGTCATAGATATCAAGCTTCTCTGATCTATGCTAAATTTGAGAATTTGGATGTTTGTAAGGTGTTCAGTACTGCGAATCTGATTTTGATGAGATTTGGTGTAGAATATTATTGTTGAAATGAAGTAGTTTGAAACCTATGGGGGTCCTAGTACTCGTACAGTATAAAAATACCTATTTTGAATGAGAAAATCGGATATATTGCGTACGATGCCGTGGGCGACTTCACGGATACTAATAATTTTTATCCGCTTAAATAAACCCTCTACTATTTGAGATTACCCCCTTGCTTTGTTGTTTGTATTCACATTTAGGTTTTGGTAAGCGATGAAAGGAATAAAAATAGGTATGTTCGTATTCCTCTAATATTGTTTTTATGAAATCTTTCAACTTAACATGGCTTTTTTGACATGGTTAGCTAAAGCAGAACTTATACGTTGAAAGCACTAACACGCTGGTATTGCTAATTTTCAACAGCTGATAATATTCACCCAGAAAAATCGTCTGTGGCGTAGTCCTTTACACAAACTTTGTTCTATGGTTAGAAAATTGAATTTTGGTTATTACTTATTAGATACAATTCTATATTCACTCTGAAGTGGGTTGTTTATTACTTTTCTTGGAAAAGTGTTATTCGTTACATCACAAAATATTCGTGTATACTCGTATGGACCTTTAAAATTTATTAGGTACTAACACATTACATAATATTTTAGATGCTACATGGTCATTATGATTTTATTTCTATCATATTAATACAACCCTGACGCCTTTTTCAAATATCAGATTAAAATTAATGTCTTAATCTTTATTATTCATTCTTTCAGACGAGGATAGCAAACCCTTAAAAACAAAGAGCAAAAAGTATTCATGCACTATTTGCGAGAAGGAATTCACGTACAATGGCTCCTTAGAGGTGCATATGCGCGTACACAACGGAGAAAAGTTATACCAGTGCCTGTTATGCGACAATAAGTTTGTTTATAACAAGGAATTAACGAAACACGTAGAAATGAATCACGGCGAAGGCAGTCAATATCCATGTACAATTTGCAGTAAAATATTTGAGAAAGCAAGACTTTTGAAAGCTCATGTTAAGATACACTTTGACAGGCAGAAGTTTAAGTGTAGCTATTGTGAAAAAGAGTTTATGAGGAAGAGAGGACTGAAAGAGCATTTAAAGACACATACAGGAGAAAGAAAATATGCTTGCGACGTCTGCAACAAGTCGTTTGGTCACAGTCAAACATTGAAATCACATAAGCTTACTCATACAGGTGAACGGCCTTACGTTTGTGATATATGTGGAAGAACTTTCCCTCAACGAACTCATTTGAAAAGACACATAGTAATTATACATACAGGTATTAAGCCTTTTACTTGTGATGTTTGTCAGAAGCAGTTCTCAAGTAAAAGCTATCTCGCAATACATGAGAGGCAGCATACAGGTGAACGTCCATTCTCTTGCGATGTTTGTAAAAAAGATTTTACAGCATACACCACATTGAAAGTGCACATGAGAGTCCACACAGGTCTCAAACCTTATTCGTGCAGCTTCTGCAATAGACAGTTTGCTCAGATGGCTGGATTTAAACTACATGAAAGAACTCACACAGGTGAACGGCCGTATTCGTGTAAAGTGTGCAAGAAACCGTTCTCAGACAGCGGTTATTTGAAGGTTCATATGCGATTACATACAGGGGAAAAACCATATTCTTGCGATGTGTGCAAACGGTGCTTCAGGGAGACGGGACAGTTGAAACGGCATATGCGAGTACATACCGGTGAAAAGCCGTACACATGCAAGATATGCAACAAGCAGATTGGCAACCTTTCAAAGCATATGCGTGTGCATTCCAACGACAGACCATACAGTTGTTCTATTTGTAATAAACAATTTTCTATTAGTGGTAACTTAAAGTTGCATATGAGGATTCATTCTGGCGAGAGACCCTTTTCTTGTGAGCTATGTAATAGTCAGTTTACTCAAAGCAGTGGCCTTAAAAGGCATAAATGTGCTCATGCGCTAAAAGTCGACAGTTGAACTTCGAATGTAATTGTTGAGAGGATAAATCTGTTTAGGCGTGATGATTTGCATTGCCTTGTATTTCTAACAAAGTATCAAACTTTGTTTCTATATGGTGATTATTGTGTACCATACGTAACGCTGCGTCATTTTATTTGACTGAAATAAGTAGGTTGCTCATCACAGTCATGAACCTGCCTAATAAAATATAATCACTCATTATAACAACTCGACTATAGTTATTTTTGTTGATTTGCCTGAAATCATAATGTGTTTTACTAGCTGTGGCGCTTTCGAGAACACAGTTCCTACTACTACATCATTACCGCCTACTTATTTGGGCGACATTGCGGTGTGGTCTGTTAATCGAATGATGAAATAATGATATTTCACCATTCGAGGAAACGTGTTGGAGGGTGACGAATCTGGCAATACAGAGAACTCCTGCTTCATGCGCAAAAAGGTGGTAGAAAAAACCAGGGAGGAAAATCTCGTAATAGAAACATACTGTCCCAGAAGAACAACGAGAATGAGGCAAAACTACGCTCATCATATTTTTATTAAGAGTCCAGTCGAGCCAGTCCAGGCCCAAGAAACTTTGCCCTGGCATTTTAAAGGTTGTGATCAGCCGCCGATCCTCTGCATGCCGTATGGTAACCGGTTTCGGTGGTCGCTGGATTTGGACATATTGCGACCCTTTATGAGTCTCGGCGACAGTCCAACCTTCCTTTTTTTTTTTTTTTTTTTGTCCAGGTAAAACTTCCGTTTATGGACGTCGCTAAGGGCAGCGACACTGAACGGATCTCATCCCAAGCGCCGCCGGGGCGGCCTGACTCGGGGCATGGAGACGTCGCAGATCGACGTCATCGTGTCCCGGAGTCAGCCGACCCGGAGCCAGACGGCTCGCGAATGCACATCGAAATCGAGCGAGATCCGTGCCTCCTCCGCCCAGCCCGCGATGTGGGCAGCGGCTAGGGCCGCATCCCGGTTCAGCCGCTTGTTTGAACCAACGTCGCGGACGACTGTCCTCCTGGAGTCGGCAGTGGGCCACCGACACGTCGATCACGATATGCCGGTGGTCGGGGAGTGTGAGGTGAGTGAGTGAGTGGCTGCCACCCTCCAACCTGACACCATGCGGTGCGCAGAGGGAGTCGCCCATCACAGGTCGACGATCGACTATCCCTGCCACCGCACGCCGGTGCTGATCGACCCCCGGCTTAAAAGCTGAAGGTCCAGTCCCGCCACCCACTCCAGGAGTGTCTCCCTAATAAATGGTGACCAAACCCTGGTCGTCACCCTCCGCGAGCGCTTGGATCAGGAGATCCTGCGACGCACGGCAATGATTGAGGTTGCCCTGGAGCACTCTGCACCCTGTGCCTTGGACGTCCATGTTAAGATTGGACGTCCATTGCTACACTCACCCCCGGGGACAGGGTGGCAGGTTGGGCGACCCCTCCCCTTCCTTTTGGGTAGCAGCACCTCCTGCCGCCCACTCGGTGGTCCGCCGGTCTATCCAGGTCCTTGTAGATCGGGCAGAAGGAAGCACGCGCGGTGCAGAGACGGGCAATGTGCCCTGCCTCTCCTCGCAAGCGCTCCTATCTGAAACTTTGTTTGGGCATATGGCCCATGTCCTCTTTCGAGGCACCAGTGGCACTGCAGGGGCCGTGCCTCCAGTGCCTCTACTCTCGCCGAGGTCAGTCCTACGAGGATCCGCCCAGTTGTCAGTTTTCTGACTGCGCTGAGCGGCCACCTGGCCCAGACCGTACCCAGGCGGGTGCGGCCGACGCGTATCTTTCCGACTTTCACATCGTCCGGGGAGTACGCGTTAGCTGCGGCTATGGCTATTGCCACTTCCGTACGTGTGATGGACTCATCCAGATCCATTACACGCACGTCGCACATAGGTCGATTTTAGGAATTTAGGCGGTCAAAAATATTTTACTGTGTATTTTGCTTTTTTTAGCTTTAAATTATCATTTAGTATTGTTCTTTGTATGATAAGCATGTTTTGCTGATCAAAAATACAAATAATTCAACAAAAATTAAAAATATTACCATATTTTTGATATATATGTAATAAAAAATAAAATATAATATGTTTATTGCATGTTTTGAAAAATAACATATAATGTAGTACAAATAATTAACACTACTCGTCAGGTATAGGCTAAAGCAAATATAATAATTAACAATTGATTAATCTTCACTTTCTGCCTCTGATATATCAGACTCTGTATTTGGTTCAGCTGGCAGTAGCATATCAATTGTTTCTGGACAAAATTATTTATATGGCCGTCCCGGTCGGTTTCCAACATTTTTCGGAAGTTCGAACATTCCGCTTAATCAATTTTCATTCATTTTAATGAAAACAGAGTCTTTTCTATGAGCTTTAGACCATTTTTCTTTTTCGATGTTTTAAAATATGAAAATCTTTGTTTCAATCTATTTATATTATCAGGTGGGTCAGAGTTCAAAAGGTAATTTTCTAGATAATTGAGTTTTTCATCTAAATTAGGCAAAATCTTGATGTTGCATTTTATCGTAAAGATATCGCCGGGTTACTATTTTTACTCCAGAGGTACCTAAAACAAAAAGCAAACACTATATTCAATTTTAAAGGAAATATGGAATTTATTTTTGTATGACTTACAATCTTAAAAAAAACCTTTAAATCGGACATCCGCAGCTATCCGCACTTAAAACACGTGTCGTAAACTAGTATTATATGTAAAATATTCAAAACCAAAAGAATTATTACGCGATAGAAGGCGATAATATAACTAAATTATGTTTGAAGCAAAAAATTATAAAAAAAAATATTATACTAACATAGGGTATGTTAGTATATATATATACTTTTAAAATTGAACTGACACTATAAAATAAAGTTAACACGTTTGAAATACATTAGATTATAACATATCTTACCTGAATTCAATCGTTACGAAATATCAAGTATAAAACACAAAAACAAATAAATCTTCAATTTCTTCGACTGAGATTGCTTATAACAATAACACACAATTAGAGCGAAGATCAAGTCCGAACTGCTGGTGGAAGCATACGGTGCATGTTTGGTAAAAAAAAAAAAAAGGTGGGGTGGGTTAATTCTTGTTACTGGTGTATTTATCTTTCTATCTTAGCTACTATTGGTTGATAACCTTTTACTTTAAAAAACTGACTTATGGCCGGCTAATTCTTAATAATCGACATATGTGCGTCGGCCATTTTACACGGTCGCGAGATCTTCGCGCCGGTGTCCGCCAGCGCCTCCCTTATTCCTCCTCCTCCAGGCTCGACAAACTCTCCGGGCCGGGCACCTCGAGCAGAAGGCCAATACCCAATCCGCCAATTTTATTTTTGACTTGGCGAACTCCATCACCGCGGCGTACGTCGTTTCGGTGCCCGGAGCACCGTTACAACCACCGCCGCACAGGCAGGTGGTTTGGGCGCCTTCCATGGGCCGGGGTCAACTACCCTAATAGTAGGGGATCTCGCCGGAACCGCGACCTTTGGGGCAGCGGCAGGCCGTCGTCCCGCCACCGCAGCCCAAGAGGCGCCCCGGGAAACCCCCTGAGAGGACTCCAGGGGTCACCGTTCAGGACAGCCGGCGCCATAGCTGCCGGCGGTACCACCGCCCTCCGAGTTGCCGGCGCGAGGCCTCCTTTCTTCCCCTTGCCTCTCTTCTTCATTTCTTTTTTCTGCCCCCGCCGAGTACGTCAGGCGGTGCAGTTGGAGCTGCTTCCGCCCGACGGCGCTCATGGGCGAGAGGGGATCTCCGGCCCATGTCTGGGAAGAAGCGGCGCATGAGGTCGGGCTGGAACCTCGCGAACTCTATCCATGATGACAGAGAGTTGGCTCCAGTCCGGCGCCGCTGATTCCTCCAGGGGCTCCTGCGATGTTGATATTGGAGGGGCAGTCTCTTTCGCTTGCCGGCTCCTTGTCACCTTTCCCAATTTTCTAATTGCTGAAGGCGGGGAGCGGAGCAAGGTGGAGAGCGCGGTGCGGAGGCTCTTTACCACCTCCGCGCGGGTGCCCTGTCCGCGGTCTTTTCGACATCGCACGGGCATGAAAACATTTCGGCCCCGATGTTGGTGGTGGTGGCCTCTAACTTGTTGGGTTCCGCGCGCTTACCTTTTTTATCCACTCCGTGGAGCGAACGCAGCGACTTACGCTTGCGCGCCCGCGGCGTCTCACCGACCGACATACAGCTGTCGCTGTCGTTAGCATACACGGCGTTTTTAGGACGCGACGTGCTTGGCACTGGAGATGCCAGCACAATCGCGTCCCGGTCCGTCCCATGTCGGGATGAGGTAGATCCCTTGGAGATGGAACGGGACCTAACCTCATCTGTCCGGTTTTTAGACCGGACCCTTCTCCTCGGATCCTCTGCCGTAGCCGGCACATCCGCTGCCGTGACATCGTCGCCTCTCGACGAGGCCAAACGTGTGACCCTCTCGTCACTTTCTTCTCGCACTTCTTCTGGGTATCGCACCCACATCATCTTAACGTCCAGTTTGTTTGGGAAAATTAGAATTCATTTTGATTCCCATTTTGAGCATGGGGGATGGGAAAATCCACCCTGGTGGTGCCCCCTGTACCCGGGTAACCCTATTACACTGGGGGGTCGGGAGGTACCCCAGGTTGGCGCTAACTGGTGGACTGTATGCCGGCCACCACTCGAAGGCCCCCTGTTGCCGCGGTCACTAACAACAGGGAATCGCAGATTTTTTATGGTGGTTTACTGCATACACAGCAGCTCCAGCATACTCATTCTCCAGCAGCCACGTCCCGTGGCCGCCGATCCCGCCGCGCCGCGGTCTTAGAAGGTCCGCCATCCCAAGCCACCCGAAAGTGGCCGCTGGGCCCCCGAGGGGCCCCACTCAAGTGGCCGCTGGTTTAAATCCGGCCATCCCACGACCCAGGACGGATCCGAAGAGCGACAGCTCCACCCCCTCTTAAGCAAGAGGGGGGACTTCGCCCCTTCGGCGTACAAGGCGGGTGGCCGCATGAAGCGGTCCGCAGGGTTGAGCCCGGCCATACGCCACCCCCCTTCATGGGGGCTTCTGTCAGACTATTGACCGTCAAAAGACGTTGCCCAGGGTGTAGCACGAGGAGGTTGTCTGTCGTCGCACCCCCAACCTCCTTTCTTAAAATAGGAAGCGGGCTGTTTTATATTGCGTGCTGGCAAGCCGGTGCACTGACACTGCTATGTAGACAATATTCTTATATGATTTTTACGGCTGTTACTTAAAAATTGCCGATGGGTGTAAAATAATTGCTTAAAAACAAGAAATGTGAAGTAAACATTTTTAGACTTTAAGTTAGACTATACATTTTTTTTTTGGTCACAAAGTAATGTCAGTATTATTATAAATGTAACGTTTGTTATAGATGGTATTATCATGTATTTTGTAATTCACAAAAAAGTGTATTTATAGTAGTATACTTTCTTTTTTTCTAAAATTAAAATATCATATTTTTTACTCGTTCTTTTGATAATCATTTTATTTTGACCTTGGTTGAACAAGAAATATGTGCATGACTTTTCACTAATAAATGGAAATTAATATTACTAGTCAAAAAAACCAAGTCTCGCAACTCAGTTGTTCTACGGTAAAAAGTTGTGAGATCCATGTAATACCAAGTCGGTTATTAACTTATTCAGTCCCTACTCAAGCGACTTTCTGTCTTAATTCGTCCAGTCCCTAAGACCACAATCGTGGTCCATAACAATTGAAAATCAATTGTGTCTGGAATCTCCGTAGGTACTCGAAGCATTAAGTTGTTACGTAATAATTAACAGCATCTTATAGTGACGCATATCAATATCAAAAATTTTTATTGTTTTATATAAATATATTGACTCGGCCATTGCATGAAAACAAGTGTAAATTAAATTATTTAGTGCCTTAGTCATCGAAATATTTCAGTGGCGAGTTCTTTCTTGATGTTAGAAACATGAAGCTCTGAGTTAACCTTTCTTCATTGTCTAAGCTACCGTTAATCAGTTTCGTGCCCAAATTATATAAGTTTCGCGAAACACAATTAGGATCGTGCATACAATACATTATACGGAGATAGGTATATTGGTTAATATGTCACCTCTTGGAAATATTGATTTCTGAACTTGTAACCAATTTTTATAAGTAATGATTTTTTCTTGACATTACGTACACAAGACGAGGAAATATCATATTTTCATTTGGTGTCACGCTAATGGCTTTCTATTATTATTAAGGTTTATTATTGCTTAACCAATTGCGTAAATTATTTTCGAAGATATAGTAGATTAAGTACTCATTAGTTAACGAAGACGTTGTTAATAATTACTTTTTGGCAATCGCCCTCCTAGGGAGCGCCGCTAAAAAACTGCCCGATGTAATTGTCTGCGGGCGTCTTGTGACTACTGATTTTTACTACCACTGAGGTTGCTTCACTCACTTGCCAAGTGATTTTACTACGATATTTATTTAAGACGGAGATGTTTCTGCAGTTGGGCTCCTCACTAAGCGAATTTTGAAATGAAAAGAAATTTTATATAATCGTGAAAATTAACTTTCGGAATGCCTGTGACGTGTGAATAGTAATGGTTAAAAGATTTTTCTTTCAATGTATAAACGCCTGGATGCATTTATAAAGCAATTCCTATAAACATCATTTTGCTTGATGTATTTTATCCATTTTACAAAATGTATATATGAACAATAAATAAATTATATGAGGTCTGGTTTGGAGTGAGCTTACTCTCACTCCAAACTATATGGTCTCTAGAACTAACTGCTGAGGTAGAGTTTAGTCGGTAGGTCACTTCGGTCGAACTGCCTCGTTCGGTTTGGAGTCTGACATAATCATTGTGTTATTTGATCCGTAAGAATTCTCAGCTTTTCCTCTTCAGAGGGAATAAATCCGTAAGCGTATTGTGTTGTTTACTGGTAAGTCTATCAAAAATTAAAGTGGCCAAAAATAGTTATCATAATTCTATTATAATATATATGTATAGAATTAACCATTGACTTCTGTTTACGACATATGAGGAAAGAAAGTAAACTCTTGTGCCCCAACTTATGTTTACAATCTTCAATTTTTTTAAACTTTCAACGGCTAACAAATGCCTGTGTAAGGGATTTTTTTTGTCTTGCACAATACACGCATTCCATATGTGTTACAAAAATACTATAAAGTGTAGATCTGGTCTAAGTTATGCTTTTTCAGTATCAGTTTTTACAAGTTTATCGACTTCGTCATTATCCATGATGTGCGCTAGGACCCATCTTATATATTAGATATTATATATTATTTATAGACCACAATGTGATATAAGTGTTATATATAGAATTATCTGGGTATTCGATGTATACGGACGATCTAAAAGTACAATCGATTCGTTGCTCTCAATCAAATCGGAACAATTTTTGTTCGCCACATCGCAGTAATATAATAATTAGGTATTCAGTACGCATAATACGTGGTACGGAGTAATAAAATTATACGAAACTACTGCAATCCATTTTGCACCGTATTCTTACAGATTTAAGAAATACACAGCGGTGAATTTTATGAGAGCCGGTCAACGCAAGATTGGAAAGTGTCTGTAGTTGGGTTTGAAGCGCTGTGCGCATCGGTCGGGCTTCCGATGAAAGTAGGCCTTCTAGACAATCCTGTGACAGAACTCTTGGCTCCATCTAGCGTATATTTTGATAGCTGTCAGTGTGACAATTGTTTTGGTTGATTATGGTGATTCTGTTTTGTAAATAAAATAGTTTTTGAAACGTGCTGGCGGTGTTTGGGTAAGTTACGTTATATTTGTAAATGTACGGAATTAGAATAGCTGTTTATTATATAATTATAGATCCTAATGTATGTGTTGGTAACAAATAACGATGTGTTTTGATGTGTCAACATAAGATCGAGGTTTGCATACCTTGAGTATGGCGAAAATCCAAAGTTTATGGAGGTATGTAATACAAGAAATCCAAGGTCCATAAGGTACACTTACACAGGCTAAAAGATATATGCATTAAGAGTAATTATGAGTTGTGGATACGTAGGTCAGCGTTTCGCAGTGTTTATTTTATTCTTATCCACTACATTTATTATTACAGGCCTACAGGCAACCCTAACGCGATAAAAGAGTAACTTAACATAATTATTATTATTCTATTACTGTAAATACACAACAAACTCAAACAATATAAATGTAATTTCATACAGAAACGCGAACATATATTTACAGATTTTACGAACGAGTTGAATGTGTCCGCACAAAGGGTTCTTTTTGCAAAGGCTTGATTTTACCGCGTGGCACTGCTATCTGTAGGTACCGGCGTCATTCTACAAAACGATACAATATATGTTTATATTCTTCAGCATATCACAGCTGAATAGGTTTTCTACCAATCGAACTTGAAAAAAACATCAAACTTGAGTGACCACTCTTCCTACTTAGTTTATTGCATTTCTAACCAGATAATAAACTAACTTGTTAACATATAACGAAAAACATCTTTCGAATTAGTCGTACATCTCGCTGTGTGTGTGTCTAGTGGTGTGGTAACAGGACAAATAAGAAGTCACAGGACAGATAGACAAGTAGATAATAGTAGTATAGAAAATATACGTTTTTTATAGCTTGGCTTTAAGCTGCCGGCAATTTGTTTCCCAAAGGAATAGACTACATCTATATCCAAAGAAAGAAACGGAACCCTTATTGGAAAAATTAAAACTTGTAGGTCAAAGCTATCACCGTATATATCGTATAATTTCGCGAATTTTACGATTTTACAAGGTTAATAACCAATACATTTTTTTGATCTATAACCAAGATAGTGGTAAAACTGATGTTTTATGGAGATATAAATCTTATTATATATAAAAAATCATTCAATGTAAAATATGAATTAAGAATCGGCTAATGTTAAAACCTAACATTCAATGACTTGCAAATGCAAAACAGTTAAGAAACTGGATACAAAAATCTATTTAATGCTAGCTTTATAACATTCTCTTATAAATTATATAGTAAAATATACATAGCGCAAAACCAAACAGGTATAAATATTTTACCAAAATGTTACTCAATGTTTTGTACATTTCTTTAAATTGGTTGACAATGATCTTAATTGATTGACATTGTCATATTTGAGGAGTAAAGTCTATTTCAGTAGCTAAGCCATAGCCAGCCATAGTGATAAAATTGGGAAGATTAGGAACAACTGATTTAGCATAACAACATTGTATAAGAACCAATATCTCAATGGTGACCGATAGTCATAAGTATATAGTAAGCTTGTGCCCCTGGTGCACAAATCTGTAGTTTTGTGCACCAGGGGCATAAGCTCATCCAGGGGCACCAAGGGCATAACATCATTGCTGTTCTTTTGTCTGTTGAGCGTGATTAGGTGTTTCAGTGTTAAGGATATTTAAGAAGAAAATATTACATAAACTAATTACTTACACTAATCATCTATGTTATGCAACTTTGTTATGCAAGTTTTAAGGTTGCCTTACACATCAAGACTTTAAATGTATGTGCATTTTTAAACAAATAATATCTGTGTTACAATTACTTAAATTGACCATGCTATCACACCTGGTTTACTCGGTTATCGTCTGATTATTGAAAAATGTATCGATATTGGATTATCGAAAACCCAGATACAGAAGCCGGACTCAAAGTTGTATTTTCAATATGCCTTGTTGACTCGTTACCCAATCCAGCCACAGAGAACTTCTTTGTTAATTATTTTATTCATTGCTAACAATTATGTATTATCTACGTACGACTATATTTATGCATTTACATAGAATTTTAAATAAATTAATAAGTCATGGAGATTTGTTTTAAGAAGTGTTAAGAAGTGTTTTTTTCTATGTTCATTTCAAAGGACAATTCTTCAAATAAGTACTCTACACAGCTCTACGGCTTAACGTTTGTCTTGGTTATATTCCTGAAATTAATTTATATACTTACATATTTTGGTAATATAATAATATCAAATCTATAAGGATATTAATAGTTTATTAACATGGTTGTTCAGTCTGAGTCAGCTCTGACTGGTTATGTTTACGAACCCATAAAACCTGTATATACCAGTCTAATATATATTATTACGTCGTTGGTTCTGACAAATCAAATATCTTAACAGCATTAGTAATAATGCTTATTATTATTACATATTAATTATATGGCTCCTCTGGAGAGACTGCGTACGGTCCAGGGGGCGTACTCTTAAAAACGATATTCGATATATAGTGGACTTCGTCGTGTCGTATCCTACTCTTAGTTACTATCGTCTAAAGCATTCCACCGAACGATCGAACGAACGATATCAATTTTGACATAAGATAGCCTGAAATGACAACGATGAATTGAATTTGACAGTCGAACATTCGCAAAATTTATGTCAAATTTGCGAAAAGTAATACGATACGGTTTGAGGCGTCGTTGTAATTATCGTAAATTTGCCGCTTATTTTGCGAATGTTCGTCTGTCAAATTCAGATCATCGTTGTCATTTGAGGCTTTCTTGTGTCAAAATTAATATCGTTCGTTCGATCGTCCGTTGAAATGTTTTAAACGATAATAACTAAGAGTAAGAAACGACACGACGAAGTCCACGATATATCGAATATCGTTTTTAAAAGTACGCCCACAGGTCTCGACGAAATCGAAGGCTTTCGGTAGCCCATAAACGTTAAGTTATTGTCAGGTTAATCTCTTTCGTCTTCGGTGTAACCTGCCGTAGCGTATCTATGTTGTATATAAGGCTAAACTACCAGCCTTTTCGGAACCGACTTGTTCGGATACTTGACAGCTAATACACATACCTCAGGACTATTTTAAGTCGGCAGTACCTCAGCTGGGTTCTATCAACTTTTTTGAAGAATAGTGGAACTGCACCTTGCCCCTGACGTACTTGAGGCATTTTACTTGCGGGTAGGATGGAGTATAATAGTTTTCGGATTTAGTAGCCGAGTAATAAACCAGCACAATTCTAAAATACAAATAGTGACTAGTGTTATCTACTCTGCGACTCACTGTATATGACGGACATAATTCTCTTCTATACAAAATATCGTTGGGTAGGAAGCTTTGACTCATAGTATATCAGCTCAAAAGTCGTCGTTCTATTCAAATATTGAATAGAAAGTGTCTGTTTATAGCTATTCCTAATTGGCGGGATTAATTTGATTTGGCATTCTTCGCCAGTCATTCGTGACGCAAGTCAGAGGCACTACTCTCTAAGATAATGTTTTGTTTGCGTAATATTTTACTGCTGTATCTTGTCTTAATAAAATGTTCATTTAATATATTATTTAACATTACATGATCATGGCTTATTTTGTCGATTAATAAAAGTCGAATCAATGTAGTTTATATCTTACATCATTTGAAAAATAATATAAACTACTAAAATAAAATAATTTAGAACGTTCAGTGAAAATCGTTGCTGCATACACATGTTTACATACAACAGATGCTCAAATATATGTCCGTTATCAATGCGTATTCCAAATTCGTAACCGAAAATTCTTGTTGTAGTATAAACTTTAACATTCTGTCTCTTAAACTATGATGACACTTTAAATATTGTGAAATTAGTTTTTAATTATTACTCTGAAGTCTGAATTGTGTGACCAGTATTTCATATTTAAAATCGCCAATAAAATGTGTTTTCCTACAAATCAACAAAAATAACATTCTGTTCGGGAACAATTTAACAATAGCTATCAGCAGTGGCGTTCATAATTTTTGATATGAAAGATTTCAAAGTATTCTAATTTAATTTAAAAGAAGTTTCTTAAAAAAATGTAACGCATTGTTGCGCCATATATAATGCGTTTTTTTAAATTCCTGTTTATGTCGTAAGATGCAAAAACATATATTTATAATATTCAGCTATTTCGGCCCCGGCGACTTTACTAAGTATTCCAATGTAAAATAAGATTACAAACTCTGTATTATTCGAAATTTGGCAATTGGCGTAGATAGTACTCCCGTTGTAGTCAGCTTCAGATTATGCAATCATGACGAAAAGTAAAGAAAAATAACAATATGTTTTGTAAATAGCACGTGATCAAGCAATGAAGGGTCTATAGATATTAATTTTATATCTTTTATAGTCAGATAATATAGATTTTAAAAGACGCTGGATTCGTTTTACGAATGGTTAAAGATTTTTAAAAGTTACAAATTTATAGTATGTGCGCTATAGAATTGTGCATCAATATAAGACATCAAGTACCACATGACTAGCGAGGTGACGTATACGTTAAGCAAATAATTTTTATCGCTGACGAAATCTAATTCCCTTAAATATTCTTATGAAAATTATTTAAAATGTGACTCCGTTATCGCGGGTATTCTAATGTGTCTAATAATATGTTATGTGTATAATCATATTGTTTATTTCATTGGTTTGTTCGATATTAGAAGATTCTTCAACTATTTCTTCATACTAGATTACTGTTTAGGAATCACGTAGCGATGCGTAAGCACTTTGACTTATGAATGTTTTGTTGTTATTGAATATAAGTACGGTTGTATAGCCCAAAATAAATGTATTTTTTTCTCTATCTAGAACCTTCATAACGTTTCTTTAGAAATTTTCAAAGTTAATTATAAGTATGCATATTTACAGATTCAAATGGTTGTGTGTAAAATAATACATACTAATAATATTATATGTAAAATTATTTTCGGTACAAAATATTTAATGTTACAAATATATTCATATTTTATGTTTATAAACAGAATACTTGCACAAAGTAGGTACAACAGCGACCATTTTGTAGACCTTACGCACAGCACGCCTCATAATGAAAAAAAATCGGTTGTCTCTTTTTTTTATCGAAAGCACAGTTCAAGCGAGCTATTAAGCAATTAAAGATAAAATTTTGTAACTAAATGTATCAGGCAAAGGAGATTCCTAAAACATTTTTGGCCTAAACCAATGACCGTGGCTGCAATAATAGTTTGCGATATGGAAACCGTATTAAAGAATACTAAATTAAGCTTATGAATGTATTTAGGGACAATGGGACTGGGATGATTTGCTAAAAATGTAACCTTAATTTTGTCCTTAATATTTAAACTGAATTTCTGTATTACATTTGCTTGATCTTGCAGGCGAACCCGCCATCATAAGTCAGTCGTATATCTGTTAATACTTAATTCCAAAGTTTATAATGTGGCTGAGTAAAGCATTGGTATCCATTTGTTTGTGGCTTGTATTAGAATGGTGCATAATTATAATAAATAATAACTTGCCCGTACGATTAAGTGGAAAACAAGTTAAATGATTAATTTTAATTATTTAAAATATTGCAAGTGTGACGTCAATCTGTTTTGTTCGACATTGAACTACTTATTTGCGTTTAAAGGAAATATCATCTGTTTATTTTTATTAGTGCTTAAATAACCTTTTGATAATGCCTCTATTAATCAAATTGGATTAAAGTATAGAATCACATGAACAAACAAGCTGAATGCCCACCTAATGGTAATTGTTTACAGTGGCGATGTACTTTCTGTGAGATTCGCAACAAATATGTAAAATCCACAGTGAAGCTTGCTAACATATAACAGCATGTAAAGTCACGATACCCAGTTATATTACTGCCATATTACACGGAACGCAGAAGTGTGAACATAGCTTTTTTGCGGCAGAAATAAGTAAGACGAAAGTACGTATCATGCATTCGGTTTGATTAATTTTAGATATGTGAGATAGTAATATTTATACATAGCTTAAAGAAATTGTAATACTAAACTGAGTATGGAGTTTTTCTCGTCACTATTTATGAGACGCTTAGAGACTTGACAAACTGACCGCTCTGAACATGCCAGCTTGATATTAAACTTCATAGGGAAATTTCTGCTGCTATTAACAATCCTCGCCATAGTTTTTAATATATGTTTTTCTCAAGCCAAGTATATATGCAAAGTAACGCAAGCTGTCGGCTCCACATCACCAATTATGTGATGCAAACCCGCTTATAGCCGCATATATTGCGTGCTAGTTACGTCACGGCGTCGTAACGGCCCCGCGACGTAACCCCGTTCTTAGATTGCAGGCAGAGCACCAGTTTTAGATAATTTCAGGCCTCAATTAGCGACATTACGATTCTTGGCGACTTGGCTTAATACTTAGATATCCTGTCTGACTAAGAATCCGAAGGTTTTTATTCGAATTCCATATAAAAATTGACCGTGATGCTGCACATACATATTTATTGTGTACGCGTGTAGTGTATATATGTTGTTTGTGACATATACCTTATACATTTGCCTTTGCAAAATAAAATACATAATAAAATACTACATACAGAAATAAAATAGATAAACCTCAGAGAGGTTTTTAGGATAATTTATACCATAGTTATAAGTTTATTGATTATATATGATTGGAATAAATAAATAAATAAAAAAATATGTTAATGTATGTCTAATTGACGACTCTGTATCTATTTAATACAGGGAAAAAAAAACAGCCCTTGCTGAGTTTCTTGCCGGTTCTTCTCAGTACAAGGCCTCCCGCCGTAGATTTGCGAACCGATGGCGTAGCTTTTCGACATTCACAAGTGCTTGTAACAGCCCAGACTGAATAAATGATTTTGAATTTGAATTTGAATTTGAATTCTTTAAGGCTCTAAATAGTAAATCTATTTACATATACCTTTCAAAAAATGTATATGTATATATATATATATATACACATTATTTTGAAAGGGAATTAATAATCCCCTTTTATGCTGTGAGGAAATGGAGAGATATTTCACATTCAAAAGATAAGATTATTCTCATAGATTCTTCATATGATAGGGAAACAAACACAGGCATTTGGCCTCGATCTCACCTGATGGTAAGTGACGATGAGGCCGAAGATGGTCTATACCTGTCCAGATAGTGCCTATTCACTCTTGCCTTAAAAAGGCCCAGATTGTATTTATCAGGGAAAATATCCGGCGGGAGGGAATTCCACTCCTTTGCTGTGCGTATTATGAAAGTAGAAGTAAAGCCCTTAGTGCGTATAGGTGGTATATCAACAACATAAGGGTGGAAGCCCAATCGCCGTCTAGTTCCCCTGAAATGGAATGGGCATGCTGGAATCAAATTGTGCAATTCCATCGCACTCTCCGAAATGTTGTGGTCTCTGAATAGTCTAGATCAGTGTTTCCCAACGTGGGGCGCACGCCCCAATTAATACAGGGGGGCAATTTGATAATTAAGAGGGGCAATTAAAAAATGGACTTGACACGACTTTAACCCTTTCGCTTTGGGTTATTTAAATGCAATGCTAAATATCGGTGACAAATTTAACAAAAAAGGTAAATTCTTGAAAAATGCTGTAAATAATTATTAGGTATAATTTCGTTTGACGTTACCAAAATATCAACTGGGTTATTAGAGTCGTCAAGTAAACTTCGTCGGGGATTCACCGCGGAGTCCGCCGCCGTTAAAAAATGAAAAAATGTTTTACCGTCATCGTCATCGTGGCAAGTCAAGATATAACACTATACGCCGCGCTGCTCATCTGTTTAAAAATCGCGCGTTTGACGAAAAAATAAATACATGTGATATCTTACTACACTTTATTTCATAAAACTTATCATTTATATTTCTTAAGGGAACAAAACAATTTTTAAAGGTTAAACATTATATATGGGGACATAAAAATTTTAGAAATGTTAAAGTGGGGCATGGCCTAAAAAAGGTTGGGAAACACTGGTCTAGATGATAATGATAAAATTTTTCTCACGTGGGACACGCCGCAAAATTCCTTGGAGCATTCCTTGTGATATGTAATAGGAGGCAAAGCGAGGCTACATCTCTAAGTAGCGCCAATTGGTCAAGCCGATTTGAAAGATATTTCAATTAACTACCCGTAGCCACGGCTAGTGCAACCTAGCCGAAACCTCGAGCAGTAAGTAGTACTTATATACTACGTAATATACGTCGCGTTACGTCCCAAAAATATAACTTATATATACAATGCAACGCGAAAGTTTAAAATCTTATACAATAATAAAGCTTATACCTACATACATCAAAATAACACATAGACTACAATTTATGAAGATACTAGCTTATACCGCAAAACCGCATATGGTGAAAACCGCATGATAATCTATGCAGTAGTTTTTGAGCGAAGCCTTTATTGCGCACCCGTGGGAGCTGTCGATTTTTCCGGGATAAAAGGTAGCCTATTATTTAATCCGGACTTTTATCTTTACGTCTGCAAATTTCAAAGCAATCGGTTCAGTAGTTACGGCGTGAAAGCGGAACAAACAAACAAACTCACTTTCTGATTTATAATATTATATATATATATATATATATATATATATATATATATATATATATATATATATATAATACACCGCGAGGTGCGCGCACCTCGCGGTGGTGCGGTCTATCCCACTACTGAAAAAAAAAATTGGCGGTCGGTCGAAAATTGGTAAAAATTGTCTCCATTTGTGTCAAAACAAACTGAAAAAGCGTGTTCAATTTAAAATACACTAAGAAGCTCATGGTGAATGCGGTCGCGTGTGTGCCGCGAGGTGCACGCACCTCGCGGTGGAGTAGTATATCCCACCTCTGAAAAAAAAAATTGGCGGTCGGTCGAAAATTGGTGAAAAAAGTCATCTTTTTTGTCACAAAAATCAAATAAAATACAAAACCGTGTACTGTTGCAAAAACACTAAGAAGCTCACGGTAAGTGTGGTAGTGTGAGAGCCGTGAGGTGCGCGCACCTCGCGGTGGTGTGGTCTATCCCACTACTGAAAAAAAAAATTGACGGTCGGTCGAAAATTGGTGAAAAATTGTCTTCATTTAAGTCAAAACAAACTGACAAAGCGTGTGCAATTTAAAATACACTAAGAAGCTAACGTCGATTGTAGTCGCGTGAGTGCCGCGAGGTGCGCGCACCTCGCGGTGGTGTGGTCTATCCCAATACTGAAAAAATAAAATTGGCGGTCGGTCGAAAACTGGTGAAAAATTGTCTCCATTTAAGTCAAAACAAACTGAAAAAGCGTGTGCAGTTTGAAATACATTAAGAAGCTCACGTCGATTTTAGTCGCGTGTGTGCCGCGAGGTGCAAGCACCTCGCGGTTGTGTGGTCTATCCCGCCACTGAAAAAAATATTGGCTGTCGGTCAAAAATAGGTGAAAAATTGTATCCATGTATGTCATTAGAAACTAAAAAACTCTGTACGGTTGTAAATACACTAAGAAGCTCACGGTGAGTGTGGTCGCGTGAGTGCCGCGAGGTGCGCGCACCTCGCGGTGGTGTGGTCTATCCCACTACTGAAAAAAAATTTGGCCGTCGGGAAAAATTGGTGAAAATTTGTCTCCATTTAAGTCAAAACAAACTGAAAAACAGCGTGCAGTTGTAAACACACTAAGAACTTAAGGCGCTGGTGGTCGCGTGAGTGCCGCGAGGTGCACGCACCTCGCGGTGGCGCTGCTCACTATTGCGATTTTCAAATAAAATCTTGTACAATTGCTAAGCGGCACAAAAGCATATCGAGGTAAGTAAAAAAAAAAAAGAAATTGTCATTTTACTATATTTCACATTTGGTTCCGTTTTACTCTAAAATCCTTTCATTTGATACCCATATTGTGAAAGTCTCGAAAAAATTTCAGTCGCCAAGATGGATTGGCGGCCATATTGAAATTTTCGAAATGTCACTAATGGCGTCGTGTCTACTCGTCAAGTCCTTTCATTTTGATACCCATGAAGCATGGGTTGGAAAACAAAAGCGGTCCGCCATTTTGAGAGCGGCGGCCATTTTGAATTTTTTTCAATGTCTTTATCGTGGCTGTATTAGACACTTAAAACCCTTTCATTTGATACCCATAAAGCCCGGGTTGGAAAACGAAAGCGATCCGCCATTTTGAGAGCGGCGGCCATTTTGAATTTTTTTCATTGTCTCTAACGCGGCTGTATTAGACTTGCAAAACCCTTTCATTTGATACCCATATTGTAGGGATTACAATACAAATGATACTTGGCCTTTTTGGACCGGCGGCCATATTGGTTTTTTAACGTTGCCACCAATAGGCTTCGATAGTGCTGAAAAAATCCTTTCATTCGATACCCATGTCACCGTATCGGGATTGAAACCCGCAAGAATATAACAAAAAGGGGATATTAACCATTACAAAATGGCCGCCAGCGCCGGCGCCATCTTGAAAATGTCAAATGTCAAATTTTTCCAGTGTAGTAGACTAAGCCGCTCACCGATTGGCGGTAACTGCAGGCACGCAACTGTCATCGGTTCGCATCAAAAAATTCGCAAAATCGCCGAAGCCGAAATCTGCCACAGCGCCCAGTGTTGCCATATATCTAGCCAAAAATGGTGGTAGAAATGATCAGCGAGGCTCGACCGACCCGACCATGTGAAAAAAAATCGAAAAACACGCGATTTACGTTCTCCCCAAAATCGGGGAAAATACCCCAAAATCGGGGTAAATTACCCCACCGTTCGATGCGACTCACCGAGCACTACAAAAGGTCACCCGGGGTTGTCAGTCGAAAAACGCCGGCAACCCCGCGAAAACTGCGATTTATTTTTTTCCAAATTGCAACTTTTTACAAAATGGCTGCCGGCGGCGCCGCCATCTTGAAATGTTGGAGTTTCGGATTTTTCCCAATATCTGCACCGTATACGGGGTGGGATAGGAGATATATATATATATATATATATATATATATATATATATATATATTATATATATATATATATTATATATATATATATATATATATATATATATATATTATATATATATATATATATATATATAATATAATATATATATATATATATATATATTAGTAAGGATACGCTAAGCTAATATAAGCTATTTGAAATATTAATCCTACGCAGACGAAGTCGCCAAATAGTTACTAATAATTCTTACTCATCTTTCATCACCATTTTTACGAGGTGGAATGCTGTAACACACCG
This sequence comes from Scirpophaga incertulas, assembly GCA_036419045.1. Lineage (NCBI taxonomy): Eukaryota > Metazoa > Arthropoda > Insecta > Lepidoptera > Crambidae > Scirpophaga > Scirpophaga incertulas. The sequence goes on from CM071636.1 coordinate 9,137,516, forward strand.
TACCTGTCAATAACCTATCAACAGGTGTGTGTGACACTCAACCCAGAAACTCAACAGGACACTCAACCAGGAAGCAGGGCATGCTTCCTATTAACAGGAGACCTATTTTTGAATTACGAATGCGATTTCGAAATCACCGCTGACTATTTAGTCAGCGGTGACTTTGAGGTCACGGATTCCTAAATATCCAATTTTTGAAAGTCGTTCGCAGAGCTGCCAACATAGATAAAGTACACGCATAAATGTAAATAATGATGCGGACAAAGAAGACTTCTACTAGAATTGTCCTGAGACGTGGCTGATCAGTATTAAAATATATAAAATAAATAAACATATTTAAATTACTCATATGGTGGTAACTTTTTTAGCAATATCAAAAAAGTGGAGGTTGTCAATTCGACTGTATATTTTTCTTCTATGTATTTAATACACGTTTATTCAGCTAATTAAGTATTGATTACGATGTTTTGTTTTGGCCATCATATTTCAGGGGTAAATGTAATTTTGTAAATTTAACCTAAATTGATTACGGCAGCTTAAGAAAATCGATAAAAGAAATTTAAATAACATTACATCAAAATAGTAAAAACTGACTTCAAATCTAAACCTATATACAACTAGCACAGCAATGCGTCAGGTTTTAAACATATAAAACCTGATGCGACAGGACTGAGACAGCTCATAAGTCACTTGCAATAACGGTAGTTTTCGTAGCGCCAATGTAAAGTTTGACGTATACTTAATATATACGTATAAATATACAATATTTCAATGCAAGAGCCTTATAAAAACAATAAATTTATAGATACTTATATATCTATTTATTTTGGAGTGGAGGACTCGTAAAGGTAGAATTAAACTGTTCTTTCTGTATCCACCCTTGATTTAAAATTATTACCATACCTTATTTCATAAAAATCTAATTAGTAGTATATGAAATTTTCCTGATGACTCACAAACTTTAGCCCTATTGTATAACTATGGATATAAATAAAAAATATTGTAGGTTTTTATGAATGTATATATCATCATCACAGATTATATCTGTTCCCGTCGAGAGGCACGCTGGTTCAAGATTAGTCGACGTCATATTTGAATTACTTCGCACTTGCATGTAGGTTGTATTACGATGTTTCCTGCACCGTAGGAGCGCCAGATAAATATATGGAATTCGAAAAACAATAAAACAATGGTAGTGCTATTGGTTGGATTAAGCACAGGCTTTTCGATTTGAAAATCAGTGCCAACATAGTGCAGAGCCAATTGTATTGTGGCCATGTACTTACTACTTTAACAGACCACAGCTTAAAGCTTACTTCTTATCTAAAATTCCTATATTACTAGATTACCTGTAGTATTTTCGTGACGAGCAACATCTTTTTATCAGTTTTTTTTTTAATTTATTGGTAGTCTGTATGTTGAAAGATTTTTTTTATTACTGCTGTGTCTTGATGTTGCACGGTACAATCACGTACATGCCACGGCCCCGAGCGTGTATCACGTATGTTGTGACCTCTGCTTGGCTTGCGTCCTAGAGCCGTTGTGAAACGTTAGCTTATATAGGCTTGCCAGTTCATATCTTATTCACATCCAAAGACTACTTAAGCTGCGACTATCTGGACAAGAAGCAATGAAAAATAATGTAAATTTCTGAAAAATTATAAAGGTGTTCCTGTGTATCCAACATTTTCCTATACTCATTAATACCGTAAGATGTATGCTCACAAATACCTATGCAGAAATGCAAAGGTGTATGTGAAGTTGACTAATTCACACTGGGCCAGCATAGTTGATAAAAGCCTAATGGTATTTGTCGTGTTCATGATAAACAAATGAAACCGCCGATGTCTGGACAACAACTGATTTACTCACTCTTACATCGCCAGCCGTAGATATTAAAACTCTTACAACTACCCACGACATTTCCCCCTTTAAATAAGTAAATATATAATGTTGCACTTAAATGAAAACAAATAAAATAAAATTATCTTATTGAGTTGCATACACTCATACATAATATCCCCAAACATGAAGAAAACATAACCAAACCTATTTTAATAAAGCATGCAATAAAAGGAGTACACATTCCTACTTTATACTATACTAATACCACTAATACCATTTGATTTACATTAATAATATCTTGCACTTTTTTTTCCCACACTTGACACCATGTCGTGTTCATGATAAACAAATGAAACCGCCGATGTTTAGACAACAACTGATTTACTCACTCTTACATCGCCAGCCGTAGATATTAAAACTCTTACAACTACCCACGACAGTATTAACATAGATGAACCTATCCTATCTATGTTAATGTTAACCCTCCGAGGTCATATCCCAACCAATTGCTCGAATTTGAACAGCACAGCTTCATCGCTGCAGTGTCATATCTACGTTTTGTTTGTAAATATTATTATTGAGATTAACCGATAAAACATTTAAAAAAAAATGAAGAAATATATTTGACATGTTATTTGAAATGTTAATTAATTAAAAGTTAATCTAATAAGTAAAATATTGGCGAGTTAATACCCTATGGAATTTTAACAAATATAAATAATTATCTAGTACCCCATATTCATATATACCGCCAGCAACCGCCTTCGTCCGCTTTGTCGACGCGTATAGTTTTCTATTATTTCCGCGCTAATAATCATTGTAATTGCGCCTCGGTACGCTGCCCCTCCGCTGTCACTTGCGCTATGAGATTACTGGTCACCGGTTTCTCTGAGGATGTGAGCAATAGGGTAGACGACTACAACTGATTATGGCCGTTTATATACTATATTTTTCTGATTTAAGCAATTTATATCTCATGAAAGTATGTCAATATAGAAATTTCAGTTTAATCATTAATTTATATTGTTTTTAGATTTCTGAAAAATGAGCAATTATTATTTACGTAATTCTATTGAAACGAACGCATTTCTAGCATTCTCACATTAAATGTAACATTTTTTTATATAGAAAGTATACCTATAAACGTACAAATGACAAAGTTATTTTAAAATTTCTTTACACGCTCATACAAATTAGGCGAGTTTACTGAGTTATGACGTCACGATTGCAGTGTTTTTAGTATGAAGCATTTTTGAGCGACCCGCGACAGCGCCGCAAACATGGCGATGTAGCTTCAAAAGTAATAGGTGCAGGTGTACTGTTGCTTCTACAATATTTCTCACTTAAAAGAGTACTCTTATTATATATTGTATTTAAAAAATTGTCGTCTACCCAATGGTAACATAACACGTTATTCATAAGGTACTTACGTGTGTCGTCATATTTATATATTTGCCTAATGATAGGAAAGAACAGTACGTAGTGGCATGCGTGCTCAGATGGTATTGTCAGAGTTAGGCATGAACGTCAAGCATGTGAAGGCATGTTACAAAAACCGTGGGACCTGTATCTACATTTATGAAATTTATTCTTCATAAAGTAGTTCTGTGCTTCAAAATATTCGTTATTGACAATCAAATAGTGATGTTCCATAGTTCAACTATTCAACGCTTGGTAATTATGTTATCTATTGAGATTCATACCTATGCATCTGACTATGCCAGCGAAGGAATAGAGAGTGTAGGTGCCTTGCACGCAGATACAGCACTAATGATCTCAATCTCAAACGTAATCTGTAATTAATTACCCATTTCTAAAAAATATATGTAAGTGAGCTTCAATGTGAAACAACAATAATTGAATGGCTAAGGACGTATTATGATAGTACAGATTTTATAAAAATATGTATTTATAAAGAATTGGATAAATGGCCTCACTCACTCGGGCTGACACACACACAAATTGGTATTTTTATAACCTATGTATATTTAAATCAGAAATCTATGTAATTATAGTATAATAAAGCTTTTATAATAAATAATGTATAATTTGAACATAGTATGTAAACGAAAAATAATTTTAAAGTACATAATTAATTATTCACATGAAGTAAGTAAATAAAACTAATTACTCATACACAAAAATATATACACTAAGTCTGACCTTATATGCTTGTACTCACAGAACACTTTCTGTGTTCTGTGCTTGTACTGTTACAAATAAAATTAAAAATATATATTGTATTTGAATTTGCATTTATTGTACGAATGATCGTTTATGTTTTCTCATTTTTGCGAGAATAGGCTGTCAAATATATCAGTGATATTGAAATGAATTAGGTAATAAAGAGACCCAAGTCGTTGTGATTGCATTACACAAAGAAGTTTCGGGCTTATTACAATTTTCAGAGCTCTCCTTTAACTTGGTATTCGTCGAATGTTTGTGTATTATTAGGCTGTTGATAGGTATAATGATCTATTATAAAAAAAAAGATATATCTGTCAGTGCTGTATTGGTATGAATAAAGTGACCAAATCGGTACTTTTGTCCCGCGAAATAAAATCTATTACCTTTAGAATGAAGAAATAACCTAGAAACATATTGTGTATTTGAAAAGTTGATTTAGGACTTTCAGCCTATAAGAGATGCACTGGCCATTTCTTAAATGATAATTGAAAATAAAGGTGGTATAATCTATACAATTACTTTAGCGGTACGCAAAGGGAGGTCATAGAACAATGTTGTTTACGCGTGAAAAAAATTTTGCAATTTATTTATTATATGGTAACTATGTAATATATTATATATGAAACACATGCACCTCGTTTATATTTGAAAAAATTAATTATAAAATTAACTACTTTTGTATAAAGTCAACTTTTTGTATAAAGCTAACTTTGTTTATATAAAATAAAGTTCTTTAATCAAATTACACAATTTTATTGTCACTACATGAAAAATAATTCTTATTTTTGAATATCACTGATGTGACTACCTTAGTCACAGGTGTGATTTCATTACGAGTGCCCTCACCCACTCGTAATCAAGTCATACTTGTGGAAATGTTATCTGTGTTTGTTTGATTTTTCAGTCTATATATATATATATATGAATGTAGCATATATATATATATATATATATATGTTTATATAATAACCGCAATGGATAAGCCGGCAATAACCGGCAGCGATTACATTCATATATACATATATATACCTACATATATATATATATATATGAATGTAGCATATATTATATATATAATAACCATAATGATTAAGCCGACAATAATCGGCAGCGGCTACATTCTGCGTGGAATCGAACTCTTATATTTATGTGTGTACTTTATCTATGTTGGCAGCTCTGCGATCGACTTTCAAAAATTGGATGTTTAGGAATCCGTGACCTCAAAGTCACCGCTGACTATTTAGTCAGCGGTGATTTCGAAATCGCATTCGTAATTCAAAAATAGGTCTCCTGGAATACAGCAATGCAACCACTGCTGTTTTGCTGCGGCAGTATTATAAACGTCACAAAATAACATTTAGCGACGTATAAACGGCAAAGTGAAAAAATATGAGCGTTAATCAAGATATTTCTTTGCCCCAATTGAATAAATTATTTTTAAGTGTTGTAAGAAAGCGTACGAGGAATACTACTTAACAATCTATTGAGGAGTTTGTGTTAACAGCTGACTGGATGTGTTATTTCAAAGACAGACACCTAGAACGCGGCTAAAATCTATCTTTTTTTATTCTGTAGAAGAGAATCTGAGAATCCTGACTAAAAAGCTGGAAACGTAACCAAGGATATTGTGGGGATGCCCATCAACTAAACTTAGGCCGTAAAGCCTTGGTTTTAGTGTAGTTACAGCCATAGGACTGGAAATGAGAGTGACTGCATCTCGAGAGAGGACGTGTTGCCATATACATATATAATATCTAACTTACACTCGTAGGTATATTGCTTAAATATTAATTCGACTATATTGAGTCGATATTTTTTTGATTTCATATAAGTTGTAGTTCTTATAAAAGGATGTCTACGTCATACACGGGTAAACTTGACCCTTGTCCTCTCGCGCCTGAGCAGACTGCGCATTGATAAATAACTGACTGTTTAATCATGAGTCGTGCGTAGACTACTAATCGCAAGGTGGTTTCGTGAGTCAGTCAGCTTTACCGTTTATTTGTGTAATAATAAATGCGGCTCTTACTCATTAGCTATCTCCGCATTAACGGTTTTGTCTTTAAATGTGATTTTATTTGCAGTTAAAGTTGAAACTTTTGTTGTTACCTGTGGTTAAAGTGGCAATAGATTAATACTAATAATTGAAAACCAATTAAAATTAGTCATGGTTGAATTTTACTTTTAATAAAAGTTTAGAATTTGTAATTTTTTAATTTGTCTTGATAGTATCTGTTAAGGAATGAATGTGAAACGAAATATGCGAGTAAAAGTAAATTAATAAACGTTTTAATATCGGAAAATAATATACAAACAATACAAACCATGCAGTTGACAATAGTAAAGTAGCGGACAATAGTAATAGTAACAATGAATAATAGATAAGTAGAAAATATGTTATATAAAATACAAAAATATGGTTGTCAAAAAAGGTTGTATATTATTATAATATTAGAAACTAGGTAGCATGGTACGCTACAGTACCACCTTATGCTATTTTAGACAGTAACTAGTCTCGTACTGACACTGTAATGTTTATAAAATTATTAATAGCAATAGATTTTCTTAAATAAATGGTTTACTGTACCGTTTAAGTGTGATTAATTTGATGGATCGTGATGATGATTCTCTGTTTGATTGGTAGTTGGGCTTCTGATTTAGTGAAAATGTTATTTTGTGACGTTTATAATACTGTATTCCAGTTTCACAACGTTTCAACATATCTTCTGATCAGTGGATCAGAGGATATGCTTCCACAGACCTGGTGATTCTTCCATTGGCAAAGCCCCAGACAGTTTACATTATTGGGCATGTCTTATGGGGGCCAGTAAATTAGTTTTTAACCAGTTTGAAGAGGTTGGAATCCAATAATGTTTTTCTTGAAAGAGCGATAATATACATCTGTTTTTAGGTTTTGGCCGCTGCTTATTTACTTAACTACTCCAAAAGGTTGCTTGACTCGTTTGACTGTCACGCTGAATGGCGAATCAAACGAACACACGTTTAGTGATGAAACTGCGGTAAATATTATGTCTAGCGGCCAGGCGCTGTTAAAATGGCACGTTTGGTGAAAGTGGTCCGTCGAAATGTGTGGTGTGGTGCAAGGCATGAGAACATACATCTTATGAAAATCATTTGCTTAGTTTTGGTTCTCCAACCGTGGATTCCTATCGCATTATACCTATCTCATCTCTTCATAAGCAATCGAGGGCAAAGTGCAATGTTAGACACTTGACACCATAAGGCGAGTATTTGTGTATATATATACACGGATCGTACTTCTAATGTTGTCTCTACCACCTATGCCTTGTACCACATTTGATCACACACAATAGACTCTCAACGTCTACGCATATGTGCATGTATAAGATCTCTCCGTGCCAAAGAGGACAAATGCGGAAGCTGTGTTGGTGGCTATATAACGGGACCGAGTTTTACCTGGATTTTTAACACTCGCATATACATAGTAACTTATTTGAACTAAATATTTTTTAAAATAGTTACAATAATACTGTAATAAGTCAGCATTTCTTTATGTGGGATTTTACCGTAGTAAAAGTTGCGACCAATGTATATGGCGGACAAGCGTTTCTCTTTTTATACCCTAAATTTGTTATTTTTTTAAACTTCTTTTAATTGAATAATATTTTTTTGTGTGTGTGTGTCTATAGATCAAATAAAATATCTAATCAACAATTCGGAACAACAGTACGGAAGATTAATTCGGAAATTCAAACAAACTTTACCTCTTTATAATACTTTGTAAATCGTTGCTGTAATCGTTGTCGATAAGGGATATTAAAATTGTACGAAGTGGTCAAAAAGTTTTAATGCAAGCGAAGCTGTGGGAGAGGGAAGAGGAAAGAGAGGAATAGAAAAGTTGTATACATATGTTTAACTAATAAAGTACACTGTATAATAACAAATAACCTTGAACTAAAATTCCTCTAATAATATTGGTAACATTGCTAATACTTTATGCAGCATCACTGTAATGATGATGTTCGCCACATTTCTAATGATATGTATACTATACTACGTTTATTTAAGGAAACGAATAAATGTAAACAAACCAGTTTTAGGGTTATCACAACTCAATTCAAAAAAACGTCAATTATCTTGTCGTTATCTTGTATTTGTAAAATGTTTTCATGACTGATCCATTATAATATTTTTTTTCTAAAAACATACTACTACAAACACTTAAGAAACTTCCACATAAATGAATTTATAAAATAAAAACATAATTAATTTTACTTGATAACCCTATAATCATGATGACATAAGTGAAATTCAGATGTAATAAACATTTTCGATTATAGTCGGCACTTTTATACTAATCTATCAACTGAAATAGATCACATTTTTTTACGTATTCGCTTCAACTTAGCCACCTTTTTAAATCAGTAGCATATATTTGCATTTTAATCCGACCATGATCGAAAATTCTATGTTCCGTTTGTTGCAAATCATAAATACAACTTTTTTTTTTTATTTTCACCTTTTACTAATGTTTCTGTGGCAACTATATAATTGATATTTATGTTATTAAGTAAAAATCACTAGTTTAAATTATTACTACATTATTTAAATAAAATTATTATAATTATATCTCACTTTATAAAGGAATGAATTACTGAACGGAGTAACGGAACGTTGAAAAACTATTTGGTCGTATTATGTTTGCAATATGGCCGTCATAATTAGTGGTCATAACCTACCTGCTTTCAAGTACTGTCGTGTTATTCCCTGTGTTTTCTCAAGTTTCGTTTTATTATTGTTACTTATTATTTTTTTGGTTAGTAAATTTTCCTTGTACACAAATATTACCAAGATGAATATGTTCAAATTATAAATGCATCCTACGGGGTAAGAACCATCAAATCCCTCTAGCCTGGTGAGACCTGACCTTATTCCTAAAGCTTGTGGTGGCCCAGGCAGGCTTCCAGAACTAGTGGTTGTGTGGTACTAGTGGTTTGCACCATCTTCGCAACGGTGACATGTTGTTTTCCCGTGGTAAAAATCATATTATATTGTAATGTTCTTAAATGACATTATTGTATCTGGCCGCAATACATATGAACATATTAATAACAAAGTCTCCCATAGGAAAGAAATATTCTCCCGCGGTAAAATTCTTAATCTAGTGTATATTACCCAGCTTGAATGTATCTTTCCATTGGTGAAAGAATTTTTGAAATCGACTTAGTAGTTTTTGAGTTTATTGATTACACAAATACAAATATTTCCTAGTTATAATTTTAGTGTAGATATACTAGCTTTCCACCCGCGGCTGCGCCAGTGTTATATTCAATTTTCCCATGGTAAAAAGTAGAATGTCTTTTCCCAGGTCTCACAATACGTACCTCTGAACCAAATTTCATCCAAATTGGTTCAGCGTGAAAAGGTAACAGACAGAAAAACAGACTTTCGCATTCATAATTTTATTAGGGATTATTAAACAGTCTGACTGCGACAGTCAGTCGGAAATAAATTGTAAAATATTACTACGCTATAATATTAAACAGGTATCACAAATTCGAAAGCAATAAAACTGTATTATAATAGAAAAAGGTTATTAATATATGCCTGTCAGTGGTTGCTAGGCAACACTTTGTTGGTAAACATTCGTTCTCTTATTTGGCTCAACTATAAATAGAATGGTCAATCAAGTTAGGAAACACGACTGAAAGAGCTTTAGCAACCTTTAGTGTTTACAATTATCAAAGGGAAAAAAAAGGGGAATATATAACAGACTTTTTTTGCATAGCTATAATTGATATATACACATATTCACAGCTTTGCCAGATCAGTGGCTATTCTTTAGCCTTATAAGACATAGTGTTTGGGTAGGTGGTGATTTGAAAAGCAAAAAAAATACATTCTAAGTAGAGTTAGTTTTACTTGATGATATAATGTGTGTTGTTTGAACTCTAACGTGCGAATTAATGCGATTGGAGATGAGAGGCCCAACGCGGAGCATCTTCATTGGTCAGTTCAGATGACGTACCGTCGCAGGAAGTGATGAGTGGCACGTCAGGTGCTTGATGGCCGTGCTCCGACACATAGTAATATATAAATAACCACAAAAAAATACTATAACACGGTAATTTTCATATCATTTTAACAAGTAACATAAAACCGTCTGTCCTTTTGATTTGTGTAAGAAAAGTTTGAAACATTTCACAAAACCAGAGATCTAGTGAGGGAAGTATTGCTAACGCTGCGTTACCAACCTCCCGATCTGAAGATCAATGTTTATGATCTTCATATCAGGAGCCGTACCATTTTTGTACTAACGTATTTTTCAATTTTTATTTATATACATCAGCGAAATAGGTGCGAGAAACCTACGATATGACATCGTAACATACCTACTTATTTGTTTTTATCGTGACTAAGCGTAGCAACTCATAATTATATGACATACAGTACATTGTTGACATAATATCAATATGATGTCAGCACCAGACACAGTATTTTGCTTATTGTGGAAACATTCCTCCGTTTGTCTGCATACACAGAGAGACAGTGGGTATGGAACAATACGGTAATTGAAAACATAAATTGTTTTGGTAAGCGATGCAGTTGATCGTTCGCCAGAAACAATGATTGTCTTATGTCCATTATAATTTTAGCAATCTTCTAGTAATTTTATTTACTACTATTGCTGGTTTGGACATTGGATGATACTGACCAAGCCAAACCTGTAAAATTACTAGTATTTTCTTACTTATTATTTGTAATGCGCGAATTAAATAAATTGACTGAAGTTGTGTTTCGGTTGCAAAATAAAGTGTCCAAAGTATTTCTTGTTGTATGGAATAAAACATATTTATGAGCAAAAGACATCCAATATAAATGATTAAAGCTTATATATATGACGAAGTTTATATTTATTACTAGCTATAGTAATATATATTCCTGAGAAAAGTAGTATTAATATTTTTATTTGCGATATTGTGTTTGCTATTACAATGCTGAATTAGTATAGAAATATGAGAAATGAGAATGAGAAAACTTATATATTAAATAAAGATTTTTGGATATTGTTGAATATATTATATAAAAGGCTTATATAAAAGACATCAACGCAATATATTTTTTTATTTTATTCCTTATTTGTTTTAACGCGCGAGACATTCTTTAAAAGAAATTATTGCGATCCCTAGCACATTGAAGTATTTGCTTACACTTAACAAGTACAAAAGACATCAACGTAACCAAGGAACATAAGAAACAAAGGAAGGTGTTTGAAAGCAGTTTTGTGCGAGAACCAGTGTCGCGAAACTCACACATAAACAAATTACGCCAACTATGATCCCGTAATTATGATTGTGGAAAAACGCACCAAAAAGATTTCATGCATAGAACTAACTTACAATGGCAAGACATCAATAAATACATAATTTTCTCAGGTAATACCGTTGTTAAAAGCTAAAAGGCATTAATATCAATATTGTAATGTATGAACTCACTAATAATAATTCTATAGTAAGAACGATTATATTTAATAAATCATACATCATGAAAAACTTTAAGGTACACTTAAAAATTACCCATGATTCAATTAACACATATCTTAATCAAATAATATTTTTATATAAAGTTAAATAGTATACAAATCAAAATTTTCACGAAAGAACTTAAGGGAAGTACGACACTAAAATACGAAGCGTTAGAGTACAATATTTATTGGATTCGTGTGGAATGTAATTTTTAAGCTAAATATTACGAGGGCTTAAGTTGTGTCGTTTGAAATAAGTATAGACAATCTAATAGATTATTATCATTTAATGTTTTTTAAAAAATTCTCCGCGATATTTAACACAATTTTGCATGCGTACAAACCAGTTATTAAACATTTATTCTACTTCGAAGTGCGGGTAGTCAAAATAGCAGATTTGTATGCATCAACAGCTTCTTTGGGTGAGTTTAAAACTGACCAGGAAGACTGTTTAATTTTGGTGAACGTAACAGATCGTTAGGGCTGTAAAGTGGATGGTCTAAGATTTTGACATTTTGGGTGCTTAAAAACATCTTTCTTCGGCGGGCGGTGTACGAACTTGCATTGTCATGGTGCAGTATCACAAAACGACTTGGATTGTTTTTTCGAAATTCGGTGATGACTTGTTGCAAACAAACAGTTAGCGTTAACCGTCTCAATCTTCTAGTACAATATCGCCGATGTGACCATCCTTTGCCACAAAGGAGGCAACAATTTTTTTAAAGTGCTCCGTGTGCGTATGACGTTATCTCCACTAACCATACCATAAACATACTCTGACTCTCTTCGATTGAATCACTACAGAGTTTTGCAACACCAACTAACATGGGCTGCTTTTTAGTCGTCGCTAAGCAAATGTGGTATTCTATGGGAGATCAACTTTCTTACACCAAGTTCTTTGTGTAGGATTTTGTGGACAGTGGTCCCTTAAATGCCCACAGATGCCTCTATTTCATGGTATGTCACATGATGATCTTCGAGGATTACTTGCCGCACGGCTTAGATGTTCTCTTGCGTCATGGCGGTTTTTGGATGACCTTCACGTGGCTTGTCACTAAGGCTAGACTGCCCACGTTGAAATTTCAAATACCAACATTCTATAGTCCTAAGACATATGTGTGACATGGTAATATATCACTAAACACAGTAGTGATCTTCTTAAAACACAGACATCGCGATAATCGTCTTTGAAAGTTGTACAAAATTATCGCACGAAAATTTTTCGTAGACATTCCATTTTAACAACCGAATTGTCACCTTTGTATAGACGATACAATAAAACTATTCGGCCAAACTAAAAACCATTCTTTTATTTTCGAATTCTACATTCAAAACGATGAAAAAGCAATATGTTTTTTTTATAATTGGCAAACGACACAACTTAAAAGAGCCCTCGTAGTTCTATAGAGTTCATTGCTTTATAAAAACTAAGTTGAATTAAGTTAAAAATATATATTGGAATTGTATTTTAGTTTAAATGCTGAAAACTGTGTGTTGGGAACAAATAATGTTCAGTTCTTGAAATAAATTCTATGATCTTTGTCGTTATGTAATTGATAGAAATGAAATTGAATAACTAATGTACGTAAAATTTATAAATAATAAATATAAAATGTATTATAAAAACCAATATATGAATTATTATATAGTATTAAAATAAGTGGCGAAAAGAAAACAAATAAGACTCAATCACATGAGAAAATTTTGAATAAGAAAAATGTTAAATGAATTATAGATGACATAATTAAATACAAGTATAATAAAAATAATTAAAAATAATGTTAACGATTTGTTCTGGTTGTAAATGCTTCCTAATTGCAGTTGACCAGTTACGTGAACAACGGCTCTATAATTACTCATATTAAGGTTACTTATATTACTTAAGGTTCATAGTTAAGGTTCCAATATATAAGTAAGTACTGTATATATGGAACATTTAAATTTTTTCAGCATATTACTCGTCCCATACATGTTGCACAAACCGAAGTTTAACAGTTACACAATAAAACAAGCGACGTAGCCGCAAACGTGCAACTAAGTAACGTGATGATACAACAATACTTAGTTCCGTTTAGTCGTAATACATCACACTTCGTAAAGTATCTACTAGCTCTCAGCTTCGCTTACGTTATAAACTTTCAACTCATTCGTATTGTGAATTCCAAATTAACATGTGTCATTGTATCTGTAATAGAATCAATAATTCAATTTATAATCTGTCACTAATCTACATTAAGTTCATAATATGAGGCAGAGGACGCCACAGTGCAAGCAAAAATTTTATTGTATCTAATCTGTGGCAAGAAAATTCATTTCCTCTTCTTTTCAACATACTCGACGGATCAATTTGCTCAGCGAAGTATTATATGATCATATTTCTTAAGAAAGTTCAATGTAGCATTATTCGGTAGTGGCAATAAATCGAGTTGTTAAAATAAGTTCAGGTATTTGATTCGGAAATTCATCAAGCGGACAAAAAACCCTTAACACGTATATATTACTCCATTGGAGAATCTAGTTTCATGGGTCTAATTTTAAAATGGACGAGTTATCACACACTGACATCAAACTATAATTATCGCGAAATTCTCACATGATCGGTGTCGTGGTGGGATATAAAATCGGGGCGCAGCTTTAGTTGCAAATAAGAAATACTTTATGACATCAATACCACGGTACACATATAATGGTAGGTGGCTACAGTTAGCTATTGACGACTACTTTAAATTCTAATGGACTGTATATATGGCGATGTCAGTATGATTTTGATGCTATAAAGCGATGTTATAAACTATAACAATGTAATAGAGAATTACAAAATCAAGAACTTATATCTACAGAAAACTCGTCAGCTGGTTGCCAAAAGATATAGTATGTAATAGCATTTGGCTACTATCACATTCATAAGTCCTACTTCACTTGACTTTTTTGTTATATGGCAAAAGTATGCTACCTTTTCATGAGCCACAAATAAGAAAGAATGTCTGATTTTAGACTCAGGCAAGGTTTGAATGCGCGTTCTGAACAAGCTATGTAGACGCTGTAGCTGATTCGGCACGGAGTACATACGTCAGACAATAATCTTGAGACCTCCTTTATTCCCCACGCAAAAGTTATTTTTATAATTCAAATCAGTCATTTATCATAAATATGGTCACAAATCACAAATTACAAGTGTTAGTAAATATAAAATAACTTAACACCTATATAGTCACTAATTAATAGTGCGCATAAAAAATATTAAAATCTTATTTTATTGCGTCAGTGAGCTATGTAAATTTTACATTGTGTTGTTTTTTTTTATTGATACGAGCACTATACAATGAAATATAACATTTTTTTTTCTGATTAACCTCGTAAGGTGTATTTTGATGTTAACACATACCATTTTAAATGAGATGACTGTCCATGACTACGAAAGCTGGGAAAGATTCGAGACTTCGGATTAACTTAATAACGTATGTAACATCAAAATCCGAAAAGTTGTTTCTTCTCAATGTTCAAGTCTTTTAATTTGAAAACTCATCAATAGAATAAAATGTAGACTAAATTAGCCTTAACATTACATTAAATCTGTTCAAAGATTATTTTTTATTATCTTTCTTATTCTTTCTGGTATTTTGTTATAAGTACTAGTTATCATTTAAATTTTTTTATTGAAGCGTATTGTTTAGAACTGCTATTAGGACACATATGTCTACTTGTCGGAAATCCTTTAATTGCTCACAAAGGTGACTGTTTGGTTACACAAATTTGACCATCTCAAATATGTGGATACCTATGATTGAATATTCAGCATTGTTTATCCTTTTCTTTGATGGAGTAGAATATTAGTTGTAGAGTTGAATTGTGCATTTTAAGAAAATGCAAGTTATAATTTCTGGTACGTTATTTTGTAACCTTTCTTGCATACTCATCAAGTCTAGAACAGAGTAATGCAAGCGTCATTACTACAGATAGGAATTTGGACGGAGGTCCTCATGCATGTTAATGGATAATCTTCTGCTTTTTTCTTTAGTTTAATTTACTGAGAAATAAGGCGTTTATAATAAATATCTAAGTATGATATCGCATAATAAAATTATTAATAATTATCACGTAATCTGCACACTAACTCAGTTTCCATTGTATGCTAATGTGGAAATGGTGAGGCGTCAGTTTCCTGGACAAAGATGATGGCTTTATCTTGAACTTTGGTTTCATTGTCACGTTTATATACAAAGGTCATTGGCGTTGCGTAAATTATGTACTTTTACAATATAATACAAACGATCAGGCCCGACTTTAAATATATGCAATTATTCCTCAGTGTTTTTTATGTTAAATAAGTAGGTATAGCCGTCAAAAAATATGATCTACATAATATCTAGCCGTGTTTTGTAGGGGTGAAGAAATGAACAAGGTTTATTGAGACTTGATTGAGTAACCCTGATGATTTACATTTCGTCATCGTCTTGGTAGTGTTAATATATATGTAGCAATATTTATCACGGAACGACTTTTGATCGTCACCGATATTTGGAGTATGTGTTTACGTGAATCGGGCTCTGAAAGTCATCTTAATTATGCGCGTACGCCGGTCTCGCTCGGGCACGCAACCTGAATACGCTGCGTGATCCAAATTCTCTTGTTTTGGAGATCGTCTCACTTTTACTTACTACTAGCAAATTATTACTTAGTCTGGCCATAAATACTTTGTATTTGTATTTGGAATCTGTCATTTTTACATGAATATTCGTTATGTTTTCTCATTTTAGCGCCAATTGGTTGTCAAATATTTTAATATGATATGTGATATTAAAATGGAGTTAAAGAGAAAACCAAATCGTTTTGATTGCAATACATAAAGTTGTCCGAGCTATTGATAGGTATAATGAAATCACCTCAATTTGTGACAGACAAAAAAAAGAAGATTCGAAGAAACATTTTCAGAAACAAAAAAATTTACCTCTTGAGATATTGTCTAAACAATGTTCCGTAATTTAAAAGTTTACTTAGAACTTACAGCCTTTATCTGTTACTGTAAAAAGAAGTCTTTTAACTGGTAATGTAAAAAGAAGGATAGTGAAATCGATACATGTAAGAAGATGGTAGCGGTACGCAAAGGGAGTTCACCCAAAAATATTGTTTAAGGATAAGAACATTTTTACGATTGAGTGTGATTGAACTTCATCAGAGCTGAAGATTGGCCGACATCTAGTCCATCAGGAGACCTATTTTTGAATTACGTATGCGATTTCGAAATCACCGCTGACTAAATAGTCAGCGGTGACTTTGAGGTCACGGATTCCTATACATACAATTTTTGAAAGTCGATCGCAGAGCTGCCAACATAGATAAAGTACACACATAAATGTAAGAGTTCAGAATGCAGCCGCTGCCGGTTATTGCCGGCTTAACAATTATGGTTATTATATATATATATATATATACATACAATATATATGCTACATTCATATATATTGTATATACGTATAGACTGAAAAATCAAACAAAACACAGATAACATTTCCACAAGTATGACTTGATTACGAGTGGGTGAGGGCACTCGATAATGAAATCACACCTGTGACTAAGGTAGGCACATCAGTGATATTAAAAAATAAGAATTATTGAAAATCGGTGATTATTAGTCACATCGGTGATTTCGAAGTAGCATTCGTAATTCAAAAATAGGTCTCCTGGTCTATCTTAACCCACTGGATTATGATTAATGCCGTAATGCAGTTTTAGATAGTATGACTGAGATATCTGCGAGAACGACTCTTTTTGCAGTTCGACACATCCCACACAAGCCTGTGGAAGAGCCGTCGGCAGGTACGATGCACATAGCATTTCGACTCGTAAAATGGTACCACCATCATTACTAACTATAGCCATTGCTGAGGATACATGCGTGAGGATCTCGGAACTTCTATGTAATCGACGGAAACATATAACAGCTTAGATTAGCGCACTATGTCACAATTCTATGTCGTGGAGAACTCCCATTTTTGAACTCCCGTCTGACTACGGTCATCGTTGCTAACTGTAATACTGGTTAGCCTTGGATACATGCGAAAGGGCCACCGAACTTCTATATAATGTTTTATTTTTTTAGCTGCATTAAACTTGATCATAGTAATTTAATAAAGTATAAGAGATTCAGATTTAATACAAACTTTTTAATAATGCTAAACTAACAACATACCTCACTTTCTAATTTATAAACTGATTAAAACACAATTAGTGACACGCTTAAACTCATTTTATGTACTATTAATGCATTTTTAGTAAAGTTTAACACAACAAAAATGAGAACTGTGAGTTGTTAACTGTAAGAAATATCAAACAACTTTAAAAAATGAGAGAAGGCTTCGTTACATAACATTAAATAGTGTATAAAAGTAAAATACACAATTAAAAATAATTTTGTTGATTTTAGTGTAAGCTTAACTTGTGTTTATTTTTCATTTACAAGGCATTTTTCATTACCTTCGCTTTATTTACCCGATCGTAATAATTGACTTCTCAACACTAAGAAGGTTAGCAGACAACAATGATTTGCAAACAATAGTTCTCATACACACAAATACATACAATACGAATATTGTTTTCATAAGATTAGCCGAAAGATATACTTTATCTTTGGCAATTGGAATGTTCAAGCATTACCAAATACCAGGGTCTACAGTATCAAAAATATTTTTTAAATTATGAGTCATTTATCTACAACTGCTATATAAAAAACTGGCTAAGTGCGAGTCGGACTCACCCATGAAGGGCTCCGTATAGCAGCAAGTACAATATACGGTTTATGAAAAACTACTTACTTTAGTCTCGTTCTAACCAATTTTTGGTTGAAGTTGGCCTTGTATTGTACGTCACATATTTTTTTAGTTTTATCATTCTTTTATGTTAAAGTGGTAAAATGTGTCCGCCGCGGGATACATTTTACCACTTTGGAAGTTTCTCTCGAGCAAACTATGTAGTTTAAAAACAAATAATATTAGGAACCTTAATATGTTTTTTAAGTCCTATTCATAGAAATTCTATGGGGAATTCTCAAAAATATTTTTTTTTTCTGTTTTTGTGTGAAAATCTTAATGTGGTACAAAAAATACATCTACTTACCAAGTTTCAATTGTATAGTTCTTATAGTTTAGAAAAAAAATAGCTGTGAAATACGGACGGACACACAGACATATACGACGAATCCATAAGGATTTTGTTTTTTGGCCATTTGGCTACGGAATCTTAATATGATCAGTAGCACCGACAATTCAATTACAATTTCATCTATACACAAATTTTAACAACTGCAGGGAGATTCGGCACCGGTGTCAACTTCAAGTTACCTTTATCTGATCAATTTCAGCCGCAAAGCAGCAGAGCTTGGCTTGCTGCATACTGGTTTAAGGATTGTACGTGGTAGTGCAAAAACAAAAGTCAATAACGTACTCTGTTGCTCATGTATAAGAGACGTATTTTTTAATCTAATTGTAAATTATATCTATTTGTTAAATCTTGAATAGGAATATGTCACATGCTTGCAACGTACACTGTGGTTTTTGGGGTGATTGCAAATTTGCTGCGAATTTCACCGAATAATTACAGGTGACTGTAACAATCTGGGCAATTTGCTTGATTGTCAATATACAGCCATAAAAAAGAATAAAAATCATATGCGAATTGCTGTCATTTTTATAGATTTTTTAATATAACTAAAAACAAAAATATATTAGATTTCTTTTAGTACAGAAAAAAATCAGTAAGCAGTTAATTCATTAATATTGAATGCCGGGGATAAAATTTGTTACTTATTATGGTACTTTAAAGTAATTATGATATTTTTCTGTTAAATAAGAAAAATAAAAAAAAAATAACTAAAGAAAACAATATCACTTCTGCATTATACATAAGTAAATTAGAAATGTACTTATATAAATTAAAAACGAATGGACAAGACTATTCGTTGCATAACACGGAAAAAATATTCAAAGATTATGAGTAACATAAAATCAAGATAATGTTTATTTAACTCTTACGGTACTGAAAATCTAAATCATAATGAAAAAATATAAATCGTCTCTGATGGGACGTCTGCTTATTTGCCAATTTGAGTATATAAAATATTAGTTTGAAATATTATTTGTTCGAACACTGTAAATGCAAATAGGTACAATGCGACCTCAGGCAAAGGGGTCAGAGATCCAATGCCATTCCAATTGCGAGCGTAGGAAGGATCCTCGGCTACAGGAAAATGAATTGAATTTCTGCGGACAAGAAGCGATGTACGTTGGGCGATAGTGATGGGATCGTTCTTTTTATTTACAATGTAGATATAACTGTAATATTTCCGTTTTGAAATACTGGAACACTATACACACGCAAAACCTTTCGTTGCTTTTTATATTTATTTTGCGTTTGTTAAGAAAATGCTAAAAATTGTTATATTTATTTATAAATATGTTATCATAATAGAGTGAAGTATTTGATTTGTAGTCTTATTTTCACTTAGAATAATGACAGAAAATTAGTGTTTCTGTAACACATATTCGATTTTTTTACTTACATACTCGTATTTGTACTGCATACTGCATTTTTGTACTGTTCTTTATTTTGTAGTTACATAGAAAGGATCCAATCAACATTAAGTAACATATGAGAAATTTTTGTTTTAAAGTTTTAACATTAATTCCTTCGTTGATGTAAAGCTGGGAGTTGATTTTTTTTATTTTATCATCATCGAAGCTGTATTTCTTTGAGATCTTTCTGTTTTTTGACTTCATTTATTTTACAGCTGATTTGATATAATAATTGCCATTTTATTATTTTCCATTTTAATCCTTTCTGTGTAACTACTGTCGAATTGACTTTTATTAAAATTTCGTAACTGTAACGAACTCACCGCTCTCACTCACATGACTAGATGTTATCGATATGAATCGATATTACAACTCTACAGTAATCGAACACCAATTACTGGCTACCACGCGCCGATTGCCAATAAGTGTTCTTTCGACAGACAGTTCCTCGGTGATGTTGCAAAACGTATTTTTCTTCCGGTATTCGTTAATTGGGTAGGTATTGTAGATGTTTCGTTTTATTTACTATAACTACAGCGACAAGAGAAATTAACAATGGCAAAATGGAATTAGTACTATATTTAAAAGAATTAAAGAGACAAATAAATTCCGGAAGTTTGTTGTATATTCTCGGCTTATTTACTGCAGTGATCCTTTCCATCCAAATCGTAGAGCCCTTGTGGTGGCTCAGACTGGTCATTCTGGTCGAGCCGCTTCGATCCTTTTCGGAGTCCGATATAATCACCTTAGCATTTGGTTGCGGTGGTATCCATCAGGACTGTCAACCTTTCCTTTCCAGAGGAAAAAAAACGGCAGTGTCAATAGAAAGAGCTATGTTTAGAGTTTATCTCGCTTAGCGAGTCAGAAATTATATAATCCGTAGAAGAGCCAGGATCATTGATATAGCCCGCTGAATTGATAATCTTAAGTGGCTATATTGTTCGAAAGATCAGGCTATTGCCTTGGAAAGGTGTTCGAATAGCAGGCATATACTTGCATAGATATGCCACTCACAAGATAGATCGATGGTATAGGAAAGGCCCCTGATGATAGTAGTGCAGGATTGATCGGTGTGGATATCCTTGGTAGACGCCTACGTCTAGCAGTGGTTGTCTATTAGGTAAAATGATGATGATGATGTAACTTATCTGTAAGGCTGATGATTCAAACTATGATTTTTATTTAGTTGTCAAAGGGAACTATCACGGACAGACCTCTAGGTAGCTATACCTTTATTAGCGCTTTATAATCTTTCTATATTTATTATATTATGACGACCTCCATAGTCGAGTGGATAATACACCGGTTTCAAGGTGTCGCCATCTCTGAGGTCCCGGGTTCGAATCCCGGTGGGGGCAGATGTTTGTGTGATGAATGCGAGCATTTGTACCTTAGTCATGGTTGTTGATATATATTTTAATAAAAATTATTTATATATGTATAATATATGTATGTCTATCCGTTACCCTACGAGTAGATCCCATTGCACAAGCTTTATAGAGCTTAGTTTGGGCTAGGCTAGTTGGTGTAAGTGTAACAAATATTTATTATTTATTTATTTATTATATTCATTATTTATTTATTATATTTATTTAATTTTCTCATTTTTTGTCATCTGTCTAATTTTGTAATTCTTTTTGGTTTTATATTCAGTTTGACCTTTTATATTTTTATGTAATATTTTCTGAAATATACCTCTTTACCTACCCTAACCGTCTTTTCCTTAGCTGTCCACGACAGGGGTTTTTGCTGGTTGTTTAGCCCTAATCTCAATAGGATCTCATCTCGCCTGTTTTTATATTGTTGATACTTAGATAAGTTTGACGTCACTGTTATATTGAAATAAAAATACGTAACAAAATAATATATGTAGCTAGTTGTCGTAAATAAATAGAGTTATCCCCTATAGTAAACATTGTAGGCAACAAAACGTACGAGTTAAAAACTAACCTTAGTAGTAAAAATAATGATTGACGACCTCAAGCCACACATTTTCCTTGTAATTAGTATTTGTAATGCAGTAAAGGTCGGCCCTTGCGCAAACCGGCTCAAGAATTGGTACTCGGACTTGTGAACTGTGTGTACACAAATGTTGCTTACAATAGCTAACAATAATAACCATTTGTTTCCTTGATTGTACTTCTATAAATTCAGTACATCAAAAGAGATATTATGAAGAGTTCATGTGAGAGAGTAATGCAAGATGTGTGGTATGAATCACATGCATAAATAAAAAAAAGCTTGTCAGAAGATAAGGTTTATGTTTCACTATATCACAGATCATAAACATAATAAATGTTTTTGCTTAAAGTTAGCTGTGCTTAAACCTTGTGGCAAAATCAGGTATTTCTTAATATAATCCCTCGACGTTTATTTAGTTAATTATAACTTAATATGAATTATAATTAAAAGGTTGTATTCTCTTTGAAAATGCGTAAGTTTTGTCGAGTTTTAGAGCGATTACATATGTACAATGTTTGAAATCTATTACTAACAAAAATATGAGAGGAAATTTATTAATAAGCCATTTTGTTCGATACCATATTACTAGACCACGGCGATCACTATAGATTTACTTACATACATAATTTTATTAAATTGTAAGTAAGAGTTGAAAGACTCGTCTCTGTACTATAGGCTCGCCTTTAAATCTCGGTTTTATTTCGGGACTAAGAGGAATGATGTTATTTATTTTTAAACAATATTTCCGACTGATCGAAAACTGTTTATACATTAATGGTCTCCGCATGTCACGATTAATTCAAGGGCGTTACACAATCTCTACCTGAGATAAAAGAAATGATAAGTTATAAATAAATGCGCAGATGGTTGCCAAACTTAATCAGGAACTTTGAATGGCATTAAACGACGATTTAAAAATTAGTGTAGATAACTTGTTCTTAATTACATCGGATAACTACTTACATGTATTCGTATTAATCCATTACTAATAATGATAAAGTTATTTTTATATCTCCATTTGAAAAGAAACACCTGATGTTAAGGGGCTACAATGTCTTATATTTAGTGCTTGGTATAGGTACTTACTATTTTCAGAGATTGTAAAAATATTATATTGAACTGTCAAAAAGCGAAAGAAGTATTGCAAAATCCTAACCTTCGACGTGATCTAACCTTTATTGAAGAACATTTTGGAATAATCAGTAACGGAAATTTAAAATTAGAAAACACAACGTTGTCAGAAAACGGAGACATTGGAAATTTTTGACGACGTACTAGTTGTCGTAGGCTGGAGTTCACATGAATCAATAATAAAAAAACTGGAATATGTTATGGATCGAAATCCGGACTTAGATTTTATAATTGACCTAAATAAAGAAATCGAAAATTCTTTGGACGTTAATTCTTTACAAAATTTTTATAGATATGCTCCCTCGACTTCTGTGGACGTGGAAAGATCGTTTTCCTCCTACTCCTATAAACCTACAAATAAACAATAAGTGTAATTATCATGATTATATAAAATGGCATTAGTTCTATTGCATTGCATTATTTAAGGTCCCAGAAATCACGCTGATTTTAGGTTTATCCATGTTACGCTTACCTACATTGACTTTCTTTCTGCAAGAACATAAAATTAAACTACCTCTTCCGAGCACTACTTATAATACACTTGATTCCTGTCATCATATCAATCCAAACCACAGCTGCAATCCACACAATAACAACAGTGTATATATTCAGCTTATGTTAAGGTATAAAGTCACCGTTAATAGATACCGTAATTTCCCAGCTTACCTAAACTTTGTTTCAAACCAGTAATTTCAGCAGCTACAGCATCGTTCTTAAAAATTATTATTCATTTTAACAATGATTATATTCGTTCAGTTAATACTAGGTAAAAGCTTCCCGCTCGAAGGAGGCGGCGCCGGGCTCGGTAGCACAGCTGCGGCGCTGCCGCGGGTCGCCGGCGGGCGCGACGGGATCGCGCCCGCGGATACGGGGACCCGGGAAGAACCATGCCCCTTCCGTGGCCGGGGGGCGTCGTCGGTAGTGGAGATCGGGGGACGTATTGTAGCCTCCCCCGAGGAGGGCTCCCCTGTATCGGCGGGGGAGCGGAGGCTGGGGATTCCCGGAAGTAGCTTGATGTTCCCGGGGGCTCCCTACATGCCTGAGGAAGGCATCCCTGAGGTTTTTAGTGGGTAGGCCTCCCCCTTCTGGGGAGGAGAGCCCCACATAACCGGCGGCTCGCCACAGCCGGGGTATGCAACTTAATGCATTTTCCTCAGGGGAACAAAAAAAAAAGAGATGAACGCTTTACCAAATTCCAGGCTGCAAAAATGTATTTTTAGATTGTGTTCTTTTTTACAATTCGGGCCGCATTAAAAAATATATATATCATTTTAGGTGTAGGTACAATATTTAGGTGTTTCGTTTAAACAAATTCATGGCTAAAAAGATGTAGTGATGAAAATAGCTTATTATAAATTATGTAATCGACCAATCTTTGTTTGTATTTGTTATTATTGTTGGCTAAATTTGTATTGACGTCAATTACTATTTATAAAGGCATATATTGAATATTTATTTTTTTACTTAGACGCTGAAATGTTAGACTTGTCAATAATTAGCGATTAATTTATAACGGGATTAGCTGATAATAGAGAATATTTTAGTGAACTTCGACGATATTCGTGTAGAGACTTTCAAATACAGATATACATTTTTCATTCTATCCATCAGTGTCAAGAATGTTTATTATCATAGATCATTATTGGGGTATCAAGCCTATATTAACATTGAAAAGAGGAGATAAAAAATAGACCTTCAGAGTTTCTTGCCTGTTCTTCTCGAGAAGGCTCTCCCAATTTCCGAACAGGTGTCGAGTCAATATATTTTTTCTTTCTTTTTCCTTATTCGTACGTACGGGCAAGGTTTTTGTTTTTTTTTTTAAGCTTTTTTTTTGTTTTGTTTGTTGACGTCAATAAGTGCCTGTAAAGGTCTATGTTGAATAAATATTATTTTGATTTGATTTTGATTTTATACTTACTATTTTAATTTAAGCCTTGACTCTCCATGATAGCTTATTACAAATTGGTCGCCATTACAACTTTAAATTTCTTTCCAACAGATTGTTTTATAATGTTTTTCTTTACCGTCATAGCGTCAGATAAATATATAACAGGCTCCGTGCGAAGGAAGCTACTTCTTTAGATCATTCGTTATTTGAAATAACTGCGGGTTTTGTATTGCAAATCTTAATATGGTATGGATGTCATATAAAAACTGGAGTGTTCAATGGAAATGGGAAATACAATAAGTGGGTACAGTGTTAAATGCGATAGATGGCCAAGACTCTAACACCATGCACCAATGATATGGAAATATTGTTTTTTATTGATAAAATAATTTATACCTAATTTTATAGATTAAGCTAATACCTAATAACAAACTGTTTGTCTGTCAAATCTTTGTCTGGTCAGTTCTAAACATTACTACGATATTTGCAAATATAAAACAAATAAGAGCGCCACTAAAACCAATCTTTCGCACACAGTATGTGGTAAACGCAGTTACCAGAAATACATATTTGGACAAGACGATAGGATCAGTGAATCCAAATAAATGATGCCAAAGAATGCATTGTTTAGCAGAACAAATGTAAAAAGAATGAAACATTTCTTAGAACATAAACGCTGTGGGTTTACTTATTTTTTTTTTGTTTATGATTCTGACCCATAAGAAAAAAAACGGAACCTTTGATAGGATCTCTTTGTTGGTCGTCTGTCTGTCTAAACTCCTTTTTTCAGGATTACGTATACGAACGATACGATACGTATATACGACTACGAAATATCAAACTTAAATTTTTATACAACACTTAGGTAATTAGTCTCTTTGTATATGCTATTCTCGTAGACGATTCTTAATCACGACGTGTGCTACACAAATATAAAAAATAATTACCTAAGACAGTAGTCATTATATTTCTTTAATAAGAAACGTGCAATTTTTTTATAACTCACAAAATTTTATGATAAAAGGCTATAACCTAATAAATTTAGTTTTATTTAATAAAAAGCACAAAAAATACTTAATACCAAAGAAATATGACGAACTTTGATCAAGTAACCATTGAAAATTGTAATACACTACGGTTAAATATTTATTACGTGCTTTAATTGTAGCCCGGGCAATTTTGTTTACAAATCAGTAGTCGTTTATTATTTTAATTACTAATCTAGTCCTTTTATTATAATGTTTTACTTTATTTTGCTTAAATTAATTCTACTTGTAGCCATTAAAACTTTGTAGTAGCTAATTATAATGAATGGCATCTAACCACCTCATTATGTAATAGCTTACTTACATGTTATAAACAAGCAAAAATTAACCTTAGGATCATATACGCAAGGTCTCCGTACTTTCCCTCCCGATCAGTATGCGAAATATGTTACAGTTTAATATTATACTTTCGAATGCATAATGTTGAGTCATGATTAAATTGTAGAATGATTAAGGTTCCGCTAACTTAAAATGTCAATTGTTTTTTACGAAATAATTTAGAAACTTCATTTTTATTTCGTAGTTTCAACGATTTTTATTCTTACCCATGAAATATATTGTTTTTGGAAAAACTGTATTTTGTATTTCTAATGGATGATCATTTATTTAGACCAGTTTGTCAAAAAATCCTTACTAATATTATAAATCTGAAAGTGAGTTTGTTTGTTTCGCTTTCACGCCGTAACTACTGAACCGATTGCTTTGAAATTTTGCAGACGTAAGTTAAAAGTCCGTATTAAATAATAGGGTACTTTTTATTCCGGAAAAATCGACAGACCCCACGTGATGCGCAATAAAGACTTCGCTCAAAAACTACTGCACAGATTTTCATGCGGTTTTCATCAATAGACAGAGTGATTCTTGAGCAAAGTTTTGCGGTATTTTTTATCTCGGAAAAATGGATAATCCCATGGGAAGCGCGATAAAACCTTCGCGCCATAAACCGACTTCCGCGCATATGTAGCCGTGGGCAAAAGCCTGTAACCTGTAACCTTCTATAGACCCAATCCCGAAATCCACGCGGGCGAAGCCGCGGACAGAAAGTTAGTATTATATAAGGAACAGAAGGATCTTACTACAATAAGATTCGTTCCGCTTATGATTAGAGAATTGAATGGTTTCACTAAGAGCCCATATCTATGTGAGATATATATACGTCTTGAGATAATAACATGTCATGTATATTGCAATTATTCCTTACAGTATGGGATATACATATTTTTAACTAGCGGCCCGTAC
The DNA here is from genome assembly GCA_036419045.1 of Scirpophaga incertulas. NCBI lineage: Eukaryota > Metazoa > Arthropoda > Insecta > Lepidoptera > Crambidae > Scirpophaga > Scirpophaga incertulas. Next base: position 9,164,888 of record CM071636.1, read on the forward strand.
CGGCTTCGCACGGGTAGACATTACTCTTCGCAGCGTATGCGATGAAAGACATTTTATGGCAAATCTTTTTACACCTTCGGTTGGTTTTAATAAGAATTTCTGAAGATTTCTATTGTAATCTAGCACTAAATATAGCCTGTATTACTCAGTGATAATGTAGCTTTCTAATGAAAAAAGAATTATTAAAATCGGTCCAGTACTTTTTGAGTTTATTCGTTACATACAAAAATACAAATTTTTCTTCTTTATAACATTAGTGTAGATTTACCAACGCGTCATAGCTTGAAGCATAGATCGCAGTCGTACTATGTACTCGTATATATTTTACTATGTATGTATTATATTTACATTCAAATTCATTTATTCAGTCTAGGCTGTTACAAGCACTTGTGAAAGTCGAAAAGCTACGCCATCACATGTGTGAAGGATGATTGCATTTTTTTTATAATTATATTTCGAGATGTAATGTTTTATTCTAATTGACGCATATTCATAATGTACAACGTTTAAGAACGGCATATACATTACATCTCAATCATGTAACAAAGTTTCACGTTAAAATACCTTATACTATAGGTTTATTAGACTTGCAATTCGGTGCAGGTCGACCTAGGCGGACATATCTCGATCAAATCGAAGATGTCCTAAAGAAAGGCCGGGTCAAGAGTACTCGCAACCGACGAGCATGCATGAAGACGCTTATGAAAGTGGAGGAAGCAAGAGAAGTGTGCCAGGATCGTAGCAAGTGGAGAGAGGTGGTCTCTGCCTACCCCACTGGCAACAAGGCGTGACATATATGTATTAGACTAAAATGAAAGTGTTTTCGCGTAATTCATTAAAATAAAAATAAAAACATTTTGCTTTGCTTGCAATCTATTTACATTATATCAAATCGATGTTTGAACATATACTAAAACATATCTAGCATTACAGTAATATAATCAATTTTCTTCTTTTTATCTTATTATTATTAATTATTGTAAAATTAACAATAAATTTGAAGAAACATATATTGTAACATTTTGTAACAAGATACTATCAAGCAAATTTGATTGTAAAAAACTTTGTAGTATATTATACGATCTTCGCAGTGTATCCTACGATCATGACAATAATTAAGTGACGCATTACAACCGCATTACAACTCCTTGAGAGTGGTGAACACAAAATTTCTTTAGAGAAGATTTATTTTAGTTCGATTTACGATAAGATTCAAACATATTTCTAAGATACATTAAACAGGATATAATACTAAGGGTTTATTAAAGGGTAGCTTATTTATATTATTTCATAAAATTTGATGCTTTGTAATTTACAATGACATCTTTGCTACAATCACTAAAGGTGAGAGAGAAATAGGGTTTGGAAATTAATTTCAAAGCTTGCAATACATGTATTATAACGCCACAGTATTTGGATGCCCTTTATATTACTACGGTATAATGTCTCTAAGAACTCCCAAGGGAAAACAAAAAAAAAAAAGAGGCGAAGCTGTATGTCGAAAGCAAGTAGTAAATAATTTTTTATCATAGTTCATTTAAATGGGTACATTTATCTAATTAAGTATTTATATATGAGAAGCTTTGCTACTATTACAAGAGCACGAGCATTGACGTGAATCTTAAAAAAAACTTTAAGGATACCGAGTTATGATAAGATGGTTGCGCAAACACTCGCCTGACGGGTTCTCGAGAACGTGTTTGGGAAATATCTGCGACACGAAACTGCCTGTGTTGTTGGTTGTAGTGGATTTAATGCAAAGTTTTACAGTTTCGCATGTTCATAAGTATTAAATTTGAAGTCCTGTGACCTTATCTTTTATACATCTAATATAATTCAACCTAAATGTACACAGCGTTAAATATTTACAAGGTAGCAAGATTTTGTAATTCTATGTTGGTCAAATTTTGTTTATTGAGGCTTCCGTGCTTGCACTGTAGGCCTGTAGCCAAAGTAATATTCGCTTTTATTTCGAACATGTAGATCAAAATATATGAGAATTACTCCGTGTTTTGTAATCATTTCCAGACATTGATGTCAGATATGGAAATCATTTCGATAATGAAATAATACTTTTCCTAATGTCTCTCACAGATCACGATGTATTAAAAAATGGATATCTAAATAATTCATTTCATCAATTATTTCCCCTGTTTTATCTAGCATTTACTAGTTATCCTGTCATTCTTGACGGATATGAATCCAATGAATGAGGGAATTTTTAAATCAGTGCAACTAACTGTTCTTAAGGTGTAAGAGAAATAAATGTAAAACGTCACAAGAACCTTTTAAATATTTAGCCATATTTATATATATGTTATAAAAGTAATTTGGTATCTTACTCTAAATCTTTTAATTACAAAATAGTCATATACATAATTATAAAGTTGTTTAATTTTTAGTCGACAGGCAAATTTTTTTAACGTTGAAAGTTTACGTTATATTACAACTAAAATTACTGTTCCACTTTTTGCTCTCGCTAAATATACCATAAATATTTCGTAAATTGCGCGAATTTCGCGAGTCGCGATCTAGATGTAATAGTTTGTTGCGTCAACGCGGATAAGGTTTGGTATTCTGTGAGTTTACGTACTAGTTACTAACAAATGTTCTAATCTGGTTCGTGGCTTTAGATCTTATTACAGCACGATGGTGGCTAAAAGATTTACGGCCTGCCTGATAGTAAGTAGTCACTAATATGAATGCCAAACGCTGCAGACCCTTTGAAAACCAGTTCTTTTCCTTCTTGAAGAACTCGATACTAGTATTCCCGAGAATAACTTCGACAGAGAGCTTTTTAATAAGAAAAAATATACAGATTTAAGCTCTTGTTATATACACAAGCAATGTTCGTATTTAATTATCAAATATATAAGTTTATTATGCACAATATTTACATTATTTTTTTTATATACATACGACCGGAAATTTGTTGGCCTTCAGCGTACTTGATAATAGGTGATGATGGGTGGGAGCAACTTTCACCTAAATTCCTCAATAATTGAAATGGCTGTCTCACCCTTAATTGTCGGAAAACAACAATGCTGTTAATTTAATTAATAACCTAATTAATAATTAAATATCACTGAATGGTGCATTGGCTAACTTACTAATTAATAAAGGCATAATTTAGTGAATAATAAATGTACGCCCAACGATTTAGTTAAGGTCACAGGAAGATATTGGATGCTAGCACTGCAGGCCAAATTAATGTGCAGCATACATTAATTTGGGGAGGTCTATGCTATGTCCAGCAGCGAGCGACTGTTAGCTGAATGCTAATGAGTGATGGATTAATTAATTTACAACATGGAATAATCAAATTAAAAATTACGAAATAAACATTGATGTTCTGTTTCGTTATAATATTATATTCATATTTCACACACATGATTCATTTACAGCTTATATTTGAAACCTAGTTTACTTGATGCATTTCTAATGTCTTGAATTCTATTCCATTTTAATGACTTGGACTAAAAAAGGAACGATATATCGACGACTAACTAAATAGCGTAAGATCGATTTGACGAGTACAAGGCCTTGTAAAGGAAGTTTCAGGTTTGAGTCTTTATCGCAATCGGGAATTATTAATATTGCTTTTATTCTTCGGAATCCTATTTAGTCCCATTGAAAATAGATGTTATTGTGTAGGGACTATAGGCGGTCTCATGATCAATATAGATTTGCATCGTGTATACCAAAACCAATATTAACATAGCTGAGTTCTTAAAATGTTGCAAATATATTTCGGGTAAGGTCATTAGAAATATGAGGACACATAAAATTCATAGGAATCAATATTTACAGTTCTTATTGTGTAAATGTTTGTCCTCGCTGCAATAGTTAAATTTAAATAACGCGCGACTATATTTCGCTTATTTGCCAATTATTTTAAAACCAATTCTCTACCTACTCTTAAACATAATATAATTTCAATGTGGTTTTTAAAACATATATTATCCAAAAAATGTAATTGAGTACAAATTTTTAAATTTGTTCACAACGAAATTTCTTAATAGACTTCAAGACGGGAGAAGAATATTTTTTTGCTACTTGTATGTAATGCGATTAATCTGTCAATTACGTATCGACTATGATTATTCTTCGACAATCAATAAAAAGAGTACGAAATTCAATAAATAAAATAGTTTTAGTTTTTAAGTCGATTTTATTTAAATATTATGTAGGTACATCATATACAACCTGCAAAATATGAAGCAGTTACTGCAGGCATATAAATGTGTGGCTTTCTAAGCGACATTTACTGGATAAATGACCACCAGATGCTTAAAATAACAAAAAAAACCTAGGGCACTATTAGCAATGATATTTACTTGTAACAATGCCGCTTTTTATTTTCAAGATTTATTGCCTATTTTAAGAATAATTTTTAAAGTGAGAAGTTTAATGTATCGACATTGTTGTCGAATAGATCTAATGAATTATAAACAGTTATGCATATCCAGTCCGATCATCGGACGTAAGTTGCCGATATACAGATCGAAACACTGACAACGTATCTCCACAAAATTTGGACGACCTCACTAACATGCAAGAAGCTCTCTAAATATTTAGCTGCAGTCTACTAACTGTTGGTTCTTTGTTACAGTTTCTTGCTGATCTAAGCAAAAAGAATGACGTTGCGGGCATTGTTCAATAGTTTGTCATATAGTATGCATTTAGTTTTGACACCGAAAAGAAAGAAGACCTTACGTATATCATAAATGGTTATTACCATCCGAAATATTAGCGGCAATTTAGCAGATTAGGTTATTTATCAACGTAACTAAATTGTTAGTTACAAGGTCTAGGGATCCAAGTGACGCTAGTTAACTCTTTTTCTTCGTACACTTAAAATGACGGTAGTATTATATGTCACAGGTGTGGCGTACGAGAGGAGGGAGGATGACTAAAGCACTTAATACCTAATATAATCCAAGCCAACACAGAGACCACATCTGTGTAAATGTGTGTGTGTGAGTAATGGTGCAATACCAGTTTAATCGACGTTTTTCGTAGGGAACAATAGAAACAACAAAATTACTCATTCTTCTCGATTCGAAACTCGAATTAGCTCAGTTACGTTGTGGTTGCAACTTGTAGGTGTAGATCGAAGACGAGGTACCCAGTCGAACCAACATGTTCTCATCCAGCATGTTGGGACAAAAATAAAAGCTTCAAAACCTCTTCTTGTTAGACCTATAACTTTATTATATCCTAATGTGACTAAAGACAGTTCGATGAACATGTTACAAGCATTTCCATATTTTTTATCAAGATCTGCTGTAGTCAACTAGTGCACAAAATACGCTTTTCGTTACTCAACCGCAACCTTGGTCCCAAACCTTCAAAGAATACTCAATGGTGCGATAATTTAATCAATATTTTTTTTCCTTTCGCAGCCGCTCGGGCACTTGCGCGCACGCATTCCCTGCTCATCATAAGCTCACTTCAGTCGCCGGCAGGCCGCCGTAGTGTGTGGTGCTGTGTATATATATAACAGTGATGTGTTCAGTGCTGTGTTAAAAGTGCCGTGTTCATTTTTTTAAAGAAAAAATTATACTATAACGTTTCCATAATGCAAGGCAGGGATAAGCTTTGTGCAAAGCTGACGAGCGCATTCCTGAGGAAGTGGTGTAAGTAATATTTTTTGATATGTTTTTTTTGTCGTATTTATTTGTATGTGTATTTTTTATTAGCTCGATAATGGTATCGATTTGTTACTCTTATTTCATTTTTAAATTGACGCTTGATTGTTGATTATTTTAATAATGTAGCTACATAGTATCGGTTTTGTACGTTTCTTGTTAGGCTGCTTAATAAGCTCAAGTTCATTACTTACCTGCATAATATAGATGAAACTTTGTTCTGCTGTAACCGATTGCATATATTTGTGTGCCGTTGTCGCGATACAAGTTCGCGATAATATAATCGGTTTGTGGATAATAACATCACTGGTGTACGAAATTCTTAACTGCAGGTATCACACCAAAACAAAATTGAAATACTAAGTCACGTTAGACTTTTTCCAGTTTTTTTGTTGTTGTATATAGTGCAATTTATCTGATGGATCGATTTTAAAATGATATATTAATTATTTATTTTAATGCTAAATTTCAACTTTGAACCTTTATATGTCGTAATTTGTCTTTCGACACTTTTTTAAAGTAAATACTGCATACTTAATTAGTTTCCTTTCGTAATTATTGTATCTGGGAATCAAAGATGTTATTATGTCCCACTTATTAGTTTATAGGTATAGAATTGAAATGTTAATCTAGACTCTAGATTAACATTGATAATCTCTAGATTCTAGAGATTATCAAGCAAAGTTCGTTAGCGGTAGTAACGAACAAAAACTAATTTTATAACATCTACGTTGGCCAATATTTAGACTGTATGACTGGTTGTAGATGGGTACCCACACTATTGTAAGATGCAATAATTCTGCAGCCCTCATGTAACACAGTGTAAAATGTGAAGTCACAGTACCTAGTCAGTAATTTCACTGTCTACCTGAACCGGACTGAAAATCGGATCGCAAAGATGCGAATAGGTACTTGATTCGCGGTAGAAATAGGTACCAGACGGAGATGTTCGTGTTTGGAGGTTATTTGTCAAAAAAAATGTTAAGCCATTTAAATTTGACAGTTATTGATGCCTTTGTACAAGACTTACGTCAACTGTCTGTAATTAAAAGTATTTGTTTCGTTTATATAATTAAGGTGACAAAATGATTTACGTTAAACAGTGAAATATAAATATTTATATACAGATATTGAAACAATAAGTAATAGCTACATACAACTTTATTCAGTTTACAAAGATTATAACTGATTAAAAAATTAACACTAAACAAAAAAACAGCAAATAACACATTTTATTAAAATTTCATAGAAACGCATGATTCATCCATTAATTTAGTATACAAGAGTGTGTGCGGTCAAAGCCCAAAAAAAATTGTCCGTAGGAAATGGACAATTCGCTAATATCGTATAACAGCTCGAAATCGAGGGCAGAGGTTTACTCGCCTGCAAATTATATTGATTGTTAAAGGCTCAAGAGGCGTGTCCAATTTTACAAATGGGTAAATTAACAAGTATAATTCACTGCGACATCAGCAATTAGTAACAAAACAAATTGAGTTTTGTAACTTTCTAGTAAAATTTATCACATACCTACTAAACTAAGTATGACTAAGTTATAGAGTGTAAACATCTCACAGGTTTTGCAGTGATGATGATGTAGCTTTTTACTTTGTCGCTTTTGAATTGTGATGTGAACAACGATTATTTTGGTTTAGATTTTGGAACACTGCCGTTTATAGGAAATGCCAACTTCTACAACAATCAACAAACTTGTGACACGTCGCATTGTAAGCAAAGAAGTAAACTGTTTAAATCTTTTGACCACCTCCAATTTTACAATAATTACACGAGTAAAACTACCTCCTATGTTTACACATACAACATTATATATACGTGAAGTGAGTGTGAGTTACATTATTGCTAAGTAAAACTTTTGTCTCCGGCGTTTAATTTGGCAAGAATGGTATTAATTAATCGTAAAAATTTTAATTAAAAATATTATAAATAAAAAATCCGAGTTACCTGCAGCCACGTATGAAATTTAAGAGCAGTCCTATTATTCAGAACCCTATATTCAACACTATTATAATGCTTATACCGAAAGTGACCTGCTACCTTTTGATCTCATACATTTTTGCACACTGCACTCAGCCTTGTGCACGTTCCTCCAGTTTTGTGCACGTAAAAGCGATCAATCAAACTTCAAACACGTTGTAACAAGAAATTTGCCCGCAAGTGTCAGATGGCGATAACAAGTTTTCAAAGTGTGTGCATCTTCTTTTTCTGTTAATTTAGTACTTAACATCCAATATGTACTAATTTTTGTTAAAGAGTTTTATCTTCATTAATAATAATTGTTGACAAGAACAACAGTGCAATATCGGGTAAAAAATATACATAATAAGTAGAAAAGTAGTAAGAGAAGTATCCGGGTAAATTATTATTTTTTTACAAATATTTCAATCAGGGTAAGGTTCTAATTTTAAAAGCACAATTTGCGAAATAAGTTGGTCGGGTCAGCTTTCATTTATGACAGAAGCTAGAAACTTTAAACCTTTTTATAGAAATTTGAATATTTATAAATATTTAACTTTACGAACGATGTCAATGCTGTGAAATGAGTCTAAAATGTTAGCAAATTTATCCGAAATTCCACCATAAAGTGAATCAGCTAAGTAGAAATTGAAACATGGTCTATCGCTTGTTGCAATCAGTGGCATATTACGTTTAAACTAATTAACTCATTTTAATGGTACGTGCTTCAGCTTCTCGTTTTGTTCTTGCGCAAAATATAAGCAAATCTGAAAGGTTAGTCAAAACAAATGCTAATGTTACTTTTACTTTACGTGAGATAAGTAAGCCTATAAGGCCGAATATGTATATTTCTGCATCACATCGTTCTTTGCTCAGACTTGTACTCGAGTCTTTGTTACCGACGTGTTCTTGGGCCAATGACCGTAGGCTCCTCACATGCATACATGCATGCAGTGTGTGCAAGGATATGCATACTGTGTGCACGACTCTCGACTTATCTTTAGTACGTAGCGACGATACGCTTAAGAATGCAGGTAAAGATTTGGACGGTGTTATATATTCTTAAATTTAAGTTGCTTACACTTTAATATTAGTAAGAACGGAACCTGTAGGAGTTATAGAACGCTATGTTAATCCGAACTTTCAGATATTTCAGGTCTCATGTGAAGTTTCATTAAGTTTCGCTATATAACAGACTTGAATACCTATATAAAAAAAATATTAACAATGAACAGGATTTTTCTTCGGGGAAGCTAGGGGAAGTATGTATCTGAAACTAAACTTGCATGTACAAATAAATAGTTGCATTCGAAGTGTATTCGCTTAGACACGAGTTATTTGTTGTGACAAACAGCGTCCTGTAGGAAAGTATGTGTCACTGAAGTTCCATTTTAAAATTTGATTTATTAAGCAGCTAATTTCAAGTGCAATTGAAATTGCCATGGTCATAAGAAAAAAATATGTATTTACCGACTAGCCAACTATGTAATCGGTTTTATAGTTATTAACAACTAGTTACTAACTAGTTAGGCAACTAAATATTGCCGATTACTCTGACAAAGTTTGTCCAAACATCTTGTTTGTTCTATACCCGAAGTAGAATTGATGCGTTATCACGGAATACCGACAAGTTGATCCGTGTTCAACATATTTGTAGTAACAAAAGCATGGACTTGTGCAACTTTAGTAGTAACCATGGAAATGGGATAAACTAAAAAAAAATCGAAAATATAATCGAATTTTTTTGTGAAAACTATGGGTAATTTTTTTATTATTCGACTTTCGCTGGTCTTGCTAACGTGTTTAAAATGGATTGTTCTTTACATTTAATGAATATATTGTTATATATTTTATATATCATCACAAAATAATACATAACTGTAAATGCCATTATATATAAGTACTAGCTGACCCGCGCCCACTTCGTTGGGCATAATATTAATAATCCCCGAAGCGAGCACGAAAGCGAACTGAATTAAACCCGAAGCCATCGCGCGCCGTCCGCTGATGATGATGATGATGATGATGATGATGACACTCCGCAATAATGTGGCTTTCTATTGGTGAAAGAATTTTAAAATTGATGATGATGATGATGATGATGATGAATTAGATTTAAACTATCCTATCTCTCAAGTTGGATCGAACTGCACATGGTGTGCGAATTTTATTTAATCGGTTAAGTAGTTTAGGAGTTCATTGAGCACAAACATTGTGACATGAGATTTATATATATTAGATATAAATTATGTTTACACAATGTAGAATTATTACGTAACGATTCTAATTACATTGAAATAGTCAGCCAAATTTTAACTAATAAAATTTAATATTAGGACTCGTTATACATTGAATAAACCAGTCTATAGTATATATGTAACTAGTATTACTATTCGAATGGATATATTGGACTTTTAGTCACGTGAGTCTCGCTTCAATCGTAAGTAAAAAAGTAGATGATAGATTTAGATTTATCAAAAGAAATATTCACTAAACATTATTAAATTAATCAGTTTATTTTAAATTGCACGGTTCTACACAAAATTACCCATTCATTTTGTCCATATCATTGGAATACCCATCCATTTCATTGGAAGATTTAGTTCTCACCTCGAGACTCAAAGCTAAAACTCATAAGCAAACTTGGTTATATATTAGTTTAGACCCTCATGATAAATTATACTATTTAAATGAGTAATAAATGTTAAAAGATGTGTTAAAGATTATTCATTTAGTTTCATAATAACAACTAAACTAAGAGTTACGTATATGTCAATAGGTATTTATATAATTGTCTAGTTGCACGATTAAATCTATACTAATATTATAAAGCTGAAGAGTTTGTTTTCTTTGTTTGAACGCGCTAATCTCTGGAAGTCCTGGTTTGAAAAATTCTTTTTTTATTGAATAGCCCATTTATCGAGCAAGGCCTACATAACATCACGCTGCGACTAATAGGAGCGAAGAAATAATGGAAAATGTTGAAAAAACGGGGAAAATTATTCATCTTTGAGGGCTTCCGTTGCGTGCGCTGTGAAAACGGTTCTAGATACCAAAAAAATATGTATGAAAGAATTATTCCTCTTAAAATGATCTAGAAAAATGTCCACGACAGTATATGTCTATCTTAAATATTAACTCACTAGAATCGTTTTTATGGTAAGCAAATTTGGATGTCGCGTTGTCAAGATCGGGTAACAGCTGAGGTGGTTGTTTGCAAAAATAAATATGATGCTCAAAATAACTATTCCACGCGGACGAAGTCGCTGGCACAGCTAGTCTTATATATTAATTTAGATCGATCGGATCTAATCTAGTGGAAAAATTGGAATTCAAATCAACTAACGTGGAACATACATAACTAAAATGTCCATTAAGTGAAACAACACTAAATAAAAACAAAACCGTGCAAATCGGTACCAACTATCACACTGAAAATTTTACATTTGCCTATTATTGTGACACATTCAAAAGACTGCGCTCTCTTCCGTCTGTTTTGGTACTTGCAAGGCAAACTAGACATATTCTATCCATTGCCCTAAAATTTTTTAGTTGCATGACAAAAAAATAAATGTGGTTTTTTGACACTCGCATAGGAACGAAAGCCCATTGGGTATTTGGTGTTGATGATTTTTTGATTGATAATTGAAATAATTTAACGAGAAAATTATTGCAACAAATATAAAATTAAATTAAATATAATAGTACGCAACTTTTATTTTGTTGTTATATTCGTAGAAAAAGCGTTTTTTTTTTCTTTATAGATTTTTCTATAATAAGATATTTATTAAGCTAATGTGGGTTACCAAACTAAAGGAAGGTTATTGAATATTTATTATATTACTTAAAATTCATATATTTATGCGCCACACTTGTCAGTGTTTGAACAACTGTCAGTGTGCTATAGTAATGCTCAGAGATGATTATACAAACATTTGTTTGAATTATATACCCGTACAACATCAATACAATAATCTTGCGCAAACACTGTACGATTTCATTTCTGTGTAGATATTTCCGATGAAACATCTTTAGGATTTATTAGTCTTACATAGTTCTCTCTTTCTCTCGATATTGGCGTAGTTATAATATTCTTTTTACAATATAAATTTTTACTAAATCCAACTGCTCACATGTGGTTCTTGACAGAATCTATCGCAAAAAAATTTGACAACATAATTTTGCAACTTCTGACATAAAATGGTGTATGTGTCTAGACACAGCATGCAGATGTTTAATTTTTGTATATTTCTTTGTAGCAGAACACGGCACGTATCCTCTTTTCTGCAGCAGATATACATAAGTAAGATAGAAAGATAAATTCCTAGAAAAATGACATAATACCAATTCTCCTTTTGGTGCAATGCTTGACCTAATTTATCATGTAAGTGAGTAGAAAAAAGTACGTTAATAATTTTTATTCGACAATAGTTTTCTTTTCATTTCTTGATTCTTGCCTTCGCTTAGAGCATTTAGCCAGTGTCAAAGTAGTGATACTTATTTAAGTTATTTACTTCAATGTGTAAAAGATGATCAGCTTCCGCCCATGAAATGGCTACTTGGACGCGTCGTAAAATTATACACTGGCGACGATGGAGTTTGCAGAGTCGTTCAAGAGACGGCAAGACAAGACAAAAGACGGCACACTAAGGCGAGCCGTCGCTAAACTGTCAGCTTTAGAAGGTTTAGATTCCCATGTAGCTCTTGAAAGCTAAGCTTTCATGGAGAGGCAGGATGTTACCGATGCAACCTACACGGACGTGAAGTATTATGTCTATGCCTTGATTCGAAGTGACATCGATTGATGGTTGTTTAGAATGTCATATAATTACTTTTAAGAACATACAACAAATCTATTATTTCAAGTTAACTAAGTATTTCTATTGCAATATCACAATAAGTCATTATTTAGTTCTACTAGTTAACATTTGAAATGATTCTCTTTGTGATACTGTTGCTAACACTCTTAAGCTAGATTGTAACTCAGATGCATTCAAATCTTAGTCTTAGTCTTAGATTTATTGCAGTTATTTATAAAACGTAATATAAATGCGAATATCTTTTGTAAAGTTATTAATTTAGAATACTTGTGAAACGGAACATTAGCATCAGGTTGTATAGTTAAAAGCAATTTAATTTCCGGCAAATTTACATCAACATGTTTGGCTAAAGGCCATTCTGACTCTGGCTACTTGAGGATAAATAAGGTAGGGGGACTATTAGCCAGTAGACTTATCGGTAAGATCAGTACACTGTACTTATATATTTAGCATCTACTGAAAAAGTCCTTTTTGAGTTTACCAGTTTTTGGTTTCTATTTAAATTTTTTTTCCACTCACTAGTAGATATTAATAATTATCTTTCATTTACTGTTAAGAAAATATATATGCTGCTAGAATATTGCGCAATTTATCAACTTATAGCCTACACCTACACCTCGCAGTTAAAGTGCATCCTTATCTCAAACTGAAAAAACATGGCTTGACTCACAATTTACCAAACAAATTGATTCAATATTTAAATAACGAGGCACGACATTCGAGTCACTTTCTTTGTTGTATATTCATCATTTGAAAAAAAAAACAGTGACTCTGTATGATTTTCTTTTTGAAAGGAAGCGGTCTCTTCTGTAGCAAACTTTTGCGTTTGAATCCACTATGCGGCTAAGGGCTAATAACTTTCTACGTCTATACGCTCACATATTTTTAAATTTTTGTGTGATTTGGGTATGTGACATGTCTTAATTCAATGAAAACCAAAAAAAAATCGCCAAGGAATGGACTAATCACACTGAAAAATGCCAATAATCTCTCTTTTGCAAAAATATATATGTATGTGAATTGTATGGCGGCACGTAATATGATGTTAAATTACACATCTACTTTCTCTGTCTAAGCAACAACTTAAAACCTTTGTAACTTTGTGAATGAAAAATTATTACATCAGTGTGTTGTCTAATAGAAATATATATTTTAAGATAATAAAAAAGTGTAGTTTTTTAAAATTTTGTATTGAGGAAATGTAACTCGACCGTCTAAGCTAATATATATTGTTGTCTCGCTCTCAAGCTAAACACACAGCTTTACTTAAAAAAAACATATGTATAAGCGACTACGGTGCTTAACAATACGTCATTCTCGTTCAGTTAGGTGATCGAGCCCCACATTACAATAATATTCACATATGATGACGGCAAATTTAGACGATAGTAGGTATTAAATATCTAGGGACCCCATCATTAACCAAACTAAGCGACAAACTTTAGCCCCCATGGCGAATTGAATTACGAATTAGAAACACGCGATCTACGGCGCCTGCGGAGGCGCTTAGCTGTAATATTATTAAGTGACAATGTATGTTACAACTTAGTTAAGTTATAAGTAAGTTATAAATAAGTTTTACTTAAACTGTTGATAATATTTTGTTGAAAGTTTTGTGTATACTGACTGTGATACTGATAGCTTGAGACTTTGTATCCAACAATTAGCACTGAATCGATTCCACGTGGGAATACTAGCCAGTTATAAACTTGGTTGTGAAATCATTAAAGTTTTGTTCTAACTTATGTGTTAAATTTGAGTAACCTCCGAAGCTCGATTCGCACGCGTGTGACAAGCAACTGCTAACTTCGTCGACCTTGTGTTGCAATAGAAAATTTATATTCGATCGTGACGTTCTGTGTGCCAACATAACGGCGGTGTCATCTGCCGTCCGGTCAAATTGCATGGATGCGTTTATCGTCACAATTGCGACATTTTACAGAGGTCGATAATGATATTAAATAGTTTGGATTAATAAATGTACGAACTCCTAATTTTATGTAGATATGCTAAATGATATTCCAGTCCTACGTGAACCGGAAGGAGATTCTATACCAGTTTCATTTGTTTAGATACCGCTGTCATATCTGTTTCTGCTGAAAACAGCAGCAATGTGATATTGCTGTGTTTCGGATTAACGAGTAAGTTGACAGTGAAATTACTAGATACCGTGAGATGTAGATTAGCTATGAATCTCACATGAATCACATGTTCAGAAGACCTACATATACTGTAGGCGATTACAAACCCCGTTGCTTGTTAGTCAAACTAATAAATGCAATAATAAAAGTCAATTATCTAATTCGACTAAAATTGTTAAATTTAATCTGATTTCATTTTTATTTTTTTTTGAAAAATATTCATAAGTTACATATTATCACGTTATTATTACTATAAAAATAATTAAAATTACAATGAGTTGAGAGCCTTTTACACTTCTGGAGCGCACACAGTTTGTAGAAGCTAATTGTTTTGCCCACAGAACACAGACCTCTTTCTGTGTGTGGTTTTGCCCCTCTCCTGAGGGGCGGTCGCCCTCACGATTTGCCTATATGGTTTTAGAACCTAGGCCAGGCTGAGTTTAGTCGGTAGGTCACGTGGCTGGACCGTTCCGGTCGCGTGGAGTCCGACATAACCTCCTTCTAATTATTAAAATCAAGTTATCAAACTGAAACCTACGTATGTTGAAATATTTGTATAAAAAATATATCGAAGTCAGAAAATGGACATCAAAAGATCTATCTTGCATCCTGCCATACAATTGTGAATTATTTTTTCCACATTATTGTTTTGTATAACCCTAGATCGAAACGCAATAGTATACCACGTGCTTACCAGGAGGACTTTGAAAGAAAGAGTACAGGGGGCAGAGATCATAATTTTCCACTTTCTTCGATCCAAACATAATTCTCTAGTTTCCTCATCTATAATTGATACTTTCATGCATGTCCGTCGGTTGCGGGTACTTTTGAACTGACCTCTATTCAATACATCACCTATTTGGTCCTGGAGACCTATTTTTGAATTACGAATGCGATTTCGAAAACTTTGAGGTCACGGATTCCTAAACATCCAATTTTTGAAAGTCGATCGCAGAGCTGCCAACATAGATAAAGTACCTACACACATAAATATAAGAGTTCGGTTCCACGCAGATGTAGCCGCTGCCGATTATTGTCGGCTTAACCATTATGGTTATTATATATATAATATATGCTACATTCATATATATATGTATGTATATATTATAGGTATATAAAGGTTATATATATATATGTAAATAAACCTTTATATACCTATAATATATACATACATGTATATATGAATGTAGATTATATATATATATATATATATATATATATATATGCTACATTCATATATATATATATAGACTGAAAAATCAAACAAAACACAGATAACATTTCCACAAGTATGACTTGATTACGAGTGGGTGAGGGCACTCGTAATGAAATCACATCACCTGTGACTAAGGTAGTCACATCAGTGATATTCAAAAATAAGAATTATTGAAAATCGGTGATTATTAGTCACATCGGTGATTTCGAAGTCGCATTCGTAATTCAAAAATACGTCTCCAGGTAAATAATATAAATAAAAAATATAGGTCCTTAATAATAAAAAGCAAAAACACAAGTAGCATGACGCATGTAATCCAAATATCATGCCTAACAAATTGTTGAATCTTTTTCTAATATTAATTACATGAAATTTTTGTGTGTGGCTTTAATTTTATTGTTGTTAAATCACAAAAAAATGATCTAATACAATTAAAAATGATAAAGTTATTAACTATTAAAAAATGAACGATAAATTTCACGTGATCAATTTAAAATCATTTGTAATATGATTCCTGTGAGATTCGCAGCACATCTACTATTCCCACAAAACCACAGTGTAAGTTGTCAACATTTGACAAAATATGTAAAGTCACAGTACTCGCTAATTTCACTGTCTATCGTTAGCCTTCACGCTGGAACACAGCAATGTAAACACTACTATTTTGCAGCAGAAATAGGTAAGACGGAGGTATTCAAGCAGACGACACTAGTTAAAATTTGTAAGTTCCAATAAACTCCTCCACTTTGTTGCTTGGTACAAGAAATAGTAAATATACGATATTCACTTGGAAGATAAAATAAAATAAAAAAACAATAATAAAATAAGAACTTTTTTAGCTTATGATTTTGTCTTAAAAATAAACTTGCTGCTCCAACGTACAGGCTACAAAAAACTACAGGTTCGTTTATGGGCAAATGTACAAATTTTGATAACAAGATTCTATAGTGTAGCTGAATTGCCTTCTCATAAGTTCAAGGTACCTGTTTAAAAGACACTAATGAATCTAGTGAGTTAATGATTATTTAAATGATGCCAATGCTTGGTGTTGATTTGAGGATACATTCTAAAGTGTAAATATTTGTTTTCCCTTATAAATTGTAAACACATATGTAGGTACATTGTATGATAATGACATGATTTATTTGACAAAGCAGATAAGTTTCTTGCGCCCATTCTTCTTATCAGCTAAAAAATACGTCCTGAATGGGTGGTAGGAAAAAAAAATTGGACGCTTCAATAGAGCTTTCTATAAAGTTATATTAGTAGTCATAAAGTTAATTTTGATATACCCGCGATTGCGGAGATAAGAAACGTGTCGTTTCTAACGTAATAAACTTGAAAGCAATAGTTCTAGATTCCTTTTCAGATAAGGAACAAACACTTTAAGCATTTAATAAATTATTACAAAAACAAAAGTACTACCTAAAGAGGCATATTCCTGTTGAAATATTGCATTCCACAACTACCCGCGTTTTTGCAGATATTCCTGTAATCTGATAGAATGTTGAATTTAAAATTGTAGGTAGTTTAAAAGTGAAACTTAAATATAAAATTTGTATTGTATAGTAATTATAAATAAATGCGTACACATGATATTACCAAAAACCACTCGAACAAAAAACTAGTCCACTAGCCATGCAAAAAACAGATGGTAATAAATAATAATATACTATTTTAATACGAGTATAAGTGTAAGGTCAAATGAATGAAAAAACTACAATATTTGTCGATCTCTTAAAACTGGATGTGTGCACGACCATGGACTTTCGCACTCTGAACACTAACCGGTATTCAAATATTTAGTGAACTGAGCGAAAAAAAAATTATTTTAGTCAATATTGTCCTGTTGGTATATATTGCTTAGAGATTGACAAAGAGATATAAACTGTGTTCTGTCATTTTTAAAGTCTGTTTTGTATGTTACAGTGCCCGTGTTTTTCCGTTGAAATAAGCACATGAGCAACATAAAAAAGATGAGTTTTATGGCAAATATGTTACCTTTTTGGATTTTTTCCTTATTTGTAACTTTGCAGGTTCAAATGAAAATGTACGGAATTCTTAGTGTAGTGTAGTAGTGCTTCATTCAATAGATGACTTTTACTGTGTATACACTTTCTTTTTATCATTGGGAAATGAGAAACATTACTTATAAGTCGCGTTTGGGAATATGATGTATTCTCTCCAGTTATTATTAGTAGTGCGCCATCTAGCAACTACGGCCAACTAACTAACCTAACAATTTTTCGCTGTACTTTGTGGATTTGAACTAAACTTACACCTGGAGGGTGCTAATTCTATACACGCACTAGAGATAAAAGTAGGCATTGACTATATCAGTCTGTATCACAAATAAAGTAGTCAAATATAGTAGTCAAATACAAATGTTAACTTTGCTATTTTAAGCAGAGCTGGTTTAGTTTTAGAATAATTTTAGTTTCCCTCATAACCTGATGTCCTAAGTAAAACACAGGAGTACGAGTACACATGTCTAAAATCACAATGTCTCAAATCCACTACCTCTAAACGTACTCATTTTTGTGAGATTTAGAAAAAAAAACATCTGAAATATTTATTTCTTTAATATGTTGTTGATCAACGAGTATTTGTTTGTGTTAGAATGAATAAACGTAATGTGAAGTGGTTGCCGTCCGATATTTTGACGCCATCTTACACAACCAAGGTTGTATTGACCAACGTTCACAAAACTACAACATTAAGCTAACTGGTGACATTAACGTAGGTAATTAGTGTTTAGTGCTAACGGAGATGTAAAACTTTGAAATCTCTTTTGTAATATATTAGTTTGAATACATTTAGTTGCGAAAAGGTATACATTTTTTTTATTGCCGTACGTGGCAGACGAGCAAGCGGCACACCTGATGTTAAGCGTTAACCGCAGCCCATGGACTTAAGCAATTCCAGGGGTGGACACAGCTAAGCCGCTGTCTACCGTGATGAGATTACTCTCTTTAAGCCTCGTTTGAAGAAGGACATGTCATAGCGCAGGGGAATCACCGCAACAGGAAGATCATATATGCTATGCTTAAACAAGTATTATAAAATTTTCCCCACCCGCCTCAGTCGTGCAACGGCAATATATATTATTGTTAAATTATATAGACATGAAGTCTGACTGTCTGTTTGTCTTACCTGATACACGGTACACATGTACTGAAAGTATTTACTCCACATTAGTAGTAAGTTCAATTATATTTTTTATTGACAATGGCATTTCTATTTCATTTTTAAAATCCTTTCTATTCATGTTTTTGCCGATAAAGGGGTAGGGGGTTGAAAATCGGGGTTGAGATGTTGTTAATTTTGTTGTCTTTAATTAGCTCGAAATTTTGATGTATATAAACAATGTGTTTTAAATATGAAAACGCAGTGGGGGTGCTAACATAATCCCCACCCTCATTGAAAATTTCGAATATCTCGAACTAGGGAGTGGTCTGATTTTTTTTTCTTGCAGTCCTAAATTGTCCTTAATTAGTTCGAAATTTTCTCCGTTTCCTTTTTTTTCGAAAGTGGGGGTGCCAACTTTATAACCAGGAGTTCATGCTGTAATCTTGGGATCTTAGGACCGATTTTAAAAATTCTTTCACCTATAGAAAGCCACACTATTGCTGAGTGTCATAGGTTATATAAAAACCGAAAAATAAAAAGGCTTTTACGTGGTAGTTCGTTTTGCAAAGTGAATCGGAGAAAAAACGGACGAATGAAACCGTTTCTTACGAACGCTGCCTCGACTATGAAAGATATATCTTTGAGTTAAGAACTCAAACTCGAGCTTGAAAATGCCAACAAAACAGACAACGACAGCATATGTTTAACTTTTATATTTAAGTTACAAAATGTAGTTTTTTTTTAATATTACAGTTAGAAATTAAAACAACACTCTGTACTAAAAAAGGATTATTAATATTATGCCCAACGAAGTGGGCACGGGTCAGCTAGTTTTATGATAAACACAAAATCCACTAACACAACACCGAATACCAGTGCCTTGCTTACATCCTAATATGAGTAAATTCTTTCACTGAGTTGTGACCCTCTTACATTTCTGCAGCACAACATCGTCGTGATAAAAACGTTAGTTCGCAAAATTAAAGACAAACTTAGAAGTACACGTTTTATGAGCCCTGAATCAGCGGTAAACGCTTTCCATGAAGCCATTGAAGAGGTTTCCATGGAAGACTAGTTGAACTGATTTGTACGGTGGCTTCAGCGAATGCAAACATGTATTAATTGCAAGAGTATATACTTTGAAAAACAATAAATAGTTTATTTATCAAAATCCAAATACTTGCAGAAGTTTTTGCTTGGTTTTTTGGTCGCTGGAAGCACTTTTGGAACTTCTGCTGTTAAGAAATAGTAGCGTCTATGTCATGTCATGTATCACAAATCGTTCATGTATCCATATATCACGTTTGCTAAAATTGGGAATAGTCAAAAAATATTTTTGGAACTATTGTTTGGTCCCATTCAGTTATTTGGTGAGAAAAAGATTTCCGATTGAAATCGACCTTTAATACTGTTAGTAAAATAGATACAGTAAAACATAATTCTTAGAAATATTGAAATTAACATCACGACTTACTTGAGTATATAGGGAATGAGTTCTACTAATTCGATCCGAAAAATTGAGATATACCTAAAAGATCTAAAAAATGATCGTGTCTGTGTACAATACAAACCACCACTATTTGTATGAACATAAAACATACACCAAAACAAGAATGCTACTATGCCACTAGTTCATTGTAGTGTTGTTACTAGAACTGTTAACTATTTCACAAATAGAAAATATGATAAAAATATAAATACCTATTGCATTCATTTATAAATATTTTCAATATGCTTTTACAAAGCTTATTGAAGAATAGATTAAGAACGCCGAGGTCAACTATATTTATTATTAGCGTTTTGTAATTGTAAGAATGCGATGAATGAAAAATAATACTTTCAATTTATTTCGCTTTTTATGACAGTAATCTGAAATGTATTAACCTAAATATTATCAAATATTCTCATCATTGTGTATACAGTAATAATTTAAAATCATGATGTAAATATATAAAATCAGTCATAAAATGTCATAGCATATCTATTAAACTGTAAACTAAAATTATTGTTGTTTTTCAAATTGTATTTAATAATATGCACTAAAAAGAGAATTGAGGCAACTATCACTATACAATAGCCAGCTGCTACTAAGCCGTTGTCATTAATAACAGTCAAATCAAAAAAATATTTTAGCCTAATAAGTAATCTAAAAATTGTCTTTTTCTGCTAAGATGTGTCGAAATTATATCCATAAGTGAAGAATATTTTTTTCATAATCCTATATAATGTTTAAAAGTACACACTTTATTTGTAAAGCAATTTATTTCAAATAGTTTTAACCAGCAGATTTCTAAATATCTATGGAATAATCTTTGGAAGTCTATAAACACTATTTTAATTCTATATTTATTTTGTAAATGTAACATCGTAGAACAGCTTTAGAAAACCTTTGCTTCTGTCACTCGGAAAATCTTTTGAGTTTCTTCTTACTTCATGGTAAATGACGATATGACCCGAAGATGGAACGGAGCTTAATTTTACTTTTTTTAGAATAATCATTAACATATGACTAACATACGAAAAAAATTACAATAGTAGTTATAGCTTTTCATTTAGTTCGATCATTCTCTGAAACTATTCAACTCAAAAAGTTGTAAAAGTTTTATGTTGTCAGTTAAACAAAGAGATTTAACATGGACTGCGACTTCATTTTAGAAATAATAACACGCTAAGCTTTACATTTGCACCTTTGCTACGACATTAAGAGCTGTCTTTAAAGACCACATGTAAAGAATAACACGTCATGTTCTGTGTACTTCCCTAACAATAACTTAAAATCATCTTAGTCTTTACAATACTATGTTTAACCGAATACAATGTATATACTATATACTATTAGATCTTCTATTATAACTTTTACGAAATATTGTATCCAATTACGAATACAAATAGGTAGGTACGTAGGTAATTAGGTCGTGTGAATGACTCAAAAAGCGAAAGTATGTGAACCAAGCACTGAAACTGTGAATGATGTGAAATTTGCGTTTAGTGAAAGGGTTTGTATTTTAAAGGATCTCTGATATATTTTTTCATTCCGTTGTTGTTCTTACTATCTACGACATCTAATTAAACTAAAAAATTATCAAAAATATTTTTTTTCTATCCAAATGTGATATGACTATTTTGTTCTACTTATGACCGAAGTAAGTTATGAATTATATATGAAAATGTGAAGAATCGAAATATTCTAAGAAATGAAGATTGTCATCAAGTTGTCGTCACGTGATTTGATTTGAATTTGTGATGTGTCAATAATATACCAATAATTAGTTATTTTTATACAAGAGTGGAAAGTTCCTTTTAATCGCGTGCTCGATTGGATGACCGAGCAAGCGAAGGATTCTAAAGTTGAATCACGAGCGCAGCGAGTGATTCTAAATTAGAATCCTGAGCGTCAGCGAGGGAAACAAACGAGCACAAGGTGAAAAATCTTTCCACTCGAGTGCAATACGTAACTTTTCATCCCACCTCAGCGAGGAAATGACAAAATGAAAAAGAAAACAATTTATAATGACAAATTATATTAAGCTAGAATGGCGCGAAGCACGCAAATAAAACAAAGAAACAAGAAGGTTCCAAATTGAAATTTTTCACAATTAAAAAGTTCTAATCATAAATTTGGCACCATAGAGGTTACATTAAATAGGTTTAATGACGTTTTGAATTTACAATTATATTGAGTACTCATTATATGTGATGTTCTAAATTCAAATCTACTTTGCCGCTCAAGCGAATAAAATAGAATTTCCCAGATTTCGAAGCGCAAAATTACACTTTCCGAGGTGGTGGGATGAAAAATATATTTTTCACTTCAGTAGCTCAAACATGAAGGTTTTGCTGCTTAAAATCAGTGAGTAAAATCGATTTTTACTCACTAGTGAGACAAAGCTAACCACAGATTATAGTAACCTATGTATAGTAACTAATTGGGATAACCATACAGACTATGTTGTTTCGCCCTAAGATAATATGCCCATGGACATTGGATCTGCCTGACACTTCTCGTTGTTCCGTGTCACGCATAGGTACCACTTTAAACTAATGTAAAATAAATTGGCAAGAAATCAGAAAAATAATTGTTAAAAAAATGTCTCTTCGGAACGGAACATAATAAGTACTTATTAAAATCTCAAGAATGATGCGCGGAACGGAACTATTGACAGAAGTTCCTTTCCACGCATCATACATTCTTGAGATTTTAATATTTTTTTTTATTTAATTCGCTTAATTTACTAACAGGGAATAATAATAACAATAATTTACTTACTTATTATTTTTGAAGACATATTTTAACAATTATTTTTCTGTTCTTTTGACAATTTATTTTACATTTGTTTAAAGTGGTATGCGTAACACGGAAAAACGAGAAGTGTCAGGCATAATTGACGTGATATTTCCAAAGTAGGTATGATATTTGTTCTCGCTGCTGAAGTGAAAAGTTATGTGTGTCACACGAGAGCAAAGTTGTTTGCATCTCGTGCCTTTGAATCCTCGACACGCTCAGGATTCTACTCTAGAATCACTCGCTTCGCTCGTGATTCAAACAGAATCCTTCGCTTGCTCGGGACTCAAATCAGCACGCGCAGCAAACATCAACTTTGCTCACTTGTTGCACAAATAACTATTGAGTTGTAGGTCTTTTACACGTAATTACGGTCAACTAAGAACCATGGTTTTTTTACCCCGTGACAATCAAACATATATTATACTGCCGGCATATTTAAGGTTGTACTTAATCTTAAAGTAATAAGCAACTAATTAAAAATGCAAATTCACGCTTCAAATCTGAACGAGAGTTAAGCGAGTCGTAGATATAGCTAAGTATACCATGATTCCTGTCTGCCGGCACCTTAAGGTTAAAAGTAGTGTGTGTTAGTGTCATGATGTCGAAACTATACTAATTGCCAGTAATTATGTACAAACACTATTTATTTCTGATTGTGAACAAAATATTATCGTACTATTTTAAACCTAAAGAACCTAAGCTATAATCCCTTTAAATTTAATTTCCAATACACATAGTGATTCAGGGTCGGTGAAATAATATTCCTCGCACGCTGATTTGATACTCTTAGGGTTGTTGATATTTAAGACCAACAATAATTTATTTGATTTGAAAGGGGGAAAGAAGTAGCTTGATTAACGCAGATATTTTTTTACAGAACCTTTTTTTTTTTTTTTATTTAAAATAGGTTTGCGTTTGTCCACAATCTCACCTGATGGTAAGTGACGGTGAGGACTAGGATGGAACACGCTTACCTAGCAAATGCCTATTCACTCGTGACTTGAAGACCGTAAGATTATATTGTTCCGGGAACACAGAAGGCTTAGGCTTAGGCTTAACTTTACCTTCACTTCTAATAGATGAAAATATTACTTCGTCGTCCCTAAAACAGCCTGTATATGTTTAATCTTTTTCTTGCATTAAACTATGTAATAATTGTTGGCGTTGATTTACAGCTGTAGTTTAGAAACTATATACAATGCAAGTCTTTGTTTCTGTTTATGCTTCTGCAGGTGTATGATGCACATTCAAAAAATCTATCTTAAGTCATAAGCAATCTCATTGAAATTATTTCAATGAGATTGCTCAGCTGAAATACTACTTTTGCTTGCTAGTTAAGCACTACTTAACCACTATTAAGTTAAGTTTTTGACACATTTACCTTACACATACATTTACAATTATGGTTTCAGGATGAGCAGAAATTATTGCCTATTTAGAACAGTAACACCTTTAGTATCGATTCTCTTTGAGTACAAATTCTTGTGATGTCACCAATCCGAGACCCTTTTAAAATTGCCTCTTTATTACTGGAATCAAGTTAATCAGTGAATCAATTTTTTTCTCAGCCCAACCTGGCTGACCTGGCAATGTTTTTGCTGGTTGTTCTTGTGTTAATTGCTCCGTGGCTGATCGGTGGCCTCGGCTTCTATTCCAAAGGTCGTAGATTCGACAATGTACGCACAAACAGAATAATTTAACAAAATTTTATATAGTTTGTGCAAAGATTAATATAGTTAATATTTTGAGAAAAGAACAGGAGTGTACCAATCTGGATTTTGAATTTGATTTTTGTTATTTTAATTATTTATGATATCTGTAGAACATTTTGAATAAAAAAAAAATCAAACGAATGTCATAAAACATTATGGTTTGTAACGTTTATGCTGGCCTTTTACCTCTTATTTATTTGTATATATAATATTTTATTATGTATTTTTATATATTACGAATTTATTATGTACTAAAGTTACATAGACAAATACATTCACAACTAACTATATCGATGTAAGTAAGTAAGTAATGTATGAAACACACTGTTAGCAATGCTGCATTAAAATGTCTCCGGTTATTTAATTCATTACCAAATACCTGGTTACATTTATTAAGTTAACCTAAGCTTAAATCAAATCAAATTAAATTCGCGTATACCACGGTGTTACAAACATTTTCACTGACCATCCTTCACATTTTCGCGGATGTTCTAAAATAGTGGTGGCAGAATAATAATTTTATATAGGTACTTAAATATTACTTTGCACATTCTTGTGGTGTTTCATTTTTATAGATTTTTCAGTCATATTTAAATTCATTTCTTATTGTCAATAAAAACATTTGATAATTTACTAGCAACCTGCTCTTTGCACTGGTGTAATGTGCTTTTATCTATTAGAATGTATGTATTTAAAATAGAAAGCTATTAAATCTATATATTGTTGTAAACTACATTAAAATCCGTTGCCTATTTTAAAAGTTCTAAGCTGTACGCTTACAGCGGAAGTTTTATACTACGTACAATTACAAAAAGTCTTTAGGTTTATTTTCCTGCTCCTGACCTATGTCCCTTAAACAGAACTTCACTTCCGTTTCCGTTAAAGATTAAAAAGATTCGAATGTCGAAGTTTAAAGACGAGTCATGTATGCAGTAAATACATCACCTCTGGTAAAATGGGAAGTCAATTAAAAAAGTCTGTTTGCAAGGCGAAATACGTACATTGACCTAGTCAAAGGTATATCAGTTTCGACGTACTTATTGTAAAAGCGATAGAGGCTAAAATTGCACAATAACCTTGGTTATATCCGCAAAGGATGTTTCGATATACGTAACGCAATGTTAATTTCATTGACATTAAAGATAATGAAAAGCACCGTTGGTACATACATTAATTAGGGTTAATGAGAGATTTAAGTTTTTTCTTTGGAAGTATTATGATGCATATTTTTACTTCTTTGAATTTCAAATTCTTTACTAAGTAGATTTAAAGTTTTACAGTTTCAGCAATGTCATGTAATAAATAATTGTCTTGAACGATGAAGGAATAAAATTAAGGAATTATATTTATGCAAACGTGGGAACCCATGTAGATAATATTTTATTAGATTAGGGACAGCAGCGGCTGTAGCAAAAGTATCTGCAATAAATCTATCGTACAATAGATGCGTTAAATTCAAAATCAAATAACAACTTGATCGTTGACAACGAAGATGAACGAAGTTTTATAACACGAGCGATGGGCAAACCTCAAGCATCAAGTTTGATATGAAACAATGTCTTCCGTTGCAAAATCGAGTCCTCATTTGTTTACCAACTTTGAGATATAACATTTTCACAGTCAGTGCACTCCACAATTCGCCAAACTTGCAACAGATCGAACAAAAAGTATTAGTTTATTAACTATCTGTCGGCAAGTGGGGCGGCCAGTCACTCTCGCGCGCGCGCCCAAACGCGGCGGCCATGTTCTAAAATAATAAAACCTTTTATGCGGTCAAACTCTCATGGACTTTCCTTTTTGAGTTTTAATCTGTGCAAAAGTGACAGTTTTATTTCTGAAATGCGTTCACGTTTCGTTTCACGCATGCTCGAATGTGTGAGGTCTAATAGGAAGATAAGTGAGTGATTTTTGCGTTTTATTGTTTGTGTAATGGTTATCTAAATCCAGTTTTTAATAACTGATTTTTGGATTGTAAAATTTGGTTGGTTGAACGTGTTTTCTTGTGATTTTATAACAAGGCGAATGTTCAGCGGTGAAACAGGCTGACCTACTTGCCGCAATGAATGCAATAAAACAGTATCGTAAGAATGCATTTTTCTAGACGTTTTTCAGTGCGTTCCGTTTCACAATTTGCCAATGGATTGGAAGGTGTCTGTGTGGTTATACTATATGGCGTAGTTCTTTTGCCTTTCCTTGTGGAAGAAAATAACTTCTCTCTATATATCGTATTGACATATTATTACTCATCTGTAATTACCAACAAATATAACAACTTCGAAAACTTATGGCGTTTATATATTTATAAAAAAAAGGCTTTGTAATGTAATAGTCATACATTTGTTTATTTAGTATGGCTTTTAAAGCATATTAAAATTTAACTTTAAACAATTCATTTATTGTAAATCAAATTTAATATCATATTAAATATATATAAAAGGTGTTTATTTATTTGTGAATCCGAATGCTTAAAAGCATTTAAAGCGACAATTTAATGAAATAAAATATACACCTGACAAATTTGATAAATTATATCATTTCAATCTTACCTGTACTCTGATAAGTTATCGCATCAAACTCTGGTTATGTAAAAGTCGTAATAAGTATGAAATTGTTAATCAGGTTCTTTATTTTTTTACAGATAATCCTACTGGATGGCGCATGGAGACTTTCCTTGTGCCATTCAGTAGGATTATCTTAAATTTTATATTGCATGACTTCAAGTTGGACTCTACAGATTGTCCTTAAATGAGCCTCTATTTTCTACATAATAGAAGCTGTTTTTGTATTTATAAACGTATATGTTGACGTGCTGCTGACTGTACAAGTAGTCGAATATCTTCCATAAGCGACCGGAAGATAAGTCTTTTATTTCTATTGTCATTGCCTCACTGAGCTTCACATGTTTTCACACTTGTATGAAAACAGTCTGACACGGACATAGTGAGTAAAGAGTTCAAAGTATAATACACACTTTTGAGTTTGGTGAGCTATTCGTTATAAATTGTTCGAACTTTAAATGGACTTTGCGCAAATC
This sequence comes from Scirpophaga incertulas, assembly GCA_036419045.1. NCBI lineage: Eukaryota > Metazoa > Arthropoda > Insecta > Lepidoptera > Crambidae > Scirpophaga > Scirpophaga incertulas. The sequence goes on from CM071636.1 coordinate 9,192,850, forward strand.
ATGCAGATTGCTACACGTTTTAACACCATAAGCAATATAATACTTTTTTCACTTTATGTTCTTATGTCTGCAATTATGGCTGTGAAATTAGGACATTATGAATTCAACAACAAAAATAAACTGTACCAACTTAAACACAGTAATAAAATTAGATCGGCGATAATATTGGTGGATTGATTATCACGGGTGTATTGCCTCGCTTTTTTATGAGTAATGTTTTTATATGTACTTTTAATCACGGATCAGACAGATTCGCTTTCATTTATGTAATATTGAATAAAAACTTTGGTAGGTTATCCACACGAGGGTCGCCGGCGGGCGCGAGGAAGTCGCGACCGCTACGGCGACCCGGGATGGACCACGCCCCTTTCGTGGCTAGGGGGCGTCGTCGGTGGAGGAGACCGGGGGAGATAGTGAGCCTCCCCCGAGGAGGGCTCCCCTGTGTCGACGGGGAAGCGGAGGCTGGGGGTTCCCGGAAGTAGCTTGATGTTCCCGGGGGCTCCCTACATGCCTGAGGAAGGCATCCCTGAGGTTTTTAGTGGGTAGGCCTCCCCCTTCTGGGGAGGAGAGCCCCACATAACCGCCGGCTCGCCACAGCCGGGGTATGCAATTCAATGCAATTTCCTCAGGAAAAAAAAAAGGTTAACCACACGAACGGCGAAAGATTTTAGTGGGTTTTTTTTTTTTTTTTTTTTTATAGGATAGGGCAGCAAACGAGCAAACGGATCACCTGGTGGTAAGCAATAACCGTTGCCCATGGACACCCGCAACACCAGTGGAGTCACAGATGCGTTGCCGACCTTTTAAAAGGGAATAAGAGGAATAAGGGGAATAAAAGGGAATAAGGGGGGTTGGGCCTCCGGTACCCTCACTCACTCGGCGAAACACAGCGCAGGCGCTATTTTACGCCGGTTTTCTGTGAGGCCGTGGTATCACTCCGGTCGAGCCGGCCCAATTCGTGCCGAAGCATGGCTCTCCCACGGTAAAAACGGTTTCCAGATAACAACACAACAGCTATTATTTTGCAATAATAGCTGTTGTCGGACCGGGCGTCTACCTAGCTTACGCGTAATTAAAGAAGACAAATATCTACTCCCACCGGGAGGGCTAAATCAGGGATTTTAGAATGGCAACACCTTAAATCGGTGTACTAACCTCTCGGTCATAGAGGTATTCGATTTGTTTTCGTAATTATTTAGTAAATTCCTCGATGTCATTAAAATATTTTAAAACTACTAACAACAGTTTCAATAACACTGGTATCTCCCTCCATTGGAGTGGTTTAAACATCATCTTCTTAAACAAGCTGCTACCCTCTCGAAGTATTTACCGTATGTTTTTCATGAAGTTCCCAAATTATATTGTATTTTTAAAATAAGCATTCAAACTTAATATAATTAAAAAAATATAATTCTCCGTCATGTCCAACATATAAACCCGATTACAGACATATCACTTAGTACCAACGAAAACTACATTTTTCATAGAAATACTCGTACTAATCCAGCTGCGACTATGACTAAATAGTTCTTGCCGCTGTTATGTTGTGCTTGATTGTGATGCAGACTTCAAAAAATAAAAAGTCAAGACGATTTTTCTAACTTATAAAATATTGAAATTGACTTGACATCGATTTGTTAACTCTACCAATATTTCCAAGAACTCTATTTATTCTACAACCTTTTTCCTTTTCCGTATAAGTTTTACAATCTCCTAAATTATATATTTGCAAAGTCAATAAAAAAGAAATTTGACAAATGGGAATATGCACGAATTTAGCTAACTGGTTTTATAAATTATACTTTATTAAAAACGCATACAGACAGAAAACACAATGTAAGCTAAACGTGTACTAAGATAAGTTTATTTTTGAAAAATATCTCTTCAAGTCAACCATATACCGGAAGTCTAGTGACTGATCGCGGGAATGATAGCATGCAACTTGCAATAGTTAAAACTTAAAACAAATATATTTACCCATACACTACAGTTAGACTATCATATAGTGCAATGGACATATACTATATCAACGTTTAAGTTAATCATTTTAATAAGTGCCATTTTATTCTAACCTTGAATAAGCTCACATTGCAGTCACTTTTGCGTGGCACTAACTCGTCTTAACTATATCTATCACAAAATAACAGTGTTCGCATTGCTATGTTCCAGTTTAAAGGCAGATAAGGTTAAGTACCGTGACTATACATCTCGTGTCACAAATTGACATACATTATTGTTCTTTTGGATATTGCATATTTTCTGTGAATACCGACAAAACCAAATCAAATTAAGCGACTGCAACCACCTAGAATCACTAAGCATTCCACTTATATTTGCCAGTATACATATATTTATAAAAATAGTAAAACCCTTTGTAATATACCCGGTGATAATGGCGACATTATGATCCGTCCGTTATGAAATGTGATTGATTTTCCTAATCAATTAATGAGATCTCAGAAATCGTTTGGCTTATTGGCCGTTTCTTAAGTTTCACCGTTTTGTTTCATTTTGTAATCAGACGTACTTTTATTACAACCAATAAAGCAGTCTGTCACTACTTCGATCGTGTAGTGAATTTTACTTGTAATTTTTTAAATGGTGTAAGGTATATTGGTATATACAGATATCGGTTATTATACCGCAAAATAATTGATATCTTGATGTCTACTTATCGCTTAACTGAAAAATGTCTAATTTTTCTACATATTTCTTGATATGACTTAAGTATATCATTACTAAAAAGTACAATATAAAAATAGATAACAAAATGTGAAGATGTGTTCTATACAATAGTTTGTTATACATGTTATAATAAATTATGTAAATAATGATTGAAAAGAGGAGATAAAAAGATCTTCAGGAGTTTTGTTTGTACTTTTCAAGAAGGCTTGGTTTGGTTTGGATTATTTTGCCGTCAATAAATGCCTGTAAATCCAATAGTATTCTCAATGGAATTAAAACGGCGCGTTTAAAGGAAATGGCAGGCTACGTGAATTAAAAATAGCTTGCTTCCTTATTTAATTACATTTTATACAGTTGTGAAGTAAATAATTTTAAGACTCTTAACAAAGTCAATAGTTTTTCGTCTAGGCTTAATTAGTAGTAGGTATTGCTGAGACCATCTGCCTACCATGGTATAACTAAATCCTATTCGGAGTTGCTTCCAGCTCCTCAGTCGCTGATGAGTTCAAATAAAGCTCGCAATTTTTTCGGTTTTATCATTAATACCAATCTAATGTGATTGGTATAAATGATAAAACCAACCAAAATAATCACCAATTAAGGTGATCTTTGTTTCCACGTGTCAAAAGTAACTCCGTTCACTATACGCAATTCAAATATGTATAACGCTTATGATTTAAAACAACCCCATGTTTATAGATTACTTCGTGACTCATGAATTATTATCTTCTACATGTACTCGCCACAATTGTTATGTAAACGCCTTACGTAGGAATGTTGACGTCAAAACATCTATCCGGATTCAGTCACGTCTGTTCATGACACGTTAAATAATTTAAATATTGGTAATGGTTTACAGAATCAAGACTAGTTAATTGTGTTACCAATTTTTTCTTATTCGAGACATCGTAGCAACTCGCTAATGCTATATCCGTTACCTTCCGTCAAAAGGGTAGAAATGATAATTGTATGTTCGCGCTTCGCCGGTATATATATTCATAGTGTACTCACACTATGAGTGCAAATAAATCCATTGGCGGACGTCATCTCATAGATGATGACATCAGTACGACGATACTTTTCCCCGCTACTTCACATCCTCAATATATAAATCTCAAACAGAAATAAAATACTGAAAAATTACTACCTGTTTTTTAAAATTGTTGTATTGGCCACACTCCATCTGATGTTGGAGGTAGTGCCTCGGTCTCAATAAAGCTATTAAAATACATATTCAGTTTTATCAAGGGTAAGCAATTCGCAATTTCATAAGCTCGCATAGAAAGAGCGGGGCATTGCGTGCGTTCATCGGCAAGATCTGGGTCGGCGGAGTGGGACCGGTTTTGTGCACTGTCTGGTTCTAGTTCAAATTCGACTGCCTTACTACTTACATTCACGTGCACGTCTAAAAGTAAACTTAAACAATAATTTCAATAAGTGTATTGTCTGTAAGTAAAAGTAAAAAAGTAAAGTACTCGCTGCTATAAATAATATTTTTTATAAAACAATTTATTTGTCTAAGTGTATCATATTTATATGTTTCTTCTTTTCTTAGAATCTACAGTTCAGGTCATTACATTTTCTAATACAAAATTCGATATGAATGCATGTTATATAGATATAGAATATTTACCAAGGTATATAAATAGTAAATTACATTCGATTTTCTTTAGTTGGTTGAAGAGATATAGAGCGAAGGCAAGGCCATGAACGAGGGCTTTTTTTTCTAGGTGAAAACTATACTTTTTATCACTCATATACGAAAAAAAAAATCGGGTTGGGCTGTGCCGGGGCACACGGCCGTTGGTTTTAACGTGAAACGTCTATTAACAGGAATCGCTTTTAAAGATTGAAATAAAAACAAGATTGACGGTGTTTTAAGAATTTTAATAAAAAACTCAATGTCACAACAGCGAGCTGACTATATAAGTGAAATATTCACACCACATTTTTGTTTCTAAGACTAATAGTTTTTTAATTATTAAGGTACGATGATATAGACCTTTTCGTTACGGTCCACTTTTTCAACCTGGTACCCGTATGTTTCGGCGCGATTTTAAAGACGTTCCACGTCAAAATGTTTATTCTAAACCTAATGTTACAAATTCTTCATTCATACAAATATTACGTAACGATTTACAATGTAGATTTCAGATAATAAATACACAATATCATAAATTGAAAAAAGGGGTGCTCAATAAATATAAGAGTAACAACTTCTTCACCGAACTTAAGTCATTAATCAAGATATTATTTTCATAAATATTACAAAATCCTTAGGTTCAAATACGGAATAGTTTGCACTTGCGCTTTATAAGTTTAACTACTACTTTAGAAGTTTAACTACTTTATTCTAACAATATCCAAAATACGCCGATGACTTGTGGCGAACAAACTGTGCAATACCAGTCTGCATGACACGTTCAAGTGCAGTCGCAACATGATCGTTTTTTTCCAAATTGAAAACTACCCGTAAATACATAAACGAAAAGAACTTAATAGGCATACGCTGTATTAACTTACTTTTAGAATATGCGAAATAAAAAATTTACTTAATCCCTTGTATTAAAGTTCACATTACACGTAATAAACAAGTTTGTTAACTTACTTCCAGAGCGTGTATAAAGAAAAACTTTGATTAAATATTTATATTTAAGTAATTTAATACAAAGGTTTTGAACTTATATTATAATATAAAGTAATATTTTTTTTTGTCCGCAGGGTTTGTGCTGGCGACTGCAGTTATATTACTTCTGGCTGGAATAGTGTGCGCAATATTCTTCAGCACATGGGTCAGACTGTTCATAGACCATGTAAGTATTCTTTAAATTAAACTCACAGCAGCCTACCACATCGTAGCCAATAGACACTCAAAAGTGTATTCACATAAAATTAATTTATAACATCCTCATGATATTTTTTATCACGGTTAGTATAATTTTTCCAACGCCTGCAGAAATATACTATTAATACAGTCAAGACAACAAAAAATTGGAGTCAAATCAGCAAAGTTTGAACGATGATTTTTTGTTTTACGTTCGATAAAGGTTACAACATTATTTTTAATAAAAGCCTTTGTCAAATACGAAACATAAATATATTTATGTAAGGTAAAAGTTTCTTGAAAAAGCTTTTATCTAAAAAATGCCACAATCAATCACCTTACCGACTTTTTTTTACAACATGCTAATTAATTAAGCACATCGCACGTACTTTAGACGCCTACTTATTATTAGTAAGTGTGATCAGGTATTAGGTTCATGAGGTAGATCAGGAGACCTATTTTTGAATTACGAATGCGACTTCGAAATCACCGATGTGACTAATAATCACCGATTTTCAATAATTCTTATTTTTGAATATCACTGATATGACTACCTTAGTCACGGATGTGATTTCATTACGAGTGCCCTCGACCACTCGTAATCAAGTTATACTTGTGGAAATGTTATCTGTGTTTTGTTTGATTTTTAAGTCTAAAGCAACACAAGCACATATATATATATATATATATATATATATATATGCTACATTCATATATATATATTGTATGTATAGACTTAAAAATCAAACAAAACACAGATAACATTTCCATTATTTCATTGGATGTTTGGGAATCCGTGACTTCAAAGTCCCCGCTGACTGTTTAGTCAGCGGTGATTTCGAAATCGCATTCGTAATTCAAAAATAGGTCTCCAGATCCCAGGAGCATTAGACAAAATATCAATCGAATTTGAGCGATTTCAGATTATAGAACCATTCTGTTACATTCTGTCCTAACGAAACGAATGCGATTGTTATTTTTTATTATATGTTTGTAATATATAAATGTTATGTATATTATGTCATACCACATACACATTTGAGATTATTTGCAGACGTATGCAGGTCGCCTCACTATGTTTTTATTCACCGTAGGAGTAGGAGTCTAAAACATTTGGTACAGTTGTACCCCGAAAACCCCAATTCAATTGCAAGGCCGAGACACAGCGCCACTAACTTGTTTAAGTACATGTACTCAGATTTGTACCGAAGCTCCTTTTGGTATACACCTAGATAATATATCATTTATATCTTTATAGGGTAGGCAAAGCCTACCTAGTGATGTTTTTTAAATCTTATTTAACTAGAAAACCTAATTAGGTGTATGTTGCATCGTAATATCTATACTAATATATAAAGCTGAAGAGTTTGTTTGTTTGTTTGTTTGAACGCGCTAATCTCCGAAACTACTGTGCGATTTGAATAATTATTTTTTTGTTGGATAGTCCATTTATCGAGGAGGCTATAGGCTAAATAACATTACGCTATGACCAATAGGAGCAAAGACAGAGCGGTAAATGTGTAAAAAACGGGGAAAATTATTCATTTTTGAAGGCTTTCTTTGCGTGCGCTGCGAAAACGGTTCAAGATACACAAAAAATATGTATGAAAGAATTATTCCTCTATACATGATCTAAAAAAAAGTCCGCGACGGCATATGTCTATCTTTTAAGGTTTAGTCACAATGACCGTTTTTATGGTACCAAATTTGGTCGAAATAATTTGTTTAAGTTGTATCAACATAATAATATTAATCTTTATTCAAATATAAATATAAATATGTTGTTGGTTAACCAAAAATCTGCCGGAAGTCACTATTCCACGCGGACGAAGTCGCGGGCAAAAGCTAGTCGTAATATAAAGTTACTGCGTGGCATGTATGTTATTTTTGACCGACTTCAAAAAAGGAGGAGGTTCTCAATTCGTCGGAATCTTTTTTTTTTTATTTTTTATGTATGTTCCCCGATTATGAAAAATTATTTTTTTGTTTGAAAGGGTATCACTTCACAGGTGGTCCCATAGTCATCAGGTTAGGATCTGATGATGGAATCCTGGAGAAATCGGTGTTGATGATGTGTGATGATGGAATCCTGGAAGTCGGTGTCAACTACAAAAATAATAAGAACAATACTTATAGTTAGTAATTTATACAGAACTAGCTTTCTGCCCGCGGCTTCGCCTGCGTGGATTTCGGGATTGAGTCTATAGAGGGTTAAGGGTCATAGCTTTTGCTCACGGCTACATATGCGCGGAGGTCTGTTTATGGCGCGAAGATTTTATCGGGCTTCCCGTGGGTCTATCCGTTTTTTCCGAGATAAAAAATACCGCAAAACCTTGCTCAAGAATCACTCTATCTACTGATGAAAACCGCATGAAAATCTGTACAGTAGTTTTTGAGCGAAGCCTTTATTGCGCATCCCGTGGGATCTGTCGATTTTCCGGGATTAACAGTTGCCTATGTTACTCGGGGATAATGTAGCTTTCCAAAGGTGAAAGAATTTTTGAAATCGGTCCAGTAGTTTCGGAGCCTATTCATTACAAACAAACAAACAAACAAATTTTTCCTCTTTATAATATTAGTATAGATTAAAATAATAACGAACGCTAATTCTAATAAAATAGAGTAGTTGGCACCGATTTCAAACACATAAGTAGGTATCTAGCATATATAATAATATTTAATTTAATTTATTAGATAATAGGTTTAAACAAGAGTTTACATATTGTAATTATGTAAATAGATCATTGCATTATTGTAATTAGGTATTAAAATAGTTTATCATATAGTAATTAAATCACTGTTTATGTTTATTTTATATATAATTGGCTGTTTTGTTTAGTTGATTTTTGTACTGGAGATTTTATATACTTAGATTGAATTCATAAGTATAGGTAGTTAATAATTATTTTTTTCTTTTTAGTTCCTAGGTAATTTTTAAGACGGTTTTGTCTTATTAGGTTTTAGGTATTTTTTTTGAAGGCGGTTGTTTATTTAAAAATAATATAATAAAAAGGTGCTCAAGTGTAAGAGGGCTTTTAATCGGAAAAATATTATTTCCTTTATGATGAAACGACATATCAAATGAAAAATATCTAAATAACTTTATTCAACATATATTTGCATGTTGAATAAAATCTATTTATATATCAAAATGTATTTTTAGGGTATTGTAAAGCGCTTTGTCGTTACTACAATACTTCCTTAATACTTCCACGCGTACCACAAACAAACAGTCTTAACAAACAAATCGAAACTGGTTCTATTTCCTGGTTCCAATTTTCAAACATAATAGTAATGAAAATTTTATATTCCGTGATAATACTTTATGTTATGACCAGGAGATGTCATCATCGCCTAAAGTTGACCATTTATATTTATTGATCCAATAGTGTACGATGTTGCGGGATTAGTGATAGTTTCGCTTTATAAATAGATTTTCTAACACTGAGCATTGCTATGAACAATGCGGTTGATTAAACAACAGAGTGCAGCAGCCCTTGGTGAGTGCAAAAACCAACGGTGAAAAGTCACGGAACAGTTGGCCCGGTGGCATTTCAAATGACCGGTGTGTCCGAATCCGGGTCAAGGCTTCTACGCTTGCGCAGCCTCCGCGCTACCTCCGAAGCGCACTGCGCGAGATGTAGGCTAATGACTTACTTATATAACACCCTAAGCTTTGTAGGTAGCACGTATTCGCGGTAATCGACGGTAGTTTATGAAGTTGTTCCTATATGTTGTCACTGTTAGCTGGCGAAAGTAGTGGCATCATCATTTTAATGGTCACGAAAGATGATCAAAAAACGGAACTCCTATCTGGTTGAGTTTGTCTGTCTGTACGTCCCTTTTCTCTGGAACGCGTGGAGCAATTATCAATATCAAGTTAATCTAATATTAACCTGCAATGCCCAGTAGTATAAATTTCCAACTTCAAGGTTAACGCTATTTCTTCCTGTTGACTCGGGTTATTTGAATCATGAAACAATTTATAAAGATACTAGCTGGTGCCCGCGACTTCGTCTGTACAGATGGTAGATTTTTTCCTACTTCCTTGACACTTACCATCACATTTTGGACAAATCAGACAATATCTTTATATTATCCATACTTATAATATTAGTAGGGTTTGTGTGAATTGTCAAAATATGACAATAAACTAGTAAGTAGGAAAAATCTGTGCAGACGAAGTCGAGGGCACTAGTTAGTTAAAAATAAGAAGGAAAACGGAAACAGAGTAAGAACAGGAGGAACATAGGGTAGAATAAATGAGTGAAGTATAAATCCAGGAAATATTTTTAATTGCCAAAAAGAACTTATTGTAAATACACAAATATCAATAATTTGGGCTTGAATTTTCACTTGAATTTGCCTCATTATAATCATTTTAGTCATACTGGTTCATATACAGTTCTATAACTCTAATAATAAATAATAATATAATAAATAAGTTTATTTGCAATATACATTTGTAACAATACATAAGGATTCCCTGACCACCGAGCTAGACTAATTGTCTGTATTTCGGTAGGCAGTGTCCTCCTCTATAAAGACACAGATAAACACCATCATAACAAAATAATATAAACTAGTGCATGTGTGCATGCGTGTGTGTGTGTGTGTGTGAGGGTGTGTGTGCGTGTGTGTGTGTGTGTGCCTGAGTATGTGTGTGTGATTGAGTGTACACCTAACCAATCAAAAGGCGTTCCGTCTCATCATAGTTTAAGCGCTAGTAGGTAGCATTTAAGCTTCGATTTTACTTCATAACGTGATAATGAACATATTTTTATTTTATTATTTATTTTATTATAGAGAAAAGAAGAGAGCCATTTCTTTTGATGCCTAGCGAAAGCAGTCCGTACAAGGGGAACCACACAAATATTTCTACTCCTTCTTTTACCCATTACAGTGACGGTGCCGAGCAGAGAACTACCACGACTATTGCTTATTACATTGAGTATATATAGTTGCCTGACAGTCAAAACTTTACACTCTTCGTAAAGACTCCTAGTAGGATATCTAATTATTTTAAAAGTCATTACTTTCAGTAATGCTCTCTGTGCTCTTTCTAAGTTTATCATATGAGACTTACAGGCCCCACCCCACACTTCAATACAATAGCATAATATAGATTGTGCTAAGGAGTAGTAAATGTTTTTTAAAGACTTGAAATCAGTGACGTGTCTTAGCCTGCAAAAGGCCCATACAAGTTTCCTAATACGTGCATTAGTAGACTCAATATGACTTCGCCAACTAATTCTATCGTCAATAATAACCCCAAGATACTTAATTTCGTGTACTCTTTAAATTAATGTAGCATGGATTCCTAAAACTACTATAAAATTTAGTATATTTAACACAGTGCAGCATGAGCGTGTCAAGGTATTGTCGAGTTCCCACGATATTTAAATAACTTCTATTGTGCGTTACGAGTAATTAATTAATACTGTCGCAACTAAATAGGATCGACTTTTCATTGCAGACATTTGCATGGAATTATTAATGACAGTATCATCTTACGAACGTTTTCTTTTCAATTATGTATTTAAATAAAGTTTATTTTCGTATCAATCATCTGTACATTTTTTCATTACCCAATTTTCAACCGATGTGAACTATATATACATACCTATATACAATTACGAATTGAAGGATTTTCCCAGTGCCAAAATAACGACGAATAACGTTTTTCAAGCCTGTTAATAGATTACGTTGTGTTTGTACTTAAATTCAAGACACATAATAACTACCCAATAATGTGTAACGTCGAAACAAGCATTCATGATGACGAGTTTTTAGTTTTTCACAATTTTCGAGATTTGTCCTTTTTGCTGAAGATATTATAGTTTGCTTTTGACATTTAAACTATATTTGTGTCGCTCATAATAGTGACAGTTTTTCTATTGCAAATGTAAAGCTTGATCTTGCGCCCATGGATCAATAGATTGCATTGATTGTATCAAACACCATTGTGATGATTAAGTAAAAAAATATGTCAAATACATGATTCCAATATCATGCAGCTAATGAGTATTTTCTGAAATTAGAAATAGATGGCGCTAACCGTTCTAAATAATAACGCAACCGTTCTAAACAATACCACATTTGATATTTATAAGTATGTAATAATAGTTTGTCTTACAGTAAATTAAAAACAACATTGAACACTCGTTGATGTGTCACTCAGAATACCGTTTATTCCAAAGACTAAAAACAGCTTATAATCTATAGAAAGCGACGTTGAGTTAATTTGAATGAACTCGCTGTCGAGATTTTTCCTGGAAAGTACAGTATGGGGTTCTTCAAGAAGGCAGTAAATAGGTTTTTAAGGGGTCGGCTATGCGCTCGCAATGCCACTGGTGTTGCAAGCGTCAAAACTAAGGCGACTGTTTATCATCACAAATCATAAGTCTTACCACCGTCGTGGTATAAAAATAATAATATCATCGTCATCGGCGTCATCTATACTTCGCTACTTCATTTGTATTTTTTTTTATTACTAATTTGAGTGCGTTTGACAACGATCTCACCTGATGTTAAGTGAAGATGTTGCCTAAGGTGGAACACGCAAACTCAAATAGTGCCTATTTATCTTGCCTTGAAAATCCCTATACTATAAGTATCGGGGAACAAAGACGCAGGTAGGGAATTCCATTGTGAGGCTGCGTGCGCGTCCAGCTAAGCGCGCACGCCGTGGTGAAGTCTCTCTGTCTGGGGGACTGTCCAGGGGTTCTCGGACAGTCCCTCCTTTGGCGGTGGTTTGACCAACTCTTGGCCGATCCGGCCCCAGTACACATGGCGGTCGAATCGCGAGAGCGCACCCCGCCATGTGCCCCGTATGGGCCCAGAGAACTCTGGGGGGTTTTAGTGGGTAGGCCGGTCCTCTTTAACCGGAGAGCCCCACACACGGCCGCGTCTTGCCAGCGCGGTGTCATGGTGCACAAGGTCGCATTTCCCCCCCTCAAAAAAAAAAGGGAATTCCATTCCATTATTTTTTTTATTGATTACATTATTTCATTATCGTCTTAAAGATTTTTCGACGCGCTAACATATTAACTGTAATCTCGTTCCCAGGAGCTGGTGCTTCGCCCCGGCTCGATGACGTTCGAGTGGTGGGCGCGGCCGCCGGTGCGTCCGTTCGTGCGTGTATACGTCTACAACGTGACCAACGCGGACGAGTTTCTGAACAACGGCTCTAAGCCGGTACTCAATGAATTGGGGCCGTACGTCTATATGTGAGTATCCACTACTTTGTTATGTTCATCTGCATCATCCTATCAGCCTGGATACCCATACACGGGTATAGAAAGTACCTCCTGTAAAGTACATACTTAATTGAGATGTTCGTTTATAAGTATTCTTTTAAACATTACCCATGTGAAGACGAGTTCCAGAACAATGGTTCCAAACCGAAGCAACAAACAAACTAAGGGGATTATGTTTTAGACGCTGGCCCAATGCGGCTTGGTCGACCTCATACACATATGAATTTCTTCGAAGGTATATGTAGGATGCCTCGTGATATTTTTTCCCATAGGAGCATCGGATAAATGTATCTATGAAATTAGAGAAACCAAAAAATACAAGGTATTATTAACTCCGGACCTCACAACTAGGCTCTTGCCGGGACCCATGCCGCAAATCTATGGCAACCGTATAATGAATTTAGCGTCCGTTTCTGTGTATATATAGAACTACTACACAAATATTAAGAGTACGAAAATTTTTAAAAATAATTTATAGACAGTATAAATCTGATATTCTCCTATCCGACTAGAGAGTCGTAATAGTAACCAGGCGACAGAATAGGGTACCTTTCGCCTGGCATAATGGCTGATACAGTATAGTTGTGATGACATACACCTATTCCTATATGTCACTACATCATCATCATCATCATCAAGTGCTAAGGTTTTTTCCCGCGGGCAACCTCTCGCATCCTTTACCTCTACAATAAGAGGATAAGTTACAACCACATCTAGTAACTACTCCCGGAAATCCCCGGGATAACGAGACCGGCGACATATATGGCGATAACTCGTGGGACTTTCTGAGATAAGGTATGACTATAACTCATATGTAACTGTTAAAACTTTTATCAAATAATCTTTACCGAATACATCACAATTTACATCCCCGCGCTGATTTTGGTACTCGTATAAGACTGAGCGTATAAGCTTTGCCTAAGCATCTAAAATAAGTAGTAAAATAACTTGTTTAGTTCAGTAGTTTTTAGTGAGTTACGTACAGCCGAGGTATAAATATGTGATCAATGATGAATGAAATGATGAATAAATTAAACGTTTTCAAAAATTACAAAAATATACGTATGAAAACATTACTATTACATATGAGTCAGTAAATTACTTTATTATCACATCTATTCCAAAAGAGCTAGTTTAATCCTCATAAACAGAGACTAAAATAGTCTAAAAGTGATTTGAATTTGGAATATATATATACTCGTATTATCGATCATAACTTATTGATCACAAACATTGTATGAACATGTAAACTGGCTGTATGATAAACACTGCGGGCGAACCGAATTTAAAAAATTTGGCAGTATGGCTTAGTACCTTCGCCTGTCCCTATGGACGAAATTGACAACAACAACAACGAATTTAAAAAAGTAAACGAGCAATGGAAGTGCGCCTTGGTAATTGTTTAATTTGTGTTAATTCTAAGTTATAAAAAATGTTTACATCTTCAAGCAATAGCGGTGAAATGTCATTTTGTTATTCCAAAGTAAATCATTATTTTCTCATATAGTGTGATAAAAAAGAGAGTGTCCACCTTGGGAGTAACACTATTTTTAACTTGAATGATCTACTTTAAATCCCTCGTTTAGCTTTCTATGCTAGAGCACTCTCACCTTAAAAAATGTTGTTTACAGCCCTGTCAAACAATCTACTATATTTTACCTTGTATTTGCAGACATTGATTATAGTTGGTTTATAAGTTTAATCAAAATCAAAATAATCTTTATTCAACATAGACCTTTACAGGCACGTATTGACGTCAACAGACAAAACAAAAAAAAACAAAGCTTAAAAAAAACAAAAACCTTGTCCGTACGTACGAATAAGGAAAAAAAGAAAAAAATTGACTCGACACCTGTTCGGAAATTGGAAGAGCCTTCTCGAGAAGAACAGGCAAGAAACTCTGAAGGTCATCTCAACTTGAATCTCATCATCAACATCAATTTATTGGTCATCATCATATATTTCTATCATTGGTATTTTGCGTTTATCGAATGAAGATTTTTACATTAGAATGTATATTTTATGAGAAAACTATAATTAACCCAATCGTAAATAGTAACTAGCACACGACCATTTTTTACCAGAAATTATTGACAAACACCGCGAAATTAACGCTAAATCGTCTTGCAGCATCATCTTGGCCAGACAGATAAATTAGGTTTTGATAGCAAAAAACGGAGAACTTATGAGAGATCCTGCATACAGTCCTGATCTGACACTTGTTGTTTGACTTTTGTCTGTTCCCAATAATTAAGTATAAATTACGCGATAAACAATTTTCATCACCAAAAGAGGCTGTCGAAGAGTATGAAAAACATGTATCCGACGTCAGCACAGACGGACGACACAAATATTTAAATATTTTCAAATTGCTTTAATCGTATGCGCCCCATTTATCTGAATCGCATCTTAAAAATAATCCTGTTCGTCAATTTCGTTAATCGTAGTGGTATGAATTCACATACAAAATTGAAAGAATACTATCAAGTTGTATATATGATTAAATAAATTACAGTCAATTTTTATTATGTGATATGTTGAAAAAAATATCAGACTATTTACCTTCTTATTAGTGGTTAAAGTCGCCTATGGTATATGTGGTTGTTATGAGATTCGTAGCAAATCTGCAATCCACATACAAACCTGTGTGCTTTGCCAAGATGTAAAATCGCAGTACCTAGTAATTTTATTACCAATGTTAACCGCAGAAACAATAGGAGAAACCCAAGAACACGGCAATGGTATACTATACTATGCCTCCAGTAAAAAAAAATGATTGCTTTATTTATTGATGGCGTCCTAATAGAGAACAACAACTATTCAATTTAGGTCCATAACTGAATCGTAAAAATGTTGGTAAGGTCCCAGGCTACCCAGACTATATACTGTCAATTATTCACTTGCTCGTACACGTTACACACCGCTATTCTTCTGAGCACTGTGACCTATTTGACTCCAGGAATAATGTGACATTGTGTGCTCTCTGAGGCAGTGTCTGAACCGTGTAACTTACTTATTCTTGTTTACCCTGTTAATTTTATTATCTACTCAGATTTTTTGAATTTATACTTTTATTAATTTTATATTTTTTAAATTTATTAATTAATATTTTGTTTTGTATACTAGCTGTGCCCGCGACTTCGTCCGCGTGGAATGTAATAAAAAAAAAATTACTAGCCTATTACTCCTTATAACATAAGCTATCTGCCAGTGAAAGTCCCGTCCAAATCGGTCCAGCCGTTCCAGAGATTAGCCGGAACAAACAGACAGACAGACAAAAATTTTAAAAATATGTATTTTGGTATGTGTACCGTATATACATTCATATGCATGTAGTAGAAAGCGGTTATTTTAATATTACAAACAGACACTCCAATTTTATTTATTTGTATAGTTTATTATATTGACAAAGAATCATACCGTGCACCTAATTGTGTCTACAGTCGCCAATAGTACATAGTTATGATTTATATGAGCTACGTCGCAGGTCAGGAGTTCCTACAAGAACCGCACTGTACGTTACTAACTTGTGACAGAAGCCTAATACCTAGAATTGCCGTCTACTTGCTTGCTTTTACAGCAATAAAAAATACATAAAAAAGATACCCAAACAGATGACCTTGGTATAAAAATATAACATTTTCCCGTCCCGTAAACTGTTTACTATTGTGACTTCCAACTAATACAAGATTATGTCGTTAGTTTTAAATTCAGTTACTGATTAGTTTACTGATTTTCCCCAATTTGTCTAATGGTTCTATTAAATGCTCTGATAATCTTACCACTTATTTATTTATTTAACGTATTTTCATATCAAATGTTAACAGATTTGTTAAGTTTGGAATATTTATTAAAAATGTGTTTGTTCGATTATGTCTGCCATATGCTTGTCAGTTATATCTTTGCTTCGGAGATGAATTGTGAATCTCTACCTTATAATTATGTATAGCTATCTTTTTCAGGAAATATTTACATGTTTCCTGAAAAATATAGTGATATATAAGAAAGACTATTGAAAGGAAAGGAAAAATAAAATATGTTTGTAAATCAATGGCGAAACTTCATTGAAGTTATAATTACATTGTGCAAATAAACCGTGATTGAATATTAAATAAAATAATAGCAGATAAATATATAAATATATGTATATTAAATAATAAAAAGATATAAGCTATTCAATATTAAAAAAAATTGTTAACATGCTTTAAAGAAATGTTATATACATACTCATATTATATTGAAATATGATGGTCTCTTGCATGCATATGCTGTGATTTTAATTCGGTTTCCCCAAAAGGAAATTGTGAAACAAAACTTGTTTAATTACATCCAATTAGTGTATACATTTTGTTTTGGAATGTTATCTTGATTGACTCGATTATTTGGTGATGATTGAATCTCGTGTTTGAAACACATTTACGTGACCTTAATGAGATGATGACTCAAAGCCAAAAGGTTCATTTGACTAAGCGTGGATATTTCCCTACCACAGATAATACTGTTATATGTGCCTACTATACTATTTTTAGCTACCCTTAACAACACCTTCCCCGGTGAAGACGTGGTCCCATACCAGCAGTTTGCAATTTTGGCGCGAAAATGATTCCTGTAATTGCCGTAGTTATAAAGAACTATAAAATATATTAATCGATCCTAAATCAAATCAAATCAAAAACTCGGTGCTCATTCAACATATGAGAGATATTTGAGAAATATTTTTCGCGATTTCTGTCACAATCGGTACTTGTTCGTGTGTTAAATAATCACAAGTAGTCTTCGGATCTCTAAAGTTATAGGCATCAATGTTTTTCTCTTACTGTTCCGTCTCAAAAACCGATCCTATATTTATATTATATCCTATCAACTTGTTAGGTGAATAAACAAAAAAGAATGTGTTAAGAAACCACACTGTAACAAACTGTTCAATTTTCGGTGTAATTCCAATAAATTGCCTTCCAATTATCTAAGTCAGGAATTAATGAAGATGCAGCTTAGAGAGCAATAGTCGGACACAGATTTCAAAATTGACGTGAAAGTCAGAAATACCAAAGAAATCGAGCGTACGAGTAGTTCGCTCAATACGTGAGCGGCATTGCTTGTAAGTCGACTTACGGTCGAAACGGAGACGCAGATTATAGTCGAGGCACGGGTGACTGTGCTTTCTGTACTTATTCAACATGCCCTCGACAGAATATGAAGTCGTACTTCAGAGAAGTAATTCATTTAAAAAGAGGAAGGAAATATTGAGTGAATCTATATTTATTGCAAAGTTGTGTCAAACAGATTTTTAGAACTGTGCGTGTATCACGGTAGAGTTGCGTTGGTAATGTGTTACCCACCTGACCTGCCCCTCACCTCGACGCTGTTCTTACCCATCCTTGAACTCACCAGAGCTCTGGTAGTGTGCGATGATCAATTGAATTGACTACATAGAAGAGCGAGAAGAGCTAGGCGTGCCTCTTCTCGCTCTTCCTCGAAATATCTCCCTTCAAATGATTGTGAAGTCCTTTCTGTTGGCCTATAAGTGTCTCTGTTTAACTGATTTGTAAAGTTCCTTTCTGTTGGCCTATAAGTGTAAATCTCTTCAACTGATTTATGAACTCCGTTTAGTAGTTTGGCTGTTATTCATGCAGAATGACATAGGGTTTGGCGTTATAACTAATATTGATAAGAATTTGTATACAAGATCTGCAGTCTGTAATCCCAAAATAAAATCCCGATGTTAGCAGTAATATTGACCTTTCGAACCAATATTACCAGATGAATGTCGGACAATGAAACTAACACAGAAGATGAGAATAGTTTTTACACATATTGCGACGATGAATTAGCAACACCACAAGCTGGCATGTTGGTGACAGACCTTGTGAAGAAAAGAAACTAGAAATAGTTTATCACCTGGCAAGGGTACTACAGACGTTAAATTGTCAGCAACTGTGTTAAGTCGGAATCACGTTAAACTCAGTCTGAAATAATAATATGGCAGCTTCTAGTGAACGCAACTGTACATATTAAAATAACTAGCTTTTGCCCGCGACTTCGTCCGCGTGGAATAGTGACTTCCGGCAGATTTTTGGTTAACCAACAACATATTTATATTTGAATAAAGATTATATTATTATGTTGATACAACTTAAACAAATTATTTCGACCAAATTTGGTACCATAAAAACGGTCATTGTGACTAAACCTTAAAAGATAGACATATGCCGTCGCGGACTTTTTTTTAGATCATGTATAGAGGAATAATTCTTTCATACATATTTTTTGTGTATCTTGAACCGTTTTCGCAGCGCACGCAAAGAAAGCCTTCAAAAATGAATAATTTTCCCCGTTTTTTACACATTTACCGCTCTGTCTTTGCTCCTATTGGTCATAGCGTAATGTTATTTAGCCTATAGCCTTCCTCGATAAATGGACTATCCAACAAAAAAAGAATTATTCAAATCGCACCAGTAGTTCGGAGATTAGCGCGTTCAAACAAACAAACATATATATTTATAATATAATTAATTTAATAAAGCTAAATTCGATCGTTATGCGAAACTACCAAAATATCTACTGAAAATCGACTTCAAATATTGAGAGTGCCAACAAATCTAGAATAGTAAATTTTTAGCACATAAATTTTTTTACAACTTAATTCACTTACTCTCCGATCGTAAATCATAGCTCATAATAATTAATTGGTCTAATAAAACTTCTCGTGATCATGTTCTGTTACAAATATTTCATAATTCAGATGCTGTTGATTCAGTGTGCTTAGAGAATTGTCACTTTCCCTCGTATACAAGTAAGTTTCACTGATCAAAAAGTTAGTTCAGTCGGAGCGATTTTAGGTTGGAGTTTATAATTTTAATAATTTGTTTCGTACACCTGTGTATACCTTTTATTTCGTGTACTTTTTTTTATACTTTTTGTGATAGGCTAACTTAGAAAAATATTTGTTTAATAGAAACTTAATGATCAAAACTCGTAGAATTCCATGGATTGTGTTGGTGCCGGGTTCGTAAGGTAAATAAGGTATTTTTCGTGTATGTGAGATCGCCGTGTGAGGTATATTCGTAAACGTAGACTTGATTACTTCGCCGATTAAAGAGTGGGGAGCTAAGCGGCGACATTGGTATGGATACTAAAATTGCCGATAATTTTCTAATTTCATTTATCTATTCTGGGCAAAGAAAGGTGGTATACCTCGCATATCAACCTCAACCGCATACAAACCAAAATGTATCTATTGTTTGTTAGTTGGTATGTTAAGCCAAAAATATTTATTAGTTTTTATCGTTCGGTTTTTGGGGATTTCAATCCGACTAACAATACACGCTTAAGCGTCCGTAAAAAATAGGATAAATCCAGCCTGGATTTAGAAACCGCAAAGTCGTTTGGTATTTCGTAGTGTTTCTCGTACGGGTTATGAAAAGAGTCCAGACTGATCTTAAGATCTAGAACGATTTGTAATTTGGTTTAAGTATTTATTATATTCTTTTGTGAAGCTGCCTGTACCTCCAGTAATTCATGTAGTTCTGCCTGAGACGGTAAAAAGTATGTTTTAGTCTGTCTATTTATTATAGTGTTTATTTCTAGTTTTTAATTATGTATTTCTAGTTCTATTAACTATTATTGTTATTATATTGTTAGTATTTCTATTCACTAAAATACTAATCGCTCAGTGCGATGACCTGCTAAAGGATGAACCTGTTTTGTTTAAAATTGTCAATATATCAAACAGATTTTTTTCTCGCGGGGAAACGCTCCGTATGCACCGTGACACCGCGCTGGCATGGCGCGGCCCTGTGTGGGGTTCTCCGGTCTGAGAAGACCGGTCTACCCACTAAAACAACCCCGCTGTCCTCCATATCGGGGCGATTCTACCGCCACACGCCCACAAACAGACTGGCCACCTGAAAATAAATCATTACAGTCGTTTATACTATATGTGGTTCCTTTAAGATTAGCAACAAATCTACAACCCAAACAAACTCCAATGTTTCTATTTGTAACAAATGTAAAATCAGGGTAGCTAGAAATTTTACTGCCATATCTTCAAATCGGAACATAGAAATGATTTACACAGCTCGGCTGCTCAAATTCAAAACCAAATAACACCTAATTTGCGAAAAATGGTTATTGGCATTTTTGGACTTATTAGGTAGTACCGAAACGATGTGGACCTAAAAACACCCATTTCCATACGTAATTTTTAAGATATAATTTAGCAAGTCTAAGCAATTTGCCATGATTACGAGGAATTTCTTTAAAGTACAAATTCTATACTTAGTATGTCAGAATACAAATTTAAAACCCTAGCATCTCAAGCGACTTATGTTTTGAATTTGGCGCAAAGTAAAAATAACAAATAAATTAATAAATATTCAAATAACCTAGTAAAGCAGACTTACTGAGTTTTGATACTGTTTGGGTAAATTCACGAAAAAAAAATAAAGTATGAGTGATTTTAGTGTAACTATACTCCAAAAAGATTACGAGTATTACAAATTAAAATGTCAACCATATAGCACAACTTTTCGTCAAACACCCAAATCGTTATCTCTTCTGGTTTCGTCGGGCTAACGAATCAAAGTAGCCGACATGCTTTTTTTGCTCTCCTGAACATTTTTGTTGGAAGGAGTTACTATATTTTGATTTTAAGCAGCCGAGCTGCTTTGTGGTAGGATTTAGTGAGACTTTGGTACCCGGTAATGGTCTGGTAATACCGTCTAAATACGAATTAGTGACAAGAAAAGCAAGCAATCTTGATTCTTCCGTTTTACATTCATAAGGTGCGTGCACTGTCATAAAGTGGGAGACAATGAAATATTTATTTTCAGCAAATCCGAATGAATCTATTGCATTCTATTATCTTTGTATTGTTACTTAGCTAAAGATTTAAGAGAATCATATATTATGCAGCAGGCCGGCCGGTGGCGTGTCACGCAACATCGCATGCACCGAAGAGACGGTAATTTTATGTAGATACAAGGAAAATGGGTTAATAATAATATAGCGAAAAGATGAACATCTCAGGAACATCTTAAGGCTGTCGATACTACAAAATAATAATGGGAATAATTGTAATGTATTTTGATTTATCATGTCACAGGTCAGAAAGGAGGCAAAAGTGGCCTCTTTGGTTTAAAATATGTATATCAAAAATTTGTTGATTTAGACGTATAAATATTTTTAGATGCACTGCTAGATATAGTATTTCCTTACGGATCTTGGACACCGATCGTTTTTGTTTGGTAAACCATAAGGGGTTTTGGAACATCTCCCACCACGCTGGCCCACAGTGTTGTTGACATCGTGCGATTAGTTTGGTTAAGGTTAGATGTAATTCGGAACCTTTTATATACACCAGCATAGTTCATATACGTGCCCAACGAGGTGCTCGAGACTCTATGTTAGGGCAATTAGGATAGCCAACCACATTAGCTCAGTGTGAATTGATTTACCTTTAAATTTTTTGCAGGTGTATGCAGATCGCCTCACGATATTTTCATTCACAGTAGAAGCGTCAGACTTTTTTATTACTATAAAATGTTTTATTTCTGAATAATAAAAATAAAGCAAGGTCAAAATAACGAACAAATTAATTGTGACAGCTAAACCTTGAACCCCTGATCCTCAAACTACGACAAACATATATTTTGAGATCATAGCGCTATTGCCATTCATGCATAAATATAATCATTCCTCTTTTCCCCCAAAGATTAGGTTGAAGTGTTTTAAATACCCACGCTACACCTAATTATTATTAGTCCGGATGTAATAAGAGCGAACCCATTGGCCATCGTCCACTAACTTCGCTGAGGTTCAATTGAAGTAATACTCTCTTTATAGCATAATCATTTCGCTTGACTACGTTTTCGATACATGATTTCGATACAAAGATTTTAGCAGTCGATTTATATATCAATTAAAATTCATAGATAGGTATGTATATAACTTAGATAATTATTTTACAAATTTACAAGAGCTAACACGTAAACAGCGTAACATCATTTCATTTCTAACGTAGCAAAATTTAATCTGGTGATCTTTAAAGGGACAAAATGTTTAATTTTGTAATATCCTAGGAGTGTAAATTTTGTTGTATTTACCACATACTTAAAACTGGTATATTTTTAAGTATTTGTGGCCAAAATATCGATTACTTCTCTAGCATGTTATAATTTTAAAGTTCTGTTTGTATTTCTGCAAAATTCACAATTTTTCGCGACGCGGTGTGAGAACATAAGCGACGATAACTTAACTAACTAACAAGAATGTATTGATTATATTATCTATAGATAACCTTTTTAATTTTGCTTGTTTTATATACTTTATTTTATTGTTCTTTAAATTAGTAGAATTAACATTACCCGTCAATTCAGCGGGAATTGGATTGGCTCGAGAAGAAATATCAAAATATTTTTGGAGAAAAAGATGTTGATTTCAGGCTCTTGATTTTTCTTTAGAGACAACAACAGAAATGGCAAAAATCGCACAGTTCCTCCATAAATTACAAGAAATATTTTCACCACCTATCATTCGCAGGGAGGAGTGGGAGAAGGTGAACATAACCGACAACGAGAACGGAACACTGTCCTTCCACTACAAGCGGACGTACACATTCCAACCAGAGCTCAGCGCTGGGCCTGACGATGACGCGGTCGTGGTGCCCAACATTCCTATGCTGGTAATTTTTTTATGCACATTAGCAATTGAACAGTCTGATTCTAACTAGTCGGGCTAGAATGAACACCAAAACACGATGTTATAAACGCGGTTATCTTTCAAAGAACTATAAAAAGCTGTTGTATTTTGACAGTTCAGTGCAACTTACAGTTTTATCATATCGTAATATTTTTATCTGCACGAGCACTACACATTGAAATAGAGCACCGTCCGGATTTATCTCGCGTATATTCTTGTATTAAAACTTGTCATTTAGTTATCGATGTTTCGAATGGATTCCAGCATCTCATCCCGTTACCACGTATACTGGAAAACGTTCGATATTTTGGGTTAACTAATTAACGAAATATATGCCAAATATGTTGTTCCTTTATAGTTTTATTAATTTAATCATATCATGTTTTGGTGTTCATGTTAGTCAAAAGGATGATAAGTGGCTACAGACATCTAATATAGAACTTGTAAACGCAACAATACTATAATAATCAGCTTTTACATGAGATAACTCTTGTGTGGCTCGTAATAGCGATGGTTTTCATGTTGTAAATGCAAAGCTTAACGTATTATCACCGTACACTAATTAGCTTGTCTTATTTACATATGAACTTGATCTCTTCTCCCATACTTTTGAAAAGCACAATATCGATGCACAATATATGATCGATGAAGACCAGAAAATAAATCATACGTCTATCTTTTGTACATTCGGACACACATCTCTATATATATAAAAATGAAACCCGTTTCGCGTTGTCACGGCATCACGTGTGAACGGCTGAACCGATTTCGATAATTCTTTTTTTTTAATGTTTGTGGAAGTCCAAGGATGGTTCTTACGGAAAAAAATATTAAGAAAATCTCTCAGAAATATTGAAAAGTATATATTTAATTTTGCATATTTTAAAAAACGCGCGTTACGAATGTCAATTTTTTTATTTTATACGAATGTCAACGTCATTCACAGCCATAGACTATATTAAAAGAGCATCGTTTCAACTATCTATACATATAATAAGACAGTAAAAATATTTTGTCTGTACATTTAGTATTTTTGACTGAAATGGATAGAGGGGCACTTAAATAGATTATTAGAAAGCAAAAAAAATTTTTTGGAATTTTTTGTCTGTCTGTCTGTCTGTCTGTATGTTTGTTCACGTTTATCTCCGAAAGTACTGAACCGATTTGCTTGAAACTTTCACTATTTGCTTTGTTTTAACTCAGAATAATATCTAAACTTTGTTTCATCAAAATCGGTTCATTAAAAAAAAAGTTATCGTCATTTTAATGAATCTATACTAATATTATAAAGAAGTAAAGTTTGTGTGTTTGTATATTTGTAAGGGGTAATCTCGGGATCTACTGAACCGATTTTAAAAATTCTTTCACCAATAGAAAGCCACATTATTGCGGAGTGTCATCATCATCATCATCATCATCATCATCGATTTTAAAAATTCTTTCACCAATAGAAAGCCACATTATTGCTGAGTGTCATCATCATCATCATCATCATCATCATCATCATCATCATCAGCGGACGGCGCGCGATGGCTTCGGGTTTAATTCCGTTCGCTTTCGTGCTCGCTTCGGGGATTATTAATATTATGCCCAACGAAGTGGGCGCGGGTCAGCTAGTACAAAATAAAGTAGTGCATCAAAGCTACGCTAAGGCGGTACGAAGTTCGCCGGGTCAGCTAGTGCTTTATAAACATTGGCAATATAAAAATCGCACAGTTGACAACCGATTTAAGAATTATTTCAAGGTCAACGTTTTAAGTGTGATGCGTTGCTGTGTTGTACAAAGCTGCTTTGTTGCAGAATTAGGTGTCACAGGATTCAAATATTTAAAAATAAATAATAATAATTCTTACACTTACACAAACTACCCTAGCCCAAAATAAGTACTATAAAGCTTGTGTTATGGGATCTGGGGTAACAGATAGACATATAAAAAAATTTGGTACATATATATATTTACAACCATGACTAAGGTACAAATGCTCGTATTCATCACACAAACATCTGGCCCCACGAGGACTCGTACCAGGGACCTCCTTGGTTACCATGGTACGGAGTAAAAACGTTATACATATTTTTAAATACACGGCAGAAATGCGTTTACATATTAAAATATTTTGACGCAGATCTATATACAAATTTTGCCAGCCTGATTTCATTTCTTAATTTTTAGGCACTGGAATTGGAAGCCGTAGTGAAAATTGAAGGTGCTTATAGTAAAGAGAGCTTGTTAGCTCTCTTTACGTACTAATATAAGCACCTTCAATTCTTGAGCTTGTTATATTCAATTCTTTAGTTTTCAAGAGCTTTTTAGCTCTAATCAACAATTAAGAAATGTAATCAGGAATCAAACATTTTGATCAAAAACATCGAGAATCTTCTTATTATAATGTAAGAATACAAACAACAATGAACCCGGCAATCGAGTTTTCTCAAAACAATTAATTATCTCTCAACTGTACATGCAATTCTAATTACATAATAAATATATGAGCACTTATATTTATAACTACGCCGTTCCACGTCCGTTATGAAATCATACTGTTGACAATCATCCTATTATCGGTTGCAAAATCATGTCTTTGTCCGTGTTTCCTTGTCAGAAAGCCAGCGCACGTTACAAGATGCGGCATTATAACTCATATTAAAAGTGATTATAAATATTTTCGTGCTAGGCAATATGATATTATATAATTATATTTTGTCTATTGTTATGACTATAATTACATTGATAACAGATTCGATATAAAAGAGGAAACAATAAATTACACCTATAGTTTTATGCCATGCAAATTAAGAATTTTTATTATTAAGCCTGCATTAACATAAATCTATCTATTTCTACATTATATCTACCTATTTATATTTATTCACATATTTATTATCATTAAATACGTAGGTATATAATTTTGAGAATTTTTATTGTTAAGTCTGCATTAATGTAAATCTATCTATTTCTACATTATATCTATCTATTTATAGTTATTCATATATTTATTATCATTAAATACGTATATAATTCTAAGATTTTTTATTGTTAAGTCTGCATTAATGTTAATCTATCTATTTCTACATTATATCTATCTATTTATATTTATTCAAATATTTATTATCATTAAATACGTATATAATTCTAAGAAATTTTATTGTTAAGTCTGCATTAATGTAAATCTATCTATTTCTATAATATTATATCTATCTATTTATATTTATTTATATGTATAATTATTATCATTAAATACGTATCTGATTCTAAGAATTTTTATTGTTAAGTCTGCATTTATGTATTTCTATCTATTTCTATAATAATATATCTATCTATTTATATTTATTTATATAATTATTATCATTAAATACGTATCTAATTCTAAATAACCAGGTGGTTAAACTTATTTGTTAACCGTCTGATTATTTAGAATTTGATTGCACTTTTAGTGGTTGTTTAAGATTTACTTAGAAAATGGTTTTCGTCAGCTTTGCGTTATTTTTCTACTTATGTTAAATACACGTCAATAAATGTTTGTAGCTAATGTAACTAATATTGTCATATTTCATAACAAATATTTGTTTATTTGTACCTACTCACTACAAAAATGTAATATGATTTGCCATTTTCTGTAGAAAATTCTATAGCGCCATATGTTCTTGCTGCTTGATTAGTTAGAAGTAGGTATTTAATACTGATGCTACAAATCAACATGACAAACTCTATACAAAATTCAAATCTTAATTTAGCATTATTTTTCGTTTTGAGTTACTTGCATAAAGTAGATGTGATATGACCAAATCTCAGCCTGTAGATAATTGTAACAAATTATCAGCAAAAAAATACTTGATTTCGCTATAGAAAAAGTTAAGTACAAATGTCTGTAAAAAGTATCAGCTACCTAATAGTTTCGACCTATTTGACGACGTAATCAGATCGTTACTAATTATACACCTAATCGACTTTTCGAAAACCTTTGGCCCAGTAAATCCGTGCGAGCGTTTCGCTTAATGGTGCGTATAGCGTATCGACACATGCGTAAAAACTGGTTAAGCCGCTCAAAGTCCGTGATCAAAGGTTTCGAATAAGTAATTAATGAGTTTTCTTTTTGACAAACCTTGAAATGGAAGCGTGATTTCTCTGTTATAATCTGTTGTGGATGTTTTATTGGTTGATTATAAGAACTGTTTGAGAAACGAAACTCGTTATAAAAAGATTTAAGCAGTGCTTAAAACAAATGAGAAATGTTTTGTTTCTACTTTTAGAAAGTAATCTTATCAGAATATAAGTACTACATATAATTTAGTACACTGCAATGAATGCACTGAATATGTAAATAAAATTGCCAATAACTTTGCTCTCTATTTCAGTTTTTGCAAAATTATGAACTGTTGGTGCATAAATGTTAGTTTATTCATGGTTCGGGGTTTCATGGAAATACTTTTTTACTTAACATTATATATTACATATAAACATTAAAGATATTTACATGCATAACTCTCTGATGCTAATTTACATTGCATCAGTGATTTTAGCGAAGGAACCAATTACAACTTGATATCCGATTACCCGAACATCCGAATCGAAGCAGTGTTATAGTGTTTTATTGTTATAGGGTTTAAATGCATGCACCTTAAGACCGTCTCTATTCCCTACTTAATAAAAGCTGTTTTCGTAGTTGAAGTGCTTACCTTGACGTGCTTCTGGCTGTATGCATATGAACGGAATGATACAATATCCGATGATATGCTGGTCACGGCCGACATTATTATGTGAACACGCAGGAATATAATAACACACTCATAATGTTATTAAAATTAGTCGTTCTTTGCCGTTCACTTCCGCGGCTCCATTAGGTGACCTATTTCATTTCAATAACGCTTGCACCATTTTACTTGTCAACATTACTACCCCATATTTAAGTAATTAATCGTGAGTGAAGAATAATTCGAATGATCCTGTTCGCACAATATCATCACAACAATACCAGCAATCAACGGACGACACTGCAGTGGCAGTCGCTGAATCTAGGCAACACAGAAGTATACGGTATGGATTCCCTGAATGAAGTCTCCATAGGATTATATATAAATTACCATTATCGATACATTAACAGCAGATAAATTTTAAGATTGTATAGTTTGAAGTGATAATATCGAATGTACGATGCATTCGCATAAAAAGCGTATTTGTATCTACATATAACATGCGCGTGAGCAGCTCATCGGCCGTGCCAATGATCCGAATGCTAACTTGTCTAACTGTACATTATGGTAATACTGAGCGCCCATGTTACCGTTTACGATACATTTACTACCGGAACAGTAGATTTTCTTATTTTGTTAGATAACTGTTACTTCAATAGATGCGTCACTGGCGCTGCCTTCAAATCGGGAGTCCGGGGTCAATAGTCAATACAGCTATGTAGCAATGTATTTGTCGTTTGTCGAATCTCATATATTACATTTATCTGACGCTCCTATGCTGAGGGACACATCATCAGGCAGCTTGCATGCACCTCTGAAAAAAAAAACCAAAAATATATGTGAAGTCGAGTAATGGCCCAGCCAGTCCAGCGGCCACTGTGTTTGACATGGTTATAAAGTTGGCACCCCCACTTTCGAGCCTTTGTTTCGCTCTATTGCCTCTTTAATACGTTTAGTATTGAATTGGCGTATGTCACGAGTAAGAGACTTCGAGATCTGTTTGTTGAGTCGCCGACGAGCATCCTCAGAGGTCTGCTGGTCCATCGTACGCCGTTTCTCCATTAGCTTAAGAGTCGGTTCCGAGATCTTGCTTTCCTTCGTAGTACGGCGGGGTTTGAAAAACTGTGAACCCACCGTAAAGACAGCTTCCACAACCCTGTGGAAGTTGTCATGTTTTTGTTGATAAATTTTGTAGTCCTTAATTAGCTAGAAATTTTGATGTATATAAACAATGTATTTTAATCATTAAAACGCAGTGGGGGTGCTAACTTAATTCCCTAAACTAGGGGGTGGTCGGAAATTTTTTTCTTGTAGTTCTAAATTGTCCTTAATTAGTCCGAAATTTTTACCGTTTTACTTTTTTTTTATTCGAAAGTGGGGGTGCCAACTTTATAACCATGTGTACCACTAAGGCCTAACAACACCATACTTAGGGTAAACTCATGCTCCTTATCGGGTATAATGCTTTAACAAAGTTTTACAACCAAATTTTTTCTCTACATTGAATGTTGCTGACACAGACATATATTTGCATAAACAATATATTATTGCACTTGGTAGATTATCGGTTTATGAGTGTGGTCACGGTGCGACGGGCGGCGCAATCAGGGCGGACCGACACGCTAGTAACTACTCGGCTGTTTCAAGCTCACAATTCAATAGGCATTAAGTTTTCATCTTATCCTGTAATATTTTGTATGGAACTAAGATAGTGTAATACATCGACGATAAATATATAGTCAAGTACAAATGCAAAGACGAATAGCTTTTTTATAATAAGTCTAATGTTACATTAAAGTAACGTTTTATTCGAAAATAAATTCACCCAACAGATATGTATAGGTACTATATGTTTAATTTTTCCATAATAAATAAAGTAAAATGCAAAAAGTTGTTGTATGGCCTAGAATTTGAATGTAATAATAAATGCTTCAAATGTACTAAGTAAGATTCTGAATTACACTTTCTGAAGATAAATAAATGTTCCCGATTTTTACATTTAAATTTCAATTTAACTAATAAGGATGTAACATTCCAATCTGACGCAGATAAACACAAGTTGCTTTCTATCCTATCTAAGAAATATAATAAATACATAAGTATGTTTGAATTAGCGTTAACGAATGCAATCTAAATGCATTGCAGTCAACGGAGAAATGACAGGACGTATTGAAAACGCAGCTTGAAAGAAGTCCATAGGGTTTTTCTTGACTATTCATACTAGGTTATATTCCGATTATATTGTCATATAACAGACAAGACTGTCAGTCTAGACTTAGTGACTACAAGGCATTAACGCAAATTAATGCCTATACGAAGTAGACAGCAATACGAGTAGCACAGATCACCACACACTTTTAAGTGTTATACATACTAACTGAAGGCTGTAGTTAAATCAGTTCATTATTGAACAACTTACTTGCACAAACAATATGCAGTGATCCGAGGCCGTGCACCATTATCATAGAGGTGAGCATGTCTGGCTTCCGCTGGAGCTGGCTTTTCCTTGTTGGCTCGTGCACTGACCTTTTTGTGTTGATAAATAGGTCTAGGTGCCGAGAAACTGAATGGTGCAGTGATATGTGCGCTCTGCGTTTGATTACTAACGATTAGCAATGTTTGCGTTGGTGATGCCAGTGAAAATTGGGTAGACGACAATTTTTTAAATTCTATAAGAGTACTCTTTTAAGTGAGAAAGTTTGTAGAACCAACAGTACACCTGCACCTATTACTTTTGAAGATACATCGACATGTTTGCGGCGCTGTCGCGGGTCGCTCAAAAACGCTCCATACTAAAAACACTGCAATTGTGACGTCATAACTATTTAAACTCGTCAAGTTTGTATGAGCGTATAAACAAATTTTAAAATAACTTTGTTATTTGTACGTTTATAGGTATACTTTCTATATAAAAAAATGTTACATTTAATGTGAGAATGATAGAAATGTGTTCGTTTCATTAGAATTACGTAAATAATAATTGATCATTTTTTGAAATCTAAAAACAATATAAATTAATAATAAAACTGAAATTTTTATATTGACATACTTTCATTAGATATAAATTGCTCAAATCAGATAACTATAGTATAAAAACGGCCATAATCAGTTGTAGTCGTCTACCCTACTGATTACAAAAATATTATGAGCTCCGCCGTGGTCTGAAAGCCACGTTTAATAATGGGCAGAGCAGAACAAGGCGCAGAATTTGCTATTTAATTAAAAATAATTGATTTTGCTAATTGCAAATATTTTTTCTTTTACGTTACTTTTGAATGAATAATTGCAATATAACAATGAGTAATTTAACGTTAAACTGTCACATGATTAAACTTATAAAAAATGTTGTTTTAAATAAAAGTTTTTTCGGTGTTTCATACTGGTCCACTTGATACTCGATGTGCACCAAGTCATAAGTAACACAAAGTTACAAAGCCTATAGTTGTTAGTTCGACAGAAAAATCCAATGCGTAACGTGACATCGCTGTTCGCACCCGCCATAGAATACGAATACAAAAATCTGTTGTGTAAGAAAAAGATAGCATAAAATTTTTAAATATGCTAATTACTTTTTTATATTTCATTTTGAATGGACAGTTCCATGGCGAATTGTTAAATTTTTTATTGAATTATATGGAGTAATTAAATGGTAATTATATGGAGAATTCCCCGTTTAATATATTTAGACGCTTTGTGTAATTTGTTATATTTTTTTAAACAGAGTGCAACATCACAATCAAAGCACGCCGCCCGCTTCCTCCGGTTAGCAATGGCGTCCATCATGGACATTCTGAAGATAAAGCCTTTCGTTGAGGTCTCTGTCGGTCAGCTGCTGTGGGGTTACGAAGATCCGCTTCTGAAACTAGCCAAGGACGTGGTCCCGAAGGAACAAAAATTACCTTACGAAGAGTTTGGTCTGTTCTATGGTGTAAGTTCACCTAAATATATTACTTGTATCGTTTAATACGATTACTATATAAGAATAGTTTAGCGTATTATACGACTTTATCTTATTGTTTTGGTGTTAATGCTAGCCCGACATGACTGCGTTAGTCACGTAGGACAGTGAAAACAAGCAATGTAAATGGCAAGACCATCCCGTAATTACCCACCATTTGAAAACCGGTAGGTAATTATGTTTGAAGTTTTAATTATTATATAATTTAAATAATTGTATTTGGTGGATGATCAGTATAGATGTTCAATTGAGGTTTGATTACAATTCATTTTATAATTCCTGTTGATTAATAGTGAGCTAATCTAATGTAACAGTACTCACTAATATCACTGCCTAACTTATCCTTCACATCGAAACACCGCAATGCGCACACTGCTATTTTGCTGCAGGAAATATCCAAACAGATGACCCTGATACAGTGTCTCTCCGGTAAACACCCAGGAGACGTATTTTTGAATCATTAGACGTGAATTTGGAATTCGAATACGAATACAAATCGTGCGCGAAATAATTTTCTACTGCTTACAATTTTATAGATTATTGAATCACTCGAATTCAGTGTTGTCATTAAAAACAAATTCTTAATTAAATTCCGTTTCACGCAGAAAAATTCAAAATCACAACAACAAAAACAAGAAACCGGCGATGACCCACACGTGAAACGGATCACTGTCAAGGTCACTTCAGCGTTGGATATTCTACTAGTAGAAATCAAAAACGAGTGGGTTCAACCACCCGTTGCACAACGCACGAAATGAAAGTTCAGAAATAGTGAATTCGGTAATTCGTTTACGAATCTCACGATTTCTAATGCGAATTGATTTTCTATTGTTTCAAAAATTCGTCTCCTGTACTTTACGCGAGCTCCTTAATAAACTCCTTAAACCAGAGGTTCCCAAAACTTTTTAGTGTCGTAGACCCTTTGTCATGTTTTTCGGTTATGGGTAGACTCCCTACTTACCTGATGGCCTACCCCCTACTTGCCTACATCCTTCAACATACAAAATTTGATTAGCTTTAATAATAATATTTTTTTTATTTCATAGGTACCATTCATAAATCATTTTGTCCTTATATTAGAAGATAGTATAATGTAAGTAAATAGGTACTGTTTTAATTTCATGGACCTCCAAATTTATGTTTCGCTGATGTAAACCCCTTGCAGGTTGTCATAGATCCCTAGGGGTCGATATAGACCTCTTTAGTAAACACTGCCTTAAACAGTAAAGTTACAGGTAAACATCTATTATTAGACAACACTACACACCCACACATTAGTCCCACACATCTTACTCGTAGATAGTGCATAGATCTAGTCAACATATTACGCGATATACCCGGTACACAGTGAAAATTAGCGTCCAGTGGCTAGCGGCCCACCCATATTGCCCTGATGCATTCAGATTCGAGCCTGAGTCTGCGGCGAGGTGAGTTGATTCAGTCACGGATCCGAACCTGATATAAATCCACTGGTATCATTCGTCTGCAAAGCTGGAAAATAAATTGTTCCTCAAACAAATTCTCAAAGAAAAGCTGTAAAAGTCATCCACAACTACCACAACTTCACTTTGAGAAATAGTTTGTTTAAATGAATAAAAAACTTGACTTTCGTGTTCCTAGAAAAACGGCACGTCACCCGACCTGGTGACGATGTTCAGTGGCGCGGCGGACATGGCGCGCTACGGCGTATTCGAGCGGTACAACGCGCGTGACAAGCTGCCTCACTGGACCACCGACGAGTGCAACAGCATCGCGGGAGGCGACGGCTCCATCTTCCCGCCGCATATCACCCGGAATGACACGCTAGCGGTCTACGACAAGGATCTGTGCCGGCTACTGCCGCTCAGGTAAGTTCTGAGAGCACTGGATTACGGATAACAACACGGTTAGTCTGTAATAAGGATTTGTGCCGCTTAAATGTCGACTTCCCGCACTGTGACCGCAATATTTGGAAAAGTATTCGACATGTCATGCGTTACTAACATAACAGGTCTTGTCGGGAGCATATACAGAGTTATAATTTTAAGTAGGTAACCAATACTAAGAGCGTCGGTGGCGCTGTGGTCTCGGCACTGGTCTGTGCGCCGCATAGAATCAGGAGGCCCGCGATCTAATCCCCACCGTGTACCAATGTGTTTTTCGTTCCAAATTTCATATGTACATTTATTCGACGCTCTTACGGTGAAGGAAAACATCGTGGGGAAACCTGCATACATCTGCGAAGCGATTCAAAGGTGTACGTAGTCAACCAACCCGCACTGGGCCAGCGTGGTTGACTAAGGCCTAATCGCCTAACGTAGTTAGGGTAGGCTCGAGCCCCTCGGTGGGGACGTATATGAGCTGTGATGAAGAACCAATACGATTTTTTCTAAACTACAAAAAATAAAGAAACTAATTACTAGTAGGCTAAAAACTAGGCTAACTAAAAGCTTTTTGTGGATATTATCGAATGCCGCATGGTAAAGCTTTTAGTACCGTAATCAGTTTCTTTGTTTGACATTGTTGTGGATAATTGAGTGGAATTCTTGGATATTACCAGTCTGTGTGTATTTTTATACAACAACTAGCTGACCCGCGCCACTTCGTTGGGCATAATATTAATAATCCCCGAAGCGAGCACGAAAGCGAACTGAATTAAACCCGAAGCCATCGCGCGCCGTCGATGATGATGATGATGATGATGATGATGATGATGATGATGATGATGATGATGATGATGACACTCCGCAATAATGTGGCTTTCTATTGGTGAAAGAATTTTTAAAATTGATGATGATGATGATGATGATGATGACACTCAGCAATAATGTAATAATAATGATAATAATTTGAGATTTAAACTATCCTATCTCTCAAGTTGGATCGAACTGCACATGGTGTGCGAATTTTATTATAATCGGTTAAGTAGTTTAGGAGTTCATTGAGCACAAACATTGTGACATGAGATTTATATATATTAGATAATTAGATATTTTGTATGATGTACTAAAATTTGTTCTAGTTGGGTGTATGTGCATGGGAAATTCTATGTTAGTGACAGCACTTAAATACACACAGGATAAAAACCCTAACGTGGGGCGACGTTTTTCTAAAAAAACAACATTTTATTATTTTTTTTACAAGCAAATACTATGCAATAAAGTCTGCTTGGGACCCTAGTCTTACTTATGTTTGCCGCAAAGTAACACTGATTTTGAATAATATATAACAGTGAAATTACTGGGTACTATGATTTTACAAGTACATTATGGCTCTTGTGAGGACTACAAGTACTATTGGCGACTATAAATACTTACCATGAAGTGTGTGTGACACTCAATTTGTATATTAATATAACGCTATAAAAATAGGTAAAGTATCCCATTACTAATATGAAGTATGAGAGCGTTAATTTCTCACGTCAATCGAAAACAGTTGTGCGTATAATCCTCGGCGTACTTGGAACACGGATCGTGTCGCCATAACACATTCGCGCTAATCGAACAATGAGCAGTTGCCCCATGCCAGGCCGGTTCACATAACCGCTTGCGCAAGTAGAGACAGTTATGAGATCTTGTTTCGTTCAGATTTAGTCATGTGACTTGTCAAAGAGACAGTTGTTCGAAGAAAACTAAACGATAATTCGACTAATTGATTCATTATGCATACTACATAATACATTTTGTATTATATTTAATTAGATATTTTTGAATGCTTTTCTACCATATTTTTTATGATATATATAATGATAATAGCGAGATTCATTCAATAATTTCATCATCACGAGTCACATTCACCATATAAACCACGCTGTGCAGATTCGTCGACTTAACATACTTCTTCGAGTTTTTTCAAAGCCTGGCTAGCATTAAGCAATTCTATACACTTTTATCATATCGTGTTTTTGTGTTCGTGTCCAATTGGTGTGATTACATCAGGTGTTCTTCATCGTAAAAGCGGCGAATTGTACTAAGGAAATTCAATTAACGAAAAATACATAAAACAAAGTCGTGTTAGTTACATCAGTTTAACTGAAGACCCGATTCAAATGATGATTCGCTGATTTCGCCTCCGTCTATAATGATTACTATTCGAAAATTAGAATAAACAAGAAGAAGAAATTAGAAAGAAGGGGAATATTATAATATGAATTCATATAATAATTATACTATAAATGGTAATACCGTGAAGTTACTGTATGTGAGTCTATAAGTAACATCAACAATGACAACTGTTCCAATTCATTGCCTGATTCCCGTAATAAATAATCAGTGTAATGTTAAATGAAAAACAAACAAAACACAATCTTCCAGCTTCCATATAAACGATGATGAAATGAACGCTTAATCTTAAAAAAAATCCTCAATTATTACTTAATGTCGATTGGGTAGATTGTTTTCCTACATCTATTTGATTGTACATCCTCTGCAGATATCTACGCGACGTCGAGTCTGCGTCTGGAGTGGAGGGATAC
Organism: Scirpophaga incertulas; assembly: GCA_036419045.1. NCBI lineage: Eukaryota > Metazoa > Arthropoda > Insecta > Lepidoptera > Crambidae > Scirpophaga > Scirpophaga incertulas. Next base: position 9,229,419 of record CM071636.1, read on the forward strand.
CGGTTCACACCCCCCGAGGACGTGTTCGCGGACAATGAACACAATAAATGTTACTGCCCTGCCGGCCCACCGTGCGCGCCCAACGGACTTTTCAACGTATCTCTCTGCCAGTATGGTGAGTCAGATACCTACCAATTTACCACTCTTCCTTCCGGCGAGCGATTATCCAATAGTGATTTCGCTATTATAGCTGAGACGTGTACTGATGAATGTAAAATCAAATCAAAAATTTATATTATATATTCTTCAAATAACATTTTTACAATCACTTTTGCCGGTCAATGATGCCACGTCTTTGGTTCAAAATTCTACAGCAGCAGACCTTGCATTAGAAAGAACTAGCATTAAAACCAGCAAGCAAAATCAGAAACTGGCCACAGATAAATAGTCTGAACCCAACTTCTATTACAAGTTTAAACAAATTCACACAATAACCATCATATACATAATGATTGTGTGTGTCTGTGTATATTATTGCGTGCATATGTGTGCAGTTCAGCATGTCATCCTTAGGACAATGAGGCGCTAAAATTTGAAATTTCCAAATATCAAAAATAGTTGGCTATTTCTTACAATACAGCAAAAATGATAAAAAAATATTTTTATTTGTGCCGCAGATTCGCCTATAATGCTGTCGTTCCCCCACTTCTACCTCGCGGACCCAAGTCTACTAGAAGCTGTAGAGGGTATCTCACCGCCCAATGCAGAGGATCACAGACTATTCATTGACGTGCAACCGGTAAGTCAGATATTATAAATTAGCTTTCAATTCAGATATTTCCATGGTCAAGAGTTATATTACAGTGGTAAAAATTATGTATCTCCTGCACCGGCAGTTAGGTTGCATTCGAATTTTTAACCAGAAAATAATTTTTTGCCGTATTTAAATTAGCCTATACCTTTTAAATGTCAAACTTTCCTGAAACACCTTTTCCAAATTTGATAATAATCGATCCAGTACCTACTTTCCAAGTTTATTCGTTTGCAATATATAAATCTTGCAATAAATATTTATAGTCCTATTATCCTAGATTTAACTTTATTTCTCTCTTCAAGTGCTATATCGTCAACAGATGTCGCCGACCATTCTCTAATACCCACTCCTATTTTACTCCATCTTGCCCAGGCTTGCAGCGTCCCTAGCGCTTGTCCAGTTTTTTATATTGTCTATCCAGACTATCCTAAATCTCCCTCTACTTCTCAGTACCTCTATTTTATCTTCTAATATTTTTCTCATGATTTGATATTTATTGTTACGGTATAATGAAAAATTCTAAAGTTATCTTTCATTATTTTCAAACTTCTACATTAGTTATTCAGTGTCTCCACTTATAATCAGTTATTTAGATAGTTTGAAAGTGACTGTGCTGTGCAGTCAGAGCCCTGGGTTGAATGTGAGAATTAATGTCGAATCAAAAAAATCGTGATAACAGTCAACTACAACAAGATCGATACATTCCCCATTATCATTTCAACCTGTAGACGCCGTCGTTGGGCGCTACTACCTCCTACCTTTATGTTGCGACTATAAAATCGTATTTATACCTTAGTATTTGTGTAGCTTTGACCACATCGATCGTCTTGAGCGTCGACTGTTTTTCACATAAATTCTCCGTCAGTAATACTAAGACTGCCATTTTGTTTAGTCAATTTAATATTTTATTCACAGGAAATGGGTATAGCGATGCGAGCACGCGCCCGCATCCAGATCAACTTAGCGGTGTCGCAGGTGGTCGACATCAAGCAAGTGGCCAACTTCCCAGATATCATCTTCCCCATCCTGTGGTTTGAGGAGGTGAGCTTGTGCAGCTTTTCAATTGATCGAATATTCTTTATAAGAATAAAACACTGCTCAGGATCCTAATATTAGACATTATCATGAACTAATCCAAAAATACTGCTGATTAAACTAGATTTAATCAACGAAACAGTGAAAATATTAAGGATTGAATCATTACTTACCACATTACAGACCTACAGAAATCATCAGCTCTCCTAAAATAACTTCCCAATTAATACAATTGTGACATTTGTATGTTTCGTAAGATCTGTAAACGTCTCCAGACACATATGATCCTGTTATCATATTTTGCAAAATATAAGAGTTATGACCATCTCACGCACTACATAAGTCAGGGATCGCAATTTTTGAAGATTTTTGACCCCCCTCCCCCCTTTGTAACGCACCGTAACGTTTTCCGTACACAATGTAAACGTTACGTAACATTCAAGTGACCATTTTTACCCTAAAGTCGCAAAAAGTTATGTTATAATTTTTATCCTTGGTATACATAAACACTAACGAATACTGACAACGTAAACAACATTAAATGACGTAAGTACAATACAATCAAGGGATTCCCCGTGAAATATAAACGAAGAGATTTGCCAATTTGCGGGAACAAATTAAAAATGACGACCAGACTAATACAATCGAGGGATTGCCCGTAAAGTAAACGAAAAGGGTTGCCAATTTGGGAGTAATAATTCCCTATTTTTTTTTAAAAAGAAAGACCCCCTCCCGCCTCTGTAACGCATCGTAACGTTTTACGAGACCCCCCCTCCCTCCAAATTGCGTTACGTAATACTTGAACGCCCCCTCATGCACATGTCAGGCATAATACCCGAGACCATTGTATGGTACTATGTAAGACATAACGATTCTGTGTATTACAGGGTATCGACGATTTGCCAGACCAAGTGACATCACTCCTGCGGCTGGCAACCAAGGTGCCGCCCGTAGCGCGCGCGGTGCTCGCGTGGGGGCTGTCCGCGCTGGGCATCCTGTTGGTGCTGCTGGCTGTCACCTGCCTTATACGGTACGTTTTGCAAGGTTTATGTTTTCCCGGCTTGCAGAAATTTCTAATAATTAACCTTATCCAACCAAGACTTCAAATAACAACTATAGGTATATTGTTAATTAAAACCAAAGAACTCAATTCATAATAAATTTATTCCAGCTTTGTTGGAGAGTATACTGTAATATTTGGTAATTCTTTTACATTTAAATTATTTTACATTGTTTTGGAATTTATTTAACTAAACAAAGTTGAGATAGATAATTACCTAGGACGTGCTGAAACGAACTGCACGTTCCGAAATGAGCAAATAACCATTTGGGTCCGAATTAAGATTTGTAGGATCAGAAAAATCTGCCACGTTACAGTTTTCTGTATAAGTGTCCTCGCTGTTACTTAGCTAAACTTGCCTTATCATCATTCGCCGAATTCGAATTTTTGTGCTACATATAATTAATAATAAAGAGTCTCGATCAACATCTGAGGCTTACTACTTAACGGATGGATGAAGGGCCTCAAGGGCCGGATACAGAAAATAATAATTCTCAACACGGCACGTATTGTCTAAAGGTTTCTCTCTCTGCACGGTTTACTTCACTGCCGGCGGCGTACTAGCTTTATGTTTTGTGTTTTATATATATGTATGTATTATAAACAATAATTATTATTTATTTAACCATTCTTATAAATAAAGAATTATTAAATAAGTATTCTCCACACTGATGAGTTCTGCGCTGCTAGCATCCAACGGCTACCTACAATCTCCACCGCTTCGTTTCCCGGCATACGCCCGTCACTCAAGAACTATTCCGCCTCAACAGCTGTCTATGCTGCGAACAATATGCTCTGCCCACTGCCACTATTGATTCATAATTCTTCGGGCTCTATCGGTGACTCTATTCATCATTTCTAAACTCCGAGCATAGCCCTCTCAATTACTCTTTGGGTATTTGGACTTTTAGTCTCCTTATAAGCGGCCAGGTAATTACCACATAAGTGCGAGCCAAAACGTATTGTATTAATAAATGCGGACAAAAAAGTAATTTGCTTGCGCTTATGAGCAAACCAATAGATATTTTTCTATAGATAGGTTGGAAAGATTCCTTAGATATGCCATATGAGTAACGCGATTTGAAAGTTTAGAAAGTACCACTGCCATTAGAATCTAATTTTTCAACTGAATTTATTATTTACAGGTCATCTCACCGCCAAAGTACACTAAGATTAGAAGGCCACGTAGTAGCGAAGCCGCCACCGGCTAAAACGCCAAGTAAAGAGAACGGCTATGAGCTGAACAGCAGGAGATAACGTGAGACGTCAATCGTGTATCATATTATGTTTTAATAATAACAAAAAATTGCGTCAGTAATCATCACGTAATTCACTAAAGTTCTGCCTAATGGTAAACTTTTACTTGGACGAAATTCATAAAGTGACCATACATTTGAAATACAATGAATCATTTTTTATCAAAGACAAAGAATTATTTTCTGCTAATGTTTGGCGTCCAGTTGTATGTAAAAAAATACTTCTTATGTAGACCTTTAGTGATATTGATTGTAGCTCATGTCGTAAAGATATTATTAAATTGATAATTTTATTTGTAAATAAATGTATTCGTTTTACAAATGAGACTGGACTTTCAACGAATTATTGTGTGAAAAGAACTGCAACAATTATTATTGACGTTTTTTGATACATATTAACATATAACTGAAAAGAGATGAATATAAATGTAATGTCATTTTGCCTGTTTTGCAAATGGCTGAATATAACATTGCGTATGTCGTTGGTATTCCATTAAGTTATATGCTACGTTGAATTATTTTAATGACAATATAATGAATATAGTGACGAGGCGTTTCAACGTTGAATTGATCGTATATTTGGAAATAGTAATATTAAATACAAATTGAATTTTGACTATGTTTATGCATTGTTGCGTAAATCAGGGTAAACAGTTTTAAGAAACTTAAAGAAATTTTAAATTTGATTTGATGAAGATTAAAATTACGTAATTGACATAATGTCTTAATTTATATGTTTTTCGTTACTCTATACGTAATAAACCACCTTGATGTTGCTATATTATAAGTCTTGCTATTGTGATAGAATTTTATTACATTTCGACTGTCAAATATTTAATATTTGAACAAACTATTTTTTAATATGTTTTCCATGTAGGTCGAAGAACATTGTTTCTTTACAATTTATTGTTAACGATGTAAATACACAACTTATTTTTAAATTAATCTCTCTTGGGCTTAGGGATGCCATTCATTCGTTATCGACGAATTAAATGAATCTATTTTTTGATTGTAATTTTTACCGATAGCAACTAGTCTAATGTGGGTCCGTCCATAGGTATAGATTAACACATTTTCTTATTAATACACTATTACTATTATTAATTAGATTTTTAATTTTGTGAAACGGTAATTTGTTAGCAAGATTTCGATACGCTCTAGTAATAAATAATTTAGAGAACCATTATGGTGCTTTTAAAGTCATCTTTGGTGCTTTCATATCTTGCTGGTTTATTTTTTTTTATCAACAGTATCTTAGACACTGTACTAATATTGAGAAAATTACTGTAAAACAATGCATATTTTTCTACAAAGTATTTTAATATAACACTGCTTTCTTTAATTATTATTTGAAATATACTCCAATTCATATCTAAAATTGTTAAATTGATATTTCTAATTCAATTACTTCTTTGATTTCTTTCATATTTCCTACATAAATACAACGATGCCTGTCTTACACAAAAGGTTAGGCAGAAGTGGATTAAACACCCATATTTCTTCAATAATAAGTCTCAGCGTAATAGAAGTAATAAGGCTATTACCACTTTCCGGATACATAGTAAAGGCTGAATTTGGTTGTAAATTTGATAATATTATAACCGTTAACTGTTAATCCAATATCATTCAAGACAGTTTTTGTTAATATTGTTACAAAAAGGATAAGTAACGGACTGTACCACTCCGTGAAAAATATATCTTGAAATGTGTATTCGAATCGGTCGACTAAACACAACGTGACGCGAAACGCAAGCACGAGTTTAAAGCACATTGTTATGTACTCGTGCTTGCGTACATATAAAAAACTGTTGGTTTATTCTGGAAGTTAAGTTATGTTAGCTTATCTTCCAGAATAAGCCGACAGTTTTTATAAGTAGATCACTCACTAATATAAATATACAATTTGAACCGCGTGTCAACGGATTAATGTTAGCTTGCGTTAATTGTGTGAATAGGAACCCTATGTTTAACGAAGTTAACATTTTTTTGTATCTGGTGCATGTGCATCATGATTCGTGTATACGGTTATGCGTATAAGTCAGAGTCAATACTTCGTACCGCATCGTACACGTCGCGGCACTGGGGGGCAATCGCACTAACAAATCGCAGCTGAAACGAAACCAAATCGTTCCACTCAACCAATCCGAGAGCTAGAATAACACGTCATCGAACAGATGACGTGATATTGTGGCGTTCGGATTGGTTAAGCCGAACGGTTCGGTTGCGATTTATTAGTGCAACAGCCCCTCTGTTCGTACTGAGTCACCCATGTAGGGCACGGCCATAGTAACCTATATCTTAATCCATCACTAGGCACGCTCGTATTTCTTACTATCTGTAAAAGGTAAATTATTACTAGAGCATATCATATTATTATACTTACCGTATTTACTCTTAATTTAGTATTTTATACAGTACCGAGTTTGAGGGTACTAAATTATTAGCTATTTTTTTTTTACTAACGAATCGGTTGCTTCTATTATGTCCAAATCATTCCTACTTTGGTATCAGTTTTAATGTTAAGTTTTTGTGATTGTCAACATCACATTATAATTATAGTGAAGAAAGAAAAATATAACATTATAATATTTTTCTTGAACTAACTTACTCTTTGTTAGATCTTTTTATTACAATTACTATATTCGTAACACAAGAAATATGGTTAGGGGAATGTCTATGATAACCAAAGTCAGGTTATTAATAGAAACTAGTAGTTTTAAAATAATATAAAAAAATCATATGAAAACATATTATTAGCATATATATGAATTATTTCGTTGTATAAATTGAATAATCTATTATAATCGTAGGTTATCACATCATAAGACAAAAATTTTTCAGTCACAATGTGTATTTTAAAAGTTATTTACAAATACTTTACAATAAAAGTATTTGTATTATATATTCCTTTTACATTCTATGTATATTTTGCTATAATTGTACTGTGCCTACTGTGAAATTGTAAATCAAGTATGCAGTTTTGAGTACATCTTATGTGAGTGTAGGTACTTATTGTTTGCTCAATTGATGCGATCATATCATAATGTATGAGGAAAATTGTAAATAATAAAGGTGTAAGTTACATTTGAGCCTATTATTTTTTGTAACTTTCTTGTTATTTGTAACATATTTTTCACCCAAAAACTATCCCAAGTCACCAGGACTTTTTAAAGCTCGTTTCGTTCGCAATAAAATGAATAAACTCTTACGAGAAAATAAGGATAACTTGATGATGCAAAATAAATGAATCATTATTTCATTTTGAAAGTGGAATTGAAATAAATTTCTTACGGATTTTCACAGCCCAGGATTTGGATTAGAATTGTATTAACTTTGTTTCAAGAATTAGACGTGCTGGGTTCTAATAATGCTTGAAATAATAATAATGCCATCCAAAATTAAATCATACTTATTACAGTTTAATAAAAAATATTCTATACGTTATCTTCATTTAAATTCATAAAATTAACAAAATTAATACAACCTAGTAAGATGTACGTTATATTTTAAGTTACGACCTTTCTATGTGTATCGTGATAATGAAGGTGTGTGAAAGCATTTTTATCATCTTAATCGTTTTTACATATCTAAAGTTGTAGGGATATGCAATTGGACTCAAGATTAACCTCATAGTGTTTAGATTACCATACTAAACCTTCCACAAAAACTTTCCACCGCGACAGACCCAGTGGTGTCTAGATATCGCTAATACCTTGCTTAGGTAACGAACTGGGACTTCGCCTTATGAATATTCGTTTACGATATCCCAGACGAGTTTTACATTTAGGACTATAGGTATTGTAGTATCTCCCAATTGATTGTACAAACCAAATCATCAAACTGGGCCTGTCCCCTCAGTATAGTTGGACGCGTCTCAAAAAGCCACGCCTACTGCCCGCCTGCTGGAGCGGGGTTGCGAAAGGGTCTTCCTCCGACACTCACTCCGCAATCTTCTACGTGATAACTTATTTATCTATAGAGTCGGCATGAGGAGGCAACATTGTCCTCTGAATGCCACATGTGAAAATGACACGGGATACAGACGGAAATAAGGGAGTATACATTCTAAGGTATTCTTATTCTTTCTAATACGTTGTATTGTATTCTAATTTATTTTAATTCTTCTGTAAATTCTTGCACATTCTAATGTTTATAATAAGCGTTTCTAATACATTTTATCTACTACGAGTATCATGCTATTAATCCTCTATAAAAGAACCTATAACAATTAGCTTATTGCCAACATTAAAACACTCAATGATATTATGAGCATTATATCATCCAAACGCGTGATATTATAAATCAAAAAAGAACATTCTCATGCAATGACATTTTCACCACCAGATCGCATAAATTTTGAAAAAAGAACAATAAATTGTACACTAATTTGTAGTCTCGTCTTATCGTGTTATTTCCCGCCATTTTTTCAATCAAATATTATAGAGGATTATTATAATATAGAGGATTCACATCATGATTAGTAGTAGTAGATAAAGTTTTGTATGCAACTGTTATAATTAGGTATTAAAACACTCATGTGATACTATTATCACACTCGGCTACGACTCGTGTTAAACCGACATTCGTGTTTTAATACCCCTGATTATACAACAGTTGCATAAATAACTATTATTGCATTCTAATGTTTTGTAACACATTGTCACTCATTCTAATACAACCCAATGCTTATAATGTATTAATACTTACTTTTAACACTTTTCAATGTACTTGAAACGTATTTTTCAACATTCTTAAGCGTTCTAGTTGAGATGAGCGATAAAATTGAGAAAAAAAAAAGATAAATTTAAGTGTATATGTTCAACTTATTTGATATTCCAAATTTAAATTCAGATTAGATATTCCAAAAATTTGATCTTGACGTTCAAAATTTAAATTACTTCATTCCTGAGGGAAATTTCATACATACATACATATATGTCACGCCTTGTTCCCAATGGGGTAGGCAGAGACCACCTCTCTCCACTTGCTACGATCCTGGCACACTTCTCTTGCTTCCTCCACTTTCATGAGCGTCTTCATGCATGCTCGTCGGTTGCAAGTACTCTTGACCCGGCCTTTCTTTAGGACATCTTAGGGAAATCTTTCTTTAGGGAAATTTCAATTACTTTATTCCTGAAGAAAATTCCCTAGGGCTTAAAGTATTGTGTAATACAGAGGTTACATAATATATATAACACGTGCTTTATGTGCATGTGGTGTGTAACATATACGCAAATGAAAGAGATAGATAACTTTTACAGGGACTGGCAAATACTAACACTTGATTATTAATTAACTATTAATTTCTCAAGATTTTGATATGCTCCTCAAAGTTCATGTGAACATCACCTCCTCATACCAGCTACACCTTGCCCTGCCCTACACCTTGAAAATTAACGACTCACGGCGTTTCGGACACACAAGGACGTAGAAATTAAAATCATAATTATTTTAAAAATACATACTTTATTTTGTAGTAAAATTGTCCAATTAAGTAAATCGTAAGTATATATCTGATAAATAACATTTGAAGCTTAATGCTCGTGCAATTTTCTCTGCTCGAGTTCATTTCCTGGTAAATCTTAAGTATATTAAATGATATACAACTTGCTCCATATGTAAAGAATAAAGAAAAATGAAAAAATGCATCATATTTAGACAAAAACTTCACATAATTTTTTCTGCATTTATTCCACAATAAAATATAGATGGTTTCATGGCCATATTAGCTGAGGAAATAATTAGGGAAAAGCGAATATTATTTGCAAATTGTCTGCGGAAAAAATTGTGTGGGTTATGTCTAAGTGGCCGACTTATACTTTAATTGGCTTAATTAAAACACATTTACTTAATTTATAAATATAAACAATATTTTTCTATTACAAATCTAGCCACTTAAAACTTGTTGGAAACACTGAACATAATTGAAACCTTATTAAGGATTCAATTATGTTCTGCAGTTGTTCTAGAAACAACTGCAGAAATTTCATACACATCAAACAAATCGTATACTATAGCGTTTAATAGTGAAATTAATTAAAATTTATACTGAAAACTCAATATTTTTAAATTAGCAACCACCAAATACAGAACGTCAATTAATCTTCTTTTTTGACAACAAGTGACATTACTATTGTAAGGATGTTGACATCATTAATAATTAACGTCCTTTTATCAAATGTTAAAATGAAAAGTGGTCAGATAATTTATAGAATATGCAGTTATCATCAAATAACTACATATTTTTGGTTTCAGAGACATTAGATATTATGAATGAACACAAATTATTATCAAAATGAAGTGCTGCAAAAATAGTTTCAGTAATGAGCGATTTAGAAAAGCCAATTAAAAGAATATTGATATAATAGAATACAGATAGCGCTTTTGTCTTAAGACGAGTCAAAACTATGTTGAGTGGCAGGAAACCATATTTCCGTAAGTCTATTTAATATTTTAAAGCTTACATTTTATTCGTAAACCAATATCGTAATTGTATTGTATATAATCTATGATAATTTATATTGTTTTTAATCTGGGAAATGTCACTCGAATTTAAGTACAAACATACACGAAATCTATGAACAGGCTTGGTAAATACGTTAGTCTGTCACTTAGAATATCGCTCATTTGCTATGAATGCTGAAAACATCCAATTCTCACTAATATTCTTAACATAATCTCGATAGATATTCGTTTATCTTAAAGTTTTTATTCGCTTAGACAGTGCCAGAACACCTTTACACACTCGTGGATATTGGGTGGTTGAGTTTTTTTCTTTACAGTTTATAATGGGGATGTTTTTTCAACCAGTAGTTAGATTGTTATTATTGAAGTTTGTGCGAATTCATTTCTGCCAAATTCGTTACAACAAAACGTCAATGTATGTTCATTTCAATTTTTACTCAAGTGTATTAAATAACCGCAATATTAACTATCGGTTTATATAACTAATTAATTTGAAACACACAACATAGAAATAAAACAAAACAAAGCAATGAGACATTGTGACATTAGTAACATATCTGTGCGAAAATAGTGCCAAACCACACGTAAATCAAATTACATAATTTAAACGTAGGAACAATGCCCGAGATACAAATTGGCAGCATGTCACAAGATGCATCATTTTTTTTGCATATGAAAATTGCATGGAAATAAAGTCAGGTTTGGACATTGGTCTCTGTGATATTGTAAAATATCATGTTTAATTCTATACTTTTAATAAATTTATATTTATTATTTCACCTCTTAAAACTTATTTGCATAATATTTTCGTATAAACATAGGTTCATTTAGAATCAATGCACTATAATAAAATTATTTTTTCACTCTTTTCACTGTCGAGTTATTTTTCATTAACTTTGGTGTTACTAAATATCGTTTTCTAGATATAGACATTTTGGAATCTGAAGAAATTGTATGTAAATTTGATGATGTCGTATTTATTGAAGATATCAAAGGTGCTATTTTCAATTCCGATGTATTTGCTTTATTTAGACTTGCATTTGCGGTTACCACATTAGTTGAAGCGCATACACTTTTCGGCAACACTGCTTTGTGCACATTACCAGCTAAGAATGTTTTTGTAACATTGTTAGATGTTATAAAAGTCACCGGCAATATAGAGTTAGATGCAATATCTCGATTGGACATACTCTGTGATGCAATATTTTGTATTTCTGAAGAAGTTGGTTTAGTGACAACCTCTGTTTTCATTTTTGGATTCGTTATAACCGTTTGTGGCTGGAAGGCAATAGACCGTATAGGAATGCAATTTTCCAGTGCATTTCTTTTTACGTTGAGAGTCATAGATGCATTCATTTTCATTACATTGTCTTTGGATTGACTAAATATGCTAGAGTCTGACGTATTATTGTTCATTTTTGATATGATGGTTATTGGCGCTTTAGTCTGTATAGAACCTGAATCATTGCCACTTGTGATTGCAGCCACTGGTATAGGCCGTCGTAAGACAATATTTTTAGGTGTATTTTTCGCAACAATAATTAAATGTTTTTTCCGATTCGTAATATCGTTCGATATACGCTTTGAGTAAATGCTAGCTGAATTCGGACTAATACCCTTTCCCAACGGAACATTCAGTTTTAGAACACCTGTATGTGGTTTGACTTTAGTTCCTAATATGTTTTGCCGATCTGCTGATACAGATGGATTTGTTGTAGATTCATTATGCTCATGTAATTTATCTGATGTGTTGTTTGTAGATGTGTCCAAGAATTGTTGGAATGTTGATATGAAAGTTTTATTATTACCTGTACCAATTGATTTTTCTGGACTAACTTTGTGTTGTTCCTTAATAATATCCTGCTTAAGTATTATTGGTTTTGTTTCACTTGCTTCAGATGTATTTGTATTCATATTTTCTGATTTAATATTTACTTCTGATGGAGAATCAATTTCTAAAGGATGTGAATGGATACAGTTTTCTCTATAATCAATTGGAGCATCAGCTTTCCTATGTGATCTTAAATCTGACAAAGTGGCATGTGATTTTTCAAGTGTCTCCTTCTTCAATATACTATCATCATCTTTACTATCTTTTGACTCTTTACGATTTGCACGTTCACATTTAGTTAAAACCTGGTTGAATCTTGTTTCTTGTATTATCTCATCTGGATCTGTAATGGCTTCTTTATATTTATAGCGTACTTTACTCTTGACATCACAATAAGTAACACACCCAGCGTCGTCTCTGACCAGTATAAGGGGTTTCACTGTGCTTACACCACTAGGGGAAGATACTCCGGTGACTCGACCTTGTATCTTGTCGACTATTAGAGTTGACAACGCACGCATATCTAGTTCACCAAGCAAAGTGTTAACGTCTACGCCTGAATGATTCTGGATGTTCAAATCAGCTCCATATTCTATTAATATCTCTATCGTCCTTATGAAATTAGGCGACACTATTGACTTATCACCGCGAGCTGAAATTAAACGTCTAGGTATTATTAATAAAGAAATAATTATAAATTACAAAATATATCAATTGTACAGAACCTTACAGAGTAGTCAATACATCTATTAAAGTCACTTTCAGAGTTATAACTGCATATTTATAGTGCCTTCCGAATACATCTTTAACTTCAAAAATTATCTGATGTAGTAATCTGAACTTTGCTAATTACCACAATAGACAGATTTCTATGTTTTTTATACACAACAACCAGCGGTAGTAAGTATACAAAGTTTGTGTTTGCAGCGCGTCAGTCAAGAATATACGTTAGTAAGTATTTTGTTTACACGTCAATTCGCAAATGGCAGACGAGAATGAAAATAATACATAAATGATTAGATTCCCTTTTATTGTTTATCCCATGAGGTGTGTCTAACCATAAAGTGTATGGCCATTAAATAAAGAATTTAAAAAAAACGTTTTCTCCTAATAACTCTTGTTTATTAATTTCTTTTCTCTTATCTTTAAATTTACTCTCAAAATCTGATTTTTTTACACTAAAATATCTATATATTTGAGACTGATGACAAGGGCATATTGTACAAGGGAATAAATTTTTATGTTGCATGGGTAGTATTTGACCTTCAGAAACAAAATGCTACGGAACATGACCACCGAAACGCGATATGATAGAAAGATTTATCACTTTGAATTGTAAATACAAAGGATAAATTTGAAGATTACATCATCTCTTTTTCAATCTTTATTATATTTTGTTTCGTTGCTTTTCTACGGGTATCATTAAACTCACCGATACAATCTTGGTATGCAGAGCTAACCGCAAGGAATAGTGGAGTGTTGCCACTGTTTGGCATCCTTGTGTTGACCAGCGTGGGGATGGCCTCCAGCAGAGTCTTGACGTTCTCGTACCGACCCAAAGACGTAGCTAGCATAAGCGGCGTGTTACCTAGAGGATCATTACATCAGTATGAATATTTTTTTTATACACTTACATTAAATAGCCTAGCTCAAAGTAAGCCCATATATATATGTTTATATCAATAATTATTATTAATTGTGAAATAAAAACTATAGATGTGTTGCTCTGAAAAGAGATTTATTATTTTACATTTAACAAGAACAAAATCCATGAAACTTATAACAAAACATATAATAAAAACTCACCTGAAAAGAGAAACAGCATTTAAAGCTATTATTTCTCTTATATTATATAGCTTATAGGATATATTTACTTTATTAGATATGTTTTCCGTCCATTTGATTTATCTATTTACGATCCTTACGTCTTTCAATTATAAATGTAATCAAATATCACCTTAATGAAATGACATCCAAGGAAGGAGTTTCATTTACATATATATATACATATATGTATATATATATATATATATTTATATATCTTCTTCTATATAAATAAAAATGAATTGTTGTTCGTTAGTCTGCTTAAAACTCGAGAACGGCTGGGCCGATTGAGCTGATTTTGGTTTTAAAATGTTTGTCGTAGTCCAGGGTAGGTCTAAACGGTGAGCAAATAAGGAAAAATTGCGAGTAAGATAGAGTAAGACGACAATTTCATTTTCCCATATAAAAGTTGATCACTTACTTTCTGTCAAACATTTGACGGTATTTGTACTCTCAGTTCCACTCGAATTGAAGAACGCATTAAAACAAGACTTTTGAATCGACAACATAATATCAACTTTGCTTATAACATCGTGTATTTAAATTTCAAAATATAAAAATAATTAATGTGTTGACATATTTGATGGGTGCCAACCTTACAGTGTTACTAACTCTCAAAAATATTTTTATTATATTGTTTTGTCATCTCATGTAAAAAGAACCCGTGTATCCGAACGTTCCATTGTTTTGTCCATATAGACCAGGTTATAAGCCTTTAAAAATAATAAAAAGCAAAAAAAATACAGTATTATACGAACTTTGATGTTATGTGAAAACAGTGTAAATGCAAAAGGTTTAGATGTTTTTATTACCTACAACTTTGCCATTTGATTTTTTTCAATAGGACTTTTAGTTTTTCCGGAAATCGAGAAAAACCGTTTTTTGCCCTTAAACACCTCCCCCCCCCCATCCCCTTCCCGACCTCAAATCGCCCGTAATTAATTTATCCTTTCATTTTTATAATATTCCCTTCCTTTTCTAATAGATTTTATTATTTTTTTTGGTTTTAAAAATTTATCGACCCTGGTCTAATAGATTTAGAGACTTTTTGCTGCGCTCCTACTTTAACATCCTTGGTTTTGTCATGTCATGTTAAAAAAAATAAACATTTAATTGGAGAAATACTGCTAAAAGTGATTTTCTTCTCGCTGCTTACAATGCCGAGGAAAAGAAAACGACCTGACATAGGTCGTCGAAGTCGTTTTGTTTATCATGTTCACAGTCCAGAAACGAGCACATTCAAGAAAATGAAACGTCAACGTGTATTAGTAACTCTTTATTTCCATCAACTTGGCTCCATCTACTTGGGAACCACTTGGCTCGCCAGGACATGACCGCTAGCTGACCCGGTGAACTTCGTACCGCCTAATTATTGGAGGCATATTTAGTAAGTCACAAACACACGACACAATACTTTTTTAATTTTATTGAAATTTGTTGCTTTTAGATTTTTAGGAATATTAAAGAATTATAGTATAGGTGCACAGCAAAGAGGCGTTTACATTTCAAGTGACATTTTACCATAGACAATTTTTTTTTGAGTGAATACTGACAAATATTTACACTATAACTATAAATTTTTTGACGGTGGCCATGGTTAGGAAAAGAAGAACTACATCTGTCATCGAGAAAATAAAGAATTCAAACAACTATAATATTTAAATTGTTGATATTTTAAAACTATTTTCCAGAAGTTATAGTGAAGGTATATATCCCTCAACTCCTTAAAATGCATTGTCCCTTTTGTAAAAAGTGGATGGAACGGCAGAACAAAAACAATAACTGTCCAGGTTGTATTAAATTATTATTAAGATGCGACGAATGCTACAACATAATCGCTGACACCTTCAGATTTTGTACCAAGTGTGGTAAGAATGTAGAACGAATAATACGCGTGAATAGGGCAAAAGTACAAAAAAATATATTAAAGCAAAAGCTGCTATCTAAACCAAAACACGTTTCTACAATGCCATCTTCATCATCTGAGGAGACATTCTGTGAATTAAATTTATCGGCCGAAGACATACAGGACATTCAAGTTATTGAAGACATCCAAAAGCCCAACATCAAGAATGTTCTGGTAGATATTGATGTTATTGAAGACAGCCAGCAGCTCAACATTGATAATGTTCTGATCGAATCAGATTTGTCCGAGTCGCCTAGTACTTCCACCATATTATCATGTCCTGGCGAGCCAAGTGGTTCCCAAGTAGATGGAGCCAAGTTGATGGAAATAAAGAGTTACTAATACACGTTGACGTTTCATTTTCTTGAATGTGCTCGTTTCTGGACTGTGAACATGATAAACAAAACGACTTCGACGACCTATGTCAGGTCGTTTTCTTTTCCTCGGCATTGTAAGCAGCGAGAAGAAAATCACTTTTAGCAGTATTTCTCCAATTAAATGTTTATTTTTTTTAACATGACATGACAAAACCAAGGATGTTAAAGTAGGAGCGCAGCAAAAAGTCTCTAAATCTATTAGACCAGGGTCGATAAATTTTTAAAACCAAAAAAAATAATAAAATCCATTAGAAAAGGAAGGGAATATTATAAAAATGAAAGGATAAATTAATTACGGGCGATTTGAGGTCGGGAAGGGGATGGGGGGGGGGAGGTGTTTAAGGGCAAAAAACGGTTTTTCTCGATTTCCGGAAAAACTAAAAGTACTATTGAAAAAAATCAAATGGCAAAGTTGTAGGTAATAAAAACATCTAAACCTTTTGCATTTACACTTTTTTCACATAACATCAAAGTTCGTATAATACTGTATTTTTTTTTGCTTTTTATTATTTTTAAAGGCTTATAACCTGGTCTATATGGACAAAACAATGGAACGTTCGGATACACGGGTTCTTTTTACATGAGATGACAAAACAATATAATAAAAATATTTTTGAGAGTTAGTAACACTGTAAGGTTGGCACCCATCAAATATGTCAACACATTAATTATTTTTATATTTTGAAATTTAAATACACGATGTTATAAGCAAAGTTGATATTATGTTGTCGATTCAAAAGTCTTGTTTTAATGCGTTCTTCAATTCGAGTGGAACTGAGAGTACAAATACCGTCAAATGTTTGACAGAAAGTAAGTGATCAACTTTTATATGGGAAAATGAAATTGTCGTCTTACTCTATCTTACTCGCAATTTTTCCTTATTTGCTCACCGTTTAGACCTACCCTGGACTACGACAAACATTTTAAAACCAAAATCAGCTCAATCGGCCCAGCCGTTCTCGAGTTTTAAGCAGACTAACGAACAACAATTCATTTTTATTTATATAGATGGTAGTAATTGTATGCCTTTGATTAGCTGGATTATCATTTCAGCCGGGAGACACTCGTTCCTAGACATAGGTTTTCTCCTAGAACCCCCACACTGTTTCTACATCCAGGCCGAACATAATTTCCCTTTTCAAGTTGTTGCACGTCGAACTATCGACTGATAGATTTGCAATCTCGTGTATTAAAAAAATATTACTGACCTTGAACGTCGAACGAGGTAGATATATGTTTTAGCAGGTAATTGGATAGAAAATCCTTTGGTTTTGAGGCGAAGTTCTGGTTCCATAATTCTTCGTTGTCCTCCAGAATAGATCTGCAAAATAAAAAGTTTTGATACATATAGATTATATTTTACAATATGAAACGATCGGGTTTCGGTGCAAATACTCGACCTAAATACCTGAATGACGAAAAAATGGCTCGTCGCGTATACGATTGACAAGGTAATCAAAACGTTGAATGCATAAATGTGAGGTGAACTTACATTTCCTATGTTTGATAAACTACATACACTATACGCATATGGTAGAAAAAAAATCG
This sequence comes from Scirpophaga incertulas, assembly GCA_036419045.1. Classification (NCBI taxonomy): domain Eukaryota; kingdom Metazoa; phylum Arthropoda; class Insecta; order Lepidoptera; family Crambidae; genus Scirpophaga; species Scirpophaga incertulas. Next base: position 9,247,475 of record CM071636.1, read on the forward strand.
ATTACTTGATATAATTTATTCAATGTCGCCTCACACTAAGATTTTATCCTATATCGTGGGTGCGGTTACACACATTAAATCTCACGTGTACATATGCCCAAACCGGAACAAATTACTGGAAGTGATACAAAATATTTGTCCCGTGCGGAACTGAAATCGGCGACGCGGTGTACAGAGGCCGCTGCTGCGACAACCATGTCAACATATGTCAATTAAAATACAATATTTATTAAAATTTTAAAAGCAAAAACCTTATAACATCCATATAACATATTTATGTATATATGCAGTGGTGGTCATGTAATTAAAAATAAAGAAAAAAAATTAAAAAGCATCCATATTTCGTTCTTTTTTTGAAAATGGAGAATAACATTTCTTTCTTGGTTTTTTTTTATATATTATATACAATATAATTTTATTTTGTTTGAAATGGGCAAAAATAAAAGTTGTGACGCGTCAACTAGGCAAATAATTGTTAATTTACATATAAATCATATATAGGCGTACAGAACAGTAGTTGAGCGTTTAAATTGTTCTGTTAAGATATTTTTAATGCTTACGAGTAATTGCATAAAAACATCTTTTTGCATTGCATTAAAAATTATAAAAACGCATGGAACTGTTGAAATAGTTTATAGAAAGGCTCGGCCGAAAATTATATTTTTTTATTTTGTATATACATATCATCTTTATCTATACTAATATCATAAAGAGGAAAGATTTGTTTGTTTGTTTGTTTGTAATGAATAGGCTCCGAAACTACTGGACCGATTTCAAAAATTCTTTCACCTTTTGAACGCTACATTAACCCCGAGTAACATAGGCTACTTTTTATCCCGGAAAAATCGACAGATCCCACGGGATGCGCAATAAAGGCTTCATCCAAAAACTACTGCACAGATTTTCATGCGGTTTTCATCAATAGATGGAGTGATTCTTGAGCAAGGCTTTGCGGTATTTTTTATCGCAGAAAAACATATAGTCCCACGGGAAACGCGATAAAACCTTCGCGCCATATACCGACTTCCACGAATATGTAGCCGTGGGCAAAAGCTATGACCCTTAACCCTCTATAGACCCAATCCCGAAACCCACGCAGGCGAAGCCGCGGGCATAAAGCTAGTCATGATATAAGAATGAAAGGAGTAAGCATGGAAATGACGGCTGATAGAGAGGAATGGAAGAAAAAGATTTACTGCACCGACCCCAGATAATGGGAAATGGGCAAGAATTAATTTTCTTTATATTATAATTCTTATGTGCTTGTATATAACTGAACTTGTCCGAAGATGTTACACCGGTAATGATGATATTCTTTATTCTTATATGTATTTCTTTTTCTTCTTATATGTATTCAAGTATATTTCAGAATCACAAGTGGGTCTATTACAATTACCGCTACAAGTGCTGTACAGTTTTTAAAAAATTCACACTGTCGTATAGACTGCGAACGAATGTAAAATCATGATAGCTACACGGGACAAAGTATGTTGGGTACACTAGTAATTATATATATTAATGACTCACAGGGGATCTTCTTTGCAGTGATTCAGAAGAACTTTGAGATGGTCTGGCGCGGCTTCGGCAGCGAGGTGGAAGCAGGTTTTGTAGTTGTCATCTAGGATAAGGGGGTCCGCGCCAGCTCGTAGCAACTCCGATGTGCAGGCTGCGTTGTCACCATATATAGATATTTGGAGAGCTGACTGGGGAGAACAGTACATTTGTGTTTAAAGTATGCGATTATCTCGTGCGCCTCTTTTTGGAAATGTACCTTCGGCTCGTGTTCGACAAAAATGACAACTCCGCATGTGCATCGAACGACGTTCGTATTGTAGTATTTTTGCGAAAAACACATTTCAACACAACAAGGATTTTTTAAAATAAAATTACATTCGTGCATTCATTCAACAATATTTTTTGAAAAATGGAAATATTTTAAAGAGGATTATGTATTTTAATATGTGTGTCCAATTTACCATCTTCTACATTATATTAAAAATAGGTCCATAGTCCATACTATTGCAGGACCAAATGTTCTGGATGCTTTGAGATGTCTAAGTAATTAACAATTTTTGTGGCCTGATGCCAAAGACATAAAAAGTAAAAGTCAAAATGTAAACAAGACAGAACCCCATAGGAAATTCGACTTTAAGACGTAAGAGATAAGTTGCGCATAAGACCGGCACTTGGATAACAACTCCCCTAATGTTTTCTAGAACAGAACGGTGGTTCGGCATACAGGTCAGGTCACCCTCTTACAATCTCCAGACTGTAGACATCTGTTTAAGCCGAGAAATATCTCCGCCTAACCACTTTATGAAATATCAACAACATCACCTGCTGGGAGCTTTACTACCAACAAATCAAACTGCCACACATCCTAAGCAGCTGGCAGTGCCAGGACAGGAGTCACCATCAAGTCTAGTGAGGAAGAAAGGAATTGATTAATGTTACAGGTCTCAAACTACTCATTGGTGAACTGCCATCGCGCCCAACCCTGTATAATATAACAAGGACGATACGCGACCAAATACGAATACGTTACGCCTTCGATCGAGACAAAAGCCACCTACGTATGCAAGCTGTAGCTTCCACGCTTCCTCCTACCTTGCTTTAAATCAATACCGTCGGTAAGGAGGAACCAAGCATCCCGCAGTCACTATTAACAGCAGGCAATAATTGCAGATTTCCGACAAAGCTGAGGTAAAAAAAGTCCAAAAAGGCACAACAAACTAAGTAGTCTAATCCAGAGCTGTCCGAAGACTATAGTACAACGCACGCTCTAGAGCTAGTGATCGCCGCACTCTTCGATGGTACGAAGTCGAAACCGACAGCAACAACACTAGGTCTGTAAGCCTTAGCCTTGAGAGTACTTTCCAATACATAAAGTACTCTCAACCATCCACGCGAGATAAAACTCTGTCCTAGTGGCTCTATACTTAACCATAGTCCATTAATGAACACCACCTTGATTGGCCATCCCAAGGATACACCTGTTATTACAAGTGGTGAAGAAAGGACTCCCATCGAAAAGGGCCGTTGCGCCGACTCTCCGACGAAAATTCGAAAAGAACATCACTGTTACGTTGGTCATTCATCCTTGGTGCTTGAATACCGATTTTGTAGTGCCAGTGATTCGGATTTGTTAATGACTTTTCGAATAAATAAATAAAATGACAAGGGTATTTATTTTTAAATACCAAACCCCGAGTATAAAAAACCCAGTTGAATATACTGCCAACGATGTTTAATGGACGATTTTGTTTTATACAGACTAACCAGATATCAAATTAAAATTATTAATATACATAAACACTAGAAAATAGAAAACTGCTGTTCTTTGGTGGAGAATGGTAACTAAAATAAATCTGGGCTCTTCAAGTGAACTGAAGAATTTACTTTTTTAGAATATTAAAACTTTCTATTATATAATTTAATGTTATGAATGAACATAATTTATAAAACCAATATATTTACTAAATCTTACCAATTTATCCCCAGTGAGTGTGTCCACAGAGCTTCCATTGACTTTTAGCACAGCACATTGCCTCTTCAACAAATCTATGTCACCATTTAGGGCTGCGACATGGATAGGCCTGCAAAAAATGGTCATACATCCTAATGAAAAGAAATTTAAAGGCACTTGTTAATGTTAAAAACTCTCTGTAAGTAATTAATTTTAATAAGATTAGAGTTGCTAATACGTTTTTATGGTGATCTCTTCTATGTTTAATAACATTTATATGAGTAAGGCCACTTATAAATTAAGTGAAGTTATGTCCAACATTTCTTATGGCCATATTTTCTAACATTGTCTTAGCTTAGGATCCTAAGAGACTTACATGAAAAGCGGTCTCATGTTCCATGAAAAGCGAGATCCAGTTAAGATTCTCATAACCTTGTCTAGCACAAGGTAAGTATTATTTACAATACATACAATTATCTATTATAATGTGAATAATAATGGCTATTTGATTTAACTTAAGTACTTATGATACAAAGGTTTTAAATTCAATCTATTTAGTAAAACAGGATATTATGTACTTCATTATTGTATCAAATAATGATTTATTTATTTTTTATTTATTTATTTATTTGGTCTTGGAGCATATAGCGCCATCTCTTTTGCACTATTATTTTATTCCAACTTTAAGCAATCATGGTAGACCTAATGAATTCTATACTACAATCTGTTCATGATTTTAAATATAAGACCCTTCTATATCATAACATTTTTCTCCATTATGATAAAATCTACTACTTATAATATTATTGAAAATGATAGAAGTTTATACATACAATACCATATTTATCCATACATAAAAAACTTCTATCATCTGGCTTCCAGATCAAAGTGTGGAGATGCCCAGGAGGGAGGTACGCACATTGCAACATCATTGGAAAAGAGGTAAATAGTGGGGGGTCAATTATAGTATGGGGAAGTATTTGTATGGGGGCACGTATGGAACTCTGTGTCATTGAGAATGGGACACTAACAGCGGCAAGATATGTAACTGAAATTTTAGAAGAAAACCTTCATATCAGCGACTATACAATATATATATAAATAATCATGTAGCATATACTCTTATGCATACTCTTGTTATCAGTTTGCTATAGCTACATATACATGAAATACAATAGCCATAATATAATGTTGTGCTATGAGGGCTGCTACTTATGTATCCGGAATAGAAAAATTAAACAAACGTGGGAAACGCGCGCTAAATATGGGATTATTGTTTTTCAAAGTGATGATCAATACACTTTTGCATACGTTGAAACCAATTTTTATACCATTTTTTCCACTGTGAATGCGATATCTCTAAAACGTGCTGTTTGAACGCGTCGACGGCATCTTCACGGGTCGAAAATCGTTGATCACGTAATTTTTTCTTTACATTTCGGAATAAATTGAAATCATTAGGTGCTAAGTCTGGGCAATACGGTGGATGACCCATCAATTCTATTTTTTGACCCTCCAAAAATGTATTTGTTTCGCGTGATGTGTGACAGCTGGCATTGTCATGGTGTAGAATGATTCTGCGTCGCTTATTGTTTTTACGTATTTCTTCAAATACTTCCGGCAAACAAAATGGTCGTGTACCACTCCGAATTGACCGTTTTACGATTCTCCAGTGGTATTGTAGCCACATGACCATTAATACCAAAAAAGCAGGCCACCATTTGCTTTAAAGTGCTTTTTGCACGAGTCACTTTCATAGGGTTCGGCTCATTTTGAAACACCCAAACTGTAGATTGTGTCTTAGTTTCGGGATCGTTCGCATAAATCCAAGATTCATCACCTGTCATGTCAAATTTTTTTAACATATTCTTGCACCATTCGACGCGAGCTTCTTTTTGAACAAATTTTTTTTATGAACAAATGTTCATGTAATATGTTATTAATGCTTGTCATAAATATGCCCAGAGTCTATTTCGCGAAATGTAACGTGACAGTCTTGCATAATTAGTTTTCATAGAGCTTCAATGTTTTGTGGAACAAGGACTGATTTCGGGGCGATACTCCGTCCACGATTGAACTCACTAAACCAGTGATACACAGTGGTTTTTGATGGAGCTTCAACACCAAAAGTTGAAGTTAATTGATCTACGCACTGTTGTTGCGTTAAACCATGTCCAAAATCGTAATAAATTATAGCACGAATATTTTCACGTGTGAGTTCCATCATTTCAGCGATATGACATTTTAAACCCATCAGAAACAAAACACTAGCGTACATAAGGAAAAAAACTGCAGTCAGTATTTCAAAAAAGTAACAAATTTTACCATGGAGGTCATATATTGCATATAAAAATGTTGAAATCCCAGATTCTGGATACTTAAGTAGCAGCCCTTGTATAATATTCTTTAACTCCCAACATTTTGCTCCATTTGCGTTTGTGAACTATGTCAGTAAAAATGATCCCTGGAGAAGGCCTCCTGGCTGGCTTTTACGAGTGCCTCCTGGCTGAATGATATTAATGATGATGAATTATAAATAATAACTACTGTATAACTGATATTATAAGCTAAATACATTGCTTACGATTCTACACTACTGGTTTAGGCAATAAAAAATAAATTTTAAAATACTCACAAATGTTCATCTGCATTTGGAACTAAACAGTATTTCCAATCTATGTATAACTGATATAACACAAAACTGTTTTGGAGGTGACGAGGTATATGTTTTATGAGTTGTGGTGTTACAATGTGAAAATGGTCTTCAATTTTCCATGGTATATTTACTTTTGTATTGTCTAATAATGTTATGGTTGTACTATTAATACCAATTTGATTGTTAAATTCATTCAAAGGTTGAATGGGTGAACTGTGTTGTGTAACTTTGTCTCTATTTTCCAAAATTCCATATGGATTTTTAACTATGTCTGAACCCATGTTAACAGATGCTATGGAGATTGGTCCAATGCTGTCACAAGAATCTTCATCTAAATGAAGTATAGGTAATGCACTCTCATTTGAAACCTGCTCGATATCCTTCTGGTGTAGTGTACCACTGTTGGAATTACTCGTAATTCTTGTAAATTCTGAGAAATTTTCAGGTTGTATTATAATTTTTCTTACAGTCTGTGGTTCAGGGGTGTCCTTAACTGTGTATGCATTAAATTTTTTTCGCTTCCGTTTAACAGGAGCTTTCGTAAAAAATATCATAGATGATTCTTCGGTCTGCACAAGTTTGCTATCAACAGATTTAATTTTACAGTCAAAGGCACTATCTGTTTGAGTTGAAGCATCACTTTTCTTCTTAGGAATGGTCAACAACGCAATAAGAGCGCGCACTTTTAATTCCTGATTGATAACAGAACATAGAACTGAGAATATTAATTCGTAGTTGCTCTGTCCTATTAGCTGTGTTATATTCGAGGAATCTTTCACCACTGTTTCTTCATTAGTAATACCTCCATACTTTGCGATGGTGAGACAGCTATTTGTCATCACGTTGTGTTTATTCATCAATGTGACCCCATCTCCTTGATTGAGAAAATCCCCTGTTTTGGATTGATATATAACAACATGTTCATGAAGTAATTTAGGGTCTTCACATTCGTAATTTTTGAACCCTTCTTTTGAATTATTAGGAATCACCTGTTTTCGAGGATTCATAATTTTTGGCATTGTTAGTTTGTTTTTGGATATTTTAGTGTTCATTAATGCCTATAAATACAAAGGGCTTACGCGAAATACTCAGTATACATTTGTTTGTTGCACCATTAACTATATTTTGAATTATCACTGAATACAAAGTTTACATCTATAAATTATAATGAACAATCCGTAAATGGAAAATTATACAATCAAAAAAGCAACAGTTCTATACTATAATTAAGATTTGATTTTAATTCACCAAAAAATCCCCACATTTACTGTGGGTAACCCCCTCAGATCCACAGATTAGTTACTTATTACTCCGTACCTCAGTCAACAAAATAATGCTACGTTCCGTTTTGAGCCAATAGCAACGTCACAGATTAGCAGGTTTCTAAGTCGGTGCGAATACCAAAAAATATAATAATAAATAAATGATATTTGTTATACTTACACCAATTAGCCTAGCCCAAACTAAGCTCGTAAAGCTTGTGCTATGGGATCTAGGGTAACGGATAGACATACATATATAAATATTGTTTATTGAAATATATATCAACAACCATGACTAAGGTACAAATGCTCGCATTCATCACACAAACATCTGCTCCCACCGGGATTCGAACCCGGGACCTCAGAGATGACGACACCTTGAAACCGGTGTACTATCCACTCGACTATTATTGTCAATGTGACAGTGATATCCTTCTAGTTTGGTAGTGGCAGTGAAGCTTTCAGAAGCTTTTGACATCGGTCATGTCACTCATTGTGACAATCAAAATTGAAGTTGCCAAAATAAAAAAAGCTTTGGGTTGCTGTTTTATTGATCTTAGCTTCAAAACCTTTTCTTTTTTTTACAGTGTTTCGCAGGTTTTAAAAAAATATGTTCTTACGGGTAAAGGTTCCTTATTTTTTGTTCTTTCCATAAAATATTATTTTATTACTGTAGGCTGAGAGGGGCCCAGCCTCCATACAAAAATGGAACATCTCCTTTGATCATGTTAATTAAAATTAAGTTTTGAGATAATAATATATACAGCTGACGCTCATGTTTCGAAAACAAATTGTTCCGTAATGAATCACGTCAACAGCGCTAGTAGTCCGATAATTATATCGGAAAAGCATTAACCCTTACAATACCAACGTTGCTATCCACTCAAAACAGAATGTAGTCCGAAATGCCGTCAGGTCCCGCACCTTTATTACGGTCTAGGCACTTAAGAATTTTGTATATATTTTCATTGGTGAGGTGCGGTGCAGTTAATTCCTGGCTGTAATTGTTAATATTTAGCCAATAATTATTACTCAAATCAAAACTCTTACCATTGCTATCAACTTCATTATAAGTAACACCGAAGTGAGATGCAAATAAATCAGACATTTCTACTCCATTAGTTGTTGTTTTGACGCCATTAGTCATTGAGCTTGGATATTTGCTTTTCCCACCATCTTTAGCTTTAATAAAATTCCATATAAGTTTCGGATTAGATTTAAAATTTTGCTCCACTTTATTAATATAATTTTTGTAACACGATTTTGCTAACATACTACAGCGTTTACTTAACAGTTTTAGTTCTATTTAATCAAGAGGATTTTTGTATTTGGCATAACGTTTTCTTACTTTATTTTTTTCTTGAATCGTTCAATTCAGACAACGATCGTGCCACAGAGTCGAAGTTTTATTTTTGAGAAGTTTTATAGGTACGAAATTGTCAATAGCTTTATATAATATTGAATAAAAATTTGAACCATTTCGTTAACGTCCGAGACATGGCCAAACGTTTCTTTCCAATCAACTTTACATAATATTTTACGTATATTTACATAGTCAGCTTTCCTAAAATTTAAAATCTTCCCATCACGGTTGTACTTCAGATTCAAATCCTGGGTATCGCAAATAGACACCTCAAGTGGGGGATGAAGCACGTCAACCCTACTTAATACATGCGGTGACGATTACTGTACATTGTGAGTTTGGTACATTAGTAAGGAAAAGATCAAAGAAGTTACCCGAACAATTTTTTATGTGATTTATTTGATGTAGGTTATTGATGTGTATGAAATCAACGAAGGACTGACGAAAATCATGTATCACGCAGTCGCTAGACAAATCATTTACTAGGCTCCAGTCTATACCACTCATATTAAAATCACCAACAAGACAACATAAACTATCACTATAAATGCTGCTCTGGAGGTCAAGTATTGAAGAGCATTTTTCAATAAAATTTTCTAGCACTCCTCTATTTTTTATTTATAACTTTATTGTACATCGACCATAGTGAAAAAAAAAATACAGATAATGAATCCTTAAAACTAACTGTACAAAGGGCGACCTTATCACAAAGAGTGATCTCTTCCAGGTAACCTTAGGATGGACAGGAATTTAAATCAATTATTTCGTGGGAAGATGGCGATGTATAACTTAATGACATACTTACTATAAATATAACAATACATACTATAATACATATATACACTTACACACATACATACATATATATACAAACATACTTACATACATATACCAATAAAATACAAAATCATAGTGACAAATAATGTTTTTTAACAAGGCTTTTGAAAATGGAAAGACTTTGTGCTTGTCTTATATTTAAAGGTAAAGCATTCCACAATAAACAACTGTTTGTACCGTGTAGGCCTTATTATAAAATTTGGTGAAGTGAGATGGTAACCTCAGCATTAAGTTCTCTGCCGACCTTAAGACGCGGGAATGGGTTTCATGGAGAAACTTAAAGCGATTTTTTAAGTAAAAAGGAGTGTCAGGATGAAACAAAATAGAATAGAGAAGGGATAGGATACGTGCATTCCGGCGAAGGCGAATGGGCAACCACTTGAGCTTAACACGAAATTCTGAAACATGATCATATTTGCGTAAACCAAATATAAATCGTATGCAAAAGTTTTGGAGTCGCTCAAGTTTATCAAGTTGTTCCTCGGATAAATTTGAAAAACTTGTGTCAGCATAATTAAGGATTGGGAGGAGGAGTGACTGAGCAAGCGCAATCTTAGTAGCAGTAGGTAGAAAGTTCCGCAGCTTTCTCATTTCATGCCTCCTCTACTCACAGGTGGTGGCATGTATACTGCACAGAGAGCCATTTTATAAGTTTTATAACCCAGCGGTAACTCCAACACAATCCATAACTCCTCGCATTTCCTCTCCTATTCTATTTTACGAATTGAATTATATTTTTTTAAAACAGCCACCAAAACTCCTCCCCTTTCTTTATGAGAATTGATGCCTGATGTTTCCCTGTCCCTTCTATAAACTATGTACTTATCATCAAATAACTCTCCGTCCAGCACCCCACCATGCAGCCATGTTTCAGTAAGAATGACAACATCGTATTCCGAACAGCTAACTTCCTGTAGAAAACTATGTGTTTTAGTTCGCAAACCACGAACATTCTGATAACACAATTTAACCATTTTTCAAAAATAATAATTACAGACACATTCAAATTTAGTTTTAACAAAATAATTAATAACGAAAAGCATAGGGAAATTATGGTAAGTTATCTATTGTGGCAAGGTTCTTAAAGAGTTTATATTCAGAGTCGTCCGTCTTACGCATGTAGATATGTCCACTCTTCACCTAGACGTATTTGTATCCCTTAGTCTTGGCTGCTTGTCTAGCTGCTGCATGTAATGCTTTGTTTGTGGGTGAGAGATGTTCGCAAATAAATATTGAAGTCTTAGTGCCCAGCAATCCAGCATGTGAACTATTTAGTTTGTCATTAGGGTTACATTTATTAAATTTAATGGCTGTAGCCAAGAACTGGTCTTTCAACCTCTGTGTGTTAAACTGGACAATTATTGATCTAAGCCGGAGGGAGTCTTTCTTAAGTTTGGCGATTCGAGTGTTTGCAAGGCCATCTTGAAAGACCTTGCAGTTGATCGTTTTACCTATTTCAGTAATAATCTGTAATAAGTTCTCGTTTTTCTTCTCAGAAACACATTGAATCTCAACATTATTATTACGCGAGCACTGTTCCAACATACGACTGGTCAGGTTTTCAATTGTTGATCGCATTGACGAGTTTTCAACTTGCAGTAATTTAAGATTTTCTGTACACTCGTGATTCACTTTAATAATTGCTTCGTATTTCTCGTTTATGAAATTCATTGCCTCCTTCAACTTTCTGATTTCTAGCTTCAATGGTCTTAGCTCTTTATTCAAAACATCACGTATAGACTCACGGAATGAGTTTTGCATATCAGTCACAACGTTTTCAATAATTTCACGAATGTCATACCTCGTCATTGGCTGTTCGCATGTAATATTTGGTGAAATTGGAGTCGGTTTTCTTCCAGGCCTGACGGTTATATTAGGGTTGTAACGTACGGGCGTGTTATCATTATTGCCTGATTTGTCGGTACACAGTGGACATAACCATTTAGCTTTCGAGGGTTGGGTATCATTAGAATTGCCTGAAGCATAGATACATCCGTTGTGATATGCCTTTAGGCACTCAGTACATTGCATATATATTTTATCTTGCAAACCCACCTCACAACAGCCCCATTGAAGTTCCTTGGTGTTTTTCTTTGGTGACATATTTTCCAAAATGTAAGAATTATTCTATACAAACATACACCAAATTTTTATGGATGTAATAAAAAAATAATAAAAAACAACAATGCACAATTAACTTATTTATGTTCTAAATTTGAACCTGTAGTTTTGGCTTTGGCTGAAACATTTTTAAAACCTTCTTCTTCTTTTGTTTTTAAAGGTTATCACATTTTTCGTGATGACAGAGCTGATGGGTATGGCGGCGCCTGCCCTTTAGTCAGCAATAATGTAAATATTGTATATATTCCTTTTCCTTATAGTCATACTGATTTTTCTATAGTTTGTGTTAAAGTCTGTGATATATTTTATATTTCAATCTATATTCCTTATCCCTGTTCTTCTATAAGGTTTATTCTTACATTAGATTCCCCTGTGATTATTATGGGTGATTTTAATATTCATAATACTTCATGGGGTTTTTGAATATGCTGGATGTGTCTGGTCTTTGTCTTCTTAACACAGGTTCTGCCACCCGTAGAACCAAGCCTAATGAGTTATCTAGTGCAGTTGATCTTTCTTTTGTTTCCCCTTTTTTGGCTTCTGATATGACATGGGAAGTTCTTTCTTCGTCACACGGGAGTGATTATTTTCCTATTATTCTTAGTCTTCCAGTTTCTAGACCACAAAAGCAAAAGTTGACACCCCTACTTAAATATAGTGTTAATAGTAAGACTGACTGGTCTAAATTTTCTAATGTGATGTCATCTCTATCTGTATCTCTTCCTGTTGTCAGTAACATTAATATTAATTTGTGCAGTCAAAAACTAACTGAAGTATTGTTATCTTCTGCGGATTCTGCTTTACCAGTAAGATCTGTAGTGTCTAAAGGTTTTCCATTACCTCCTTGGTGGGATAGTGAATGTTCTGCTGTTATTGATAGCAGGAAACAGGCAGAACTTGCATATAGGGTTAATATGAGTGATGAAAATTTTTCTATACTTTCTGATATTACTTTGGAAGCTAAAAATCTGTTGAGAGAAAAGAAAAGGAGTGGTTGGAGAAAGTATTGTGAATCTTTATCACCTGAGACTCCATCCTGTTTAGTTTGGAAGCAAATTAAAAAATTTCGACGATCTTTTATCCAGATTTTCTTCTTACCCAGATTCAGATGAGTGGATACATATGTTTATGGATAAGCTTGCTGCTCCTTTTGTTACAAATTTCTCAGTTGCCTTCTTCTGTTTCTGGTCCTTTTTGTGATCCCTTTACATTGGAAGAGCTTAAATTTGTTCTCTCCTCTGTAAAAGATTCCTCCCCTGGTATAGACGGTATTCCTTATTCTTTTCTAGTCCATGCCAGTCCCAATATTTTGGAATACTTTTTGTCTTTAGTTAATGTTTGTATTGAGTCTGGTATTCCACCAGACTCTTGGAAAGAGCAAATTATAGTTCCAATTTTAAAGCCTGGCAAAGATGCTTCTTCTGTAAATAGTTATCGTCCAAAAGCCATGTCAGTAGCTACAGCTAAATTAGCCGAGCACTTAATTAAGAATAGGCTGCAGTGGTTTGCTGAACATAATGGTCTTTTGTTAGATAGCCAATTTGGATTTCGTAAGGGTAAGAGTTGCTTAGATAATCTGTCGCTTTTGGTTTCAGACATCCGGTTAGCATTTGCAAAAAAGGGATTTTGTGTTGCAGCCTTTTTGGATATCAGTTCAGCCTATGACAATGTTTGCCTATCTCGTTTAAAGATTAAATTATTGCGTATGGGAATTCCCTCAAAAGTTAATTATATATTTAATTGTTTTGCTGGTCGGTCTATTGTTGTTCGAACGGACAATAACAAAGTAAAATGTAGAACTATTTATAAGGGCCTTCCGCAAGGGTCAGTTTTAAGTCCTCTACTATTTAATTTGTATTCAGCTGATTTGGAGTCTCAAATTGTTTCTTCTCAATGCCAGTGTCTCCAGTATGCTGATGATATTGTTGTGTTTTCATCCGGTTTATCTGTTGATTCTTGCACCAATTCAGTTTCCCAGGCTTTATCTTCCCTCTCTCTCTGGATGTCAGATAACAGACTCCAAATCGCCCCAGAGAAAAGTTCTGTAATGATCTTTTCTCGTAAAAGATTACTGCCTAAAGTTGATATTTATTTGAATGGTGTTAGAATTCCAACAGTACGTAGTGTTAAATTTTTGGGTATTTTTTTAGATTCGAAATTATCAGGTGTTCAGCATATTGATTATGTTATTGGAAAATGTGAGAAAAATCTTAATATTTTGAGATGTTTAGCTGGGGCGTGGTGGGGTGCTCACCCTTATTCTTTAAAATTAATTTATAATGTGTTAGTACGTAGTGTTATAAACTATGGCTCATTTCTTTTAAGTCCTTGTAATAAAGTTTCACTGAAGAAACTTGATGTTATTCAGTCTCGTGCTCTTACAATTAGGTATTTCTGGAGCTATGAGGTCTACGCCCATAAATGCTCTGCAGGTGGAGTGTGTGGATCCCCCTTTGTGTCTTAGAAGGCAATTTTTAGCAGAAAGGTTTTTGTTACAGAGGTGGCAATTTACGGACCATTCAATTTTTGAAAAGCTAAGAGAGTTATCAAAATTTTCTAGCTTTTTGTCTTGGACTGATGAAAATGTTCCTTGTTTAGTTAAAAGCTTTGTAAAGATTTGTAGGCTTAAATATCCTACCCATAATAGCCCAAAGATCCCTCTTTTTATGCATGACTTTGCTGTTGTTGTTTATATTCCAACCATTTTAACAAATTTTGGTATTGAAAAGGATGATAAGTTTGCCCCTAGAAATTTTTCTCGTATTATGAGTGAGAGGTGGTCGGATGTGCACTCCATTTACACTGATGCATCTAAGTGCGACCCTTTGGGTTGTGTGGGTGTCGGTATTTTCCATAAGGAATTTAACACTCATCAAATGGTAGTGTCCTCCAGAAACTTCAGTATTCACTGGGGAGGGTAGAGGAATCTTTGAGGCAGTGAATTATGTTTTACTCTTTACAGTAAAATCTACCATAATATTTTCAGACTCCCTTAGTTATCTTTACGCTTTACAATCTGACCCGTTCAGTGGTAAAGGTTCTTTACTGTTGTTCCAAATAAATGAGAAATTATATTTATGTAAGTCGATGGGTTATACTGTAGTTTTGGCCTGAATTCCTGGTCATAGTGGAATATTTGGCAATGAAAAGGCTGACCGCATTGCTAAAACTGCAGTATTGCATGGTGATACTGTTACCTTTATGAACTACAGTCAAGATCTTTTACTTCTCCCAAAACAGCAATTATTTAAATCTTGGTCGCGGCTTTGGGCTTCCAGTTCTAAATATAAAGGTTGCCATTATTCCAAAATCCAGAATAGTATCTCACCTAAACCGTGGTTTTATAAATTATATGTAGGTAAATAGATATATTTCCACTACAATATGCCGACTCCGTTATGGTCACTGTTGTACAGCAGTGCATCTTAAAAAGTTAAAGATTTTAAACTCTTCTCTGTGTAAATGTGGTTTAGCAGAGGATTTAAATCATATATTTTTTTCATGTTCAAATTATGATCGTTCTTCTTTCATTAACTCACTTTTAGAACATTCCTATCCATTTCCGTCTCATATTGATATCTTACTCTCATCATTGAATTCATTCTTAGTTAGTATTATTGGTGATTTTATTGTTAAAAATAATATTAAATTGTAGGTTACTATGTATATATATTGAATATTTTTAGTTTAGTTGTATACATATGCTGTAAGTATTTTGTAGTTAGATAATAGTGGCAATCTCATTTTGTTTCAGATTTCATTAACAGTCATCAGTTTCATCAGTCATCATTGGTGAACAACTCTTTCAAAATTCAAAATTATTTTTTGCGTATCTATCTTTCACTTGACGCTGGCATAATTAATATTTGCCATAAGGGGGAAAGAAAGAAAGAATTTAAGTACAACACTGACAACCAGTATAAATTTATGATATGTATACAATGCCAAGATATATTATTAATACGGCATGTGATTTAAACAAAAAATATATTATTAAAATAAATTTTATATATTATGTTCCACATCTAAATTATATATAATTATTCCCGTGAGTGTGGAGGGAAATTAAATAGAATACCCACTCCGCCGTTCTTCCTGGCGTGTCGTAAAAGCCGACTAAAAGGACAATCACTTCAGGGGTATCTCATACAGTTGCCTGCACGGTAAATGTGGTGGAGTACAGCGGGTATGCGACGCCGGACTCGATGCGATGCGCCCCCGAGCTACTACTGATACTCTTGGCTCCCATTCCGAGTTAGTAGTATTAACAACCCACTTTTCCTCTTTAAAAATCAACATCAAATCCTACAACTAAATCTTATATTGAACTTATCCTTTTTCTATGTACCCTTCTGCCAATCCACGTTTGCAATGCCATGAATGCGAGGCGTGCACTTAGCACTGGGTTTGGGCGAGCACAGAAAATGACTAGACTTTCCTAGGTATGCGGGATTTTTGCTAGTTGGACAGATATTTCGCTTGCTGCTCGATGGATGAATAAAATATGCTACTCGAAAAATTGCGGAAATGTGGTTTGCTAACCATTACATCTCGGTACAATTTGGTACCATATTATAATTGACAGTCATATAGATTCAGGAAAAAATCTTCAAGTTCATTTGTAGACGGAGAAACGGATTGGTCTCTTATTTCTTATAACGGTTAAAACACTTTCATCTAATTTAAGACTCGCCATCATTGGATCAATTTAATACTTCTTTATAAAATTAATCACTGCTTGTTAGAAGCATACGTACAGCTAGACATAAAAATATGACTATTTAAAATAAATTATCTTTTTAGTATTATAAACAAAAAATAAATAATATGTTCAATTATTTTTTTGATCCTAGATATCAAATTATTATTATTAAGAAATATAGAAAGATTTATTACACTTTTAAAGTATTTAATTTCAGATAGTACAGTATTGCTCATGGACGTGCGTGTACATCACGAAGCAGAAACAAAGAGAAAATATTTATTAGCATACAATACTGGAATACTCTACAGGCGCTTCAATACGGCAATTCGATTTATAATAGAAGATTTTGTAGAATTAAAATATTTAAATAAACAACTAACCGCATGCATATTTATTCTTTTAACTATTTTTTTTAATTTATCATGTCTACAGGACAAACAAGTCGGGTGACAAATTTCAATTTCTGTTGTAGGTAGATTGACTATAAAATAATGAAAAATTTGAAATGGTGTTGCGAATTTTAAAAATTATAACAATACAACAACAACCAATAAGTGATTGAAATGTTATAGAATTTTAAGAAGTACACACATTGGTGCCAATTCTGTTGTATATAAAAATATACCACAATGGTTTAGATTTTAGATATCTTTTAAGTTATTCTATTGTTACTTTAAACTAAACCTATGAGATCGCGTTTGACGTAACGAAATCAGATATTAACCGCATATAATTGTCGATTCGTAATATGCTCCTCCATCATAGTATTCGTTATGGATTTTGTTGACATCAAATTAGAATGTAACTAAAATATGGAACTTTACACCTTAATTCTAATTTGACATAATAAATATAAATGATATTAGAATAAGAAAATCACCAAGTTGAAAGACTAAACCCAACTTTAGTAAAGTTAAACTATTTTGTGTTTGAGAATAGACTCATCCTTTGCCAATACCAAACTAAAATTTTATCTAGCTTGCGTCAACAGAATCTGCACCAGTGTATAACAAACGAAACCGTATTACGTTATAACTGCTTATTTTAGTACAGTCGTGGAAAGTTAGCGATGCTTTTACGTCTGTATTAGTGCAAGGCGTAGGGAATAAATCTATAAAGTGACTCAACCACACATACATACTACGACGAAAAAAATTTTTCATTGTTGTGGGATATGAGGTATAATTTACAGGCACATTTATAAAATGTATAAAAATAAAGACGGTTTAAAGGCTGGACGGTGACATTTATTTTTAACTCAAAGTGTAAGTTAAGTTCTAGGTAGAAGCTGAAATTAATGTTGGTGAAGATACGTACATACATACATATATGTCACGCCTTGTTCCCAATGGGGTAGGCAGAGACCACCTCTCTCCACTTGCTACGATCCTGGCACACTTCTCTTGCTTCCTCCACTTTCATGAGCGTCTTCATGCATGCTCGTCGGTTGCGAGTACTCTTGACCTGGCCTTTCTTTAGGACATCTTCGATTTGATCGAGATATGTCCGTGAAGATATCATTACCTAAAATCTCGAGGTGATCACTAATAGGCACGAAAACATTTCAGAAAGTCGGAATCCGATAGAATGGACTCAGTTTCGCTGAGAAAATAAAAAGCCTATGTTATGAAACATTTGAATACAACCAAGTTATTTTCACATTAGAAGGAAACTGCTTCCAGAAGGGAATTCACTCTCTCGATTATTATCTCCCTCAATGATCGGACATTTTTAAATGACTTCGATTTTAGCTGAAATGCGATTAGGTCTACAAGCTTTATTCTCATAGTTCTGGTAGATGTGAACTTCAGACATTAGGGAAGAACAAAGAGGCAGCAGTGTCTAGTTGCGACTTTTTTGCGAAGATATATAATCAAACACATTTCCTTTCTTTCGTGATGTAAGCTAGTGATCAGCCAGGTTTAATTAGCAGTGACGATCGATAAAAATTGCTCCTATATAAAAAGAAGATTAATCTGGTTCCAATACGAGCATTGTGTTTGAAACGGGGATAGCGGAGAATACCTTTGTAGGGCATCTGGCCCTAGTAAAGGCCTTCTACAGTCTCTGAACATACTGCGCTGTGATGTATTTTTTATATCGAAAAGTTTTTTTTTAGAGTGGTAATGCGTGAATTCTCACCGTACCCGGTCCGATGGCTAGGCGCCAAACGTGTGTGGGGCTAACAAGAGTGCCAGGCCTACCCACTAAAACTCCCGTGTTCTCCTTGTCTCTTTGGATGCGTGCGTTAGGGTCTACATTGCGATGCCACTACTCAAAAATTTTCCGAAAAGCCTAGACTTGAAACAGCTGCCACCTTTTTAAGAAAAATGTAGCAGCATTACACATGCTGACAAAAAATTTAGTCTGTTTACATTGTGATCTATTTTATGCCGTGTAGTCTTATTTTTTTGTTGTTCATGTGCACATACAAGATTTTGTTATGTTATAAACGAATTGGTTTTGATGTGAATAAATATTTGTAAATGCCAATATTGAATAAAGATTATTTTAATTTTTTATTGTCGCTCGCTCTATAGGTTCATTCCCTCAACTTACAAAATCTTAGTACTCATTAGTAAGAAAACCTACCGATTGCAACAGTAGGTGCATTAAGACGTCACATGTACACTGTGTAAACGTGCGAAACAGTAGAGCACGTGTATCCCTCATTTGTAAGTTACTTAGATAATATAACACATAATCATATAGTAAAATTTATACAAAAAATTCGTACGTACAACATTTAAAAGCTTAGGCACTTTATGTTTTGATTTTAAAACAAAATGTTTTGTAAGTAACAAATATAAAACACGATAGACAACAATTCTTACATTCCATTTTTCACATACTAATTATAATATTAAGATGTGTTGGTGGGAATGGGGCCTTTAAATTAGATTTGTATCCTTACCTTATAGTATATTTAAGAACCAAGCAAAGCTTTGGAACCTATAGGACACCCAACATGCGTAAGACACATCAATTTTTATCACGCATTCGCTATATATTTCGATAAAAAAGGGATTTTACCAAAATTTATTGAAATCGATTTTGACTGTGCATATAAATTAAACATATATTCTTAGTCTTCTATATTACAAACTAAAACTGCCCATCAAATATGGTGGGTCTAATCGGTGGGTGCAGTCTTTTGCGGGAAGAGATTTACTCGTAGTCTTATTATTTTTGGAGGGTTATCTAAATCAGTCTTAAGTTAGGCAACGGTTCTCTATCTTATCTGTGATCAAATTTTATCCGTGCATGCATAATATTTGATCATTTCCCAATGAGGAATTTTCTGACAGTAATTTAAAACAAAATATAAGGCGTAATAGAATACAGATAGACATTTGTCCAAAAATTAGTTAACATTATGTTCATTTGTCACGAAACAAACATTTCATTATGCTATTTTTACATTTATATTTAATGTTGTAACTCGTAGAATAAACAGAAATTTAAAATAATGCAAAATGTGTGTATTATACATATTCTAAGGTAATTTATACCCACATGTTTTAATCTATGAAATGTGGCTTGAATTTCAGTAGAAACGTATCTATAATCAGGCTAAGACAACTGGCGCATCTGTCACTCATAGAATCCTTCATTACAAATGTTCAATAAAACCAAAAGAACAAATGTTCAATTTCAAATGTTGACATTTTGTCGGTTTAAAATGATATTGCAATGACAATATAGAATTATAATAATTGAATCAGATCGGACGTTGTCGCATACATATGTATAATTAATAGTCATACATATATATGCAATGTGTATGATTAAACTCAATCTTTGATTCACAGTACCAACTGTACAATCTGACAAATATTCCAAGCAGGCAACTATATTACAAATTAATATTGTAGTAGCTTTTTTATTGTATCTTATATAGTGATGTGTCATAACATAAGTGGACTCAAAAATAATTTGAACAATGTTCCCAAATCATAAAAATTATGAGTTGTAAGAGTATAAGTATGACGCTATTTTTACGTTTCTCTTTTAAAAAAAAGAGGCTAAGAATGCAGAGAAACGTTTGCGAGACGTTCAAATTCTCTCCAATTTTTTAGACTCAATTTAATTTGAAATGTTTTAGTTTAGCAATGCTATCAAATTATATTGTTAAGCTTCATTGGTCACAGAACTGACTGGACTGTAATGAGTACTACTGCCATCTACAGCTGTTCAAATTTAATTGAGAACCGATGCATTAAATTTCAGTTAAATATACCTTACTACAAAACGTATAGAGCTGTCTAAAGTTAGTTATGGTGTAAACATGATACTGATTTTTTGTATTAAAATGATAAGATAGAGACAGTGCCATATTAAACACACAACTAATTTTAGACAGTTTTGTAGTAACACCCGTAGTACTTAATTAACTTATAAATTATATAGATCATGAAGCACTACATAAATAACTACTTATGTGTGTATTTACAGTAAACAATGTGACAGTATATCAAGTAGTAGAATATCACTACACATTTAATATGGTTGCATGCAGTGGTGAGACATTCTACTACCATTTAGGTTACAGACAAGTAGAACAACACAATTTTGTTAAATTAAATACTATAACACCATTTGATTTCAAAATAGACAAAGGCACATAATATATCTATCACAAAATTTTGTTCCAAAAATTTTTTTTTCATATCAACACAAATGTTTTAGTTTATTCAGTATTTCTTCATCACTAACAAAATATCCATTATTATGCCTAAAATACTATTAAGAAATAATATGCTATCAAACACATATGTATAATCAAACAATTTATTAAAAACAAAATACTTCAACATTATCATAAGTAGATGAAATTATTCATTTTGTAAGTATAACCTCACTCTCACCAACATAATCAAAAAATATTTGATAGCAAATTTTACAATAGCTATAAAACGAAAGAATTAGGCAATGTGTTAAAATTAGTGTTGAAAAAAAAAATTGTATAAATCACAATATAGTTGCTACACACCCAACATCAAATGTAATGTTTTTCACTAGACTCGCTATCACTTAAATCCTTATCACTGACTGAATCGCTTTGAGAATCGCCTTTACCTACATTCATCATAAATAATGATTTTACATAGTTCTGCATGTTGGCAGCTATCGCCATGATGTGGTTGTTCACATTTAATGGGTCTGCTTCATGTTGTTCTCTACTCTTCAGTAAATTTGCTAGGATTGGGTTCGATTTCAAGGTTTGTGCAGCATTAGCATTCAGATTTTCTTTTCCATTATCTTTGGAATGACTCCGTTGATGCAATTTAAATACGTCAGGGTCTTTAAAGCAACGGGAGCACTCCAAACATTTATATGAGTTACTAAAAGGTTCATCTCGTTGAATCTCTGTTGAAGTGTGCGCAGAATCCTCTGGTTGGGATTCTGTTGAAAGAGTAATATCATGGTGTGAGTTGGTTTGTTTGTTTGTATTTATAAATAAATTGAACAGCAACAGCATTATGGTGATTATATCTTCAGTATACCTTTAGGTAAGGTTTAAAATAAGGTGTTTGGATTACTCCCTAAGCAAATTGTATTCTCTCATTTGATTTTGTACTTATATTACCATACCAAGGTATGTTTTTAAAAACATAACTTCTGTTATACTATACTTTCATTGACCATCTAATACTTCAGAATTTGCAAATGTAACTTAGATTTGAGGGCTACTTTCGATTCTATTGTATAATCCTAGGTGTGAATATTTTTTGTCACTCTTAATTGTTTTCTAAGGCAACAGATCTGATATGTAGAAAGTTCAGAGCAATGAACGGTCAGTGCAGTTGCATGGAATCTTAAAAATACCATGCTTAGAGCAACCTCAAAACCTAAGTACTAATCAAAACATATTATTAACATTTATAGTATAATATGATATCTTAAATGCATATGTGTGATATTTTTAATAAAAATATCAAGAAAATAACTCTATGGAACTTTAATCAATCAATTAATTTTTATTTATTAAGCACAATATGCTTAATGATAATGATGGCCAAATATAAAGATCAACATTTATTTATATGAATATAATATTTTGTATTATGTATAAAAGTGAGCTCATAGTTTATATTAACAAGAGATCACTTTATGCCAATCTCTAAATACAATTTACCTTTAAATAAATATATTGTCATATATATATTGTGATTTGGTGTACAGTCATATTAAACTCAGTGATTATAGCTATGCATAATATATTGAAATACATATATACAATAAAAAACAGTAAATAAATAATAGCCCAATATAAATTATTTATTATTAGTATTTGAAAAGGAAGTGAATTGGGTCAAAAATTACTGATTTTGTAACTATAGTTTAAGCACTATTATTTCAAGAAGAACTTCATACACACAGCACCACATATTGTTATTGCAGATCACATAACTCAACTATCTCATCAGACCATGTTGTAGTTTATATTGAGATAGGCATGTAACTGAACTATGACTATTAAAACAGACTACAATAATATAATATATATATATATATATAAAACTTGAGTGAGTTTTATTGTTACAATGCCAAAAAAAAAGAGACAAGAATTACAAATGATATTCAATACTGATTTACATTATGATGGACATGTACCAACATTTTTGCATTCCCTTTATTCAAAGAGTCAAGATATTTATATAACTCACATTCAAACAATTAGTTTGACGAAGGTGAGTTATATTATTTATACTCAAATGAAGATGACATGATGAAATTGATCAAATCTCTTTTATAATAAATATTACATACTTACCAGTAGTAATTACTGGGATATCGGCTGCATTTGCTGCTTGAACTGCCATCATTGTTTGCATGTAAATAGCTTGAGCAAGTTGTTGCTGGACCTGATACAAAAAGTAATTCCAAATTAAGTATAATGCATAGTAAATGACTTTAGAATTTACAGTTAATAACAAATCATACAACAATCCAATAATCAAGGATTGTGAGTTAAGTAAAAAGATAACTTTAATTATTGTTTGTGCCAGCTCTAGCATGACAAAATATTTAAATTCATTATTTACCTGTAGGTCTATGATATTAGGAGTCACATCAGGAGGTGCCTGCTGTGTTCTGTGCTTTTGTCTATAGTATGGCCTGGGTGTGTCTGTTGGCAGATTTTGTGAGGGTATTGCATCTTTACGCAGAGTTCTCCATTGACCTGTAGAGACATAGTTAACTAAAACTGTAATAAATAGATAAAATGCTTTGAGCACTGTAGCAATGCCTAACACCACTGTGTTCAAGCAATACCGATAGTGAAATTACTGGGATGTACTGTTTCAGTTTATGACCACAAATTGGTAATGTACATTCAGTTCTTTGTAAAGTTAAAAAATTACTGATTTTGACTCACATGTATCATCATATAGGTGATTGACTGATGTGATCTGAGGCTGGACCATGACCGTTTAGAGAAATGTTAAATAATAGTGATACATAGACATCACATTTGCAGCATATAGCACCTAGCATTTTTAACTTGTTTAAAAATGATTACATCTATTTTATACAATTATATAAGTTAATTTATAACACTTACCAATATAACTATGATTAAACTAAATCTAAACAATAAAACAGAAAATAATATGTATCTCATTAGAAATAAAAATAGCACATGATAAAATTATGAACACTCTGAATTAATTTATCGATTTAAAAATGAGGCATTAAACACTTTTATGGCAAGAAACATATCAAAGAATAAATACAAAACTATATGTCGAAGTGTCTTTTGAAAGGCCATTGAAGAATAAATAATCGTCAAATAATGCAAGCTTTACCTTTGTTTTTTCGGACACTAGTCATAGTATAGTCTTCGGGTTTAAAATGTAAGCTGCAGACTTTGGAGTATTTAGTGTAAGGTTTATTCCTTTTCAATATATCGTTCCATAATTTGGCCAATTCTTCATCTCTTGGAAACTGATGGAATGAGACATTTTTCACCTTTCCTGCCATTGATGTACAACGCGGTACAGTACAATAGTACGGCATTATGTCAATTTATAGTGTAACGTATAACTACATCACATAGTTCTTCACAAAATATTCGAAATATATATATTTATAATAAAAGTAAACAAAAATTCGCGCAAATAACAAAAGTACACAGACCAGCCGCCATAACAAGCAAAATAAATAAAAAAATATGGAATTAATGTTGCCATTAAAAAAAAGCATCTTGACATTAGAGCGTATTGCAAATACATATAAATACGCTATTGACAAAAACAGTCTAAAATAACAATATGTAATACCCTTAATTTGCATATAGTTGAATTTTTATGCATTATTCCTTTGACTTTGAAAAACTAAGTCTATTTAAAAAGCTTTGCCATTAAAAAAACAACAAATGCCCAGGGAAGTGGGGAAGGAAGGGGAAAAAAGGTGATACATGTCAAATTTTTCAAGGCTGCTCTGTGATGATTCCATTTTTTAACAACGTGATAACGATTGCATCAAATAGTCAATAACTAAACATTAAGACCTTGTAAATTTTAGTGTTTTAATGTGTTTAAAGTGTCAATGCGGTATTCCGTGCCGCTTATAACCAAACATCATTAGGACAACAAAGGTTTCTCTGGAGTGTGAAGATGGGTTATTATTGCACAGTCCCACAGTGTACCTCGCTAGCCGGCAAAACGAAAAACGTAAAATTCCACCGGTTTCCCCGCGATGTCACTATGGCTGATAAATGGAATTTAATACTCAGACGAGGGAAACCTTACACAAAGTATTCCAAAGTTTGCAGTCTCCATTTCACTCAAGCCGACTACAACGTCACAACTATGGGTAAGAATAAAGGTATTCGGGTTTTTCCATGTATGTTTTACAATTGTTTGACATTATCGTCCCTTAGTGGTGACTCACGGGTCATATGTCTGCATTGTTTATTTTGTAATAACTACATGCATTTTTCGGAAGACGAACTCTTCATAGTTTCTCTTGTAGTCTGGTCACTGTTAAACTGTTTTTACTAGAATAACTTCATTTACACCACATTGAATACTAAGGAAAATTTGTCGTCGGTTTTCTTATGACGTCATTAACGCGAAATGTTTTTGTTTGTAGCGCAAGTTTTTTGTGCAAATTTCTAGTGTTTACCGTAGACCAACTAACTATTTGCTTGTATAAAATTATTTACTAACATTTATTAGAAGATTTACACTGGAAAACACAACAATAAGTTTCATTTATTTAATAACTAGTATTTCTAGTGCTATGACAGTATAGTAATTAAAATCCAAGAAACTAATAGTCTGATAAAGTCTAAAGTATTTTTTATTATATACCTAGCATACAAATTCATTGTAATAGGAATATTTCATCTCAAAATATTGGTTATAATACAGTTTATGTATAATATTATGACTCGAGTGAGAGAATAAATGTCTTTAAAAATTATCCAAGTATGAAAGATTATTCTATCATTAAAGAAGAGGAAAGAGTGAGTTAATATTGATAAATTTATTCTAAGATATTTACATGCCTTTTTCGATCTAAAAAAGCATGTCCATAATAATCTAGCAAGTCCGATTGTTGAAGTCTCATTACAATTCACATCCAAGTCCAGTCTGATTAGTCAACAAGCCAGGTCCAGTGTAGATTTTTTGACTTCATATACACCTTTGAATTTATTTGCAGATGTATGCAGGTTGCCTCACAATGTTTTCATTCACATAAGATCATCAGACAAATTTTAATATAAAATTCGAATAATTAATAAGATTTTTGGTACATGGCAGACTGATGCTGAACCCCCTCGAATCTCTCCATTCAAAGAGCAGTGCAGAGACCTCAGTGCTACATACAACTGTTTATATTTGTTGGTATCTCAAATAATTACATATAACACTACCTAAATATTCTTTCATACTTACCTTAATCATTGTCTGTTTAGTTTTGAAATCTGACTCTATTCAAATAAAGTAATTTTAAATGAGAACTTTTCCATTAATTCCTGATGTTGGACATGCTAAAAAAGTTTCTATATCCACATGCAAAACACTATGTTATTGAAATACTCAATACAATGCCAGAGAGCTTGTAACTGCCCATTGCCACAAGTGACCATCATTCCAAATGTGCTTCAGGGGACCACATGTCCCCTGTCTGACCACTGTCTTGCATTAGTCAGCCAGCCATAGTGGAGTAACAAGGACAGATGCTCAAATGGTGAAAGTGTAATAATGTCATAGCATGAGCATCATCTCAATCAACTCTGCAAATATTTCTGTACCCATTAAGCCCCACATACTTGTTACCCTTGCGCAACGTTGGTCTACTTGATTCTAATGTTCAATTAGTCAATTGCAAATCACCAGCAGTATTTAAATCGATATAGACATGTTCAGAAGGCAGGTCTCTGGAATCTCTATCCATTGTCCAGTCCTTATTATCATGCCTGCAATAACAATAGTTCCTATGCTGGTATTTAACTGGGTAGTATTTAGATATATTGCTCATTGTTTTATTGACTCACTGAGATCCAGTTAGCTTACGCTTCATGCTTACAAAATTCACTTAAATGGCCTGTGTGCATTGGATCTATATCCCTGTGCACGTGTTATATATAACTATGTCTTATAGATACATAATGTAAAAAGAAATATTTAATACCTATATATTTTATATATGTATGTATGTATGTTATTTTATAAATGTTTATTGTCCTACTAACATCAAATAGATTTTAAACAAAACTAAAATTTATCTGAAAATATTTTGATTTCAATTGTGGAAAAATTACAGATACAGGTAGAGGTTTGTATTATTAATAAATGGTGAATTTTAACAAAATTTTCACAGTTACTTAATTATATATTACTAGCTTTCTGCCCGCGGCTTCGCCCGCGTGTATTTCGGGATTGGGTCTATAGAGGGTTAAGGATCATAGCTTTTGCCCACAACTATATATGCACGGAAGTCGGTTTATGGCGCGAAGGTTTTATCGCGCTTCCCGTGGGACTATCCGTTTTTCCGTGATAAAAAATACTGCAAAACCTTGCTCAAGAATCACTCTATCTATTGATGAAAACTGCATGAAAATCTGTCGACTTTTCCGGGATAAAAGTACCCTATTATTTAATCCGGACTTTTATCTTTACATCTGCAAAATTTCAAAGCAATCGGTTCAGTAGTCTTTCCTATTTATAATATTAGTAAGGATATTTCATAGTTAGTAATATTTTATTATTCACTGAATAAAAAGTCCATGTCACAGATATATATGTTAATGATATAACAACTACATACTTACATACAGTCATGATTAATTTTGACTTTATATTTGAATTTACTATTAACTGATAAGTTTATAAACTTAACAAAAAACATGTAAGTTTAATTTTATTCTAATGAAATCTATCAGTATTTAAATAAAATTTGGTAATCACAATCCCCAAACAATATATGTTGTAGATGTCTCAAAAATTATTCACATTATTCAACATGTAAAGATTGCTTATATAACAAGATATATGATAAGTAATGAAACAAAATTGCGTAATATATTCATGATAAGTGATGTATGGCAACTGGACAGTTAGTCAACCAGAGCTAATTGTTCATTTCATTTTCAATACTCTAAGCAGCTATTTTTCTAGTTTGTTTGTTTTTGAATTAATATTAATTGTGTTTGGTGAACCAGCAATCTACCAACCTGACAATATCATATGCCTCTACTGTGTGTTGTGTGTGTTACAGACAGTGGTATATGTTTATATAATTTGCTGTCTGCAAATCACAAAATTTATATCATTCCTTGACACTTACCAGATATTTTTTCATACCTTACATAGCCGATGCCCAGTGTATAGAGTATTAGAGTCATGTTTGAAATGACTCAGCTAAACATTAACTTGCCATACCAGCTTAAGGAATGCAGAAATAAAAGATTTATTGGCAAAATCTACTAAAAGACCAATCTTTACAGTCTGGCTTACAACACCATAGTTTCAGCGGTCTGCTTCCCACATACAATATTTCGAGGAATATGCGCAAGGTCTGTGTGAGCTTATCTTGTCTTCATTCTTACCACTGGATATTATACTTTTTATTCTCACGAGGTAGATTTTTTCGATTCCAGGTAGATTCGACAAAGCGCTATTGATCATCCTCTAAATCGCGAATGATTCAAATCACGAAGTGTTTAAGTGCTCACAGTTAGGGTGTAAAACTTCGCTGTCGCGTGTACTTAATTTCCAAATGTTTTTAAAGTGAGATTAAATAAACGTCATTTGGTAAAGCTCATTTTATGTCATATCACATCTGTTCCTTCAGACTGGATTGCGATCGAAAGTCAGGTCAATAAAAATAATACCATATTAAAATCCGTATAAAGTTTTTATACTATTCATACTTTGTAGTTATCTTGAATTAGATAACTTTGTATGCTTTTTTGAAAAAAGAAAGCACCTTACAATATTATATTTAAAATTGTCACTTTACCATTTACGGTAACTTAAGTATTGTATTAAAATCCGTATAAACTTCGCTGTCGCGTGTACTTAATTTCCAAATGTTTTTAAAGTGAGATTAAATAAACGTCATTTGGTAAAGCTCATTTTATGTCATATCACATCTGTTCCTTCAGACTGGATTGCGATCGAAAGTCAGGTCAATAAAAATAATACCATATTAAAATCCGTATAAAGTTTTTATACTATTCATACTTTTTAGTTATCTTGAATTAGATAACTTTGTATGCTTTTTTGAAAAAAGAAAGCACCTTTTACGGTAACTTAAGTATTGTATTAAAATCCGTATAAACTTCGCTGTCGCGTGTACTTAATTTCCAAATGTTTTTAAAGTGAGATTAAATAAACGTCATTTGGTAAAGCTCATTTTATGTCATATCACATCTGTTCCTTCAGACTGGATTGCGATCGAAAGTCAGGTCAATAAAAATAATACCATATTAAAATCCGTATAAAGTTTTTATACTATTCATACTTTTTAGTTATCTTGAATTAGATAACTTTGTATGCTTTTTTGGAAAAAGAAAGCACCTTACAATTACGGTAACTTAAGTACTGCATTAAAATCCGTATAAAGTTTTAATTTCGTTTTAAATGTAGTATACTATTCATAATGTTTAGTTATCTTGTATTAAGTAAAGCAATTAGGTATGCTTTGTTGTTTATGTCGTATGCTTTGTTGGAAAAAGAAACTACCTTACAATATCAATTTTTAAATTGACAGTTAATCAATTACGGTAACTTAAATAACCAGTTAAATTAACGAAATAAAAAAAAAACAATGGAGATCGCATTAGGTCTTTGCAGGTCCATTTTATAGAATTGATAGAAAATTGCGCCCGGTGAACCTACGTCTCCTGTCGGGTGATAGGTAAACAGTAGTATGACTTGTTAATTTAACAAACACCTTTATTTTTTTAAATCTTATTTCATAACAGTGTGTAGTTTAGCTGATAAAAATAACTATCGCTGATATAAAAAATATATGCGTGTATTTGCAAGTGTTACAACAATGGTTATTGTGATGTTTCACTTATTGAAAGTTAAAACAAGCAACAAGGAAAGTGATGAATGATGTCAGCGTAGTGGGGAATTCCCGCCTTATCTCGCCTGGTGGAACGGAAGCCGTTACTGTTGCGGTTGGCACTGTTAGATTTTTAGGTTATATTATTTATTATAAATCTGTATATGTATATAATATTCGCTCTATTTGAGAGGAAAAACATAAAAGCGCAGAAGGAAAATTTTTGATAACAACGGTGTTATCAAAAATTTTCCTTCTGCGCTTTTATGTTTTTTCTTCTCAAATTTAATTGTGTTTGAGACTTACGCTGCTGTGGTATGGTAAATGTTGTACACTGTCTATAGGTCCTAACGTGCTTGGAGTTAACACTCCGCTTTTATCGATAAACTATGTAGATGACGTTATTCCGCGAGGATATCTCCTCGCGATACCTTGTATTACTATTTAGGCTAGTTATTACTAATATGGAGTCATTCTTTCTGGTTAGAGAGAAAGAAAGATTATACTTATTAATTATATGCGGTTGACAATTTTCCAACGACGACCCCTGTGGTAATACTGCCGTATTGAACTTCCAGATTTTTTTTTCTCATGAGAGAGACGATTATTTCGGGTTCCATACCAGCCGGACCGGTAAGACCGACTAAATTCAACTTTTGCCTAAGTTCTAAGAACTAGGTAGGCAAATTTTGAGAGCAAACGTCCCCTCAGAAGAGGAGGTTGAATGGACGACGATTTCTCTTACACATATGATCAGTGCCGTAACTAACCTTTTATGCACCCGGTGCGAGCTTAAACTGCGTCCTTGAAAAATGTCCTAACCAGGCTCTGACAATAAAATGGACAAATATGCATAAAAATATATCTATTTATTGTTTACCAAGTTATATTTGGTACTTAGTAGATTTCTTTAAGATAACTTGTTAAAAATTTAAAGAAAAAAAAATTGTTAAGAATTAGTATAAAAATATTTGCTCAAATACAGAAATGACACAAAATACTCGATAGTAAAGACCCAAGAATGTCCTTACTTTAAGATTACTTAAAGCAGTGATTTTCTACTACTGTGCCGCGGCACTTTAGGTGCCGCCAAATTTTACAAATATATAATAATGTTAATATTATTAAATTATATAATTTAAAAAGAAAGATATTTTTAAGACAACATTAGGGGAGAGAATTATTCATTATTTCCCAAAATTAGATATTGAGAAATTTCATTGGGTTCGTATTCCATTTCTCATAGCGGATACTTCTGTATTTGACTTAACTTTGAATGAAGAGGAAGAACTCATTTTGTTTTCCAATAATCGAGATTTAATTTTAAAACATTCAGAAGAATCAATTAATTCATTTTGGATTACCATCAGATGCTATTATGCAATGATAGCCAAAAAAGCTTTAAACATATTATTACAATTTTCCACATCTTATTTGTGTGAATTCGGATTTTAAGCCAACATTAAAAATAAAAAAAGATCAAAATTGTTAAATGTAGAAGACAATATGAGAGTAGCATTGTCATTTTTACGACCAAATATAAATGAAATTATCAAAAAACATCAAGCACAAATTTCGCATTTAAAAATATTTATTATTATTAACTTGTAATTAATCCCTTAATAAATGTTTACTTATTATTGTGGTATACAGAGTGTCTCATTCAAATCGGTCAGTATGGGAAAGTCTGAAACTATAAGACATACAAAGATCTGTTCTGAGGAACCATGTCATAGATTTTAATAACAAGAAAAACTGCATTCATACATTTTAAAAATCATCTGTACTCCGTTCGGGAATCGAACCCGATTGTTTTGGAAAAAAAAAACCTACACTATTTCTATTTAGATATCGATTGTGTAGGTCTTAAGCAGTAAATGTCTCTATGAAACATGATGTCTAAAATGAATAAAATGCATTGTTTTCACATACTTTATTTTATTTTAGTAGGTGCTCGAAGTGACCGCCGCCTTTTTCAATACAATATTCAACACGTTTAGGTAACGATCTTATGATTGCATTTTGTAATATTTTCTCAGATAACAAAACTTTTGGAATGGTTTAATTTAATGCAATGTCAATGTCATATGTATGTAAAGCGGTGTATCAAGTTGCAACACCAGCAAAGAGGTACAAACAACCATAGATACAATTTTAAATACCTGAACTTGTTGAATATTGTAAACGTGGTCACTTTGACCACCTACTAAAATAAATCAAAGTATGTGAAAACAATGCATTTTATTCATTTTAGACATCATGTTTCATAGAGACATTTACTGCTTAAGACCTACACAATCGATATCTAAATAGAAATAGTGTAGGTTTTTTTTTCAAAATAATCGGGTTCGATTCCCGAACGGAGTACAGATGATTTTTAAAATGTATGAATGCAGTTTTTCTAGTTATTAAAATCGATGACATGGTTCCTCAGAACAGATCTTCGTATGTCTTATAGTTTCAGACTTTCCCATACTGACCGATTTGAATGAGACACCCTGTATATTAGTTTATTTCGTATATTAATATTTTTGTCATAAACTATTTATGCAGTGTGTTGTAGTAAGTAAATAATTTTTATCTTTTTGCCGCCAAATTTTGAAATCGTTAAACATGCGCCGCAACAAAAAAAAGTTAGAGAATGACTGACTTGGAAGATTTACTTTCCGCGCTTTTCTCATTGCGAAGTCTTCGATTACATTTTCATACGACAGAAGCCGTGCTATGTCGCGTTCAATCGACAAAATCGCTAGGCCAGACAATCTTTCTTGGCCCATCGTCGATGGCTTACTAAATGATCGCTTAAAAATGCAATACAGTTTTAGATAGTACAGTAGGGCGGCTGGTCATTTCTGCGCCCTGTGTCTGGGCTATTTACGGCACTGCATATGGTAAACACACGTATGGTATAGTAGATAGAGAGAATCACTGTGAAATGTGTATGAGATATAATAAACCACATAGTTATGACACCAACCTATCATAACAGGAAAGATTGTTATTTGGAAGACGTGCTTATTCAGGTTTTTCCAATTTAAACCACATTTTTGATTGTGAATCAATCGGTGATTTGTTTAAATAATTGTTATAATATTCCACAAGATTTTGTCCACATCTATATTTATTAATGATTGTTTTATATGTTCTACGAGTTTTAACCATGCGAATTGTGATGGCAAATACGGATAGTGTCGAATATAAGATGGCAAATACGGACCAGATTATAGGAGACAAAATGTCATGCATCTCAATTCACTATTAATTGACGCGTTTATGTACAAAGTTACATATGTATTGCCACGTTTTCTCCTTGATTCATGTTATTACGCAGTGATGGAAAACGAGTAATGTCTAAATAATTTCGTGTTAGCATGTTTTTACAATAGTTTCAATAAAATGTAAATCGATGCATTGATTTAAGCATGCATGTAAGAGATAAATAACATTATACGCGTTTGTATTTATTTTGCTTTGTATGTGTCTATTTTTTGCCTAGTATGGGCTAATAATTTAGGGGTTTAGCATTTCGCGGGGTTACTTAGAGAAATTTTCCTAAATTAGAAGCTATTTTAAAACTATAGTGCTAGCTAACTGATTGAGATCATACACATTTTACACATTAAAACTTCTAAAACTAGATGAATAAAAAAAAATATTTCGGACTAACTTATTTTTTGTAATTAGTTTCAATCAAAAATAGAGTTATATATTCAGGGACCTTGGCCCACGTAATGTTCGTACGATAAAAAGTGCGATCAACGCAGTAGTGGAAAGAACTTCCGGATTAGTCAACAGAGTATTGCGTGGACCTTATCCTTCAGTCATGGTGTTATGGGGTGTTCCTTGTATCTTTAACGGAGTGACTAAGCCTTATTTTTGTGGAAAATGTTTCAAAACATCGGCACAAGGGTATTTTGAGTATGTTGTAGAATCTAAATAACACCATGTTCCTTAACCAAGAAAGGTCCTTTCATCAAACTCAGCACCGAACTAAAACTCTAAAGCTTGGTTAGAAACAAACGTCTCAAACTTCATCAGAGCTGAGTACTCACCATCGCCTAGACATGATCTTAATCCGCTGGATTATGTTTTATAGAGTACGATTTGCTCTAAATGCCATGGACAATTTTAAGTTCCTATATCAATTAAATAGATTGGTAGTGAAGAAATTTCCTAAGGAAAAAGTGCGTGTTACTATCGATATATCAATTAAATAGATTGGTAGTGAAGAAATTTCCTAAGGAAAAAGTGCGTGTTACTATCGATAATTGGTGTTAACGTTTAAAGGGCTGTATTGCCGCCAAAGGGGATCATTTCGAATAAGCGGCATATAATTTTAAATGTTTTTATATTAATTTATTAACATATACGCTATTATCTAACAAGTGTTATCTATACTAATATAATAAAGCTGAAGAGTTTGTTTGTTTGTTTGTTTGAACGCGCTAATCTCCGAAACTACTGGTGCGATTTGAATAATTCTTTTTTTGTTGGATAGTCCATTTATCGAGGAAGGCTATAGGCTAAATAACATTACGCTATGACCAATAGGAGCAAAGACAGAGCGGTAAATGTGTAAAAAACGGGGAAAATTATTCATTTTTGAAGGCTTTCTTTGCGTGCGCTACGAAAACGGTTCAAGATACACAAAAAATATGTATGAAAGAATTATTCCTCTATACATGATCTAAAAAAAAGTCCGCGACGGCATATGTCTATCTTTTAAGGTTTAGTCACAATGACCGTTTTTATGGTACCAAATTTGGTCGAAATAATTTGTTTAAGTTGTATCAACATAATAATACTAAAAATTCTGCGGAAACTCGACCATTCCGAAAATCCCGCAAGAACGGGAACTATGTGGGAAAAACCAAAAATCTGCCGGAAGTCACTATTCCACGCGGACGAAGTCGCGGGCAAAAGCTAGTATACAATAAAAATAAAACGGATTTATGACAAGACTGTGTTTTAAAAGAATGTTGTTTTAAAAAGTGATATTAATTTAGATAAAATGGTGAAAGAGGATATCAAAAAATATGAATTGAAAAGAAGATATCAAAAAAAAATCTGAGTTTTTGCCTGTTCTTCTTGCCAGGGACTACTACTACTACAATTGCTGCTTTAAGTGAAATAAAGATGATCGCGTTTGTTGACTGTTTGTTTGAACATTAATGCGAAGTCGCGTCCACTTGTCATTCAACTTGAGACCTTAGAATTAAATTAATCCGACACATTATCGAAAATATACTGAACGTCAGCCTGTATGAGATTAGTGTGACTTTTAAGCAGTCAACCCAACAAATGTTAATAAACGGTTATTGATGCCAGAATCTATTCGTATACGACTGCGTATTATATTAGGTTGTTAAGCGTTTGGTCGTAAGGAGGATGTTTAGTACCGTTCTTCTAAATTACTAAATATTAACTATAATTTTCTTGTTCTTAGGTCAATGGAAAACATTAAGCAAGGACGCCGTGCCATCACAGAACCTACCCAAGCTGAACGCAGACGGTTCAGTCATGGTGATCAGGAAAAGTCGCACAGTCAAGTATCGTGAGAGCAAGAAAGAGGACAGTAATAGGTAAAAATATTATAAATTTTATTATGGTGTCAACTTCAATAACAAGTTGTACAAAATCTCATTAAAATGTTTACAGAAGTTGGTAGATAACTTAACTTTGTGAGCGCAGCATAAACGCTTTTTCTGTAATAGATATCGCTCTTGATGTTACTCGCAAATAAAATCTTCTTCTGTACCACCAGTGTTGTCCGCCGATCCCGTCACATGTTAAAATTTGTATTTTTTAATATTTCACGAAAATATTAAATATAAATTCTAGCGAAATAAAGTAAATTATGGTTTATTATCTAATATTTTGACCATGTTTTCAATGTTGTCAGTAGATTGATACATGCATTGCTTGTTTATATTCAGCTACCATTCGATGCAACGGCGACGCGATAGTAAACGTTGCAATTAAAACTTTATGAAAAAAGAATTTGAAATTTATTGGTATCAGCATCTTACAAGAGTGACACTGCAATTATTAGAACTGGCATCTAAACAATAGAATAAAAAATAAGTTGAAACGTTGAATATGGAACTCTGTGTGTGTTATATTTCAGTTTTAGTTACTGCTTAATATTTAATTATTTTGAAAATTACTTTACGTAATGGCGGCAAATTGAAAATTGTCCGACTCACTTCAACGCGGATTTGACACTGCCAAGTATTACAAATCTGTTGAAGAGGTTGAAATTTTGTCTCTGGTAGGATGTAAAAAGCAAATGTGTTTGGCATTGAGTTTTTTTGATTGATGAATTTGAAATTGTAGTGCGAGGGTTTTTGTAATGTTTTATGTTTAAGTTTTTTATCTTGTATATTTAAATATATATATGTGGAAGAACAAAATGTATGGTAATTTGATCCCTACAACAAAATCTACCAAAACACACGATGTTATGGTAGACTTGTAATAACATTTCCCTGTCGGCGAAAACAATATATTTTTTTCGAACTGAACGGACGTAACTATCGCACGTTCGTTATTTACTGTGGAGTACTGGCTGATTGACCTAGACCTATGGGATGTGGCAAAGGAAGAAGCCAATCTCACTGACCCCTTTGCTAAACGCAAGGATGCATAAGGTCGTGCGAAAATCTGTCTCGCGTCCTACGAGTCAATATCCTGCCAACGTCAGCATCAGCTACATATGAAATTTACAAATATTTAAGTAAAATAATCTATCTTGTCTTAACACGATTGTTAGTTCTTACGAAGTGATAATTGTAGTATTCAACGGATAGCATACATAGGAATACATAAATAAAATGCTGACTGCACATTACTAGCTACAAAGCATAGGAGTGTACCTGATGTTTATGCTACTTTGCATGCTGGGCAGCGTTTGGGAATTTACGCAGCATATTCTCCAGCTATCTACGGCAGAGCCTCAAGACGAAAGTCTTTGATTCGTGCGCGTTGTTATGGAACCAAAACCTCTCACAATACTCTTTATAAGGAGGTTCAAAGACACCTAAAGTGCAATAGAGAAGCGGGGTGTCCACATTCTGGAAAGTCAGGGAAAGTCATGGAAAAGTCAGGGACGCTTGAGGTGGTCACGGAAAGTCAGGGATATTGAGGGGCTACCTGGAATGTCAGGGAAAATTATAGATATTTTTGTAAAAAACAAAATCAAGTCATTGCAAAATTTATCAAACTATAAATTGAAATGAATAGTACTTACTAATAGCCATTACACAAAAATAATAAGGAATAACCTGCTATACTGTTTATGTGTGTGTAAAATGCATGTCGAGATGGACATAGAAAACCTAAGCCATTATCGCAATAATAACTAAATTTTCAATAATAATAATAAATAAGATAGCTATTTTAATTGATGCCTGCTTACGCATTGTAATTTACACTGATGTTTACATTGTATATTGAGAATTATTTCATATTTTTTGAATTTATGGTTCAAAAGATAGACACTTCGTTTTTAACTTTTAGGGCAATTATTTCAGGAAAAATAAATATTATTATAAAATAATGTTAGAAAACCCCTATTTATATTTAAACCCCTATTAATAGCTATCCAACGATATATCACAGAGTTAGAGTACAGACGAAAAAAAAATCAGTCCCTCAATCACGTGTATCCCCCTTAATTTATTTTTTTTATTTGTGCACATTGTCGGCCTTATTAATATACATATTTGTTCTAAATTTCAACTCTAGTGCTAACGGTCACTGAGATAATCCGCGGACGGACGAACGGACAGACAGCCATGGCGAAACTATAAGGGTTCCTAGTTTACTAGGGAACCCTAAAAATGCCGACCTCACTAAGTGTGGAAACAGTGCAAGTGAATGATGACTAATTTTAAATATGGTTATAAATACGTTTGGTCAGGGAAATTTGAAATAATGGTCAGGGAAAGTCAGGGATAGTCAGGGATTTTTTTTGAACAATAGCTGTGGACACCCTGAGAAGGTTGTGCGCGGAGTTTCTTTGTGTGATCATATCAAAAATTATGAATTGCGCAGAAAAACCAGGGTCACTCACATAATCCGAAGAATTTCGAACCTAAAGAGGCAGTGCGTAATCGTTATTCCTTCGAGCAATGTCCCAATATTGCTCAAAGGAATAACGGCCACTGGGGCCGCTGCACCCCCCGTGCGTGCTTAGGTGAAGATTGCAGAAACATTGATCGACCGGTGTGGACATCCCTAGGAGAGGACTATTGCTAACATAAGCGTAAAGTGATAAATTTATTTACTGTTTATACTTACTATTCTATTATAGAATTTTTATTATAGCCACACATTTTGGCTAAGGTTTAAGAGTTTGTGAAGTTAGGATATGTAGGCTTGTACCTTGATTGTTCATGGATCTGATATCTTTTTGATAGTAAGATAACTTAGCAACATGTTACGTGAAAGTACACTGTGAACAATTTGCGGTCACAACATCATGGACAATCAGTGGTTGCTTGGTAGGCAATTTTTTAGACATTAAGTCCGCCTTTGTACATCTTTTTTGTTGTGATTTTAACGATTAATTCATTTGCATAATGTTTCACAGTGAAAAATCCGACAAGTGGTCCCTGCCTGTTCCAGTGCAAACACCACTGTCAAGTGCTCCACCGGTGTCTTCAAATGACCTGCCTGAATCTCATGACTCTAATGTAAGTCTGATATTATATTTCTGACGGATATCCAAAATCTCAACATATTGTCTTTTGCTGGCTGTATTTTGTTGTGATCTGCAATATAACTGATTTTGCAATTACAGTTGAAAGAAATTCGTGGTTATGGCTTCGATTGCCTTCAATGTGCCTCATACCAAGCGGTGTCAGTGCCCATATTCAGCGAATTTTTCTCTATTACATCATTGAATAACCAAGACTTGAACGACATTATGAAGTCCATATCAGTTTTGGTTACGCGACTTAGACTAACTTAACTTCGGTTACGCCCTTTAGTTTCCATTTCGGAAATGTTGAAGTTACCATTTGACCTCGGTAGATCTGGTTTTCAGATACAATTGCCCCACTTTTAGTTCTTCATCGCCCCGTTCGCCTAGCTATCCATCAAAATCTCACATGACTATCCTGTAAATAGTTATGGACAATGAACCCGATCACACTTAGGGGCTGATTTTGGCCTTTTCGAAAGAAGAGCGAATTGTCGATTTTCGGGTTATCGTATCTTCCTCCTCGCCTAAGTAACAGGGGTATGTTACCGAAACGGTGCGATCGTCCATACGACCGCTGGTATCACCGGGCACTTGTGGCCTTTCCTGTTTAAAAATTATTTCGTTATAACTGTACTTTTGGGACATTATAATAACAATGGGCAACAATTGAAATAATGAAGTAAGAACATAGTTCTTTAACCTATGGCCCAATATGGCATATATAGAAAAATTGTTTTAGATCCAATAAAGGTGTTTTGATTATAACTTCTGTGATATTTTCGCAATAACAAAGGCACGGGTCGCAGTAGTTCCAAATAACTCATGATAACGTCTGATAATCAACTATTGGTTTAGCATTCTCAGAAAAAAATATGGTGCCCGATAAATGAAGATAAAATTGTCTTTCCACTGACTTCCGAGTATTGTCAATACGAATATGGCGTACGTAACCAATTTTCGTGAGGTGGATTTGTTTGACATTTTACTACGTAATTACAACAGCTTTTTATACCTAGCTAGTAGCTTCTCGCATATAGGCCCATTATTCACGACACTGGTAGCTCCGTGTAAGGATAAGGATGTGCGGACGATTTTAGATTGTCTGCTAAACATATTGCCCTACACAACATCATTCATTCTAAATCAGACCCCACATCATCTTCACATAAGATGATATAGGTAAGAAGATATCCGAGCATACGACGTATATACTCTTGCTCCGGTAAATCCGATATTATGATCTATCCCTGAATGTAGATTACAAACATTTTGGTTTATAGACTGGAATTAGACATTATATGTGGGTGCTCCCATTTACCCATTTTTACCGTAAAATAGAAGTGTTAGATTTGTCTTCCGGTATAAAGAGTAAAATAGGCGATAAATTTACTGGTAATTGTGAATTTTATCTTATGTCAGATCATATGGGCAGTCTGATTGTTTGTCAATATGTAATATAAAGAAAAACAATTTTGCTAATTTAGCGCTAAAGAAACATCGCACAATCCAACTTGCTACGTTCCAGGCTTTGAATTAACCTGTAATTTCCAGTCACACGAACTAGGAGATTTATTATGTCGTAATAGGAATATGCATGTGCACTGTTGCAATTATTAGGCCGACTCTGCTAAATAACAAATGCCTGAGACACAGTTTAATGTCCAACCCTGATATTGGTGGGTAGTTAGCCACTTTAAAGCTTGTCTTGTCTTTAAGAAGCGTTTTGAAGATTGTGCGCAAGAGTTACACAATCTCATAACACCTACTTCAACCATTTACAGATACTCAAGACGTACATAGTAATATCATCCTTATTATCCAGTTTCAGCTTTTCTTTATCTTTCCTGTCTCTAAGGAATGGTGTTCTTTCCCTTATTTAGTGTTTCCAGACCGTATATTGAATTTAAAAAAGATTTTTTTCGCCCATTTTGCTATTAAGTAAAAGAATTTGTTTTTTTATAGCATGTGCAAGTCCCTTTTAATTGTCAAATAATTAGATTGCACATTAAATACAATTATGTATTATTATAAGCCTAGAGTCAAAAATAAGTTAAAAATACCATTTTGGCAACTTGTACCATTAGATGTAAAGTCACCATTTCACTGTCTGTTTTAGCCTTCAAACTTGAACAATATATTGCTACTTTACGACAGGAATAAAGCTAACAGAACTAAGATAACAAAAGTAAGTGATTTTGTTTCCAGATGGTTTTTTTTGTGTGTTAGTCTGTCAGTTTATTATTTACGATATCTAAAGGTTGATTCGTTTTTACTAAACTCACGAGTAAAAGTATGGAATCACCTACGCAAGACTGATACCGCGTGATCTTGAGCACTAAATAACTAGTTAAGAATAATAAAAAATAAAACAATTTAAAGGGTTAACTGTTAACAATAAATTGATATCAAATTCATTTAAATGGCATGAGTATAAATTATAAGTACATATTTTTCAATTGTTGCAACCTTGATGTTTCCTATTAAGGCACTGTAACAATTTGATAAACACGCTATATGTTTGTTTCAGGTCGCTTACCGTCTCCAAACGCTTAGCGCCATAGCGAGCTCGCTGGCACCTGCACCGCAGCAAAATATACCTGAGTCGCCTGAACACAAGCCAAAAAAACAGGACGCATTTATGCAAACGGATCCAGTACAATCAGAGGAAGACGACACACAGAACACTACATATGATACTGAAAAATCGTTTACTGACGAACAGTATCAGGTGCCATTACAAGAAGAGGACAAGCTTTATGATGTTCCCAAAGACTATACAAAGTCTGAGGAGGATTACATACCACAAACCAATGAAGAGTACAATAGTGAAGCTGAAAAGTATGCATTAGAAAGAAAATCTCACAATGGATATGAAAAAACTGAAATATACCCGAAAAACGGACCAGAGTACCCGAAGATGGACATATACTCATTCAGTGATAAATACTCAAACCGTCCAGAAAACTGGTACACTGGCTATCCAGATAGCGTAGGTATGTTGCGAAATCAGCAGCATAATTTACAAATTCTGCAGGAACAGCATAGGATCACAGAGAACCAGAACTTTTTCAACGAAAACCATATAAAGCAGGAGGTTGATGTAAACCATGACGAGGAGAAGTTTGTTGTATATGAACATACAACAAAGGCTGAGCAGTTAGGTGAGTTAACAGATTTTATAAAACGTGATAGTTGTACACCTTTCCCAGGTGATTCCATTATATTTCCTTTTGATATTTATATTCAATAACCAGTTAAAGCCGTAGATTCATTAATTTAATATAAGCACAGACTATAATTAACAGTTTAATCGAATTCCTTTTAAAACTAAACTCATGCTATACAATGCACTTGCGGAATCATATATCCAGTATGGTCTTAGTAGCTACGGCAGAACTTATAAATTTATTTAGATCACATCAACAATTAAAGATTAGAATATTAAAATCTATAGTTCGGATAATATTAAATCAAAATTTAAAGATGATAACAATGGACTGCTTAAAACTGTAAAATTACAATACAACTGCAAATACAATACAGTATATTAAAGAAAATTTTTCAATGAAACTATAAAGTTCCTATAAAACATGCTATATATATACTCGCGGTGTGGCTAGTAACCGGCTTCACAAGCCGTGCGCCTACAATACGTACGGCGCAAGAACGTGTAACTACCTCCTGATTTAATTAACAGTATCACACACAACAACATTAAGTTAAAATTGAAAGAATA
Organism: Scirpophaga incertulas; assembly: GCA_036419045.1. Classification (NCBI taxonomy): domain Eukaryota; kingdom Metazoa; phylum Arthropoda; class Insecta; order Lepidoptera; family Crambidae; genus Scirpophaga; species Scirpophaga incertulas. Next base: position 9,289,858 of record CM071636.1, read on the forward strand.
TTTTTTTGGTTTATTGTGATTCCATAATGTATTAGTTACCTATCCATTATATTCAATATATATTATTGTGTAAAAATAATACTACGTATAAATGACTGTTTTCATTTTGTAATAAATTAAGCAAATATTTAAGTTTAAAATCGATAGCATAAGCGTATAAACCTCTGTGGTTTTTGTATGCATTGATTTATGTAAAATGATTGTAAGATACTTAATATGGTAAATAAATGAAAAAAAAAGTTAATAACAAGTGTTGCCAGGAATAGAAAAATATCCAAAGACATTTTTTTAAATATTTTGTAGTTGAGGTCCATTTTTATATTTGCTTTAGAAATAAATTGTTCTCTCTTGCATAGACGCAAATGCGATGAGTACGTACGAAGAGGAGCGTCGCGTACATCAGATGAAGTTGCTAGACCACCTCCACAACCAGGTTAAGAGAGAGCCGGACTCTGTACCTGATGTGAACAATGTGAATACAGGTCAGTTACCTGCTATGCAATGTATAAAGAAATCTTTCCATTTAATTATTGTTATTAAATCCAACCAAATCACACCACTTTTTGGTGTTTGGTTTAAATATTTGGTCATACTAAATTATTATAGGCAAGAAATCACTTCATTCATATGGTAGAATAGACTATTTTCCTTACATTTATCGATTGTTATTTGCTATAAGGGGTTGTCCATTAATCACGCGAGGCTTAAAAGGGGAGAAAATTTGATAAAAATCACGAAAATAACACAAGGGGAAGGGGGGTGTAGTGAGATATCACATGTGTTTCTTTCTTCGTCAAACGCGTGATTTTTAAATAGATGAGTAGCGCGGCGTATATTGTTATATCTTGACTTGCCATGATAACGATGACGGTAGCGGTACCGAGCTGTATTTAAATTTAAAGATAATATTTTAATAATTTTAAAATTCTTTGTAGCTACTAAAATATACGTGATGTAGGAGGGGGGGGGGTATTTGTCTTAAACCTCACTACGTATCACCAAGGGGGAGGGGGGGGGCTTAAAAAATGCTAAAAAAACATCATGTGATTAATGGACGGCCCCTAACATAATTACTTCATAATATAACAATATAATATAATTCTGTTAATTACTCTTAATAACTTTGTAAGAACCAAAAAGTTTTTATTGTTTAGCAAATTTGAGAAACCTTATTTTTTTTTATTTGGTGGTTTAAGCCTATTTAGTATACCAATAAAATTTAAACATAGGAAGATATTTTTTTAAATGTATTTTTTACATATAGTAATATAACAGTAAATGGTATTAAACATTAGGCAATGTCGCCATCTTAACTGTCTATTGTGATCTGCTGTCTTGTTAGCTGTCAAAGTTAATTCAACAACAAGTCTATGGACACGTTCCAAATCCTAGCAAAATACATTTACAAATTTGATAAACTAAATTGATGTAGAAGCTCACTTCGCCAAATATTGTTTTGATAACCACAAGCCGAATACGCGGAGATGAGTAATTATGGACACATGAACGCTAACAGCAAATTATGGACTGCATTTTTGACATTTGCTGGTGTCAATATTGTCTAAGAGACTGACTTTAAAAAGCTACTGTCCTTTTCATATATAACTGAGTCTTAAGCTTTGGAAGCGTTCAAGTATTACGTAACGCAATTTTTGAAGATGTTTGAACCCCCCCCCCCTCCCCCCTCTCCTTTGTGACGCGCCGTAACGTTAAACAACTTGCGTGAACGTGAAATTAAAAATGACGACCAGACTAATACAATCGTGGGATTCCCCGTAAAACGTAAACGAAAAGGGTTGCCAGTTTTGGAGTTTATTTTTTAATTTAAAAAAAGAAACAATGTTGCATAACGTGTCGTAAGAAAGACCCCCTCCTGTCCCTATAATGCATCGTAACGTTTTACGAGACAACCCGCAAATTGCGTTACGTAATACTTGAACGCCCCTTTTTACATAATAGCTTCATACATGTTAAGGGTTAAAGTATGAAATTGCCGTTTTGCATGGAAGTTTTATACCATTGCGCTTGATCCATACTAATGTTTAAATGTTATTAGTTATCACAAAATTTTAGTATAACGTATAAAATTCGGATGAAAAATATTCTGCCGGTATACTCGTATTCTTAGATTTTTTTTTACTTTAAAATAACTTAATGAGTTTTAATTTGCAATTTAGGGTTAGGTTAGGTTGCGCTTAAATTTCAAAGTTATAAATTGTTATATAATTTTCTTTTTGTATATACGTCTATATTTGTTACTTTTTTAATGTAAGACTTACAAAATCTCTCCAATATTTTATTTAAAACAATCTCGAATGTAACGTCTATTTCTTTCTTCACAATTTTTTTCTTTATTTGCTGAAGCTTGTAAAGAGCAAATTTTGCCATCAAATTTATATTATTGGTCAATTTTATGTTTATTAACATGTGTTTAAAAGTTTCTTAAAGATCGTTTTCTTGTTTTAGAATAAATAAGAAAAAGTTAGAATGGAAATATAAAATTTTAAGACTTGCATACCAAACGGTCATTTTAATTTTAATATGAATTGAGGTTGATGTTTGAATGAAGAAATGAGCTAAGCAATATAACAACAAGTTTTATTCCATTGTTAATTGCAGCCTGTGATAGCGCCATCCAACCGCAAGGTAGCCCATTCTATCCAAGCAATGGACACAATGTGACAAGTACGTAACAATTATAATATTTGCTTTTTGACGCGATCAAATCTGATATGAAAGCAGTCGCAAACAAAACTAGTTATTACATCTATGATTATCAAAACGCAACATTATTTTTATTGTGACAGACTTGGGTAATTAATACTGTGGTAGATAGCACTTTGAATCATGATAACATGTGGGCCATACACATAGCATTTATGATTCAAAGTGTAGGGTACTTTATATTAGTTTCTTTAGTCAAGTGGTCTTGATATATAAAAGCGAGACCAATAACTACAAACATTTAAAATAAAGAAAGATGAAAAGAATGAAAGATAAATGTTTATTTGGTACACAAACCATATAAACTTAATATTTAGATACAATGTATATGGGTACCAAAAAGGTCCCCACAAAGGTCCCGACATCTACGCCACGACCACGGATATATGGATGGACCGTTAATTTTGAAAGTGGTATAAGTCCATTTTCTTTTGTTTCGAGAAAATGTTGATTTAAAAATACAGGCAAATTATATGAGGTCTGGTTTCTATTGTTAAGTTGTACAAAACATGGGTTTTTTTTTTGAGAAATTCAACACGGACTAGTTATATATAAAAAAATTACTTTTAAGCATGAATTACGTGATAGCTCATTTTTCTCAAAAATAGACTTACACCAATTTCAAAATAAACGGCCCATATTCTGTGGGCCCTGTTACATATCTGAGACGGCACTAGCCCAGCCACAAGCCGGATACCGGTTTCAAGGTGTCGCCATCTCTGATGTCCTGGATTCAAGTCCCGGTATATTTGTACCTTAGTTATGGTTGTTATAATATATTTTTACCAAATTTATTTATATATGTATAATATATGTATGTTTGAGAACGTGCACGTATTGTGATTAAACATTCCTTGAGATAATTGACGACCTCCATAGTCGAGCGGGTTCGAATCCCGGTGGGGGCAGATGTTTGTGTGATGAATGCGAGCATTTGTACCTTAGTCATGGTTGTTGATATATATTTCAATAAAAATTATTTATATATGTATAATATATGTATGTCTATCCGTTACCCTAGATCCCATTGTGCACAAGCCTTATAGAGCTTAGTTTGGGCTAGGCTAATTGGTGTAAGTGTAACAAATATTTATTTATTTATTATTTATTTATTTTTTTATAATCATCTCAAGGGTGCTGAGTAAGCTAGAAATACGCACGTACCATATTAGTATGTAAGCCTTACTGTTACCTAAATAAATCGTTCTGCACATAAACGAGAGTATAATTATATCTCCCGGTCCCTCGGCATATATGTCTATTCGTTACTCTAGATCCCATAACACAAGCCTTACAGAGCTTACTTTGGGCTAGGCTAATTGGTGTAAGTGTAACAAATATTTATTATTTATTTATATCTAAATCTCTTCTTAGATGGGTACTACGAACAAATGCCCCGGCCCGGTCCCGAATTGTTGATAGCCAAACAGAATGCATTAGCAGCTCACCCCCAACTCTGTAAGTATACATAAGATGTAATTCTAACTATTGCCTAAAATAAGTCCTTCAATGTCGTGTAATTAATATAACACCTAACGATATAACACTCGTTTGGAAGCTATGATGATTACTTGTTGTCCAAAAAGGGGCCAATATAATTCTTATTTGACACTCCATTATAATTCTATAAAGTAATCTTGTGACGGTGCGTATGAAAGGCGGTTATATATTTAATTGAAGTAAGCTGCACAACTGCTTCATTTCGATTCTATATCTACCGTAATAATAACCAAAAAAGATAAATTTAAAAGGAGACGTTCTTTTTTGGGACACATTTTTTATTATTTTTCTACACTTGCTGTGTGATGTTTTTCTGATAGATCCCCTCTAAGACAAAAGTTTCCAAAAATAAAAAAAATATAAAAACCTGCGAACTTTTTAAAAATAATATTTATAGTCTCGAATATTGGTTTTTTCATAAAGCTTTATTTTTAATGAAGGGGTCAAGCTATTTATATTATTTTTCCGAAACTATTAATAAATTCTGATAGAGAATATATGTTCTTACTGCAGATTTATTCCTGAAAATGAAATTGTAGATGCTGGCTGTAATGGGTATAAAAATAATTTTTCAATTCAAACCAGTCGTTCCAGAGATTAGCGCGTTCAAACAAACAATCAAACAAACAATCTCTTCAGCTTTATAATATTAGTATAGATTACTAGCGGACCCGACAGAGTTCGTCCTGTCAAAAACATTTGTAAAATGGCGTTTTTTTGTTCCTACTTATTTTATAGTCAGGGCAAAAAATTCTCCTGTACAAAACCGTCACCCTGGTGGTAGGGCGTTGTTAATAAAAAAATATTAAATAAAACATATATGAGCATTTAAAACTATTCAACCTTGGAACGTGACATTAAATCCTCCAACGATGTATTCTGTGCTCCAACGCACACATGCTTACTGTTTTGATAGATATGATTGAATTTCAACTTTATACAGCGTTAATAAAGCGCAAATTGACTCTGATGTTAGTCTACATTGCGTAGACATTATACAATAACAATAAAGCTCAAATTGACTGTACGTTTCAGTTAGAAAACGTTTGTATGGACTGTTTTTAGGGTTTTTCCGATAATTATTCGTTTTTTTCTCGCCATAAAAACCATCCTTGAACTTCAACAAACATTTTAAAAAGAATTGGCCATATTGATCCAGACGTTGTTGAGTTATGCGCTTACCATTCATTTTTATATATAAGATTTATTTATTTTTTCTTAACGCTGACATTGTTCAATATAATGTATTGTTATGCAGCAATTTTGACGCTGAGGAGTTCAACAGAATATTTGGTGGGCTCAAATTTATTAAGATAATATTTACCATTTTCTGACAAAGAATTACTTCTTCCTATATGACAGTTGCATAAATATCTAATTCTAACTGTCACATAAGTCATTGTTGAATATTTAATATGGAAACTAAAGTCTGATTATTAATTCACTGGAGTAAACTGACAGATGCTAATGTCACATTGTAAAATTATGCTGCCATATTTATCGTACTAGTGAGGTGACCTGCAAATATAATTGGATAAATTGAATAAATCGATAAGGACTTCACCCTTCGTTGTTATTCAGATCACTCACACAAAGTCAGTAACAACGTTTATTAAAAAAAAGTACTCAATTAATTATAATATAGGTACATGAATTCTATCAGATACAAAAAATGAAATTCACTCACTTGCTAGCGTTCCCGAACTATGCGTTCAGTTAATCAGTAAATCAATTTTTTGAGCTGTAATTATTCGAACATTTGGAAGTACCTACTTTAATTATTGCAATCTTTTTAAAAGAAAAATACAGATTTAACCACTGTGTAATAGTAGTTATTGTATTTCATTTTAGACAAAACATAATTCTGTAAATTATTTATCGGTGTAATGGATATAACCACGACAATTTTACGTCAAGTTTTTTTTATTTATTGCTGGTTATTACTGGTTACTGGTACAAGATGGAGAAGCTGTGTGGATCATGTAATAAACTTAGAAAATAAAATGTTTAATCTCGACCATATGATGGACAATATTACGGACCGTTTTATAATAAGTGTCACTGACAGCGACGACGATAGTGATAAAATTATGTCTGACGATGACGAATAAAAATCTATCCATTGAATATTTTTGTTTCATTTCATATTCTTAGTAAAGTAAATAAAATGAGTAATGTGATTTGAGGACGAAATGAAATTGAATGAATGAGTTTGATTTCAATATTCTAGTCACAACACTATTTTCTGTTCATCATAAAGTGGTAACACCGTAAACGTCAGTTTACTCCAGTGAATTAATGATTAGACTTTAGAGCATAGCTCTAGACTTAGAAATTTACCCCCTATAGTGGATGCAGAGTATATTTAATAAACATTTTTGTTTCAGGGCAAAACACTATGAAGAGGCCGTTTTTTTATAGTGAACATCCACACTATAACCCTGCACCTTTACTGCAAAGATATGAGGTGAGTTTAAGTGAAAAACATATTATAATACTATATATAGTTAAATTGATGACATACATTTTATCCTAATAGTATAATAAAAAATTGTCTCTAAGTAATGTTGACATAAAAATATATTAATTACTTTCAGGATTTCCCAAGGATCCTACAGTGATGAGACATTCCAAAGTTGAAGAAATTTTTGAATAAATACAAAGGAGATATATATTAGATATTTATAGAGATAAAGGAAATTTGTTCTTAAAATGACGAAAATCTCTCAGTAATTTTTTAAATAATATATAAAAAATTATTTGGTTCGCGTATTTTTTATATGTTCACCACGTCTGATTTAGAAATTTAGATAGTTATATCTTCATTTTGTCAAAAAATATTTTTCTTATATTTATATAACTAATTATAAGTGTAATATTTATACGCATGCTGATAAAATTTAACTGTTGTGAATTGTGCAATGACAAAAAAATTAAAGATAAAACATTTATTTAGAGGTTCTTAAGAGATTATTTTTTATTTTATTGGTAAAATTTTTATTATTCTTTATACATAAATTTTATTTTAAATGTTTAAAAAACTTTGGTTATTTTTATTTAATTTGCTAAAAGCATTTTTTATATATCTCATTAGATCAGCTGTGGTGAACTATTAACGTTGTGGTCTCAAGATCATACGAGTGATGTACAGACATTGTGTACATATATTCTATTTTTATGTATATAACTATATGCAAACAAAATTTTGTAATCATTTTATTGTTTTAATCATGTTATTATTTATTCAAGTTTTTAAGCACCTAAATTCAGATCTGTCCTAGACAAATATTTAAATGAATTTGTACAAATATCATCAATTGATTAGCATTAATGAGAATATTAAAAAAAACTATTTCTCTTTATTTCAATTGTACGTTTTAAGAATATTAAGAATTTTAACTAAGAATATTCAGTTCATTTTATCAGAAGTCAGTTTTTTCATCTCAAACAAAATTACCACATGCCAATGTCCAGGATACGGTCCAAAATATGTTGTCTGTGTTTGCTATTTGTATGCAAATGGTTGGACTAATATGTGGGAATTTTTGAGTGGCATATTAACCAGTTTTCCAAGTCTGTTTATAGATGGCGTTACATTTGTACTTAAACTCAAGCCAAAGTTTATAGATTAAAAATGTATGCCTTAAAACATTCATTACTATTATGAAATGTTTGTTTCTTGTGAATAAATATAACTTTGATTCATCTTACGTCATCTGTATTATGTATTCATCTTGTGTATGTATATAGTACATTTTTTTGATTCGACTGTCAGAAAATCCCTTATTGAATATATATATAAAATTGCGTGTTGAGCAATTTTTGACATAAAACATGTTTAGTTTCTATTATTCTTTTGTACATATACAAAACATCTAATTATGAATTTCAAAAGTTCGGTTTTATTATATTAAAACAATTAATATGTCATATGTTGTGATTTAAGGACGTTGCGAGATGTTACTACTTAGATTTTCTAAAGGATTTCGATCGCACTAACAGACATAGATAAGACAGATCTAATTTAGGTGGAAAATACAGATTAATTAAAAAACATTATTGTGCACAGTACAAAGTCTAGTCTTACGGAACGCTGGCAAGGGGATATTGTTTTTTTTTTGTTATAAATTATATTTGTGTAAATGTTTTTCAGAAGAAAATCTAAATATATTATTCTAATAGTAATTTGTGTATGGTGAAAAAATCTTGCCGATTTAAACAAGTTTGGAAACAAAAAAAAATTGGTTCAGATCATACATAATTTTTACGCAACTGTTTCATCATTAAATAAAGTTTTCAATTTAATGTGTTAAACGTTCTTACGCGTTAGATATATTAATATATTCATGTGCAAGCACACATATTTTTGTAGGGCTAATAATAATAGGTAATTCTGTTAATGAATATTGGTTTATCCGTTTATTTATCTATGTATATATATTAATATTACATTTTTTTTCGAAGTTACGTAGGGTATCGTTAAAATTAGTTAATAAAATTTAAAGTTACCATTAATTGCCATTTGCGGTTCGCCAAAGTTTAAATGTACGTGATAGAGTGCATTCCGTATTTTTTAAATCATATAATTATTTAATGCCCATGCTGTTGGGATTTATCCATAGTATATATATTATATTTTTAATCTGAATACGTATTCTTATAGATAACTATTTTATTAGTAAAGAAAAATGTTTATTGCTTGCGCCGTTTTGGTATAAGTATTAAATACTGCGCCGTAGATTTTTTTTATAATATATCATCGTCTATTTAATGTAACATATAATATGGAAGAAAAATAATCTTTGGTAGTGCCTGTATGGGTGAGACTTTATCCTTCCAATTATAAATAAGTTTAAGACATTTCGAACTCATGACCGACAATATAGTTTTGTAGCGTAATATTAGGGAGCGATGATAATGTAGCCTATACCGTTAAGTGTTAACTTAATTGGTTTATTGAAATATCGACTTTGGAATAATTATTATTACACCTTTATCGTCAAAGGCAAACTATTCATCCGTTGATTCTATATCTAATCTATAGCCAAAATTATTTCGCAGTTTAGCCTGCGGGGACCAAAATTACTTTTATAGTCATATTGTTAGAACTTTTGGGTTGCATATTTAATTATTAATGCAAAATATGAATTAATTTTCCTATAGCAACATTGTTGTGACATTATCTGTGGTTGTAATGTATTGTAATGACTAAAAAGTACGCATTAATTCATATGTTGCAATAATAAATAGGTTACTTTTTTTTTCTTTTTTAAAGATCGGAATGCACTCGGGCCACCCACTTCTGCAGTTACGATTTTGTCGAAGTGATCTATCATAAAGAAAAGTTACAGGCAAAAAGATAAAAGTAAATATATTGAAAACATGATTCCAACATTAATTGTTTTGTTAAACTTGAAACCATCGCCGTTGCTACAAATCATTTATCATGTTTGAATTGCGAAAATCTTAACATTGTTATTGAAAACAACGGAAATGCGTAATCTTAATGTCACTTTTTATTTTTGCTCATCAAAACGAGAGACTTGGTTTTTGATTTGGCTCGTTATGATCCTAATTAAGAGGGCACTAGTTGCAAAGTCGCGACGCTTTGCAAACTAGGTTGCATGAAGTTATCCATCATTCTCTTCTCGTAATTGAAAAATTGGTCCACTGGTTTGTTTATTAAGCGATACTGATCTCACAGACAGTTATATTCACCATGATTATCAAACTAATCAAGAAACCAGCTACGGTTTTGTTGGCGGTGGATGGCGAGAACTGTGGGAGATTCTCAGGCTTGCAAGCAAGCAGCCATAGATTCTGGCCGTCCAAGTCGGACGCCCTTAGTGCATTGAATTGAATCATATACTATTCACCCTCTGACATAATCGCAATTGTATAAATGGGGCCCAGGAATGCTCTACGGAAAAGCATTCAAGTATAGTTGTTGAGGTGTTGAGTTAGTGATGTTCGTGGATTAAACGTGGTCTTATTCAGGAACTCAACATTTATTATTGTTGACAATAATAGTTTGACGTCCGTGCTACATAGCTTTGTCCACGGTACTTTAAAATACACAATTACGTTTCTAACAGCAGCAACTGTCGTAATACAGTGATGAGGATATCAAGGACTGATTTAGGATACTTCTCGGTAAAAATAATACCAGACAATTTATATAATACCGTAAAGATTAGTGGCAACAAATAATATTTTTAATTTATTTTGAATGATCAAGAGATTTCAGCTTCGGCTTGTCAGAAATAGCAATGACGCATTTTTCTCTTAAGAGGCTGATCCATATGGAAACACTAAGATCTCTTTTAGGGAAATATGGACTTAATTACTGTAGTTTGGTCGTCACCGTCAAATTGTAAGCATATATGCATAAATGTTCAGTTACATAATAAGACCCCTATAGTTCTGACTCACTCTAACGGAAGGGTTTAGATATTACATATATGTCGTTGTTTATTAAGTACTTCTTATTATTGTCGTTCAAATGAGCATTGCTTTTGTCGTTGATTTAAATTATTTACATTCAATTTTTAATTTTTGTTGCATAAATATCTAGCCAAAATTTTAAGACATGAAAAATCTATCCAATCATTATTAAAGACATTGTCTTGAATAATGATTGGATAAATTTCAAGTGATATATAAATAGTAGTCGATAAATATATCGACTAACATTTTATAACACTTTTGATCATATCTGGTTCATATTGTACAATTTTACTGGACAAATCATAATTTACTATTTAACGTACACATATTCCATAATAGTGATAAAGTTAGATTATTTACAGTACAATGAAAATCGAATAGCATAATAATAAATGTTAAAATGAGTATAGTTAATTAGCTGAGTATAATCCTTTTATTTGTCCACTTTTAGATCACAATTATATATTTGTAGAACAGTTTCATGGTAATAAAATAATGGCTGAAGATTATGGTCAAATAAATTTAAAAATTTTCTTGTTAATTGTTATTTTTAATATTTAATTAAACAATTTTATCTCGATTCAAGCATCGCTCTTCTCAACACCGGATGCTTTTAAGTGATATTGTATCGAATTTACGTGGCAAAGTGTGGTCTGTGCGTTAGATGTTAAGAACAATTTTCTTTTGTACACGAAGCGTCACAATCGTTCGATAAGGTCTTGCCAAAGGTTTGCTTTTTGTGTTGAGTTCAAATTTCTTGTTGCACATCAGTACCAACTTTGCCCACTGAACGGACATGTTGGTAGCATTGTTAATATTTATTCGACTGTCAGCGATAATGTCAATTGTATATAAGTAACTAAGGTTTTCTTTAGTTTTGAATGAAAGCCGATTCTTATATAGACGAAAAACAAACCGTGAGATGCTCATCCTTGTCAAAGTCCTAGGTTGATCACGGTTATCGATCCGTTTGGTTAATCATAGTTTTACTTTTTAACTCGGGACATAATTATTGTCAGTATATTACGACGTTGCAATTCTGGACTGTACACTTTTAAGTATGAAACGTTTTATTAGTATTCATTAGGTACAGAAATAAACATACAAATTTCCTGTTAATTCCCTTTATTGATTTTGTTTTTTAGATATACACTAAGAGAAAACAGATTTACACAATACACGGCCTAGCTTCATCAGAAAATAATTGTGAACTGCTAACATAAAAACCTGTATGGCAACCTAATTTATTATTTCTAGGTATATCCTTAATATAAAAGCTTATTATTTTTTTGTCGGTGCTGATCTTATATTTTTTTATAATACAAATTGGTAGCATTTAATTGACAGCTTTGTAAATGTATATATTTATTACAAAGAGATAGTATATATCAATGTTTATCTCAAAGATATATATATAGAGAGAGAGAATAGATCTAAATAGATGATTGGTGTTTGCGATGCTACTGAATGACTAACAGCTATCTTTGAAGTACAATCGTATTAGATTGTAGTTCTGCTACGAAACAAATGTTTAATAGGCGATAACATTATTTTTATGTCAAATAAATGACAGTTAATTTGATGAAATTTATATTTCCATGGTCAACCTTGAAGTTAGCTTCGTAACTCGTAACGTATTTCGTTATACTATATGAAGGCTACTTCCATTTTTGTGAATGAAATACAAACTGTCTTGCTTTACTCTGCTTATGGTAACTATTTAAATTAACACTTAAGTATTATGAAGAACCTAACTACATTTGTGCTATTAACAGCAACTAAATGATTCTCTACAGTTCAGTAGCTGGTTTATAGATTTTGTTTAATGTCACTGACAATTTTTTTTATCAATCAGTATGTATATACAAGAAATTATATATTTTTTGTTTCAATGTTTTATTAGAGACATATTTTTTGTTCACGATAAGATCTTACATTTTATACCATTATTATTTATATAAAGTTTTCATTTTATATTGCTAATCAGTTTAACCTGTGTGCGATGCGTAGATATGTAGCCTTAGTTATGCATACTCTATTTCATATATTACGGGGAGTGCTTCGAGAAACTGAAATTCAGTTATATCATTTCGACGGTTGACAGTACACAATAGTGAGGTTTTTTTTTCAGGAAATATTCTGCCTCTTAGTACCAAATTGTGAATTGAATTGTCGCATTTTTAAACCGATGCTATATAGATGTAGCGGTAAACGCATACCATCAAGTGATCAGTCTGCTAGTTTGTCCCTCCATTAAATTTATACAATTTGTATGTTTGTCTGACCTATTTCTCTTCCATATTGAATATGCTATCTCTTTCTGTAGCTAAAACAATGCATTTATACGTATACGATGTTGTCATACATTGGCATTATTGAAACTGCCATTCTCTGCAGGCAGAATTCAGAAAGCATTCATCCAGCTTTTACGTTTAGGGTTAGTTTCATACTTTTCTTTGTCTTTTCATTTCACAATTAGAATAAGTACTCCATATGTTTGTTCATAATTACTCTGAGAATATCACGTATATATTTTACTTTACCGATATTTGCATTATTGTTATATTGTTTTTTTGACCTGGTGTTACAGTCAACTGTAACCTTGTTATATCCGTACATGAAAAAATACCATTCCAAATATTGTTTCATTGTTTTTTGACTATGGTCAGAATTATGTAATTAGCTAAGCCATCTGTTTGGTCTAATATATAATGTATTTTTTTTCTCTTTAAAATTGGGAAGAATGGAAGGGCATTTCACTGTAACGTAGCTGTGTCGTAACAGTCGTTCCGAACTTTATTCTAAAGCTCTGTGTTGAAAACTAACTCGTTACATTACGACGATTCAAGCTATCACCAGGCATAGAAATATTTGTAGTATGCTAATAGCTATTTTGAATGTTCAAACATGATTGAGTGATGGTCATATATATACTATTTTTTTCAAAATTACCGTGCAAAAACAAAAAGTTTAGTTACGCACACTTTTCCATCATAATAGGTTATAAAAGTACATAGAAAGGTTTCCCTTCTTTATGTATTTCATTCACTTGTAATAAATTAGATAGATATTATGGAACGTGGGGTTTTTTGAGAAAGAGTGCGTTTAGAATTTGTTAAAACTATTTTTAAGAGTCTCTATTATTTTATTTTGTAAGGTTCGAGTATATTTTTATTTTATTTTTTGTTAACTAAATCCAAGGTGACTATTTCTAAATTGTTTTTTGGGTGGAGTAGAATTAGAGAGCAAGATATTAACGGATCATTATGTAAATAATTTGAGGGCAATAGAAAATTTATTTGTATATCTTTCAACAAATAAGAAAAAGTTAGATTAATCACACTTTCTACTGTTTAAGGCATGGAAGTACATAGATTTATCTAGAAATTTGCCTGCTCTGAATATCTTGCTCTCTTTTTCGAATTCTGTTCTCATTTATTAAATATATGTTTAATTTTGATTTCCGTTAAGTGCGCTCTTAATAGACCAAAGCTGTGAATTATTCTATGTAAAGATTGGTTAAGATTAAAATATGCTTTTACATAACTACCGACTTTTATTTACTTATGAGTGAAATAAATCGTGCATACTAATCTCATACAGGCTGACATCTGAGATGTCTTTGATAAAACGACGGATTATTTTAGCTGTAAGAGGCTAATATAATAACAGGTGGTCGCGAAGCATATGTAAAGGAGTTCGTCCATAGAAGAGTTCTATTGTTCACAAGCTTAGGTACTTATATATAACAACGATGTGACTACCATCCTTTCTTCTCGTCTGCAGACTCCGTTAATATTAGATCGTTTGTCAACACTTTGGTCTTTATTTACTCTGTAGCCCCGTTAATACCTAGTTAAGAGTTGCCAACGAACGTCTTCAGAGGTCTGAGCCATCACAAGCCGTTTCTTCATAAGCTAAGGGTCGGCACTGAGATTGTTCTAACCTTAGTACGATGAGGTATTATTAAAAACTCCATTGTACTTGTCCAAATTATTGCAATACTTCGGGCAATCGAAAATGTTGTAATCGGAGTGTTCGGGCTTTATTGTCTGGTTAGCTCCAGTACCAAGCTAAGACTGTCAAGTAATAAAGCCTTTTACGTAACAATGCCTCTTACTGTCAGTGGTCATCAAAATTGATCCATTACATCGGTATAATGAATTATGGAAGCATGTATTGTAAGAAAGTATTGGCGAAATATACATCGCTTTCACTATCTCGTCAGTGCCGGTCGAGGTTGACGAGCAAATCTGACCTTCAATGAATAGTGGTTAGTGATTATAAGTATTAGGTACCCTTTTTTTTTTGTTCCCCCTGAGGAAAATGCATTAAGTTGCATACCCGGCTGTGGCGAGCCGGCGGTTATGTGGGGCTCTCCTCCCCAGAAGGAGGCCTACCCACTAAAAACCTCAGGGATGGCCTTCCTCAGGCATGTAGGGAGCCCCAAGCTACTTTCGGGAACCCCCAGCCTCCGCTCCCCCGTAGATACAGGGGAGCCCTCCTCGGGGGAGGCTACACTACCTCCCCCGGTCTTCTCCACCGACGACGCCCCCCGGCCACGGAAGGGGCGTGGTCCATCCCGGGTCGCCGTATCCGCGGGCGCGACTCCCTCGCGCCCGCCGGCGACCCGCGGCAGCGCCGCAGCTGTGCTACCGAGCCCGGCGCCACCTCCTTCGAGCGGGATCGGCCATCTCCCGACCCCGCTCGGCGGCCTCCTTCTGGAGCATCACTGCTTCAAGTATTAGGTACCCTGTACTATTCTCTTACTTACGTTCACGAGAGACTTGTGGACAACGATGAATTTGGCCCTCCCTGGTTACCTGATTTCGTGACTATCTTAATCTCACCCTCTCTTCCAATAGTCATACAATACTTCAGACGAATCCTACTCAATCTCTTTATAATTCCAGTAGCTTCTCGTTTCGCATTTTTCAACAGTAGGTGTTCGTTACCCGGAAACTTAGCGTAGCAACAACGCTTGTCTCCGTCGGCATGGCCTACGACA
Source organism: Scirpophaga incertulas (assembly GCA_036419045.1). Taxonomy (NCBI): domain Eukaryota; kingdom Metazoa; phylum Arthropoda; class Insecta; order Lepidoptera; family Crambidae; genus Scirpophaga; species Scirpophaga incertulas. The sequence goes on from CM071636.1 coordinate 9,305,537, forward strand.
ACACCGGGCATTTAGAACCTTTTTGAAATCAGTTTAGAGAATATTGCACCGTCTTCCACCATAGCCCAGGGTTGGGAGCGCCAGAGCTACGTTTATTAGCACCTCACAACCAATACCGTCTTTACCATAAGGGCACGCAGGGTCCGTGCCCAGGGCCCCCGTTCTCAGGGGGGCCCCCGAAGGACCTATACAATTACTCTCACACATTTATTCTAAAAACATTTTTTTCAGACACATTAGACATTAAGTTTCTTCGCAAATTAGCAACTTTATAAGCTATTTACGTTTATATATTTATTATACTACGCCATTATATCAACGAAGACGAGACGATCCAAGAAAGCTCTTTTATATCTAAATGATCTGAGGCTGAGGCCGAGGCTGAGGAAGCTGAGGCCGAGAGACACCTATGGATTTGTCGAAATTGCTTAATCAGTAACGTTATTTTAGTGCAGTATTCCAACCGCGGAATGGCGCAAGCATAAATAACTTATTTTACAAATGTTAGTTTTTTATTCGCGTTTTTTTACTTTCCAAAAGGGCCTCCAATTCTTGTGTACCCAAGAGCCCCAGCTTAGTTTAAGTCGGCGGTGCTCACAACACAACACAACACACAAGGTAACAGATGAGGCTTGGGTCCCGTCTCATGTAATGCGGAAGCCCTTAAATACCTCTATAATTAAATGAACATCTGTTTATTTCATTTCATATTACCCTTATAAAATTTGTATAATAATATTTCTTGAAGTAATAAGTAAAATCCCATTTTAAACAAGATATAAACTTTATTTGTACAAAATGCCTTAGAAATAGACTCATAATAATAAAATCACAATTTACATACAAACTTAAAAATAAACCCCGAATTCGGGTTTAAAATGTTATACATAGGTAGTTATTTAAAACATCCTACTTTAAGTTCCTCTGTGGAGGCAAATAGTATCGGCTAGTCCGATTTAATACGGTAAATATAGTTACTTTATTTGCATTAATTAGTAACAATCCTATTTACAATTATAATTTGTTTAAATCTAAATTCGCAACATAACATGAAGATTATATTTTAACAATGAATACACAATACTCAATTTAAAAAGTGCGTGAAAATTTAATTTTTAACAAGTTAATGTTTTATTATATCTAAAATTAATGATCTATAACATTTTTATTCTAGAAATTTATATTAATTTCCACTTTTTGATATGACATGAATCTATTTTAACCTAACATGAATACTTAACATTTCTTGTATTTTTATTTAAAATTGAAATATAAAGCCGTTTACGTAAATTTACATAAATATAATTTAATAAAAACAAATGCTAGTAAATTATTGCCCAACTATGTCCAGACCAAATTCTAAAGCGAGAAAGTAAGATTACAGTTTTAATTTACTCGGTACTTATTTAAGGTAAAATTTGAAAAAGAGAAAATATCACTATCCTAAATCATGCGACTCTATCTACATTTTTGTGTGCCGTACAAGTAAGTACCACTTATTGAGATTGAATTTAATAATAAACCTTTCTTTCAAAAATACAGACACGATTAGCTATAAAAAGTGGGTGTGAAGTTCAAATTTGTTGCACAATTATCTTATTTCAGCGAGGTCAAATAAAGGGAAGAAAATTGTTGTCGAATATCGAGCCACAATGACCGACAGAAAGACGGAGTGAATTCAAATTTCTACCAAATTTATTTACATATGTATGTCTATTCGTTACCCTAGATCCCATAACACAAGCCTTACAGAGCTTACTTTGACCTAGGCTAATTACATTATATATATATACCTGAACCTAATAAAGGTAAACGTATTGACAGAAAGCATATATTTAACCCGGTGTGAGTGAGGTTGGGTATGTCATACCCGAAAAGTTTCTAAACGCAGATATTTTAATGTTACTGTTGCCATGCAAGTCCTGTTGTTTCAGCAGCTGGAGGTAAAGATGCAAGGGGTGAGGTACAGTATCGAGTTTAGTGTTGCACCGGCGGCGACGGCAAATACACATGCGTACCCGCGGCTGGGGTACGGAATTGTGTTGATTTGTAGGTGTAATTTTGGTGCTCTATTACATGATCTCACAAGACTTTTCAGTTCCTTTTTTATTTATAATAATTAAAAGACACTATTGTTATATTGATTTACCAAATTTGGAATTTTGTTAGATTTTTATGGCAAAAGAAATTAATTGCCTAAATTTGTATTTTTCGAAAATAATTTAGATATTTTGTTATTTCAATAAAAATAATGCTGCTTAACTTAATGTTGGTATTTTATTTACTCATCTTGTTGAATAGTTACTATTTGTAATATATATTAAGCATTAATGCTAATTACACAATCATAGTATCAAAAATTTTACATCAAAATTTTGGGTATATCATACCCATATCATAGCTGGTGTAACAATTTCTCACCTCATTCACGCCGGGTTAAATAGTCTTAGAGTGCACCCGTGAGTGCAATTTTATATGTACATCTGATGCTCCAACACGATTTCTAGTACTAGAATTGATATCATTGCTAACTTCCGTAGGTAGCCTTCTTATGCTTACTTCTACGTTGATATGGCGAGCTCCGTGTAGGATCGTCGTCTCTTTATGGCAAGTGTACCTTTATTCGTGTTTTTAACACCTTTGCTCGTTAAGCTGATGTAATTCCACCGGTTTTAAATATGTAAAGTGGGTCATTAAAAACGCGTGTGTTACCAAAGCAAACAGTTATAGTCCATACATATTCCATAACAGTATTATTTGCCATTTCGCGCACTGTTGCTATTCAAATTTCGAACTAATCGACGCGCGGCGCCAGTCAGTAGTAAAATGGCGGGAAAGCGACAGTGTGCATTTTCAGATTGAGTTTATTTAAATGTTTTTCTCTGTTTTCTCGCAAATGTGTTAAAAAACGTCGTACGATATACGTGCGTTATAACGCATTAATATCGTGATGTACTATTACAAAACAACATTACACCTACAGATGTTCAATAGTTAGCACAAGTGTTCAATGTGTGTTCGATAAAAAAAATATAGAAAGAAATGAAACTACACAAATTCTGATCTGTTCCGAATCTGTGTAACATTTCTTTTAGCGTACGGTATGCGTGCACGCACTTAGTGATAACGGCCGTATGCGTACGCACATCGAGAATAGAATCTTTCTAACATTTTTATATATCTAAAGAAATTACATATATTTGATTAACAGAATAACATCGCTTTTACCATTCTTTAAAATTGACAATTTGGTATTTTGCTTGAGAATGGACACTTCAGTACATACGAAGTTTGCAAGTAAAACGAAACATAATTAGTTTAGTTTGTTGCGATATTGATAATTTCCGAAACATTAATTCAACTAATGATGTCATTATTCTTTGAATTGACGTAAACCTCTTTGACCAGCTCTGCTAGTTCGGCTGCATTGTAGCCAATCAGCTGTTCCAAGTCACAAACGAATTTGTACACGAACCTGCAAATAAAACTTAAAATTGAACCTCAGAGCTACAGCAAAATACCAGTCGCTTATAGCTGATATCTATAAGTAAATTGTATGCTCTTATTACCTATTCTGATCATTCTAACATTTTAGCTTTGAACTTTTTAACACATATTTAACTGTAGTTATAATATTGTGGTCTGAGCTTATTTCACGCAATTGCATGCTGTACATATGCATCATCATAATCAATTTGGACCACGGAGTAAACGTTTTTCTTTTGAATTTTTATACAAATCATATTAATAGAATTATAGAAACCTACAACAAAGGAGATGTCCCATATTGGTTTATAGTAACTAATTCGGGTAAATTTGATATATTTGGATAGAAGGCTCTAAAAGAAAGTAATCGCCATAAGATTTTTAATAAATCGTATTCTAGTATAATAAAAAATGAAATATCTTTAATGCAATAATTACACATTGCTTAAAAAAAATTATCAACATGCCTTTTAAAAATCTAAATACATACATAATTGCTTTAATGAACCGAATATTTCTAATTTTGAGAAGTTTTTAACTAACAAAATATAGGGACTGCTATGTTACTTAATGTATGTTATCTAGATACAGAAAAAAATATTAATAAAAAATCTACTGACAAGTCAGGCACCTGCTGTCAATGTCATAGTTTTGATTTTATAAGGATCAGAACAAGTAAAATCCTTGATTAAATGTATTCTATGATTCAACTCAACGGAAAATATCAAACATAGAGTAAGATACGGGTAGTCACAGATTAATAAAAACATCATTAAGGTGTTGCCATAATGAAATATTTCTTATAAACATGTTTTATTTAAAAATAATTGGGGGTGGTAAAAATATTTATTTTATTTGTTTCATACTTCATATTTTTTCGGCTTTCAATTTAATGTAGTTTGGCGTTTGTTAGTTAATGCTGATTACAAAAAACCAACCTCCTTGTAATAAGAGGACATCTCCTTTAATCAATTTGAAAAATTTCTCCAAGCGAACTACAGAATCAGAGCTAGAGAGTTAGTACATTTAAATTCAACTATGCAAAATCATTAATAAACAAAGCCAACCATATTGTATATATTCTAAACAAAAGTATTTAACTTTATTTGTTAGGAAATTGCATTACAGTGAATGCGTTTTTTCTTCCGAAGTTCTCACTTATTGCTATTTTGTGAACAGCTCGCGTCGAGTCAAATTAAAGAACATCGAATGACATAGATTTACATAGTATTAGCACGCGGCACCCATGACAGCGCCGAGCGCTAAGTGCGAACTAGGAGGTGTACTGTTAAAAATTATATTCGATAATATCGTGTCATATCCTACTCTTAGTTACTATCGTTCAAAACATTTCAACGGACGATCGAACGAACGATATTAATTTTGACGAACATTCGCAAAATAAACGTCAAATTTACGATAACTACAACGACACCTCGAACCGTATCGTATAACTTTTCGCAAATTTGACGTAAATTTTGCGAATGTTCGTCTGTCAAATTCAATTCATCGTTGTCATTTGAGGTTTTCTTATGTCAAAATTAATATCATTCGTTCGATCGCTCGGTGGAATGCTTTAAACGATAGCATCTAAGAGTAGGATACGACACGACGAAGTCCACGATATATCGAATGTCGTTTTTAAGAGTACGCCACCAGCGTAATCGTTTATTTATCGCAAGATACAAACTCAGACGATTGCTGAATACTTAACAATAATTCAATTTAGCCATAAAGATATATTTTCGTTTTTGCTAAATAGGTTCATAGCAATCTTAATATATATATTTCTTGTGTGCGTGTGTATGTGACTGAACTCCTCCTAAACGACTGGACCAATTTTGATGAAATTTTTTGTGTGTATTCCAGGGGGCTTGAGAATGGTTTAGATTCACAATACGGTCATATAGATATTGTTTTTCAGCTAAATTATTTATTTAAAAACATTTGAGACAACGTGAGACAACGTGACATTTGAGACATTTGACATTTGAGACATTTGACAGGACAACGTCTGTTGGGCCAGCTAGTTATATTATATATATTATAGCCGGGACCTTTAAATCGATATTCAAATAGGAATAAAGTGTATTTATTTAGCTGGAGACGTATTTTTGAATCATTAGACGTGAATTTGGAATTCGAATACGAATACAAATCGTGCGCGAAATTATTTTCTACTGCTTACAATTTTTTTTAGATTTTTGAATCACTCGAATTCATTGTTGTCATTAAACACAAATTCTTCATTAAATTACGTTTCACGGAGAATAATTAAAAATCATAGCAACAAAAACAAAAACCGGCGATGACCCACACGTGAAACGGATCACTGTCACGGTCACTTCAGCGTTGGATATTCTACTAGTTGCACAACGCACGAAATGAAAGTTCAGAAATAGTGAATTCGGTAATTCGTATACGAACCTCACGATTTCGAATGCGAATTGGTTTTCTATTGTTTCAAAAATTCGTCTCCTGGTCCGATGTCAGAGCTTTATGTATACCATTTTTCTTCTAGAATAGTTCTTTGTAAGATTTTACCACACTAATGGGTCTTACATACCTTTTCCCTGGCACTTTAGCTATCATGTCTCCATCATAATAGTATCTTAGGGCTCTCGATAGCTTCTCATAGTTCATAGCCGGTTTATGTTTCCTCGCGCCCCACAATCCCGCCACACGCTCAGGCTCCAACAGTTTGAACGCTCCTTCGGTTCCTAACCGAAGTAAATGTTGAAATTGTATTACAACGCTAATCATAACGCGAAACTCATTTTACGGCCAAAATCGTATTATCTATATATTAAATCTTCTTGAATATTTTTGAATCTCTACAAACCTATGTCAGACCACTGCTTGAGTATGCGTATATTATTTGGGACCCTTATTTCAAAAAAGATATTTTACTCTTAGAAAAGGTGCAGAGAAGGGCAACTAAGATGGTTCGTGCCCTGCGCATTTTCTCCTATGAGGAAAGACTTCAAGCACTTGGCCTTTCCACAGTAGAAGAACGTAGACAGAGGTGTAGTCTCATTGAGACTTACAAAATATTGAGAGAGTACTATGACGTGACTAATCTACTAGAACTGTTGCTGCGCAATGAAAACACACATCTACGAGGCCATGCCCTAAAACTGTGGATACAGTTTTCCAACAAGAACCCTAAAAGGAACTTTCTGCCCAGTCGAGTTGTGTCTGCTTGGAACAGACTACCAGAGAATGTTGTTATGGCACCCTCACTGAATTCCTTCAAGAATGGGCTTGACAAATTAAACATCTCCAAGCTATTCAAAACACACGCATCAGCTTCTTAGCTGCTAGTGTGTCTCACCTATAATAATAAAAGTTGCGCGCCAATATTGGTCTGCTTTTTTGTTGGGCCCATTTAGTGAGCAGCGAGTCACCACCTGCCATATTTAAATCAATTAGGAGACTTTGAGAAGGCAGGTGACCAGTCTCTTCCATAGCCCGGTTCTCATTACCACCTAAATCGAAATGCAATACCACAAACGTTTTGACCACTAATGACAATAGTTTCTGTGCATCCAACTGGGTCTTTGGCTGCATTTTTCATGGTGCAGATAGAGATTAGACCCAGTTGGTACACTCCACACACACTTTCATTAAATTATGCTTAAATGGCCTCTTCGCGTTGGATCTGTATCCCCGCGCACGACCTATAAAGGACCGTGTCTTATAAAGACACGTGATGTAAGCTACAATTATAATAATAATAACTTTTTGATCACAAATGACAATAGTTTCTATCTATCTAACTGGGTGTAGTCTTTAGCTACATTTTTCATGATGCAGATAGAGATTGGACCCAGTTGGTACACTCCACGCACACTTTCATTAAATTATGCTTAAAGGGCCTCTTCGTGTTAGATCTGTATCGCCGCGCACGCCTTATAAAGGACCGTGTCTTTTGAAGACGCGTGCTTTAAGCTACAATAATAATAATAAATGAAGTTGCCACCACCACGTTTTATGTATATTTGTGAATATGTAATGAATACAATGGGAAATATATAAAATTATAAAATTGAGATGAAGACTCGGCTGAAGGCCTTTGCAGCCATGGCCGGTAAAATAAATTTAAAAAAAATGCTACCACTGTGGCCCATAGAACTAAGATGGACAAACCTACCATGCCACCTGATGACATCGTAAAACTCCGCACTGGTCAGCAGCTCCAGTAAGAATTGCCACAGTTGTATCTGGCCGTTGTTACCATTTCTCGGTGACATGTAAGGAACCGATGGATCATCTTCGGAGGGGCGGATTAAAACCTGCAATCCCAATTAATATTATAAATGCGAAAGTAACTCTGTCTGTCTGTCTGTTACGCTTTCCCGCTTAAACCTCGCAACCGATTTTGATGAAATTTGGTACAGACAATCTTTAGACCCTGAGACAAACATTAGGCTACTTTTTATTTCGAAAAAAAAGGGATGAAGGGGTTGAAAAAGAGGTTGAAAGTTTGTATGGGATTTCTTAATTTTAAAAGATAATACCACGAAACTTTATATTTAAGCACTTGATAAGAAATCATTAAACATTTGTTCTAACATTTTTGAAATTTCGACCAGCTAGGGGGTGAAATAAGAGTTGAAAGTTAGTATGCAAGTTCGTCAAATATCACGTCATAAGAAACAAAAAAACGTTTGTTCTAGTATTTTGAAATTTTTACCAATGTGGGGGTGAAACAGGGGTTAAGGGACCAGGGTTGATAAAAACTAATTTCACGCAGGCGAAGCTGCGGCCGGAAGCTAGTATATAGATATAATTGTTAAATCCTTAAAAATATAAGTCCACCTTATAATTTTTTTAACGGGATATATTATTTGTGATACCAAGACTCTTCCAGCTTGCAGTATCATATCTCGCCGAGCTAGTTGCAGATTAATCATACTTGCTTAAAAGAATGGATTCATGAAGATTTAATTAAATCAGGTAAACAAAGTATTTTCAAAATTTTATAAGCATAGCGAGGGTTCTCTTGTCAACAACAATATGATGGCGCTTACTAAACTTATAACTACCTGTTTTGGTTTCTTCTTGATAGCCGACTGTGGCGACTCGAGAGGATCCTTAGTTTGCGTTTTGTTTTCGCTCGTTTGTACAACCGCTATAAAGGACAATATGATTGAGTTATTTCATAATAATTATTATTTATACTAAATAACAACAACTATTTTAAAGTCAAAACCAATCGTAAATAAATTAAGTACCAGCTGTATGTTAAAATTTGCAAAACAAATGTATGGACAAGTTACACGATTATATGAAAAAATGTAATTAATTTGCATAGTAAATTGTGAAATAAACTGTCTATTCAAGTCAAATAAATAGTTTCCAGAGCTATGTCAAAAGGAAGGTGTTTACTTTTTCATGTGACATATTGTCAATCAAGTAGACTGCCCACTTAATGATAAATGACTAACATGTGTTTCCTGTGAGATTCACAGCAAATCTGCAACTCTCACAAAATCCAGTGTATATTGTCAACATGTGACAAGATGAAATGTCACAGTACCCACTTATTTCACTGTCTATCTTATCCTTCCCACCGGAACAGAGCAGTGCTAGTACTGCTGTTTTGCGACTGAAATAAGTAAGGCACCCAAGCTGAAATTCGTGACACAGTCTCCGGTAAAGCTTTGTTAACGTAACAGCAAAGCTGTCAACACGAAATCACTCTAATATTCAAACTTTACAGATCCTTATCATGCCGTGACAATTTCAGTATGGCCATCATAAAACTAATTAGAGCACAAATATTATTAATATGAAACAATGATTACGAAATGCTATGAAAATATGGTTAGTATGCAAATAGTAAACAAACTTACCAATAAATTTACACTTCCTCAGCAGTTCGAAATGAGTCCAGAATAAATCCCCTGGGTCAGATGGTACTTTTTCTCTATGCGAAAGACAAAAAGTATATTATTGCCTCGAAACTATGGACTACAGTGTATAAAAGTTAATAATTTTGATATACTAAATAGAAATATGTAGGTAATAATAATAAACAACAATAATTATTAAATTATCCTTTTTATTGTAAAGGCGTCGGAAACGGTAGCAGTTTTTATTAACTTGTTTTCATTTGATGAAAAATGTACTTATATAAAAAGTTATAATTTTATAATCTTTATTTGCGCCATACGCAGATTTTTCCAACTACTGCCACTCAGTTGACTGGTAGAGAATGCCTTGCATTAAGTCCGCCTTTTGTACTTTATTTATATAAATCGAGAAGGGAATGCATAGAGTGATTCTCAACCTTTTTTTTTGTTGCGGCACATATTTAATGATTTCAAAATTTGGCGGCATACAAAGAAAAATATAAAAATTATTTACTTACTACAGACACTTCATAAATAGTTTATGACAAAAATTTTAAATATACAAAATAAGCTAATATATACCACAATAATAACTAAACGTTTATTAAGGGATTAATTACAAGCTAATAATAAAAATATTTTTAATGCGAAATTTGAGCTTGATGTTTTTTGATAATTTCATTAATATTTGGTCATAAAAATGACAATGCTACTCTCATATTGTCTTCTACATATAAAAATCTTGATCTTTTTTTAGTTTTAATGTTGGCTAATGCTGAAAATCTGAATTCACACAAATAAGATGTGGAAAATTGTAATTATGTTTAAAGCTTTTTTGGCTATCATTGGCTGATCGCATCTGATGTTAATCCAAAATGAATTAATTGATTCTTCTGAATGTTTTAAAATTAAATCTCGATTATTGGAAAACAAAATGAGTTCTTCCTCTTCATTCAAAGTCAAGTCAAATACAGAAGTATCCGTTACGAGAAATGGATTACGAACCCAATGAAATTTCTTAATATATAATTTTGGGAAATAATTAATAATTCTCTCCTCTAATGTTGTCTTAAATTTTTCTTTTTAAATGATATTATTTAATCATATTAACAGTATTATATACTTATTTATAAAATTTGCCGGCACATTTCTGAAATTTGGCAGCACACAAATGTGCCGCGGCACAGTGGTTGAGAATCACTGGCTTAGATGGTTTGGACTGGCTAAAGAAATTTATAAGGCAAATATGAATAGGGCAGAGCCCTAGATGAACATGGTTGAACCAAATGGGTGCCAGGTCAAGGCAGAGTAATGAGAGTGGAGGAAGTCAGGGAAGTATGTTTGGATCGTAGCAACTTGCTAGGTGTTCGTTATAACATATGACTAATAAATTATAACGTTATAAAAATTAAATGATAACACGTAATATAAAATTATAACTTTTACTGCTACTGTTAAATATCTAGTAATAAATGAAACCAAATGTTTGACTTAGCGACATCTAGTGTAGTTGAGAAGAACTGCCAAATCACACAAAATCCAGCGTGGACTGGCAAGATGGCGCTACAACGGTCATTCAAAATTGAACTCTATTTCCATGAATTACGTGTGTCCAAAACTTTATTTGGATAGACTTTATTGAGTTGTTAATAATGACTAGATTATAATAAGCAAATCAGGTTATAAATTATAACATTCATTTTAAATGAAGATGTTATTTTTCTGCTATATTTTAATTTTAGCCCCAGTAATGTGTGAGAGTCAATCGAGTCGACGTTCGGAGTTTCATGCGCTCGAGATTGAGCATTTCGTTCGTAAATTGGCCAGTTTAATGCTATAAATATAAAATTTAGATAGGTATTAAAATGAAATAGCAAATCCTACTACTATTATAAAGGTGAAAGTTTGTAAGTATGGATGTATGGATGTTTGTTACTCTTTCACGTAAAAACTACTGAATGGATTTGAATGAAACTTTACCACAATATAGCTTATACATCAGAATAACACATAGGCTACGATTTTTGAGGTTTCTAATGTGAGGTCGTAAAAAAACACATTTTTTGCGCTTACATTGCACAATTGTCTGTTGTGTCTACTTACAAACTTTCGCCTTTAGATAAAAGAAAAATAGATTAGGGCTCTGCAGTGCTTAGTTACCGTATTTCTTACTTATTACTAGACTAGACGGGACGAACCTGAAGTCCACGCGAACGAAGTCGTGGGCAAAAGCTAGTATAGTATAAAGTAAGTGTTACAATTATAGCAGAATAAATAACATAATATTTAAATGTAGCATAACGTTCTGCTACATTATATAACTTAACTAAGCAGATTAACACCCTTTAGTAGCAAGTGGAAAACTGTGTTCTCTGTCTACCTCCACGGGAAAGAGGCGTGAGCATATGTATTAATGATGGAAAAAACGTATCTTTGTTGAAATTGGATCATTTGTATCCGGATCGGTACAAAGATTCGAATCAGTAAAGTGCTTCATTTACATCATTTGTATCAGTGACTCTGAGTCAATCGTGTAAGCGTCGCGTATCGAATGAAACCGAAATGCAATGAATGCGAGAGCGCCGTGATCCGAAGCGCTCCGACTCTGTGGGCGTACTCTTAAAAACGATATTCGATATATCGTGGACTTCGTCGTGTCGTATCCTACCCTTAGTTACTATCGTTTAAAACATTTCAATAGACGATCGAACGAACGATTTTAATTTTGACATAAGGAAGCCTCAAATGACAACGATGAATTGAATTTGACAGACGAACATTCGCAAAATAAACGTCAAATTTACGATAATTACAACGACACCTCAAACCGTATCGTATTACTTCTCGCAAATTTAACGTAAATTTTGCGAATGTTCGTCTGTCAAATTCAATTCATCTTTGTCATTTGAGGCTTTCTTATGTCAAAATTTATATCGTTCGTTCGATCGTCCATTGAAATGTTTTAAACGATAGTAACTAACAGTAGGATACGACACGACGAAGTCCACGATATATCGAATATCGTTTTTAAGAGTACGCCCCCAGAACTATTTACTTATCTCAATCGTGCGAGCGCTGCGTGCCGATTGAAACCGAGATGCAATTGAGTAAATGATTCATTTGAAGCGCTGTTAGAGATTTGAATCAGGGAGTCACTTGGAAGAATCGACTCACTGAGTCATTTCTGTAAAGATTAACACATCTCTAATATGTATACATGTGTATAGATACATAGAAATAATTTAATTACATATAATTTTTTACGTTCGAAAAAATCTGAAAATAAAACAATAGACTCACTTAAAATCCACATTACTTATGGCACACAACTCTGCACCACTAATGTTCCAATCGGACAGTTTGATACCTGTCAGATTAAATTGCCGTACCGCCCATTGGATCCATAGTTTCACATGCTGTACGGACCTGGCCAATAATAATATAAAAATCAACTGACTTAGAGCATATAACTTGCTAAAAAACGGAGTGTATTGCACCTATATGTAGCAAACAAGTGGACAACTAGAAATAAAACTCATCTCATTTTTGTCTAAGGTAAGAAAGACGCGAATCTAGCAATTGAGCGTACATGGCTGACGTGGTAACGCTTGCTTGTTATTTGTTTCCACTTCACACATGACAGCAAACAGCGACAATGTAAAGAAGGCCACTGTGCATGTAAGGCGCAATACTATAGCGGCATGCTGCAAGTAATCAGATTATTTCATTTACATTTTTGGTTTCTCGTCAGCTTTCATACCACAGTGACCTTAGTCCATGCGACCATGAGGTGACCATGAGGTGTACTCTTAAAAACTATGTTCGATAATATCACAGAACACAGAAAGAGATTAGAACGGCTATGTAGGCGTGGCACGCGCGCCACAGTTATGATCAAATGATCATGACTGTGGCCAATAATGCGAACGCGTTGCTTAGTCAGTCACGAGTGATCACGGAGAGTGTTTTACGAAGTGCTGCGCGTTTATTAATGAAAATGCCTACTTGTGCTGTAATTACCTGCAAAGCAAGAAGTCAGGTCTCAAGTGTAGCTAAAGATGGAATATCTTTTCATCGGTAAATAGCAAATTTGATCGTAATAACTAACGTTTTACAAAAAAATTATCAAAGCTTGATCGTAACGATAAGACACATAATATTTTTCTAAAAAATATACATTGCCGGCTATGTACGCGCATGCGTCTAATTACATTACTCAGAGCGCGTAATGTAGTACACTGAATTCGGTAGCGACGCATTTGAATAACAGCAATAAACGTAGTAAAAGGCCATAGTGCTGTGCTTACCAAAAAACGTACGCATTATGTTTTATCGATAAATATATTTTTTTAATATTCTGGTAGGAATAAATGATTGTGTGATAAACTCGAACATTTGTTGGAAGATTGTTCAAGTATTTATTTAAGTTTTAATTAAATTTAAATTATACTTTTATTAAACGAATTAATCGTGTGTGCGACCGTGGAAATATTATTAATATGTCCAAATACATGTATAATTAATATCATCATCACAGCTCACATATGTCCCCACAGAGGGGCTCGAGCCTACCCTACCTACGTTAGGGTGATTAGGTCTTCGCTTCAGCTTCTAAATAAATATATACTTTTTCAAGGCCAGTAAATAATTCTCTGTCCATCTACAGGTTTTTGTTTTAACGGTTGTCAGGACATTTTTATTGTTTTTGGTAATTCTAAAATTTAATTTTATTGTAATATTTTGGTATATATTCTCGAAACTGTGAATAGCTGTCGCAATTATGGCTCCGATTGACAGACGTCAACTTCGACTGCGCTAATTTATTACGAATGGCTGCAAGGCACCACTTAAGGGGTCTTAGTAGGTGAAAACGGCGAAACAGGCTTCTTGCTTTTTGCTGTTATTTAAAAAATTTATGATATTTTACACTGAAGAACATGTTCCAGTTTGGCCCATGTATATGTACGGTATATCAAAAAAAAGAGAAAAAATTACTGATTCAAGATTATCATCAAATTAATTTATAATATGTGTCGGGATAGAATCCCAACTAATATTATAAATGCGAAAGTGTGTGTTTGTTTGTTGTTTGTTTATTTGTTTGTTTGTTTGTTTGTTTGTTACCACAGAACACAGAAAGAGGTTAGAATGGCGAACATGCATCGTTTGTACGGGAGCCGCTGTCGCCAGTTTAAGAAGCCAGCGTTGCGTCTGTAAGGTCACGCAAACCAATCAGGAGAAGTACGCATCGCGCGATAACGAACTGAACCAATCACAGCACTGCACTCACCAGATTCAAAAATTCCGTCTAAAAACGATATTATTACCTTAGTGATTGACAAAAATGAAAAATTATCGATATAAAATGTCGATAGCAAATTTAATATTACAAATATTTTCAATACTGAAAACAAAATATTACATTCATGTAGGTATTTAAAATATAATAATTAATTTAATTGTATAAACCTATACTATAATGATGAAACAAACTTATTAAGTGAAATAGATGTAGGTTGGAAGCAAAGTAAACTATATTTCTGTAAATCTTGTTTCCATAACAAACATATACAGGCACTTTTATATGTGTGCGATAGGACATTTTTCCGACATGTTCATACATTTTGCGATTTTGCAGTGGCTATCTTTTCACAATTTTATAATTTATTATGCCCTAGCTATTTGTAATATCATTCATTTAATACATTTACATATAGTATGCCCAAATTCAATAATAGTTTTTATATATTTAACGTATTTTCCCTAAAATCTTATACTCAATCTCAATCTCTTTTATTGCTTACGCTACTATCTGTGTCTAAGGGTTTTTAATCAATATATGTATTATTATTACATACTATATGTTTTCTTTCCTGCTATGGGAACCTATTCTATATACTTTATTTATTTCCTAAGCTAAAACTTATCTTTATTTATCAACTATGCTTAGTGCTATTCTTACTATTATTCCGCCGTGTAATATGTTTTATTACTATCTAAATTTGACGACCTCCATAGTCGAGTGGATAATACACCGGTTTCAAGGTGTCGCCATCTCTGAGGTCCCGGGTTCGAATCCCGGTGGGGGCAGATGTTTGTGTGATGAATGCGAGCATTTGTACCTTAGTCATGGTTGTTGATATATATTTCAATAAAAATTATTTATATATGTATAATATATGTATGTCTATCCGTTACCCTAGATCCCATAGCACAAGCCTTACAGAGCTTAGTTTGGGTTAGGCTAATTGGTGTAAGTGTAACAAATATTTAATTATTATTTAATTAATTATTAATTCTATTATTCTATTATTTTATACATTCGTTTAATAAAAGTATAATTTAAATTTAATTAAAACTTAAATAAATACTTGAACAATCTTCCAACAAATGTTCGAGTTTATCACAACAATCATTTATTCCTACCAGAATATTAAAAAAATATATTTTATCGATAAAAACATAATGCGTACGTTTTTTGGTAAGCACAGCACTATGGCCTTTTACTACGTTTATTGCTGTTATTCAAATGCGTCGCTACCGAATTCAGTGTACTACATTACGCGCTCTGAGTAATGTAATTAGACGCATGCGCGTACATAGCCGGCAATGTATATTTTTTAGAAAAATATTATGTGTCTTATCGTTACGATCAAGCTTTGATATTTTTTTTGTAAAACGTTAGTTATTACGATCAAATTTGCTATTTACCGATGAAAAGATATTCCATCTTTAGCTACACTTGAGACCTGACTTCTTGCTTTGCAGGTAATTACAGCACAAGTAGGCATTTTCATTAATAAACGCGCAGCACTTCGTAAAACACTCTCCGTGATCACTCGTGACTGACTAAGCAACGCGTTCGCATTATTGGCCACAGTCATGATCATTTGATCATAACTGTGGCTCGCGTGCCACGCCTACATAGCCGTTCTAAACCTCTTTCTGTGTTCTGTGTTTGTTACCTCTTCACGCTTAAACTACTGGACCGATTTCAAAAATTCTTTCACCTTTGGAAAGCTACATTCTCCCCGAGTAACATAGGCTACTTTTTATCCGGAAAAATGGACAGATCCCACGGGATGCGCAATAAAGGCTTCGCTCAAAAACTACTGCACAGATTTTTATGCGGTTTTCATCATAGATAGAGTGATTCTTGAGGAGTTTTGCGGCATTTTTTATCTCGGAAAAACGGATAGTCCCACGGGAAGCGCGATAAAATCTTCGCACCATAAACCGACTTCCGCGTATATGTAGCCGTGGGCAAAAGCTATGACCCTTAACCCTCTATACACCCAATCCCGAAATCCACGCGGGCGAAGCCGCGGGCAGAAAGCTAGTAGTTAATAAATAAAAATGTATAAAATAATAGAATTAAGATAGTAATAAAACATATTAAACGGCGGAATAATAGTAAGAATAGCACTAAGCATAGTTGATAAATAAAGATAAGTTTTAGCTTAGGAAATAAATAAAGTAATAGAATAGGTTCCCATAGCAGGAAGAAAACATATAGTATGTAATAATAATACATATATTGATTAAAAACCCTTAGACAGAGATAGTAGCGTAAGCAATAAAAGAGATTGAGATTGAGTATAAGATTTAGGGAAAATACGTTAAATATATAAAAACTATTATTGAATTTGGGCATACTATATGTAAATGTATTAAATGAATGATATTACAGATAGCTAGGGCATAATAAATTATAAAATTGTGAAAAGATAGCCACTGCAAAATCGCAAAATGTATGAACATGTCGGAAAAATGTCCTATCGCACACATATAAAAGTGCCTGTATATGTTTGTTATGGAAACAAGATTTACAGAAATATAGTTTACTTTGCTTCCAACCTACATCTATTTCACTTAATAAGTTTGTTTCATCATTATAGTATAGGTATATACAATTAAATAATTATTAAATTTAAATACCTACATGAATGTAATATTTCGTTTCAGTATTGAAAATATTTGTAATATTAAATTTGCTATCGACATTTATCGACATATATAGATAATTTTTCATTTTTGTCAATCACTAAGGTAATAATATCGTTTTTAGACGGAATTATTTGAATCTGGTGAGTGCAGTGCTGTGATTGGTTCAGTTCGTTATCGCGCGATGCATACTTCTCCTGATTGGTTATGCGTGACTTTACAGACGCAGCGCTGGCTTCTTAAACTGGCGACAGCGGCTCCCGTACAAACGATGCATGTTCGCCATTCTAACCTCTTTCTGTGTTCTGTGGATAATATCGTGTCACATATCCTACTCTTAGTTACTATCGTTTAAAACATTTCAACGGACGATCGAACAAACGATATTAAATTTGACATAAGAAAGCCTCAAATGACAACGATGAATTGAATTTGACAGACGAACATTTGCAAAATAAACGTTAAATTTACGATGATTACAACGACACCTCAAACCGTAGTATCGTATTACTTTTCGCAAATTTGACGCAAATTTTGCGTATGTTCGTCTGTCAAATTCAATTCATCGTTGTCATTTGAGGCTTTCTTATGTCAGAATTAATAGCGTTCGTTCGATCATTCGGTGGAATGCTTTAAACGATAGTAACAAAAAGTAGGATACGACACGACGAAGTCCACGATATATCGAATATCGCTTTTAAGAGTACGCCCCCATAAGTCGCATGTGACTCATGTGATTTATGTCAAAAAGTTTTGATTAAAAACACACGTGATTTTCTTAACATCACTACATAGTATAAAACAAAGTCGCTATCCGCCGTCTGTCTATCCCATCGCTTAGAGCTTTAAAACTACGCCACGGATTTTGATGCGGTTTTTTTTAATAGATAGGTGATTCTAAGAAAGGTTTATATTATAATACATGCATAATATAGTAGAGAAACACTGATAAATTTAGACGTTTCTTATGCATTATATTGCAAAAACGCTGGCTGAACCCTACGAGATAGACCAAAATACTACAGTATAGGCCTGTTTCCACTAAGAATGAATCGGATAGCTTAGAGTTTCTAATGATTAATCATGATAGGTAGTAAACAAAAAACAACTTTTTTTATCAAAAAAATATAAGATTACTAATATTTTTGGAAATCAAAATCGGCAAAATTACTTATTTATTCACGTGACATTAAACACCAATCAGAGAAGCGTGACGTCACGCCTCGCGAAACACCGGTTGTAGTGTAGCTGTACATCTTCTATCTAATCTGTGCTGTTGAACACTGAACAGGTTATTTTGATACAATTTGTTTTCAGAGACTATTGTTAAATTAATACAGTTTGTTTTAAGTTTAATCTTAAAAGACACACAGATTTGCCATGGAATCAGGATTTACCAAAGCAAACAGCAGTAATTTGTCAAAAATTGACGCCGTTATGCTTGGGAAATTTTTCGCAACAAACATAGATTTTGTATATATATTTTGTGCATCATTTACATTGGGGCACTATACAGTATTTATAATAAGAGGGATTCATTATTTATTATAATGATCTCGTCGACTGACATAAATAAACTCGATTGTTTCGCGAGGAGTGACGTCATTCAAGACGCCATGACAGTCTTGGCCTTTTTCGAAGTCAATTAGAAGTTCATGTCTAAAAAAGCAAAATACTTATGAGAAAGGCCTATTTTCCTAAAAATAATATATATTAGGGGTAAAATAGATACTAAACTATCGTTTTAAACGAATTTCCAAATTTTGTCAACTAGCCCATTGTCCTGGTATATGTCTATCTCTTATCAATTTTTTATCCATTACTAAAAAATGGTTATTTACGAAATGATTTTAAACAATACAGCATTAATCCTTATCCAATTAAGTACTTATCCAGTTAATCTTTAAATAAATTGTGCATTTATTATAGATCAATAATTTAAGTGAATATTTCCGAATATATTACAAGTTTAATTTTAACTTAATGCAGGGACGTAGATAAGCATTGCACCCGTGCAAAGCCGGGCGGGTAGCTAGTTAAAAACTAAAAGAAATAATCATGATCATTTGCAAAGGACATGAAATAAGGGAAATTTTATTTGTAGACGAATTGCTTAAGGCAGCCACTTACCACTGTCTCGGATCTTCTGGTATCTTCACTCTATGGTCTGCTTTGAAGTTGGGGTCAACTATCCACTTGACTGCGGCAGCATGAGGATGTGGAAGCTCTTCCTCCATAGATACGCTTGTGTCTGGCTCGCCATCCATCACCATGGCCGGATCTTCTGCTTTTAGGACTGTAGGACATTATCTATCCTTAACTGTTCACAGTCAAATAACATAAGTGATTATTTAAGATCCTATCTTTATAAATACACACAGACGCAGACTCAGACCAAGGGTATTTTAATATAGATAAGGCATATATATATATATAACTGTACTCTTTTTTTGTTTCACAACATTACTAGTGAAAACAGACAAAGTATAGCATCGGAGCGAGGATTGGCGGCTCCATTCTCTAGATAGCTACCTAGTATATAAAACTGTAATAATATGCAAAAAATTAAATTACTAATTCGATTATTGCAATTTCGATACGCTGGTGTAACATCTAGCCCTTTGTTATATACATAAATAATATGAGACGTCCATATTGCCGAATCTTACGAATAGTAGGTAGACACATTAGCAAATCTACTTAATAGTTAAATTACGTTTGAATAGCGAGAAACAGAGTTTAAACTACCAACAACACTTACAAAAGCAATAAAAATTATTAAGTAATTTTTAATTGCTTAAGTAAATTTAATTTCAACGGCAATACAAATGGATGAAAATCGCATATCAAGTTAGCTTGTGCAGATACACTTACAGTGTTGCTCTTCAAGCTGAGGAAGCTGCAACATCTCTTCATCGGGTTTGAGTACATCGAGAATGTTGATTTTTCTCTCTGCAGCCTTTATCTGTATATTCACTTGGACTATTCCTTCACCCCTAATGCACTGTTCCACCAATGTCTTATGGTTCTCCAACTAAAAATAATAATTTTGCAACTGATATAGAAATTATAGGACACTCGGCGAAACCATACCAATAAAGAAAAGGAAAGAGACAAAGAAACGTGCAAAACTACACTTATTTTAGTAGGATCAGCAAAAAAAGTATAATTTAAATAAAACTTTTACTAGCTATTTATTAGGTGTGTACATAAGATAAGGTATCATTCTGAATCTCATAAAGTCTAGTCAAGTAATCTATTCGATTGTTTATTAAATTGAAATAGGAAATGTCTATCATACAATTATCAACCATTTTACAAGTGCACAAAAAAATATTATATACACTTTTAAATTAACAATTTAGATTATATTCAATTAAAAACAATTTTCTAATAAATATGCACGAGCACAAATTAAATAAGCTTAGAGTAGTGCAAAAGTGTTAGTGGACAAACTGAGGGATTTGTCCACTAAAACTTTTGTTGTCATTGGAAATCGCTGTCTTTTGTGGTAGGTATTCGGAGTACAGTGTAAATTTGTATCGTATTGTCGACTATATATTTTGTCCTTATTGTACTGTTGTTTCTTGCTAAAGTCAAGAAAATCAATGGCCGCTCAGACACAACGGTTGTCATTACACACAACTATGTATACTGTCACAGCAACTCACCATTTTCGCATCTTGTAACCAAAAAGTGAAGTCTGTTAGGTCTGTCCCCAATCTACGTTCTAGCATTGCTCTCAACTTTGACAGTCGTGTTCGTATGTCCATCAACTGAACTATTACTTCCTCTGTAAACATCAAGGATTAAATATAAGTTATTAGAGTACATAGTTAATGCCTTACCAATATTTATTGTGATCCCCATA
Organism: Scirpophaga incertulas; assembly: GCA_036419045.1. Lineage (NCBI taxonomy): Eukaryota > Metazoa > Arthropoda > Insecta > Lepidoptera > Crambidae > Scirpophaga > Scirpophaga incertulas. The sequence continues at coordinate 9,326,696 of CM071636.1, forward strand.
TGACCTATTAGACCGTTTCAATAGAAAAATTTACAATAAACATTTAGTTTAGAGTCTATTACAACATTTTTTTTATGTTCAGATAAATTAAATCCAGTTAGTACACTTCACACACATTTTAATTTGTTAAAATTGCCTTTATGTGTTGGCCATATATCCCAATGTATGCCTATTTATAAGGATAAAGGATGAGTCGGTCATAATAATGTTTTAGATAATAAAAAGTACACACCTTTATGTACTTTTTATTACTTTATACTAAATATCTTTATTACTTTAAAAATTCATTACTTACCACTCGATTCATTACTCTGCATTGTGTCCTCATCATCTGCAGTGTCAAACACTGCAAGGGGAGTTTGCAATATTTCTGCACCAGTTTGCATTAGCCCTGTAATTTTAATATAAGAAAAATTGTAATTTTACACTAGGGATGTATATTTATAGTGAATTATTATTTAGATTAATAAAATATTAACACAGGATTTATGTTCAATCAAGAATAAGGAAATGTAACTTTATTTATCAACATAATTCATCAGTGTTTCAAACATTTGCTATTTATATGAATACTCAATGTATTAAATACAACATAACAGTTTTACAAAGTTTTAAATACTAAATAATGTACAACAAAATATACCAAATATTTTCTTATTCTTCTTATTTAATCTATTTTACACAAATATAGCTGTAAGTCTGCCTGAATGATGATTAACCAGATGCTCATGTAGTCAACATCTATAGACGTCCTCCCCAAACTCACTAGTTCATCAATCAACCTTGAGGGCCTGCCATTTTCCAGACAGACTTGCCACTCATGAACTTTTATATGCCTCGAACAAAACCAACATAATCTTTGTTTAATAGAAGCCTTTACAGATAATTATTGACATCAAAACAAATTTAAGAATAATAGAACAAAAACCTTGTATAAGAACAAGGAATAAATATTGACTTTACAACTATTAAGAAAAAGGACTTCTCGAGAAGAGCAGGCAAAAATTACTGAAGATATATTTTTTATTTTTTCTTTCCAACTTCATTTACAATATTATTATAATCCATAAATTAGGACAATCATATATAGAAATAGATTTAGGGTGTATACATGTTTATACATACATATTACTAGTCTATATCCAAAAATAACACTATAACCAATTATGTTGTTACCAAACATGGCTCAAAGAATGCTGTGTAGTTCCATATAGTGTAGTCATTTAGAATGTCACTTCACCTGTACTCAAGAATTTCTTTTTAAAATTTATAAATAATAAAAATAATTAATATATTTATAAATTTATACAGAGGAAACTAAATAAACCTTTGTGGAGTTTTATAAAACATGAATATACATCTCCCATACATTTAGCCAGTTTTATAGAGCCTACATTCGGATAGTAAGTTTAATTTTGTTTCTTGCATACAGATTATGTAAATCACTGGTTTTGTTGAATGTGTGATAGATTTTATATACAAAAACTAAATTGGCATATGAATATTGACCAGTTATAATAAAGGTATTGATTTATAATTGATTTCATGAAAAATTCTATTATAAAATTATTTTGTAAACCAATACAACACTTAATAGACTGCTATTTATTATTGTCATAACATTTTTTGCTCTTATCATTGATTTTGTTCCTCAACTTATACTATATTTTAAATTACATATGCTATATTGTTTAATCAATAGTCTCACAATAAAATGCATAACCTAAAATTAAAATATGGGCCTAAAACTACAATACAGGTTTTAAAATAATAATACAGTATTTTTTTAAATATATATTATTATTTACTTAAAACTGACCAGTAATTATATACAAATCTTAATTACCAAGAATGCATTATTATCATATATTTCAAGGTAACTTCTACATGTTTTCACAATATCTTTGTTTAATTGAAAATAAGACTTTTGTTATAAATATGGATATATTTTTCATGTATCATGTAAAATAAAGGCAAGCAAATGCAAACATTAAAGCCCTTGCCCTAACTTTACTAATGGCTAATATATGTTCCTTAATTTAGTTGGTCTTAATTTGTTCTTACCAGTTGCAAATACCTTTAATCTGATACTTTTATATGAGTAATTTTATAAATCTACCTCCTAAATTTGAAATATTTTGTAGTATAAAACCAGTTATAGCAGATGTGCATGGCTGTGGTCAATATGTATTATTTTTACTAACGTGTTATAACTGGCCAAGTTTTGATGCAATTTTGTATGGGGATGGTTGGAGACCCAGGAAAACATTAGATCATTTTTGCCTCGAGAAATATATTTTTTTTAGTTTTGGAAAATCTGATATAACGCTAGTGAAACCACGCGCAGAAAGCTAGTATGAAATAAATATATTTTCTGCAATTGACACGGAGAAAACAAATTTTATCAACATGATCTTTAGTTATAAAGATTATGGTTTTTATGTTTAATTTTATAGACTCACCTAAGTCATTTTCTGTAACATATTGGGGAATTATTGATAGAGGTTCTGTGGATTCCATAATAGCAAGTTCAGAAGGTTCACCAAATCCATTTTCAGCATTCTCCATTTTAATAGCTCGGACATTCAAAATATCACTAAAATCGGTAACTTCCATTTTGAACATAGCACTATATCAACAGTATACTACGTGTGATCTAACTTATTCAGTATAAAACATTGATTCACGTATAAATATTACGAAAAAAACTTTTGATCTTAGATAATTTGAAAATTTTAGGAAAAGGAAATCACTATTCTCCACTTCCGCGTGCGCTAAAACGGAAGACATAAACAAATTTTTGACAGCCCGTTTGCATTATCTATGGATTAGTGCTGCGCCTTATCACCCAAATGTTGTAACAAGTATAATACACAAAGGTTACTTAACATCGATATGTTTTAACTAATATAAAAATTATTATCATGGTAAGTCTGTGATTGTAGAGAAATATATATCCAACTATTGATTGTAATAGAGATTGTCCGAATGTCAGATTAGCGAGTTTTCCAAGGCTATGTACAGATTGCGTTACGGTTATACTTAAGTTAAAGCAAGCAAGGTAACAAAAAAATTACCATTATTCGAAAATATGTAAATTGTCTACATTATAGGAAATAGCCTAGTATACAAATCTCTAATAAAAAATATAATATAAAATTGCCGTAGATAATTTAAATTATTTTGCAAAGTTAAATTAGAATTTCAAAGATATTTTTTAAACATTTAGCAATGAACTTTATAATAAACTTTAAAACATTATATAGGATTATAAAACATTGACTCGTCAGATATCAACACAATTTTGACTCATCTAAGGACAAAAGCGCTAACTGTCTTTCATTACAGCATGATTACTCCAGATGAGTATACTATGATTACGTCAACAATTTTGTTTTATTAACTGTAAGAAAATCTCTTAGCTATTTCATGTATGTGCTAAAGGAACCTTGAAGTGTATATATTTTTTTTATTATCATAATTAATAATCTACAACAATATTCCAAATCTTATTAATAATCAAATAAGCAATAATATTTTCCCCAAAAATGTTTGGAATTAACAGAAAACCTATATACTGAGAGATTTGACACAATATGTATATTAAAATTTTTGTATATCCAACAAATATCATTCTGCCATTTTCTTATAATTTGCTATGAAATGTCACCGTGAATTAATAGTTTAAGAAGAAAATGATTATTTTTTTTTATATTATCCATTGATATTTTGTTATTGCTGCCATTGAGGAGCTATTTGGAATACATACATACATACATACATACGGAATAATTGGAAAAAATTATAAAAACCTCTATGAATTAAATGCTAGAAGCATTTAATAGTAACAGAAAATATAGATTTTTAAATTGGTTTCATTATCATTTCAGTTGACAGACTCATCCTGTTACACACAGGGACATTCCTTGGGAATCTGTGGTTCTTTTAGCGCCTTTCTGCGACCTTCACCGAATCGCTTGAACAGTGAACCGAGTGAATAGTTCGGCGATCCGATATCTTCTCTTTCGTTGAAATCATATTAGTATCAAGTGTTGATCTAGAAGGATAGCAATATTGATGTATCAATATTCTGTGTGACACCTCTGGAATGACAGAAACATGGTTCCAGTCTCTGAATCAAAAACTTTCCTAAAGGAGATGTCCTCTTATTACAAGGAGGTTGGTTTTTTGTGATCATCGTTAACTAACAAACACCAAACTACATTAAATTGAACGCCGAAAAAATATGAAGTATGAAACAAATAAAAGAAATATTTTTACCACCCCCAATTATTTTTAAATAAATAAAACATGTTTTTAAGAAATATTTCACTATGGCAACACCTTAATGATGTTTTATTATCTGTGACTACCGGTATCTTATTCTATGTTTGATATTTTCCGTTGAGTTATGACATTGACAGCAGGTGCCTGACTTGTCAGTTGATTTTTTATTAATATTTTTTTCTGGCTCTAGATAACATACATTAAGTAATATAGCAGTCCCTATATTTTGTTAGTTAAAAACTTCTCAAAATTAGAAATATTCGGTTCATTAAAGCAATTATGTATGTATTTAGATTTTTAAAAGGCATGTTGATAATTTTTTTTAAGCAATGTGTAATTATTGCATTAAAGATATTTCATTTTTTATTATACTAGAATACGATTTATTAAAAATCTTATGGCGATTACTTTCTTTTAGAGCCTTCTATCCAAATATATCAAATTTACCCGAGTTAGTTACTATAAACCAATATGGGATATCTCCTTTGGCTTTGGAAATACTGTCTGCCTACAGAATTTGCTTCCTGTTAAAGTTAGATGAGCTGAACCTGTGTCGTGCTTTAAAGTACGGTTGAAAAAACATTGAGGCATTGTGTTGAATGACGTAACATTATTGTTATTATTATTTATATGTATGAGTTTAAATATATATATATATTGTACCCATGTTTAATGCCTATATTCTATTTATTTCTGTATGCGTCACATCGTCACAAAAAGGAATACTTTTTACCATTCAAAGGTTGACTGGAAGTGATATTAGATAATTCCGTCTTTTGTATAAACTGTGTGTGTATTAAAATAAATATAAAATATTCAAAACTTTTTAAAAGCAGTCATTATTTATTTTGACTTAAGATCGATAAGTAATGGACCATCAGTACGTTTCTAATTTATAGTTTTCAACAGGGTGGCGTCATTAATTGGAAATATTGTTTGACCATTTTGTCGGCACTTATTGTCGGCCCGTGAACGCTTTATTTGCGTAAATGGCGGCGGCACAAAGTGCATGTAGTACGATTAGTTAAGATGATTTAGAGTGACTTTTTGGGCGGTCATATTTTAAAGGTATTTTCCTCTTCTACCTCTAGCTCAGAGTAATGAAATTTTATGGTTTGAATGGATAGCGACCGCTTGTTTGGAGAGAGCACGGTGCGGGGCGGGCATAGTTGGTATGTAGTACATATATATCGACGGGCTTAGTTCATCAATTGACGTCGTTAAGAGAATATATCGTAAAATGCCTTATTTCACTATAATATAGAAACCACAAATGAAAAAAAAATTGTCACCAGAAAGTAACAATTACTAATTTATTTAATATAATCAAAAAATAATATATCGTCAAATATTATAAATAATAAATAAATAAATATTTGTTACACTTACACCAATTAGCCTAGCCCAAACTAAGCTCTATAGGGCTTGTGCAATGGGATCTAGGGTAACTAAACTACTAACTTTAACGGATAGACATACATATATCATGTATAAGTTACTCTATGACATATATTATACATATATAAATAATTTTTATTGAAATATATATCAGCAACCATGACTAAGGTACAAATGCTCGCATTCATCACACAAGCATCTGCCCCCACCGGGATTCGAACCCGGGACCTCAGAGATGGCGACACCTTGAAACCGGTGTATTATCCACTCGACTATGGAGGTCGTCAAACACATACAATATTGTAACATGTACATATATATATGATCGAAAATAAAAACTAAAGGTAATAAATGGAGTCTATATCATTATATTTGCCATGTCACTGCTGTCATATATTCTAGGATATTTTCATGTTTTACGGGAAAGATGTACACGGGCAGCAGCACGGAGCGCGACAGATTTACACCAAACTCGTAAATATAGTTCGTTTTTTTTTACTGATGTCAAAAGAAGAATTTAGTTGTACAGTGAATGGAAAAGAAATAATAAAAAAATAAAGCATTATTTATTCTTTGGTTCGAGTACGCCAATGACTTCAGCATAGGGGGTGTCATTTCTTATAGGTTTTCTTGTTGTATTGGAAGCTTCAAGTTGCAAGGCAGCGTACTGGACTCGCGCGGTGGCCTGAAAATTGATGGTGATAAATAAGTAGGTAAATATAACTTATTTTGATTAGAGCGGTTGACCGTAGAAATTTCGAACGCCTTAGAAACAGACGCTCTGTGAATTATATTAACCGTAGCAAGATTAGCAGAACAAATTGTTTCAACTTTTAGTGAATTGCGTTTAAAAATATAACAAGCTTACGTAGAGTTCACCAGCTTCACGGCGACGTTTGCGCTTGTATAAACAACAATATGCATATATTGCCAATAGAACCAGCAATAGCGCGCCACTGGCTCCCAGAGCTTCAACCATCCAATTGGCACTGTCTACAAAATTATTTTCGATCGGTTTTACAATCCTAGTAGTTGTAAATGAATAGAAACTTTATTGTGACGTCATAGCTGCTAATTAAATCAATGAATAATTGAAATATTTCTGAAAATCAATAACCTTTTATATATTTAACAACAATAAAAGTGTTTAATTTGGCTCTTACAATTAAATCTAATTAATTAATTTCAGTCTTATGTCACAAACATAGACAAAATTAAAAAAAAAAAGAGATGTTAGTAATGTAGACAGCAACTTGATATGTATTATTAAAGGATGGCTGTGTGATTGTAGATTTCTAATACATATGTTACTGCTCTTTTCTTTCTGTGAATATTGTAGATATTGTAGAACGGCTTAGCAATGGGTATGTTTCCACCATTTTCGATTAATGAGGGATTTTCCGAGTGACAAATTAAAGAGTTCTGACATTAAAGACAGAGACAGAAGAATTAAAGACAGGCCTGTGTTCTTAGATGACGTGTACGTTCGGAATCAAAATTACTTTATAGATTAAAAACAGTATTCACAAATTAACATATATTATGTACATATAGTATAGACAAACTTTAAAACTCTGCTTGTTTTCATTACAGATTACAAAGACTGTATTACGAATAAAATGAATGCTTCAAAACATTGAATAGAATTATGAAATAATTGTTTGGACTCATCTTATGACATATGCACCATCTGTATTGTGTAGTGCGAACGTTTTTTTTTTAATTGGCTGTCTGAAAAATCCTCATTATCAAAACCGATTATCGCAAAAGTACGCCTTATTTATCACTATATTTCATTGTTCATTTGCTTTATTAAGTGTAAGGACTTCGAAACTAATAAAACTCATTAATTTGATGATATCAATTAGCGCCGTCACAATTTTGTACTACCATAAAAAATCAAAGTGTATTTTCCGATGTCATTTGAGATAAAGTACCTCAATAATTTGCTCTAATACCTTCTTTATTATCTTAGCCACGTCCCTGGTGAAGTAATATGCTCGCCTTCTGAGTGAAAATAGTTGTCTGGATTTATACTTATTATTAGTACACAGGCGTAAATATTGTACATGCAATTATTGATACTTGGATGACAGTTACATAATTTTGGAAAGCTAAGTGCAATGCAAAGGTGAAATTTAGTACCAAGAGACCTATTTTTGAATTACGAATGCGATTTCGAAATCACCGCTGACTAATTAGTCAGTCACTTTGAGGTCACGGATTCCTAAACATCCAATTTTTGAAAGTCGATCGCAGAGCTGCCGACATAGATAAAGTACACACATAAAGGTAAGAGTTCGGTTCCACGCAGAATGTAGCCGCTGCCAGTTATTGCCGCCTTAACCATTATGGTTATATATATATATATATATGTGCTATATTCATATATGTATATTGTATATATAGACTGAAAAATCAAACAAAACACCGATAACATTTCCACAAGTATGACTTGATTACGAGTGGGTGAGGGCACTCGTAATGAAATCACATCCGTGACTAAGGTAGTCACATAAGTGATATTCAAAATATAAGAATTATTGAAAATCGGTGATTATTAGTCACATCGGTGATTTCGAAGTCGCATTCGTAATTCAAAAATAGGTCTCCAACTGATGCATTAAAATAATCATTCTAGTTCTGAACTAGCATGGATGCGCTAAATACTACTGCCTAATTTAACCAATCCTTCCTGATCAAATATAACTTAATAATATTTACAAACCTGCATATGTGTTTTTCAGGTACAGGTGAGTGAGGTTGCATATTTCCCGCACTCCAGTAATTAAGTCACTTGCGCCATATACGCTTTGTACTGTCCTCCATGAAATGCATATAATCGTCGTATCATTATCTTCTGGTGTCATTATAAAGAAATCCTGTTGTAGAAAACCAATGTGATTTCCTGCAAAGAACAGAAAAAATCTTAAATTCGTTTTTGGTAAGTTTGTATTCGATCGTAATCTTATCTTCTTATCTTATATATAAAAATGAATCGCAAAATGTGTTGGTAAGCTCATAACTCAACAACGCCTGGACCAATTTGGCCAATTCTTTTTTGTTAATGTTCGTTGAAGTTCAAGGAGGGTTTTTACAATGAGGAAAATTCGAATAATTATCGGAAATACCCTAAAAACAGCCCTTTTATTTTCCCATGCAAACGTTTTCTAACTAAAACGTACAGTCGAATTGAGCTTTATTGTTATTGTATAAAGTTCATATTGCAAGCACTCACTGTTGTCTAAGCAATGAAGGTGTGTTCCTAACATCAAAGAGTCAATTTGCGCTTTATTAACGCTACATATAGTTGAAATTCAATCATATCTATCAAAACAGTGTGCGTGCGTGCGTTGGAGCACAGAATACATCGTTGGAGGATTTAATGTCACGTTCCAAAATTGAATAGCCATAAAATGTAATAGGTCATTTAGACTTTTTTTGCGATTTGGTTGGCTATGCGACATTATCTATAAAATAATTAGGAACAAAAAACTGCCACTGTACAAATCTTTTTGACAGGACGAAGTCTGTCGGGTCCGCTAGTAGGGAATATATTCGCATTTTTGAGATACCAAGAGCCTTTTTATACGACGTCAAAAAAGCCGAGAGTCCTTAATTCGACTATATGATTTTTTAATATATTTATTACGCGGTTAATTTGCTAATTATGAATTGATAATCTTTTTTTGTATTTTTTGGGAGGTTATATTTTAGAGATAATTTCATATAAACGTTTATGATATATATCAAAATAATATTTTTATAATCCTATTTAATGTTTTAAAGCATACTTTTTATTTTTACAACAGTATCTTTGTAGTAGGTACCTAATCTGTAATGTAACTACGTATAAGCATAAATTATAACGGAAATGTATAGATACTGTTTTTAATCAATTATATTTAAATGAATGAAAAATGTTAGCATTATCTGTTAACAGATTTAGAAAACTCATTAATTAGAGGTTCTTGAGTTTTATGCGACGTAACTAACACGATTTAGTTTTATACACATATATTACTGTTATTTAGTACTTTTTTTTTATTATAATATTTTACGTAAATAATATTTAATAATAATAATATATATTAGTATATAATCATATATAATATGTAAGTGTTGCTTTTGTTTGTAATGGGGGGTTGACTACTTTGACATCTGTCGTAGAAATTATATTTTACAAATTATATGCATTTCCTTGTATGTCTTGTAAGTAGGAAGGACGTTCAAGCTATAAGCAGAAAACTGGCCTATCCCATATGAAATGTGGAGGTTACGTTAAACCGTGCTATGGGATTAATTATAATTAATCCCATAGCACAGATATTTATTATGGCCGCCGCTTGTCAATGATTCAATGAATTAAGTTCAGTATGGAAGGATTTAACATAATTTTAGACTTATATTCAGACGTTCGCAAGCCTATGGCTGTATATAAGAATAAAACAACTACTTAAGATTTGCGCACAGTATCTGTATATTGGTATCAAATTATTTGCCTAATCAGATATTGCGCTATTTCACAGCTGTTATACAGCTAGTTCTACACTTTGCGCTGTATAATTTGGGGCGCTTTTTGCGGATATATCGACTGTATATCTGGATATACAGTTCTAATTCGGCCATTTGTACAGCCTAAACTCTTGAAATTTTTAATTGTACAGCGTTTATACAGTTTAAAATGTTACTTGGGTAAGCACAAAATTTGAATGATCTAACAACAAAAATTAAAGTACTCACCTGTTGATTTGAGCCATGTGAATGATTTTGAAACTCTCTTAAAAGAAAATCTATCATTTGGTTTTAAATATACCAATTCTTCAGATGAATTCTGAGTGACGTCTGAAATTTACAGATTAATGCTTATTGATAAATTAAAACTATTTCCCTTTTCTCTTTAATATTTGCATATGACGTATAGACATTTTCTAAGCAAATTATTTAATAAACGGTGGTAAGTATTTAAGTACAGTCGCCGAGCCTTTAGAGAATCACGGGTAGTTCTTCATAGTGTAACCCCATCACCTCTCGGCATTGGTAGTCCAACAGGCGTATTATGTAACCAAAATATCAAGTGAATATTATTAGCATAATAAGTCATTCAAAATACATTGCTTGTTGGTGTCAAAATTTTTACATTTTCTAAATTAATACGGTAAAATTACTTTTTACCGTACTATTAATTAAAAAAAAAGTAAATCGCTTACGGCGGTAATCATTTTTGCTTATGATTTGAGTTACGCAATATGCATGCCGAACTACTTAAGAACCACATTAATCTCAAACAGTCCATTTTTGGTGAAGTGTCAGATTAGTTTGAGGTCTAAGGTTTGTTAGAAGATAGAGAATTATAACAAAAAAACGATTAAAGACCAGAATCGCGAAGTCATCTAGATGCAACATACCGAATGACCGCCGGCGCCGTATACAATCGGTATTGGTGAATTAAGAAATTTATTAAATATAATTTTATTGTTTTCGTTTGGCTGTGGAATTGACATGTACATAGACTATTTATGAAAAAAAAAACAATATCCGTACAAAACAGCGATTTCTAAACTACGATTTTTAATTCGAGTCAGTAAAATGACAAGTGCTACTGTCACTGATACAAAAATGGTGACCCACTACAATAGTGATGTTTGGCAATCGATAGATTTAGACATTTAGTCATGCTTTATTTTATTAGGTATCAAAGCGTTTTTTTATTGTAAATATGTAATACATACATATTAAATAATATGATTTGTGACACATGACACTGGAAATGTCATTTTACTGACTCGAATTAAAAATCGAACTTTAGCCAGAGACCTGCATGTTAACTTATTATTTATTAGTAGTATTAGGGAGTAGTCGCGAAGCTAACTGTGTATATGTACATAAACTACAAAATTATCTAAATACGGACAATCGAAATCGAAAAATATACTAATAAAAAAAAGTATTTTATTCAATTTATAAAGCTATATATACTCACTTTTATTTTCATGGCTCTTTGTTACTATTATCTGCACGTACACAGTTGCTTTTTGATTGCTGTCATAGCAACGAATTAATGTTTCATTGTCCACAATGTGTAACCTCATGTTTAGACGTAGCATATAACCGGTATTGCCTTTAAACTGTGATATGGTGTTCTGTGCACCTAAATTTGATGGAATATATTTGTCAAATTAGCATTATATCAGTTTAATTAAGATTGTGATAAAATGATATTGGAGTCGCTTCTCGTCAGTAAACACCAGTTTTCAACATATAAAAATATACATATCCTTAATTCGTATTACTGTCAATTATGTAATTCAGTTGAGAGTTGAATCAAATCATTTGTTCAGTTTTGTGTGAGAATTCATTCCTACCCCGTAATCGCAACTGTCAGAGAACACTCGTAAAATATAATATATTTTTTCTGTCACTTTTAACTGAGTGTCCGTTGTAACAGAGAGTGAGACAGAACGTGACTTATGAAATTAATTCTGCTATCAAACAATTGTGAATAACGTTATTCCGTTCTCGGTTGATCTGTACTAAAACGTTCTATTGTACTAGATCATGTAAATAGTTTAAACTAAATATTTTTAAAAAATAGAACACTAGAAATGTTTGACTGGCGGTGGAAGGAAAACCACCTTAAAAACCAACACGCCGGACCCCACACTGAGTGGGGCTGAGGGCCTTCGGGTCGCGAGGAAGAAAACCTCTCTAAAAAATTACGTACGGTGGCCCTCGCCGGGAGGGCAGAGGCCGGCTTCGGGCGGCGGTGATTGGTGAAGGGGCGAAGTCCCCCCTCTTTCTGAAGAGGGGGTGGAGCTCTCGCTCTTTGGACCCTCCATGGATCGTGGGATGGCCGGGATATATATCCATATGTGGATTTTCATTATTTTATTTCCAGCAGCTAATCGCATGTATTTGGCCAGTACGTTAATTTTGATAGATCTTGAAGAAGGTTTTCATAATAATAGTTAAATTACCACACATGTTTCTGAAAAACTAAATAACTGTCCAATATACTTACTATCCATATGATGCCAACCTAAGGCGGTATTTTTATTTCCCCTACACGTGTAAGATAAGTGCTCTCCTTCAGTCTGAGTCACAGTTATATTTTTATGTTTTCCACTTAATCTCTGGTCGTCAGTTAAAATTATTAGTGCTGAAAAATATTTTCTTTCTATAATTTTTTATACATATTGCATTTAAAAATAAATTAATATAAGAATTAATAAATAAATTCCAACACGTAACGGTGAGTAGTAAATGTACAGGACAAATACACCTGTCAGAATTGGCAAGTTAGTAAGTATGATTTAAAAGATTTGTTTGAAGGCGTCGATTTTAGTGACATAAAAATCTCCATGCACATTATTTAAAATAACATAATCATTGGGACCATGGGAGACTATGAGTGTAGACTATGGGATAATCTTTTTAACCTACTTAAAAAAAAACGGTAGCTTCTCTCTTTTACTATGTTTTTTATATGTTTGTTACACGATCGTCCCACTAATTGTAAATTGTATTTTGAATTATTTTGGATTTTTTATGTTTGGATGGTCATTGACAGATAGTTTTCTTTTGAGAAAATCAACAAAAACATATAAATAAAATTATAACAGCAATAATAAAGTATGTAATAAAAATGTCATAACGATGTCAATTCAATGAAATGGGGGTGGAACTAGAGAACACGTCAGGTGGAAATTACATTACGTTTCATGCGTTACATTTGCATTTCAATTCACATCACATTTTATAGATTAAAACAGTGTTTATTTATTTTCCATATATTCATTCAAGATAATATTGTCTTGTCTTAGCACAGAAGCGATAATGGTGCGTAATTCTTCGTTTGGTAAATTAGAAGTGGCCGTGATAGATATTAAAAGACACAAATAATAAGAAAATATAAATAAATGATCACTTATTAATAAATCGCATTATAAGTATATATTATCCCCGTATTAGGAATAACTATCGGTTTACAAATATTTCATCAAATAGCAAGATACAGTCTTGCTATTTGATGTTTAGTGTAGTGTGATCTATGTGTATTTAGGATTATTATCTACATAAAAATGTATTTACTGGTTGATTGGTTTCCGTATGAGCCTCTTACGTAGTTCTTACATTATATGTTTTGTATTAGGACCACACGTTGTAAAACATGTCACCCCAAACATAATAAATATAAAATATCTAAGACTGATATTTGCATCGCACCAGGAGACCTATTTTTGAATTACGAATGCGACTTCGAAATCACCGATGTGACTAATAATCACCGATTTTCAATAATTGTTATTTTTGAATATCACTGATGTGACTACCTTAGTCACGGATGTGATTTCATTACGAGTGCCCTCACCCACTCGTAATCAAGTCATACTTGTGGAAATGATATCTGTGCTTTGTTTGGAGAATATATATATATATGTATGAATGTAGTATATATATATGATATATATATATCATATATATACTACATTCATATACATAACCATGATGGTTAAGCCGGCAATAACCGGCAGCGGTTTCATTCTGTGTGGAAGCGAACTCTTACATTTATGTGTGTACTTTATCTATGTTGGCAGCTCTGCGATCGACTTTCAAAAATTGGATGTTTAGGAATCCGTGACCTCAAAGTCACCGCTGACTAATTAGTCAGCGGTGATTTCGAAATCGCATTCGTAATTCAAAAATAGGTCTCCTGGCGTGTGGTACTACTGTGTCCGTGCATGCAGCTTCACATTAGTACCCTTTCATGTTCCTACAGAATGCGTTTCATTTCATTTCTTTTCAACCATCGTCACACATGGTACCATCCGACGTGACGTGACGTGATTTAAAGCAATCTGCGATGTACCAGTTCATTTATGAGCACTCAGCAAAAAGAGAAATGTGGACAATCCGTGTTTATAAATAAACGTAGGTATATACAATTACTGCATTTGATACATACTATTGATGTCAGGTGGTGCGGATGCTAAGGGGACTTTGTGGCTGGTTTCCGTTACTGTTGTTCTACTAGAGGGAGTAGGCCTGGTGGGAAAATAAAACATGATTACAAACGTAGGATGCCCTCAGAATCGAGGCTAAGTCTCGTGCATTTTCAATTATATCTATTAAACCAGGTTTATCTTTTTGTGTTTGTTGACAAATACGCCACAATAGACATTTAATTTCATCGATGATATTATGAATAATTATAACATTAATAACAAAGGGAAATTATAAATGAAATATAAAACAGTATAAGCCCAGTTGCCCAATTTATGTTGCCCAAGTTAAAGCTACATAATAGGGCATGAATTAACGAAATGGAATAAACATTACCAATTAAACATTAAAAGAATTCGAAGTTGATGAAGTAGAAGCCTGCCTAGTGATATTGTCACTATCACTAGAGAAGCAGCGGCTCTACCATGAGTTAGCTATATATAATCGATATGTATTTCACGTATAGTAAACTACAGAAGTCGGGTCAGTTTAATATGAAAGAATAATACAATTTCCTGTACAAAGTTGTCTATAAATTTTAAAACTATTCAACGACAATACTTTGTTATTTGTGAAACTGTTATGTTAATGTGAAATACGATGTTTGATGTTGATAATTATAAAAATACAGTTTATATAGTGTATAGTCCACTTAGTAGACCACGGACACAGTACAAGAGATGATTAGTGGTAGTTAGTAAGTAGTAGGTTGGGATGATGAGCACGTCGAAGAGAAAGATTGCCGAAGTTTAAGTAAGATTGTATTGATGTAAAAGTACACAGTAATATTCAATAGGCAATTCTTTCTTGAGTAGTGTGCAGTAAGACAGTTGTTAACGTACTACGTAATAATATTAATTAAAATGATAAAGTTAACTTGTAAAACCGTGCGCTTTGAAGTAGGTCGCACAGTAAGCAAAAAATGTACGTTGCTTGCTCGTACATATAGTGTGATGTGTGGTGTGAGAATCAATTTTCACACTACGACTTAATGTATGCTATAAAGTCGCCCAGATATCAACTTATTAATTCAAGATGTCTTGCGCGGATTGATAAGTTAGGCAGCTTGATTGTTCAGTAATCTGATCTGGATGTGAAGGTGTCAGAGATAAACAGTAATTTTTAAGACTAACTCCCATTCCTGATCTGGAAGTTATAGAGATTTTAAAATAATGAGCAGGCGAAACCGCAATGTTTGCGATATAAGAAAAAAAGGTCCAAAGAGCAATGGGCAAAATATAAAGCAATCAAGAAAGCAGTCTATAGCAAAATCCTCATAACCAAATACTTGAAAGTTTTTAGAAACACATGACATTGTATCTAAGGTAGTTCCAATGAGACTCCAAGCTGCCTTAATAAACATTTATCTTCTTCCACTCTTTTGAATGATAAAGTAAAGGCTACTATTACACCACTTGTTAAATTCACGTTGACTTTTCAAATGCTTTTAACAATGTATATCACAATGTTCTCTTTGCTTTTCTAACCTATTTACGAATATTTTGTTCAACTTTGGAATGGTTCTCGTTATAACTTCATAGTCGTCTGCAAGCTGTAAGTATCGGTAATAATTTAGCCCATAAGTGCGACTTAAAAAACTGAATGATCAGTCATACATTTTTTTCATACACATTCCCACAAATGTTAAATAAAGTCATTAGTCGTTTTATCTACAGTAAATCTTATCTCGAGTATCAAACATTAGGTAAGTATAAGTTACAGCGATTTCAACGAAGTCTGAAAAATAGACTATGTATTACTAAATAAATTATGAACTAAGCGTGTTAACTGGTCATTTTTTTTTAATGACATCCAGATATTGTTTACAGTTTATAAAAAAATAAAACGGTAAATTGTTTTTGCCATTCCGTTTGCGTTATCTAAAAAAGTATTTGAATCTGGCAATTGAATTTTGAAATTTATTATTATTTATTTTTGGATTATAAATATTTTTTTATAATTACCTTTTATCAATATTCCTTCTCTGCAGAGTGTTTTTTGAATTCCCGACACAACATTCCACGCACTGATGGCAAAGTACTGTAAAAGAACATTATGAAAGTGTAAAGAGAATAATTAATTAACAAAGGCGGTTCGTGCAGAATCGTGACCGTCAAGATCAAGTTTCGAATGTCTCTCATACATATTTTGTATTTTATTTTGATGTTTTGTACCTATTCGTATTAAAAACAAATATTACACCAATACAACAACAAATGGTACATCTGTCAATGTTGAGCACTACAGAGTTTGTATAATTATCCACTTGCTCCTTCTTATGGGTACAAAGTCTGTATTTGTACTCTTTTGTAAGTATGAGGAATGACATGGAATCTTTTATTAGCGGTTAACTAGCTTTAAGACCCCTAGTACTCGTTTAACTAAAGTGAGCCTTGTTTTTATTTTTAGTGAATATAAAGCTGAATATTTTGTATTCACTTTGGTAGTAGGTATATCACTTTTATACTACATAGCATTTATTTAGCTTATTAGAATAATAGGGTACTTCCCTCTATATTAGGAAAGATCTAAAAGCATATAACAATGATAGCTTATGCATTAAATAGTCTGAACCATCATGTTTAAGTACATAAAATAACAAAAATAATAAAACAATTAGTTTCAAAGTATTGACTTTTTCAATCTATACGTAAAACAAGAGCGAAACATAGGCCGCCATGTCGTGACATCATAAGGTACTGTAAACTTATGCGTGTCAATGTCATTATGAATGAATCATAGTACGTAAAACGCAAAACAATAAAAAAAAAGTTCGTAGGTTGCTTTTTTAATGTAAGAGAACGTTATAAATACGTAAGTTAAATTAAAATCGCACGTGAATCACAGTATGGAAAGCAGTTTTGTATAAGGAGTTAAGCAGTTTGTATAGTACGAATTTACCAAAAATAAATGCATTGATGGTCGGAAAATTCTTTGCTGCAAATCCCGACTTTTGTTCTGCCGAGTTACGGAGTATTAAAACATCGATGTCAGTATTACTCTTTTACTATTATTCCTTTATTAGTTGTTTATAAAAAATAAAAGATAATAACTCATTTTTAAATTATGAATATAATAATACATAGCATCAAACATAGAGCTTTGTTTATTATTTACATGCCGTATTGACGTCATCGCTACAGAGTAACAACTCGTGCGGCGCCTAATTACGCGCGAAATTTGAAAATATTAAATTTTAATGCAATTTTTATAGTACTTAACGAGTGTATAAAATTTTTATATTTTTAGTATATGGTTAACTGACATACAAGGATCAAATTAAGAATCTTTTCAAAAAGAGATTAATTCCCTATTGTCTATAGTTTGGAAACCCGCTATTTCTAGCCCAATATTATTTTAAGAAATCTATTTTACAATATTTCTGAAATAGAAAAGTAATTGAATTACTGTATCTATATATTTGTGTTCTATGTAGTAGTTACGTAAAGATATCGGGTCGGATCGTATAAAGCAGTGATTCCCAAAGTGGTCTATATCGAAGTACCTCTCTACTAGGGGCCTATGACAACCTGCAAAGGGTCTATGTCAATGAAAATAAAATTTGGGGCTCCATGAAATGAAAATAGGGGTTCATAATAATTTATCTAAACATACGCTGAAAGTATCAATTTACTTATATTTTATTATTTCTTCTAATGTAAAGACATATACATTATTTATAAAAGTATCTATGAAGTAAAAAAAATATTATACATGCTTATAAAATTTTGGATTTAGGTATTTAATATTGTAAGTGATTTTCATGTGTAAAAATATCTACATGTATAGTCTGGTACATATAGTATAGTTACATTTGTTATATGGTATTTTTAATCAAAAAACAAGATCACTCTTGAAGCATGAAATAAAAGCTTACCTATTGTGAATATCAAAAAAATAAAACATATTCGACCCAGTCCGGACATTAGAAAAATAATATTAGGTATACACGCAACACGGTACCTCATAACTAACGATTAGGTTATTAACTAACACTAATAAATACAAAAATAAATAATTTTCCTTATGATGATGCATGTCGTAAGGTCGGCAAACAAAATTGATTCACTAGCTTTGATTTAGTTTTCCAGTGATTGAATATTTTAACATGCCTCATACAATATATCATTGAAATTAAAATAGTAACGTAATTAATGAGTGGATTACCAATTCATACGTCTCACTTCACAATAAGTGTATGCCAATTTTATCTTTATTATCAGAGAGATAGACATTTTAAATACAAATAGAAGAAATATAATCAAAGTAGATGATACTGTTTAAATGGCCAGGTGGTTTTCGGGACCCTATATCTATTCATTTTTGTGATTTATTGATTGAAATTTGACAATTCTTACAAATAAAAAAAATTACGCTAAAGTTAATGAAAATCAATTTTTAGTTGACCGTACTATAAGGAAAACATGCTTAATACACTTCGTAAAAAGGTTTTGGCAGGGCGAGGAAAGGTTCAGGACATATAGTGCATTAATGAGGTGGTGACTTGGCCTCTGATATTGGGGGAAGGGCAAGTCGCAGAAACCTTAAAGTACCTAAGTCTGACTGCGTCCTTCACGTGGTTACCGCCTGTCATTGGTATGGTTCCCTCTGAACCAAACGTAACTGAAACATTCACACAAAAAATACCATTCAGGACTTCTCCAACAGTTACTCCCTTATCTCTCCCTGTTATCCTAACTCTCCGTAGATTCTTTTCCTAGGATCTTCGGCTTTAGTGAGAATGGAAGAACAACTAACTGGTCTATTAAATCCGTCCTGTGCTAGGACCTGCGCAGTTGAGCGCCGTAACAGAGCGATGAAGAGGCACCCTTTGGTCTGAATTTCCATCGAAAGTAATGAATAATAAATACAATCGGTAGGCTTCATATTTTCTATGAGTTTATTTGAAGGTTTGCTTTTATGCATTTTCATAATTATTGTTTAATCGGCAATTAAAGATTCAAAAATTTATGACAATCATTGTATAAATGGATTTAATTAATAATATTTGTTTTTATATGTTTTTTATATTATAATACCTTTTTATTATACATATTATATAGTAAGTATTCTGAAAAAAAAAATAACTTCATTTAATATTTATGTAGTCGCCAATTATTATATTAACTGTCGGCGGCCACAATATATGTTTGTTGTTAAATTATTACGAAAATAAAATTATTATTATATTTCTCTTATTTCTTATTATTATATTTCCATAGCAATATCCTTAGACAACTTCAATCAATCTCGTCCATAAACAAAAATCAAATTCCAAGAAGGCTACAATATACAGCTACTACATTTTATCTCTTAAGGAAAGTTTCTGTTCGTAAGCAAAATTTGATCTTTAAGTCGTAATATTAAAAATCATGCAAAATTTTGTTACGTGTTTAATTGATGTAACATACAACGTTATGTGTGGGGCTGAAATGTATTAGTAACTATCAGATTGTTTTTTATTGTATAACAACTTTATTTCTATACTTTTACACTATATAAATATTTCAATTATTTTTTGAAATTGTTAATAATATAAAAATGCGTGTTATGGCACAATAACATCTGTAATTTTTGAAAGTTTTTGTTTGACAGATCACAGTTTAATTATTTTTTTGTTGTGTTAAAATTTTTAACAAAACGTATCAATGTTTGCAATAAATGAGTTAAGCGTGTCACTGGTTGTTTTAATTTAATCACTCTGTAAATTAGGAAGTGTGTTATTTTTTTAATTTAGTATACAGTCAAAGCTCCTTATTCGCGCTTCCTTCATTCGCGTTTTCACTATTCGCGGATCAAAAAAATGCGACGCAATTCCTTTATTCGCGGCTAAAAATTTTATTATTCGCGGATCTAATAAAAAATACATACATAAAAATAAAAGGATTCCAATTTGCGATTTCTATATCAACATTGATTGTTATGTGACGATGTCTATGGGACGAAGTCTTATTTTTAAGAGGCAAATTGAAAATGCGACTGCTGCGTATTAGTCTGAATTAAAGAAGCTTTTAAAAACTGCCAAGCAAGAGAATATTACATAATTCTTCAAACCCTTATTTAAGCCTTAAGATAATGAATCAAAATATTCAAAAACTTCATTTAAATTGAAAATTTTTTATATATATTTTTTTTATTTTGTCACCTAAGAACGTATCTCTTATAGTTCCATACAAATTACTATTCTGTATTCACGGTTTCTGTATTCGCGGCATATTTATGGAACGTATTCCCGCGAATAAGGAACTTTTACTGTACTTAAATAGGTAGTAAAAATTTAATTGTTATTGTTTATACTTTACTAGATTATAACTATATAACTTAACAAGGATAAAAAACAAAACTCAATAAAAGTTATTTTACATATTGTAAAATAAGTTGACCTGTTATGTTTTATGTTTGCTTTTATTTATATTTATTTACACGATAAAATAAAACCTACGTCGATCAATTAATAAATGTGTGTGAAATGTGTATAAGTGATTTTTATTTTGAGCTATCGTTTGTTTTTGTTAGTTACAATTTCATTTTAAGCCCAGATTACATAGTAAAAAATGTTTTTCTTTGAGAAACAGTCGATTATAATAATATCGATTATAAGGTATGTCCAGGGATGTAGTAATAAAACTTTAAGAGCAGTATCTACAATATATTTCATCGACGAAAACACCCCATATCAATCACAAAGGTCAATAACAAAACCTCACCATACGGCAGTGACTTTTGTTTTTACCAAAAATCACCTATCTCGTTAAATTTACGGCGGTTTGTTTCCCATGTCGTGTAGGGGCGCGATTTCGATGTTATTTTAAAGAAAAAGGTGTGGTGTAACTAATAAAGTAAAAACATGCTAACAAATGGCTCCATTTTTTATTTGCCGAAAGGAGAAAGTATTTTTTTTTCAGTTTTTTTGGACATTTAGGCAAGTTATTCTAAAATTGTACTAAAACGAGACCATTGACATGCCTTTTTTTTCTAATTACTTAATAGTATTTGAGCTACTTAACAAATTGATGTAGAAAGCACTGCTCTCGGTCTATTACTTTAAGAGTTATTAACGATTAAAAAGACCCCTTCACTCGTAGGCGTTCGCGCAGCTAGGACGGCTACGAAACTGAATTAAAATTACTCACCTTTTTTATTTCGATCTCAAACGTCAAAACTAATAATTGAAATCAGGGATTAAAAGACGAAAAAAAAACAAAAGTACAATGTATGATGCATAAGTTTACTAAAAATTATGTCCAACAAAAATAAAACAAAAATTCGCACTTAAATTAAATGTTCGAAATGACCGCCGCTATTTATCACACAAGTTGTCGCTCTAAGCGCAACTTGTGTTGTAGCTCTTCTTACCATACGTGGATTCTCTCGTATTTCGTTGCCCACAAGCACAATTCGATTCCATAACTCTTCTCGTGTGTTAACAGGCTCAAAATAAACGCGCTGTTTTATGTGACCCCAAAGAAAAAAATCTAATGGGGTCAAATCTGGAGAACGTGGCGGCCAGGCAACGAGTCCTCCTCGACCAATCCACTGAGGATAGTGTTCATTTAAATGCTCGCGTACTGCTCGTGCAAAATGTGCAGGGGCACCATCTAGTTGCAGCCACATTCGGCGTCTGTAAGCAAGCGGCAAGTTGTCTATTTCAGCTGAAAAAACTGTACTTAAAAACTCCAGGAATCTAGCGCCGTTCAAATTTGGTGGTAATTCAATCTCCTAAGATGTCTCACGTATACAATTTCGATGAATCGGTCCTCGACTCTACATTCAAGAGTGATGAGTTCTACAAAGCCCATAGAAATGACCTATTTCTAACGAGCTTGAGTACTGTAGAGGGCATCTTGTGCCAGGGGAAAAAGATACGTCATCAGCTAAAGCAACTCCAGTCAGGGCAGACGTTGACGATTGGTAACGCAATGGTGTCTGCTGAAATTCCTTTGATGATCAGGACGGGAGGGCCAGATGTTAGGATATCAGACTTTGACTATACCTTGAAATAGACTTACAGGGATGTGTGCAGCCTACTCAGCGTTAATGGCATCTTGCCATCCATTATGCATAGCATCATCATAGCTTTCTGGTTCTTCTCCTTTGCCTATTAAACAGTATGCTTCATATACCTCAAATTCACTTAAATGCACTGGTTTCTTTATTTCTCTTCCACTTCTAGTGTTTTTCTGAATCAATTTCCTCTTGATTTTCCTGATTATTTTCTATATTGTTTTCCATTTCAATTTGAATTTCATTTTCTTTATATACACTTCTCATCAAAAAAATCGAAACACCTTGCAAGTTTACGTTTTGTCAGGATTATCAGAAAAATGTGTACATTTAGGAATAAATGTTAAATGTCGTTTAATAGTGAGTAATATGAGCTTATCAAATCTTAATGTTCTAAATTTAAATGAATTTTTTCATAGGTTTCGTATTTTGTTAAATGAGTCATTTTTATTCCGTATGGAGTATAAAGGAAATGGATAAAACAACACACGTAAATGAAAAAAAAAAAGCTAAAAAACGTTTATTTAATAACTTGTATTCCCTCCCCGAGCTCTAATTACTGCTTCCATACGGTTCCTCATCGATCGGATGAGAGTCACGATCACATGCTGTGGTATATTGTCCCATTCCTCTTGGATTGCATCTTGCAGCTGGCTAAGTGTTTCTGGGGCAGGATCTCTTGCTCGAATTCGTCTCTTTAATTCATCCCACAGATGTTCAATGGGATTCATGTCCGGGCTTCTTGCTGGCCATTCCATAATAGAGATATCGACTTCGTTAAGATAATCTCGTACGATGCCCGCGGTGTGAGCCCTAGCATTGTCGTGCATGAATGTGAAGCCGTTGCCAATAAAATGTGCATAGGGCATCACATGAGGCTCGAGACACTCTTCGACGTACCGATGACAGTTTAGTGCAGGCAGACGTGGCCCAGACACAAAAGCAAGCTCTGTCTTACCGTCGGCGCTGATTCCTCCCCAAACCGTCCACGAACCGCCACCATAGCTGACCTTTTCTTCAATGCAGCATTCTGCATAGCGTTCTCCGTCTCTTCTGTAGACCTTGTTCCTTCCGTCGTTACCATACAGCATAATTTTACACTCATCAGAAAAGAGAACTTTGCTCCACTGTAGGTATGACCAATTTAGGTGCTCACGTGCAAAGTTAAGGCGCGCTCTTCGATGGTCTGCAGTTAATTTCGGCCCATTTGCTTATGCGGTACCAGTCCACGATCCTTCAACCTTCTTCTAACTGTAGAGTCACTTACAGCCACCCTTCGTACAACACGAAGCCGCTGCTGCAGTTGAAAAGCGTTAAGGCGTCGATTTCTTAAAGAAGTTGTAACAATAAATCGATCATCTCGCTCAGAAGTGACCCGATTCCTGCCAGATCCTGAACGGCGCGTGAACAAACCAGTCTCCCGATAACGTTTATAGACTCTATGAACAGATGACAGGCTTAGATGCAGTCTTGCAGCCACAACACGCTGACTAAGGCCAGAATCCAGCAATGCCACAACTTGGGCGGCTTCTGTGGGCGAAGTATCCATACGTTTTAGAAAAATAACCTTTTTTCAGACGTCCCAAAGTCACAGTATTGAAATAAAAAACAAAAAGTTTAAGGATAGGCGCCAATTTTTAGTTTTTAAACTCTAAATGTACTCCAACCCTAAACACACATTTGTCTCAAAACAGTGATTCATTTCGTTTATAAGATAAACAAATGAAATTCTAATTTTGAATTTAGAATTTTCGCTTATTACTGTAATGGCCAAACTGCCAGCTATACATTTATGTTTTTTTTTTTCATCGTATGAATTCTTTTTTGTGTTAAATTCGGACAGAAACAATGAAAACGGAAGTGTTTCGATTTTTTTGATGAGAAGTGTAGTTTATCTTTTTCTTCTGTATATTTAAAATCAGTTTCATCAAATCTTATATCTCTTGTACACATTACCCGATCTGTAACTGGATCCCATACTTTGTAACCAGTCCTTGAGTATTCAACCATCCTTACTGGGGTAGCTCTTGGATCCAATTTATCCCTCTTAGGTATATTTATCATCCAGCCTTTACTTCCAAATATTCTTAATTTACTCAATACAAATTCTCTTCCAAAAACTTTTGCTGGTATTTTGAACTGTATCTTATCTGTACTTTAGATGGACATCTATTTATTAAGTATGTTGCAGTCAGAACTGCTTCACCCCATAGATGATGAGGCAAGTTTGATTCATCCAATATTGTGCGAGCTTTATCATACAAAGTCCTATTCATCCTCTCACTTTTTCCATTCATTTGTGGACTGTATATTCTATCTTGATACCTAAATTTTGACAGTACTCCTTAAAATTATTCGATGAGTACTCACCGCCATTATCACAGCGTAATCTCTTTATTTTTATTCCTTTTTCTCTTTCTATTTCCTTAATATAATTTATGATATTATTTTCAGCCTCCGATTTATGTCTTAACAAGTAAGTCTGTGCGAAGTGAGAGTAGTCATCTATAATGGTCTGAAAGAATCTATGACCTTCTTTAGTAGGAACCTTTGCCGGTCCTGCAATATCCGAATGTATGAGTTCACCGATCTGTCTTTGTTAGTCATGCATGTATCACAAATATTATCATCCCATTTTAATTTCATGATATTGAGTCCTTTCCTATTAAGGTGACCCAATCTCCTGTGCCATATATTTTTATCTTCTTTCTTATTCATGTAATGACAATAACTTTCTATTTCTTTATTTTGAAATAGTGTAAGTATGTATAATTTTCCTTTCTTGCTACCATAGAATGTACTTTTTGAATTATATATTTTTACTTTTTCTTGTTTGAACTCTACTACATAACCTCTTGAAATTAATTTTTGAACAGATATTAAATTATGACTCAACTTCTCTACTATATGACATTCAATTGTAATTGTATGTAGTCTCTCATAAAACAATGTTAATTTTCCTTTCTTTTTAGATATTATTAACTCACCATTTGCGATTTTTATGTGTATTTCCTTCTCTAAATATTCTATATCATACATAATAATATGCTGTTCTAAATCTTCTTTCACATAGTGGTGCATAGCACCTGAATCAATCACAAACTCTTCGCTTGAATGACTTTTCCGGGATGTTGTGGCCACAACTTGCCTTTGACTTGATTTCTGGAATTTTCCTCGACCTCTATTAAATTTATTCATATGTCCTTTTGGCTTCTTACAATCATACGATTTGTGTCCTCTTCTACTCTACCGCATGTATAACAAGTTAAGAAACTCTTCGCTTCATTTATCGATTGTTCTCCATAATTTGATTTTAGTTTGAGCTCTGCGTCTAATAGCCTTGACTTCACTAGCTCCATAGTGATGTCCCCCATTGTTTCTAAGGCTGTAATTACTACATCATATTCATTTGGTAGGGTCAACATTAAGTGGCAGAATTTGTCAGACTCATCTAACTTGGAACCACTGGCTTCCAAGTCAGTGACAATTGTGTCGAATTTCATGAAGTGTTCTTGTAATTTATCTGAAAACTGGCATTTCATTGTCAGGAGCTTTTTTCTTAAATGCAATTTGTTGAAGACACTCTTCCTCTCCAACACTTCGTCCAGTTTTTTAATCATGTCCGCCGCCGTACAGCACGACTTTATTATTTCCAGGTGCGAGTCGTTTACACATTGTACAATCAATGATTTTGCTTTCGTATCATTTAGCTTTCCGTCTTCGCTAGGTTTTTCTGTTAATACTTGACTGAGCCCTTTTTCCTCCAACAATAATTTTATACGAAATTTCCAGTTGGAAAAAGTGACGCCATCGCCCAATTTTACAAAACTAATTGTCGTCGATCCTGATGCCATTTTATATATATTCACAACCAGAACCACGCTCTGCTGTTAAATATGCATTCTTTAGGGCATTTAAACCCTGTCTTCACCATGTAACTATAATTACTTTGGACACAAAATAAAAAAAAACTCACTTTTCCCGAAGCTATCTTTTTATTCAAGGGTATGTTCCAACGATTCAACAATAGACAACGATGACATTATCATAGAGAATAGGGTGCGTTCCATTATATAATTCTAACACATATGAGATTGGATAAACGAAAAATACGTTACATAGGATCGATCTAGGCCCCCTCGAATCGTCAGATTCGTAGACCAGTACCGAGTCCACAGCGTTACCGCCACCCAGACCACAGCGGCACTGCCGCTCCAAACATTCTATGTATCTATGTATTCTGTTCTCGATTAATGTCACTACTTATTTCACATGCCGTACGTGACTTTCAAACCTTTTCGACTATTGGAATGCACGACTATAATGTATTTATGAAAGAGTAGGTAAAAATTTGTATTTTTGTCAAAAACTTTCTTATGCTTATTAAAAGGTCTATTAAAATACTTTCAACATAAGCGTATCTGTAGAATCTGTTCCGCAAATACGTACTAGGTGCGTAACATTGAGTACTGTCAATAGCGCCTTTCAGCACGAATGTCGTGTTGTCAAAAATTGCAAAACATTATTGGTTGCGATATTTTTAATTTATAAATTCCCAGTGTAAAATTCGAAATTTAGTTTCATTATGAAAGAATGAAGAAATAACTTAGTATTTTGCTTCTTAATTGTGTGTGTTCAGGGATTTAAAGATATTCCTTGTTATTTACATACAAACAGCTGCAAAGTTATTTTGTGATCATGGATGGTACATGGGTCTTGATTTTGTTAGCTCTAGTTATGCTAATTGGATCTTATGTAGCTGGAAGTATTCCCTTGAATGTAAACATGTCAGAGGTAATGTATAAATGCTGTAATATTAAACAATTATTTTAAAAATTCACTAATGTTTGAACTAGATATTGCCTATATCAAACATATGTTTTTACAATATTACCTAAAAATATGTTATTGTTTAGCATTTTTGATTTTATTCCATTGAGGATCATGAACGACTGATCTATCATTGTGTCTTCATTAATAGTTTTCCATTTAAAGGGCAAATATACACATATTTGCAACCAAAACATTTAGTTATTTGCCTCAGCATTTTATCATTGATGGAAACCAATTTTAAATTTGGTTGCTCATGGTTGTTGGTAGTGCTTACGTCATATTATTAAATTATATTTAGGTATATATTTTTTTATTTGTTGCTATATTGCTACCAAAAGTGGACTACATTCTTGCATAGAATAAATATGTCAACAATATTTGATCATTAATTTTAAAGAGGATTTAAATATGAATGAACATATTAGTTTTCTCACATTAGAGTAATTAATCACATAGATTTATTTTCTAAAAAAAAAATAGCTGCCTTGTGACCTGGAATATTATGCATCTGATTCTAATAAATAAAAATATGTTAGTACCGATTTCACCTACAAAGTTCATTTTCTGTTTGCAATTTTTTGTTAATGCTAGTGCTACTATTATTTAAACTCATTTTTTAGTTATATCTTTAAAAGTCTTTATTTCTTGCAGGACAAACTCCAAAAAGTAACTGTGTTTGGTGCAGGGTTACTAGTGGGTACTGCGTTAGCTGTGATAATCCCAGAAGGTGTACGCTCTTTGTTTAGTGAGAGAGCACGACCCACCATAGTGACTAAAGACTATACTGCGGAGCCACCTGGGCACACTGATGATCTACACTCTGTCATAGGAGTATCCTTGGTATTGGGTGAGCCTTTTTTTAAATTACATACATACATATATTTGTACTGTGTTTGTTAGTTACCATACTCCTCCAAAACGGGCTGTTTCTTTTTTTCATTTTATGAAATTTTATATGGATACTCAGTATAGTATAGGGTTGTCTGATGCTAATATATGACCACTGTCAGTTTGATCCAGCAGATTAATGATCATACTTTAAAATCTGTTTTTTAACCATATATTCATAGTATTAAACAAATAATTATACTGTCAATAATAATGTTTTCAAGCTCCTGATTGATGACCTCAAAACTTGAGAATGGAGAATTTAAATGACTTCTTGAGTAAAATAGAGTGTTGATATGGAACTAATTAGTGTAAAGGAGGATGATATGTGGATTCTGGTAAAGGCAACTGCACGAAATTCAATTTTGTTAACTTAATTTAGGTGAGCCTTATTCACTTAGGTGAATTAAATAAATACACTTTTGATAAACTTTAACAATTGTACAGCTGTGTATACAACAAAAGAACATTTAAAATCAAAGTAAACATTATTCACTCACTCACACACAGTTGGAAATATTTTGATAGAGAAAAAAATTAAGGATCAAGGGTAGAGTTGATCAATTTAATTGTTTATTATATTATATATTTATATGTTTAAAAGATATTAAATTTATTTTAATATCTTTTAAACATATAAACAAAATTTAATGCTGTGTTTGTAGATGGTAGCCACAGAACCAAACTTTGATACAGGTATGTGGAAGAATTTTTGTTTCGGTGAATTTATAATATTTGGAATCACTGTATTATTTATCACAAATTTTATGATTCCAGAGTTTGCAACAATATTTATGCTTGTTGTAGTTTATTTAAAATTTCTTTAAGTAATAATGACGGTAGAGATTTAAACCTTTATATAAACATACACATTTTTTTTGAATCCGTCATTATATCCTCCCTCTATATATCAACTATCTAAAATAAATAATTTTTCAATACAAACTAGTAGTTTCTTCCGCTCTTCCCATTAAACAAAAAAATTCTTCAGCTCCATATCATAAGCATATGCTGTAGATGATACTAATCATGATCACACACCATAGATACCTTAACACCATGTTATTCATGATCAGGGTGTTTTTCTTGTTGCAGGATTTGTCTTTATGCTACTCATAGATCAAATGTCGGCAAGATTTAATGATTCTTCAAACCCTGTTGAGAAGAATATTACTGCTACTGTAGGTCTGGTTGTCCACGCTGCTGGTAAGTTACAAATATATGTTCGACTGAAAACAGATCGAAACATATACATTCTATTTAAACTTTACGATAAAAAGTTTATTTTTTTGATTAGCATCACAAACAACCAAACTAACTTTATCTTAAACACATTAACCTAAACTAAAAACAAAATTATAAGAAGTCATTTTTTCTTTTGCCATATAACCGTATATTAAACCTAAATCATGGTTGGTTGTATAACATGATTATGAATAAATTTATTTGTGTGATGGACGAATATTTGACGTATCTGTCAGATTAGAAATATTTGAACGGAACATACATTTTTATTTGTGAGTCATCTGTGAATTATCATTATGTATTGAACATTAGTTCAATACAAGGTAATATTTTGACAAATTGGATTGAACCATTACAATTGTTCCCACAGTTATTTCTGTGAGTAAATGTTGATAAAGTTCACAGACGTTTTAAAAATATTAATTAGGTATATTTTATCGTCACGTTGGCGGATATATTATATCTATGTTTA
The DNA here is from genome assembly GCA_036419045.1 of Scirpophaga incertulas. NCBI lineage: Eukaryota > Metazoa > Arthropoda > Insecta > Lepidoptera > Crambidae > Scirpophaga > Scirpophaga incertulas. The sequence goes on from CM071636.1 coordinate 9,356,826, forward strand.
CAGATAAGAATATGTATATCAGAAATGCACATATTGCTTTGGAGATATGTTATCGCATTTGATTTGATATGGCACGTACGATGATAATAATATTAAGGGTAAAAAAGATTTAAATAGGGTATTGCAGTCTAATTCAAAAAGTGTTTTAATTTAATCTGTTATTGATAAAATACCACAAAAAAATATAAATACATTTTTTTTATTCCAATTATTTCATAAAAACGTGTTTTAATTTTACAATTCAAATTTGGCGCGAAAACGCCAATTCTCAGGCCGCCATGTCTGTGACGTCACGGGCATTGTAAACATTACGCTTCGCTGAAAGAAATAAACATATTTTCGAAATAAATAATGAGTTCTAGTGGCTATAGTCCTTATCATTGGTGTCTTGTGTCTGAATGTAAGAATACAAGTGTTAAAACACCGGAAAAGTTATGGATACAAGTGCCAACAGATTTAAAAATGAGAAATACGTGGTTGAAATTAGCACGAAGAGATCCAAAGTCATTGTCCACAAAAACGAAATACTATTTTTGTGAGGATCATTTCGATGTAAGTATGTTTAGTGTAGTTGTAGTGTATTAAGATGTAAGTTTAATAGCTCATATAAACATGTGAAAATAAATTCTTGTCATTACAAAACTAATATTTTATAGGTTATATTTTTCTGAAAGGAAATTTTAGGTTATAATACCTATGATCGCAAAATAAAGCATAATCGTAAAGTTTTGTTGATTAAAAGAAAGTTTGTAGTAGGTATATTAATACTTACATCATAGATGTTTTGACATTTCTTAATTCCGCAGAACAGAAGTCGGGATTGCAAGCGAAGAATTTCGCCACCATCAATGTATTTATTCGTGGAAGATTAGTACTTTCTGCTTTTACAAAGCCGTCTTCCATGGTCAATATATATAGTATAGGTGCAGAATATCAAGAAACGTGATAGTAATAACTGAGAAACTTCGTTAATCTAATAAATTACACAGTAGACATGTACAACAAAAACCGAGGTTGTTTATTTACAAGTCCAGTGACGTCACAGCGAATGCAAACATGGCGTACAGCGTTTTTGACATTCGAAGCACAGATAAAAAAAGATGTATTTTCAAATTGAAATATTTAATTTATTTTGCAGTTTTATGAATAGAAATTAATATTTTTCGTTTGTTTTTTCATAAATGAACTATAAAAACATAAATTTAGATTTTATTTTTCATAGTGCGTAATACCCTATTGCCCCATATAGGGCTCGACGTGAATCTGCGCAGTTTCACATACTGGTTTCTTTTTCTTTTGTTTTTAAAATTTTCAGCTTTTAATTTACTTATTGCTAGTAAATTAAGACACCAACGGATCAAAGCGCTAATACCATTATCACATTTAGCGTTAGCAGTTAGGCCGCGTTTGTCGATAGAAACACATTGCGTACGCGCGGTTATACCGGAGTATGGAACAGGTACGCGACATAAACACCGGTATACGTGTATGCCACGTACACTACTAACGTGCGCTCTTCTAAATAATTATCATTAACTTTTTATTCTTAATGTTGGTAGTAGGGAATTATGTGTTCAAGGCTCAGAAATTCAATTAAATATTAGAGTTGTCTCTCCGTTAATAATTTTTAATCAATCGAATATATATATATATATATTCTCTTTATTTTAAAAGGACTGAGGAAGAACATATACATTATCATACACAATACGGAACATATGCAATCACAGCCAAAATACTGGTTGGGCCAAAATACTGTGGAACATAACAACATCCATAATATTAATTTTTAATCTGTTAATTAAATCTCTCCTAGCATCTTGATAACGGACACATTCCATCAACAAGTGTTGGGCATCTTCCATAGTACCAGAAATTTCACAGTTAGGAGATTCTATTTTTTTTCATTAAATATCCAAACTTGTTGGATGAATCGAATATTTCAAGTATATTCTTCACCTTTACTTTGTTAATCGAAATTAGACTTTATTCACTATTAATAAACATGACGTTCTATAGCTGACGGCATTGCTCTGGGAGCGGCAGCTACCACATCTCACGCGGACGTGGAGCTTATAGTCTTCCTGGCTATAATGCTGCACAAGGCGCCTGCGGCCTTCGGATTGGTTACATTTCTTCTACATGCGGGATTAGAACGGTCAGTTCATAATTATATTTTGTAACTACATTTAGTCACGTAGTAATAACGAGAGAATAAGGACATCGTGCCTTGCCATGTTTGGCTAGCGCAACGCAATTTTATGAAAGGGACATATTTCCAAATGCAGTACAATACTGAACACGACTGCTTCAAGAGCGATCCGCAATTGGATAGTTCACACATTTTTATGTGCTATATATAATAAGGCGGAGAAATATTGTAGAAGCAACAGTGTATTTGTACTTATTACTTTTGAAGATACAGCAACATGTTTGCAGAATTGTCCAATCGATTGCCCGTTTTCGTTTCACGAATCATGATTAAGTAAAGTCGTCCAATTTGGCATTTAATATATAATGTATAATTTATATACATTATATACTAGCTGGCCCAACAGACGTTGTCCTGTCAAATGTCTCAAATGTCACGTTGTCTCAATGTTTTTAAATAAATAATTTAGCTGAAAAACAATATCTATATGACCGTATTGTGAATCTAAACCATTCTCAAGCCCCCTGGAATACACACAAAAAATTTCATCAAAATTGGTCCAGTCGTTTAGGAGGAGTTCAGTCACATACACACGCACACAAGAAATATATATATTAAGATATATATAAACTATACATTATAATATATGTTTGTCTATCTGTTACCCTAGATCCCATAGCACAAGCCTTACAGAGGTTAGTTAGGGCTAGGCTAATTGGTGTTGGGTCGCCGGCGGCCGCGAGGAAGTCGCGACTGCTACGGCGACCCGGGATGGACCACGCCCCTTCCGTGGCCGGGGGCGTCGTCGGTGGAGGAGACTGGGGAAGGCAGTAGCCTCCCCCGAGGAGGGTTCCCCTCTAGATAGGGGAGCGGAGGCTGGGGGTTCCCGGAAGGGGCTTGATGTTCCCGGGGGCTCCCTACATGCCTGAGGAAGGCCATCCCTGAGGTTTTTAGTGGTAGGCCTCCCCCTTCTGGGGAGGAGAGCCCCACATAACCGCCGGCTCGCCACAGCCGGGGTATGCAATTTAATGCATTTTCCTCAGGGAAACAAAAAAAAAAAGGCTAATTGGTGTAAGTGTGAGATATATTTATTATTTATTTATTTAATCAGGTAAGTAGGAGGTCTATCCAAAGACGAAAAACAAAGGGTCTACGACACAAAAATGTTTGGGAACCTCCAGTCTACGATATGGTGATACTAATATTTAGTAAGGTATGTGTAGTATGGGGCCGAAATATATTGAAAAAGCCCTTAAATTAAAGAAGGAAATTATATTGTTTAGTTTTTAACAGGTATAGATAGTGTTCATTTCTTTGCGATCTTCTGTGACGTGGAGGAGTAACAAACCATGCACGGTGTCTTCGGAGCTGTACCTTTGTCTTCACAATTTGCAATCTATACAAAAATATTCATCTCACAGGAACCGGATAAGAAAGCATCTACTGATATTCTCCTGCGCTGCACCACTTCTAGCTCTGCTGACGTACTTCGGTATCGGCAACGAAAGTAAACAGACGTTGAGCGACGTGAACGCTACAGGTGAGAGATGAAGCTTATTTTTATATACATAATATCATTTCAGAGCAACTTTTGTTAATAACTATTGATGAATGAGTCTCTAGTTGAAATCTGCTTAAAACATATCCACTCGTTGGATGTAATATCCTATTTAATTGTCTTAATTACCATCTTAATTTTATATAAAAATTAACGCCATCCTGTTTGTAAGATTCGTATCAAAAATCAAAATAATCTTTATTCAACATATTAGACCTTTATAGGCACTTATTGACGTCAAAATAAACAAAACAAAAAAAAAAAAAAACAAAAACCTTGTACGTACGTACGAACAAGGAAAAAAAATATTGACTCTACACCTGTTCGAAAATTGGGAGAGCCTTCTCTAGAAGAACAGGCAAGAAACTGAAGGTATATTTTTTATCTCCTCTTTTCAATTTTAATAATATAATATAATAATACAAAATTAAGATACGATTACAGTCGTATATATGTTTACATACACATATAAAAATAATACAATATTATAAATAATGTTGTTACCAAACATGGCTCTATGAATAGTGTCCCTATTCCCAAATAGTGTGAAAACGTAAAACATTAAGTCTAGACTATATGAGTAAAAAATAAAAGATGTTAGTTTCGATTTTTTGCAATACTTTGTAATTTAACCTCTTTCGATTTATGAAATATCGACTCGTACGATACGTTAGCATTTTACACATTTTCATTAATTTATTTGCTGACGGCTTTGTATGGTACAAACGTGACATTATAAAAACATTGAAAGATGAGTTATACAAAATAATTAATCTTTAGTTACAAATTAATCCTTTTCAGGTATCGCAATGTATCGACTCGTACGATACGTTAGCATTTTACACACATTTTCATTAATTTATTTGCTGACGGCTTTGTATGGTACAAACGTGACATTATAAAAACATTGAAAGATGAGTTATACAAAATAATTAATCTTTAGTTACAAATTAATCCTTTTCAGGTATCGCGATGTTGTTCTCGGCTGGAACATTTTTGTACGTAGCGACGGTTCATGTCTTGCCTGAACTTACTCAGTCACATTCTCACACGCACACATTATTGCCAGTACAGGAGGGTGCGTCTACTAAGAGAGGTTTCGGCGGTTTGCAGTTTTGCGAAATGGTCATACTCAGCGTCGGTGCCTTATTACCGCTATTGTTGACTATGGGCCACAATCATTAGCGATTTTATATGGCCACTTTATAATTTTAGTTGTTGTAGCTTCCATTATAACGTCACATTACGTTAGAAACGCGTATTACTAAATACGCAAAGAAAGGTGAATGACCAATGATTTCAAATTTTTTCTTACCGGAATATATCAGTGGTATGGTCATTCAATCAAAGTGGAGTTTATATATTTGCTATTTGTACATATAAAGGTGGTTGAACTTGTTTTTGTGTTTCTTTGAGCTTGTAATAGTGTTTTATCGTCGCTTTATCTTTTGTTGTTGTTTGCGATCATCAGTTAGAATCGATGGCATCAACAACAACGTTATAGGATTTAGCTGTTTTTAAATATGGACACGGCAGCAAAATCTTGGGTAAGGACGACGCGAGAATAAATTAATATTTATCTACTATCATGCTATTAATCCTCTATAAAAGAACCTATAACAACTTATTGCCAACATTAAAATACTCAATGATATTATGATCATTATATCATCGAAACGCGTGATATTATGAATTTCAAAAAAAGAACATTCTCATACAATGACATTTTCACTCAGATCGCAAAAATTTTGAAAAAACGAACAATAAATTAAGCATAAACATGCTTCGCAGTTAGACTTTTCTTGAATTTACATAGTTCTTACAACACTGTACAACACCCTATGGTATGAGAATCTTTTATAGAGGATTCACATCATGATTGTCGATAAAGTCTTGTATGCAACTGTTATAATTAGGTATTAAAACACTCTTGTGATACTATTATCCCACATTCCTGTTTTAATAACCCTGATTATACAACAGTTGCATAAATAACTATTATTTGTCTTAAAATTGTATTATGCAATTCGTAAATGGAAAACATAATTAGCAATAAATAAATGTTATATAAAAAGAACATACTGGCTGTGTATATGCGGATCGCACGCAAAGATTGCAGATGTGCAAAGCAAATAATATTAATATTGTTGATAAGAGATTTTCCATGTGATAGATTAACGAACCGTATAATGGTGGCTTGGAACTTGCGCTTAGCCAAAATCCTGTGGCTACGCTTATAGTGCATTGATAAAATTTATTATAGAACCTGCGTACTCGACTTTAGTGTAGATGCACTATAGAATAACAACGTACGTCAAGACAAATTGCACAGATTATAAACCGTGCTTAAGAAATTTTATATTATGCAGTAGTATATTGTAATATTTTGCTTTACGAATAAAACACAGGATTTAATACGTTATGTATGGATATCTAATGTTCTTTTTTATTTAGCTGAAAATTCATTATTGTCGTTACGTTATCTGAAAAAGATATCCGTAACGCTAACGTTATTTTTTTTAAGTAAACGTAATGTAAGCTGTCTTCTAGTGTGTAATTTACTCGATCAATATTGAGTGATATTGTTTACTGATTACTTGGTGTGGAAATAATAAGTTATGTAATTAAGAAAAGTATATCTTTATATAGTTCAAGTCGCGTATTTCTGAAACATTCCTTAGCCTAAAGTTTCCCTGGTAAGAAGTGCAACTTTATCAACAAGGTAATTTTTCAGTTTGCATGTATTTTGTGTGAAATAAAGTGTTAAGTAAGAAACAAAAAAAATGTTTTAGAAAGTTTTTTAGACGGATATATTGCTGAAGTTAATGTTGATTGACTATGTACTTGTAGTTTATTAAGCGTGGCATACGTTTTAAAGTGAATGAACACACCGGTTTTTGATATAAAATTATAGTTGTTAATATTGATAAAGTTATGTATATAAAACCCTTTGCATGTTGTTTGGATAACTGTTTATACATAATTGGAATAGAAGTTTACAAGTGATGGCCTACGGTGTGTTTGTTGTATTTATTTATTAAGCTAGATTTATTATAAGGTATTTGTGCAAATATGTGTATATTTTGAGTTATTTATAGATAAATTGTTGTGAAGATATCAAAAATACAAATAGCCGTACATTTTTCTCATGTTGAATAAATCTTATGAAAATTGAAACAATCAGTATTTATTTTGAAAAGAAATCAATATGTCGATTCAAATATGTTAATTAATAAGTGAAGTAAGTGACAGATTTAATTAAATCGTTTTTAAAATTCATAGTTTTAGAAACCCATTATTGATCTTGCGTGCGCTGATTTAAGAAATTACACACACAAGTAATTTTTAAAATGCAACCTATAAAAAAGAACAATAAATTAATGCACAATAGTGTTGTAGAACAATGGATATTTAGAACAGCTATATTGATATTTTATATCTAAAAATGTGATCCTATATCGATAGAATCCCATATCGATAATTTCGATGTCATCGATAGTATCAATCTCTTATTAATAGCAATTCTATCGGTAAGAAGCAATATTGTTGCTAGTATTTATAGTATTGCTGTCTATGTAATAACATGAACTATTGAGTTTCGATAGAATTGTTTATATTTCTATCTATTATTGCATGCGTGACATTCTTTGTAAACATAATAAAACGCTATTGCCATTGCTATACAACCCAAAAATGATTTGATTTTATATTAAAACGTTCATCTATGTTACATAATAATTTTTTTCTTGGATTTATTATTAGATCCGACGTCCATTTGTTGGTCAGTGCATAATGCTCTTTCATGTCTTATCTATTCCCATGGGTTCGCTCATCTTATGAGGATAAAACAGCGGGACGCGGCTAGAAATGTGTGTGCAAATTTTGTTCAGTTTTACTGTTATAAAATAAGTTTTGTGGTTCCTATCAGATTTGGTAATCTGGTTACGATACTAAGCAAAAGAAATCGATATATTTAGCATAGTATAAGTATATGAAAACTATCAGTTGAAATAGCTTAACGCGGTGGTGCCCCAAGTATACATATATCTATATTTTGTATATATTGTGTGAAAAGACTGTTAATGAAGCCCCAGTATATGTATAAAATTACTTTTATTCTTATGTATAAAAAGATGATTATTATTTATATTTAACACAACGCAATATTAGATTTAAAAAAATGGATTTCGTTCGTTATAAGAAAATCTTTCTAATTATAACTTTAGTTTTCAGTAAGAGTATCTTTATACGACATATATCCTATAAAGAACATTAGAACTATTTTGACAAATAAACACCTTCCTATCAAATGGTAACAAGAAAACATTGTTCCTTAGTTTGTGGTAGTTAAGACCAACCTTAATGTGTAGATTGTTTTTCATAAATTCCATAACTATTGGTTACGATTGGTAAATTATCCAACTGAAATATGGAGATAGAGAAACAAGTGCTGTTTGTCGTACGTCAGTGTTAACGGTGTTTTCTTTAAACATTTACAAAACAGATTTTTTTTATTTGCTTTTTTAAAATTGTATAGTTCACTGTACAGAAAAATAACTACTTGATAATATTATCATATGGCTTGTTAATATATCTTTGGCATGGATACATATATATGTATTAATGCCAAAGCAATTTTATGGAATCAATTCCAAAGTAGACCCAACATCTAATTTCATTTAAGTACCATTAAGTACTCTATTGTAAGTACCATTAAATCACTCGATCTGTCAAATTCAACTAAGCTTACTTGAAACTGTCTTTTTTATTTTAAAATATTTATTAGCAATTATTTATACTATTAGCGATAAAATATATTTCATGTTTTTCAATTCATTTTTATTTTTACTATAACACAATTCAACTCAATTAGAATCCATAATTAAGCTAAATGACCGTTGTGTTATTTATACACTTATTGTGACGTGGTAGAAAATAACAAAAATAGCTAAAAATAATTATATTTATTTTTTTAAACTTAACCCTACAGAATGTTTATTTTAATTCGACATATTACGGACAATGACTCAAATAGTTTATTATAGTTGCTAATAAAAATATCTATTTCATTTCCGTTCCGTAGAACTATAAATTATTTTATTTAACAGTTTTTTGTGTTTGAAGTGTCAACGTAGTGGACGATCTAGAAAATGTATTAATGCAATTATATTTTGTACTTTTATACATAATAATTTATGATTATTTTTATTTAGTTACTAATTATTTTTTGATAACTTTAAATGAGCTGTCGTTATTATTGTTAATTGTAGATTATGAATTTGTTAAAATGTGTTTAACTCTTAATTGATTATGCTTAGTAGTAAATATATTCTTTCCTAATTTGTACAATCAAATTCAATGTTTTGAATATATTTATCTGAGTGTCATATTTCTGAATCATATTATGAAGAAACAGCTTAACACTAGTATTTAATTTGAGTTTTGACAGAAAGAGAGTAAAGTAAGCTATATAGATAGGGTTGCCATTACTAAAACCTACCCCCCAGGACGGGATGCACAAGTTCCCCGGATTGGAGCTTTCGCCCCGGATATATCAATACGTTTTCAATCACTTACATCTTGATTAAAATATATTTTACTCCGTACTTGATAGAGTGTAAAATAGCGTACGTTGCATCCGGACTACAATTTAAATCCTGCTCGGACGCTCCCCGGACTTCTTCCAAACTAGGACAAATCCGAGAAAACCCGAACGGATGGCAGCCCTATATATAGATAGCAATCATTTCATTTACGCAATAATGATTGCAAATTATATATATTACTGTGTCAAGAAATGAGATGATAAATAACATTCAGTTTCATCCATCATTTGATGTTGAACAAATCTGGTCATTTCTCTAACATCAATTGAAATGGAATGCAATTAAAAATATTGTACTTCTTATATGTTGTCTGTTAATTGTAGTCCACGCGTAATTGCAATTGGATTCCTTTTTTAATATCATAAATACCACTGTTTCATCACCATAATTTACATATCTCATATTAATCACTTATTGTTTATTATGATAAGAAATGCCTGTTTCGGTTTATTCAATGTTTTGTCTGTTTTCACATCTGTTATGACCACAGTTAAGAATATGAACAAGCTTAATTTAAACAAGGTTATTTCATATTTGAAAAAATCGATTGAATCGAATTCCATAACGTACCTATGTTACAATGTTTATGTGTGCTATTTACAATGTTTCTGGAAACAAGCTTAAAGTGGACTAGAATTGAATTGGCTCGATTGTATGTGTTTTGAAATGAAGGTTATTTTATTCAAATTATTTTTATATCGCTCAAAAGTATGTTTTAGTGAGATTTAGGTAATTAAAAAAGTATTTTAATTCATTCTTAAATCATAATAATACAAAAGCGCCCTATATAGGACGTGTCTTCAAATAGGTGCTCACTTTCAAATATATTTGTAAATAATAAGATAAAAAATGTGTAAGTAGTTTTTAGTTTTAAAGTTTTGTTTGCTGTATTATAATAAAATATAATAGTATTGCATCTGTGAAAAAAAAGCGGCTTCTATATTCAGTTGTTTTATTTCATTCAGATATAACCAATTTAAATATAACAATTGAACAAAACGGTTGAAATGTATATGTTGATATATTTTTTTTGTACCAATTTTCGCATATTAACTACATTTTTCACAATACTAATGCTATTAAATTATTGATATAGATTTATTAAAGATTATAGGTACATTAACATATTGAAATTTTGTAAAAAAAATCACATGAAAACTACATAAATCGAAAAAACATTATTGTCTACCGTGACATTGCGTGACGTTACACTTTTTTGTGGCTCTATCGAGAGTTCACAATTGTTTTCGTGATATTTCACGTATAGTCTATGACAATATAATATGAAAAATTTGTACAATTACGTTACCGCTAGGGGCGCTGTATAAGATTTCTATACGAATGTAAGCTCACAGTACATTGTGTAACTGTATTACCTAACCAATTTCATCATCTTTTGGTAGAAAGAGATGAAGTTATTTCGAATTAATAAATTTATTAATTGTTCTAATTTTCTACACTAAGGAATTTCTAATTCCTATAAAATAAAAACTAAATATTCGACCATATGCAACATGTTTCAGTAACATTAACCTGGCCGGACCCGTAGCTATAAGGATGCTGAAATACACATTCGCTAAATAAATGAAGATACAATTTATACTTTAACACTAAACTACATGCAGCTTACATATTATAGTTCCTGTTCAGTTCAGTTCGAAGCCAGATACGCAAAGAAACCAGTGTTTTAAAAACATTTTCACTAATTTCTTTGGATCAAGTTCTCGTTTCAGCCACAAAACAAAAATAAACAAAATCAGTTATAATAATAATAATTAATTCATAATTAGACAAACACAGCAAGAAAATATACGAAATATTCCAACAACAGCACGCATTATCTGTGCAGTTTACATTGGTTTACAGTTTGAGAAAGTTTTTTTCAAATTTAAAGAGAATAGTTAAAAGTTTATAGTTATCTATGTATATCTTCATTTAAAGTATCAAATTATCCCTTTTTAAAATTGTGTTATTTCGCTAAATATTGATTCTACTTTTACTTGTCTTTTTTAATGGTTTGCTTACATTTTGCCTTAAGCCGAGATGAGTAGGACATAATTTACATTATAATCGATGTGGATTCGGGTAGAAATAATACTACATACATACATACATACACTCACGCCTTTTTCCCATGGGGGTAGGCAGAGATTACGTCTTTCCACTTGCTACGGTCTTTACATATCTCTTTCGCTTCATCTACTTTCTACATCATAATACTAGCTTGTATGTAATCTTATTATTATTTCTGTGTTGTGTAGATGTGTGTGGCGTCCCCTGTTCATACCAAATCTCAATACGAAATTGATTTCAAATTCTTAAATCTGATACATAAGTATTTTTTATCTTAATAATACACTACTTAAAACGATATTTCATAATATTGCATGTCTATTCGCTTTACTCTTCAAATAGAATATTAAGAGTAAAGCGAATAGACATACAATAGCGAATAGGCATTGAGTCTAATTTAAATTAAGTCTACTGGCGTTATGCTGAGCTTTATATAATTCCTACACGTCTTAGCATAAAGCTAAATATGGTTTTCAGGATCAGGAAAGAGATGTTGATCACTATCACAGCAGTGATGGTTTTAAGCACTTGGTGAAGGTAGTAGAGTCTGAAAAAAAAATTTTTTTTGTACAATCTGTTTCTATTAGAGGTGTGGCCCCAGGTCGATTTTGTCATATACCAATGTGATTTCCGAATTACAAGTATATACTTTAGTTTGACACATATTCGCCGAAAGAAACAAGGCAAGCGTCGGTTGCCTTTTGATGTTTTCTTTAATTCGATCAATATCAATCAAACAATCGAATTTCGATCAAGAAGCAACCTACACAAATCTGCAAAGAAATCGACCAATTTAACAGCCGGACCAACATTAGCAGCTACTCGTAGTTACATTAATATATGTACTTGTAATAACTTCAGGTTTACTTGAAGACCTTGAAAGTGAAAAAAAATCTTGAATTTTTTCGTTTTTTTGAAGGTATTTTAAACACGTTGGCACTGCAGCTGTTTTCGTATTCTACTATCTTCTTGTATTATTATCTACTTCTACAATCTTGTTGTAGTCATATTGAATACAGATATCTACGTAGATACTTGTAATATATAATAATATATATACTTATGTATAATAACTAGCTTGTGTCCGCAACTTTATCTGCGTAGAATTAGTATTTCGAATAGCTTATATTAACGTAGCGTATATCTTTATAAATTTTAGCTTATATATCATTCTAATGTATGTGCTATATTATTGTAAATTTTCATTCAAATCCTTTCAGTAGTTTTTACGTGAAAGAGTAACACAGTAACAAAGATCCATCTTTATAAACTTATTATTATTAGTAGTGATAACTCGGGCGCAGATAACTAATCTTTGTTACAACTGTATCCGCAAACCTAATGAGAGCACTTATAAAAGTTTCGTACGAAATTATAATACCTGTTCCACTTCTTCCTGGCCTCGGGTAACGTCAAAAGATCGTCTTTGAGTAAGTACACTCTTAGACCTGAAAAAATGAAGTAGATTTAGTATTCAAAAACTTTGTATGTAGTAGTTATTTTATTAAATATTTATATATATTGTAGGAATAAACAAAACGAGCACAGAAAGAAAGTACAGTCTACTACAGTCTTTACGTGATTGTTGCAAGTTTATTCAGGACAAGAGGACTTTAAGAGAGTGGGAATATAGTTGAACCGGCTAAGTTTTGTAATTATTTTTCTAAACCCATCAATTCGCAAAGTGAGTAGAGTTACAGAATGTAGATTAGAATAACGGATAATATTAATCTAATTATAAATGGAGAAGTAGAAATGTTCTTGATAGTCTCCCGTAGCTGTAACTGTTATCTGGCGTGGATTTATTTAGACTTTTCTCGGAAACTTACTCAACTGTACTTGCGGACAAATCATGAGTTACTTAGCAGAGACGTTCAATCTACTTGGAATTACTTACCTCGGAGAAACGTTTACACTACCTACAGAAATGTCTTCCACAACATCTCCCTATATCAACCAGTCAACCAGTTGCCTAGCAGGAATGTCACCTACAGCCTTTTTCAGCTGTACTTACTACTAGTGGGCTTGCCATAACTTACCCAGCAGGAACGTTTCGCATAGCCTTTCCCAGCTGAATCCGCCGGCGCGGCAGGGGAAGACCGCCCGGTCCGCGGGGCTGAGCGCGGCGGCGATACGACGTGCGCCACCGTCCGCGAACCGCCACTGCTTCGTCGAGAAGTAGAACAGCGTGTGTGCAGCGCGCATCACGCGACGGTATAGAGGGAGCATCCTACGATTTTAGAGCAAAAAAAATCATGACTGTGTTTCCTTCTTCTTTTAATTTAATAAAAAAGAAACGCATTTTAAAAATTTTGGAAAAATATTTGATTGGTCAAAGTGTAGAGCACACAGCACATTAAAGTTGAATGCTCAAGCCGAGCGAGCGGATGCGGCGACCCGGGAGGGACCACGCCCCTTCCGTGGCCGGGGGGCGTCGTCGGTGGTGGAGATCGGGGGAAGTATTGTAGCCTCCCCCGAGGAGGGCTCCCCTATCGGCGGGGGAGCGGAGGCTGGGGGTTCCCGGAAGTAGCTTGGTGTTCCCGGGGGCTCCCTACATGTCTGAGGAAGGCCATCCCTGAGGTTTTTAGTGAGTAGCCTCCTTCTGGGGAGGAGAGCCCCACATAACCGCCGGCTCGCCACAGCCGGGGTATGCAACTTAATGCATTTTCCTCAGGGGAACAAAAAAAAAGCAGTTTACAAAGTTTGTGGTCCTAAAAACATACTTTCTAGGCTTCCCAGCCAGCAGGCAGTAGAAATCGATTAGCAGCGCCGGCAAGTAATGCAGGAAGAAATTGTAGAACAGGAACATATAGTAGCACTTCGTTGTGTTGAGGCCATAATACCTGCAATATATACAAATATGTTTATTGTAGTAAGTATTCTTGAGCTAAACAAATGTTACTTAAGTGGTTAGGTTTATGACCTTGATACAAGAAAGACTGCGGGGATTGGAATTCGTTTAGGTATTTGCAAATGCAGGAAATAAATACACATCATTTATAAATCTTGGAATTGAATCACATCAACACTCACTATTAAATAACTAGGAAGAAAAAGTTAAGTACATGTTATAGGATACCTTACGTTTCTTCACCACAAGATATGTGTAAATCTGTTATTAGTTTAATGAAGTTTATTTAAGTTGTATTTTAAAGGTTAACAACTGTTGATTAAATTTGAAAAAAATAAAGATCCTACTGGCGTCTCAGTTATGCACATACCGACTAATGTGTACGTTTGAACCTTTATTGTCTACCACATAATTATCATCATCTAATGATGGTATGTGGCAGAATGATTAAGTTTCAAAGCTTTTATAATATTTATAGAGTATTATAGAGCAGAGAGTACATTACACCAGTTAAATTTAACCGCGTTAAATTCGCTACAATGGCCATTACTATAATGACTATAAAAAACCGGGAGTTAAGACTCGTAATAAGAGGACATTAAATAAATAAGAAAATATAATAAAATTAAAATTCTACTTACCAAACAGCCTTAGTTGTGGGCTTGTCTATTCCATATCTCCTGTTCATTTCGATAAATTGTCCCCACTTTATTGGGTTTTGTGCACCTGATACGAAATTGTAGATCGGTATCTCAGATGTTTGGCTAAAACATAAAAAACATAGTTGTTTGTTTTATTAATTATGAACATGAATTTAGTGCTATTGCCTCCGTAGCAAGGCGACCGAAGCGCGATATCATAGAGCGATTTAATATTATATACGAGTATAAAACATTTGTTATAATTTTCAAGTTATATTGTTATATAAAGTTTATTATTTAATAAAAGAGGAATTTATAATCAATTAATATATATTATTTGTATGACAAAAGAATTTTACTCGAGTAATAATTTTAATTTGATATATTATGGCCATACGGATCGTACGAGGCTACCGTACAATCTCGTACGAGGCGGCGACAGTTCTGGGACGCTCCCCCCCATTCGACATCCTGGCCGACATGTACGCGGCGACGTATGCGTCGCGGCGTGTCGACCGGGGGGGCGATGGGGGGAGCGCCCTGGAACCCGCGCACGAAGTGCCTAAGCGGGAGTGGCACCGACGGATTGTGGCGGCCTGGCGTGCGCAGCTCGAATTACGGATCTGCGCGCGCCAGCGGGCCGTCGGTGCCGTACTTCCGCACCTCGAAGCTTGGCTCAACGGGAAGGAGGAGGTCACCTACCGATTGACACAGATACTCACCGGGCACGGCTGCTTCGGTGAGTATCTGTGTCGAATAGGACGGGAGGGATCGACACATTGTCACCACTGCGCATCCGACCTCGACTCGGCCCAGCACACGCTGGCGGAGTGCCCCGCGTGGGCCTCCGAGCGCCGAGTCTTGGTCGCAGAGATCGGGCGAGATCTGTCTTCGCCGGCATTGATTGCGGCAATGCTGGCGGACGAGGGAGGTTGGAGGGCTGTGGCCTCCTTCTGTGAAGCAGTAATGCTCCAGAAGGAGGCCGCCGAGCGGGGTCGGGAGATGGCCGATCCCGCTCGAAGGAGGCGGCGCCGGGCTCGGTAGCACAGCTGCGGCGCCGCCGCGGGTCGCCGGCGGGCGCGAGGAAGTCGCGCATGTATGCAATTTAATGCATTTTCCTCAGGGGAACAAAAAAAAAAAAAAAAAAAAGGTACCTATATATTAACTAATTCGTTCATTATAATTAATTGCTAGTTTACTATGGGGTAGTATAAGAGACCAACACTTGAATTCATTTTGACCTGTCAAAATTAATAAATTTCTGATTAGCGATTATATCACATGATAAACGCTTTGTGTCTTTACTATATGAGCAGAGCAGTACATATTAAATCTTGTAGAAGTGAAGTATATATGAAAAACGTACTTCTCCTTGTAGGTCTTGCCGGTATACCATGTGGCGGCCAAGATACCGTTCACAACCAAATCTACTGGTATCATATCAGCTACAATGTCATTGTTGAGATACATTGTTCTTAGCACCTGTGAAAAAAAAACAACGTATAAATGACAATAAACGTTTCATAAGGGCTTCGGAACACTAGTATATTATTTCTGGATTAAAGAAAACCGGGCTCAAAATGCAAAATTCAAATGTAATTTCTCTACAGTAATTAATGTTGTACAGCTTGAGGTGAGTTATGTATGATGATATGGCGAGTGATTGTATTTGGTAAAAAACTATTACGTACCCCAGTTCCTATACCGATAATGAGTCCTGTGGGTCCGTACATACTGTCTGTCCACCCTCGCACCGGCTCCTCATATGTAGATACAACTGTTGAGTAATTTATATATTAAAATAGAGGATGTTCTATTGCTCGTTTGATTACAATACACAAGATCACAAGTGCTATTACAAAAATAGAAAAGTTCTTCCGCATCGTAAAAAAAATAACAGTTTTGTTTTGGGTTGTCGTCTTCTGGTAAACGGGATTTAAGTAGTAGATGAAACGTGAGCTTTTACATCCCTCTGCCTATGAACCCTTCAAGATCGAGAATAAACTTATCTTTTTTTCATTAAATACAATTTGACCTGTTGGCGAGTGTGATACAGTTGGAATATCGGTTAAAGAGTTTCGCTTCGCGAATTTGCAGCTTTCGATTTGCAGGAAATTAACAACGCACACAAAATTAAAGTATGCGTTGCTAACTTGTATTAAGATTTAAAATCACAATGCTCAGTAATTTTACACCTACAACTTACCCTTCAAACCGGAACACAGTAATGCGAGCAATGATGCGTTGCGACAGTATTCCTGTAAGATAGCGTACCCAAGAAGGTTACCCTGATAGAGTCTACCTCTGGTAATAATGTAGAGTTTTAAGACTTCATTAGTATGGTATTATAAAATTTGCATCCGACCTCGACTCGGCTCAGCACACGCTGGCGGAGTGCCCCGCGTGGGCCTCCGAGCGCCGAGTCTTGGTCGCAGAGATCGGGCGAGATCTGTCTCCGCCGGCATTGATTGCGGCAATGCTGGCGGACGAGGGAGGTTGGAGGGCTGTGGCCTCCTTCTGTGTAGCAGTAATGCTCCAGAAGGAGGCCGCCGAGCGGGGTCGGGAGATGGCCGATCCCGCTCGAAGGAGGCGGCGCCGGGCTCGGTAGCACAGCTGCGGCGCCGCCGCGGGTCGCCGGCGGGCGCGAGGAAGTCGCGACCGCTACGGCGACCCGGGATGGACCACGCCCCTTCCGTGGCCGGAGGGCGTCGTCGGTGGAGGGGACCGGGGGAGGTGGTAGCTTCCCCCGAGGAGGGCTCCCCTCTAGAGAGGGGAGCGGAGGCTGGGGGTTCCCTGAAGTGGCCTTTGTGTTCCCGGGGGCTCCCTACATGCCTGAGGAAGGCCATCCCTGAGGTTTTTAGTGGGTAGGCCTCCCCCTTCTGGGAGGAGAGCCCCACATAACCCCGGCTCGCCACAGCCGGGGTATGCAATTTAATGCATTTTCCTCAGGGGAACAAAAAAAAAAAAAAAAAAATGGTATTATAAAATTAACGAAATAAGTATACAATGTACCTATAGACGGTCTGAGTATGCAGATAGGGAGACCGGCAGCATCATTCCTTACCGCCTCTTCGGCAATGGCTTTGGTCAGGCAGTATGTGTTAGGTCGTTTACCCAGCACCCTGGAAGATATATGGGAGATTCAGCTGCTTTTTCTATTTATTAGATCTTTTATCGTAGTAAAACTAAATAAAATTGTTAATTAGTTAACGTTTGATATAACTAATACTATTAATTACGTACGCTGGTAATATCTGTTCCAGTATTTCATCATCAAGAGTCGATATGGCCTCCAGTGCTTCTACAGACATCGGCGGTTCGTAAAATCTAGAAAAATAAGTTGAGAATTTGTGCTCAGTTAAGGAAATTATTAATTTTAGTAATATGGGTAACAAATAATTTGCTTATACGCAGGACTTATATGTGCGGAGATCGTTGGACACACCTATGTCTAATTGTCTATGCGAGTGTCTATTGGTTGAAATGATGCTAATGTATGACTAACTAGTAACTTACTTTTCCTCAATAAATTCGACGTGTGTGTTCGAAAAGGCTGTTGAAACATGAGTCACAGCTTTGAGATTCCTACAAGATTTGGCAAGTTTCAAAACCTCTTTGGTTCCTTTGACGTTTATTCGGGTGGCTACTGATAGCTTTTCATCGAATTTAACAGTCGCTGCCGCATTTATAATAATCGAAACCTGAAAAGTAAATGTCGAAGTAAACGTATTTTTGGCGATAAATGTTGCGCTAAATCTATAATGTGAGTGAGTTAAGGACAAGGTAATGGTGATTATGATAATCATTCTTGATATAATATGTATATTTATTGGCGAGAGGATGATTTTTTCAAACGAGCTTGCAGTGTTTATGTATGTCACTGAATACAAAACAGTACATAGGTAAGTAAATACTCCTTTGTGCTAATAAGTTAATACTGGGGACGCATGATTTCGAGTGGAGCCCACGTAAGACAAGCAAGATCTGAATCCATGTTATTTGAAATTCATGCTGTTTAAACATTATTAAAGTAACTCACTTTGTTGATCAGTAGATTCCTGTCAGCGTCACTTATCCCTAGGTCTGGTAGCTCCATATCTCCGATGATTGGCATCACTTTATGAACGCCTTTTGGGTTAACTTCATTGGCTTTGTGAAATAGCTGAAAATGTTAATAGTAGTCATAACATTATAGCGATTGTCGAAACAACAATAAAAAAAATGAAATTTGTTTAGCAAGTAGTTATGTTGTTGTCGCGCTAGTTGTGAAAGTATAGATCCATCCTTGTCACTCCGTATGAATATCTGTCAAATAAACTGAGGTTTTGTCGAGTATGTTGATCTTAACAGTCAAATTTTGTTTTTCCACAATTCCATGCTCGCACTATAGGTTATCTATGTACAAATTTTTTCTTTGGAATGAGTGAAATATTATATGTATGTCCCCGATATTGGTTGAAATAAATATTTTGTACTATTTTACTTACAAAATCATCCAACATTTCGTCTAGTCTTGCACGCGCATTTTTCCCTTTCTTGCTCCTTATTAGGACGTATATTGTGTCGACATCGCCACAACTACGTAGTAGCTTTTCAATTAGAACTAAAAAGTTTCCAAATATCGTTAATGGTCAATATTATTAAAAAAGACACTCATTCTGATCATATCAATTTCTGCCGTGATGTACTAGTTAGTATATTACATTGTCGTAGCGATTTGAGATATAATTTGTACATAAAAAACCATTCAATCGGAATACGTTCCGATATAGGTATTTTAACACAGAAAAATTCAAAATCAATGGATTACCTATTTATTTTTTTGGTGTATTTTTTTATGTATAACTTGTACTTGTACCTACTTAAAGGTTACTGCAGCAGTTTACCATCAGGTAAGTCTACCTGCACAGACTAGGTAGGAAGTACTCTACGTACACTGTCTGACTGTAGCAATTTATCATAAGGTAAGCAGTCTATTTGTTTACCAATTGTATAAAAAAGGACAAATGTGTGTCTGTTTAATAACAGAAAACATATTTGTAATTTTGGTCTCTATTTAGAATTGCCTCTTCGCTAGATAACGTTTCGTAGCTCTAAACTAATTCATGAAGCAAAATAATAAGAAGATTGTACAGTTATCTTAGCTGCGGAGTAAATAGGGCCATTTGACTGCTTTTTTTAAGACAACCACAGAATAAGAATTTTATTGTATCGACAATAAAAACAAATTGCTGAAATATATATATGCGTATATCTTAGGAGTGACCATCAAATTGCATAATTCTTTTACTTGTTGTGTGTGTATGGTGGTTTGGTGGTGATGGTAGAGATTTGTATAAAATAAAATTTCTAGTAAATGAAGATTTTTTAGCTTCCGTTGCCATCTGGTAAAAAAAAGTTCAAAAATGAAAAACTGACAATATGATGACCTAAATAGATAATAGATACTGCAAACAATACTGTTGTGTAAAAAGTTTTTATATAAGAATTCTAAAAATGTTGGCATATATTATTCTGTCGTCCTCATATCGTATATTATTTATGAAAATAATAACTTCATTCTGATCAAGTTGTTTTAATTTCCAATCATTCAAATAGGTCAAGATTTTTAGAATTCAAACCATTAATCGAAGAATTTTGCGATCAACCATGCCGTTGTTTTAATAGATTAAGTTAACGTTGCCTCCAAGACATGGGGAGTAAGAAGGCTGCTAACGATGTGGTCAGAAATTGTCGTAATAATGTCTACTTTTGGCAAGCTTTTGGTAGGTTCCGTCATAATTTTGCTTCATTATTATCTTTAAGGTTTTATTTTTATATGTACGCTTTTATTTGGTTTTCTTATATAGTCTCATCATGTGCTCTCATCTGTATATCATTCTCATAAAAATTTGTACCATAGAGATTGCTTGTTATGTAAGTATTAAGTCTGGTGAATCTATTCACCAGACTATCTCTAAGTAGGTAGAGGTCTTTAATTACAATTAACTTAATGAAAAGTTTCATTTTCACATCTAACATGCCCATTTTGACATAAACTATGTCATTGTCATAGATTATCTAAACCAGAACTAGATAAACCATGGGGGTAATCACCGCCGTCTCAAACTAAGCTGAGCCATTGGGCACACAAGAATTGGAAGCCCTTTTGCAACGTAAAAAACGCGAATTATACCAACATTTTTAAAATAAGTTTCTTATGCTCGCGCCATCCCGCGGTTGGAATACTGCACTAAAATAACGTTACTCATTAAGTAATTTCGACACTAGGGATTCAGTTGTTGGAATCCCGAACTACAAATCCATAGGCGGCCTCAGCTTCCTGATAGAAATGAGCCTTCTTGGACCGTCTGTCTTCCTTGATATAATGGCGTAGTATATGCCACGTTAATACCTTCTTATAATGTTACTAATTTGCGAAAAAAGTAATATCTAATGTGTCCGAGAAAAACGTTTTAAGAATAAATGTGTGAGAGACATTGTAGATCCTTCGGGGCCCCCTGAGAATGGGGGGCCTGGACACGGACCCCGTGTACCCTTATGGTAAAGACGGTATACCCTAACAACAGCACAGCAACTACTCTTACATTCCCATACCGATTGCCTTTTACTTCTGTGTGGTGACTGACACTTGGGGGTGAGCACGGAAGTTGCAGAACCGGGAACACAATCAATGTCCTCGACAATGATACTATTCGATGAGTTAATACTGTTAGCTTTATCTGTATATTGTACATATAAAATAGATGATAACGGTCTTCATTAATTTGTAAGAGTATAGTAGAGCGATTTGAAATGTTCCTTGATTTGGTTTTGAGCAATGTTATGGTTTTCAATCAGAAGAGACAAAGGTGTTTGCAAATTATAGATTTTTTCGTTTAGTTCACAAATAATAATTGGTGGAAGAATGGTACTTATTACCTTATGCTTGAAATTCTGCTTCGCGTCAAAAAAGAATTGATTCTAACCCCTCAGCAACAAAGAAACCAAGGTTATACCTACGAATTCCGATAAACCATCAGTCAATTAGACGATGATTATGATAAATATTCGAACTATAAAAACATTACCGTTTGAATGATTTCATTTCACTTCAGTATAATATCTTTAATAAACAACGTGTAATAAAAACTTAAGAGTAGCTGACATAGTTATTTTGTACATCACGATTACGTAAATGTTCTACTCTAATGGTAAATTATCTAATAGTTTATTATCATAATTTGAAAACTGGTAGGTCTCGTCGTTTCAAGATGTTCACAAAAATCAATTTTTCTTATATATGGATTGTAAATGCAAAAAAAATGAAACCAGCAATAATTCACCAAGCACATTTTAATAAATAATTATGTGAATCAAAACACGTACAACACAATAAAGAAAGCCTGTCAGTTTTCATACCTTATACCATATTAGAATTTCATTTAACTATGTTTACAGTAAATAACATCAACTTGCAAAATAATAAGTATGAATGTGTAGACAGGTATTAAGCGAACATAATTCTTTTAAAAGTGGTAATATTTGATTTGGTTGAAAAGACTATACATATATAGTTAGCTGCGACATGCATTCATAACATCGATGATATAAAATATATTTAAGCATTATGAGTTTCATCAATAGTTCCTCTGGGGTCATGGTGGAACCCCTACAAGTTCATTACAACGTTAATCTAGTGGTCATTAAAGTAAATATTAACATTAAAATGGTCATTTAAATATCATGGGAGTTATTTGACGAAACGCAATTCAATATAACTTTTAATTCGATTGATCGAATTCAAATGAATTGAGTTGAGTACAATAGCCAGCTGTTATTAAACCTTCCTTCTAGAATTAAGAATCGTAATTAAAATTCAGACGCCGAGGATTTGCATTTTTGACAGGTGTTTCAATTTTCTATTCCTAGTACAACTAGAGTTCATTATCACGAAACGTTTTAGGATCTTACTAAAATCAATTATGTACGTTGCATAGACTGCATCCAGTAATCTAAGTGTTACGAGTAAATATAGAAATTTTATAAATACTCACCATATAAACAACAAAACAGGGTTGTTTTGTTGTTTATAAATTTGTTTATAAATACATATCATTTTCTTTATCTTTGTATGTAAGAATATTGTATTATTAAGTGTCATGTCGAACATTTTTTATAATTTAACACCTTAGAATAATGACGCCTAGGTCAGCGGTTTCGAAACATGATAAGAATTGTTATGTTTTATGGGTATCGAGGGAAACTGAATTTACGTACCAATTATAACAATGAATACCGTTCATATGTACTCGTATGACACAAATTGACGTCATTAAATATAAAAAATTTACAAAAATATTAAGTAGCTTACAATCCCAAAATTGGTTTGAAGTCAAAAAGAATTTTCTAAAATTAACATTAAAACACAAATGGAAATCTTTTAGTGTTTTATTAACTTTTAGTGTAGTGTACTTTGCTATTCTATTATCAGATTATTGCTCTCGCAAAATGCTAGTTTTACTTTGCAAGGTCAAGGTCAAAGGGCCTAGATCCGATAGTCTTCATACAAGCGGTTCATTTAAACTTTAATTAAAGTGATGTTCATTTAAATGAGCATCACATTTATATATACACTCAAGGTGTAAAGGGATTCCCCGAAAGTTGATAATCGATTGACTTTTGAAAATCCTTGAACTTAACAAGTGACGGACGTTCGGGCGGATTGAGGCGTTGCGTTCCTTTCTTTGATATACCTTTTCAGCATACACGGTTCGATGCATTATTATTCGAAGGTTAAAAATAATACAATTCAAAGTACCACACTGATAAAATTATAAGGACATAAGAAACTGACAGTTAAATAAAATTCAACAACAAAAAGAGGAAACATTGAAAATATAAGATAGTGTTTATAATATGACTTTTTCCACGACGCGACTGGCTTTTAAGCTGATTCTGCCGTCTGTAAAGAAAAAGAAACAATTTTAAACTATTCCAATAAGAAAAAGAATAAGGATGCGCAGTTTCTTCAAATTGACTAAGCTTGTTCTTCTAGCAGGAAGTAAGCTTAACATTTATTATCAGTTACAATATCTGGTTAATTTATTTTTCTAATTATATAATTAAGTAATATCGAAAAATATAAAAGGCACAGAATAGTTATTTTATGCAAATACTTAAATTAACACAAATCTATAAAAATCTATAAATAATATAAAGTATTTTAATTACATAAAAAAAATATACTTACATCTTCAGTAAAAACAAGTGAAGTGCCACCAACACAATAAAACGCAATGCACACTCCAAATTCATATCATTAGCATTACCCAACACCAAAAAAAATCCATCACATCCAAAAAAAATCCATCACATCCAAAAAAACCGTATTCACAAAATCTATCAAGGATTTCACATGAATACCTACTCTTAGTCTATTTCTACTAATCTTGTATTGTTCGTAAACATTATGTCAAAAGAGAAACGAAATAAAATAGTTCAAGTGTTTAACAAAATATGTAGATTGTTGCAATTAATTACATGCTAACAGTAAATGTATTATTGTTCGTCTTTATTTTTGTCCGAACGGTTACGAGGATTGGAAAAAAGTGCCCGATCAGAATAAATATTTATTAATCATATTTTTTCATTTACTAAAAACATAGTATTTAAGGATATTTTTTTAATAACTATTTTTTCGGTTTTTCGGAACAACCCCAGTCTTTGTTAAACATTTATTTATATACTCTTTATTGCATTGTATAAGGTATAAAGGTTGGAATGAAAGCAATAGGCATCCCTATCAGACCATAGATTTATTCGCATTGTACACAATTATTAATACCTAACACTTATTACTTGGGGTTGGTGGGAAACGCTAGAGCTTAGACTTTTAATAATTGGCAGGATACACCGTGTGTAAGAGAGGTTGAATTGAATCCCTTCAGGTGTGATTGGGAACCCCCTACATCCCAAAATCGACGACAATTTTATTTTAAAGGCGATTTTTTTATTGTTTTCCCCAAAATAAACGGAAGAATTAAATGACAAGAAAGCTTTTAAAGATCAAATATAAAATTTAAACATTAATTCTGCATGTTTTGATTGATAAATTGTAAGGAGATATTCAAACTAGCTTTTGCGTAGTGATACGCTTTTGCATCCTTTCAAATAATACAGTACCAGGAGACCTATTTTTGAATTACGAATGCGATTTCGAAATCACCGCGGACTAAATAGTCAGCGGTGACTTTGAGGTCACGGATTCCTAAACATCCAATTTTTGAAAGTCGATCGCAGAGCTGCTAACATAGATAAAGTACACACATAAATATAAGAGTTCGGTTCCACGCAGAATGTAGCCGCTGCCGATTATTGTCGGCTTAACCATTATGGTTATTATATATATGATATATGCTACATTCATATATATATGTATGTAATATTATAGGTATATAAAGTTTTATATATGTATATATGAATGTAATCGCTGCCGGTTATTGCCGGCTCAACCATTGCGGTTATTATATACACACACACACACACATATATATATATATATATATATATATATAATATATATATATATATATATATATGTAAATACATATATATACATATATATATATAACTATATACTATACTATATATAAGTATATATGAATGTAGCTTATATATATATATATAAAGACTGAAAAATCAAACAAAACACAGATAACATTTCCATAAGTATGACTTGATTACGAGTGGGTGAGGGCACTCGTAATGAAATCACACCTGTGACTAAGGTAGTCACATCAGTGATATTCAAAAATAAGAATTATTGAAAATCGGTGATTATTAGTCACATCGGTGATTTCGAAGTCGCATTCGCAATTCAAAAATAGGTCTCCATGAGACCTATTTTTGAATTACGAATGAGATTTCGAATATATATATATATATATATATATATATATATATATATATATATAATATATTATATAGACTGAAAAATCAACACATCAACTTCAGACTTGTCAATATATTCTCAAACCAAAACACAGATAACATTTCCACAATTATGACTTGATTACTAATGGGTGAGGGCACTCGTAATGAAATCACACCTGTGACTAAGGTAGTCACATCAGTGATATTCAAAAATAAGAATTATTGAAAATCGGTGATTATTAGTCACATCGGTGATTTCTAAGTCGCATTCGTAATTCAAAAATAGGTCTCTTGGTTACCTTCAATTAACTTTTCTAAAGTGCTATAAGTGGCACAAATGGCTTAAATTGAACATTTCGCCTTTTACCGAAGTATACACTTTAAATGTATTTTTGTCCGGAAAAATCATTAAAAATAAATAAAATTTTACATTATCTTATTCAGTCGAAGAGTTATTCAGTTGTCTTGTGATGCGTTCGCCGAAGTTTTGGGGTCGGAAAAATCCTTGAAATGAGAAAATATTTGCGAGACGACGCCACCATCCACCATACTGAATTAAATGTGTTGTAACTAGTGATATACACACAAAATCGCAGTGAACGTGTTAAATTTGTAGTAGTATTTTCACGAAATCAGAATGCAATAAACTTTAATTACATATATATATAAATATGTATACACACACACAAACTACAACATGCATTATTTATGCGTAATATTTGCCATTTTTCTATATTTATATTTCTGTGGTTGTAGCTGTAAGCCTAAATATTTGTAGTATTTTTTTTATTTTGATAGACGGTTAATAAATTCACTCGTCGATGTCGATATATAAGTAAGTAGTAAGGAAACAATAGTTATTTCATTTTTATTTTATTTAGAAATTATATAATATTTTTTTTATATACTACTGCAAAATAATTTTACTTAGAACTATTTTATATTTATTTTCTCCAATAAGTACTAGATTTAATTCTATTACCACTGTGAATATTCCAACACCGTGACTCATATAATCATCCGACTTTACTTGCAATTAATAATGTACATAGTTTTAGTATAACTTCTAAAGCACCTAGTATTTTGAAAAGATCTAAGATACTGTATAAAATAATTGTACACCAAAATAAGAATTACTATACTCTAAGTTAAACTCAATATGATAACCCTAAAAATACTTAGTTAAATATATTAAAATAAATTTGACCATTGAGTGCAGTGTGCATAAAATACTGGTTGTATTTAACAAGCTGTCTAGCAAATACTTTGTTTAAATAGTTATTATTATTTTGCTCATGAAGTTTTAACAATGTTTAACGGTAAAAGGTAAACTTTTCACATATTAAGTATATTTAACACAAGTTAACAAGCAAGTTTAATGTATTATATCGATATTGATGTATTTATAAAAACTTATCATGTCTATTATTTGTTGATTGACTGTTCCGTATTTAATCTAACGTATTTTTCACGGCGCGACGCGATACATGACCTATCTCTATGAATTGCATAAACGTTTAACCGTTAATCCGTTTATAATAATAATTTATATTTAATCCGTTAATGAAAATGTTAATAAACAGAATAACGATTTTACTTTCAGCTATACCAACCACACCTACAAATTCGAGCGTGGATTACTAGTAACAACAATATTTTTCGTCATTCACCAAACCTTTCATTTGTTGATTACGACGAGGTATGCTGTTGAATGACAATAACTATAAAATAAAAAACACCAAAGCCAATCCAAGCACTCACCTTTTCCCAAAAACCCAGTGCCCCCTGTCAAAAACACACACTGCCCACTGAAAAACTTTTGCACGTCCGTAGCGATCCCGTTACCCTTTGTGAGTCTTCGTTTCTCCTCCTCCTTGGCATCTATCTTGTCCTCCTCGGCGTAATAGTTGTCCAGTTGGTTGGCTGACACGAATTCGTGATCCTCGGAATAGTCCAACATGGGGGCGGTGGGACTCATTGCTTGGTTCTCTACGTTGGCTATACGTACTGAGTTTTCAAGTTCCTATAATGTAATAATTTATTTAATCATCATGCTTATTTTTCAAAAACACCTTAAAAGCATAAAGTTTTATTGAGGATTTTTTTAATAAGTGCGATTCGTCAATCTTTTGATCTAGAGCTTAGAGCCTAATCTAACTAAGTTATAGTGAACATGCTTCATTCAATAAGTTGACCACGTACAGATTGGTTGACTTCATATACGTCTTTTAGTTTTTCATAGATGTATTTAGATTGCTTCACGGTGCTTTATTTCTTCGTAAGTGCGTCGTATAAATACATATATATATGTAATTCGAATTCCGAAAAACACATTAGAAATTAAGAATATATGGAAAGATCGCTTAGCTTAGATTAGGTCTCTTTCAAATACATGACATATATACAAACTAATTATACAAGTCAGAATAAAAAAAAACTTCTAGTCTGATCTGCGAAAAATCTTGTTGGCAAAGTTCTTGTTCAGATTAGTATTGTTGTATTGTAAAAGTTATAGGTTCTCTATTATTGTTCGCTATTGAGCATGATATGGGATTTGTTTGGAAAGAACCATTAGATATACATGATTGTATGACCATCCATCCATCGTATGGATAGCGGTAGTAGTTATAAAACCGGCAGTACATATAGTGTAATATAATGTTCAGTCACCTAATATACTTATTTAGTAATCTATTTGTTGAGTACTCGTATAAATATAATTTAATCAATAATTAAGCTACATTTAAACTTGACAAAGACTGATGAATGGTTTGGAGTAGTAATGGTTTTTATTTGTTTCTTTTAATGTAATTCCTAGTGAAATAAATAATTTTGCTTTATTATTACTTACATGCAAGTTGTCCTGCAGTTCCCTGCTCAAGCTCCTGATGTTCTCCAGTTCGCGGACCTGCTGGTCCGTTGGTTTGCCATACACGTTTATCTCTACCTTTTCCCCTCTCTCTTGAGCCTCGACCCACCTCTCCATCTTCGACTTCACGCCGTCGGTCGCTGTTTGCGGCGTTTTAGGCTGGCTCATTGTCTGCAATTATTTGTTTTGATTTACGATATTAGTGTTAGGATAACGATACAATACTTCGTTAACTACCTAACTATATCGACTGAAAGTACATAATTGGCAATGGACATTTTACATGAAACAGAAAGAAAAGATTTCTAAGTCAAAACTTTGGCAAAATTTAAGAACAAATTTTGTGAAACACATCCTTGATTTTTTTCATAATTGGTACGACTAAGACTTATCATATTATAAAAAGACGCGGTTGAAAAATACTAAGAAGCACTACGAATTACATCTATAAACTAAGAATATTTAGCGCGCTGATTACTGCTTTCAAACTCTAAGCCGAAACAATAATGCGATGCACTGCTGTTTTGCGACAGAAATAGAGCAAGCCAAGCAGTTAATCCCAGTATGAAGTTTCAACTTGAAGGGTAAGAAGAAACTATTACAGTGAAATTAATAAATTAAACTTAACATTTTGTCACAAGTTGCCAACGCCTTTATTCTAATGGGGGTTGCAGATTTGTTGCGAATTCTTATTCTGTTGTTATTCTTAATTTGTTGTTATTCTGGATCTTAATTAAAATTTGTACTTCGCGGGTAATCCTTCCACTGCGTAATCCTTCGTTGTATGTCTATATGTGCAGTAAAACAAAACGCTCTAGTTTTATACATATTTGCTTGTAGTACAATTATTTTATTTACTTTATGCCACTTAAAGCAACGTGACTGTGTCAACTTTGTGATAACATCATACTCGTAACTGTCGTTTCGTTCAAAACCGGCTTACGCCGAGATTTTCCATATAATGTTAATGTAACTGACGTATAGATCAATGATAAATATAATCTAGCTTATGTTTAGTAGATAGTTACAAAATTATGTTGATGTTGTTGATTTAGCATATTCCTTTTGTTTCGGCTTGCAAGTTATACAATTCAGTGTAATTATTGGTTAAGTCTTCTTTTTTTCACAGCGGAATGTTTTTGTCCAACGTCGTCGATTCGATTCAATTGTGTTGGGTGCAGTTTAACCCCTTCAGAGGTCGTGGCATTACACTAGCTTTGGCATTCGTCTTGTACATACAGAAATAAATCATCAGACTTCATATTAATAAACTTGAGACAGCTTTTATGCCGCTCGTAATACTGTTTTTGTGATACAAACGCTTGCCGTATTGTGCCGAGACCGTACTTTAGTTGTGGCGTTCGAGGGATTTCAATTTCTCTATACCTTATGAATGACTACTTTGTCCATACATCTTATTTAAAAATTTTGTAACATTAGCTGTGGCTTCTGTTGGGAGTTGTAGGATTTTGAAATATTATAGTACGGATGCCAAGAGGTTGCATTTGATATCAACTGATAATACTTTTTTAATAAAATAGAGCCAACTGTGAGTTGAGTACAATGGGCAGCTATCACTGAACTATGCTTCCCTATGACTTTACCCTCTAAAATTAACTATGTATAAATTTAAATTAACATTATATACAACAGAAAAACTGTAAAACATTGAGTTATTTTTTTATAATCATGTTCTCGTTATCACTGAATAATGAATAACTGTCACTGTAAAAATGATCTATGTAGGTATATGTTTGGCCATCAAATGAAGAATAACACTTTACAAATATCTACTAACTATAATTAATATATATACTATAATAATAGAATTTCCTGGTAACATTAGAGGAAGTTTATGTAAAAGTTGATAGATACTGATTTGCTTAAATTGTAAAGACTGGCTACTTGATTGTTTAGTCGTGTTTTCTTTATATTTAAATAATGCGGTCATAACCTTTACCTTCGATTAGATTACCACACAATAGAGCGGTCTGGAATCATTTAACATTTTTTAATTGCAAGACTTCGAGCAATCCATAAACAATCGAGGGTTTTCCTTATTCATTAATTTTACACTTTAAAATATAACAGTATTGTAATATTGTAATTATTGATATCTATCACACTCTCTGTCTGACAAATGTATAGTGTTTGGTAGTCAAAGCAAATATTTGCGTATTCAAATCAATTCTTTATCATTTATTATTATACTACTACCATAATAACATAAAAGTTTGTAGTTGTGATCTTTTTTTTCCAGAAATAAATCCAATATACTATACACTTAATGCTTACGAATCTGTAGCAGTCATAGTGCTATTAGAATCACTGTGACGGCTATAGTTTCGACAAAAAGACTGCATACCAATACAAATATTTCACTCATACTTTAAATTTTATCTTAGCTGTCAAAAACGTATATAATTACAACGTATGTAATTACGTAGAACTTACAAGTAGTTCGTCTTGTTCCCAATGAAGTAATTAAATCAACAAAAGTGTTAATTCGGCAATATTGTTTTGTGATTCATTAAATGAGTTTGATTTGCAAACTGCTGAGATAATCACGAATTAATTGTATGACGATTAAATACCAACATATTATACGTATTTCGAAATTTCAGCACGTGCGTGCTATATTTTGTCAATCACATCACATGTTTTCTTTTAGTTAAGATCGAGAGACCTACCAAAAATATTTTAATTAAAGATGCTACGGCGATACCATTTGTGTCGAAATATAAAAAAAATATCAGATCTTATGCAAGATTTTATTTAATTGGAAAACACCATGATGGCACCATCTTGTCGAAACCAGATATTGACCACATTCATATCATCTAAATTCGGAACCAATGTCGAGTATCAGTATGTAACAGCTTAAAAACTTGGTTCAATGATACCTCCAACCCAAAAATAATGTGGATACTTTGATCTAGCCTTACCTAATACCTGAATTTTCTTAGGCTTGTCAGCTTCACCATACAAATCATGGAAAATACAAGTTTTGCTATATTTCTGGGACACCTACTATAAGAATGTAGTGCACTGTCCTCGATATTAATTTTGTTTCATTAATTAAGTTGATATAACATCAGGTTAAATTTAAATCTTCGTGACTATTCGTTGCATCATGGACAGATGTTAGAACCCTACGAATCTAAATTATAAAGAAAGAAAACTGAATATAACATTATATTTGTTAGATTAATTAAATGGATTAAAATAATAAATTGACATGATAGTTAGAATAGCTGATTGTTATTCTGTGATACAATATTAAAATGATATGGCATGCATGAAGACGCTCATGAAAGTGGAGGAAGCAAGAGAAGTGTGCCAGGATCGTAGCAAGTGGAGAGAGGTGGTCTCTGCCTACCCCATTGGGAACAAGGCGTGACATATATGTATGTATGTATACAAATTCATTGTTGGTCTGACTGCAAATAACCTTAGTGCAAGCCAATGTCGACTTTATAGTGACGGAACTTTTTCTATCCAGACTGTACAGATGCCACCACATTAAGCTAATGAAATAAATACTTTTTCCCAATGTATGGTCAGCGAGAACGTCATGTTCTATATACGAAAACCACTGGTATATGTCGTAAACATACGTAAGAACAATTTCGATGACAACATGCAAAGTATTTTACTGTTGTGCGTACATTGATCTCTGTATAATTTTACATTTATAACTTAATAGTAAGATTACTTTATATGATTTTTATAAATAGTTTGTTTTATAGCTTTCTATTAGGATTTTATTTATTTCATCTTTTTAATATTTTAATTTGGTTGATTTTTTTTTTACTTTAATCGTATTTTTATATTCATGTTGTGTACAATTTTTTATTTATATCCCAGCTCATTTCTGATTTGATTTAAGTATATTTACATGTATTGCTTCATCTTAGAATGTACGCTGTGTTTGTACCTATAATAAATCATTACAATAAATAAAAATGCGTTCGACATTAAATCAAAAAATCAACATTGTAACTAGTATATCAAGATATATAAATATTCAGATGCAACTAGTCATTGCCGGAAATAATTTGCGTACAGTATTATATCTAGATTACGTCAATTATGTGATTGACGTAAATAAAACAGTTTTATAATGTAACTCACGCAAATGTTATATAGAAAATATTAAATCCGCTCGACTAGTAAATTCACTTAGATATAGATTAATCTCAGATTTTTATTACAAACTATCTGAAGCTGTAGTTTTATATAATACTAGCCGCTCGCTGGTGCTCGCGCCTTCATCTGCGCAGGACACTTATCGACATATTTTGGACAATTCACAAAATATTTTGATAAATTTTAGCTATATTATTGTTTCATTTCATTTTCATTGTGTCATTAGGTTTGATTAAATAATTCAGTACTTTTTATATGAAAGAGTAACTATGAGTAGGGATGAAGAGACCGAATAAGCAAATAATGATAATAGTAGCGTAAATTAATATAATATTAGGCCAAATCAAAATCTCCGTGACTTTTCGTTACGTGTATACATACATAATTTAGAACCTTTTGAATCTAAATTACATAGAAAACAACTGAAAGTGGGTTCTTACGATGCCGCAGCAGGTTGAACAATGAATATTGTAACAATATGATTTAGTTAATAATCTTAGGGATTTTTTTTGTTTAACATTTGTCCTACTACATCCTACTTTGTTGTAAATTAGAATAGGTTACAGTACTCATACACAGTAAAGTGGCGATATATAGTACAGCCAGCAACACGTCAACTTAAACAAAAACTACAAAAACAGCGTTTATTGCATAGATAATAAAAGTCGTCTTAAAGTCTGCTTTGCAGCCGTTGAACAGTCATTCGAATTCGATATTTCTTTCGGTTCTTGGGGATTCACTATTTTTCAAGAGGGAATTCATCATTTTTCACTCACAATCCAAACATTGAATAGGCGAGCGTAGCTCACGGAAGCTGTATCATGTATGTTATTCGAGGTTTTCGTCAACCGATTGATGCGCCAAGCACTTCACATAACAACATTGGTCAATTTAAAACCGGTCTATCCGAACTTTTTAGCACATTAATAGCTTAATATTTTATTCGGAATTGTAGATGCGTCTACGTTTTTAGAAGCAACAGATTTAAGTTGATATTTTTGTTTAATACCTAGATGCCTCTTAAATATAATCTAATATTATATATAAATAATTAAACATCAAGTCTAATCCTTAAATTTAAAGAACATAATTTATAAACTGTGTGGTGGGAGATGGCCTAAATTCCCTTTTTTATGATTTCCATAACGATATTTCATGATCTTTAGGGAAGGCTTAAGAACACAGTGGCCGTCTCTTGGTCGAGATATTGATAATAATAATTTAGATAAATTTTTAATACTTTAAGATAAAGGCCGAGAAGGACAAAGCCAGTAAGTACCTTGACTTGGCATACGAGGTAACCGCCATGTGGGATGTTGATTTGACAATCATTGTTCCGATAGTTCTGTCTGCGAATGGCTTGATAGCGAAGAGTCTCGATCAACATCTTAAGAGGCTCTCGCTTGACGGATGGATCAAGGGCCGGATACAAAAAGCAGTGATTCTCGACACGGCACGTATTGTCCGGAGATTTCTCTGTCTGCAGCCCTAACCGCCCGCCGGTTTGTTTAGGCCTTGCCTCGCTACCGGCGGCATACTAGGTTTAAGTTTTTCATAGCATTTATATTTATTTTATATATCTATATTGTGAAAATCTTAAATTTAAGATTATTAATTAAATATATGAATAATAATTTTAATGATCTTGATTTCGTGGACTTTGAACTTTAATTTATTTGTAACTGGTATAGTAGTCGATTCAGTCTCGTTTAAGTTGTCAATGCCAGAATGATTTGTTTAAATTTTAGTAGTTAGTAATATTTTCAAGATTTTTGTTAATTGTTACAATTTTGTGACTTAAAAACTTTGATAATAAGTTTTTAAATGTCTTTATGAAATTAAGATTCTCTCTTGCCCCTTGTTACACTATTTTTTCCCATTTCCTCGATGTCTTCCCACTCCTTACAGTGTGACGTAATATGCGAATGACCTCCAACTCGTACATTACTTTTTAATATGCAAGCTGTAAGGTAAGCTTCACTTTGGTACAAACAGTAACTATTTTATATATATTGATTTTGAGACAACTCTAATGTCGCTTGTAATAGTGATTGTTTCTGTAGTGGAATTACAAAGTTTGACGTTTTGTTGACCGTATCAAACATCTTATATAGTGGGGTAAAAAGGGTTGGTATACAAAATACTTGTACGAGTAGATAGACAAGCAAAAACATCGTTCAATCGTTTTCCTAAGTGTCGTAAAAACTGAAATCCAAGTACCTATGAATTTTACAAGAGTTTTTTGTGAATATATCTGTAGCTACATACATACATATGTATACCAGACGAGCAATTTGTTTGTTTACAAAATTATTCATTTGGTAACAAAACTAAATTAAGGCAAGATGATAAATGATATTAATCGAAATAGGTTCTTTTATTACCGACCGACCTTAAAGCTGATTTTTCACTATATTATTCATATAATTACATACCAAGTGGCAAAATAGAGTTAATTTTCATTTAAATCTCGAATCACCGTTTAAAGTTTATTTTCTAATTAATTATGAATTAATTATGAAATATTAGTGAGAAAAATAATAGGTTCTTTCAGTTTTTATGACAATACAATTACAGTTTTTCAACTGATTTTAATACAGGGATATCAGGGACAAAAGATTTCTTTAGAAATTATGTCACTTACGGGGTAGTAATAATACTTTGTAGTTTGTATGATACTCCGTTGTTTATTTATTATAATATTAGTGCTGTCAGTCGGCAGTTTGTGGCGAGTTGCTTACTTAAGCGTATCGGGAACCTCGCAACGCACAGACGTTGCGAGGTTCCCGATACGCTTAAGGAGGACGTATGCCACTAGCCTCTGCCTTGCCTTAGCCGGCCGAACAGAATGGAAGTTGGTGGAGGGTGGAAGTGTGATTTTATTTTATTTTATTTTTATTTATTTGGGATAACAACAGCAATTTACATTATTATATTACAACTTAGTAAATACATTCTATAAGCCAATTATAGTTATCCACGGATAAAATATTTTACGGATAAGCTATTTTATTATTATTATAGCTACAAACTACTACATTGTAATTTGTTAACCATACCTAATTAGCAACTACATATATTACAGATAGATATATTCATATAATACATAAAATACAATAATACGCATAAATCAATACTTATACTTGCATATATTAACAAATTATAATAATTTTATCAATTTACTTTTTATTATTAGTCAATTGACAATGTCAATACACCTGCGGCGTCTTGTTCGTTTTCGCCAATGTTGCTCTCTGCTCCATATTGGTCTGCTTTTTTGGAGAATCATTTAGTGAGCGGTGAGTCATCTAATGCCTTATTTAATTAAATTAAGGGACTTTGAGAAGGTAGGTGACCTGAGTCTTTTACCATAGCACGGTTCTCATTACTGCCAAAATAGAATAGTTCATAAACTCTTTGACCTGTAATGATAATAATTTCCGTACATCTAACTGGGTATAGTCCGGCTGCATTTGTCATTATGTAAATAAAATACATTGGATCTACATTTGCGCGCACGTCTTATATGGACTGTATCTTATATGAACTGTATCTTATAAGGACGGGTGATAATATTAAAATATTATAATGAAGTAAACAATATCCTATTTCTTGAACATCCTATCAGCAAAAAATATCTATTTTGTCTTCACGTACTATACTATTCTTTAGAATATTTATTTGCTTTTGTGTGGCTATCATAAGTATATCTATAAAAATGTTAAATAATTAATAAAAAATAATAATCATAGTAGTGATTAGATATTTGTAACATAATAAAGCCTAAGCATTCTCCACCACGAAAAACCTTTGAGTTTACTTAGATAAATCAAAATGTCATCGGATAAATTCGTAATTTTAATAACAAATTCATTTAAATCATTAAGAATATTAAAAGTACGTCGCATATTAAACAGCTCATTGGATAGAAGAACTTAAAATAGTTTCTTTATTAGATTATAATAATCTGGATATTCCGGTTTTGTTAACATACGAAATAATACTACATTAAATTCAAACTCACATTTTGTTTCATTGACGTCAAATACAAATCAAAAATTCTAATTAAATGAGAAAATTAAATATAAAATCTGATTTCCAGTCAGACCAACTATGCGATCAAATTGTTGTTTTAATATAAAAGTTAAACAATTTATTAGGACATGTTAGGAAATAATCAACTGAAATCCGCAACTATACATACATACTCGTACCTACGAGTATGAATAGAAGATACATATCTACATCTGTTTAGAAACTGGTCCTCGACGGGTTGTTTTATTTTGTTCTTTAGAACTATTAATACAGGACAAACGTAATCCACTATATATTCTACCTAGCTTTCTATCTGCGCTTTTGCTAGCTTTATATCCAATTTACTCAAAGGACAAATATACTTTGCCTTGGTAAAAATAAGGTAAAGTTTGTGATTTTCGATGTTCGGAGTAATATTTGATACGAATGCATCGATTTTGATCAATAACACCATCAGTTCCCAAGTATACTCAAGCAGAGATTTGAGTATTCTTCTGTAATCCGGGTTTCACACTGAAATCTTCGCTTGAGTAGGTACAGTTAGAAAGGGATGGTGCTACTATATATATAACGCTAATGCTTTCTATATACATAGTTCTGAAAAATGTTGATATATATATTTAGAGTGTTATTTTAACTGGGACAGTATGGGTAAAACCTAAACCATTGAAGATATAAGGAAACGGTCTTAGAAACCATTTCATCTTTTTTTGTGAAAATAAATTTGACATAGTAATTTTTTTGGTCAAGCGTGAG
The DNA here is from genome assembly GCA_036419045.1 of Scirpophaga incertulas. NCBI lineage: Eukaryota > Metazoa > Arthropoda > Insecta > Lepidoptera > Crambidae > Scirpophaga > Scirpophaga incertulas. The sequence continues at coordinate 9,394,430 of CM071636.1, forward strand.
TTGTAAATGGATTAGTCATTTTGATAAAAAAAATTTTGATGCAGAGCGACTCAATTTCATGTTAGGAATATTTCATTCTATCGGAAGAAAAAAATTTGAGCAGCAGAATTTAGTCATATTTAATAAAAAGATTCCCATACAAATTGTTAGCTTTCACGGGTAATCCCTACACGTACAAAAAGCGTTCCAAATTCAAAATTTTGATTTTATTTTTGTAGTGTTGAATTAAAACCGGGCCTCCATGGTCTCAAGACGTATATTATTTAAAAAAAATTAAATTCTAATTTCGAACGTAGTTAGTGTCTTTTAATTTTTAACAAAATTTTGTTTGTCTTGTAATATATTATTAAAAATTCATCACGGCCTTATCCAATACGCACAAAGTTGATTTACTCGTAGCGTATTTTGTAAATCGCCGAAGCTCAGTAGACGCTTTGAAGTGGTATGCCGAACGCTATCCTGGCCGTAATATTCCAAATCGAAAAGTTTTTGAGGAACTTGTAAAAAATTTAAGATGCTGCTTTAATCCGGTACGAAAGCGACAAGCAACAATAATAAATGAATTTGTAACCATTGCCGTCTTAGGATATTTTGAAGCTTATCCAAAAGCATCATTGCACGAAGCTGCTCAAAACATCGGCGTACATAAATCTACTGTCAGAAAGGTACTGATAAAACACAAGTTGAAATGTTACTGAGAGGGACGACTTGTACAAGCATTGCTTCCAGGAGATAAAGATCGCAGGTTGACATTTTGTCGTTGGGTTGTGGTTGTGGTTGTCATTTACAGCCTTAACACAATAAATCAGATGTCCTTGGCTAAGGCAACAAGAAGTGTACTAAAACGTGCTCGTATTTGCATTTAGCAAGAGGGTGGGCATTTTGAACATTTGTTAAATTGATATATTTTTGTTTTTTTTTTATTCTTATTATTAGGTAGGTACGAAAATTGTATAATAAACTTTTTTATCAACTAATTATGTCTTTTTATTATTAGATTTTTTAATAGTTTTGTATAATTTATTTAAAGTACTGGAGATTAAAATAAAAACAAAATTTTGAATTTGGAACGCTTTTTGTACGTGTAGGGATCACCCGTGAAACCGTGTATGGATACTTTAAGCTAACAATTTGTATGGGAAACTTTTTATTAAATATAACTAACTTCTGCTGCTCATATATTTTTCTTCCCATAGAATGAAATATTCCCAACATGAAATTGAATCGATCCGCATCAAAAAAAATTTTCATCAAAATGACTAATTTCCAAGGACAACTCACGCTTGACCAAAAAAAATTACTATGCCAAATTTTATTTTCACAAAAAAAGATGAAATGGTTCCTAAAACGGTTTCCTTATATCTTCAATGGTTTAGGTTTTCCTTATACTGTCCCAGTTGAAAAAAACACTGTATAATTAAATTGATAATGATTTATAAAAAAAATAAGTTGGTATTCAGATACCGATCTAGTAGTATATATTTTTAGTAGTATACTATATGTTAGTATATTTTTCATTTTGTATAACAATGATAAATAAATATGTACAATAGAAAAATCATCGATTGGGGTGGATGGGAAAAAAATGTTCGTACTCGGGTCTTCATTATGTTTTAACATTGCAGCCCATATTAATCTTTTATTTCATCAACTTAAAGTAGTCTTAATTTATTGTTAAAAGTTAGGTATCGAAGTAAGAAATCTTTTAATCGGCTTCACATCTTTAATAGCATTTCACTTTACGACCTAAACCGAATATAATCGTTTCAGATTCGATGCTACTTTTGATGCAACTCAGCTGATAGTTGAATCACGAACTTAACATTGATTTAATTTTGTACTAGAATTAACTTTTCAAAAATATATTGTTAGTTTTGGCGCTAACAGCATTTTAACAACTAACTTAATAGTTAGTATTTTAATTTTGTTCGGTATAATATAAATTTGCATATCATCGATATCGATAAATATCGATTGTAGGCATCGATATATTATTTATCCTATTTATCCACATATTATCGATGTTTAGATTCGTATTGGCAAGCCTAGACATAGGATATACATATATATTAAACATGTTTTTACGGGAACATGGATGAGCCTATTTAAATATAATTTGGTATGGAGATAGTATAAAGGATATACCTACTATAAATGTTACTCTGGGAATATCTCCTTCTTATGGGAAAATCCGATATAACACGACGGGACTTCGAAAGTTTGTGTTATAGTAACAGTATCAACTAGCGTACTCGTCTTTACAACTCATCTAGAAGTCAAGGTTTTGGAATGGCGGATATTTTCACCGTTCCGACACAAAGGATCATAAAAATGCTAGTTGCAATAACACGAAACGTGTTATGCGATCTGCTTCTGCATCTGACGAATATTGAATACAAATTAATTATTACATTTCTTCCTAAGAAAACGGCAACCTAATAGTAATTTTGACAACGTAAATGGGCAATTCGTAGCCGTAATTTTGGCAGTAGTAACAGTTTGTTTTAACAACAAAAAAGCAAGCTAGATACGTTATAGGTTAACTCATAGTGAATAATTGCATTATATATACATATATACCCATAGAGAGAGAGTTATTTATCATTTAGTTGTAACTCAACAGTTTTATTTCGACTCTCACGTATGTATTTTTATGTACGGTCAACAACAGGTCAAGCTTATCATTTGCACTACCATAACCGTCGCTAGTACGAGCGATAGCTTCTCAAGGTGAACATGTAAAGTCTGATGTGATGTGTACTTGTCTTGTTAGTCGTAGATTACAGCTTCGACTTCAATTGGAAGCTTTGAAGTCAAACGTTAGTTCCCATCGGTCAGACATCACTTAGATGTCAAAGGAACCCAGCAAGCCGTTCGAACTAGATAGGATTTTCGCAGATACAACATCTGATATTAAGGCACTCACGTGGCTTATTATTACAAGCTCAGCCTGAACGATTGAAATAAATCATGTACTGAAATGATGGCGTGTTCCTGTCATGTTGGAAAAGCTAAAGTTTTGACTTTGGTGTATAGTGATTGTAATAAGAAATGTTTAACTAAACTGTGTGAAAGAAAAAAGCGCGTTAAATAACTAAAATACTATTTAAATATTTTGAATAATTAGCAAATGTTCCTTCCTAGTTCCTTTTTTTAATTTTATGACCTGGTAACATAGACCTTTAAGTAATAACGTATTTGGAAAATGTTCGTTACTTTGGGGTCCTAGTTCCTTTGAATAAATGCAAGGTGTAGACTATTATTTATTTTACAAATAATAGTCGGATAGTCTGTGGTTTGAGTTGTTTTTTGCTGTTTAGTTTCAGTAAGTAATTGTTAGTGAAGTGTAAAAAACACTTAAGTTTTCAGTGAACTTTGTTTAAACTTTATTAATTATGTAATATTAACATTTTATAATGCATCGATCAATAATATTAGTGATAAAAATAAAATAGTAAGCCTAAGAAACTTACCTTTTGGTCTAATTTCCCTCTGCACAAGTAAAATAATAAATCACAAGTTTTTCAACGGACAGTTAAACGCACAGCGCGTTTAATTGTGTCTTATTGACTGACACTAGTCACGCTAGATTCGAGTAAGAACTCCTTGCAGATGTTGTCAACCTTCACATGTTTAATACGCTACTTAAGTGACAAGGAAAATCATAATATTAGTGTTAGTTCCATATTTTAAGCGATGTATTAGTTGCAATCATGTGTGGTGGATTTTAATAAACCAATCATTATGTAAAATTTTATAATTATATTATACGATTCTCACGGCCGGCTCTTCGGCACGGGCTCTTACTAAACGATAATTTAAGTTTGGGCCTACAGTCAATATACGAGTATTATATTCTTGTACATTTCGTTACCAATCGATTCGTTTCGATTAATAAAGAAATGTCCAAGAATGATTCCAATTAAGCAATCATTGTTATTCATACCAGTCTTAGTTAAGGAAACTAACGTAAAATGTCACGATGGAGTAATTCTGGATTAGTCATCGATGGTTTCATCTCAGATTTCTATTGTATTAATAGATAGACTTTCGATATTAATAGTTATAAAATATATACATACAGCTCTTTCTTTTAGGAGTATGCAATGATTTCTGCTTTCCCACTTGCTACTTTTCAAACATACATCCTTAGCTTCCTCGACTTTTGTTGATACTTTCTTACACGCTCGTTGGCATACTCAAAATGCTTTATTTCATAACCACACAATTGACAAGATACACATTTTACATAAGTTGTGTTACATAAGTTTCTTATAGCTAAGTATTGTATTTTACAATATCTATTGAATAGACATTTATCAAATATATATATTTTTTTATTAGGTTGTAAGTTACGTATTTATTTATTTTAAAAAATATGATCTAAGACCTTCTTTTTTTCCCCTGAGGAAAATGCATTAAGTTGCATACCCTAGCTGTGGCGAGCCGGCGGTTATGTGGGGCTCTCCTCCCCGGGAGGCCTACCCACTAATAACCTCAGGGATGGCCTTCCTCAGGCATGTAGAGTGCCCCCGGGAACACCAAGCTACTTCCGGGAACCCCCAGCCTCCGCTCCCCCGCCGATACACGGGAGCCCTTCTCGGGGGAGGCTACAATACCTCCCCCGATCTCCACCACCGACGACGCCCCCCGGCCACGGAAGGGGCGGGGTCCCTCCCGGGTCGGCCGGCGGGCGCGATTTCCTCGCGCCCGCCGGCGACCCATGATCTAAGACCTAGATGATAAACTCTTGAACAAACATATAGTTTTGTATAAATGGCGTGTTATGAAAAGAACGACATTTACTTTGGTTAGATTTGAATGTTTTCAAAAATCGTTCTTATCAACATTTATTATTTTAGAGCAACTATTTAAAGCAAGTGAAATAAACTTGTTGTTAATTGTGAACCTAAAATTGCTTAACAATGCAATTTTATTGCGATCAAAAATGTTGACAACATCTGTGCCATCGTACGCGCATATATCGTTTTCTTGCAACGCAAGTTGTTTTTATTGTTTTACATTGTGTTGGCGCAATGACATTATTTTGTGTTTATTCTTATTATTATTAATCTTGTAACGAGGTTGAGATGCAACGAATTGTCGTCAATTACAAATTTTATTTTGTAAACCGTACACAAATATAAACCAGTTGGACAAGTTGGACATCAATTGGACAGCACGATGAAACTATGAGAGAACAACTGTTCACAAAAAAGTCAAAATTATAAAATTAGGTTAATTATTAATATTAGAAATTTTATATTGAAGTTAAAACGGCCCAAAGCAGCACATTTACTTATTAATAATTTGTTTTTTTTTAAGTTTTGTCTGGTCTATCACTATTTTACGATTACTTTCTCCTACCTTTCTTTTCTTAGTAATTTTTTACTTTCCTTGGTTCCATTATTGTCTCTATTCAAAGATCTTATATATCTCTTTAAAATATGGCGACAATAAAAAAAATGTTTGGCGGTCGACATCGACTAAGCAGATAATCAATTTAGTTGATTACCATTGATTCAGTGAATCGACGGCTAAATATTTGTTGAAATTGTCGCCACTTTTTAGTGATAATGATAACTCTCATTTGCCACACTTTATGCATATATGTGTAACAATTGGATTAAGTACATATTCGGACCACCGGCAGAACAGGAGGCCTATTTTTGAATTACGAATGCGACTTCGAAATCACCGATGTGACTAATAATCACCGATTTTCATTAATTCTTATTTTTGAATATCACTGATGTGACTACCTTAGTCACAGGTGTGATTTCATTACGAGTGCCCTCACCCACTCGTAATCAAGTCATACTTGTGGAAATGTTATCTGTGTTTTGGTTTGATTTTTAAGTCTATATATACAATATATATATATATATATATATATATATATATATATATATATATATATATATATATATATATATATATACCGAAGTCAAAGCATCCATTATTAGGAGAAAGAGGTAGGGGCTCAACGCTGATCCCTGGTGCAGTCCAACGGCAACAGCAAACTCTCCGGTGGTTCCAGCGGCTGACCGGACATGCGTACTGGTTTTAAAATACATTGCTCGGATTAGCTCCACATACTTACCGGGCACTCCTTTTCTTTTCAAACTCCACCACAAAACCTCTCGGGGGACACGATCGTATGCCTTCTCTAGGTCCACGAATACCATATGCAGGCTCCTACGTGCACGTTTGTAAGACTCGCACACTTGCCTTAGTGCAAATATGGCATCCGTAGTTCCACGACCTGGCATAAACCCAAATTGGTTTTGTGTTATCTCACATTCGTCTCGCAGTCGTTTCTCTATCACTTTCTCCCATATCTTCAGACTGTGTGACATGAGCTTTATTCCTCGATAGTTGTTGCACTCTTGGACATCACCCTTATTTTTGTAGATGGGTACAAGGGTACTTGCACACCATTCAGTGGGGATCACATCTTCTTGCAACAGTCTATTGAAGAATAAAGTCAGCCACTTACATCCATCCGCACCCAGACACTTCCAGACTTCCACAGGTATATTATCAGGCCCCACAGCTTTCCCATTTTTCATACTTCTCACAGCCACCCTCACCTCTTCAATTTTCACCTCATTTACTAATCCCATATTACTTCTTACCTTACTAAGCATTCCATTCCACACATTCTCCTCATTCATCAACTTTTCAAAATATTCCTTCCAGCGGCTTTTTATATCGTCATCTTCCGTTAAGACCTTCCCTGCCTCGTCTTTCATACACTTCACGTGCGTAACATCCCGAGCACACCTTTCTCTATGCCGCGTAATTTTATAGAGGCAGTTTTGACCTGAGGAGGTTTCTAAGGTCTCATATAGTGCCGCCTGGGCTTTTACTCGGGCAACGGCTACTGCTTTTTTTGCCTCTTGCTTAGCGCTTCTATAGGCATTTTTCCTTAAATCTTCCAGACTCTCACTGCACTCTTCTCCATTTTGCCATATTTTAAATGCATTCTTCTTCTTCTTTAAAGCTTTTTGTACATCTTCATTCCACCACCAAGTATCTCTTTTAATCATACCTTTCCCTTTCGTTTCTCCTAGCACATGTTTTGCTACTTCTTTCACATAACCTGCCATCAAATTCCAGCATTCGTTCACCGTCTTTCCTTCCATTGTATCCATCTCTTTTATTTTACTTATCACTCTCATTCTAAATTTCTCAGCATACTCCCCATTCTGTAGCAAATACCACCTAGTCTTTGGTTGAGGCTTGACCTTAGTTAAGGAGGTCTGCACAGGATGTTTTACCTCCATTACGAGGAGTCTGTGTTGGGAAACCAAAGCCTCTCCAGGAATTACCTTACAGTCTTTGACATTACTTAAATTCTCCCTCCTTATTAAAAAGTAATCAATCTGTGTCTTCCGATTACCACTGCAATAGGTAAGCACATGCTGTTCCGCTTTTTGAAGAATGTGTTAACGACTGCAAGGTCAAACGCACTAGCCGTTTGTAATATGCTTTCCCCCTCGGCATTCCGGTTCCCAAAGCCCCAACCCCCATGCACTCTATCATCATATCCCGTTCTCATTTTACCTACATGTCCATTCAGATCACCTCCAATAAATATTTCCTCATTCATAGGCACATTCATAATCATCGCATCGAAATCCTCCCAAAATGTTTCTTTTGTTCTATCATCGCATCCGCTCTGGGGCGCATACACACTGGCAATGTTTAAAATAAGATTTTTAAACATTACCTTCACAACTATGATTCGATCACTTATTCTCTTTACATCTGTCACGCATTCTTTCATGTTCCTATCCAGCACAATACCCACCCCATTTCGCCTTCCATCGCTCCCACAATAGTAAAACTTGTATCCTTCCCCAATCTCCCTCGCATTCGTTCCTTTCCATTTTTTTCTTGCAAGCATGCCACATTTATCCTTCGCCTTTTCAACACGTCCGCCAACTCCATTCCTCTACCAGTCATAGTCCCCACATTCCAACTAGCATACCTCAATCTCTCTTCCCGGACTAGCTTCTTACGTCGCACCCGCCCTGGTAGATGCGACAACCCTGGCCCATTTCCCACAGGAGCCGGGTGCTGCCCCTGCGCGTCGCCTAAGGGGTACGCCCTAGCCATCTCATAATTCCTCGTATCCTTCATTTTCCATGTTGCCGAGGGTTTGGCTGTAGTTTTACGACCGGCCGCCTGCCTGACGTCAACCCTCCTCGGGACTGCTGTTGGTGGTTTTCCCGCCACCGGAACGGGTGACCCAGAGGCGACCGCTGGTATTGCGCCAGGTCACAAGAGACCCTTAGTCGGCTTTTACGACACCCACGAGTAGAGTTGGGGTGGAAGTATTCGCGAACCGCTTCCACACGGCATACTGCGTACTGCGATTCGGCGGTCTCTCCAATCCTTGCCGTATTGCACTCGATGGAGCGGTACTTCCGATTTGTTCAGAATTTAAATACCTGGGATCAGTATTGCAGGAGGATGGAGATGTCGACAAGGATGTTAAGCGAAGGATTAGCTCAGGATGGATGAAATGGCGGCAGGTTACGGGAACTACATGTGATCCCCGTATCCCTCAAACTGAAGGGGAAAATTTATAAATCTCTAATTAGGCCTGTCGTCATGTATGGATCGGAATGTTGGCCTGTTAAACGAATGGATGAACAAAGATTGCATGTCACGGAGATGCGTATGTTGAGATGGATGTGTGGAGTGACAAGAAAGGATAGAGTGAAGAATGAATATATTAGGGGAAGTTTGAAAGTTGCCCCTATTGTGGAGAACTGAGAGAAAGGAGACTATCCTGGTACGGTCATGTGGTAAGGAGAGAGAATGACCATGTTACCAGAAGAGTCATGGACATGAAAGTGGATGGGCGTGTGGGGAGAGGAAGGCCGAAGAAAAGGTGGATGGATTGTGTAAATGATGATATGTTGAGGAAAGGAGTGTGTAGAGAATTAGCGAGCGATAGGAGAGAATGGAAGCAGATGACATGTTGCGCCGACCCCAAATAAAATTGGGAACAGGGCAGGAGAAAGAAGAAGATATATAATATATATATGAATCCTCGATTTTTGAGATGTAGCACATATATTATATAAATATATAATATTATAATATATATATATATTATATATATATATATAATATATATATATACCGAAGTCAAAGCATCCATTATTAGGAGAAAGAGGTAGGGGCTCAACGCTGATCCCTGGTGCAGTCCAACGGCAACAGCAAACTCTCCGGTGGTTCCAGCGGCTGACCGGACATGCGTACTGGTTTTAAAATACATTGCTCGGATTAGCTCCACATACTTACCGGGCACTCCTTTTCTTTTCAAACTCCACCACAAAACCTCTCGGGGGACACGATCGTATGCCTTCTCTAGGTCCACGAATACCATATGCAGGCTCCTACGTGCACGTTTGTAAGACTCGCACACTTGCCTTAGTGCAAATATGGCATCCGTAGTTCCACGACCTGGCATAAACCCAAATTGGTTTTGTGTTATCTCACATTCGTCTCGCAGTCGTTTCTCTATCACTTTCTCCCATATCTTCAGACTGTGTGACATGAGCTTTATTCCTCGATAGTTGTTGCACTCTTGGACATCACCCTTATTTTTGTAGATGGGTACAAGGGTACTTGCACACCATTCAGTGGGGATCACATCTTCTTGCAACAGTCTATTGAAGAATAAAGTCAGCCACTTACATCCATCCGCACCCAGACACTTCCAGACTTCCACAGGTATATTATCAGGCCCCACAGCTTTCCCATTTTTCATACTTCTCACAGCCACCCTCACCTCTTCAATTTTCACCTCATTTACTAATCCCATATTACTTCTTACCTTACTAAGCATTCCATTCCACACATTCTCCTCATTCATCAACTTTTCAAAATATTCCTTCCAGCGGCTTTTTATATCGTCATCTTCCGTTAAGACCTTCCCTGCCTCGTCTTTCATACACTTCACGTGCGTAACATCCCGAGCACACCTTTCTCTATGCCGCGTAATTTTATAGAGGCAGTTTTGACCTGAGGAGGTTTCTAAGGTCTCATATAGTGCCGCCTGGGCTTTTACTCGGGCAACGGCTACTGCTTTTTTTGCCTCTTGCTTAGCGCTTCTATAGGCATTTTTCCTTAAATCTTCCAGACTCTCACTACACTCTTCTCCATTTTGCCATATTTTAAATGCATTCTTCTTCTTCTTTAAAGCTTTTTGTACATCTTCATTCCACCACCAAGTATCTCTTTTAATCATACCTTTCCCTTTCGTTTCTCCTAGCACATGTTTTGCTACTTCTTTCACATAACCTGCCATCAAATCCAGCATTCGTTCACCGTCTTTCCTTCCATTGTATCCATCTCTTTTATTTTACTTATCACTCTCATTCTAAATTTCTCAGCATACTCCCCATTCTGTAGCAAATACCACCTAGTCTTTAGTTGAGGCTTGACCTTAGTTAAGGAGGTCTGCACAGGATGTTTTACCTCCATTACGAGGAGTCTGTGTTGGGAAACCAAAGCCTCTCCAGGAATTACCTTACAGTCTTTGACATTACTTAAATTCTCCCTCCTTATTAAAAAGTAATCAATCTGTGTCTTCCGATTACCACTGCAATAGGTAAGCACATGCTGTTCCGCTTTTTGAAGAATGTGTTAACGACTGCAAGGTCAAACGCACTAGCCGTTTGTAATATGCTTTCCCCCTCGGCATTCCGGTTCCCAAAGCCCCAACCCCCATGCACTCTATCATATCCCGTTCTCATTTTACCTACATGTCCATTCAGATCACCTCCAATAAATATTTCCTCATTCATAGGCACATTCATAATCATCGCATCGAAATCCTCCAAAATGTTTCTTTTGTTCTATCATCGCATCCGCTCTGGGGCGCATACACACTGGCAATGTTTAAAATAAGATTTTTAAACATTACCTTCACAACTATGATTCGATCACTTATTCTCTTACATCTGTCACGCATTCTTTCATGTTCCTATCCAGCACAATACCCACCCCATTTCGCCTTCCATCGCTCCCACAATAGTAAAACTTGTATCCTTCCCCAATCTCCCTCGCATTCGTTCCTTTCCATTTTGTTTCTTGCAAGCATGCCACATTTATCCTTCGCCTTTTCAACACGTCCGCCAACTCCATTCCTCTACCAGTCATAGTCCCCACATTCCAACTAGCATACCTCAATCTCTCTTCCCGGACTAGCTTCTTACGTCGCACCCGCCCTGGTAGATGCGACAACCCTGGCCCATTTCCCACAGGAGCCGGGTGCTGCCCCTGCGCGTCGCCTAAGGGGTACGCCCTAGCCATCTCATAATTCCTCGTATCCTTCATTTTCCATGTTGCCGAGGGTTTGGCTGTAGTTTTACGACCGGCCGCCTGCCTGACGTCAACCCTCCTCGGGACTGCTGTTGTTGGTGGTTTTCCCGCCACCGGAACGGGTGACCCAGAGGCGACCGCTGGTATTGCGCCAGGTCACAAGAGACCCTTAGTCGGCTTTTACGACACCCACGAGTAGAGTTGGGGTGGAAGTATTCGCGAACCGCTTCCACACGGCATACTGCGTACTGCGATTTCGGCGGTCTCTCCAATCCTTGCCGTATTGCACTCGATGGAGCGGTACTTCCGATCTGTTCAGAATTTAAATACCTGGGATCAGTATTGCAGGAGGATGGAGATGTCGACAAGGATGTTAAGCGAAGGATTAGCTCAGGATGGATGAAATGGCGGCAGGTTACGGGAACTACATGTGATCCCCGTATTTCCCTCAAACTGAAGGGGAAAATTTATAAATCTCTAATTAGGCCTGTCGTCATGTATGGATCGGAATGTTGGCCTGTTAAACGAATGGATGAACAAAGATTGCATGTCACGGAGATGCGTATGTTGAGATGGATGTGTGGAGTGACAAGAAAGGATAGAGTGAAGAATGAATATATTAGGGGAAGTTTGAAAGTTGCCCCTATTGTGGAGAAACTGAGAGAAAGGAGACTATCCTGGTACGGTCATGTGGTAAGGAGAGAGAATGACCATGTTACCAGAAGAGTCATGGACATGAAAGTGGATGGGCGTGTGGGGAGAGGAAGGCCGAAGAAAAGGTGGATGGATTGTGTAAATGATGATATGTTGAGGAAAGGAGTGTGTAGAGAATTAGCGAGCGATAGGAGAGAATGGAAGCAGATGACATGTTGCGCCGACCCCAAATAAAATTGGGAACAGGGCAGGAGAAAGAAGAAGATATATATATATATATATGAATCCTCGATTTTTGAGATGTAGCACATATATTATATAAATATATAATATTATAATATATATATATATTATATTATATATATGTATATATAATAAGCCGGCAATAACCGGCAGCGACTACATTCATATATATATACCTATATAAGTCTTTATATACCTATAATATATATATTTATATATATAATAACCATAATGGTTAAGCCGGCAATAACCGGCAGCGGCTACATTCTGCGTGGAACCGAACTCTTACATTTATGTGTGTACTTTATCTATGTTGGCAGCTCTGCGATCGACTTTCAAAATTGGATGTTTAGCAATCCGTGACCTCAAAGTCACCGCTGACTATTTAGTCAGCGGTGATTTCGAAATCGCATTCGTAATTCAAAAATAGGTCTCCAGTTTCCTCGCCCACTTTCTTCCCGAGGATACGGTAACAGTCGATTATTGCAACATAAAATGCATCCAATCAAATCCATCATAAGGAAAAAAGAAAGAAAACAATCTCAATTAATTGTATAGTGCAGTTGATATAAACACCGTAAATTGAATTTTGTTACATTTCTGGCGAAACCGACCTTGCCTTTAAAATGTTATCCGATTCGGCTCAACTCTTATCATATTCAGTTTCTGTGACTGTTTCTTAGATGCGGAATGCTTTGTCTTTATACGGGATTCATTTTCTTTAAATCACCAATGAAGACGTATTATTTAATATTTCTTTCTGAAAATTATTAGGTTATAGGTCTATAACATATTTTAATATTAGTATTGTACGATTTGTACGTTATTTGTAACTCCTACTTATATCGATTATTATATTTGTGCACTCTCCTATTTTTCATTTAAATTCTTTTTATTATTTTCACTTGCCGAGCACAACAGAAAAGTAGCCTCTAGTGGGTGGTACTTCTCGATGGCAATGGCGGTGCTAGAATATAATTTTACCATGACCAAAATTGTAAAAATAAACCTGTCTATAGCTATTATAGCTAACTGGAGATAACACTCATTTGCGAACAATATCAGCAGCGTATAATGAATGTAAACTCATGGTAGCTACACTGTAGTTGATTATACGTGAACGAAAGACTCGGTGCGGAGTGTGATGTTTTTTTTTAAATGGTAGGTTTATGTAACGGTTGGAGGCTGTCGCCTCTTTCTGCGAAAGCGTCATCTCGCAGAAGGAGGCCGCGGAGACGGAGCGGGAGGAGGACGTCGAGGCCGCTCCCCTCCGCCGCAGACGGATTGGTAGGCGAAGGCGGGCACACGCAAGCGCAGTATTGCCTGCCAAATGACCCTACCGTGAGGCTACGTGCGCGTCCGGCTGTCAGGACTGTCAGGGGTTTTCGGACAGTCCCCCAGACAGTCCTTTGGCGGTGGCTCGACCAGCTCTTGGCCGAGCCGGCCCCGGGGCACATGGCGGTCGAATCGCGAAAGCGCACCCCGCCATGTGCTCCGTATGGGCCTAGAGAACTCGGGGGGGCTTAGTGGGTAGGCCGATCCTCATGACCAGAGAGCCCTACACACGGCCGCGCCTTTTATGGAACAGTTATCGGATTTGATGAAAATTTTATGGAAGCTATGTACATTATTCAGAGACATTTTATTTCTAGAAATAATTCATCAACCTCAGTTTTGGAATTTTTAAATTTACAAAATTTGACGACCTCTGTAGTCGAGTGGTCGGTATACCGGTCCCGAGTCCGGTGATGAATGCGAGCATTTGTACATTAGTCATAGTTGTTATAATATATTTCTATCTAGTTAATGTATATACGAGTATGTATAATTATATGAATGTCTATCCGTTATCCTAGGATCTATAGGGTGTAAGTGTAAGAAATATTTATTATTATTATTTTACTCGTATCCGTAAACAACGTTCCGTTTTGACATAAATGACGAAATGGCCTAGTCAGTACTGTCGCAGCCTACAACGCGGACGCTCAGGGTTCGATTTACGCAAACGACTATTTTTGTTATACTTTTTTATTCAAATTATTTTTTTTAACAATAACTATAAAAATAAACTAGTGTACGAGTATAAAGTTACACTTGAAGTTTCAAGAAACTACTGGCCATTCTAAAATAATCATTTAGGGTTTGCTTATCCTTATGAGAAACTACTATTATACGGAGTCTCGTCCTGAAGTGAATTTCCCACACCCGTGACCTCCCCTTGTAAGTGTCACAAATACATATTTGTAAGCTTACTAAAGTCTTCAGCAACTTTTAATTCATCTGTTAACATATTTATGGAGGATGTTTAAGTCTCGTACCAATTGAAAATGTTTCTTGAGTTATTTTTTTTATTTATATTGTATTTTATAACTAGCCCGTGAGTGATCTTAGTTGCGGTTCTTAGCTCAGTTTGAAAACTATTAGAGATACCACTTGACCATATAATCATGTGCCAACATATATATTGTACCTGTTACTGTAGCGAAAATGAGAATTGACACTTAAGTTGGACTCAAGCTTTGCTTTTTAAATCCAGTATCTAGAAGAAATACTAATTAGTAATTGTCTTTTTTTATTGTATATAAATTGAGAGTATCTTCGCTTATCATCTTAGCTTCAAAATAAAGTGTAAGTAAAGGAAAAAACGGTGAATGTATTGTTGCAAAACAATTTTTTTTTGTAAATTTTAAACACTCCTATGGAAATAAAACGTGGAGTTTGGCATAATTAATATCATATAAATATTTGTAGAAATTTGTAGTTGCATATCGAAAATTTTTATGGTTAAATCTCAACTAGACGTCAGAAAGCTTAAATAAAAAAAATGTGATGGAACTACAAATGTATTGTTTGAAATTTTTCCCTTTAATTCTACAACGTAAAATTGTTTCTTCAAACAGAGCGTGAAAGGCGGTATCTTTTTGATTGACTTAGAAGTTAGATTTTTTCATTGCTGCAAGGGACTGCAAATCTCGCTGTTTGATATTAATTTTAACTTGATACCTCCACAGATCTACGAATTTTAATATAGATCCAGAGTTTTAAAAGGCGAGAACGAAGTTATCCAAGGAAGAAGACATTTAGAAGTTAGGTGGAACGATGGAGAAAAAGAAATTAACTAAACACGTGTCACTTCAATAAGTGTACGAGCAAAACCTGGGATTCGAAGGACATTAAAATAGTGCATCAAGTTAGATTGAAGACTGACGGTGAAGATGAAAATTTCCTGTATTGAATATAAAAAATAACGTAAAAAGCATTGAATGAACGTGACATTTTAAGACACGACAAACAGTAAAAATTGTATTAAATTACGAACGAATGCCACTTAATATGCGGGCTAGCGCATTTTTACCTCACGTCATCACCTTTGACATTAAAACTTTATAATTAACATCGAATAAATAGTTGTAACCTTTATTCTTAGGGCAAGCGCGCATTTTTAGATATAAGGGTATAGTTGTATGAATATCTAGAATTAAGGAATATTACGATCATGATAGTGTTTTTGTGACAATAAATATTGATTGATGAATAATATTATAATATAATATATTATATTATAGAATTATATTATATAATTATTAATAATTAATATATTATTATTTATTAAAAATAAATTATAATTATTAATTATAATTATTTATTCAGTAAATTTATTGTTTATTTATTTATTTTATTTAGTCATATCGGCCATGATTGCCAATTTTTGAATTTATTCGTCAAACGTCAAAACATTTTTTATAGAATCAGGTAATTTATCCAACCAAAGCGTTTTAAGAGCGGTTTCAGATATGTCCTTTCCAGCTAAAGCCTGCATTTTGCGGAGTAACTGCGAAGGTTAATTGTCACTAGCTCGATGTATATATATATATATGTAAGGTTTTCATGCGTTTGTTTTCGCTGTCTTTGTAAATAGCCAATAATCTTTCCTTACATTTTGTATATTTGCTAGTTTCATCACTATTTGTAATTATGTTCCATAAATGTTCGACCAATTTTGGCTCTATTTGCGATATAAGGTGGTTAAATTTCGTGTCTTCGGATGTAATTTTTTGGACCATAAATTGCGGGCCAAAACGGTGGAACCTTTATGCTTACCTTGCAAAATTCAGCAGAATTTTCCATCGTATTTGCGTATTAAAAATTTTGATAGTTAGCGGGGTCACCAAAATGTAGTCGCCAATTATTATATTAACTGTCGGCGGCCACAATATATGTTTGTTGTTATAATATTACGAAAATAAAATATTCTTTTTGAATTCAATCTTATTATTATATTTCCATCACAACAACCTTAGACAACTTCAATCAATCTCGTCCATAAACAAAATCATATTCTAAGAAGTCTACAATATACAGCTACTACAAAGGCAATACTAAGTAATACATTACCACACTCAAGGGTAGCAATGTACTAAGAAATGTTGATGTATAAGATGAAGCATTTTTGTCACAAAGAACGTACACTAAATAAAATCGGTACATAGACGCACAAAAGGTCTTTTTCATAGATTTATTCTATTGTCATGGATATACATATATTGACGGTAATTTCACATTAACATTTCACATTTCACATTTCTTGTAAAAGAATAGATTTCATAAAATTTCGCTAGAGACATAAATAATAAATGTTTCTAGCGATAGCGAATGAACTTGTACGCCTGAAGAAATGAATAATGCAGTTAACGAAATAATAAATCTTTTGGTGGTAAAGTCGAAGAAGAAATATTTAAATGCTATAAAGTGAGTGAGGAGAAAGTGAAATCAGTTTCTGAGGTGCATTTTAAAATTATCTTTAATAATATTTTATTTATGACTGTACCTTTTATTTAAAATGCAAAGTGTATTTATAGGTAAATGCAAAGTTATTTAGAAAAAAGGTATCTAATTTATCTACCATAATCTAGCAAATTGTCATTGAAGAAATTGTATAGAAGTTTGTTAAATTGACATTTCTAAATTATGGTGTATTGACAGCTGCTGAGAAATATATAAAAAGAATATAAATATACAAAAAAAATCTGAAGAACTATGTTTTCAACTCTTTATATTCGCCCTGGCGAAATTATGCGGCTTTTTCTCCTGTACAAGCAGAAGGCTCGCGACATTACCTTATAAAAAAGTTACTCATTGTCTGTTTGATCTGGATGGAACTGTTCTTGGTTAGTAAGTTATTTCTTTGTGCCTTTCCTTTATGACCACCGACCCGCACCGACCCGAAAAAAAAAGGGCCGATCTGGAGGGAAATTGCATAAATTATTTTAGGACTTGCCCTAGTGGTCGTAGAATTTCAAAATAGTTACAAGCGAGATCTCCCTGAGAATATGGTGCTTCTCACCTGAGAATAGATCTCAGGTAAGAAGCTCATCGAAAGTTAGATCTAAAGTGATCTGTTAGACGAATTTATTCTTACAGAATACTAGCATAAGTAACTTGAGATAAATTTTTGACAGGTTCACCACATAAATAAATATAATTCATATATCTTCAATGAATAATTTCGTGCATAAATAGGTTATTGGGAAGAGCCATTGGTAAACGTTATTACATACTTGCAAAACTCAAATATTATATTAATATTACTTACTTAGCGATTCATCTATTGTTGCGAAATTCACAATTTCTAATTCTTGTGATGAGGAATATTTGTGTATATAAACTCGGGTTTTGCTCAATAAGTGGAACTTATACCTAAGTACTACCCAATTATGAACCCAGTTTTCGCTTACGATTACGGCTGATATTTTAACACCATATGTAATCTACAGATGGATAGTTTAAAATGTAGTTAATTGTGAAATATTTACAGAAAGTATAATAATTATTATGAAACATACATTTCGGCGTTTACTACTTATTTTTAAACAAAGTTAGTTCATATTGGTGTCAGAAGAAAGCGGGATTAGTAGACATAGTCCTGACGACAGTCTTGTTCATAAGTTTACTGTTTTTTTTTTTTTTTTTTTTTTCCTCAGGAGAGGAAGGCTGAGAATCCTCACAAGGAGTACGAAGTACTTACTTACTAGTACTGTAGTACTTGCACTATTTCAAGATTAATTACTGCTACCATCTCTCTAGCACTGTGGTGTGATAGTTACCGCTACTGCTGATGCTACGACTTTAGATCAACGTTATCCAGTGAAAAGTACCAAAGATTCTCTACTTCTACAGCATAGGAAGATCAGATTACGGACAGGAAATGGTATCATTTAAGTTATATTTAGCTCCGTGCCAAGATACAGTGTTGAATAATTGGTAACATGGAAATAATCAGCGTATCTTATGCCATTTGACCCACTTTACCGCGTCGAATAATTTTGCAAGATCAGTAAATGTGTATCATATTATTCGTGCGAATGCTTTAATTAAGATGAATAACGTTAATACTCATCATTTTCACCTGGGCAGCTTACTCGTATATGTTGATTAACAAACTTAAGCCGATGATAGCTAGCCAAGTAAATCAGAATTCTACCACCAAACAGAGCAGATAAACTTTGTTTGTTTTACGACTAACGTCGGAAATCAAGGTCATTATAACTGCTAGCATTAAGTATACTACAAAACCAGTTAAATCTCTATATAAAATAAAATAAAAAGGTTTAAACGCTTCAGATGTATTTCCAAATAACTATAAATGAACAACGTTTGACAAATATTTCCGATATCTAGATCTACTGAATGTAAAACGTAATGGTATATTTAATTATATAAATAATCCTCACTCCCGCAGTCAATCCGCGTAATACAGAACATCGTCGACCCAGACACGTCCTTTCTGACCCTCCCGACTTATTGACGCTGGCTCTTCAAGCCTTGTGAGAGGCGGCATCTGCGCCGCCATCCCTTAGTTAGTCCATACTTCGCAGCTTGCTGAACATGTACGAGTAGGCCCCATCATTTCAAGGCCGGACCCACTTTGGCGTACCGAGCCTTCTTTCGCCCATATGTCCTCTTCGGAGGGCAGCGCTGACGTGCCCTCTCCTGAGGGTGCGCCAACCATTCCATTCAAGCCGTAGGGCCATTAGGGCCAAGGCTAGGCTGAGTTTAGTCGGTCTGTGTGGTCGAGCCGCATCGACAGCACCAGGAGTCCGACATAATCAACGCATCCCTGCTTGCCTGTTGCGTTGGTATCCATGATGGATTCTCAGCCTCCTCTCCTGAGGAAAAAAAAATCCTCACTCTAACAAATTTTATAAAAATTTTATTGTGAAGCAAATACATGGCATGGTGTTGAAGTTTACTACGCATAAATGCAATTAATAACAATTTAAGCCTAATTTTGTTTCCGGCAAAATTAAAATTCTAGTTCATGAATGTATTAACAAAATCATTTAGAGGACTAGTGATCTTACAATGAGACCACTACTGTTGACATAAGATTTCAGACGGTTGTATACAGAAGTATTACTTGCTGCATTCGTATTTAAGGATGCGTAATTTATTTATTGATAGACATTTGTGATTTTTAACACACCTTCCCACAAAATTAACGTAAATGTATGAAATGCATCTTTTTTTGAAATGCCATATTCCTTGATAAGATTTTTTGGATGTCGTCGTAGATCTGTTTTACGAGATGATAACATATCGTGTCACCGTTTTAAAATTATGGACAAAATAAACACGCGTCAACTTATTTAAAGAATTTATTATATTGAACTTAGCAGATGATATACATTTATGAAAATTTAATTTTATAATGAAACTATAAACCCTCGTGCGGCATTTTATGTGGCACAGTTTTTTTATTGAGTTCTTACAAAACAATTCTTTCAGACTCCGAGGTGATGTATCATAAGATGATAACGGAAATATGTGAAAAGTACGGCAAAAAGTATACCAAGGAATTCCAGACACGGGTAAATCTGCAACCATTTTTAAACACTGTTATAAAATTGATTTTCTGTTGTTTTATTCTATGTAAGCTATTTATAAAATTAAATCTATCAATATTTTGTGTGTCTGTTATTTTCATCATTAAAATATTATTTTTTGTTTTCTTCATGTTTTGTTAGATGTACGGTGCTACTGATAAGAAACTGTGCTCCACCATAGTGAGTGAGTTAAAGCTGCCAATCTCTGAGGATGAGATGGAACTGCAGTTGGGTAATCTGGCCAAAAAAATGTTGCCCGGTGCACCTTTACAGCAAGGTTTTTTTCTATTAGACGTCCGATATTTGATATTTTTGGTGAGGATTAAAAATGAAGGAATAGGATAAAGTGAGGGCAGACTGAGCCCTCGTATGTAACGTATACCACGCGACGTGGAGGAATTAGTGTGTACCTACACGTTAGTCTCAAATGTAATTTCTTCTGGTGAAGTATTTGTTCTAAAGTATTTGTTTTACTCTTTCTTCTCAGGCCGCACATTGCGTAAGCACCATCAAATTAATTAAAAATTATTCTATGCATTTAATATTATAAATAGCTTCATGTCGCCTAACCAAATTAGTCAGTTGTTCGTTTACCATTAGTCGAATCGAAGCCTAAATACTTCATTAGTGCTCTTACCGTAAGTTCTAGAAACACCTACTTTACACTGACCTTTCGCGTAATGCCGTCTTACAATCCCACGCCGATCTGGAGACCTATTTTTGAATTACTAATGCGATTTCGAAATCACCGCTGACTATTTAGTCAGCGGTGCCAATATAATAAGCCAGCGATAACCGGCAGCGGTACTTTCTGCGTGGAACCGAACTCTTACATTTATGTGTGTACTTTATCTATGTTGGCAGCTCTGCGACCGACTTTCAAAAATTGGATGTTTAGGAATCCGTGACATCAAAAGTCACCGCTGACTATTTAGTCAGCGGTGATTTCGAAGTCGCATTCGTAATTCAAAAATAGGTCTCCTGGATCAGCAGATTTACGTAGCATTAATATTGGATGTGTGTGTCAGCATATGATAGATAAATGTTTCTAACTTGACTCAAAGATATTAAGGTAAAATAGATTGCAAACTCCATATAAATTCATTGAGTTCACGTAAAACTTATTTATTATTATTATCGCTTGTACTCCTTAGTTCGACTTATTATATCTAGATGGCGCTACTATATTAACAAATTTAGTCTACCACTCGGAATGGTATAGTCACTATACCATTCCGAGTGGTAGACTCTCGACTGATGGCACTATACTACGAGTATAGTGTCATCAGTCGAGAGTTCAATAAATAAAGTAATAAGTGCAACGATAAGAACATACATTCTAGTCTTTCGAAAAGAAAATATATTTATCATAGAAAAATAATGTAATAAAAAAAGTATGAACAATTAATGCAAAATATTTTATTTCCAATATTATAATAGCGAATAAGATGGATTTTATTAATTAAATGCGGTATTCCACAAATTTCTGACAAATATGTATCTGTTGGTTTAACGCATTGGCAAACAAAAAGCAGATAGGTACGGTACTAAGTGCGTCTTGGCTGACACATTCAAATTCAGGCAATTGTAGTAATTTCAGTTAGTAATAGCGGAAAATCTATAGGATTTGTTTAATACACTAATAATCCTGTAAAACAAATAAAGATAAATATGTACATATTGCGCGACTCAGTTTTTGAACTTAAAAAAAACAATCATGGTGTAAGTGATACAAGTAAAGAGAAAGACATCAAGAAATACATTTATTTTGGACCACACAACGATGGCAACACCAATAACAAAACAATACATAATAATACGTATACCGCTGCATGATACCAAAACTGGCAAGCTCAGTATAAGCAACAAACATTACCTGCCGCACTGATATTCAGCTTGATGTAAGCAGTAGTGACATCAGGTATGAGAAGTGCACAGAACAAAAATGTGCACTTAAAATTATGTAAATAGTCACACACGGATCTTGGAAAATCGACCATAATACAAATCTGTGGTATATTAGAAAAAAAAAGAAAAAGATAAAATGAACGAATATGCCGATTACGAAACAACAAAACAATAAAAATATCAAGATACGTTTTAAACTAGAAAAGTGTAGGTATACAAGGAGTGAGCAGCATCTATATGTGCATACCTACTGTATTTATTAATTTTCCAAACCTGTGCATAGATGGCCTTACCATTTGTAGTACTTAATTTCAAGCCGCATTTCATAGATTAAAACAGTATTTATAAATGTCCATAGATAGTACACAATTCTAATATTTTGCAATACTGTACAGATTACAAATACATTTATATATTTATATTAGCTTTACGAGTAAATGTATGCATTGAAATATTAAATAGGATTATTAAAAGATAATTTCTCATGAAATCAATATAATTTTCATCTTAGAGCATAAGCGCCATCTGTATTCTGTTATGCCAACAATTTTATTTATTAACTGTCTGTAAGAAAATTCCTCAAAGCCAAAATATCTACAATTTTCATAAAAATAATCGAAATCAAAAACGTTAAAAATGTTCAATAGTCAAACCAGAAACCATGGAAACTAGACGCCCTTTATGGGTCTTGATCAAGGTACCTAGCAACTCTGTATAAGCAGACTGCCAAACTTATGTATGTAATCAGTGACGAACAACCAGTTATGCTGACTTGACTTATTAAATTGTCTTCATAAACCTTTGTTATAGTATTTGCACACACTTCTTCCTCTTCTGTTAGTTCTTGTATCATACTCTTTTCTGGAACTGTAGTGACTAGAGATTTACAGTTTTTTACGACACCAGTAACATAGTGGGGTCGGCTTCTTAAAAAATATAATTGTTCCATCAAAACCTTATACACCATTTAAATAAACGCTGAAGGCTATAAAACAAGTGTTGACACAGGTGCAGAGCGGTTGCTGCTTCACTTAAACGACTACTGCATTCCAATGGCTTTAGCTACCAATTCCACAGAACAAGCAGTGAGACTACATGCCACGGCCAGGCCTAAGCTGTTCGGTTTATTTCACCATAGGGTAAATATGGTTACCTACTTATAGTTCCACGTGTACTCAGCCTTCCCCGAGATGTAAGCAGAACAATTCTTAGCTATCCGCGCCTATTTGTGTCTCAAAACTTCACCAGAATACTGGAGCATTAGGAGTCGGACTCACCGTTAAGACTTCCAGCAGGACTATTTGTTAATTCAGCTTCGATCTGGACGTTATGACTGCGCTATGCATTTTTGCTATACAAACACAACTTACAACAAAACTCATCACAGCATTTCTATAACCAGTTGTGCGAGCATAATCCGATCTCCCTAAAGGGCACCAGCCTATACCGACTATGTTAGGGTGATTAAGTCTTAGTCAACTAAGCTAGTCCAGGGCAGATTGACTTCACGCACACCTTTGAATTACTTCGTAGAAACGTCAGATAAATGTATATAACATTTGAAAAACGAAAAACACATTGGAATCCAGATCTCCAGATTCAATGACTAGTGTCGAAAATACACGCCACTGACGTTCATTTATGCACATAAATAAAAAGTAAATTAGTTAAAGAAAATGTAGTAGTAACAATATCATAACATTTCATATGTCGCCGTACGCAGTACTCATTTATCGTTCATGTTAAAGACGTAAACGACGTAGACAGGAACGTATGTTGCAGGTATGTGCTAATGACCCGGAAGTGAGCAAGGGCAAGCCTGCACCAGATATATTTTGTGTGGCTGCTGCGAGGTTCCCTGATAAACCTAAAGCCATTCAGGTAGGCTGTTATCACAATTGTTTGATTCTTATCATCTACGGTTCGGGTTAAACTTCATTTGGCCAATTCTGTTAACAAATTACTGTTGTTGGTATTTGTTAAAGCCTGCAATAATTTTAACTGCAAATTTTCTGTCTCACCACTCTACTTCATATGTGTCCGTATAATTGTAATTTTACTTTTATAAGCCTCGATATCTTTCAATTATAATAGATAACACGTTAACCAAATTTTCGAGCTGCGATTGTGATTGGTATATTTTTGGGTGCTCTTTCTAGTAGTCTTGGAATTGGATCTCAATTCTATACTTTCGCTTGAATATATTTAGAGCACTTTTTTGATGGGAACTTAAAGAATTGTTTGTAAAATACACTTCAGGTGACAAGTTTATACTAAAATATGTCATAATAACGATAACAAATATTAATATAATAACATTATCTTAATTATGTGACTATAATCCAGCTGAAATTTAAAATACGATAAAACATTTAAGCTATGGAATTTCATGAATTTTGTTTAAATTAATGAACTGACTTGATATTCGTCGTAACAGGTTGGAATACTCGTTATTCTTTCACTCTTCAATGTATTTCTTTTTATTTATAGTGCCTTGTCTTCGAAGACTCAGAGTGCGGCGTTAAAGCAGCCAACGCTGCTGGAATGCAGGTAACCTTTCCCCTCTTTTGGGGACATAGAGGGGGAAGAAACCATACATATAGATACCTTGATTGACTTTCTCAAAACAATATTTAGACTGGGCACTACAAATTATAATTAAATGTTAGTTACAACATAAAAGTAATTGGTAGTGACACTGGATGATTTTGGCACCAAAAAAATGAAGTCCAATGTTGGGTGTCGGTAATCTTTACCTATGTTAGATATTTTCTTATTAAGTTCATTTTAATAACCAAAATTAACTTATACTAGGTGGTGATGGTGCCGGCCCACCAACTGGATCGCGAGCTGACAAGACACGCAACGCTCGTTCTTCGTTCCCTTTGTGACTTCCAGCCGGAACTATTCGGTCTACCCCCTTTCCAAACCTCACCTAATAGAATAAAAACTAAGGACTTATTAGAATAGCAAAAAATAAGTATGTATTATTTCTTCTCTTCAACAAGGCGTGTGTGGCAACTTAGTAAAGCTGTGAAATACACAAATTAACTATTAACAATTTTCAATGTGAGGACAGAGGGAAGAAAAGTGACGTGAGTTTTGTGTTTGGTCCGTGATAATTTATTATTCATATTCGGTTATGATAATTTATTATTCATATTCGGTCATATTCGGTTTACGAAAATATGACCACATTTCTGAATTTCGCAAAAATCTCAAGTGGCTTCCTATTCGCCTTCGCCGGAATGCTCATATTCTCTCTTTCTTATTTACAATCCTTTTTAACCCTGCCACCCCATCTTACCTTAAGAATCATTTCGCATTTCTTCATGACACCCACTCCCGAGCTCTTAGGTCTGAGGCGAATCTGATTCTAAGTATTCCGAAGCACCACACTAATTTCAAACACCGATCGTTTGCGATCCAAGCAGCGTGCTTATGGAATGACTTACCTATTTCTCTCAGGCGTGCGAAGTCTCTCAACGCATTTAAAAATGGTTTACATGACTACTATCTGTCACTGTAGGTGTAGGTATTGGAATTCGTGTATGTAGGTATATGCAAGGCTATGTATCTGTGTGTGTAATATGTGTTTGTATTGTGAGATTTATTGATTTTCTTTTGTTTTGTACTGTATCATAGATTGTTTTGTAGCATTTAAGAATGTGTATCCTGTGTTTATGTGTTGTACATTGTCAATTATTCAAATTCTTGGCTTCAATAACATTTTCCATCCTAAGGTTGCCTGGAAGAAATCGCCCTTCGCGATAAGGCCGCCCATTGTACAAATAATACAATGTATTTGAAATTTATTATGTGTTATGTAAATTTAATGTACAATAAAGAATATATCTATCTATCTATCTAATAATATTTCAGAAACCTCAAGAAGAAAAAAAGCTTTATCATTTGATGACTAAAAGCAAACGGACATTTAAATATCTGAAATGGACAAAGATAGCAGATAATGGTTATCACTTGATAATCAGTTAAAACGATGGACGATAAGAAAATCTCAGCTAAAATCGAAATATTAAACGTAATCAAATTTTTCAAATAGGTCTCAGAACCTATTGTCTTAACCCTCTTAATAGTGCTCAGTTATATCCAACACGGCTCTTGCTACGAGTACAATCACCATCTTTTAAACCTTTACATGTATCGAATTTTATAAGATTATTCAATTTCATTATTATTTTAATTATCTTCGTGTAATAGCCAGTTAGCCAGCAATTGTAAAGGTGATTACAATAAATAATATGAAATGAGTACACGTATACAGTTAATTAGGTTTTTTTCCATGAATCCCAAATATCGAATTCTTTATGTACTCAGCTTCAAATGGGTCGAAACGGTTCAAAACGAAAAGTGATCAACTTGCATTTCTTCGGCTAGATACGCCGATTTGGCTTCGGTTTTTAAAAATGAGGGTCATTTTATCTATTATAGGCAACAAGGGTGAAATGACACTTCAACATAAAAATTTTTGATTCCGATTGAAAATGCTGTAAAATTTCAATTGTAGGCCACGTAACGAGCGGCTACGTATTCGTTTTGAAATAAAAATGCAATAACAACAAATTTGAGAAAATAGCACCTGTACACGTTTGTCACACTGATCACTTGCGGGTCCGAGTGTGTGCAGAAGTTGCGCAGCAGTTTCATTGAATTTGTTATTACACTTAAAAAATTCAAATTAGGTTGTTTCTCTTTCTTGTTAAGTCCTGAAAAGTATTTTATATTTTATTTTAGCACAAATATATGATATGTATTTGGGTATTGTCCGTTCATCAGCTTCGACGGGTTTTTATCTTCTCTGATAACGGTAAAGTCCAATTGGATATCCCCTTAACTTTTTTATTTTGGAGTGCATTTATATAGGTGCGCTATTTTTAAGGTGTTGAAAGTTTTATCGATTGTACTTAGGCCAGTGTCCGACTCAGCGTATGGGCGGTGATGTTCTTATCAACGGCGCCGTAAACCGTATTGAAGTCTGAAGATTGCCGCAAAACAAAAATAGAAGATGATTAAAATCCGCCAATCCTAAGTTTTAGCAAATGAATGTGAAAATTAAATACAATACCGTATGTCTCTACACAAAACTAAGTATTAACCCCGAATACCAAAAAATGTAGATTCGGTACATCGCTACTTAAGGACGACGTACGAGAAGCGTGTAGTCTATTAGAAGAGACCATGTAATATACCAGAAGATAACTATGTAGTTCTAGGCCGATAAATATTAATCTCACTGGCATACTAGATGGATTGATTGTTTAATAATCTGATAACTGTTATTTATAGAATAAAAGGTTTTGTATAGAAAATCGGTCAAAACGCGTAATTTTATTGTACAGATAAAAAATAGTTGGCGATTGAAAAATCTGATCTTACTAATCAATTGAAAAATAACAAACACTTCAAATTATGTATGTTTATTTGACCAAACCCAAGTTATACAATTTAACTAGTTCTTTACGATTAGTACTCACACAACTTATGTAATAAAATTCTGCACACACATTATGATACAATTTAAAAAAAAACATCGTGGTAACATTAGACAAGCTTCATATTGACGGCATATTGTCAGTCATTATGTCGAGCACAGACAAAAACTCAGTACAATAAACATAACAGAATCTAGTGTTTAAAGATTACAATTAATTATCTAATATATTCTAATAAATAACAAACGGACATCTTTATACCAAAGAGAATTTTAAAAAATATACTTACTCAAACGAAATATTTTACAGATAATATAAACTTATTTTAGTCACTCATAAATCGGAGTAAAGCAAATTAAGACGCATAATGTAAATATATATATGTGATTGACGTGGTGTATTTTAGTAGTACAAAATCATATCGCTTTTCCATCTAAGTATATCATTTTTATTATAGTTAAAATGAACAATTGAACTAAAACAAACCTAACCAATATGTACGAGAAAAAATTCGTTGCAAAATCAAACTTACGATATCACAGTGTTTAGACATAAAATAGTATTGGGATACAAGCGTGTTGGTATATACACAAAAACAAAACAATCTTAACATACGCGAGGTAATAATAATTGCATAAGTGTATGATGGATATGACACTCGATCGAACCATTTCGGCACTGGATTTTGTTAGTTCTTTAAGATTTCCTTGAAAAAAAATTTCTTTGAATATCTAGGTACTTGGCCATATATATGAGATACTCAAACACAAATTTCTCTCAAACAACATTCTATCTAATGGGAAATAACCTTTGTAATGGTAAGTTGGGCTCGATCGACCAATATTTATTATATCTTTAATTTTAGATATTTTTGCAATTACAATATAAACAAAAGTAACAAAGTAACCGCTGTAGTCTATGGTGTTTTATGGTTTTATATTTATTATGGGATATTTAGATAAGTTATGATCTTAGTCTGTACAAAGGTTGAGGGCTCTACGTGGGAAGTTGTTGCCGAATATATTTATTTCGAAGTGGAAGTTTAATTCGCGTACCATTCAACGCAATAGCTCAAATAGATTGATTAATGAGTGTCGTCCGTCATGTCAAAAAGCGAAATATGGCGGCTCAAAATAAAACTATTCAAAGTAACTAATGTCATTGTAGGAGTTTACTTAGTCAAATTAGAAATGATAAAACTCGCTATTGAACCAACGTCACAAGATATAACCCAAAGATAAAAAGGTAGGTCGCGTTACTGGACGTCGGCTCATAAACATACTTGAGTAATAGGAATATTCGGGAAATGTAGTCCCAATAGACAATGATGAACGATTTGATTATCGCAGAAAGGTAATGGATGCGCAGGACCGGTCGATGTGGAGTCTTGGCGAGTTCTATATCCAGCAGGGGGCATCTGTTGGCTGAAATAATGATGAATAATAATGAATTATGAGTACCTAAAATTATATACGTAATTAACAAAAAAAGAAGGAGAACTAAATCACCTACAGTAAGTTTGAATGAGTAACATTCAAAAGGTTTTAGAAAAATATTAATATGTGTCTAAAATCTGTTTCGAAAGACCTAGAATGTGTGAAGAGAGGAAAATATTTTTCGGGTATTCCGGGTAAGGACATTAGGGAATATTCAAGAAATTAACGTTTCAGTGATTAAAGAATAGATTGAACTTGCAATAAATCACAGTGCTGAAACGATTGATAATAGATTTAAATAATAGACAACAGACTTACATTAAAATATACATTGTGAAGGTCATCTATGTCATAATATAAACAGACATATTTATCATTTTTTAGTAGATATCCCCTCCCTTATTGGTCACTTAAAACATCCAGATATTTTGTATAATGTCAATCACATCTACATAACGTTATTCACTTATTATACAACATACATTATACAAGAATATACACAATATATTTACATTAAACAATACCAACTATATGAAATACGACTAAACACTACCCACACACAATATTGCTGTCACTGTCCAATGCTTTATATATATATACACTTAAAATTTTAACCGGAGAAATTATCGCTCGTATTGACTCAATAGTCACTTGTCATCACAAAATATGGCGACCAGTCCATTTTAATATTATGTTAACATATGGGCTGTAAGGCGTTCTCTGTAGTGCGCGTTGCGTTACCCGCACTACTCACTTCATTAGTTCTTCACTATTAATATTTTCTCATCATAAAAGGCACTGTAAGAACTCGCTGTCAGACATTTTATAATCGCGAAGTCATAGCGAAACGAGCACGAGAACTTCGTGACCCTACGGACTAACTTCACGATTCGCGAAGGTCGTATTTCGTAGCCAAAACTTTTCATTTTATGGTTAGATAAGAGTAGCGATGTAACTAAAGTTAACTCGGATTTTAAAGATCTCAATATACACGATTTTGCAAGTGAAATTTAAGATTACACATGTTGAACTTGAGACCGCCTGTATTCCTTAGGTAATAAGAACCAGTTTTCGTAATTGGTAAATGTCAATTGGTAAAAATCTGAGTGTTAAATGCAACAAAATTGTGGCAACTTCTAATGGTACAGAAGGAAAATAATATATTATTATAAAACAGACCACATCAGAGTATTTTGTAGCTTGCGCAATAAGAATGCTATTTCTTCAACAATGGGGAACATACAATTATAATATTTATGAAAATTTTGTTATTAAAATGCTAAAAATATATAAAATTAGGGCCACTGCAACAAGGTTCATATTTAAAATAATGTTGTTTTTTAACAATAATTACGAATCAAAAGTAACGTGAAACGGAACGGATTTAACCAATCAGCGTTTAGTGACGTCACTCCTGTTATGACAACTTATTTGAGGTTATAAGTTGTAGTAAAAGTGAACAATTAAACCAAAATTAATTGCGCTTTTGGAAGTTGAGTTGGCCAAAGCAGATTCTAGGGCACTGCAAAAAGTTAATGTTGACATGGTAGTGACATTTTTTGTCGAAAGTGCAGTTTTCAAGCGTAGAAATGAAAGGGACTAAACAAAAACATATTGAAAAGTAAGTAATTGTTAGGTAGGTAAATGTTTCTTTTGTGTACAAGCAGATTAACTAAGTTTACAATAAATATATCCGCCGACTTCAAAGTGGTCTTCACAGCATCGAATGAGAGATTTTGGGGAATAAATGTCATTCATCTTCGCCGCTTGAAACCACATCTTTCTCAGTCTTGGGTCAGAAGTCAACTCAAAACAATTTATTAGGAAACTTATTTGAAGTAGATGGACACATTGGCACAAAACTACGTCCATACGGCTTTTTTTCGGAGTATCAATGACATAGTTATGATCACCTGATGTTGATGGATAGTCAATTGTAAATTTTTACAAATATATTACCAAATGACACGCGCAATGACACGCGCAGTACAATCAGTGAGCCAGTGACAATGACAGACAGCAGTGACGTCATACGAACTATAGGTCCGTTTTCGCGCGAAAATTTAAATTTACAATTTTAAACCGCATTTTTTTCAGTTATATACAGTCTTTTCATTTTTTAATATAACAAGTACATTTTACGGTTTATTCTACGTGGAGTTCTTTAAAATGAGCACAAAAATAAAAATATTGTATCTTCCCTATTCGAACAGAAAAGAAGGAATTCGAAAAATGTATATTGGCGAGCTTTTGTCCATTATACTATAATTTATAGCGATTCTTGATTAGATGACTGCTCGATTGTACTCACCTATAGGTTTGGTCCATTTAAATAAAAATCATACTATGTAGCGAAACAGATTCTGTATGTAGATCAATGATGTACATATTATGTACATATGTACAAAATATACAAACTAATAACCCGATAACAGTGACTATGGTAGATTTCTGATCAAAGCTGCTTTATGTGCGATGTACAAAAACGGTTGCAAAATGATAATTACAGAGAAGGCACACGAAAAGCAGATTCGGTCCATCAAATAAATCTATCATACTATTAAAAACTATTAGTGACATCAAATAAATCTGTCGTATGGTTATTAGATGCGGTATAGATTATGAATTAAAGATTTTTAAGGTTTTACCGCGATGATAGTCATGGAACGGGGTAAAACTGGTAGACATAAGATTAAATCCAGTATATATGTGTGACTTGTTCACTTTACGTCTTTGGTTTTGAAAATAATGGACGGAATGAGGGTTAAAATATTGAAATATGTATCAAAGATAATATAGCTACTGATAAATTGATTCTGTGCAGGAAATAAAAGTTATACTATATTAATAACATTATTCTAAAGTATATACTTACAATAAATAATAAAACAAATTGAATATACAGTATCAGAATCAGGTATCCAAACGGCAAGTGTTCAAAGTGATCTTGAACATGATAATAATTTATTTTAATATAACTACACGTACAATTGGCCAATAAGGACAATAAACTTAAAATGTATGATATTCTCTTTGCTGTTATCATATTTATGTTTATATTATCTTACTATTGTTATAATAAATAATATACTCTTTTGGATTTAATATTGAGGATATTCCCCAAATTTACAAAATATTTACTGAATTTCTTCATCATAATATATCATTTTACTTATACATATGATTTGAAATAAATTCAAAAACACTTCTTACTTCTATAATTTTGAAGGTTAAATCTATCTTCTTACATATAAAAAAAATGATTCGCAAAATGTGTTGGTAAGCTCATAACTCAACAATGCCTGGACCAATTTGGCCAATTCTTTTTTGTTAATGTTCGTTGAAGTTCAAGGTGGGTTTTTACAATGAGGAAAATTCGAATAATTATCGGAAATACCCTAAAAACAGCCCTTTTATTTTCCCATGCAAACGTTTTCTAACTAAAACGTACAGTCGAATTGAGCTTTATTGTTATTGTATAAAGTTCATATTGCAAGCACTCACTGTTGTCTAAGCAATGAAGGTGTGTTCCTAACATCAAAGAGTCAATTTGCGCTTTATTAACGCTACATATAGTTGAAATTCAATCATATCTATCAAAACAGTGTGCGTGCGTGCGTTGGAGCACAGAATACATCGTTGGAGGATTTAATGTCACGTTCCAAAATTGAATAGCCACAAAATTTAATAGGTCATTTAGACTTTTTTTGCGATTTGGTTGGCTATGCGACATTATCTATAAAATAATTAGGAACAAAAAACTGCCACTGTACAAATCTTTTTGACAGGACGAAGTCTGTCGGGTCCGCTAGTTTCTATTATATAAGTCTCACTGCAGTATACTAATTGATTGAAATAATCACTGAATAAACACAAAGTAAAATACAATTATAATTACAAGAAATAAACTCTAATAAAACATATTTACATATATTTTGGCCATTGATGTACATTCTATATATATTTAAAAAATAATCCAAACACATTAAATTATATGACAATATTATCTAATATATTTTGTTCACATCGGTTCCAGCAAATTGTTTGTAGCATCGCTAGCTGCCAACAAGTCACTGGAATTAGTACAAACAAAATTTTACATTTAAAGTTCTAAAGTTTAAACTTTTCCTCTAAACAAAATTACCTTTTTTCTGGAATAAATTATCTTTCATTATATTTGGGCGGCATTATTGCCAGATTTAAAAAAATGAATTTGACTAACGGCATCTAATTTGTTTAAATAATAAAACAAAGGCACTCGCTAATAAAGTTAATTTAAGCGTGACTTAGTTAATTGACATTATCAAAGCCATCAATATACATTAACTAGGCTACGCTTGTAATCAATTTTATATTATGGTTTACATAATTTAAGGTAGTGGAAACAGTTTTTTTATATTTATTATTTATCAGATGAAACCAGATCAATTAACAAGATAGAAATAATTATTTTATGAATCCTTAAGTAAAATAATAATTAAGATATTGTTTTGTTAATGATATTGTAATGAATATTAGATTGAATTTAACCACAAATAGTCAAATGGAAATAATTTGCCCTATTTCATTCACAGAAAATATGGCTAAGCAACTGCCATTAACAATATTTTTCCTACTGTCCCAAAGTATCCTCAAATTATTTAAGTATATATTAAGTGTTAGTGTATTATAGTGATTTAAGAGCTTTTAAAATAGTTTTTAAATAGAACTATTTTGATTAGCTATACTACTTGAATTAATTTTAAACAGATTCGAATAGTGCTGCGGTTATTCAGTGACAATTAATTTTCAAATTGAAATACATGTTAACATGTTGTTTATTTTATTCAATGACACAACAAACCTCAGTAAAATGTATATTTTTATTAAGCGGAAAAAACGAACAATGTAAAAAGAGAACAAAAATACAATTATATATTCAATATGTTTGATGTTGTGTTAGTACTAACCTCCCTACCCTTGTTTAATCAATTGAGGGACAGATCGACCTTTAGCTCTAGTCATCAAAAACTTCAGAATCAAACGAAAATGCCGAAGTCAGTAAATAATAATTTCGAGTGAACAGATTTTGGATTACATTTTATTTAGAAACTCCACGACTTTAATAATTCAATTGTAGATTGTCAGTTGACATGCCTTTGTTAATATGGTTGTATTATTTATTCGTAGATTTTTTCAGTATAAACATGATCACAGCAATTAAGTGGTTGAGAAATTTTCAACTCTATTAATAGGGATATAACTACGTCAACGTAGTTATATCTCTTAACATTTATTGAATACTTTTAACTTCCTGAAAATGTTTGCACACAAACTTTTGTTTATTTAGCATAACATTTAACAACTGTATTTAGGATATGGTTAACTCCAGTAGTTAAATGTAATACATATTAAATAGTTGAATCTTTGTAATTTGTATCCAAAAATTTATCTCATTATTGGAGAGTATAGTAATTGCTATTAACTATTTGTTGTAATATGAGTGCAAATATGTTTTCATGGCAAAAATCATTTTTAAAAACAGCCTATTTTACAACATTTTTTTCATTACTGTTTTTATAAAGACGTAATTTCTAATTTTATAACAACACTTGTTGCTGATTTTACATAAGGTAGATTCTTCAATATGTGAATAATTGCAAATATTTTAAAAACATCAGTACAGAGAGAGTGAACTAAAACTCAACTCTAGATTTGTTAACGAATATTCTAAGATCCTGCCCAATTCTTGAGATGGAATGCCATTGACAATTTGAGATTTTTGTTCGGACATCATATTAGGATCTGAAACGACTCTACCGTGTGTATTACTAGGGTTCAGTGGTGCCTTATCAAATTGTGGGGTTGTGTCTTTGATTAGAAACAAATGAGATTTTTGCTCCAGGATCTTATTAGTATCTGAAACGATTCTTCCATTTGGATTACTAGGATTCAATAATGTCTTGTCAAATTGTGGAGTTGTGTCTTTTATTAGAATCAAATCTAACTTACTATCATTTACCAATGAAATATCAGTTTTGTTATTTGCTGTCAACTGATATTGTAGTGCTTCTGTAATATTCAATGGTTTACTCAAATCTTTACTGATACCATTATATTTAATAGCATCAATAATATTGTTAATGTGTTTAATTTGGTGACCATTTTCAATGTTATCCTTACATAGAGACTGATTATTGGATTTATCATTTAATAACAATGAAGTTCGTACTGATGAGGGAGTATCATTCTTATTTATATATTCAGAAGTCTCAATAGCTATATTAACATTATTGGTTGAAGATAAATCAAGATCTTTAAAACTCGAGTCAATTATTTCGTTTGTGACACCATTACATTTCGTAGAGTCGAATTTATCAGAAACTGTATTGACTTGTGTGTCAGATAAGTTATCATTTATACTGGTCACCTGACAAACAGTTTGTTCGTTATTTTCATCTATAGTATTACTTATTTCTTTATTAACAACACCATTGACTTTAATTACATCGTCAAGTAATGTATTACCACTTGTATCAGACTTGTGACTATCACACAAATTTATATCATATAATATTATAGATTTCGTTTCATTAAAAATGCCATTGCTTTGAACCATATCTAATTTACTATCACAATCATGCAACGACAAGTCATTAGAAAAATTATCATCTGGTGGTTCTTTAATTTTTGCTATTGTTTTACAGCTCTCATTGTCGACTCTACTACATTTCACGACATTTAATTTATCTGAGATAGTTTTTGTCGGATCATTAAAGGTATCTACTTTACAATCCACTTTACAATCAGTTACATCTTTATCTTCGATATTAACATTGATATCACATACCTCTTCACCGTTTTCAGATTCCAAATCGCCATTAATCGCATTCTTCTCTTGTTCAGTCTGCAACATCTTCAATTCTTCTTCCTTAGCCTTCTTTTCTGCTTGTTCTTTGCGCTTTTGGGCGTTCCACCAAGGCATAAAACGTTGGAACATCACCCGAGCACGATGTTGAGGTTTTAGCACCCATGATACAGCCATGTCAATATCAGCAATCCTGAAAATGATAAATAGAAATTTTATATAAATATGGTTGAACACTATTTTATTTTGGTGGCATTATAGATAAAGCAGTTTTTTTTTCATTTGACATGAGGTATTTATATTTACAAAGTTTTCATGTTATTATTAATTGGGATAATATTTATATTGTTTGGATGTAAATATAACCTGTTATACCCAAGTGATTGTTCAGCTTATTCACATAATTAGTGACAGTTAGGAGATAGTCGATCAATCCGCAATGGGCCACTGTTGTTGACGAAAGCCTAAACACTTTATATACTAGTGTTTAGGCTTTATATAATAAAGTACTTACTTAATAGTCCATGGTGAGGATGTATATAAGTTGTAATAACGAAACTATGTGAACAAACTTAATTATCAATTGTGCAATAACTTTCTATGCTTGTGTTGGCGGCGAGAGGTCATGCTACCATTTACTGAAACTCATAGTGGCGTTTAGCCAAGCACAGACTGTTCGCTGATTTCATACACAGGAACAACATAATTTTGTTTGACTGCAGAATTAGCTGGGATATTTATCTATCTATATCACCTTCATCCCTGCTGTTGACAGAACACTTACCTCCTTTTAAACCGGTCCCTGTCTATGGCACACCGCTCCCAGTGGCCAGCTCTGGCTTGGCGCGCCGCAAAGGCCCAAACGCGCATGACGTGCACTTTAGGAGGTTTCGGGGAGAAGTGGACCTGGAAAGACAAGCAGATATAAGAGGAAATAAGCAGTTTATAAAAGAAAAAAAAACAATAAAGTAAAAAAAACAAATGTTATATCCTATTATCACACACGAACATATGATGGACAACACATACACAGATTATTTGAAAGGTTTGTTTTCTACTCTTTTTACAAATAACCTTTAGATCTTCCAATGGACTGCCCGTTATAGAAACTAATCGCAAAAATACTTGGATTGCAAGCAGATTAAAATAGATAACAAGTTGGATTCATACCGATTTCACTCAACTTCTATAAACAATGGACTCGCACACGGCTTTCAAAATAAATTTTAATCCAAATATTCGCGCTTGGAGAAATCCTACGGGGGCGCCGCCATCAATCTTAAAGATGCCATGTCATTGTCAAGTCGTAACAAACGCCTAATCAATGTTGAACATAAATGATTTTTTTTTTGTAAATATAAATAACGTCATTTCTCGATAATGGTATATTAAAATGAGCTCTAATCTTTAAATTCAAAATGATAATTTTTCTTATTATTTCGGAAAATCAAAATGTACACATTAGTATTTGTCTTAAATTGTGTATATATATATATATATATATATATATATATATATATATATATATATATATATATAAATATATATATTACAAAATTTTATGATGAATTATTATTAATACAATTCTTACATTTCCCTTAATAAAACAATTTATTTTCGGCTCGTGAGTAAGAGGCGGCATGGCCATATGAGTGACGTCATCAATCATTGCAGACGCACTGACTCAGATAATATTCTTGACAAACTGTGAGGTCATCAATACGATTTACTGGATACGATTACAATTTAAAATATACTGTCCGTGTACGAAAGATATTGAAAAATAAATATTTAAACAAATTGTTAAAACAAATAATTGAAATAAAAAGACAACTTTCAACATAGCGAGTAATCTGGTTTGATAGTAAACATATTCATTGCATAGAAAATAGAAAACTTGTAAGGGATTTCAGAAAATCACAAATAAAACAAAAATTTATCTGTCCGTAAAATCAAACTGTATATAGTTTTTCTAATTCTATTCTATATTTTTCTTGTACTCTTTGTTTTAAACGTACAAATTTCGATCTCAAATACATACAGTTTACACAAATACAACTGTAAAGAAATTGGTTAGTATTTAGTGTCAAAGTAGAAGCAACATTACGTCACTAGAGTTGGCATGAAGGTTGAGCGGACAATGTCATAACAAAGGCCACTGCCTGTCCGATATACGGTAACCAGCGGCAGGTTATACAGGCAGACTCTGGGAGAGAAAATACATATATCCGAGAGTGCGTTCGCAGTGATGGAAGTATTATTTCCTAACTTAAATTTGTGATAAATCGATTCGACTTCATAGTTGCTGTTGCTAAACCATATCACCAAGTCGCAATAACAACTCAAAGAACTATATCGATAAGTGATGCTCACACACACAGCCACAGCTTCAACGATTAAAGATTTTTGCCGTTACTCTCTCGTATATTTAGAGCATACCAAGATACCTAATTCAGGAGCATCGAGTTATACACCATGCCAATTGGTTATAATTAGACAGTTAAATAGTACAGTAGATCGACTGCAACAGTACTATGTATATGTTATGCCAGCTCAGGTATACCTCGAATATAAATGGCTTGGCGTATTTGTTGCGCGCGAGTCTACCATAACTATGTTAAGGGAATTAGGTATTAGTCAATTACCCTGAGCCAGTGCAGATTGGTCTACATCTATGAATTTTTTTATGCAGGTTACTTCACGATTTTTCATTCACTGTAACAGCGCCAGATAAATGTACGTATTATGAAAGTCGAAAAAGACATTACTACATGGCAGGATAGACCATGAGACTGGAGATTGGGCCGCGATGTTAAAATTAGGCTCGTCAATGTATGATGAGAAGCTGTCTGTAAGCCTTGGTTCTATCTGTCAGTTTACTCCTAATGAAAAAGAACAATAGATAAATTATTGCTGGTCTGTTTAAATTAATAGAAAGCTAGTATTTTGACGACAATTTTAGTGAAATGATTTTTAACAGAGCATTTGGCTAGTGTATTGTTAGGTTTTAATCGTAGGTTTTGAGCTTCGCTTGATTTTCGGCTTTAAACTCTGCAGTGTCCGACAAAATGCGGTAAGTGTCTCGTCTTGCAAAATTTCTCCAAGGGAAAGGCATGCGTAAGGTATTCCTCAACTAAAAAAACTATAAAAAAGGGGTGTGTGAACAGTTAAAATTAAAAAGAAAATAGAAAAAACGCGCTCAATGGACAGTGACAAGATGCGTGAGAAAAACTATATTATCACCACCTTGAAAATATGAATAGTATTGTACGATATTCCGGCCATAGATATAGATCATATTATACTAAACAAAAGCGAGAATCTCGCGACAGTTACAAATTTTGACAATGTTTGGCCTTCTGATATATTTATATATATTGATGCTCCCATAAAAACTGGTCTACGCAGTAATAAAGTATTTATAAGAGGTGACAAACATCGAATTATTCTTCGATTGTAAACAACAGCTGCGGCTTCCGAGTATACACGATATTTAAAAATAAAAACTATTTCTTTCCTGCCCTCGAATTATATACTTTAGATAAAAAGGATATTTTTTTCTGTATTATAGAACCGGTGTTAAGTGTGGAACTTCTTCAGCCCAGTAGCCACGACTACAGCGGCTTGGTGTTAAAGCAATTATCCTCTTTCCTGCACAATTTCCTCTTTCATGGTGGTTTACAATGCAATGAACAGTCATCCATCCCAACTAACTAAACATCAAGAGCGAGGTGCGAAAAACTTCTGCCACGACAACTTTAAGCAAGGGTTCTTCCAATCTGAAGAGGATTTCAACCGACAAGTGGACAACTCTATTAAATGATTTTGACTCAAAATAATCGATACTCTGACTCAATAATAGTTACGCTACTATGATCACGTAGCGTAACTTTGCTTGTGTAACTCAAATTTACAAACAGACAAGACATTGCTCGCTTATCAATTATAATGCAAGGTTGTCACTGACTGCCCAGTCGATGACCCCGTGTTTTATTAATAATGTGTATTTATTGTTGATAAATTTTACAATAGTACTTGTGACATAAATAATAGATAACATATAACGTTACATATATAATATCACGTACAATGGTCCATGCAAGGCCTAAGAGCGCAAAACACACCCGAAGTGGTGAATGAACTGTACCTAATGGTCGTATGGAGTGCATTTTATCGTAGGGTTTTTTTTCTTATTTCAAGACTTACTGACTGTCGATGAATTGCCATATGTACAATGTTTGTATATTTTAACATATGTTTTATGTTGTGTACTTTATTCCGTTATTAAGTTTCCACAAACACAAGTGTTTAATGAATAATGTTATAGACTATCAAGACTTGAAAATAATATTTTTTAATATGGCACGTCCATTTCCCCATACAAAACATTTCAGTTCGAGACTTTGTGCCACAATTTTTGGAATAGAATACTGATTTAATTAAATGTTTAAAAAATATTTATCAATACGCCGAACAGTAAAAGTTTAAAGGTAAAGATACTCGCTATTTACAGTCTTGCCTTAAAAATAGTAATTTAGATTTATAGAAAATCTTCATTGATTGGCAAATCGTACCAAAACACATTTTAAAAGCTGTTTTTAAACATGTGCTAGCAACCGACGTGCGGTTCGTTTAACAGCCTTGAGACACGAGCCGACAAAGTCAATGGAATTCCAAACATTGTATTACGTAAAACAAGAGTAACTATCGGAATAGCAAATAGATACAACGAAAAATAAACCTCTAAAGTAATTATAGGTCTTGATAACTTATCGATAATAATAATTGATTGCAAAAGTATGTTTACATTTGCAGTTTTAACATTTGAACTCTTTTTTATCTCAATGATACAAGTGATAAGGCTCAAGATGAACAGACAGTAACTGGATACATATTGCTTCTCTAGTTTGAAAAAAATAAAAAAGGAGTACGAGGGCTGCTACTTATGTATCCGGAATAGAAAAATTAAACAAACGTATATGGCTAAATATGGGTTTATTGTTTTTCAAAGTATTCTCCGCGATGATCGATACACTTTTGCATACGTTGAAACCAATTGCGTATCTTTGAAACATGCTGTTTGAACGCGTCGACGGCTTCTTCACGGGTCGAAAATCGTTGACTACGTAATTTATTCTTTACATTTGGGAATAAATAGAAAACATTAGGTGCCAAGTCTGGGCTATAACAGTGGATGACCCATCAATTCTACTTTTTGACCCTCCAAAAATGTATTTGTTTCGCGTGATGTGTGAGAGCTGGCATTGTCATGGTGTAGAATGATTCTACGTCGCTTGTTGTTTTAACGTATTTCTTCAAATACTTCCGGTAAACAAATGGTCGTGTACCACTCCGAATTGACCGTTTTACGATTCTCCAGTGGTATTGTAGCCACATAACCATTAATACCAAAAAAGCAGCCACCATTTGCTTTAAAGTGCTTTTTGCACGAGTCACTTTCGTAGGGTTCGGCTCATTTTGAAACACCCAAACTGTAGATTGTTGCTTAGTTTCGGGATCGTACGCATAGATCTGAGTTATAAACAGAGTTTGAGTCACCTCCGTTAAATTTTTTAACATATTCTTGCACCATTCGACGCGAGCTTCTTTTTGATCCTGAGTTAAGTTGTGCGGTATCCACCGCGAACAATTTTTTTTACGAACAAATGTTCATGTAATATTTTATGAATACTTGTCATACATATGCTCAGAGTAGCCTCTATCTCGCGATACGTAACATGACGGTCTTGCATAATTAGTTTTCGTACAGCTTCAATGTTTTGTGGCACAACGTCTGATTTCGGGCGACTTTCCTTGACTTCGTCTGTGAGCTTACTCCGTCACGATTGAACTCACTAAACCAGAGATACACAGTGGTTTTTGATGGAGCTTCAACACCAAAAGTTGAAGTTAATTGATCTACGCACT
Organism: Scirpophaga incertulas; assembly: GCA_036419045.1. Classification (NCBI taxonomy): domain Eukaryota; kingdom Metazoa; phylum Arthropoda; class Insecta; order Lepidoptera; family Crambidae; genus Scirpophaga; species Scirpophaga incertulas. Next base: position 9,436,128 of record CM071636.1, read on the forward strand.
GTTGTTGCGTTAAACCTCGTCGAAAATCGTAATAATATTAGCACGAATATTTTCATGTGTGAGTTCTATCATTTCAGCGATATCATTTTAAACCCATCAGAAACAAAACACTAGCGTACATAAGGAAAAAACAATAGCGGCTAGTATGCGGCTAGTATTTCCAAAAAAGAACGAATTTTACCATGGAGGTCATATATTGCGTTTAAAAATGTTGAAATCCCAGATTCCGGATACTTAAGTAGCAGCCCTCGTATGAACACAAAACCATATTTCTTAGTTTAGAAACAAACAACAGTTAATTTGTTAAGAAAAATTTGGGCCTTCTAATTGACAAAAATGAGGCTGATGCATCTACTTTTACTGTCATAACAATGCTATTAGCATTGCATACATTAACAATTAGATAAAAATAACAAGAAAGACACAAATTTAAAAATCTTGTCACGTCAAGTCAATTTATCGATCATTGTGAGTGCAATTGCACTGTGCATACTACGCATAAACCGATAAGGTTTCACGCAATAATGCTTAACAGTGACGCAAGCAAGGAAATTGAAATAAGGAAATAACGAGCAGTAAAATAAATAACCGATATGATAGGGTTTATCGCACGGGGAGTACTTCTTATTGAAGAGGAAGGATTTAGCAATTCCAATATGCTTACTCTCACAAGCTTCACGAAAATTAGCATTGTACAATACATTGTAGCCTGGTATTGATATCAGACACTTCTGTCTCACTCTAAATAAATTTTAAACGATATTTTGGAGAACTTGTGCAAGAAGGAAATTTTGTATGTGATGTAATTTTAACTTAGTGGCAAATTCGTTCCTATTACTTTGGTAAAGACAGACTTGATAGTGTTTTCAGTTATTTTGTCTCTGAGGACACTTCTATTGGCAATGACAATAAAGGTTAGTCACTTAAGAATAGAGAGGTAAAATAAATATGCATGCATTGTATATTGCACCTTTATAATATCAGATATTCATCTCCGCTTGACATTATTTTTCACGCGTACTACCTACCATTGAAAACAATTAGGTAGATATATACAGTGCTACTTACATTGGAATCCTATTAATAGTTTTATTGCTGTTTATATAGGCCTCAGATAAATAATTATAAAATTATAGTACTATTTTATCGCGAAGGTCATGTTATGACACTGGCTGTCATGACCATTCCGCGGAATATGTAATGAACAAAACAATAGTGAAATGTTAAGATGTTAATTCTAAATCAGTTCACTGTAATCTTTTGTTTAGTTAGAGAAGCGCAAGAAAATATCATAACAGGTGACGCTGTTTGGCGACGGTTAGATTGATGAAAGTACTTCCCCATTTGTGTACTCATTAGAGCGACAGAGGTATTCTATCATAAAAAAAGTGATTGCGGGCATTACATTATTTTACATTATGTTATTGGAGTTTAACCACAAAATAACAAAAATGTACTAAAAACCAAAAAATAATAAAATAGATACAGTCGTGGGAATTATAAACATATGCATAGACTAGACTAAAATAAAACCGTGGGGCACATCAATACATTACATTTTAATCAACGATTGTAGACAATTGATGTGCCCCACGGTTTTATTTTAGTCTAGTCTATGCATATGTTTATAATTCCCACGACTGTATCTATTTTATTATTTTTTGGTTTTTAGTACATTTTTAGTACATTTATCTTAAACATTGCAATGTATGTTTAACATAAAACCGTTTAAATTAAAAAGTTTTTTACCTATTTTTATTTTCTAGTTTTTAGTTTTTATTTCGCATTATTCTCTTTTAAAACCTAAGTTATCCGCCATTTTGTAGAGGCCGCCATCTTGGATTTTAATTTTATATAGTACATTGTATTCTACTGGTTGAGCACTTTCATTTGATACCCATATTGATGGGATTGATAAAACCTACGTTATCCGCCATTTTGTAGCGGCCGCCATCTTGGATTTAATTTTTTTATAGTATATTGTATTCTGCTTGTTGAGCCCTTTCATTTGATACCCATATTGATGGGATTAATAAAACCTAAATTGTCCGCCATTTTGTAGCGGCGGCCATGTTGAATTTATAATGATAATGAATAAATATAATTGTATTGTCACCAAAATCCAAAGTGTATACAAAATTTCAGATTAATCGGTTGACAGGAAGAGGGTGAAATTTGATTTACTAAATTTGACCCAAGAATGAATGAACCGGGCTGAGCTAAATAAAACCGTTTAAAAACAACGGACGTTGTTCTCTTTTAGAAACTTTCCACAAATCTTCTATTTATATTTGTCGGTCGCAGGCCACAGAGGTCGTGTATACATGGCCGCTTCATAGCACACTGAGGACCAGTGACAATCATGATAAGGGCATGTATAGTAATGAACCGAAGAATTAGGCGGGATTTAATTTAAATACGTTGTTTCTTCTCTATCTAAAATGTATAAAGAGAAATGGCAAAATATATATCCCAACCACTACTAGCTACAATTCGCATTTGCAGGCACTAGACAATGCGCATTGTCTATCATAAGTACTTCCTACCAAACCGTGTAATAAAACAAATACATTACAGTAATGACTTGACTCATTGTTTCGACAAAAAGTAATCTATTGTATGCATGTTTATACACACGGAGTCCAAAAAATAATACAATAGAATTTGTTTTAATTTAGTAAGTTACATTTTTTCATACTTTTTGTATCGTAAAAATATTTCCTAGCATAGATATGCCTATCACTCAAGTACCAATCCGTTCCGAGCAACATGCCAAAGTTCCAAATTCTTTGGGATATGTTGGTGACCTTGGTACTCTTGCAGATTTTACCATTTGTGATTCGTTTAAAGTACAGTCCTCTCTGGGTGACTGTTAGCATCCATATAATCCGTTTTAAAACGGTCAGGTTAATCATGAGAAGTACTAATCTTATGTGTCACTTTTTCGAGGGTAAATAAATAATCTCCAACTAATGACACTTAAACGAAAGATGAATCATGATTGAAGAAGAAGTTACCACAAATCCGAATACTAATTTTTGAATATTTGAAGCTGTCGTTTAAGTATTGAGGAGTAGTTTAGATGGTAGTGGTCAGCCATACGGATTCACCTTACCTTTAATACAAACTGACTTTTTGCCCTTTAAACATGTCATATAGACATCCTATTGAATAATATTTACTTTTCTTACAAAAATATTAGATCTACGCCACAGACTAAAATAATAATTGTCATCCGAAATAATGATTTAATTTTTGATTTAGTTGAGACAAAATAGCACAATCTACAATGTGAAAAATGAACTACAGCCATATATCGAACACACAATAAAATCGTCCCGCCAATCTGACGCCAAGAGTACGTAAATACAAAACAACACTGGCACTGTTGTCGAGACAATTCAATGAGAGCTAGACATAAATAGGTTTGATGTTATAAAATATTTGATAATGCTGTAGTGACGTGACGTACAGGAGCACCAGACCACTCCGCCTCTGTATACTACGCTCATCACATAAAAAAGCTGTTAGAAGGATCTGTCTCTTTCTGCAAAGATTTCGTCGTGCAGAAGGAAACTACGGAATAAGTTCGGATGGGAGGACTAGGTTACTACTGACCTACAGATATTAATGTATCGAATCGAATGTGGACTAGAGATTCAATCGTGAGAGAAGGGGAGTAATCTTGCGGATAACAAATATGTTAAGATTTAGGATATAAGTATCGCAATCCAGAGAGCAGACAGTTGCGCTACTGATTATAAGGTGGACAAAATTGTACTTCGTAGCCAGTGCCTCATATAATGACACTTTTTTGCCTTTGGACTGTGTTACAATAGGGACGTTTTTATTGGTGTAAAGTTAAACATGAATCTCGGCGTGGCGCGTACTGTACTTTTCTTATTTGACGATCTCTGTAGTCGAAGTAAAATAGTAAAATTCCACCCATGATGATTCCATTTAATTACAGACTGAAATAGTTATAATTATTTTTTTGTTCGTGGAAATAAATAAAGTTGATATAAAATTAGGAACTTGCGTGTATATGAAGATTAATTTTAAATTATTTTTATAATGACATTGTCCATATGATCATTGGCCGAGAATGAATCTAACCGCGCATGTACGTACACGTGATTTAGGTAGGCATCTACAAACTAATAATTTTTTTTATTGTTGGTGAGATGTTGGTATTCGAAAATTTTTGTGAAATAAGTCTACTGAATTAAAACGGAAGTCCCACAGAACTCTCATTTAGGGCACAGCATATCTAAAAATGACTTCTCTGTTACTAACATAATGAATGAGCAATATTTCGAAATCGTCTTTAGGACGTGACGTGGCAAAATGTAATGAATCATTCCATTGCGGGTTGCGTTGCAATACTTCGAAGTTCTGTACAATATCGGGAAATAATGTTGAAAATGTTGAAATACATGTTATCGTGTTTGGATGACCACTAACATTGTTATCTTGGCATCTTTATGCGCCTTTTAGGAATCATAGGCATGACTTTTAAGAGATGGAAAACCTAATAAAGAACATTTATGTTTCCACAAAGAATAAAAAATGGGTGCATACTGTAGCTAATCCACAAGCTTTGGGTGACTTGACTGTCACTTAACTACTCAAACGATAGCGACTGATTTAATAATTGTACTATTTACATCCTGAGCATTTTTTAAAGATCAAGTTCTCCATTAAATCTACAGGTGTACGTCGATTGCTTTATTGTTTGATAATATAGTTGATGATTGCATATATTACGTCTAATGTTGCTTACATATTGAAGTCGTATTTGCATTTTAAGAAACATTTAGAAATGTGTATCTCGTTAAATACCCATAATACAGTTTATCATCACCCGTCATCAACCAAAAGACGTGTTCTGCTGGACAGGCCTACCTCAAAGATCTCCACAACCATTACTAAATAGACAGTTAACCTTGTGGAAGGTCTGGGAACACTGCATTTATTGACATAAAATTTACCATTTGAGGAGTTTTCCACCCTATATACGGGTATCATATTCACGAGCAAAATGCAGTGGCCACTGCTACCTTCAATTACGCAGATAAATTCCAAAAATAGTTCTCTCCAGTGCTCTTTGGGTGACTTTGATCCGTATTATAGGACTCATTGTTAAGTGCCTGGTTTCGATACAATATGTTATAGCTGGCAACACTCATGTACTGTAGATGAGATAAGAATATGTTGCGAAGCATCCCAAATAATATTGATTATTAAACAGCCTATTTGGCATTTATATAAGATGTATAATCTGAGCCACAGGTGTTTTAGAAATATTTGAATATTTTGAAACTGTTTGTTTTATTATATTATAGAGATTAGCCGCAATAAACTTTCGGCAGGTAAAGCATCGCTGTTAACAAGAGATAGCAACGACTAACAATTGATAGTGGATTTGATACGCTGTTGTGGATTTATTTGGATTTATCTAGGTCGATTATTTATGGCATTATCTGTGTCAGTTAAGTGTCAAATTACGCAGTTGGATTTGATGTGTGGCGTCGTTGTTGTTCTAGATATAGGTATATTTATATAATAAATAACCACAATGATTTAATTTTGTGTAAAATTTTGGCAATTTTCTGGTAAACAAAAAACCATCAGGTTGTAGCAGAATGCCAGAGATTTGCACACATCCTGTTGTGAGTATATTTCAGTCACTGAGTTAAAACCCTACATCTTCTACAGTACACCCAATTTAGTTTGTATTGGGTAATTGTTAAGTTTAAATAATTTTAATTCTTCTGTGTTGTGTGTGTAATCTAATTATTATAAAAACAATAAATATATAGAAATTCTTAAAAATTATTATGTTGTATATATTCAAATTTCATAGGTAACATTTATCATAGGTCCAACTCTGGATCCCAAACTATTATCGTATCAACAAAATAACCTATCAAAATTCAAGTTTTTTGGTTTATTTGTTACAAATAAATAATTAAATAAAATAGTTTAACCATTCCACTCTATAATATTAGTCTAAATTTTTATAGGGGCATTATATGTACTACTATAGTTAACTTCATATTATCTTGGAATAATTACTTGGAAGGTTTTTTGAGAAATTATCAGCTTATCTACAATTTCCAGATACAATTAACAGTTTCTTAAAATTTATTTAGCATTAAGGGGATAATAAATTAATTTATCTTAAGATTAGAAAGATATATAATATGTTTTAACGCAACAGACTGACATGACTTTATAAATTTAAAAAAAAATGTAGTAGAAATACTTAACAATTACTAATTTATTAAATGAAAAGACAAAATTTAATGAATATAAATTTAAAAATACAACAATTAAAAATCACCTTGAAGATGCATGTTGTTAAAATCATGGCATTTTTGTTTAAAGGTAAATTATATATTTTTCAAATATGAAATTTGCTCCCCAAAAAGAAAAAAACCACATTAAACTAATTTTCATAAATGCTTACCTATTGTCTTCTTGTTAAAATACTGAGACAATAAAAAAATGACCATGAAGTTGTAAGTTTTTGATAAAGCATGGCATTTATAGATGAATAGATAGATAAGAAACTTTTCATTCAAATTGTATAGTTTATCAACTACAACTATTATTGTCTAAAATATTTATATAACTTAATAATTTGATCAGTATTTACTTACTTATTTATATTAGTAGTAAGCTTGAATATTAAAATACTCAATCAAATACATTAAGGTACTTACTTTTTTTGGAGATTGATTTCGTTTCAGCAATTTTTTCTCATTGGTGAGCAAAAGTCCCGTAGATTGAGCATTAGGCACATTTACACTGACATCAGCAATCTTCTCTGTTGGAATTTCAACACACATACTTGTAACAGCACAATCCACTTCATCTAAAGCCTTGTCTTCGTAGAGACTACCGTCTGTCAAATCACTTAATGTCCTAGATAATGTATTGGAGAGTCTAGTGACTTGAACATCCTTTGTGTCGCTAAATTCGGCATCAGAATTAGAGTCACTTTCATCCTCTGAATCTCCAAATACGTCAGTAGAAGTGTAGCAACTGTCAGGGTCTTCGAAAACGATGAATGAGTCCTCAGACTCGCAGTCCGATGGTCTACGCATTCTAGATGTTCTAGGACTATCACTGAATACGATTTGAAAAGATTCCTCGCTCTCGGTAGAAGATAACGAACGGAATCTACCAGAAATTTCATCGAAATAGTCCGTCGAAGTGCCGGGTGTCTCCGACATCTTATCTGGAGGGCTACTCATATTGGATTTGTATATTTACAGCTGGTCCAATAAAAATCTTCACGATGTCCACGCTGTTTAGGAAACTTCAAAGAGTTGTCTTGTGACCAAACACAACGATCTTTGATCAATTTTCTCTTCGTGTTGTTTACTGTAACACAGCAGTTTCTATCGCACAAGAACACGGAATCACTCGTGAATTTGTTATTTACGAAATATAGGACGTTGGTTGGCTCCATTGTAGTAACAATTACAAAAAATACGTCTTTACAGTTCAGCCATTTTGTAAAATAATAAAAGAACCACAGATTAGAAAAGAACAAAAATATCAGCATAGACTAGATAGATAATCAAAAACCATGAACTAAATACCTCCGTATTTTTAATATTGACAATTCGCTCCTCTGTCATCATAGATAATGGCTTTTAGGCGTAGATATTCTCTATCTACGGTTTTAGGGTAGTTTGTACTCAGAGTAATACTTTGAGAGTTTGTAAGATCTACAATTCTTATATTTTGTTCCCAGAATCACAGACGAGACGCAGCGGCGGCTATATGGAGAACACTAGGGGATGAAGACTATATTCTATTTTTGTCACATTGGTTTAGTTTTATTTTATATACTTCTAATATATTATTTTCGTAAATTATGAATTAAAAGAGGAGACAAAAATTTGACCTTCTGAGTTTCTTGTCTGTTCTACTCGAGAAGGTCCTCCCAATATCCGAAAAGGTGGTAGATTCAAACTTAAGTACAATAAATATAATTAATCATAATTTGTTGTTTGATTCTATACATACATAATACATAAGAACAATAAAAACCAAGGAACAATAAATACTAGAACTGTGCTAGTTGTATTTCATTACCATATAGTCTAATTAATTGTGTCTACATAAGAAACAATCAAGCGGATGGAGATAGCACGTACTTAAGTATAGTTTTTCTAATATTAATTTAAATTAGATTTTTTAATAGCCAAGGACATAGGCCTCTCTCAAAGATTTTCTAAACAGCGCTGTCTTGGTGATATCAATAACCGTGATAGACATTCGGAACGCTCTGTATGAAAAAAAAAGACAATAACTTTGTCAATTTGTTGAATTTGTCAATATTTTTGCTAAAGTTGACTTACAAAAGAAGAGGCTGTATGGCTAGACCTTTGCCTATCAAACGGTGAATGAAAAAAAAATTGCTAAAGTATACTCCTTTTATTTTGTCAGAGTCGATACGATAATTCATTGAGTACTTTGTTAAATGCGATAATTGTACCGTCTAGAAGTGCGCAAAATACTTCACTGAAGTGTAAAGAATGATATACTTCAACTGGACTAGATGAAGTATATCACTCATTTAGTCCACTTAGTTCTTCTAGTTCACATGGCTCAGTACTTCAGTAGTCCATTTGAGTCACCTTATCGCTTAGTTCATTCACGTCACTTGAGTCGTATAGTCCGATTAGTCCATCTGTATCGTAGTTCTTTTAAGTAAGTATGAGACGTTATGTCAATTTGACTGCATAACTAAACACATGTATGATACATAATGCAGGAGTAATTAAAAGTTACTAAAAACTATTGAAATGTTTACACTATTTTTCAGATATTACATACGAATTTAGATACGTTGTGATTAGTATACGCCACACTCGTATATATTATGCACATGCACATGCAGACTAAAACTTAAGCAAAGAATATGAAATTATTCATAAGCAAATTATTCCTTCAACTAATTATTCAAGCAAAACTAAACATTATGTTTGCGCCATAAGACATGAAATTGTGTGCGGGCAGACTCCGACCGGCCGGTGATTCTAGTTCCTGTATTCCACAAACAAATCACAGTCGAACCGTTACTTTTAACCAATAGAATCGCATAGATTTATTTATTTATTTATTAGAAACACAAACAGATGGTTATCAATACATATAAAATAAGATATACAGCAGTTTTGTACAAGATACCATCCCAAAGTAGTGTTTACAGCACGACAAATGAAACACAGCTTACTAACAAACTCTTAACAAGAGTTCACATAATTATCAAAACAGTACTACTATACACACTATATAAAAGTAATATACAACAATATATACAAATATACATACCAAGACCAAAACAAGAACAGGACAAGGCACAGCCGCGAAGGACCGCAGCAAGACCCATCGTCATTAATATTTTGAAAAATTACGAAGCATCACCCAACACCATCCGCCGCAACTGTGCCTTAAACACTGTGTACTTATAAAAAAAAAAGATTTATATAAAAAAAAAGATTGTTAGATGACGTGATATTCTAGCGTTCGGATTGAATAAGCGGCATAGTTCGGTTCATTTTGTTAGTTGAATTGTAGTATTCTAATTAGTCTGTGGTTGAATTGACCCACAGGATACCAAGCCAAGCAACTGTCTCGCTCTCGCACGCTAATCTATCCGATCCGATCGCTTTAGTCTCCTTCAGTGAAAGAAGTGTTTTGGGAACTTAAGTACTCAGCTACACAGAGTACTTTTGTATTATACTGCTCAGCTAGTTGGGACCAGAATTAATGAGTGAAGGAGATATAATTGCGTAGTGGATTAGCTAGTCCAATTGAAGCATTCATTCACGAACGTATATACAAAGTACTCTGTGGTTTGGATATTTTATCTGTGTTCTATTTATTGTATGTATTGTATAGGTCATGTATAGGTTTCGATTCTAAATCTCCGCTAGGAGTAATATTGTTCTGTGTTCTAAATAGTAATGGATTATTTCGAGTTATATAGTTGAAAGTATATATTAGAAATTAAATATTTTTGAAATATTACACATTTTTATGCTTTGTTTTTAGACAAAAATTTCGGTAAGTCATTGTTTGTATCTCAGCTGTATCATGTATATAGATATACTTTATTTTATGAGAAACCTATGGCGGTAGACACTGAAACGTTTTTATAGTAACAAATAATGATGGTATTTGTTGAAAGACTGCATAAAAGAACGTCTTTTCAATATATACAACTGCTAATCTCTAAAACTTTTTTGTATTCTAATAGGTATGCATTAGTTTATAAGAACATATGATATAAAAAGTTACCTTACTTATTCATCTACTTTAATTTCTTTATTCTTGTTTAGAGCTATAGCAAAGATAACTAAAAGAAAAACATATGTATATCTAAATAATAACTTGGAATTTACAAATTTAGTATGTAATGATTTTTTTAACAGAAAAATGGGTTCTGAGCAGTCTGCAATGCCACAGAAAAAGCCAACACCCCGAGCACCTGTGCGCCGTGGTCACACAATAGCTGTATCAAATACAGTTCCAGGTGAGATTGCCTCTTTATAAAGCATATTATTTGATATTTCAGCACTATGAGCCTAATTGGAGACCTCTTAAATATTCATTTAAGAGTAACCATTCGGTTAGCCACTATAGAGCTTTACAAGTTATCCACCAAGTGGCTTACGCAGGTCACTCAATGGCTACAGTGGCCCACTTGTGCCTCTGCAATCTGTCAAAACATATCCTATAATTTTTTTTTTCAACATAGGCCTTAACAGGCACTTGTTGACTTCAATACAAATTATATTTATAAATTTATAGTTCCATAGTTGTGGCTTTAAGGAAGTTAGGTTATATACAGACAGGTCAAAGATTACCTAAAGTACTGGACATGGTGTCTTTCCAAAATATTAATAGCTTTAGCCAAATTATAGCGCACAGTATTCCCAGTAGCATGCATGGGCATCACTAGAGCAGTACAGGTATTTGCAGGTAGCAGTGTAATTAACATAAATATTATCACAAAAAGTGTGTATGTCCTGCACAGCATTAACAACAATGCCATTAGATCTATTCATTGGAATATTCTGTTCATTGGAATGACATAATATACATCGATCCATAGTAAATACTTGGGTACACTTTATAAACAGAAAAAAAACTGACTACGAAAGAACTAAAATATGTAAGATATTTATCTATCAGAAGGGGGGGGGGGATATCTATCATTAATTAGGGATGAAGACAAACAAAAGATACTTGCTTTAATTCTTAGCTCTATATACATATATCTAAGCAGTTAATAATCTAATGTTGCTACTTATATAAAATTCCAGGTAAAGGGCCAAGTAAAACTCAAAATGAATCCTAAAGATATTTAGTGTATGTTTTCAATGATAATATATGGAACTGAAACCTGGCAAAGACTTATAAGGCACCTTAAAGTCGTCCAAAGGATAATGGAGAGGGCTATGCTCGGTTATCTGTTTGATTAAATTAGATCTGATGAAGTACATAGAAAGAACTAAGTCACTAATTTAGTCCGACCATAACCCTAACTCTGAACCCTTAGTTGCAGTGTACAGGGCACTTTGTTTGCAGCATATGACAGACTAATGATTTAGAAATGATCGCAGGAGCTGGATGAATTTGGTGATTATTATGAATGATAGATCAACATCATCAGGAAATATGAAAATATAGGGATTCTCATTTTTATTCAAAAGATGAATGATGTTTTTTAAGTGTATAAAGAAAAAAAATGTTTTAGAAGCACGACGTAGCAATGATCCTGTAACAAGTGGCAATAACTCGCCAGGAGCCAGTGTGTGCTCAGACTCTGAACTACCATACATTTCATATACTGTGGATAGACCAATTGGAGGTAAGCAGTTTTTTTATAATACCTTCTTGGTAAATAACCACATTGTCTCATTGGATGGGAAACGGTGACCACAATCTGTAAAGTATTTAAATTAAATTTAAATAGAGTGTTATAAAGAAGTGGTGGAGTGTTTGAAAGATTTATTTGGTAGAAAGTAAACTTTTAAACCAATTAAATGTAATGGTAGCTACAATAGGTTCAATGATACTGTCAGTAGTTTTATCACAAAAATATTAAGAACTCCAGCTAGCATAATTATTTTTTTGCTTATGATCTTTGCTTCCATGTGATGCTTTCATTATGAGCTAAAACATAAATCACAATATGTTATCTTTTGCAGATTCTCCAAAGAATACAGCTAAAACACAAAGGGGCAATGATAAGAAATCAATATTACAGCGTCGTCAGCTCAGCCTTCAGGCAAAGAAGAACAAGCGAGCACGAGACATTGTCGTAGTCAAACCAGCCACAGATGAACTGTTAGATGAGGATATAAGGAGATTGCAGGTATGTTTCTTATAAGCAAGGTGTATCCGTATTATTCATTGAATGGAGCTAAATAACTAAATGAAATCAAAGTTCCAACACAGTGGCGATATCTATTTAAACTTAGAACATCCCCCTTTTAACATATTTAATTTATATATTGCAGGAAATTCCAACTTTTCTACCTATAATGAGGGGGACTTTGGGTCTCCCAGGTGCAAGGGATCCAGAAGTATTAGAAGGTAAATATATTTTCTGTGATTACCTGCATTCCGATATATGTAGAAACTCTGTAGTAACTCTGAATATGAAGTAACTTAAATGTCATACACAACTGTACAGGATATCTAGAAACTAGCAGGTGCTAGGTGATAGAGAACATTAATATAACATTATCTATACATATAATACTAAAATAAAGAAATAATAATTTTATATTTAAACTACTTACCACTAACATTATTATATATTTTTAAAAAGGTGAAAACTGAATTGTAGCACAATTATATTAATAACAGAAACATAATTATAGCACTAACTGTTCCATTACACATGTTATAAATATAATTATAATTGTAAGGGTATGTGAATTAGAATGTTCAAGGTTTTGTAATAAATATTACAAGAAATTAATATTTCTTTATTTAATGTACTATTTTGTGATTGACATCTTATTTATTTTCAAAAAAATATTTGCATTCTGTTTGGAAATATTCGTTAATACAAATGCAGACGCGAATATTTACTACATGTCTATTACATAATCGAACACCAAATAATAAGTGACAATACAGTCAATATTAAATTTAAAACATAAGTTTATTATAATAAGTTATATTAGCCTTTTGTATGATTTTCACTATTCAAACAACCTCCGTAGTCGAGTAGTTGGTATACCGGTTTCAAGGTTTCGTCATCTCTTAGGTCCCGGGTTCGAGTCCCTGTGGGGGCAGATATTTGCATGATGAATGCAAGCATTTGTACCTTGGTCATGGTTGTTATAATATATTTTTACCAAATTTATTTATTTATGTATAATATATGTATGTCTATCCGTTACCCTAGATCTCATATCACAAGCCTTACAGAGCTTACTTTGGGCTAGGCTAATTGGTGTAAGTTTCTTTTTTTTATGGGATTGGGCAGCGAACGAGCAAACGGATCACCTGATGGTAAGCGATGACCGTTGCCCATGGACACCGCACACACCGACATGCAATACCAGAGGAGTCACAGATGCGTTGCCGGCCTTTTAAAAGGGAATAAGTGGGGTAGGGGGGGGGGAGTGAGTGAGGGTACCGGAGGTACAACCTCCGGTACCCTCACTCACTCGGCGAAACATAGCGTAAGCGCTATTTTACGCCGGTTTTCTGTGAGGCCGTGGTATCACTGCGGTCGAGCCGGCCCAATTCGTGCCGAAGCATGGTTCTCCCACGGTAAAAAAGTGTAAGAAATATTTATATACCATAGCATATATCTAATTTAGATTTTTCTTTCAGGGCTGGATTACAGGCCATGGGTTCGTTTGACAACACGTCTTCAAGCACATTTGGCTGCCTGCGCTCATCCATTAGCTGCAGAACAAATTAGCTTATCAACAAAGCTGAAAGAGGTAGGGTATTCAACTATTCATAATGTGTTCTTTTGATGGAAACAATAGGGTAAACGACTACAACTGATTATGGCGGTTTTATACTATAATTATCTGATTTAAGCAATTTATATCTAATGAAAGTATGTCAATATAGAAATTTCAGTTTAATTATTAATTTATATTGTTTTTAGATTTCTAAAAAATGAGCAATTATTATTTACTTAATTCTGATGAAACAAACACATTTCTAGCATTCTCACATTAAATGTAACATTTTTTTTTTATATAGAAAGTATACCTGTAAACGTACAAATAACAAAGTTATTTTAAAATTTGTTTATACGCTCATACAAATTAGGCGAGTTTACTGAGTTATGACGTCACGATTGCAGTGTTTTTAGTATGGAGCGTTTTTGAGCGACCCGCGACAGCGCCGCAAACTTGTCGATGTATCTTCAAAAGTAATAGGTGCAGGTGTACTGTTGGTTCTACAATATTTCTCACTTAAAAGAGTACTCTTATTATATATTGAATTTAAAAAATTGTCGCCTACCCAATTATTCAGATATGGTTCTTTTATTCAAAAAAGAAAAAAGAAATCATCATTATTAGTTACATTACCAGCTATATTGCAACTGTTTAAAGTTTTACTATCTTTACCCGATAGCTCGATGTGGAGGTATCTCGCATGTACTCCCAGATGGTGGAGAAGCAACGGGCCAATGCGAGACATGCAGAGCGTTTGGCTAGAGTGCATGAGGTGGCCCACCAACTTTCGCGCTGCAATTCGTTACTCAATCAGGTAATTAGATACTTTAGCGCACTTGTTTGTGAGGCGGAAAACTTGTAGCCCGTTACCCTAAACGCCATTCGTGATTTACAGAGTTAAATTTGCACTTTACATTTCCCTAAACTTAATATAGCAAATATCTGGCGTCTACAGGTGCCAATCTGTATAAAAGTACCAAGTATTCTTGGCACCTGTAGCAAAGGGAGAAATGTTCCCCCGAATGACGAAACAACGAGTCTTGAATTTCTTCAAGGAACACTTTGTTCACACAGTAGATTTCATTATTTGTGATATATAATACTGATGGCTACTATTTAGGCAGCCATGATAAAAAAAATATTTGCAGGGCTATACTGGAGTTAGTATAAAGTTATAACGAGTTTGTAAATGTAGACATGCACTCGGTTTCAAAAAATCACTTACTCGCAAATAGTAATTTTTAAGTGCTATAATAATCCCTTAACACGAGACTGTTATAATCTCTTAATATTAATATTATTTAAAATAACAAAACTAATCCTTATAAAAAGGTTGCTACTAAAAATGTGACAAACAAAAACAGAAGACTCGCTGTTTCCGGACCTTTTGTGGGTTTAATCTGATTAATACAGGTTCAATTGAGATCATTTGTCATCACGCGTGCAAACAAACACCTCTTGCCACCTTATAATCACAACCTGTACACTGTACATATTCAACACTATCATCCACGATTCAGTCCCACGTGCGTAGACCTGGGGTACAGTCAAATACCGGATACAACCGGTACAGACCAGCTTTTCACCTTCCATGATACAGTGGTCATGAACATTCGAACCAATAGAAACGCGCTCATTTCGCGTGGACTCCCTTTCGGCTCTAACGGCTTGATATCGAAACGGGTTCTTTAATCGGCAAGGTTCCTGGGGACGTTCGGAGGTATTGGTCTGGTGGGTAGATTAGCTGCACCTCGGAGAGAGAACAGCGATATATCGTATTAATTTATTACACATCACGCGAAACAAATACATTTTTGGAGGGTCAGAAAATAGAATTGATGGGTCATCCACCGTATAGCCCAGACTTGGCACCTAATGATTTCTATTTATTCCCAAATGTAAAGAATAAATTACGTGGTCAACGAATTTCGACCCGTAAAGATGCCATCGACGCGTTCAAACAGCACGTTTCAGAGATACCGCAATCAGTGTAAAAAATGATTTAAAAATTGGCTTCAACGTATGCAAAAGTGTATCGATCATCGCGGAGAATACTTTGAAAAACAATAAACCCATATTTAGCCATATACGTATGTTTAATTTTTCTATTCCGGATACATAAGTAGCAGACCTCGTACTCACCCCTCTTTCCCATGGAGGCAGGCAGAGATCACTGTTCTCGACTTGCTATGATTCAAACATACTGACCTAGCTTTTTCGATTTCATTGATACTTTCTTGTATGCTTGTCAGTTACACCGATTAAATGTCTATACAGTACACGCTCTTACGGCTTAATGAAAAAGTACAGACTTGGATTTGTACAATATACAAATCCAAGTCTGTACTTTTTCAGTAGAGTTTATGATAAAAATTACCGGATTATATTCAAAGAGTATCTATCATATACTCTCTTATTACAAAAACTTCTAAAACTTGGGTTTAAACCAGGTCTATGTAGTTCGGGTCTAAACCAAGGTCTCTGGCTTAGATCGGACTTTATTACAAAAACAAATTCAAGTACGATCTTCCAAAACCCGAGTCTAAAGAATCATTCATTCATTCGTTCATTTTAAACGGCGTTGGCACCCTAGTTTTAGCCAATTTTATTAGTAAACCAACAATCGTTCCATTTCACGCAGCTTCGTTTGTAACCGACTTCATAACTATAGTGGAAATTTTAAAGAATATATAAGAAGAAATGTAAGTATGAAAGAAAATATTCGTATTACATTTCTTCTTATATATACTTGAAAATATAATAATACATTTCACGTTGTAAAAATTGCTTGTTGGAACGTAAATTAAGTACCTATTCAACATTTGCCGCCCTTTTGACACCAAAGCATTTAACTAAACAAAATTATTTCGTTTTCTTTGAATTTTACAATGATATCTTTAATAAACTAATAAGAGATCCTATAATTGGTGCCAAGAAGACAAGGTATGTACTTACCTAGTTTATATTTTAATAAAGAACTTTTGAAAATTAAAATGTTAACTGTGCTTAATTCTAAGTTCACAAAATAATGATTATTTAACCTACTTTAATTACTTTGCTTTAGGATATTTTACGGAATTTGGTGTCAGATTCAGACACGATATTAGAAAATAAAAATAACTCGACCAATATAAATATGAAGAAGATGAAAGAATGGAGAAATGATACGTATGCACAAACTACAAATTGTCAGCTGGCAAAAATCATAATTTCGTTTTGAAACCAGAATTCTAAGGGGTAGCCTAGTTTATCTTTAAACCAACGATAAACCCGGTTCTTTGGGTAAACCGCGTCTTGTAATATGAATTTCATTAAAATCTGAGTTAAACCCGAGTTTTCGTTTAGACCAGGCCTAAACCAGGTCATGGAATAACACGGATAGTGTTTTGTATGAAAATGGGTAGCTCACAATCTTCATAAGGTTCAATATTATAAATCGGAAAGTGATTTGAAGAGTTTGTTCCGCTTTCACGCCGTAACTACTGAACCGATTGCTTTGAAATTTTGCAGACGTAAAGATAAAAGTCCGGATTAAATAATAGGGTACTTTTTATCCTGAAAAAATTTATATTACTGAGGAAAAACAAAAATATTCTTTGCTTGATGGATGGATTGTAGATGGTGCTGTGTGTCGTTGAAAACAAGGTAAAATATTGCAAACGAATATAAACATGTAAATTTAGAAGCTAAATGATACGATAATGAATCTCCGAAAATGAGAAATTCCCGAGGGATGACGTACAATTTGTTTTATCGTCTAAACTGTTTTTTTACATCCACTTATATGTTGCAAACGAATATAAACATGGACATTTTGAAGCTAAATGGTCCAGCGTTACGTCGTGCTTCTTAGATTTTTCCGTGGGAATGAGTTTTTTTTTATAGTTGTGCTTTATATCACAATATAACCGAATTCCACGCGGGCGAAGCCGCGGGCGGAAAGCTAGTATTTTATAATCGATAATGTTTCTCTATTCATAATGTGTTATTGTTATATATTATCTGAAACAAAATTCCTAATGTTAACCAATTAGATAGTGTCCAAAGTACATTATCTAATTGGTCTAGTTATGAAAAGGATGTTATCTATAAATTGATTATATTTGTTAATTTTTTAATTACAGACACTTCAAGATATTCAAGAGTTGAATCATGTGTTACCGGAAGACAAGCGGCTTGAGCCCTTTAAATGGAGCGATGAACGATGAATTTGCTGACATATTTTAATGCAAACTCATCGGCCGGTGGTACAAGATATGACTTGCCACAACCTTGCAATATGCTCAAAGACGATCTCGCGTCTCGCTGCATCGCAGATCTCGCGGGAAATTCCAGAAAGTGTTACATTTGAACAGTGTTTAGTTACTTATATTTACTCTAAAAATAAGAATGTGCAATATTATTTCCGGTGTAAAAAAAACTGTCTAAATTATAAATGTCTTCTATAAATTACCGTAATTCTGCACAGAGACTAAACACTCCAATATCTATAATTATAAATTAACTAAATCGTTAAAAAAAACCTTTCGTTATTTAGTTGTAAAGTGCCCTGTAAAGTTAAATTGGTTACATAATTCAGATTGACAAGAAAATAACACGTTATAATGGGAACTATACTTATTAAGCTCGTATTGGGTCAAATAAAAATCTTTGGGACAACATAAAATATAAGGAATATGCTTCTTTCGTACCTTGTGCTACCCTCATGCTGAGATCTGATACCGATTTTTTTGTCTTATATTAATACTTATGCTTTGTTGTATAATAATTAAATTTAATACTAGAACTGTATGCTTGGCATTGGTATATTTATAAGTCGACGGTATATCATCTCAGTTATGTGAACACCATATATATACAATATTATTTATAAATTGGATTTATTTGTAAACGTAACCAATGAAATTAGTGATATTTTTATAAGAACTGTATTTCTTTTATAAACTATTTCCGTATTAATACTGATCAGAAGAAGTATAAGTATTATTTATTATGAGTTAGAATATTGAATTTTTCATGTAAATAAAAAAAAAATCTATTTATTGTAAATAACAGTATAAAAAAATATACTTTGTCATCCTGTCCTGTAATGGTTAAGCTGTGTTTCAGAGAACCGTTCTTTCTTAGTTTCAGAGAACTGTGACTTATTATATTTTATTAAATATGTCTACATAAATACAGGCTAAATTCTAAATGATCGGCGAGCGGTGTTATTAAAATTATCTGCACTAGACGTTCTCGAAATGAAAGTTGTACATATTTATAGAACTAAACGTACCTAAAGCGGATTAGCCGCATTTATATATCGAGCATACGTTCTGTCGCACCAGTTCGAAATTGGAATAACAGTTAATGTGTACCTACCTTTTATGTCATATTTTTTGCTTTTTTCACTCTAGCTTTTTTCAAATCACATAGCCGCTGGCCGGTTGAGTATACTAGATAAGAATTTACTGGCCATGTGTCATATCACAGCATGTTTTAAAAATTATAATATAATAATTATATTAAAATGAGCATTAAAATATGTTACGTATTATTAATATTTTGTATATAAACTTATATCGGTATCGCAAAATGTTTTGTTTTATTTCGACATCAACATCTTTTTTTAATGCAGCTAGAAGCGCTTGAACTCATGGTTGAGGCGGTGGTGCCCGCCTTTAGATTTGTTTTATTATATGCGACAGAGTTCTAGCGATAATCACTATCAGAATTTTTGTTTACTTTATTTTTTTTTCAATTTCTCATACAATTCTCACTCATATAATTGCACAACGTTTTTATTACGTGCCTGTTAACTTTTCTACTCTGTGCAGAGCCTATGCTTGTACAAGGGCTGCTACTTAAGTATCCGGAATCTGGGATTTCAACATTTTTTAACGCAATATATGACCTCCATGGTAAAATTCGTTCTTTTTTTGAAATATTGGCCGCTATTTTTTTTCTTATGTGCGCTAGTGTTTTGTTTCTGATGGGTTTAAAATGTCATATCGCTGAAATGATGGAACTCACACGTGAAAATATTCGTGCTATGATTTATTACGATTTTCGACGTGGTTTAACGCAACAACAGTGCGTAGATCAATTAACTTCAACTTTTGGTGTTGAAGCTCCATCAAAAACCACTGTGTATCACTGGTTTAGTGAGTTCAATCGTGGACGGAGTAAGCTCACGGACGAAGTTAAGGAAGGTCGCCCGAAATCAGTTGTTGTGCCACAAAACATTGAAGCTGTACGAAAACTAATTATGCAAGACCGTCATGTTACGTATCGCGAGATAGAGGCTACTCTGGGCATATGTATGACAAGCATTAATAAAATATTACATGAACATTTGTTCGTAAAAAAATTTGTTCGCGTTGGATACCGCACAACTTAACTCAGCATCAAAAAGAAGCTGGAGTCGAATGGTGTAAGAATATGTTAAAAAAATTTAACGGAGGTGACTCAAAATCTGTTGATAACATCTACACAGGTGATGAATCTTGGATCTATGCGTACAATCCCGAATCTAAGCAACAATTTACAGTTTAGTGTTTCAAAATGAGCCGAACCCTGCGAAAGTGACTCGTGCAAAAAGCACTTTAAAGCAAATGGTGGCCTGCTTTTTTGGTATTAATGTTCATGTGGCTACATTATCACTGGAGAATCGTAAAACGGTCAATTCGGAGTGGTACACGACCATTTGTTTGCCGGAAGTATTTGAAGAAATACGTAAAAACAACAAGCGACGCAGAATCATTCTACACCACGACAATGCCAGCTGTCACACATCACTCGAAACAAATAAATTTATGGAGGGTCAAAAAATAGAATTGATGGGTCATCCACCGTATAGCCCAGACGTGGCACCTAATGATTTCTATTTATTCCCAAATGTAAAGAATAAATTACGTGGTCAACGATTTTCGACCCGTGAAGATGCCGTCGACGCGTTCAAACAGCATGTTTCAGAGATACCGCAATCAGAGTGGAAAAAATGCTATAAAATTGGTTTCAACGTATTCAAAAGTGTATCGATCATCGCGGAGAATACTTTGAAAAACAATAAACCCATATTTAGCCATATACGTTAGCCATATAATTTTTCTATTCCGGATACATAAGTAGCAGTATTATACTTATATTGAATTAAAATAAATGTGCTTAAATGAACATTACAGTCTTTTATTTTGTCACAGAATTAACAGACATTATATAGCGAACGGTAACTATGACAACAAACACGTCATCTTATTGTGGCTATGGAGTATCGAGTGCCATTGCTATACCATGGACGTATTATATCTAACACTCCCGCTCACGAGATATTCTCAACATTTCATCAGACCAAGCCTTTCGCGAAGCTTTGCGAGTCTTGGTTGTGGCAATCCTTTTGTCATTAGGTCTGCTTCTTTGAAGTGTTCTTTGATGCTTATATGTTTGGACCTTTTGCCAGTCATAACATTGTTGGCTAATTTATTTGCAGCAAGATTCATTAAAGAGTGTTACAGCACCTTGTTGTATTCCAATCTCTTTAAGTAAAATTTTCCAAGTGCAATGCTTCCTTTGCCGCTTCTGTCATTGCCATATATTCGGCTTCGGCTGTGGATAGTGCTACTACACGTTGCTTCTTGCTTTCATAGCTTACCAAACCACCACCATATTTAAAGGTGTAGCCCGTGTATGATCTACGATCTAAAGCACATGCTGCCCAATCTGCGTCGGCCATTCCTACCAAGGAAGTTCCAGTCTTCTTGTATGTCAAGCATTAATGTTCAGTACCTATTAGGTAACGCAGTACTCTTTTGGCTGCTTGCCAATGCTCTGATCCATAACATGTCGTAAATTGACTCAGATAACTCGTGTACATTATATCCGGTCTTGTTGCTATAGCCAGATACATAAGAGAACCAATTAATTTTTGATATGGATATGAGTCTCCATTATTTTCAACCTTTTCTAATTTTAGATTGGTTTCAATTGGTGTTGATACTGGCTTGCAATCGAGCATGTTAAATTCATTCAACAGTTTTTGAACATACGTTCTTTGTGACATCCTTATCTCTCCCCCTACATGGATGAACTGAATGCCGAGGTAATGATGAAGGGCACCCATGTCTCTCAAATCAAATGCTCTCTTCAGCTGTTGTTTTATTTCATTTACTAGCATTTCTGATTTGTAACATAGAACCAGATCATCAACATAAATTGTTGCTAATATTTTCTCTCCCATTTTCTCAAGCGTGTATAAGCATGGATCAGCAGTTGTATTTTTTAATCCTATTTCCAAAAGTTTTTCATGTAGTTTTATATACCACTGTCTGCCAGCTTGCTTCAGACCATATACCTATAGCTTTATTCAATTTACAGACATAATTATTTTTATATTTATTTACATTTTTAAGCATTTCCTTAACTTTCCTTATTATAATTTCATCTTTTCCTTTATTTACAATTTCTTTTAAATAAATCTCTAAATTCTTTGGAATCTTCATAAATATTTGCTCGTTTATGTCACCATTTAAAAATGCTGTACATACGTCTAATTGGCATAATTTCATGTCATTTTCTACAGTATAGGCTGCCATAAGCCGTATAGTGCTCAATTTTGAAACTGGAGAAAAAGTTTCATTATAGTCTATGCCTTCCATTTGATTGAATCCTCTAGCTACTAATCTAGCTTTTCTTCTATCTACATTTTCATCACTATCATATTTATATTTTAAAATCAATTTGCTATCAATCAAATTTGTACTTTCCTTTTTATGTACAATACTCCAAGTATTATTTTTCAGATGTGACTCAACTTCGCTAGTGATAGCTTCGATCCATTCGTCACTGGTCTCATCTATTTCACAATGATTTGCTTGTCCATCAAACATTACATAATCATCTTGCCATTTTGGAGCTTTTCTTTGTCTCTTTTCATTTTCATTACAAGGAATATTTACATTACTATTTACAGATTCATTATCGTTTTCAATATTATCATTAATCATCATCATCTTCATTCACAATATTATTGTAATTGTGACTTACTTCAACAGTATCATTTATTTCTGTTTCATCTTCTTTTATTTTATTTTCTGCAAATAATATTTCTATTCCATTGTTATCTATATTATTTACGTCTTCACGAATGAAATTAAAAAATGAAATTAAATACATCTTCACAAATTCATCATAAAACATTTTATCCACAACCTTAACATCTCTACTGATTATTACTTTTTCATATTTGGGACAATAAATTCGGTACGCTTTAGAGTTTTCAGAGTAACCCAAAAAAAATCCAATAGTTGCTCTTGGACGGAATTTGCTCAACTTCTTCCCTTTATTTAAAATAAATGCTTTACTGCCAAAAACATGCATATGTTTTACAGAAGGTTTTCTGTTTACCCATTTTTCAAATGGTGTATTATTATTAATACTGCTACAAGGAGATCTATTTGCTAAATAATTGGCTGTATTTATAGCTTCGCCCCAAAATTTTTCTGGCATTTTTGCATCTATGAGCATGCATCTTGCCTTTGTAAGATGAGTTCTGTTTTTCCTCGGCTATGCCATTTTGCTCAGGCGTGTAAGGTGAAGAAAGTCGACGTTTTATACCATGTTTCTTAAGGTATATATTAAATTCATGATTTATGTATTCAGTCCCATTATCGCTTTGTAAATGAATAATTTTCTTTTTGGTATAGTTTTCTACTTCTTTCTTATATTCTTTAAATTTCATTAACGCTTCATTCTTATTTTTTATTGTATATTTCCTACAATATCTACTATAATCGTCAATGAACGTTATAAAGTACCTCGATCCAACTGTTGTTCCAACTCTCATTGGACCACAAACGTCTGTGTGTACAATCTCAAGAGGTTCATTGGTTCTATCATTTTTATCTGTATTTATTTATTTAAAGGTAACTTTGATACTTTTCCCTTGATACAGACTTCGCAATCCTTGATTGTATCTTTTTTATTAAACTCTAATCCTTCCAGCAAATTATTTTCTAGTGCTATTTTCATTTGACCTTCATTCAAATGTCCTAATTTGCGATGCCATTTCTCTAAGTTAGTCGTTGCACAAAATGTTGCTTTTTCTTTATTTTTTTCTTGAACATAATATAAACCATCATCCTTTCTATAGGCTTTCAATTCAATAATACCATCTCTTTTTACAGTTGCAATATTTTTCTTGAATAAAATAGTTGCGCCATTATCTGTCATTTTACCAACCGATAATAAGTTGTAAGAGTAGGTACGAAAAGTGTATGGCTAGGTTAATACCACCATTATTGATATTTAACTTTGCTCTTCCTTTTCCCGTCACTTGGGTTGTGCAATTATCTGAGGCAAGTTTCAATGGCTTACAATTTTCTTCATTAAATTCAGTGAATCTGTCTCTTTGAAATGTCATGTGCGATGTGCATCCGCTGTTAAGACACCAAATGTGATCTTTTTTTATTTTTTTATTTTTTAATTATACATTTGCTACTCCACAGACTCGTAGTCCATGCCCTTTATAATTCTTAATTAAATATTTTTTTACAATTCTCTTAATTAACATGTACTCAATTTTATTTATTTTTTTTTTTTTTTTATACGCAGCTAACAATATAAATACAATATACTCATTTAAACTTACGCTATACCTATATATTAACATACATATACACATGCATACTTAATAATGATTAAAAAATAAAAACAAAATACAAACATTAACTTTATATTAACTTAAATAAAACTAGAATTAGAGGTACGAAAATAATTGGCACCTAGATCGCTGCATTATTTTGGTCCTTGAACGACATTTGCCAATTGTAGTTTCTGATCTCTTCATCAGTTGCTAAGCATGACGGGGTTATGAGTCGTTTGATGGCGTCGTCCTCCTTTCGGTCCCCGCAATAATAGATGAAGGACTCCGTGTGTCTAGATATAGCCACTACAGCATGAGGGACACTATCGTGGACCGGGTTTTTCGGTTCTCTGCCCCTCAGCACAATTACTCTACGGTGCGTCAGCCCCTGAGCCTCATGTATCGTTAGCAATTTGGAATTTTCTCCGGTACCATACCCTTTCATTTCGTATTCCTCCTTTTCCTCCTGGGTGAAGGTCAAGAATAGAGTCTCTGAGTTAGTTCTTTTAGACTCTGCTTCTGATGCCATGGTGCTCGTCAGGGACCTCAGTTCCTTCCTAGACGTGTGTATGCCTTCGTATATCTCCTTTAACGCATACACTACATCCATCGGGCAACGGTGTGTGCAGAGAATGGTTTCTGTGACTGTCGTTACGGCAGCTGGGTTACTGTATTGCATCTGAAATAGGTGATCTCTGTCGATAAAAGGGATCTGGTTAGTATCACTCATTAAAACCAGCTCTCTTGCCCCGGTCAACCTACTTGCCATGATTATGGATCCAAAATGGACCATCAAAGCCTCGTCCACCAGTAGGCGCTTTGCTTTCTTTGCTCCGTTTATAAGCACCGAGGCAATAGTTTTTACTTTTCCCTTCGCGACAGCACCTAGACGACCCATCATCTCCCCACCTAGTTCTTTGGCCGTAGCAACAGTGCTAGTAAGGATCGTGTCTTCCTGTAGTTGGAAGTTTTTAAGGAGCCAGGTGGTCTTTCCGCATCCGGGTACCCCATCTATCCAGCGTATTTTTAACCTTTCCCAAGGTTCTGAGGACCAGGTTCCCGTCACCGACTCGGAGGTCTCTAGAATTCTATCCTCCAGCAGAAAACGGGTGCATCTGGCGACTACGACAATTGGGTCGTCAACTGGGGTGTAGAATGCGGGGGCTCCCCTCTCTAGAGTTCGTTTACGATCCTCGAGAACCATTCCCGACGTCCCACTGTAAGCTGCCATGTGCTGGTGAGTCCTCACACTGGCGTTGCCCGCCACCACAGTCCCGGTGTCATTATTATAAATTACTGCCTTCGCCATATCCAGGCGTACACGAAGAAGAATGCGCGCATCGTTTTGGAAGGCTTCCAATATTTCTTTACAGACCGTGTGCTTTATCTGCAACGACGCACGCAATGTCTCCATGTACTCCAGATAGGCGTTGATCAGTTTGTCCGCGTCCCGGTTTTCTTTTATGCGTATTGGCGGTCGTAGCTTCCCCATATCTTCAAGTGTGGCTGTTTTTCGTGTGAGGGGCATCCCGACTGAAGGCGCATTTTTTCCCTGGGTGGTGTCTCGATGCGGCGATTTGGGACACGATGCGCCCAGAGCAGTGCAGAGTGTCCTTACTAGGTGTTCCGATGGGGATCTGTGTAAAGGAAGGCATCTACTGGTACTTCCTGCTTGCACTGCTTCCTCATGTCGTCTTTGCACTCTAGCTGAGCCGCTCTCCGCTTGGCCCTGGCGTGGGGTTTGCTCTTTGTTTTTTAGCAGGAAGTCGAGATTTTGACCTCGTCCTTCATACAGAATAATTTCGTGCCTGTGAGCGGCCCTCGCGATAAGAGTGTACTCTGCTACCTCGCCTCTCTCAAGGTCCGCCCTCATGACATCAACGCTAATCACTCTTGGGCTTCCCTTCAGTTTTCCCAGTAATTCCCCTGCCTTGGTGAACGGCGATTTGTTGTCCATGTCCCTAGTCAAGAGAAGAATGGATTTGTTTCTGACCCGCACAATCCTGCATTTATGACCGGCTAGAACCACTTCCGGCATTGCCTCATAAGTCTTTTTTTTTATGGTGGCTCTAGTGGTGCTGCCTTTTAACAGAACTGCCAAGCCTGGTGAAATGGCTATATGTTTTCTAGGTCCAGTTATACAGAAACAAATACCTAACCTGTGTAATAATAACTAAAATGTGTTAACTAAAACTAATACCTAAAATGTGATCTTCTTTTGTCTCAATATTTTCTGATATGCGTATGCATATTAAATATCTGTATTGTACTGAAAAAGTATTTTTTCAGTACAATACAGATCTTTATGATGTTTTTCATAATTTTTATTAGAATTATTTGTTCTACTTCTACATTCATTTGCCGTGTGTCCCTTTTTTGCATTTATAGCATTCAATTACTTTTCTATTTTTATTTTTATTTCTACTATACATTGCGCTTTCATTTTCCGTTTGTTAAATGTTCGCATGACTAATATTTCTCCGCGCTTCTGACTCTTCAATTATTTTTATTTTTAGTGTCTGCGGATCAGGTAGCTCATCTCGCGTTTCAATGGCAATGTGAAAATTTTCAAATGATTGAGGGAGACTATACAATAACATAATGCTTAATAGATCCTTGTTGATTTCTATTATATTCTTGAATTAACAGACATTATATAGCGAACGGTAAC
Organism: Scirpophaga incertulas; assembly: GCA_036419045.1. Lineage (NCBI taxonomy): Eukaryota > Metazoa > Arthropoda > Insecta > Lepidoptera > Crambidae > Scirpophaga > Scirpophaga incertulas. The sequence continues at coordinate 9,463,387 of CM071636.1, forward strand.
TATGACAACAAACACGTCATCTTATTGTGGTTATGGAGTATCGAGTGCCATTGCTATACCATGGACGTAGGTATTATATCTAACAAGCAGCCCTCGTAAACATAATTGTTGATCCATAACTTTGGTAGGTGCGTAATTCTACTAGTAATAAGGTAGGAAGCAGTTATACCTATATCGACCTCCTGTACCTATGAATAGATGTACAATCTTGGACTTTGACTATGAGTCTAGATGTAACCTCAGTATTACTACGACCAGCGTAGAGATTTTCGCAACAAAAGGCCGAAATTACTATGGTCAAGGTCGTTGCGACATATCCAGTTCCTCTTATACTGTAACTTGTTTGGAAATGGGCACGAAGGCACGATAAAATTGAAAGCACGCGATTTTAGTAAGAGTAAGTAATAAAAATATATTGCTATTAATATAGTGTTAGAGGAGAGAGTTTCGCAAAATGGACTATGACTCCTGAATTCTAATTGCTTAATAAATTTTATGTATAATAATGGTTAAAAATAAAAATTGGGGCACAGAAATTAGTTGAAGACTGCAAATATAATTGTGAAAACAAACACTATTACCTATACAAGTACACCGGACTTAAAAAACGTCAGCAGTGTTCCGACGAAGGTCTCGGGAATTACTATTACAATACAAAATTATTGAATAGCTTAACAGTTATTAATACAATCTTGCACGTACCTATAGTGCACGACAATGTTGATTAATTAGTCTGGATAAGGTTAACCCGACATTGGGAATAATTCTTGAGCGTGAATTGAATCGTCAGGTATTTAGAGGCACTTAACTGAAATTATTTGAAAGCTATTTGGATGATCGCTCTCAATGTACAAAAATTGACTATGTTATCGGTACTGATATAACACATTCACTTTGATAGTGAGAGGAGATACGGGACGAGGAAGACCTAGGCGAACATATTTCGAACAAATCGAAAGTGTCCTCAAAAAAGGCCAGGTCAGAAGTACCCGCAATCGTCGAGCATGTATGAGGAATGTTATGAAAGTAGATGAAGCGAAAGAGATATGTAAAGACCGTAGCAAGTGGAAAGACGTAATCTCTGCCTACCCCCATGGGAAAAAGGCGTGAGTGTATGTATGTATGTATGTATGTACTTTGATACCCTGAAAAGTATTTAGGGCCGACAATACTTTTGATTATTATATTAATGGCTGCCGTTTCATCAAATCATATTATACGCAGATGATACTATATTCATTTTCACTGCAACGTCAGAGGACAATTTATACGAGTATGCGCAACAAGGTTTTAAAGTTGTGAACTGGCTTCATCATCATTTACTAACCTTCAATGTAGAGAAGAAATTAAATATTTAGTATCATTTTAAGTTTGATTTGTTATACTAAACAATTATTCGTTACATTTATTAAGTGTCTGTAACTGAAATCACAAGTCTGAGACACAGGTAATCGATCTTTATGCTCAACTCACGACCTTATCCTTGAGATATCCTCCGATACAACTCAATTTCTATCCTATTCCTTTTCAATGCGGGCTATCCGATTGTGGAATGCTTCTCATCAATCGGAACGCGCGTTCAGTTGTTTCATATAAGTTACAAGTGAAAACATATTATTTGCATTATTTTTATTTAATATTAGTAGGTACACTACATTTTTCACAATATTATGTTTATTTATTACTTAATATTATATGGCTGCCTGGAAGAGCATGCTGTATAGCAATAAGTCCACCCTTTGCTATATTATGTACTTTTGTTGTTATGTTATTTGTAACCTGTTATTTGCAATAAAGTATATTATTTGAGTGTGTGAAATTTTCAATTTCAATGAAATACATTGCTTTTTGTCGTGCCATATTGCCAAATATTCACAAACACAAAAGGTAAATAGTTCAATGTGATAAAAAACACCAAATTAAAACATTTTTATTACTTGTATAGAAATACTATTGATTGAAATGTAAGATATACGATTTTATATATAAATAAAAATATCAACCGATGTAATGGTAACCTTTTATTAATATATTTACAAACTGTAAAATATATGCTGTAAGATATCATAGTCATGATTCGGGAGCAAAGGAAGAGTAAACAAAGCGCTACATGCGCTCTGGTGGGTTGAGCGCCACCTGTGCGACGATAAGGTTATGAGTAGGTACATTGAATTTCTAGTGTATTTTTAGTGAATTTGGATTGGTTTATATGGAACTGACTTCGATGGCAAAGACCTCATGTCGCCTCCGCACTGTTATTCTAACATGGTTCGCAAATATTCGATCACAAAAAAGGTCATTAACATTACAATAGTAGGTACGTTCTGAGAAGCAGTATGACGTCTCAGGTACTGGGAGTAAAGTAGATGAGTAATTTTATTAAGAAAGGTCGTAAGTTCATATTTGCGGTAAAATCTTAAGAATAGTTAAACATTATTAATCTTTAGAATAGTTAAACATTAAGGCGATTTTGTACTTCGATTTAAGATATTTATTGACATATGCACTTTGTGTTTACATATGATAAAAACTGAAACAGATGTCGTCCACTCATTTTGTCGAAATATTATTCTTCGGTTAATAATACAACACTTTTAGATCTTACTTTTCAAAATTAGGTTTTTCATCTACTTATATGTTAGATACTTTATTGTTGTAAAAATATAGTATAACAATATATCACACTTAAGTAACATATAGCAACAATATAGCAATGAAAATGTGTCATAAAAAATAAGCAAATATCAAAACATCTACTACGAAACCTAAACCTAAACATTACTATATTATTCAAAGGAACGAAAACATCAACAATCAATAATTTCGAGTCGTGTGTGTGACCCGCTTTAAGGTATTTTTGTATTATAACTAGAAAAAAATTGAATAATTATATGGAATATTAAGTACGTAAATAATTTTTTTGCTATTTGTTTATTTAAAAAATCTTCGTGTTTCGATACTAGACACGTAAATAAGATAACGCGTAAATTATGTTAAGGAAATCTCTACTCGTGCAGCTAATTGGAGAGGGTTGTTCCAAAAATTGTTAGTCACGAAGTTAATATGTATATTTCTTATGACTTGAAACTAGTTTGAAATGCCAGTATATTTCAATAGGAATATCCATGGTGTGAAATCATTGGCTACGTATGTTTCGTTTATATCTATATTATGGTAAGTCTCTCTATTTATGTCTGCAACAATGAACTTTTCGCGAAAGCTTTTTTTGCTGCGATTATCAATGATTATACACGAATGTTATTGTTCTAGGAATGTCACGAAATTATAATAACTAGTTTTTGGTATTCTGGTCTCACGTTGCCTTCAATAACATATTCGTATCCTAAATTCAAATGTGGCGCATACAAATTTATTTTGGATAACTTCGAAGGAAAATATTTTGGAAAAATTGGTTGTCTGTAGAACTCCGTCTACTGCCGATATTTGAACGTGACAACGTCTATTACATGGTAATTTTTTCTGGGTGCAATGAAATTATTTAAAATAAAGTAATGTATAACATTTATATTTTTATTTAATAGTTTGTTTAAATTTTCTGCTTCTGATGTTATACATAAATTAATTATTATGAGTAACGTGCGTGGCTCCGTGTGGCGTCAGCCGTTACGGTGTTTTCGAGAATGACTCCACGCCGTACCAATTTAATAGACGTTGTCACGTCAAAAAAAATTGGTTGTCTGTAGAACTCCGTCTACTGCCGATATTTGAACGTGACAACGTCTATTACATGGTAATTTTTTCTGGGTGCAATGAAATTATTTAAAATAAAGTAATGTATAACGTTTATATTTTTTCATCCCACCACCTCGGAAAGTGTAATTTTGCGCTTCGAAATCCGGCTGGAAAATTCTATTTTATTCGCTTGAGCGGCAAAGTAGATTTGAATTTAGAACATCACATATAATGAGTACTCAATATAATTGTAAATTCAAAACGTCACTAAACCTATTTAATGTAACCTCTATGGTGCCAAATTTATGATTAGAACTTTTTAAATTGTGAAAAAATTTAAATTTGGAACCTTCTTGGTTTCTTTGTTTTATTTGCGTGCTTCGCGCCATTCTAGTTTTTCACATTTTATTGCTTAATATAATTTGTCATTATAAATTGTTTTCTTTTTCATTTTGTCATTTCCTCGCTGAGGTGGGATGAAAAGTTACGTATTGCACTCGAGTGGAAAGATTTTTCACCTTGTGCTCGTTTGTTTCCCTCGCTGACGCTCAGGATTCTAATTTAGAATCACTCGCTGCGCTCGTGATTCAACTTTAGAATCCTTCGCTTGCTCGGTCATCCAAATCGAGCACGCGGTTAAAAAGGAACTTTCCACTCTTGTATAATAAATAACTATTATTTAATAGTTTGTTTAAATTTTCTGCTTCTGAAGTTATACATAAATTAATTATTATGAGTAATGTGCATGGCTCCGTGTGGCGTCAGATTCGGCCGTTACGGTGTTTTCGAGAATGACTCCATGCCGTACAAAGTAACAGTTTATTTAATTTGAAACATTTTTCGTATTTTACAATTTTATAAAATTTTAATTTTACTAGATAGTTAAAGAATAGCTCTCGTACTTAGTTTACTTTTATACAAATCATTTATAATCTTATTAATATATTGTCTAATGCAAAGTAAAGATTATCTACAACGAAAAGCAAAAACAAATCTTATGGAAAATGTGCAAAAAGCTGCAATTTTGGAGGCATTTGTCGGACCAAAAATTGCTTAGAGTCGGCTTTTCATAAATAACAGGTATCTCTTGTTATTTTTAGATTAGTTGTTCTAAATTTGTTTGTTCGTATTGTATTTTTTTTTATTCGTAATTACACTAGAATAAGAACTAATACTTTATAATATAATACCCCTGCAAGCGGTAAAGGAACGCGCGGGAAAATATTACTTTCAGTACACCTGCACTCGCATGTAGATATTGCATTAGAATAAAAATAATAATACAAACAAGTTTAGGTTTGGAAGTCAAGAGAAATTAAATCACTTTTTTTTAATATATCTTGAAAATAAATCTTAGTTAGTTAGATTATTATTTATTAGATTTGTTTCAGAGTTTGTTTTCTTCTAGTTGATGGTAATTTCTCGCTAGCTAAGTACCTATTTTTTTTTGTTCCGCTGAGGAAAATGCATTGAATTGCATACCCCGGCTGCGGAGAGCCGGTGGTTATATGGGGCTCTCCTCCCCAGAAGGGGCAGGCCTACCCACTAAAAACCTCAGCGATGGCCATCCTCAGGCGTTGTAGGGGGCCCTCAGGATCGAGTGTCGCATCTGAGGACCCGCGGCCTTTGCTCCCCTGGGTGCGCTAGGGGAGCCCTTCTCGGGGAGGAGTGATCTTGCCGCCTCCTGCCCTCTAACCTCCTACGACGTCACACCCCGGCCATCCGGGGGTGCAGGTCCCTCCCGGGTCGGCTCCAAGGGCGTGAACTGCGTCGCGCCCGCCAGCGACCCGTGGTCACAGCGTGGTGACAGCGCCTCAGGCCAGGCTATCTGGCCCGAGGCCGCCATCTTCGAGCGGGATCGGGAGATGGCCGATCCCGCTCGGCGGCCTCCTTCTGGAGCATCACCGCTTCACAGAAGGAGGCCACAGCCCTCCAACCTCCCTCATCCGCCAGCATTGCCGCAATCAACGCTGGCGGAGACAGATCTTGCCCGATCTCTTCGACTAAGACTCGGCGTTCGGAGTCCCAAGCGGGGCACTCCGCCAGCGTGTGCTGGTCTGAGTCGAGGTCGGATGCGCAAGGGTGGCATCGTGTCGTGTCCTCCCTCCCTATTCGACTCAGATACTCACCGAAACAACCATGTCCAGTGAGTATCTGAGTCAAGCGGTAGGTGACTTCCGCCTTCCCGCAGAGCCAAGCTTCGTAGTGCGGGAGGACCGCACCGACGGCTTGCTGACGCACGCAGCCCCCACGCTCTAGCTGCGCACGCCAGGCCCTCTCGGCCCGTCGGTGCAACTCCCGTCTGTGCATTCCGTGCGCTGGTGCTGGGGGACTCCCCCCGTCGCCCCCCCGACCAGGATCTCGAAAGGGGGGACCGCCCCAGAACCGTCTCCGCCTCGTACGAGATTGTACGGTAGCCTCGCACGATCCGTGTAGCCATTGTCCGCTGCATGCTCTGGAGCAGAGCTCTGCAGCGGGAGGACCTCGTGCAGTCTTGCGACCACACGGGGGCCCCATACAAGGCCACGGACTGTACGACGCTCGCGTACAGGCGCCGAATACCATCCCTCGGTCCCCTGAGATTGGGCAGCAGGCGATGTAAGGCGCCCGCGACCCACTAGATTCGGGGGACCAATCGCACGAAATGCTTCTCGAAGCTCCATCTGCTGTCCAAGGTGAGACCAAGGTACTTGATGTAGGGCCCCACCTGGACCTCCGCGTCACCTACCCGTATCCGGCAGTTGGGTGGTTCCCGGCGCTTTGGAAGGCCGTGGAACCATAGCGCCTCGGTCTTGTGCGGCGCTATTTCTAGACCCAGCCGGCGGATCGCCCTCACGATACACGCCACCCCCAGCTCGGCAAGCCTGAGCGTCTGCTCGAAGTCGGCCCCGGTCGTCACGACGAGAGTGCGTCAGCGTAACAGACGACACTCACGCCGCAAGGAAGGCTGGTGCGAAGGACCGCATCGAATGCGAGGTTCCATAAGAGGGGTCCCAAAACTGACCCCTGCGGAACGCCGCACTCGATCCCTCTCTCCGTTTCCGTCTCGTTCCTTCCCCTGACTCCGATCGTCCTGTCGCGCAAGTAGTCTCCGACCACGGCCCGCAGGTAGAGGGGCAACTCGTGGTGGTCGAGTGCCCCCCTGATGGCCTGCCAGGGGAGGGTGCCGAAAGCGTTGACGATGTCTAAAGACACCGCCAGAGCCTGCGGACTGCGGACTCCGACAGCAACTGCACGCGCTGGACAGCGTCCAACGTCGATCGTCCCTGCCGGAATCCAAATTGGCAGTCCGACAGGTCGGGACCCACGCGCGACAGGTGCTCGCTGATACGGGCGGAGTTAACGCGTTCGAAGAGCTTCCCCGCCTCGTTCAGCAAGCAGACCGGACGGAACGACGACGGAACGTTTTCGGTTCTTCCTACCTTCGTCAGCAGCACCAGCCTGGCCGATTTCCAATCGATGGGGAATACGCCCTCTCTGAGGCAGCTCGTGAATAGCTGCCTCACTCTGTTCCCCAATATCCAGAGCGCCAGCGCCAGCACCTTCCGATCCGGGCCCGGTCTGGGCCCGGTGCGGTGCTGATCCGTCTCTCCTCCGACCAGTCCGCGACGTGGGCAGCGGCTAGAGCCATATCTCGATCCAGCCGCTTGATGGACCAACGTCGCGGACGGCTGTCCTCCTGGAGCGTGCGAGGAGGGTTGCGGAGGGACACATCGAAAACGATGTGTCGGTGGTCAGATAGAGTGACCACCGCGTCCGCGTCCCTCCATCCCGACACCATGCGGTGCGCAGTGGGAGTCGCCCACGATAGGTCGACGATCGACTCCCTCTGCCACCGCACGCAGGTGCTGACTGAACCTCGGTTTAGAAGTCGAAGGTCCAGTCCCGCCGCACACTCCAGGAGTGTCTCCCCTCTTACGTCGTCCCGGGTATTGCCCCACTCTCTCGAGTGGGTGTTGAAGTCACCCAGGACGAAAACCGCACGGGGGGCGCAACCTCGAACGCAGTTCGCCAGCCCGTCCAGGAATGCCTCGAATGCGGCGAGGCCGCAGTTCGGGGAGATATAACAGCCTATCATGACCGTGGACCCCCACCCCACGGCCACGTATCCCGGCCCTCTGGCGAGGGGGGTACAGTGCGGCCTGTCGCTCGCCCAATATATGGCTACAGAGCCCAGGTCGTCCCCGAACCATCTTGGGTGGTTCGGGACAGAGTAGGGCTCTGCGACGACCGCCAACGCAACCTCACCCTCCGCGAGCGTCTGGATCAGGAGATCCTGCGCCGCGCGGCAGTAATTGAGGTTGCCATGCAGTACCCTGCCATGGACGTCCATTATTATGTGTCCATGGCTTCGCCTTGCCCCTGGGCCGGGGCGGGGGGTTGGGCAGCAACCCCAGCCTTCCTCTTTGGTGGGGAGCATTTCTTGCTCCCCATCCTGTGCTCTGCCGGTCTGCCGTAATTCGAGCAGACCGGACAGCGAGGGGCGCTCGCCGTACAGAGACGGGCAATGTGCCCTGTCTCTCCACACCTGTAGCAGCGATCTCGCTAGCTACCTAGCAAAAATATCATAAGGCAACTGACAAACGACTGCCGAAAAACTCAAAGGAAAATGTATCGACCATTGAGCTAGCGTGGTTGATTAAGTTTTGATGGTAGTCATTGATAATTACGATGAGCCTTTAGTTGGTCAAATCCTTTTAATGTCTTTCCTTTTTATTATAATGTATAAATACTACCTATATTTGTTTATCATTGTAAAATTAGAATACCTAAACGTTAATGTTACAAATCTTACCTACGTATCTGTTTCACATTCTTCCTTGCAATGAAAACAGAATCAATTATAAAACTACATAGGCGAAGTCATAATCAGCATTCCGTCGTTTGAATAAACCTTACTTTTACTGTATAAGTGACAAGGACAATATGACGTCGATAGTACCCAAAGCCAATTGCTTACGCAGTAATTACAACATTTATGGTAATACTAATATTTGTGCCAAATTCCACCTTAAGTTTATAGTTATAGGGTTCGCGACGTGTTCGTAGAGCTGTGGTTGTGTCTTTGGCGGTTTGCAAGGAGCGTTTTTGGCACCCGCTAGTTCATTCTTTGATCATGTTAGTTTTCTGTTTAAAATTGTTGAATCAAATTTAACTTTAGGTCTCCAAAGCTGACACTTGCATTATACTTATACTACGATGGAGCGGTTTTTCGAATGTGACATTTTTTGTAGTTTGTGTGAATTAAGGATTCCATTAGACCTATCACGGGCGGCAAAATTGACCAGCCAGGACCACTGAGCCATTAACAAAGCGCCTTAGATTTTAAAGCGTTGAGTACTATTATTCGTTTCGAAGTGGGCGTGTCTCTGTAAGCATTAGGAAATCGCGTCGCTGGGCCTTGGACGAGTACCGCTCGCCGCTGCGTCGTAAGCGCAGCCTTACAGAATATCGCAACGTGCAACCTTTTGCAACCCAGCTTCTTGTCCACCGACACATTTACGGCAGTTAGACGTACTCCTCCACCGTGAGTTACCGTGTTTTGTTATCGTGAATCTACCGGTAAGTACGTCTTCCTATTCTAGTTCTCAAATGTTACCATTTACAGGACTGCTAAGCCGATTTGACAAAAATTGTGTAAACAGACTGATTTTAACAAAATACACAGAATTTTTCAGGACACTCAGTTTGATTGTCGGTTCGTTTTATCTGTTGTATATATATCTATATAATATTAGAAGTATATAATGTTTTCTTTATTGCGGAATAGACGTGCACGTGAATAGAAGTGCTAAACTCGGAAGAAAACTATACTAATCCAGGTGTTGGCGTTATGTGACTCCTCTAAAATTCTTCCTGGCCTATGAAGAAACCTGTGGCTAGTAGTGAGATTTAGATGGTTATTAAAAAAAATGTATCACGATTAAATCCAAGCCTCTATTCAATTAATTCTAAGCCTTAACTTCAGTATTATAGGTTGACGTTTCCACCTTATACATTTTTATGCGTTTTTTCATGTGTAAAAGATTATGACATTTCGAGATTTATCATCTATGCTAGATTTGTCTAGATTAGTAGGCTGAATCTGTCGATAATTCAATCAAGAATATTCGTGCGTATAGTGAGTATTTTATTGGACTCACTTTATCGAAATGTGTGACTTTATTACTTTTACCATAACTCCATTTATTAAAAATACACGTTAGTTTTTATTTTACATTATAGCACTAGTGTGTTATCATAAGATATATAGATGCGAGATTGTAAGTTATATGTTTATCCAATCCAAAATATGTTATAGCAATTTTTTTCAATTTCAATCACAACTAAGATATGTGTATTTAAAAGACATCAACGCGTTACAAGGGTAACAAAGACAACCTATTGATTTTTTTTCGCAAGGTCTGTTTTTAAAATCGTCGTAGGTAACGCATGTCCATCAATAATAACATATGCATTTTTATAGCGTTCGCTGCAGCTCGCGTCATTAATATGTTCATTACTTTACCGTGGGAGAGCCATGCTTCGGCACGAATTGGGCCGGCTCGACCGGAGTGATACCACGGCCTCACAGAAAACCGGCGTAAAATAGCGCTTGCGCTGTGTTTCGCCGAGTGAGTGAGGGTACCGGAGGCCCAACCCCCCTTATTCCCCTTTATTCCCCTTATTCCCCTTATTCGCCCTTATTCCCCTTATTCCCCTTATTCCCCTTATTCCCCTTATTCCCCTTACTCCCTTTTAAAAGGGCGGCAACGCATCTGTGACTCCTCTGGTGTTGCGGGTGTCCATGGGCAACGGTTATCGCTTACCATCAGGTGATCCGTTTGCTCGTTTGCTGCCCTATCCTATAAAAAAAAAAAAAAAAAAAAAATGTAGTTCGTGACAAGTGGCCAATATAGCAGAAATTTATATATAAATGTTTCACCTGTAACGTAGGTTCTAAAGTAAGGTAGTATAACTGTAGTGTTGATTTTGATTCGGTAATTCCCTGGTATACTTTGGTACCCTCAAGGAAGGATTTTTAAGATTGCTCCCCGGAAGCGAGAAACCCCGTAAAATCAGTTACCAATTACCATTTAATTACTAACCTTTGTTGGAAATTTGTTCTGAAATTAAAACAAATAAAAAAAATATTCTCATCAAGGGTATATGATCTGAAATTTGAAAAATTTATTCAAATACGGTATGTTTTTACGGTAGGTTGTACTTTATATAGAGAGTAAAGTAGTGACTTCACTACTGCTCCGTAAAGCACTTACTTTTTTTGGAGTATGAAAGGAGCGGAAATATTATATATTTGAAATACAAACAAATAAATATGACTATTTCATAGTTAAATACATATATGGTTTCGGGAAAATTTATATGTTTACACCCAAACATATAAATTTTCCCGAATTCCCTGAGTATCTAAACATGGTTGCTTTCCCTCCATTTTCTCTTGTCCCCTACCTAGTGAGTGCATAGAATGAAAAAACAGTAAAATAAGAGACTTTAAAATATGTATATGTAAATAAATTTCATATTTGATATTTGTCATCTTTTTTCCCTACTGCACTATTACATATTTTCCCTCTAGGAGAGGTTGTAACGTGAATAATTGGTTCTACGTAGCGCCTTAATGATACTATAGGTTTTTTTTTTAATTTGAACTGTTTAAATCTCATGTTTAACTGTTTAAATCACTATTATTATTTGGCTAAATCATTGAAGTTATTGTAGTGACAAACAATTGTATTCAATTGAGTAGTTGTTTATCTTTACAACAACTAAGTAAAGTACATATGGTAATTGTATTGTAAGAACATGTTGAACTTTTCACTGTCTTGTCACTTTTTTTGTTTACTTGCATTATTCTATTGACACATGTATAATAATACATATTCAGAATAGATTATAAATTTAAATTACCTATATGACACGAATGAGTCGATTTGAGTATTGTAGAGAGCAATCTTAACTCGTTAGTTATTTTCATATTTGAAATATTCAATGTCGATCATTTGCCGTTTTAAAAAATAGTAAATACAATTTCAAAATTAATATTCATGGAAATAGTCAGCATAGTTAGGCATTCTCTTAATCTGTTAATTAGCGAAAATAACATATTGACTGATGGATTAATAAATATGTTAAATTGAAAAAATGTAATCGGCTCAATTAACTTTTGATTAATCTTTCAATAACAGTTAATTCGACACCAATAGAACAAAAACACTTCGTGACAAGTACGTTCAGGCCGGTAGCTTACATTCGAAACGTCAGTCAATAAACATATTTTTTTTACTAATCTTAATAAACTTTCAAAAAATAACCCATGAACTTTTTATTAATCTATGTAACATGAACTTTTTGCAATGTTAATTGTAATTTACGTTAAATCTTCCGAAATGTACCGTTTACACTAATTATTAGTAAGGAATTAATGAAGTTATCTAATGATTGTTGTAGTCCAGCTCTGTATTTCAGGCAGTCAAGAGTAGCCTGAAGTATTATGATAGTTCGAAGAGTGTAAAATAATGTTTTATTATTTTAGTTTTATATTTGATATTAGAGGTAAAAATAAATAATTATTGATTTTATAAATGACATGTTGATTGTCATATTATGGTTTTAGAATTTAATGTAGAGCAAGTTAAATTACTCCTAAATTATATATAACCCTCTCATTACATAATGAACAAACCCAATCTTGATAAATAAAGGTAAGAAAGTCACAGAATTTCTCGTTAGCCAATACGCTGAAAAGGACTTTTCTATCTCAATTAACGTTATAAAACAAATTTTCAAAGAAGTAGTAAAATATGTAAAAAATTATCCACTAATTAAATAACTAATAGATAAGTATTTCTTACCGTCACAAAAATAAAATGTTTTTAAAGTTAGTTAATTTTACCGCAAACTTGAATTCAAATCATTAAATATTTGTAATTCTTTTGACTTCATGGCTATCTGTACTACGTTTGACGTAAAGTAAATAGTCGATTTTTATCATTGAAAAATCAGCTGTCACTAATAATGAGCATAAATATTGAATTTACCCGACTGCGCCAGAGAGAGGTTTTTGAGAGTATGTTTGTATGTATAATTGTTCTACATACTCTGCACTCTGAATGGCTATGAAATGGAGTTTAGCTTGAGAGGTATTGTTAAAATTATCTTTATTGTTAGAGCGACATTGAGTTTATTAAAATATATAAATATATATTTCTTACATTCACACTAATTATCCTAACGCAAAAAAAGGCTTGTGTCGATGGGTCGAGGTTGTAATCGTCGAAGATTTGGCTAGTCCCTTCAATTGTAACGACATAAGAACAATTTCATCAACAGTTTAACAGCTTATTACATAACTAGCAAACTAATTGTGACATATATTTTTTTAAAGTCGCCTCACACTAACGTTTTTATCCTGTGCCATGGGTCAGTCACACATAGCACACATATGCACAGGCACTTAAATCGGATCAACTTTTTGCAGGTCATACAAAATACCTCTCCCATGTGGGAATCAAACCCGCGATCCGTCGTCGCGTAGTAGCCGACCGCGCAGCAGTCTATTGACTGCTGCGCCAAACGTGTTAACGCCAAGCTTGTGTTGTTGTCAATATTAGTTTGTAGGTTGCTTAATGTCCGAAGGTGAAATTGGACTTTAAGGTGACGAAGAAAATGATCTAATAGCTACAGAACAGACACTATTTGTACAACACTTGTTGGTGCTCGATTTAAAATTGCCTTCTGTTAAATATTTGATTATTAGTATTTAATTCAAGGTCATTTCTAAATAACGCGTGATACGAATACGTGCTTGTCATAAGAAATTGCTTTCAACAAACGAGAAGTACTATTGTTTGTTTAATAGTAGCTCCCTTACAAATAATTCGGCATTACTCAATTTGCAAACATTCGTAATGCGTTGTTACCTCAGGTTTGGATTATTTCTTACTAGCTTTCTGCCCGCGGGTGTAGCCGTGTTTTTCACACATTTTCCTATAATAAAGAAACATTTTCCGGTAAGAATTATCTTATGCATATTACCGGATTTCATGCTATCCCCATATCTAACTAATTTTGAATTACTGTTTTTGTCGGAATTTTCCACAGGAAGGAGATATGATATCGTATCAAAAATCACCTGTCTTTTCCCGAGTCTCAATCAATCTCCAAACAAAATTTAATTAGGATCGGTTAGTAGTGACGTGAAAACATAGCATACAGGCAGATAAGTCATTTAATATTTATATTATTAAGCAAAGATTTCAGAATATACACTATTTTTATCATTTTTACCTCTATTATGCGACGGTAGCTTATGAATTAGCACAAGCAATTGAAGCTTATTAAGTTAAAGCATAAGAAATTAAGTCACTATAGTGACGCGATGAAAACACGTGACACGTACACGAGAACACGAGACACCACGTATAAAGATAGTCGACAAGAACAGCGAGACTAGAAGAAGGCACTCCTGTTTACAGGGTGTCTGAGACTGATTTGTTTGTCCATCCAAAGCCTCTTAACACGGATATGGTACCATCCGTGTTAAGAGGATTTGGATCAGAAAGAGAGTCAGATTTGCTGTGATGTTGTCCAAATGAAAGGTAGCAGAGGAACCAGAAAACTGGAGTAAATCTTGTTACCAAGGTACTCCTTGAGTACCGTATTTCCTGTTTCTGTCGCAACATATCTGAAATAATACATTCTTCTTTTCTCCTCCAGTTTATCTTTCTTTTCATCTCTTTGGTATCCACTCCGTTTTGACTTTAAAAGGCTACAAGAAAACTGAAAGTCCAATTCAAATAGCGCAAGAGGTATTGATCGATTTATTTCGCCACATAATTATATCTATGTATGAATTTTCTTATAATCCTCGTACAACTCCGTAGAAAAATGAATATTAGTTTATTGTATAAAAATATTGAATTATATCCATATAATGTATACCATTATATTTATTATTAATTTCTGTATACTTAAATATGGTTTCAATAATATTTCAATAATATACTGTAATATATGTATATATCAAATGTATTGTCTTCAATTGCATTTCCTTCTGTTTATCATCACCTAATGGTTGACTTGTAGATTTGGCATTAAGTCCACGTCTGTACATCAAATGTACTGAAAACAGTCTTCGCATTGCTGTGTTCCGGCTTAAATGGCAAGATAGGATGTAAAATTATTGGTTACTATGAGTTTATATCTGAAGTTGCAAGTTGACAATGTGCTGTGGTTTCTGTGGGTTGCAGTCCGCAAATCTCATAAGAACTACATGTACTATAGGCGACTTTACAAATTCGCATCAGATGTATAACAGATTAGCACAATTGCTTTATCTGTCAATATAAACAAAATAAGTACCCAAGAAAATGCTTGCTTAATGACTTACTTAATAACATTATAAACCATACTCATATATATATATATATATACTCATATATACATATATATGTATATATATATACCGGTTTCATTACACTTCCACATGATATGTTTTTACGTTTATCTTAATGTTAAGTGTATCATATAACTAGCAAAGTATATTTTGTATGGATCTGATTAGTTGTGGTTGACACAGGCATTTGATTAGTTCGTATAGTATATCGCAATATGTACGTTGTTTGCGCAATGAATGAAGTGCATAATATATACGTAAAATTGTTCATCATCATAGCTCATGTATATCCGAGGGGCAGGAGCCTACCCTAACTATGCTAGGTGATTAGGCCTGAGTTAACCACGCTGGCCTAGGGTGGATCGATTGAATACATACATCTTTGAATTTCTTCGCAGGTGTATGCAGGTTGCCCCTGTACAGTGTTTCCTTCACCGGTGTTTTGCATCACCGTATGAGCGTCACATAAATCTATATACGGTTCGGTGTCGGTTCTCACCCCCCCCACGACACGAAGATCTTAAGTGTCCGAGCCAGAAGACACGCGCCAAATTTGCGTCAACTCTCTATTTGTCCCCAATGTTAGCTTCGAATTACACCGGATCTGTTAGCAGCAGGTAGAATCTTCAGTTCTCGTGGCTTGCACAAATATACTCAATGTAGAGCTGAGTTTTTTTAATTGAAAGATGAAATTAATTTTAATTCCTTTTAATAAAAAACATAAATGTTCATAAAAAAATTAAAAAATGAAATACACATTGATACTTTATATTGGATTGATTTACCTTGGGCCCCCCTGAAGTATCCGATTCTTAGCAAGTGCCGAGATCACAGCGCCACCGACGTTAGTCAGCGACCGTAAGATTGTTGGAAATGTAAATACATATAGTTATTATATATAAACTCAGTATAAATATTCCTTTGTTTTATTAGGAAAGACATTGGAAACCACATAGCTGTGTCTGACAAAATCACACCATGAATGAGCAAATATGTTGTGTGCCAGATGATTTGCATCTTGAGCTTCTTTGCGCAATCATCACCATTACATAGTGTTGACATTATTTTTTTTATAAATTTGCACTATAGGCCTGTTCGGTTGGAAAGTGAAGCCACTATTTATTTAAGCATAGGAATGTTGGATTCTGTTACGCAATTATTTACGAGGAATTGGAATAGAATTTACGATTCTTTTATTACTTTTATTTAATTTGAATTTACGTTTAAATATGAATGTATGCATTATATATCGATATTGAATATTATGACACGATTGTGGGTCATTCTACTTTCAATGCACTGATTTGATTTGACAAATGAGTTTTAGAATGGTAGTAAGTGCCACGTTAGATAGATGTTAGCGATTACTTTTGTATCACCTAATTGAGTGCGATTTCTAGTTCAAAATTCAAACAGTTTGATGCAAATTGAAATACAATCTTAACAAATTTAGTATTTGTTAAAAACATTGGTAATGATTTGCTGAACTTTACCATTAAAAGTTTTGAATAATTTATGGAAATACTGATCTAGAGATGTAAAAAGTCAATCGTCTGTTACTATAAGTATTTATTTTGTATTTTCATAACTTAATCTGCTTTTTTAATCGACTTTGATTGAAATTTCTATGTCTGTAGATGTAAGCGAAATTGAAATATTTACTTTATCATTATACACCGTATCATTCATTCAGCTGAGAGACGGTCACTGCTTATAGGCCTTTCCTAAGGATTTTCACACCGATCAGTCCTACGTTCCTAGTATCTGGCGCCTTCTTGCTTCCAAAATCTTTATCAAATTGTTGTTTCATTTTGCTGAAGGTCTACGAACGTTTGCCTGCCACTGGAGGACTATTTTGCCCCAATGGTTGTCAGGCATGCGAGCAATGTGCTCTGCCCACTGCCATTTAAGGTTTACTAAGTTTAATTTCGCTAGTCTCTCTTATATGTCACACGCAGTATGTTACTTCGACAACTTCAGATTACATTTTCCATCCCTCGCTTCATAGATCTTCTAGTTTTTTGTCCATCCATCTTCAATTATATTCATCACCATTCTTGTACCTAGTATATTATTTGTCTCTACACTGTCTATAGCGATAATCGACTTGTGATAATTTTAATTTATCTGATTAACAATCAAACAAAAAATCTCTGTTACAAAAGCTTACAAGTCAAATTTGTAAATATATATTTTTTGGATTTAACCTAAATTTGTTACATAGTCACAGTAATTAATCAATACCTTAATTGTCAATTTAACTAACCTAGAAAATATATTTGTTTTCGTTCAATAAATTAGAGACAGGCACAGATCGCAGTTGTAAAAAAAATATTTTCTGTAGTTATATACATATGCATTGGGTAACATTATAAGATAACATAAAAAGAACAAAATAGTAAATGAAAATAATATGCCATAATAAAACATAAAATGTATTCATGTAATAGATGGAATTACAATGAAATGAAATAAGGAAAATAGATAAAATATCTTTAAGTTGCTAAGATTATGACTATTATATATAGATATAGATGCTCAAAATTATTGTATCTTCGCCTTTAATATTCTATATATTTGGAATAAATAATTTATGCTTTATTCAAAGGCTAACAAATAGCAAAGAACCATCTGCCACTATTAGTCACTGCGTTCATTAGATGATGGATGGATTGTAGCTACTGGCCGGCCTTGAATATGTTATGAATACTTTATCACTTAAAAAATATTCAGCTAATTACGTCTGCCAAATAAATCAGTCTTCCAAAGGACAAAAATGTATGTCAGTAGCTGATCATCTTATTATATAAAGAAAAATAGTGAAATAGAATACTGAGTCGACATGAACGGATATGTGATTGGTTAACTGATCACTGTTGCTTTAAATTTATAAATTGCTTGAGTCCGCTTACGGTTAAATTCTTCGTACGAGACTGTTTAAAAATCCCTAAATTTGTTTTGGAGCTTTTGTAGTCGTACCTTATGTAACTGACGTGCAGACCGGTTCTAGGAAAGCGCGTACGATGTCCTAATAGATCTTCTCAGGATATTCTATTGCAGGCATGCGATACCTCGTTGAATCATTAAACTACTAATCATGTACCTATAAGAGGTATTTGTTGGATTCAATAATTAAGTTAATTGTGCAACACGATTCCTTTTATTGATTACATTTCTTCTAGCTATTAATAGCTTTGGTTTTAGTGTTACTTTCTTGTTTTGTGGAATTTGCTGGTTTAATTTAAAATGACTAGTAATTTAGCATATAAGTAAAATTATTAAAAAAAAAAACTAAGCTAAGGGACAACATATTACGGAACATTTAAAATGAAATACCACAGTAAAT
Source organism: Scirpophaga incertulas (assembly GCA_036419045.1). Lineage (NCBI taxonomy): Eukaryota > Metazoa > Arthropoda > Insecta > Lepidoptera > Crambidae > Scirpophaga > Scirpophaga incertulas. Next base: position 9,481,824 of record CM071636.1, read on the forward strand.
AAATTAAAAAGATAATAAGGTATAGGACCTTATTGTCATTACGTTCAGTAAAATAAAATTGATGAAAAATTCGTGTGAACTCCCCTTGGTTTGTGCATGAACACGTTAAAAAATTTCAATTTGACTTTGATTAATTTGAAGAAACCTTCTCTATTCAAATAACCACGATTATCAAGATAAGTTAAATATGGCATTTTCATTTCATTTATGTCAAATTGTGGGGATCGGCGGAAAAAGTGCTATATTACAATGTGTTTTGCTGTGGCCAAAATGTAGCCATAATATGTACTACAAATTAATGTAGCAGGGACATATTTTTATTATTATTATTTACTACATTGTATATGCACCGAAATTGTAGTTTTCTCGTCTTACCTACTTATTGTAACAAATTTATTACAGTCAAACTGTGAAAGTGTCTCTTTTGATTCTTGTTAGTTGCTTCAATCTTAAACTTATACGAGTATTCTACACAGTTTTTTTCACCTTACATTCGTTTCCAAAACGTCTTGTGAGTTGTTATTTGAGACTCACACAGTGTTCACTGTACACCCACAAAACAGTTTTTCTGTTCCAGTTTGTTGTTTCCTAGTCCTTAAAGTGATTAATTTACAACATTAATCACTTTAACTAGAAAAAAAAAAATTATAGAAGGAAAAGGGTAGACGACTACAACTGATTATGGTCGTTTTTATACTATAATTATCGGATTTGACCAATTTATATCTCATGAAAGTATGTCAATATAGAAATTTCAGTTTAATTATTATTTATATTGCTTTTAGATTTCTAAAATATGAGCAATTATTATTTACGTAATTCTAATGAATCGAACACATTTCTAGCATTCTCACATTAAATGTAACATTTTTTTATATAGAAAGTATACCTATAAATGTACAAATAACAAAGTTATTTTAAAATGTGTTTATACGCTCATACAAATTAGGCGAGTTTACTGAGTTATGACGTCACAATTGCAGTGTTTTTAGTATGGAGCGTTTTTGAGCGACCCGACAGCGCCGGAAACATGTCGATGTATCTTTAAAAGTAAAAGGTGTACTGTTGGTTCTACAATATTTCTCACTTAAAAGAGTACTCTTATTATATATAGAATTTAAAAAATTGTCGTCTACCCAATTCTCAAAACACATTTACGCAGGTGGACTATATTGGATATTGTAGAATCATCATTGAAGGCATATTCGCGTGGCCAAACACCTGAAGCCGGCGAAGCACGGTTCCGACGAGTGTGTCGTAAAAGTAAAAGTGTAAGGTTAGTAGCTCAAGGCCGGACCAATGAACCCACTGGGAGTGGAGCAAGCGGGTTAGTAGTAGACAATTTAACGTCATTTGCGGTAGTAACTTAATATAGGTATCTTATCGTCTTCATAAGAAGTCGTTTTTTCTCTTCACTTAGGTATGAACTGCAACTATGTTTATATTTAATATGCAAATAAAAATTATTTGAAATACCAAATTGCATAACATCTATTTATAATACCAACTACATACATTTAACATAAATTACTAAACGCAACAATAGATTATTCTAGCTACAGTTAGCGTAGTACTTAGAGTATTTTAATAGAAGTTACTTTTTTTTTATGAATTATGGACCGGCATTTGGTCTCGATCTCACCTGATGGAAAGTGACGATGAGGCCGAAGATGGTCCATGCCTATGCAGATAGTGCCTATTCACTTTTGCCTTGAAAAGGCCCAGATTGTATTTATCAGGGAAAATATCCGGCGGGAGGGAATCCCACTCCTTTGCTGTGTGCATTATAAAAGTAGAAGCGAAACGCTTAGTGCGTATAGGTGGTATATCAACAACATAAGGGTGGAAGCCCAATCGCCGTCTAGTTCCCCTGAGGTGGAATGGGGATGCTGGAATCAAATTGTGCAATTTTTTGTTATGTTTATTGGATAAACTTATCTTGTACCAATAATACCACCATATAATATATGATAATAATGCAACAGTTTTTTGTACAATTGAACACGATATCAAAACAGATGAATTTGGTGCTAAGAGCGTTTTATTTTGTTCAAAGACGATCTCGTATTAGCATTAATTCTAGCGCAAATAACTTAGTTAAATAAGGCAATGATTTCTGATAGATATTTTGTAACATAACCTTTGAAAAATAGGATATTCATACACATAAATGTTTTTAGTTGTATCTGTTAATACATATATATCAAAATGCTGATGATAAAATACCCATGTAATTACACAGAGTTGCTATGGAGTCAAGTACATTTTTCGATGTAGTGCCCATCTTATTCCGCTTTATTATGATTTATGGGCAGTTTTCGAGGGTATTTGTCCATAGAAAGAGTGTGGGCTCCTCTTGTCATCAATGCTTAATGGTATCAATTTGTATGTATTGCAACCAATCTAGATTATTTGGAACAAGCTTCTTTAATAAACAAATTTAATGCTTTTTTTTATTAATGTATTAAATTACAAATATTAGAGTTAAAATGTTATATGCAATTGAAAAATATTTTTTTTTGTTTGTATTAATGTTTTTATTTTAGTTTATGGCAAGACCAAATAACTGCTACAGTTTCATTTTGAAATTGCTCAATAGTTTAACTGTGTCTTGTCATCTTCGCAAAACTGCGAGCCAAAACACTGCTTATTATGTAAGTTAATAGACAATTAAATCACTATAATAAAGTACTGCTAACAAGATACTTGACATTTATAAATTTATGAATAGTAAGCTGAAATCAATTTGTCTTTAATGATTTAAGTGTTCAAGTTGCAGAAACAATTTATAGGCCTCCAATATAATTCCATGATTGAATGAGTGAATGTTAATTTTATAATAATTTTGCTATAATTATGTAAGAGAAAGGGAAATCATTATTATCGTTATCATCACCACCCTGCTTTTAGGCGGTGTCGACAGTTCACGTATTTAATTTCCACTCATTTCTAATCATAGGTAATTCTAGTACTCCTACTCAATCCTTATTGGGTCTTCTTCTACACTTATAAGACACAAGAAACGTAGATTCTCGAAATTAAATATATCTTTCTCTCTGTTACATAGTTCATTGTTCAATAAATAGATTCAGATTTAATTAGATAAGTTATTATATATTTGAGACAAATGAAATAATTATTTATTTATAAAGGATAGAAGGAATATACATCTACATATCAATGACGTATATAAAATTAAAGTTATATACAATGTATTATAATGTACAGCATATGCCAACTACAGACGTTCTTTGGTACAAACAAAACGTTTAGATAAAAATAACGGAGATTACAGAGAATACTGTTTTCTACTATTTTGTTGCCAACAATTAAATTGATTGTTCTATTTTTTTGATGCAAAACCTCCAGAAATATCTACATTGGGTAATTTGAGATATAAACGGTTATAGTCTAGTGATGTGTAAAGGATTGGATTTGGTGTTGAGGATGTTACAGATTTAATTTCGGTGAGATAATTTTATAATTAAGTCGACAATCGATTTGAAAATTGTGCTAGTTTTGAACCCGTGTTTTAATATTTAACTCATTACATAATAACCACCAGAATATGATCTGAGACTTAGATCACATTTTTTGATATAAATATATCAAGATAATAATAAGCTTTTATCAATTTTTGTATGAAAGCTTGATCAGATACAGTTCATGGCTTGACTTGACTAATGTAATTTAGTTACGATTTACTGCTACTTAAACTAAATTACTTGTTGCATTATTAAAATAATACCGAATTCGAATTATTATGATTCGTATAAGTAAGAAATACTCGTATACACACACATAATATTTTTTCTAGTAGTTTTACTCATAGATAGTACAAATAATGTATTATGTTAAACTAAGTTAGCGCAACATGATTTATCATGTTAACAAATGCAATTTATGTATTTTTTTTATTTAATAATCCTGAATCGTTGAAGTTGCTACACGCATTGCAACAACGGAGATAAAACCGCTGTAAGTCAAGGTCGCCATCTAGTTTTGCGAATTTAACGCAACATTGCCGCAGACCATACGTGTGACGTCTAGTTTTAACGAATTATATAATTTAACAGTTATAGGAAAAAATAATACCTATTTGAAGAAACAATAATGAATCTAAATTTTATTGAACTTTTATAAATAAAGACAATACACAAATTCATAGATGACGTGAAAAAATCTAACTTTAAGAGTTTAATTTTAGGGATGTTAAACAAACCGATAATGATAATTAAAATGTTCAAAGTGAACGTCAATTTATATTCATTTATTTGCACTTAATAAAAAATTAAAAATACTGTTTATTTGACGCAATAAGCGGATGAAAAAAATCTGAAGTTAGTTGTAGTAACTGATAATTTATATTATAGGATCTACACTAACGGATAGAGATACATACATATATAATATTATAAGCCATAAATGCCTGTATTATATAAACATCGTCCCCATCGGAACTTAAACCTGGCCGATTGAAACCAGTGTATAAACAAAATAAATAATTGCATATAAATAAAATACATGGACCCCAAATCACAACGATCGCAGGGAAAGATGCCGAATAAACTCGATATTCTCATATTATATGGCTTTATTTACCCATAGTCTGTTTGCAGAACCTCAGACATGTCGTCGGAGGGGTACTCAGAGAGCGAGGTGGACTCCATGCCTGACCGCATCGCAGAGACCTTCACCGGACTCACAGTACTGGTGACGGGAGGCACTGGCTTCATGGGGAAGGTGCTCATTGAGAAACTGCTCAGGTAAGTCTTTTTCTATCATACAAAAATATATTTACTGCTTCCATCTCTGCGTTGTAGATCTCTATATCGACTTTCTATTCGGGCGGGAACTTGCTATGTATTGTCTACAAATACTATGCGACTTAAGATATGTAGCGTACTTTACGCTCATGCTAGAACCACTCTTCCAAAAAAAGCATATCACTTTGTATTTGTCAAAACATAGTAATTTTTATTTTATTACAGTTCAACGCGATATACAGCATATATTAGCATTAATACCATAAGTAATATATTATATATATATTTATGTTATGTATTAATGCTAGCTAGGCGTATCTGTACTCTAAACACAAAGTTTCTATATATTGTTTTTTATGTCGTAATTTAAATGCACACGGTAAATGTAGAGTTAGTTGCCATGCGATACGATAACGATAATATTGTAAATTCGATTTTAATGACCCCCGGAGGTAAGAGGAGTTGAGGCGTAGATGATCAGAAGCAGAAGCAAGAGTATATGTGCAGTTTTTGCTTGTTACACTTCGTGTGAGAGTCTCAACGAGAGCGTAAATACTCTCGTACTGTCTAACCTATAAGTGTTTACACTCTAAAGAGTGCGTATAGTGGACACTAGCTTCATCTAGTATTAAATGTGCCGTGTTCTTGAAATTTTTATTAAGAATTTGGTTTTATATCTCTAGGCACATATGTTGAATATTAACATATCGATCCGTTAATAACGAAATTAACATCTACGTTAAAAGATACATTTCTAAGTTAACTTTTAAAAAAAACGTGAACGGTTGAATTAACGACCCGCTGATCTTTCATAAATCGCTAATTCGGTGTATAATATTATTTAAATAACGTAACGCATCACATTATACTGTATAAAACTGTTTTGACAAGTGCGTTCGGGCCTGTCGACAACATATAGTCAATAGGGCTTCGAGTAGACTTTCAGTGATAATAGTCAGATATAACATGTACAGATTTTATTACAAGTTTTTTTAGTCATTCGATTGTGCGATGAGAATACATATGGTTATATATTGTCCATTTCTTTACAGGAAATGTCCAGATATTGGCAAGATCCTTCTTATAGTTAGACCAAAGAAGGGGAAGAATCCTAAACAGAGGTTGGAGGACATCTTTAATGGAGAGGTAAGTGAATGTTTACACCCTTTTTTATTTACAATATAGAAGCTTCCTAATTGTATCCCTTTCACTGGTATGCGAGGATAAGGTTGTCGAATAGAGCCTAGATGAGATTTATCTCATTACTTCCATATTCAACCTCTCTATTAGCTTTCGAAGCTAACGTGTGTGTGTAATGTAATGATGTTTCGGCTTCAGGTTTTTTAACTTTAGTTGGCAAAGTCTTAATGTACCCAATAGGGAAGAAACAAGATCTTATCTTATATTAAGTAACTACTACATGCGTTTCTTATCTAAGCGGCTAGAAACAAATTTTTCTTAGCTGCTTTGCCACATAAGGACAGCGCACTGATAAGTATCCAAAGACTGCACTCGGACCTTAATCATGCAGATAAAGATTATGATGTAATTGGTCTGTAAGCTAGTACTGTGAGGTACTTCCCCATCCAGTCGCTCATTACAACAAATGCATGTATTGTTATTACTTGGTAACATCGTTCTACCGTAACTATGTATGAATTACGTATAATAATTTATGAACCTCAATTGCACTATTAAATTATAATTGACAGGTATAATTGCATTTCTGCATTGATTTGTGGCATTATTAGGTGCATGACAAAATTTTATTTATGTCGATCAAAAAATTTTGCAATTTACTTTTTAATAGGAGTATATCTTATTTTTCTTCATCGTTTTAATTACATTTATTAGGCCTGTAAATAAAATTGCACACGTATTTCCTAAGAATGATATAGTTCGATGGTTACGTAAATTAAGCCGCGTCTGCTTTCCTTTCTCCTCTAAAATGGAGAGGCTTCTCTAAGTTTGTGATCATTTCTAATAATCAGCTGCATTTATTTTAAGCAATTGTCCTATCCTGTATATCACTGACAAGCGTGGCAAGCGTGTATAAGATTTACAGTAGGGCATGTTTATCACACCTTTCCAAACTTTCATATTGGTCTAAGCTGGCGTGATTCAGAATATTTATAACTAGCTTTCTGCCCGCGGCTTCGCCCGCGTGGATTTCGGGATTGGGTGTATAGAGGGTTAAGGGTCATAGCTTTTGCCCACGGCTACATATACGCGGAAGTCGGTTTATGGTGCGAAGATTTTATCGCGCTTCCCGTGGACTATCCGTTTTTCCGAGATAAAAAATGCCGCAAAACTCCTCAAGAATCACTCTATCTATTGATGAAAACCGCATAAAAATCTGTGCAGTAGTTTTTGAGCGAAGCCTTTATTGCGCATCCCGTGGGATCTGTCGATTTTTCCGGGATAAAAAGTAGCCTATGTTACTCGGGGAGAATGTAGCTTTCCAAAGGTGAAAGAATTTTTGAAATCGGTCCAGTAGTTTAAGCGTGAAGAGGTAACAAACAAACAAACAAATAAACAAACAAACAAACAAACAAACACACTTTCGCATTTATAATATTAGTTGGGATAACAGCTATACATTGACAAGAAACAGATTGCTCACCTAATGGTAAGCGTTTATAGTTGCATTTGGTACATGTAATTGTCAAATTCTACAACTGAACACGAACAGTGTTCGTTATTAACTTGTGATATACGATTTTACTCAAGCAGACCCGGGAATAGTCTCCCTCTGTTAAAATGTCTATAATCACTCTAAAACTATAGTTCATAGTTTGAACTGGAAGCGGGGGAGCGGAGGCTGGGGGTTCCTGGAAGTAGCTTGGTGTTCCCGGGGGCTCCCTACATGCCTGAGGAAGGCCATCCCTGAGGTTTTTAGTGGGTAGGCCTCTCCCTTCTGGGGAGGAGAGCCCCACATAACCGCCGGCTCGCCACAGCCGGGGTATGCAACTTAATGCATTTTCCTCAGGGGAACAAAAAGAAAAAAAAAGATACTACAACGATTTGTATGAATTTATGAACAATGTTAATACCCTTCTAATTTCTGTAAGTACTCATTCAAGTACATGGTCTGTATCACTACTCATTACAGTGGAAGCCTCTTCTCTCTGTAAGCAATGATAACATCTCCGTTTGCACGTTCATTTATAATTTTGCCAGTCAGAGTGTGGGCAAATTACTATTTTATAAATGTTAGGCGATACAAATTCTTATGTTAATGCCGCTAAGAATAACAAATTCGAACCTACCGCGATATATTTTTTCTTTGACAATAACTTTACTGACCTAACGTATAATACTCCAAGGCAAACAAATGTGTTATTATATGCCTGTGAGTAACTATAAGCGAACCTAACTACGCATCAGACTTCTTCTACACAGGGTTACTAGATGCTTATGCCCTTCGTATTTATGACTCCCCTTACATACGCTTGATGAGAAGCCATCCATCAGGTACGGTGCGCAAGAGTATTCCACCTCGAAAAGAAGAATGTCACCAGGTTTTCACGATATGTCTGACATTGGAACAAATATTTCATTTTATTAATAACTAGCGACCCGCCCCGGCTTCGCACGGGTGCAGTGAAAAAATGGTTATGGTGGGTTATCCCTAAGAGATAGACATATACCATCGCGGACTTTTTGTGGATTTTTGTAAGTTGTATAATACTGTAGTACATTATTTTGGTCTATCTCGTAGGGTTCAGCCAGCGTTTGCAATATAAGCGCAAAAAAACGTGCTTATTTACGACATCACATTAGAAACCTTTAAATTTATCAGTGTTTCTCTACTATATTATGCATTTATTATACATACAAACCTTCCTTAAGAATCACTCTATCTATTAAAAAAAACCGCGTCAAAATCCGTTGCGTAGTTTTAAAGATCTAAGCATACATACGGACATACAGCGAAAGCGACTTTGTTTTATACTATGTATTGATTGAAAAACATTTATGTAATTTTAATTTGACACCTCATGGGAAATATTTTTCTAAATATATTAGTCCACCCAGGGTGAGTTGCTAAATTGCAGTCCTAATGTTACGCGATAAGGGGGCTTATAATAGTGTAAATGTTAAAGTTTAATGTTGCTGTCTATACTTATGGATGTTAAGTACAGGCAATTGTAACGAGACATTTTAGTATTTACCATTTGACAGTTCTCCTATCTCTTGCTCCATATTTAGCTACCGACTGCACTAATTACATAACCAGTTGGCAACTGCTACTGAACCGAATAAAGAGTGAAGCTAACACCGGTTATTTCTGTTTCCTAATACTTACTTAAGTTAAAACGATATTATCACTGTTTTCGAGTTAAGTGTCATTTAAGTGAAAAGTTACAGTGAATATTTAGTTGGAAGTTGCTTTATATAATCTCATACAATTATGTACCGGCTTAAATATATATTTTGAAATCTTCCGTTTCGATATTAACTAACAAGCATAAATAAATACCAAGTTATTTAAAATGTTACTTTCATAACTCTGAAACTCTGAAAGAATTTTAATACAAATAATTTAATACAAAACTCTTAACAGAGTATAATTATATTAAAATATAATTTGAACTGAAAGTGATCATCTTTAGTTATAAACTTTTAATTTTAAATGGTTTTATGAATTAACATATAACTTTTTACATTAAAATCGACAAATGTTGTATTGAAATGTTTGTGTTTGAAAAGAGAAGATACAATTTTAGACTTTTCGAGTTTCTTTTCTGTTCATTTCGAGAAGACTCTTTCAATTTCTAACCATACGGTAGTTAGCTTGTCAATAAGTGCCTGCCAAGGCCATTGCAGAATAAAGTCAATTAATTTTAACTTCATATTTCAGATGATTATTTTTATTTCAAATATCTACAATATGCTTTATTATGTTCGCTCATATATATTATGCCTCTTTTATTATATATAAAAATATTTTTAAAATATTAATAAAAAAAAATATTGCTACGTATTTGTTAGTTATTTCGACAGCCTGTATTGTTAAATAAATGCATGGGCGTGCCCAAAGTACGCCAAAAGATACATACTTTATATACATACTTTATACATACTTTACCCATATTTCTAAATATCTCGTGACACACGTTACATTTTTAACATATATATTTTTTCTAAATTACAGTTTTAATTCTGGAATGTAAGTAGACAACAAATGTACATATTATTTAAACACTAATATATTTCTGCTACGGTATGTTAGGGCTGCGCTGCGAGCCTCACTGATTATGGCCGAAAGCGCAGCGTGACGCAGTAAAGCTCGGGTGGCACTGCAAGTCAAAAAAAAAGGCTGCTTAAAGAAGGTTGTCAAAATAACGACACATTATATGCATTTTTGAGTATGTACTTCTAATACAAATAACTACCGAGTGTGGACATATAACACATATTCCATGATGCCAAGTTGGCGGTCGATGTCGTCAAATACGACTGTCAAACGCCCGAAACCTGTTGTATTACTCAAAACCAAATTTTAATCGTAATTTCATAAATTTTTCATATTCATATTTGTACATATGTTTGCTGTTAGATAAATAGGAAGAAAACATACATTTCTACGCATAGAAAATGTAATGTTTTCAACAAATATACATAGAATATATGACTTACACTGTCAAAAAGTCATCAGATCTCACGTAGAGACAGACTCTAACTCTACTACGCCTAACATTACAAATATACATGTTAGTAAAAATATGTATAATATATATATTTTTTATTGAAAGGTTTCATTTTACTACTTTTGTACTTATTGTAAACTTATTTGCGGTACCTTCTGCGGAATCTCATTTAAGAAAATTGTTCAGGAGAGCAAAAAAACGTTTCTTTTCCCCCCGATGGCGTGCATATTTTAGCTGTATTTCTATTTAGAAAAAAACTATTATAATGATAAAAATCAATTGTAATAGTATACTATGGAGACGTAGCTACTAAATTAATACAGCAGTAATATTTTACATTGCTGTATTTTAGACTGTTTTGTATGAAGTTCGCCCCTTTGCGGCGTCGGCGACGAATAGATATAATTTTTGTTTGATCAAAGTTTTATAACAGCTTGTTACAAATTTCAGACACTAATTTGTTTGTGTGAATGCAAAATTTAACACTTAGTTTTAGCTTAGGGAACCTTCTATCAAAACCATTAGTTTTCGATGTAATAGTTTTGCTCGCATTAAAAATTTTATTACTATAGTAATGTTTCCAATCTAATATTGTAAACGCGAAAGTTTGTGTGTTTGTTTGTTTGAATAGTTTTTAATGAAACTTTACAATAATATAGTTTATACACATAGGCTATAATTTATAAAGATACTCGTATACGCCACGCTATTATAAGTTACTCGAGATAATAATTCTGCACAGGCGAAGTCGCTGGCACCGTTAGTCTACCGTAGAACAAAAAAGAGATTTCATGTGAATGCTGTTATACTATGAGCCAACTTTTTAGCTTAGACTGTGCAGCTAGCAACACGCCGAGTTTTGCAATTACACTACAAATACGCTGCTGTAAGGTCAACAGTAAGTCTAACGCGTTGCTGTGTACATCACGTTACACAGAGTTTGATGAAGCTCAATTCTCACTATCCAATATTACGATAGCAAATTACTTACTAAAATTACTTTGTACATGATTTTGCAATTCTATTAAGTCACGCTAACATAAGGTTTTGTAACTGTGGTCGCTAGTTGCAAATTTCACATCCTCCTGGCGTCTAATTACCTGGCCAGGTCTAATTTGTTTCGTATCGTGTAAAAGATGTACACTACAATTAAATAAAGATTTTACAAATAACTCTGTAATTGCCTATAAGCTTGGAATAAAAATGCTTAAAAGTTAGGCTGCCCTCGTAAATGTGGCAATCGAATATCGCGAATGTAACGAACGCTTAGACAATTATATTTGACTAGCTTTCTGCCCGCGGCTTCGCCCGCGTGGAGTTCGGGATTGAGTCAATAGAGGGTTAAGGGTTAAGCTTTTGCCCACCGCTACATATGCGCGGAAGTCTGTTTATGGCGCGAAGGTTTTATCTCGCTTTCCGTGGGACTATCCGTTTTTTCGAGATAAAAAATACCGTAAATCCTTGCTCAAGAATCACTCTATCTATTGATGAAAACCGCATGAAAATCTGTTCAGTAGTTTATGAGCGAAGCTTTTTTTGTGCATCCCGTGGGATCTGTCAATTTTTCTGGGATAAAAAGTACCCTATAATTTAATTTAATCCGGACTTTTATCTTTACATCTGCAAAATTTCAAAGCAATCTGTTCAGTAGTTTCGGCGTGAAAGCGGAACAAACAAACAAACAAACTAACTTTCTGATTTATAATATTAGTAAGGAAGTAAGGATTATAGATAACGATATATTCACATTTTGTGATGTTTAAAAACTGACCCCGCATTGAATATACATACTTATATTTTATAGAAAATATTAGTAAATAAAACAGATCACACAGAAAGTACAGGATGCAATGTGACAGCGTTGCACAAGCTTAGCATACAATAGGAGCGAGGAATAACATCTTCACTCTCTCGGTATAACTATGTGACTAAATGAAATTTGCCAGCAATTATTGGAATTTGAACGGCTCAGTTTCGACATGTGATATGAACCGTTTGTTTGTTGTATATAATAATAATTGCATTGCATAATGATTGCATTTAGTTGCTATGGTGACGCGAGGCTTTTCGGCTCCTTTTATTTAATCAAGACTGTTTGTAGCATTAAAATGTGCGCGGTTGAATAATGAAACGTTTTCTAAAGCACTTTCAATTTATATAACCGTTTGCAATATAAACGATAATGAAATTATAAATTTAACTTCATATATGTAGTATGATAAAGTTACCAGAATGAAACAAAATGTCTTCCAGTATCGTTATTGATATTTTTAATATAACATGAATAACAAAATTTTGATTATTTTTATGAAGTTTTATTCTAAATCTATAAGACGATTATTGTGCAATTCATAAGATTTTCTTCTTATTATCCTTAATAAAAAATTTTGTGGCTCCGTGCACGATTACAACGCCAACTAGCGTCCATAACTTTGTGGGCTCTGTCACAATGACATTTAGGTCGTATATTTTTGAAAAAATATCGAAATGAAAAATAACCAGTATTTTCGACCAATAAACTGTTGTGATACCACGATTTGGGTGTAAAAAAGGTTTTGTAATCATTTTGGTCATTCAAATCAAATGAGGTAAGTTCAAAAAGTGTGTTTAATTTCGATTGTGTCAGGGTTTGTTTACTTCATTTATAGTTGTAGTTTTACAGTAAAACAAAAAGAAAAAGCGACTTTAATGGTTTCATTATATCACAGTAAATATATTTAAATGTTCCTGTATCGCTAGTAATAAATTAAATATCGTTTTCAGATCGAAATGAGTATTGTTTTGAAGACCGGATTTGTGAGTGTTTCTCACAATATCAAATTCCAACCACAAACCGTATTTAAAGGAAAGTTTTTGGCTGGATATACGAGTATCATAGGTCGATTTGATTGTTTTTGATGTAACTGTTAATGTTGTACGATGTGAGATTGATGTAAATTATCAATGTATGAAACGTGTTACCACGCATTTAATAAATTTTAAGTAATATCAGACTAAGCTGTTTTCGTTACTTTCCTAAAACCGCGTAATGTGTGAGGATGCTGTTTATCTACACCGGAAGTTACTGACACTGACCTTATAATAAAAACAAGCTTTAAATTAATTATATTCCAATGAAATAAATTACATCAACTATGAATATTTACCAAACACAATGACATACGCTCTAGTCGGCGAGGGCGCAGTAACTAGACGACGCGACGTGACGTTCATTCGTCTCTCTCGTATATAATTCGCTGACAAAATTCACTCTCACAATACAAATCCCTCATATATAATATAAAACTAGTTTATCCAAATCAAATATTTAATTAAAAATATATTTAACTAAATTAGTTTACAACAAATTAAAATACTTTTAATTCCCAAATTAGGAAAGCTGATTCTTACGAATTAGAATTGATGATTAATCAGTCACGGCGCAATTAAACAGTAAGTAATAATTTATTATTATCGACTAAGCATGACAAATCTTATAATATAATTTGGGCAATGTCTATCTGATCATCATTAATTTGCAGAAGATAAAACTTGGCTTAGCAGCAAGTTGATTGATAATCTTATTGTCAGAAGAAGTTAGCATTTTGGTAAAGATAAAAGACGAAAGAAAATTCTTGTCTTTTAGAAAAATATGTTTATATTCTGTTAAGCCATAAACTTTATAGTGGGTCAATAGATCAGCTTGCGAAAGCGTAGAGTAATCCAGAGAAGTCGAATAACGTTGCATAACAGTAAGTACAGTTAAGTTTTACACATAAAATTCTATACATAATTTAATACGTAACAAATATTAATTAATTATATTAAAATGTATTAATGCAGAATCGCTTTGCCATTGACAGATACATATGATGACAGAGCCCACATTAATTCTACTTTTGACCACCATGAGCGCTGCGATAGATTATGTTACCCCCACCTAGTACTTCGCACCCAGCGAATATGAGAATATAGTAGTTCCAAGACTTTTATTTAAGCAAATGTTTCTTATTATTAATGTAATTTATGTTTAAACTAGCTTTCCGCCCGCGGCTTCGCCCGCGTTATATTCGAATTTTCCACAGGAAGGATATGTTTTAACAATACTGCCATACAACCTTTCACCCCCTCCTTTCAACCTTTTACAACCCTTTTCTGCTTTAAAAGGTAGCCTCTGTCCTTTCTCAGCCTCTAGACTATCTGTGTACCAAATTTCATTTAAATCGGTTCAGTAGTTTTAACAATATTTCCATACAACCAATAATCCCTCCTTTCAACCTTTTACAACCCTTTACAACCTTTTTTGCATGAAAAAGTAGCCTATGTCCTTTCTCAGGCTCCAGACTATCTGTGTACCAAATTTCATTTAAATCGGTTCAGTAGTTTTAACAATATTTCCATACAACCAATAATCCCTCCTTTCAACCTTTTACAACCCTTTACAACCTTTTTTGAATGAAAAAGTAGCCTATGTCCTTTCTCAGGCTCCAGACTATCTGTGTACCAAATTTCATTTAAATCGGTTCAGTAGTTTTGGTGTGAAAGCGGAACAGACAGACAGACAGACAGAGTTACTTTCGCATTTATAATATTAGTATGTATGTATGTATAGTATGGCACAAAACAATGAGCTTTTCCACAAATACTATTTTCACAGTACTTTTGATTAAAATTTCACCGTCTTCAATTTTCACAGATGACACTCCAGTTTTATTTATTTGAGTTCATTAAAATGACGATAACTTTTTTTTTAATGAACCGATTTTGATGAAACAAAGTTTAGATATTATTCTGAGTTAAAACAAAGCAAATAGTGAAAGTTTCAAGCAAATCGGTTCAGTACTTTCGGAGATAAACGTGAACATACATACAGACAGACAGACAAAAAATTCCAAAAAATATTTTTTGCTTTCTAATAATCTATTTAAGTGTCCCTCTATCCATTTCAGTCAAAAATACTAAATGTACAGACAAAATATTTTTACTGTCTTATTATATGTATAGATAACTATATTTTTAAGTTAATACATCCGGGTACTACTTTCATAAGCAGCGAATCCGAAAATACAAAAGGTTTTATTTCACTAGATGGTATGAGTGATATGCATCGTAGACTAATAAGGGGGTATACTGTCTGGTGGAACCGATGGTTCGAATAGACATGTGGTATTATATCATAATATCCTCCGCAGCTGTTCGAAAAGCTACGTAATATGCGTGGTGGTGTGGAGCCGTTGTTAGAGAAGGTGTCTATCGTGAGCGGCGATATCATCGCGCCCGATCTGGCCATCAGCGCTGAGGATCGTGCACGTATTATCGACGAGGTGGACATCATCGTGCACGCAGCGGCTACTATCAGGTAGAGATTATTAATTCTATGTTCATTGAGCTGTTACGTATCACGTGCTACCAGTCTGGTTATATATATATATATATATATATACATATTTTAAGGCGTCACCTTGACTTGTTATTTTTGAATTGATTTGAAAAATATTGGAAGGCGAGAGCAATGGTACGTCCTACAGCCTAAAGAAAGTGAACGAATCTGGGGGAATTCTAGTATATTGGTATCACTGTAAGCGCATCATCTTGACTGCATGCCTGCCATGCCTGGTGACGTTCACCAGGTCGCTGCGATCGATCAGGGATACTAAAGCGGCGATCGCTATCGTATTGATTTGTATATGTTGTTCTCTTTAAATGATGTTTAGTTGCGAAACAACCAAATATTTGATCCAATAACGATTTATCAATTAATCTACTTATTCAAACTCATTATGTAGCTTCTATTCTGCAAACTTTAAAGTTTGTATTGTGTCGCAATATCGTTTCAACGCTCTTTTTTGGCATTATACTACGTTATCAAAGTTTTTTATAATCGCGATCCGGGCATACTAATAACAACAACTGTTTTAGTTTTTTATAAACAATAATTGTGTAAAGAATAGGTGTTGTTACCACGGTATTATTGCGTAAATGCGACCGCAATAGGTAGTATGGCCGTGATTGAAGCAGATGTTATCCAGTTTCAGTCATCTTTTATACCTATTAAAGCATGTAGGTTGACTGATATTACATATATTGTATTTATAATAATCTATGGATATTTGCATAGCCGATGCGTTGATGGCCTTATTCCACACGATATATTACGACATTAGCCACGACCAATACCATTGAAAAGTTTTTTGGTTACCGTCTGTATATTACTTCTCTTGTCTAGATTATTTAGATTATTTCTTTAATACAATAATGTAAGCCTTTAAGTTTTGCGGTAGAAATGGACATGATGCAGATGAAATAGTATGGAAACCATCTATCTCTATTTGGTATATATATATACACGTAGTAATTTCTCCTTCTTCATGAAAAAAACAAGATTAAGTCGATGTCATGCCGTCCAAAGCTATTGTGGATCTCGCATAAAAATCTCATATTGCTTTGAGGTGATTGCTCTTTGAAGGTTCAATAATGAACATTTATTTTAAGGAATAGAGACGGATCTTATTCATACTGCCATTGTCTTAGAGGTGTTGTTTTGAATATGAAATTCAACTTATTCTCTATCGTGAAATAATGAACAACAGAATAGACACTCATATCTAGTGAGGTTCATCTCTCAGTATTTGCAATGTAAATATGTTTATTTTATAAATCAAAGGAAGAAAATGATATTCTAGATTTGACGAGGAGCTAAAGAAAGCCGTGCTTCTGAATGTCCGTGGTACCAAGTTAATGTTGGAGCTCGGCAAGCAGTGTAAAAAGTTGAAGGTAATGTGGTCCTGTTTAAAATATATCTCTAGACTAATTTGTTCACTAGTGTTTGACAAATCGATTGGGATGTGAGCATGCGATTCAACTTGTATTCAGTTTTTATACTTTTCTTACGTTATATTATTTTTTAAAGTGAATCGCATTTGAATTGTAATCTTTTTCTATTGTTTTATAATATTGATTTGGGGTTTGGAATTATTTTACGATTATGGATAGCTTAATGCAATTAAATTGAAAATAAGTTATTTATCATTATTAAGGTTTATATACATACCCATGGAGGGGTAAGGACCTACCCTAATTATGTTGGGGTGATTAGGCCTTAATCAACCACGCTGGCCCAGTGTATGGTTGACTACATACATCTTTTCAGGTTTCTTCACGATGTTTTCCTTTACTGTACATTGCCGAATAAACGTACATTCAATAAACGAAAAAGATTATGGTACATGACTTCATTGACTCACCTCATCGCCCTCAGAATCAACCGATTCGGAGACCAGTTCCGAGATAACACTTAAGCACTTCACAATTCACAACTCACTCTATTTAATTCTTAAACAAAATATTTAAGGCGTCTCAGCTGAAATGCCGTCGATTTAGATCAATAGATAGCATTGTAGTCTGAAATAATCAATCTACTTAATTTAGGCCCTAAATTACTAAAACGTGAACAGGCGGACTTATATTAAGTCAGCCCAAAGTGTGAGGAAGGAAGGAGATAGATGAGAATTAGATGAATAAACTTTTGTCATCATTATTAAAAGAAGGTAATATTATTTTGTATTGTAAATCAAAAGTAACTTAAAGCGCAAATCTTATTTAATTGGAAACAAGAAATAAAATGATAATATTGTCTTATATTGCCTATTAATAAGAGATGCGATATTTTTTCGCAATTTTTATAATTACATGGTTTTTATAGTCCTTGCAATGACCCTGATATTGTCATCCACAGCTGTTCATCCACATATCAACGGCGTACTGTCACCTCCACGAGAAGTTTTTAGAAGAGAAGCCGTATCCTCCACCGGCAGATCCTCACCAGATCATTCAGGCAATGGAGTGGATGGATGAAGAGACCGTTGCTACAGTTACACCTAAGTATACTATTATTTAGCACCATAATTATAATTACGATAGCAAAACGGGTCTTAGCAATATGAATCCGACAGGTATGGCTATAAAGTCCCATCACATCATAGCTACTCCTATACGGCGTAAATAATAAAAATTGTATTGCAGGAATTGTATTGACCTTGGCTTAGTAATTCAGTGTTTTATCTTGTTCTTTTTGGTAGATATTTGCTGCATTTAACCGAAACAAGTCAGGTTATTTATTTATTTACTTTATTTATTTAATCTTTATTGCATTACAAAATTGTAAAGGGCGAACTTAACGCCACAAGGCGTTCTCAACCGGTCTACCGCATATGAAGTTGTACACTTTAAGTAAGGTGATGGAAAAAAGAAAAGATAAACACTTATGAAGGTAGATGTCGATTTTCCAAAACAACGTAAATATTAATTATGAAAAAAAAATATATAATTGTAACAAAACTAACTACATAATATAAGAAAATTTAGTAATATAAGATAATGAAAATTAAAATAGTATAAGAAAATTTAATAAAATAGAAAAAAGATGGGAAGAAAGTATGTCGCCTTGTGCAACACCAGGAATTAGATCACGATGACCGATGCTAACAATTTGCTGATGTTCATTAAGATATATCCACTGACATGACTTATTTGAAGAAGATAGTCCAATACGTGAGAGTATAGCAACGAAAATGTAATGGATAACCATGCAGAGAAGTCAACGAGAACCAAAACAGTGAATTCTCCGTATAACGCATATCTTCTAACAACTTGATAAAACAAGTGGTGGTACCTATGTCCAGGTAGGAACTTAGACCGTAAAGGACTAAGGATATTGTGTCGGAAGATAAAATATAAATGTGCTTATGGACAGCAGCCTCAAGAATGTTTGACAGAAATATAAGGAACGAAATAGGCGGTAGTGTCTTAGACAAAAGTGTTAGAAGCTTTAGAAGAAGAAATAGCTATAGCTTTTGGTAAAGCGAAAGGAAACATTCCAGACGATAGAGACTGATTAAGAATAAATGTAAGAATAGGAAGTATAGAATCAAAAATAGTTCTACCTACTTCATTAGAGTCCATTATGGTCAATTTTATTAAAATATTTTTCAAGTAATGGGTGGAAACAAAATCATTCATGAGTAGACCTCTGTAAAGTAATATATGAAACTGTGGAGAGAAAGGGAGGGAATATATGTGAAGAGAGAAGTATTTGTTGAGGTAGAAAAAATATGTCTACGGGACTCGGTCTTACCGAAGCCAAGCGTCCGAAGGAACTTATCTATCGGCTATAATATATCGGCGCTTAGCAGCTTTTACCTAGTTTTAGTGTTATTTTTTCAACTTCAGTGAATTAGTGTGGTCTGATTCTGCTATTGCCGTAAATTAAAAGTTCAAAAAATTGCAAATCTAAAATCAACTGATCCCTAATATGTCTCAAACGTTGATGGTGAACAATTTTCATTTTTTCTACAGCTTACAGTTATTGTGAGATTTGTAACCCCCTCAATATAATTATAATGTACGTTGCTGAATTGTGACATAAAAGTCACAGTATACAAAACAAAGCAGTGCTATTTTACAACAAAAATCGACTAGAAGGAGGTACCTAAGTAGATAAATGTGTCACAAAGTCTTCCTCCATTAATATAACAACAAATAAGCAAATATGGAAAATAAACAAAATGATCAATTAATTCCTCAGATTTACATAATTATCTATGTTTTCATAATAATTTCAGGCTTCTGAATAAGTTGCCGAACTCCTACGCATTTACTAAGTCTCTGGGCGAGGCTCTTGTGGTGGAAGCTCGAGCTCATATTCCGATTATGATCCTCAGACCTTCGATAGGTATGTAGCATTGATATCTCTTCTTAGCGAATATTATGTGGGAGAAAGATTGTTTTGCGCTTAAGAGGTCTCACAATAAAAAGTTACCTATTAAAATGTTTTAGTAATTCCTATCTGGCAAGAACCTGTACCCGGTTGGACTGACAACATCAATGGACCTACAGGGCTATTAATCGGTAAGTTCAACAATATAGATTGCACAAAAAGGGCTTAACTATTTCTATTAGTCATTTTACCCGATATATTATATAGTTGGATAGTTACACCGAACCTAAATTGGGTTTAGAGTGCAAGTGAGTAAAACAAGGAATAAGCATATATAAAAATGTTAATAATATCAAAGATGTAATTTATCTGCTATCGCCTCACTCGATCCCGGAGGGACCTCACTCCCGGATGGCCGGAGGCGTGACGTCGTAGGAGGTTGAAGGGGGATGTCGTAGGATCCCCCCCCTCGAGAATGGCTCCCGTAGCGCATGCAGGGGAGCGAACGCTGGGGGTCCTTAGATGTGATACTCGATCCTGAGGGCCCCTACAACGCCTGAGGATGGCTATCGCCGAGGTTTTTAGTGGGTAGGCCTTCCACTTCTGGGGAGTCCACATAATCGCCGACTCTCCGCAGCCAGGGTATGCATTCAGTGCATTTTCCTCAGTGGATCAAAAAAAAAGGGTATACTGAAATTAAGAGGAAGCTTTGAATAATTGTAACTATTGCAAGGCCTAATCTTCTTATCCTTATAAGAAGAAATTTCTTTATGAACAATAGGATAAATTATTTTAAACAGCTCTTGCTGTAAATAACAACTTTATAAGCGTTAGCACTGATGATATTTTATAAACAGTAACCGACGAATTAAATCTATGCTATTGCGCTAAATTACCTAATTAATAAAATATCTTTTTCATGCCATGTGAAAATATAAAAAATAGATCACATGGTTATAAAAAGCCCACATGATTTACCCGTTCGCATGAGGAAAACCGACATATTCATTTTTTTATATTTTACCCCCAAGCACTAGTGAGTTATGCATGTGTATGAATAATATATTTAATTTTCAAATAACATGAACTTTATACCTTAAATGCATTAAATGCAAGGCGTACAGTTTTATACATTAAATTAAAAAAAAAGTCATGCACTTGCAACGAATTACATGGTGCTGAGAGGTGTGATTTTACACATTACAGACATACAAAGGAGCGATTAAAAAGAATAGACCATGAATCGTCTAATAGTCGTAGATTCGCAAAGAATTTATAATATATTTAATTATGATTACGTTATCAAAGAAGTTAAATCGTCGCTAAAGTTATTGAAAACCATTCATTGGAGCGTTATTAATTTAATAATATAATATTTAATGGGATCACGTAATTGTTGAAAGTAGATGAATATAGTAGTTTGTAAAGTGGAATAGATAACATTTTTACTGTGTAAATTAAGTTTGCAATATGTTCCAGGTGCCGGCAAAGGTGTGATCAGGACTATGTACTGCAAAAGCAACAGTTACGCTGATTACCTGCCCGTAGACGTGTTCATTAATGGAATCATGATCTGTGCGTGGAATTATCTTTCTTATGGGTGAGTATAAATCATATAAAAAATTGTCAGAAACTTGACTTGAACGTCAAAGATGTCATCTTTGACGTTCAAGAATGATTATACGATTCTTAATTGATCCTTAATATATTAAATTATTATGTCCAATAATTTTGTTATTTTATATATTCTTTGATATTAGGATATTGTTATTAAAGAATACAGGTTAATCTCGCTTCCTTCTTTGAACTTTGGAAATATCTAAGTCTAATATTATAAAAATATTCGCAATTATAGATTAGGTACTAGTTACTTAGCAAAGAATATTAACTATGATCATATTAAAATTTTACGCTATTTCAATTAACACCAATATATTAGGTCGTGATTACGTAAATAATTTGTTATTGCAACCATATACGTTTAAACTAAGTTACACCAGCAGTGGTTACGGGGAGATTTTCTCCTCGTAATGTTACCAAAAATTTTACAATTAATATTTAGTTAATAATGATACAATATGACAATTATCTTAGTAAAGCAGCATTGTAACTGCACTATTTGCCAGTTTTAGTTCCATGTGATAACAGTCTTTATTACCTGTGTATTAACTAATAATTATGTATTAATAATTTATTAGTCTTCGTTTGCTGTTAATAATAATATTATATAAGTATGAGACGTAACTATTAAAATAAATTAATAAAATAATATACACATTTGGATGCTCTTGCTTTTCAGCGATAAACAGTCTTGCGTAGTCAACTTTACGTCGTCGGCCGAAATCAAAGTAACTTGGCTAGAGATGATCGATGCTGGTAGAGAAATCATTATGAACAGAGTGCCGCTTAACGGTGTGGTATGGTGAGTGAAGTGTTGCAGGTACTATTCATAATGGCTCTACAGTGAAAATCCAAGCGGTACCGCTCCCTATCTTCTCGTGCTTAAAAGCCGACTAAAAAAAATAACTTCAATTATATCTCTGCAAAGACCCAGACAGTAAGCAATAAGCTCTCTACTACAGTAAGATTGAATAAAAATTGGTTAAGAGTGCGTATTAATTACACCACTGCCTAATATCTCAGGGAGAATAGGTATTATTATATGTAATTTGCACAAGTGCGGGGCGACGTTTTAAAAAAAAACAGCACAATGAACACTTAACATAGTTTATTATAGTGGTCTAAAGATATGGAGATAGTATTGACAGAATTTCCAACTGTCAGACAGAAAAAACTTGCTGCAGGATAAGATTGTGCCTAGTAGGCGTTTGAACTGTACGTGGCATACTGGCTTAGTGTCAGTCCTCAACGGTTCGGTAAGTCATCCGACCGTGTGGTATGGTCAATAACACATGCAAACAATACTCCCATTCGTGACGCATGATGTGATCAAGAAAAAGCCCACTGCTGCAATATTTTTAGCTACACTAGGAATGCCCAATGGGTCCGAAGACACTAAGGTTGTAAGAACGTTTTGAGCCACTTTAACATTTTCGTTGGATTAAGTTAGTAAGGTATTTGAACCCGCTAAGTCCAAAATTCACAATTTTTACTTTTTATTGTCTATGAAAAACCGATACACCTTTATTATTCGATTCATTCAACCCAGTTTGTCTCATATACTTAATGTAAAAACTTTTATATTAAGTGTTCTTTTGAGTTTAAAAAAATAACGTACAACAATAACATAATACAAATATAACAATCTACAAAATTGTTATATAGATTAAAAGAATTGTCATATAAATAAATAAAAAGAAATGTCGTCATATAATTTCGATGAAACCTTTTTCACAAAAGTTAAATAATGTAATAACTACAAAAAACTTTGACCAAAAAATTTTCGTTCGCCGCTTGGTATTTTTGGAACTGAAAATGCAGCGATCGACCTTTTGATGATAAGTGGTGAGGTGACTATTAAATTTTTCCTAAATATTTTTGGTTATTTTGTATTTTAGGTATCCCGGCGGTTCGATGAAACATTCGCGTATATACCATAATATTTGCGCTTTGTTCTTCCACTGGATACCGGCTCTTATTATAGATGCTTTACTGTTTTGCCTTGGCTACAAGCCTGTGTAAGTATTATTTTCAAAATGTTTAAAGTAAGTATATAATTTTTTATACATGAATATACTTGTTTTGGGGAAGATAGTTATAGTTTTTTATAATTATTTTAACGTATAAATCTCTCTATAATGTGTAGTTGAGCAAACGTCATAAACAGAGTACTGAAAATGTGAAAAGCAATGGCTCATTCTAGCTAAAGTTATATTTACATTGGGTAATTGTGTGTAATATATGTATTTAATCCCTAGATCACGTTATCAACTTTTAACGCTGACTGTAGAAATATCATTGTTAAGAATTTACTCGTTAATATGTTAATTGACGAAGTTAATATTTCAGACGGTTTAATTTAAAAAAAATGACAATGAACGTTAATGTTTCTCAAATCTGTTAACTGTTAATTAGTAGATACCTATTGTTTAATTTGTTTATTATGGTATAGGTTATGAAATTACTTAAAGGTTTTAGGATCACCGCTAAATTGAGATAAATATTCTGATATGTTTGACACATAATTAATTCTGATATGTTTAATATATACCGAAGTCAACTATTTTTTGTATTAATTGTTTCTAAAAATATTACGTTACCAGTTTAATGAGGGTTCATCGCCGTATCAGCAAGGGTTTCGAAGTCTTCGAGTATTACACGAATAATCAGTGGGATTTCAAGTCGGACATCGCTCAGACTGTGCGAACGAGACTCAACACAAGAGAGAGGCGTGACTACAAAGTAGATGCTTGTGGTGAGGACTATATTAAGATGAACTTAATGTTTCATGATTTCGAACTCTTTGTTACGAGGTTGCTTTATTACCTCAAGTAAATTTATCAACTTATTTATATAACCAGTATTAAAAAGAGAACTACTTAAAAATAGATCATTCCATTTAATAATGGACGTTAATACATGTTATTCATATATTACGGTATTCGTTTTCGTTATAACAGGTCTGGACATCTCTAAATATTTCGAGGACTGCATCAGAGCCGCACGCATCTTTATCTTGAAGGAGTATGATGACACTTTGCCCGCTGCAAGAAGACATATGAGAGTGTAAGATATAAATTTTTTCCTATATCCACAGCAAATTTGCCCACAAGAACCATAGTGTTCGTTGCCAATTGGTGGCATAAAATGTAAACAGTACATAGTAATTTCATTGACATATACTTTGCTTTTAAAATGGAATAAACCAATGCGAATGTTGCTGTTTTGTGGCAGAAATGCGTAAAATGAGTACCCAAGTATTTTGATATTAAAGATTGTGTTATCAAATCTCAGTTAGATGTTATTTTGAGGTATAGTTTGTGATTCAACTTTTTAAAACTGCCTACATGTACTATGTATACTTTCCGCCCGCGGTTTTGCGTGCGTTACATTCAATTTTTCCATAAGACAGAAATATTATTTTATGTCCTTCCCCAGGTTTGAAATAATTCCTAAATTATATTACATTAAATTTTAGCGGCTGTTTTTATCGCAGTTTCCCACAGGGAAGAGATATTTTATCGCTATAAATTCTAACTTATGAATATTCGTTCTCGTACATATTGTAACTCTGTCCAAACCGACAACTTAAAATGACTTTTTTAAATAAAATATGTGTAAAAATATCATAAACATTATTTTATTGATATATTCTTAGATAAAATAAAAAAACATTTCTTCTTTCACGTCTTTCCAGTTCGATTTTGTCAGAATAAGTATCTCGTCAAGCTTCACACATTAAAATAAGTAGCTATTACGAGTGACGTAAGAGCTTAATATATTGACCAGCTCAGTGTCTAAAATTGAACGTGTTTATGTATGTATCTAGAACGTCAATAGGTACAATATGAGACTTTTTATTCGTTTGACACAAATCAGTTCTAGTATGTAATAAATTGTTTCTTACAGAATGTGGTGGGTTGATATCATTGCCCAATGCCTGTTCTGGGGTCTTATTTTCTACTGGATGAGCGGTCTCGTATCTGGCATTGGCTCTTTCTTCGGTTCGAGTAGTGACGTCACACCGACTGTCATGGCTGCCTAACCACGATTTTGTTTTGCTGTAAATGGCGGGAGTTAGTGTTTACGAGACTGGTGCGCTTGACTTTGTAGTTTTTTATTGGTGTAAAATATAGTATTGCCGGAGCAAATGTAATTATATTTTTTGTAATATAACCACTTTATAGTGTAATATAATAATATAGACTGATTTCTTTGTCATTACAAGGTAGAGATGTCTAGGTACCTACATTTTTTCAATACAAAGACAATCCCAGACCATAATTATGAGATAAATTAATTGGTCAACTATTATCATATATATATTGCATATCATCTTGCATTATAATGAGGCTTTAGTCTGTTTAAGAGGTAATACAGAAAATTTTAGACGACTTATTTAATCAGTACAAAACTGATCGAATAATTTCTCTGTGAGATGACTTTATGAATGATTCTGATGCCACAGTTATGTAACGTTTTATCTAGCCTTTTTTAACGCCTATTAATTGAAAGAAAAAGAAAGAAGAAACAATTGTATTTTATCGATAAATTAAGTATAGATAATGATGTAACAGCGGTCGGTCAGACATTTAGAATTGTTTCCAAATATGTAATCTGTAGTCGTGCAAATAGTTTACCATAATAAGTTGTTACTTAGAGTAATTTATGGTGTAGGGTAATTGTTTATCTAGTTTAATAAATTTACACATACTTAATAAAGACTGCGTGTATAGATATATCAGTGTTTTATTTAAACATAAATTACCCATTTCAATATTAAAATAGAGGGAGTTTACTTACATAATATTTATAAGCGTTAAGGAAGGTACTTCTGTTTTTCTGGCTAGTAAGGCGGGAAGAAATCGGATGGACCGGAATATGTTTTAGATTTTTGAGATTCATATGTACATTTATACCTCCACATATATACCAACAGAAACTGTTCACCTGACGGTAAGTGGTTGGCTTTTCGAGAGAACCACATTATGCGTTAGTAGTTTGTGACATCAGAAGTATACTTATGATATCGATTAATTTCACTGCCAATCATACTTTTCAAATCGGAACACTGTAATGTGAACATTGCTGTTTGGCAATAATAAGTAAGATTGAGGTACTCGTATAGGCGAACCCGGCATAGAGTCTCTTTCCGGTAATATTTTTATTCCGGTACAGTACCTCACTCAGATATAGTCTTCCTCTGTCCGGATCTGCACTGGGTTAGCATAGTTGACTCCTTAGTCAAGACGACGTGCTTTTTAAGACAACGGAGGTCGTTGTCGAGTGGTTAGTACACTGGTTTCTAGTGACTGCCATCTCCGAGGTCGAAGGTTCGAATTCCGGTGGGGCCATGAATATGAGCACTTGTGCCTTAGTCATGGTGTGCTCTAACTATCTACTACACGACTGATTAACCTTCCAGTTTTATTCCCATTTGGAAGATTTGGTTGCTCTGTGGTTGGTGGGTTCCTTAGTTACAGTTGTTACTTATTAAGGCCTTATTATGGTGGTATATATTTCTAGACTTAAGTAATAAAATGTATTATCTTGCCAACTTATACAATCACGTTTTATTTAGCAATCATATTACGTACTCTAAGTATTTGTTTTGTTTTCTGCCATTTGGTTTCGTCATTATTTTCTTTTAAGAGCAATTCTGCTAGTAAACACTAGTTGTTTGAATTTGCGAACAATTAGAAATAGTATTCTAAAATTATTAAAACAATTACCAGATCATTGATATTAGTTTCACTTGTAACCGATTAGAACGATCATAAGTACACAAGATGCGAATTGAATACTTAATAAACAAACGAGACATTAAATTATAACTACTCTTTAATAACTCGGAAGTGTATGTGAAATTTGGCCGGCGCTTCGTACGCCGTACTTCGTAGTTGTCGTCCGCTTCGTACAGAAATACTTACAAAGATCCGTGAATGTAAGTCACTGTACATTTTTAAGCGCCGTGTCAGAGAGCACTATTTAACTTCCTGTCTCTAGCAATGGACATTGATAGATTATATACTTTTTTTTTTGTTCCGCTGAGGAAAATGCATTGAATTGCATACCCCGGCTGCGGAGAGCCGGTGGTTATGTGGGGCTCTCCTCCTCAGAAGGGGGAGGCCTACCCACTAAAAACCTCAGCGATGGCCATCAGTCAGGTCTACATAATATAAAATATAAAATATGTATTTATGATTATAACCTTATAATTATATGTATATGTGTATGTACGTATTTATATATGTGTGTGTGTATGTATTTATGTGTATATGTTTATAAATATATATGTAGATTTGATTACTATAATAGTTGTAGTTTTTATTGTACCCAAATGTTGTATCATTATATTGTTTCCTATCGCAGGTCTGCTGGTAGAAATTTCTTTAGAAATGTAGCCTCTAGTACCTCTTGATCCACATTGTTTTTCTATATGTTGATATGTTGTGTACATAAATAAATAAAGATCGAAAAAGTGTAACAAATCGATCGAATCGTTTAGTAATTTAGTCTGCCCTCTCTATAGTAGGTACACTTTGTTGAATATATGTACATATCTCTTTTGATTTAATTTCAATCTCGACTCTGATACTTTAACTTGTATTTTATATCTACTTCACATAAACTGTTTATCCGCTTTTTAAATTAATATCGTGCCGCGCGGCCGCGTTAAAGTGTGCTCATGTGCTGTGATTGGTGAATGTGACGGACGCTGAAAAACAAGGTGGAAGGTAAGGCTCTTTCCATTTTTCTTATGTATATGTATTTATACGCTTCTCGAACCCTACAATTGTGTTTTAACACTGGTCCTTCGTACAAACGCTTCCGCCTTATCACATATACTACAATAATTTATTGGTTTACAACACAATGATTATTTTGTTGTTTTATTATTACGGTATTTGTGTGTATTTATATGACGGCACATCGAAGAATCCTGACAGAATGACATGTCGCTGTCAATGTCATCCTAGCGAAGCGTCATAGTCTGTGGTAGCGGCGCAGCCATCTTCACAGATTACTTTATGCCATCTTGTTCGTGGGTCAGTCGGACGGAAGACGGCGAGCGCACCACACGTTTGGCGAATCGCTTTGAATCTCGGGAATCAACATGTATTTCTAGATATTTTTAAGTTAAATCTAAAATAGTGGTATTTAATTAAGTGTCAACGTGCATATTTGTGTAATTTATAGTGATTAAACGACAATAAATGTAACAACAGTTTTATTATTTTACAATCCAAATCGATACGACGATAATTGTAACTACCGTTCTATTATTTTATAATGCAAATTGATCGATTCAACAATGAGTACCAATGAAGATACGCCCGTGATTACATATATATTTGGTCTGGTTCTAAATCAATAGTATCAACATAGTCAAAATTATTAACAACTTAACCAATGATTTTTAACATCTTTTAATTACCATTTAAGTATATCAGAATAAGTAAGTAATGCTATTTAACAGTACCGCAGAATAATAATCTAATTAACTATTTGATTGTTTGGTGATAGATATAAGAACAAAAGAGAACAATGAACCGGGAGGACTAAAAGGATTTAAGGGAATTAGGAAAGGTATTAAACGAGTATAGAGTCATTATTAAGCTAGTATTGTAGAAATTGAAGCACCTTTTACATAGGAAAAATCCAAATCTAATAAGGGGGGTATTGTTACCTTGCACGTAAACAATTAAAAAATGTATAAATAAACATTTAAAAATTTATTAAATAATTACAATTTAATTTTTTTTTATAAAAATATCAGTGATTAAGCCCTATAAAACAACAAACTATATATGTACACCAAAGCTTGATTGGAAACAAACGCTCCGAAACTCATCATAATACTGAATACTGGCTGTCATCTAGTTCCGATCTTAATTCGTTGGATTATGTTTTATGGACTGTAGTAGAGAATCTAACTTGCTCTAAACACCATAATAACTTGGAGTCTCCTAAAGGTATCCATTATATTAAACCAACACGCATTAAAGAAATAAATTTCATATACAATAGAAAAAAATGTTTTTCCTTATTTTAACAAAACTAATTATGAAGCTAACACCCAAAATCTAGTATGGCACAGGAAGCGTCCGGCCAAAAATTTGAGTACATAGTATGCGGTTACCATTTGGAAGAGTTTGTGAATCCAGTATAATCTGTAACAAAACATAAAAAAATATTATTTATTGTAATATTGCATAGAACCACACCGCTAAGTAAAAATAAAAATGACATGCAACCAGAGAAACTTGCGTGTTGCAGCCAAGTCGGTAGTACACGAGTGCTCGTACGTGAAATGAGATCGTGATTTTTATGATGAACGTATGAGAATGATTCAACATTAAGTAAAATTTTGGTTCTTTTTTATGGCCGTGTCTTCTGGAGTCGCCAGACACAATAGGTAGATATCTGATAGCCTCACCTCCAGGTGGCTGAAATCAGGAGAAATCGATTATTTTACCTCCCAATTAATATTTTATTTACCTTTTTTGACATGCCATAGAGGTGTTTTCAGGCCAGGTCAGAAGTACCCGCCGTAATCGTCGAGCATGTATGAGGAATGTTATGAAAGTAGATGAAGCGAAAGAGATATGTAAAGACCGTAGCAAGTGGAAAGACGTAATCTCTGCCTACCCCCGTGGGAAAAAGGCGTGAGTGTATGTGTTTTCAGAGTTAAAATAATTGTGTGACACTGTAGTTTTATTTTAATATAATGATTTTCCTCTTTAATATATCAAATTGAATGGATGAATTGGAATTTTCTCCTGAATATTCGCAGAACTATCGTCATTTTTACGATAAATTACTACTAGCGTTAAGATTCTTTAATTTCGGCGGCAAGACTACTGTGATTCGTATTTAGAGGGTCGAGCATTTGACTGTCTCTGTATTGAATTATAACGATTTCATGATATGCGAAGCAAACAACTAATTTCAATAGGAATAACGCCATATACTCGTATTATATATAAGAGCCTTGCATTCTTCTATTTTCCTCCTACACGTAAATTTATTGCTTATTCACGTATATTTTACTTTTTTTTTAATAATATAAACTTTATAGAAAAACGCTATATCTATATAAAATGGCAAAATCGTTATATCGGACCTAGAGTTTGAGACGCACATCAAACGATTCTATTGACAGTTTAACGAAAGCTTATCAGATAAAAGACCGAAGATATCCCGGACGTCAACCTGTATGAGATAAGTGTTTAATATACAGTTAAAAGTAAAATCATAAAAAATCTTCTTTGATATAAGCTTATATAGAAATTTTTTCATAAACTGCAAAAACTTTGAAACCGAACTAAAGTTAAAATACTGTTTTTATGTTACCTTTTTAGCTTAGTTCTAGCGTATGGTAGCGACTCTTGCATGTCTTTCAAGATAAACCGTCGAATGCCGAGTATGTAAGTGCCAATATATGTGTCCCAATTAAAATGCGGCCAGTGGAAGAACGCGGCGCCGTCGTCGGCAGCGGCGGCTGCAGTGTGCAGTGCTGTTAGTTCCGCCACACCAAACTGCCACTCGTGGTTGGAGAAGTATTCACCGGTCGTAGCAGCCATCTTGAAGCGACTCGTCAGTTTCACCATGCTGTAATGTATATAAGAATATATTTACTAGTATTAAACTAGCCTCACACAATGAACCTTACAAGCAGGCTTGAAATTATACAAAAGTAAATGGAGAAAATACGCTTGGAGTTTCACTGCTTCCTTTTGACTATTGCTGCTGTTATATAAAACATATTTAACCTGCACGTAAAAAAACAGTAATACACTCACATAGCTTTCCGGCCTTGTGCCTTTAGGAACAAGTCGTACAGGAATGCTGGCACGAAGTGGCAGGAAATCTCCCAAAAAGTATTCAGAAATCGGGATTCCGTGAACGTAAAGTTGGGATACCACATTACGTATCTGAAAATTATTTATATAAATTGCATATCAATTTGCAAATCAATCGTATTATATTTGATTTTAAATTTGTTTAAGGTAATAAAGATAGTTTTATAGAAAAATAATACTTGTATGTTGTTTATTTCGCAATACTTAATAAGTTCCGAACTTAGGACTGACCAACGATCGACTTTTAGCTCATGTTAATTCCATCTGACTATGGATGCTTTGACGTTGAATATAAAGGAGGATGCATCGTGATGTATGATTGTGACAGACGATATTGCCCTGATGGATAAAAATAAAAATTAAAAATCAAAGTTAATTCAACATATACATATCTATAGAGGTATTTATTGACGTCAAACGTATAATAATCAAACGATAATAATATTAATGCACGTGTATACGATCAAGGGAAAAAAAAAACATTACACCTGTCCAGAAATTGGGTAGCTCTCATACTATATATATTCATGTATAGTCGTGGCTGTACCATGCGGTATGAGAGTTGTCCAGTTTTTTAACACCGGGTTAATATCTTGTATTATCTGGTAGCTGGTAACAAGGAAGGAAGAAGTACCTCTTTTCAATAACACAGAGCCTCCCTGTACTCATCGATGCGAACCCTTTGCAATTCTACAGAGAGTCGCTCCTTTCTACACTTTGCTGCTAGTAAGACGACCATGACAACTCACTTGGTCGGATTCTGTCGCGCCCATTTGACGCACAGCCGTGCGAATTGACCCCACTGTATCGGGTTGATGGTACCGGATGTAACGTTGTAGACGGGACACCGCCCAGGCCTGAATGAAGATATACATTATTATTTGGATTTTTTTGTGTGTAAGAAGTGATTAACCGTTAGATTGCTAAGCAGCGATGTTGCGCTGCGGCGATTTGAATCAAAAAGTGCGACGCACTTTTTTCTGTATAATCCGAAAAGAATGATTAAAATTTATTAATATTTGTCTGTTTTATTTGACACCATAAATAAAATATGCATAGCGTTTTTCAATAATTTTTTACAAAAATTGCTTAGCACTCAAACGGTTAATAAGTATATATTTAAGCGTACCAATTTATACGTTCTCTATAAGAGTCAAATGCAACAACAACCCAAAATAGCATGTAAATATAGAGGATTTAATACAGATGTGGGATTTCCCCCATTTATATAATAGTGATAGCTTTGTTAAATCCTTGTTTAGAGAAAATCAGGGCTGTTAATTGTCATGGAAGTCTTAAATTAAGTATTGATCATAACAATGGTTAAAAAGAAATATCTTAATAAATAGGCTATATATGAATGTCTGTATATCTATCAGTTGTTGAGTATAGTTGCAAGGGACTTAGTCTCTTTATAAATCGTTCGCTTCACAGGTCCTGCAATAACTCAGTCCTGCTGGAACTCATTAACGCTCCCCTGTACTGAGAAAGGAAGCAACATCTCGGAGCCTATCGGAGTTAATGAAAAGTCGACCTTGATGGATGAGCAGAGTTCTGTAGACGTTAGTCGACGACTGAATAAACAAAACTCGAAGTCTCTGACTCGCGATAATCACTGATTTATTGCGCTAAATCGTAGTCATTATATAATAAATAAAAACAAATCTTTTAATGTATTCAATCATGCAATTAATATATATTTCATTATAACTTAAAGCGATTTATGATTATATGAGGTTAAATAATTATATCTGTATGCTAAATATGTTATTGTAGCTGTAATATATATTATACCCATAACAATGCGACAATTTACTTAATCTTTATTTGGTTTCTTTCCTTGTGTGTTCAATGTACCACATCTGTATACCTATTGTAGCTAATGTAATATAAACTATACGTCTAGTTTGGATTTAGCGCCCGTATGCGGCCACACACTAGCGACCTTTAGTATGCTTGAGGCTTTTCAGTGCATTTTTATTTTAGACGTCATGGGTGGTATTGGGAAGATCTGAAGGGGTTCAGATCATGCGCTTGTGTGAATTATATACCTTCCACTATACGTAAAACCTCTTCATTTACAGGCAAATTCTGCAAACGAGTCAGAGTCGAATTAACATTAGAGCGCTGCCTTTAATAAATAGATGTGTGTGACTCTTTGAAGAGAAATTATATTTATCACTATGATGTTCATGTCTACGAACATAATTTTGTTCACTTACTGCATCTCACCTTACCTTTTGTCCACTTACTGTTACACCTAGGTCAGCAAAAGAGAGAAAGACTACATTACTGTTTGGTCCCCTGCCTCCACGCCGCTAGAATGCAGCAGTTGACGACTATGTCCACTGGTACGAGGTCTGCCACGTACCGCTTCTTGCAGTACCCTGAGCGGTATGTTCCACGAGACAACTCCATTACTAGACCTAGTCGAGAAGGAATGTGATTAAAGGTTTGGGCTGGGTCTTCTTTTTCTAGAAGTTCTTGATATTCAATCCTAGCTTGAAGCTTCTGTTTACAACCACAGAATTTTAGGTTATAGTCGTTCAATGATGTACAATGAAGTTAAATAACAAACTAATCGAATTAAGTCGATTTTCGTCAGTGCAGGTCTTTGAAGTTTTATATACTTAGTGCGGAGCGCCTTTTTTTATTTAATTATATTGACAAATAAATTGCCCACTGTTGCTACTAAATTTTCATTTAAGCGTCCAGTAATTTTATTGCCATATCATACCTACAACGCAAACTTGAACCTAGTAATACAAGCCCAGGTTTAGGGCAGAAATAGATAAGTCGGATTTATCCGTAGTCGATTCTGATATTGCTTCCGACTTTGGTAAGTTATAGTTACAAAATCAAAATTATTTTTATACAAAGTTGACCTTTACAGGCACTTATTGGCGTCACATAATTTAACCATTAAATAAACATATGCATATGAACAAAGAAAAACAAATTACTCTACACATTACTCGGTAACAAGTTACTGGGAAGTTGGGAAGTTCTAAGAAATTCAATGTTTAAATATTGGCAATAGTTAAAATACTATTAACATATATTGGTATATGTCATATGATGAAAAGTAAAATACCCGTCAAGATATAAAATAAATATTACGTAAAATCCTAAGTTAAGTTATAGAATTCTACGACAACAACACAAACATAGCTATCGTTCGAAACACGTTTTGTTTACAATAGATGTGTATACGATAGTTGTAAGATCAACATGTCCTGGGGAGATGGAATTCATGCTTTTCAGCTCATTTGAAACAGTGTTATCTAAAACCTACTATCACCCTTCTCCTCTCTAAGAACAGTATAGCTAATATTATTCCATAACACATTATTTAGTAAAACATATATGTACATATATAAATAGTATATACCGCAATAATATGAAATCCAAACATAGCATATGAAACAAAGCTAAGTTAAAGTTGCTTGCCTATTCTTATTGAAAAGTCTCTTCTTTTAATTTACTGAAAAGTGTAATATTTCAATATTGAATAAAAATTTCAAAATATAGATTTTTCTTAAAACTCTGCCAAGAAATTCTTAATTTTGTGCCAAAAAAGCAGCAAAGTTATAGCATCTGCAGGCTCACCAGTGACTCCGTAGATATTATCAATCCACCCTGGGAATGGTTCCTGCAAGGCGGCTGTTACTGTAATGGAAAACATACAATAATACATAAATGTTTTTTCACAAAAAGCTTTATTACTATGGTTGGCCAAGAGCAATAGGGCGCAGAAGTGCAGAAAAAATAGGTTTTCTAAAATTTATTTGACAAAGAAAAATGAACAAATATTTTTTTATTTTAAAACAGACTTCTAAAAGGATAAAAATACTGTTTTATTTTACTTTCTATTTATTTGTGATTATGAGTATAAATACCTGGCGATATCATTGCTTTACTTATTAGTTTAATTTATTAGTTTATATAAAGTTTTCTTGTTAAGAGTTTGTTCGAGGTTTGTTCGAGGCGCTAATAACTGCGACACAGTCTTCGACTAAAGCAGTTATTAACGTTATATGAGTTGGTAAACTTTATAATTAAAAACTTTATATAATTACTAGCTGGCCCAACAGACGTTGTCCTGTCAAATGTCTCAAATGTCAAATGTCTCAAATGTCAAATGTCTCAAATGTCACGTTGTCTCACGTTGTCTCAAATGTTTTTAAATAAATAATTTAGCTGAAAAACAATATCTATATGACCGTATTGTGAATCTAAACCATTCTCAAGCCCCCTGGAATACACACAAAAAATTTCATCAAAATTGGTCCAGTCGTTTAGGAGGAGTTCAGTCACATACACACGCACACAAGAAATATATATATTAAGATATAACTTCCTCTTATTGTCGCTTCTAAATTGAATTATGAAGTATGTGATGAATACATTTATTTATTTATTGGGGTTTTCACTTTTCATCATAATTTACGCTGTAACAATGTAACTAACAAAGTAACTTACCTATAGATGGCCTCACGATGCACACCGGTAGATTTTTGTGGTTGTAAACTATGGATTCTGCCAACGCCTTCGTTAAAGTGTAGGAGTTCGGGTGTTCTCCCTATCGAAAACAAATACAATATAATTATTTAGTACTTAAAAGATTCTGTACTCTTGTGGATTGAAACCAATTTGACATAGCTAACTATTAAGGTTTTGGTTTGGCACCAATCCGTACTGCGCAGAATGCACGATTATCTAAGGTTACATTTTGTACAATCATTCATCTGGCGCGAGCGTCATCCTTACTCGACATATATTGACTTTCGTCTTAATTGCCACAAAAAATGTTTGCACTATTTCTATATACATTTATATTGAAAACAAAAGGAAAATCTTTAAAAAACAAACAGGAAAATACATTTATCAGTATTGTCGCGGAAGACTAATTCTAATCAATAAATAGTAGATAAAGTAGACAAATCTTTAATTTCTTGTTAGCAACACTTAGTACTCTTATTGTCTGTAGTAAGGGCCTTTTGTACATGTTTTGGGATAGAAAGAAGTTAGAGTATTTTTAGAGCGCGATTGTGATTAAAAGAAGTTGTTTCGAAGAAATAACATTAACGGGATAGGAGTAAAAATTCGGGATAGGAGTTCTTTGTTATAACACAAACTATTATTTAATATTCTTTCTTATAGTCTCACTTAATCACTTTACTTTACGGTCAAGTTCTTATACACTCACAGGCATATTTAACCGCCCACCGTTATTTCTCGTCACCCTGTTTGTTTACGTTAACTATGGCTTATGCACTCTTTTATTTTTTGTCAAGTGGGTACTTCAGCAATAAAATAAACACATATACCCTCATTTTGTTGCATAAGATTGTGTCACCGAATCATTTTTCGAATTTAGTCGTTGTTAGACATTATTAGCGTTGCGTCACAGAATAATCAATCCTTGTTTCTTTTTGCCGTAGTGGATCAATATCATTCAATTTGACTTTAAAGTGATTGTTCATCGTTTTTAAACCTAAAAAATGCCGCTGGATGCGACTGGTGCAGCCAGGGCAGTGGCTTTGGCCGATGCTGGGTACCTCGAACCACGGTACGGGATGCTATCAGATTTCGGGAGACTGGTTCGTACACCCGGAGACCAGGTCAAGGTCGACATCGCTCGGTCGCTGCACTTCAGCTCGAGATGACAGGTTTGTTGTCAGTAATGTCCTAAGAAATCGGTTTTGCACCGCTACTGAAGCTCGTACGTGGCTTTTTGAGGTGAGAAATGTGACTGTTAGTGAACGTACAATAAGACGAAGACTGGCAGAAAGAAATCTGAAAGCTTTTCGCCCAGCTCGAGTGTCAGAACTGCTCCCTCAGCACCGTAGAGCTAGACTTGGTTTTGCGAGAGAACATGCTGACTGGACTATGGAGGAATGAAAGGGCGTACTGTTTTCAGATGAGAGTAGAATAGCCTTAAGAGGTCCAGATGGACGTCAGTGTGTCTACATGCGCCAGAATGAAAGGTTTACTCCTTGCGCTATAATCGAAACTGTGGGTTACCAAGGAGGGTCTATAATGGTTTGGGGAGGTATCTCTTACAAGGCTCGTACCGATCTTGTTGTGTTTGACAGAGGCAGTGTGAACGCTCAAAGGTACGTGGAGGAAGTTTTTCAAGAACATGTCGTACCTTTCGCGCCATTTATTGGACACAACTTCAGACTAATGCATGACAATGCACGTTGCCATACGGCAAGATCAGTCACTGATTATCTTAATGAGGTCGGGATTCAAGTTCTACCTTGGCCTGCACGCAGTCCCGACCTCAATCCAATTGAACACATTTGGGACAAGCTAAAAAGACGCATACGAGCAAAAGTACCAGCACCTACGACTTTGAGGGAGCTCAAGACGGCTGCGATAGAGGAGTGGCACAATATTCCCCAATCGGACATCTAGGACATTATGGATGGATTACCAAACCGGGTCCAAGAAGTCATTAGAGCCCGTGGCGGCAACAACCATTATTAAAATTTTATTTTACGAAATTTCGTTCAAAATCGTTTTCTTTTGTGTACTCGTGAATAAACAACGTGATTTAAGTCTTCTTGTCTTTAAGTTTACCTTGATGATTGTTTTCAACTTATCATCCCATGTGGGCTTAAACCCTGAATTTCCGCAAATTCAATGAAAAACGAGGTGGGCGGTTAATTGTGCCTGTGAGTGTATAAGAACTTGACCGTAAAGTGATTAAGTGAGACTATAAGAAAGAATATTAAATAATAGTTTAGGGAGCTTGTACAGGTCTATATTGAATAAATATTATTTTGCTTTGATTGGATATTATTTAATTTATTTGTAATAATTTTATATAAACGTAGCATTAGTAACTTTAAAAAACGTGAAATTATATAGTCATTAAGTGACGCAATTTCAATTTCCTACCTGTAAGCTATCACCTATGGCATTTGTGGTTTTTTGCGGCAGCATTTTGATGCACCTTATAATGCTAGCAGGGTCGTAGGGAGGCGGGTATACCATCTCCTTGATGTGTGAGCGTGGGGCGTTGCTGTATGCCGTGGACACGTGAACCAGAGCCTATTAAGCCATTAGTTTATATTACTTTAAAATCGTTAAGACATAAAAGAAGAAGTTGAGAGAAAGTAATTGGAATTAATTAATCGAAAGGGTTTGATTTATTGTTTGTTTTTTTCCTTAGGAGAGGAGAGACAGAATCCTCATAGATACCACTGCAATCAAGTGCACGGTGATAATGTCGGACTTCAAATCAATCTAAGCGCAGAATGACTTACCGACCAAACTCAACCTTATATTGGATGGGAGGAGTAATATTCGTCATGTATGGAATAATTTTCTTATAAAATGTAAAGAAATCATTATATTACCTAATATTTCCACTCTAAATTGCCATGATGACTTTAAATGAACTATTGTTTTAATAATTAACAATTATCTAATATTCAAAGAAACTTATTGTTTTTTAGTATAAGGCATAATTAAGTTTCTCCCGCTGAGAAGATTAATGTCTATCTTGTCGGTTAGGGCGATCCAGGAGCTCCGATTTCCAATGTTGCAGAGCCGGTTATCAATATTTGTGGGTGATTTCCCGCAACATTTGCGTGTAGTGAGTCATCTTAGAATGTAAGTCACGTCTAAGGTGGTTATGGAAAACGGGCTACAGATCTTATTATAGTAGGTCCAAGGTCTAGACCTTGTACCGCCCAACTGCCTGCGTTGGAGGACCGATGCGATGGAAGGATAATTTTTCCACCTCCTTTTAAGATAACGTTTTTATAGGGGCACCTTTCCATTGTCGACCGCCACTATTATCGAAACGATAACTGTAGGGAGATTTACAGGAGTCCAGAGAAATATGTAACTCACGGATCATATTGCCGCGGTAGTGATACCGTGTCACCCCTCCCAACGAGAGATTATGTGCAGGCACTTAACGAATATTCCTGTCCGGTCGATACTGACACCAAGCTGTACGAAAAAGTGTGATGCGAGCGGCTCACCCATTGATTACAGCACTAACTGTACTTTTTCAACGGCGAGACCCTCGGTTGTTTGTTTCCACCTGATGGTGATACACCTTCGTAAAAATTCATGCAACGATATCCTACGAAAGCGTGTCCACTAAAACACAAACCTTTTTATAGCTCACCGTTTGGTAACGGTCCGCGTAACACGACCTCTTCCCATCCGTAATAGCAATTAATTGATAAATATTGGAATTATGACCATCAAATCAGTATTTAAATTGGCGGTTACCTCGAGAGCGTAGTCATGATATTTTTAATGTTGTTTTGTAACGCCTGGCATCATTAGACTAGCAAACTCTTACAGTGAAAACATTTTCTATTGCGATTATTTTAGCGGATAGGCCAAAACAAACATTAATTTTATCCTGTATGAGTATGTATTTACCTTAAATCTAAACCGTAAATAAATAACAACTAACCTTAAATAAATAGAATCCTAATAAAACAACGTATTACCATTTTCACTTATAGCCATTTATATTAATTTATAGTTCAATCTTTTAGCACTTACGTTAAGCTTAGGCATGTCTTCAGCTAACTCTAGTAGAGATGCTGTGCCTTGCACGTTGAGCGTGGTCGCAGTGTGCAGCGGCTCTGTGAACCTGACTGTGGCCGCCGAGTGGAATAGGTTGGTTACCCTAGTTAGTAACTCCCGTTGCTCTACACTAACCCCTAGCTTTGGGGCTGCGATATCTCCAGTGATGGGAGAGAGTTTGCTAAGTCTCTCCGGCCAACGAGCACGAATACGATCGAAAACCTAAAATTTGTTTTTAAGTTATTTGTGAATTCGATGGCGAACAAGCACATAGGTCTCAGATTGTAAGGACTGTTTCGGAAAGTTAGCTCTTCGTTCTGAATCTATTATTAATTGAAATGGATTTTAATAATATCTTATGAAGAATTTCGTAACATACTGTGTATTATTTTTAGAAGAAAATCATATATAACGTGTTTTCATAGTTAACTTCTAAGCATCGTTGACAAGTATTCGTCATCGATATTTTCCTCTAGTAATTTAGATACCTAAAAGTGGTGCTTTAGATGCTTTTATTATGCTATTCTAGTAATTGTAAATATAGGTACCAAAAAACATCTGAAAATAGTAGATCTATTGTTTTACATATTACATGTTTAATTCTCTGCTTCGTAATTTTGCTACAATATTTCAAAGTTTGAATGAATTTTTTTAGGGTTTAGTTTGATTTGGATTTGTATATTATTATGAGTTCTTCAAGTAAAATGGGAGTTTCTAGTCAGAATCTAGTGCGAACAGTACAAATTGATAAGCTGTTGTCTGTACTTTGCGTTATTTAAGAGGTGAAAATACAAAAAAAGAATGAATCGATGAATGAAAAGAAAGGAAGAAAACAACTGACACTTCATTAACATTTAAAAAAAGGACAGTATTTAGTATCTCGCACCAGTTCACAGGGAAAATCTCCCTCATATGAAGAAAATCTTGCATCAGTAAAATGCATCGTGGCACAAGTCTTTTGTACCGTTGGACCGTTGGTTGAACAAATAATTATTTTAAAGGCTTTGGCCATGGAGTATTATAATTTGTGGCTTTTATGCATTTTGTGTGATTGAATGTTGTGACAATATTTGCCATAAAATTGACCAACATAATATATGTCATAAAACACTGTCCTAATGTCCTAATATCTATAGATATTCCTTCAACATAAATATCTAAAAATACAGACAAAATTATATCGTTTTCATTCATTTTGTATATCATTCTATTATTCTTCTTCGATAAATTCGTGTCCGAAGCCATTTTGGATATCAGTTTCACTCGTATAATCTCTTATCTTACCTCACTTTTTTGATGACCTTTATGATTATTTTCAACCACTTCAGTTATAAATTGAAATAAGTCGTCATGAGTTAATTTCTCATTCCAATGTAGTCTCAAATTTTAATCCTAATACCAAATAGATATACACATTATAATCATTTTGTGCAAATCAAAAGTTACACAAAAGACATACTCATACAAAACTATATATTAGGTACTGTGCTGAAAGGGCAGTCACTACGCTGTGCATTGATGAATGAGCTGATAAATCAGAACAATTTTAGTACTAAGATACCATTTTAGTAGTAACTAATTAGAAAAATACAGAGCTTATAAATTTGAGGTTTACTCGTACTTCATTTTTCTAGTATAAAAAACTTTAGTCGGCAACCTAAACAATTTAACTAGTGGAAAAGCATACATTTTTTCAGGATTATAATTGAAAATCTAGTGGTAATAAAAAATCTCACCTGGTTCTTCAAAAGCTGCTTAAAGCGTTGCTCCACAGTCAAGCCCCGTTTCGACCTCATCAAAACATAGATGGTGTCGATGTCAGGACAACTCCACAGTAGTTTCTCTAAAAGAGCCTTCCCAACGAATCCGGTACCGCCGGTGACGAGAATAATGGAGCCTTTGTAATAGTCTGCTATGACTTCCGTGTCCGCTTGTACTGAAGGCTTCGTGTTTAGTTTTGGGGCGGTGAGATCGCTTTCGTTCCAACATTCCATGTTTCTGGATGAGTTATGTGAATGTGTAAAACCTATAACATAGTTATGGGATTTATATAAAAAATGTGTTATACCTGAAATATGCGTTATGTAGGAATACAATATATACAACAATATAATAAGTTAATAATTATATAAGATTTTCAATAAACAGCGTCAAGTTAGTTCTACGCAATTAAACTGTTTACAAACTTTTATTGCCTGTCAGTTAAATTTTATAATAAAAATTCTGTCGCCATGAAATTAAAGTAGAAGGACTTGAAACTAAGTATTGTGACATTATTGAAATTTTTGGTAAACTTGGATCGGTCACACTCTATCTAGTACACCGAACGTTAAAGCGTTTTAACATTAAATCGAATTTCCTAGCCTGCGTTTCGCTCCCGGGTCCGGCAAATAGTAACTGAAAAATTAAGGAAAAATGTCATAGAGCGATAGTTACTGATACACATGGTTCAGATGCAAAAATTTTGTTCTCTATGGAAATATAGTCAAATGATGCTTTGCACATATGATATGTACGAGTATCTTCGCAAAGTTGTCCTAAGTGATCATCAAAATTAAAATCAAAATAATCTTTATTCAACATAGACCTTTACAGGCACTTATTGACGTCAACAAACAAAACAAAAAAAAAAAAACAAAAACCTTGTCCGTACGTACGAATAAGGAAAAAAAAATTGACTCGACACCTGTTCGGAAATTGGGAGAGCCTTCTCGAGAAGAACAGGCAAGAAACTCTGAAGGTCTATTTTTTATCTCCCCTTTTCAATGTTAATAATTATAATAATATAATATAAAAATACAATATAGTATAAGATACGATCATACCTATTACGATTACAGTCGTATGTATGTTTACATACACATA
Source organism: Scirpophaga incertulas (assembly GCA_036419045.1). NCBI lineage: Eukaryota > Metazoa > Arthropoda > Insecta > Lepidoptera > Crambidae > Scirpophaga > Scirpophaga incertulas. The sequence continues at coordinate 9,524,854 of CM071636.1, forward strand.
TAAAAATAATACAATATTATAAATAATGTTGTTACCAAACATGGCTCTATGAATAGTGTCCCTATTCCCAAATAGTGTGATTATTTAGATAGTCACTTACTTTATAATAACCTTTACTCATGAGTGTTTTTTTGATATGTATTTTAAATTTATATAAAGGCAAATCAATGACACTTTGCGGAAGTTTGTTAAACATAGATATACATTTCCCCAAGAACGAACAGCTAGCTTTATGGAGTCTGAACATTGGAACGGCAAGTTTGTTTTTGTTTCTAGTATTCACATTATTTAAATCACTGTTTTTATTGAATTTATTATAGTTTCTATATACAAAAACTAAATTATCATATATATATATTGCCTAGCTAAAGTTAAAATATTAAATTCATCTCTTCATCATCTTCATTCTCATCATTATGAGAAGGTAAATTTAGTTCGTTACAGTTACTTAAGGCTTGAATCAGCCATCTCATTTCCGCAGATACGCCGTTACGTATTAATTTTCAAATATACTTAATAATGGGAAAAGCCTCTTCTCTACCTAAATAACCTTTATAGCACATTAACAGATGTCATAACAATGCTAAGTAATCGGTAGGTAAAACTATTTGCTTATATTGGCAAATCTTAGCGTGGCTCAGCGATTCCAACATAGCAAACATCTGTAGGCCCATAATAAGTAAATAAATAAATAAATTATCTACATTTAATTTGGCTTTAAAAGACGTAGTTAGATTTATATATAGAATACCCTGAATTAATATTATCCTTAGACGTGCCTGTGTAAATTTGTACTTAACCTTCATATTCATTACATAATATTGATTTAAAAGCTTTATTATATTCGCTGTGACTGGTATATTTTTTACAAGTTGTTATGTCTTTTACTTGTCTAGAAATAATATATTTAAGTGGAAATTCACTGCTAATCACAATCGATTTGATATTTTTACACTAGCTTATTTCACTCACGAACAATTTAGAAAGAATGCAACGCGTTTGATTAGATAGTTTCTTAGATCAAATCTTTAATATCTCATTCACATAATTCATTAACATTTTTGGCAAAGATTGACATTCGGAATCAAGGATTGGAAATTTGCAATCCTTGATTCTGAATGCGTACTACGTTTAAAAGAAAAACCGAAAATTACACTGCTGCTTAAACTGCCATAGTTTAATCTAGATTAGAATAAGTCCTATTATATAGTCTAGTTATTTGTATAGGCTGAATGCCAAACACTTGGCACACTTTTGCTAGCAGACTGTCTACCCACATACTTAATAATTAAGCAACATTTATTTTCATACCACAAAATACACTGCGGGCGGAACATTATATTTATTATATATATAGAAGGGGTGGATGGCTTATGAATATTCACTGCCTCATCCCGCAGGAATAAAACCATTCTACAATAGGCAATCGTGGTTGTCTAACGAATATATGCCCAAGTTTAATTAGGTTATTTAATGGTGAACAAAAAACATGGATTACCATCGTAGGAATGAAGACATTGCCCTCGCATGGCATTTAACAATGAATTCAAAAGCAGATTTAGTATTTCTGAAGTGATGGCCAACGAAAGACGAGGTTTGTAGATCAAACCAAATAGATTTAGGTACTATAGATAATGCTATCGGGTATTCGCCTGCCTTAACCACGCCTAACTTATTTCCAGACGCTATTTTCAGATGTAAATAATACTAAGTATTAAATCGCGATAAGAATTGACACACTTAATGTACAGTCAGTAACACGTCAAGCATTACCTTTGCACTACGAAAATAGCGGATTTTATGAGTAAATATAATAACTGTCTCAATGTCGACATGTTAATCGTCGGAGGATTTGCTGTATCTACATTTTTTCAGTAGATTACAGAATTGACATTACTGTATGCTATAAAAACACTGCAATAGCGTTGTACCATGTTTTTATGTTAAATTATTGGTATTATGAATAAATACTATTACAACAATTCAAAATCAAACGCAGTGTAACTCAAAAATTTAGATTTAAGTTTAAGCTTTGGATAGCACACACATTTTAGGTCAAATCGATTAATCTCCAAATCATAATCACACCAATATGTGTAACTGATCAAATTTCGAATAAGCTTTACTATGTAAACAAATCATTGTCTAATTAATGTATATTAATTAAACTGTAAACTGTCTCCTGGCATAATGAAATTATTGATTCAATCGGCTTATGATTGTATCACCCTAACTAATACACTGAATATCAGATTCCAAGAGCTTCGCCATATCGACAAACGCCATATTCGATGGTTTGTCACATACACAATACTAATACTAGTATCATATAATTCCTACTAATATTATAAACTCGAAAATTTGTATGAACGGGTTTGTTACCTTTTCACGTTAAAAATACTAAATGGATTTCAATGAAACTTTACAATAATATAGCTTATACATCAGAATAACATAAGCTACAATTTATAAAGATATACGCCGCGCTAATATAAGCTACTCGAAATACTAATCCTGCTCAGACATAGCCGCAGGCACCAGCTAGTATGCAATGAAGGTTAACAGTTTAACGTGTACAACTAATCTAACTAGTAACTGATCTTATAGGCTTCTGGGGAAAACTCCCCAGCAGTGACCAACCTTTAATATAGCCACCTCGAACTATTTACTGATCTATGCATTCGTTACTGATATTATCATACGCAAATAGGCCAACCACATCGGCGTTTGCACCGCAGTGAATCATCATTAACTTTAAAATTAACTGCACACTATTACCAGTAATGTATATCGAGATATTGCAAACGACTCACCGAATCTGCTGTTCTACTGGCTGCTAGGATAAGAGTGTGAGACGGCGAGCGCACGTTGTAAGTTGCCGCGCTCCCCACTCCTTCATAGTCAGAAGCAAAGTAAAAATGTTTAAAAAGAGGTCTATAGATTTAACAATTCAGAATTAAGTACGAACCAAAACATTACAGACCGCATATCAATATAGTGTCAAAATACCAATCTTTGTTACATAAATGACACTGAATGATAATGAAACAATAAATGAAAACTAACACCGTTTTTTTTTGTTAAATATTGGAAAAAGCGACGACAGACGCAGAAATAGCCGTTGATTTTGCAATGTTAATTACTGTCATTCCAGTTTGAATTACTTTGTTGGATTCCGAGCTCAATATGTTGCTAAATCTATTTTTAAAGATTAACTTGCAACTGAACGATTGAAGTAGGCAATCTAAAATCTCGAATAAAACGAAAACCATCGATCTGATGTCGCCGAATATTATGATTATTGTTTCAATAATTATTATATAGACTAGTAAAAATATTCATAAATCGATAAAAGTCAGCACATAATCACGAAAACACAGTCACCAGAAGATTTTTATGCATGAGTGTGAATGGAAAACAAAGAAAACTGAAGACAAAAGAAGGTAAAAATGAATTATGTGAAGAAAGATATGGGCGTGAAAAGCAAAGAGATGGACAAGAGGATGATATTGTAATCTGGTGAGATATAGACCCTAGTAAATTAGCCCTAGTAGTTAGCTATTTCTGTGTAAAGTTTCTGAGTAAAATTTATGTTTATGAAAGTGTTTCTGAATAACCGACTTTTTTAATATGTGGACAAATAATTTTATTTAATTTGATTACCCACCTGATTAACTACGTGGTATCAGTCGCCTATACTATATGTGGTTCTGTGAGATTTGCAAGATATTTACAACCCCTACAATAACAGTGTATGTTGTCAACTTGAGACAAGTTGAAAAATCCCAGTACTTAGTAATTTCACTTCTTTTTTACCTTTTATAAATGAACATAGCAACGCGGACACTGCTGATTTGCTGCAGAAATATGTACGGCGTAAACACCTAAACAAGCGACCCTAGTATAGAGCCTATATTTGTAATTTGTCGAAGTCAATTGATTGCCTTCATTATGAATCTTGATCAGTATGTTACAATACTAATTTCTATAAAGTTAATAATAATTCAAGAAGAAGAAGATGTATTAATTAAGTAATAATTTGAAATACTTTCTATATCTGCTTAAATTGATGATGAAAAAATAGGATTTGTATTAAAACATATTGTTTGAGTTCATCGTTGGGGCTAGGGATAAATCAGTGTTCCTAGGTTTCTACCGATCCTCTGTGCTTATAAGGGTAGGGTGAATGAATAAATAACTTAATAAAACAGAAGTTCATTCATTTGACATTTATTTCATAGTCTAGTACAATGTTGTGTGTGATGAAAATAATTAAAAAACCTTGCTTACATATATGCTTAAGCATGGAATCTTCCACTATTTTCAGATATAGTAAACTATACAATATTGCAATATATTTTATAAAAATCCTTAAATTTTTATTATAGTACTTTATTATTCATATGCAAATTTATTAGTCTAGTGTTTTTTTAAATAGTAATACAAAAAGGTGAAGTGTTAGAATTTTTAGGTGTTAGATATGTAATCATAATATAAGAAAATTAAAATATATACAAAAGTTTCTCTTTATTTTCGATGACATTTTCAAGTAGGATCCGATTTTCTATAGGCATTTGATCTCTTTAAATATCTGATACGTTAATTTTTTGTTTAAATAACACGGCACTTACTGTATTAAAGGTTCAAAATCAAAATTTTATAACATCTGGTAATAAAACGAATTATAAATTTATGCTAAATGGAGCACAAAATAAATTTATAGGCTTTATTCATATAGCAGGTATATTTACATAAAATGAGTTATTTTTACTATAGAAATGTTACTCTAGTTTTTGTTTACCTATACATATAACTATCCGAAAGGACAACCCAGATCCTAAAACATATTGAAAATACATTGACTTATGTATGCTCGATAGATTTGTTTGGCGCAGCCTCAAGTCTCAGGTGTTGGTGGTGTCCTGTGCAAGTATGTTGAAAGAGTCGCTTTGACGCATTTATTTACGGAGTTTTGTTGATGCCATTGAAAATTGATTTGTATATCTTTAAGAGCAGTGTTGTAAAATGTCATTTATAAAGTATATAAATATAGGTAGGCTTAGGATAGTAGAAAGAATGTTAATGTTAGTTTAGTTGTGTGGTTTCCTAATGTATTAGGACAATTTCTGTAAACATAAACTGTAAAGTATAAGTAAATATATCGATAAAAAAAAATACATATTTAATAAAGAAAATATCAATACAAAGCTTCAGTTTTAAAACGTGTTTTAAAGCAGCTATATTATTGTTTATTTGAAAGTTAATTAAGTATTGTTCGAAAGTTACGCTTATTTATGCAAATTTAAACTAAAGCCTTGATTAGTACTAGTGTATTAAATATAATTTGAATTCGATAGTGCTAGACCCATTTTTTTTCATTACACTATAAAAATAACTCAAAGCTAAAAACGTGTTATGTATGTCAACGATTACATTACAATATGCTACGTGTCGCTATGCTTTTTAAATAAAAAAGCGATAAAAGTCTATTTATTCTATTATTAGATGTTACAAAGTGTAATTTCAAAATGTATTAATGTCAATGATAGCCGGATTTAAACATATGTATAGGACCTCATTTCAAATGTAACATCTTTTGGTGGGCTGATTAGTAGTATCTACTATAGAATCTGTACAGAAAGACAACTATTGCTGCGTGCTTACGGTTATCATAAATTTTATCATTATTCTGAACACACTCTTTCATTATGATGCATAAACGAAAGAAAAAAAAGAAATCATGTAAAGATTGTAATGAGGTTTTGTTTATGCCACAAACTCTCTCTTTACACACACACTATTTTACAGACTAATAAACATGTTTTTTGTTACTATTCAATGACACTCTGAATAACTACATCGAACAAGGAGAACATATTGTTTTATTAAGTATGAGTACATTTGAGAGATTTTATTGTAATGACATTATTTATTATAAGACTAGAAAATATTATTGTAGATTAAAGCAAGAAACTTAATACTTAATGTTCTAAAAGTTATAACTAACTTAATACGTGCTCCAAATACAAAAAAAATAGAATAATTGTTGTTCTTGGCGTAAATCTTTTAAAGACATCGATCTTTTTTGATGAATACTGAAATGGAAAGTTTCTGTAAATGTTGCGTTTATAGCGACAGTTTGGTTCTTATAATATAGAAGCCATTGTTTTGCAACATTTAATATTTTGTCGCAATCAAAATGAATGATTTTGATTTGATTTGAAATTAAATTACCATAATAGTTTAACAATGTTACATGACATTGGTACAAAATAGTCGATTTGTGTATATTATTCGATAAGGTATATAGGCAGGTATATACAAATATGTTATTTCTACTGCACAGGTAACATATTAAACTAAAACGCTAAATCTTAAACTAGTTCTATCGCAACCGCCCGGCTAAGAATTTGAATATGTAATATCCGGTCGCCATTTGGAAGAGTTTGTGAACCCAATACAATCTGTAACAAAGGAAAATATTTATAAAGTAATATACTTTATGTTACGATATTGCATAAATTTGTAAACACAAATATGGACACTATTAAGTTCAAATAATAAACAACCAGTGACATGCATGTTGCTATTAAATACTCCGTCGTCAGTGCACGAGTACTTTTCTTTTATGGTAGTAGTATAGTCAATTTGAAGGTTTAGTGGTGAAAAAATTACCCCAAGGGTAAGTCTTGTTTTTTCTATTGTAAAATGACGTCACCCATCGCTAATGTAGCTTACATTAGCGATGGGCGTGTTCAACTCGTAGCAGTTTTTTTAAAAACTCAAAAAAACCTCAAAAAAATTGTTGAAATGCATTTTTCTCGTGATAGTTTTCGTGACATACAATAGCAGCTCGAGCTAACCGTGGAATCGTTTTATCAAGTCATTGCGTGCCGGGTAGTCGGCTGTCTACGTTTGTGATCGAATCCGGCAATTTTAGTAAAATACTGAAACAAGCTCAAGTTGAACTGGCAGCTCTCGCAGCTTTGCAGCTCTCGGCAGGACTAGGTTGGCGAGCGACAATAGAGTAGTCGCGCCTGTTTCCACTTTGATAGTCAGAGAATCTGCACTGCTCTGACTACCAAGCAAATTGTTCTATGGGTTACTTCAAAATGTACTCGGGAAAGATGCTTTAAGGAGAGCGGAAATATGGCCGTTCACCTGTCGGATGACAGGCAAACACAAGTCTATGTACGGCAATCTTTTCTGTCCCTTGGTCAAACAAATCGTTCAGTGACAAATTTAAGAGAAACGTAGCACTGTGATGATTGTAGATGGCTAATAGATCATGTGGAGAATATGTGATAGGCTCAGCTTACGGAAAAATGCCAATACCTTCTATGCGTTTTCTTTGTACTGCAGGAGAACTTCGCCAATAATCCTATTGAAAGCATCTGTTGTAGGGTATGTTGGAAATAGTATAGATGAATGAGTAAGGTTCCGTGGATTAGAATATCTATCAATCGTTCATAGGGTGATAAGGTCATGCAGACTTATAGGCTAATTCCCTAAAATTAGGCAGCATATAACAGAAGTAAAAATTAATCACGCCAAAGAAAGATTTCAGCTGTCGTATGTTGGTGAGACTTGGGAACTTATTAATTGCTTTAACTTTGTCGGGGGACGACTGTTGTTTTCGGAGATGGAATATCAATAAAGAAATACTGCATATGGATAAATTGATCACCAATCCTTGTGCAGTACTTGTGCAGTCTGATGAAAACTTAATAGTAATGTTTTACGACACATGTGTGTAAATTTTCAAATATTTACTTGTTTTGTTATAAAAGGCAAATTTTAGCATGGCGTATCTCTCACCTCTTTAACTTAGTTCTTGCGTGTGGTATAGACTCCTGGGTGTCTTTCAAAATAAACCGCCGGATGCCCAGCATATAGGCGCCGACATACGTGTCCCAGTTGAACTGCGGCCAGTGGAAGAACGCGGCGCTGTCAGTAGTGGCAGCGGCGGCGTTGTGCAGCGCTGTTAGCTCCGCCACGCCAAACTGCCACTCATGGTTGGCAAAGTACTCGCCGGTTGCAGCGGCCATCTTAAAGCGGCGCGCCAGTTTCAACATGCTGGAATGTGAATAAATATTTATAAGAGTTAAGCCACTTACAATAGACCTTATACAAAGTCTCAAAGTTACACAAGGGTAAAGAGGACTATAATCAGAGATTCTTCATGTGATCGAATTAGACATTATAAAACCAGCAGAAAAATCAAAGTTACATAGTCAGAAGAATTTAACGCAGGACTAATGGCTGTTGCGGCGGTAAGGGCCTCGTATGACCTATTTATAACGGGAAATGCAGTTAGGCGCTGCACCTTAGCAGTACATGTTAGACTGGTCAGTATGGAGATCATTGAGAGAAACTTGACAGGGATTGCTGCCCTCTGGCCACTTTGTTATATTTGAAATGAATATTAAATTCATAATATAGCTGAATAAAATATTTTTGGGTACAAATTCCTGGTGTCATCTGATTTTGACGCGAATATCTAGTAGTTATACTTTAGAAAGTGATTAATTGTTCTACTATTGCTACTCGTTTTCTTAAAAAGGTGTTAAGGATGGTAGTAATAAATGTAGTAAAACACTCACATAGCTTTCCTGCCTTGTGCTTTCAGGAGCAAGTCGTACAGAAATGCTGGCAGGAAGTGGCACGATATCTCCCAGAATGTGTTCAGGAACCGGGACTCCGTGAATGTGAAGTTGGGATACCACATTATGTATCTGGAATGAAAATATTAATTGGTATGCATATTTTATTTAAACAACATGATTTTTCATTAACTACTACTAATATCATATAAGCAGTAAGATTCATAAAAGAAATTAATTTTATCGTTTTAATTCATTAATACTTTGTTATTAATGAAGGAAAAAAGTGACCGAATATAAAATTTGTAGTAAGATGGTGGATTATACTTGTTTATTAAAGATAAATAACAAAAAATAACAATACATTATTAAGTCTTTTTTGGTATTTAAATTATAAAATAAAATAATAGGTATAAATTATAAAAAATTAAATGACCGTTTAATTCACCGATAAATAAACGTATATTATGTTATAGGTGGTCATAATAAGGGGACGAGATACTTTATATCTTTATTGCAGTATTGTCTGGCAGTCAACAGCCAGGAAGGCGAGTGCCTATTTGTATTATTGTATTGCAGTATTGTTTGTCCATTCATCCATGCAAACTCGTTACACTTCTTCTGGAGAGAATGGTTCCTCTCGACTCTTTACTGTAACTAAGACTATCTTGACAACTTACTTGGTCGGATTCTCTCTCGCCCATTTGACACACAGTCGTGTGAATTGTCCCCATTGTAGCGGATTGATAGTACCAGATGTGACGTTGTAGACGGGACACCGACCAGGCCTGGAAATAGACTTACTTTATTATAAGCTATTTTGTACGTAAGAGGTGGTAATTCTTTATAAGGTTATTGGTTTATTGTTTAAGGTGGTAATACGGTGCTTCTCTGTTTACACTTAGTGACAGTACCGTAGCATCAAGGTACACAATGTACCCCGATGCTACGGTACCCAAAAATGATTATGGTTATTACTTCTCGTTTAAGTATCTACTACCATTCGGATGGCATTAAGACTCTTTTGTAATCATATGCGTTTAGTTGTAGATATAATCAAACCATGCAGATGCGAAAATATAAAAAAAACTTCAATTTTTTTTTATCTTTCCGAAATATAGGCCAAACTTTGCACATTGAAGCGTTCTTTACCCTTAGATTTTTTATTTAGCCAAACGTTTCTGTTTGCAATAAAAACACAAAGAAAGTTATTTAATTTTCATGCATATATCAAAGAAATAGGTATCTGGATTATTATGTTGTTATTGCAATAAAAAAGTTCGATGCAGAATGGGAGCGACATAGCTAGCCCCTGACGTGCGGCGGCGTAGCGGGAAGTTTAAACTTTTTTCTGTTTTGGACCAAAGTTGACCCCTAGACCTAAAATTGGAGAAGACGACCATCGCTGAGGTTTTTAGTGGGTAGGCCTCCCCCTTCTGGGAGAGCCCCACATAACCACCGGCTCTCCGCAGCCGGGGTATGTAATTCAATGCATTTTCCTCAGCGGAACATAAAAAAAGAGCTAAAATTGCTACGGTAACTATTATTTTTGTTGATTTATTGGCAAAAACCAATAATAAACATTCGTTGAAAATATTAGTTGATAGAATCAGAAATATTGTATAGAATACCATCAATTTTGAAATTAGAAATAAGGTCGTATATCTCCGTAATAAGAATCGTAGATCTCTGCTACATAAGGTATTATGTAGCGGAGATCTACGAATGTGAAAATGGGGTGTAAGTTTCTAACGCAATCAAAGCTACGGCTGTAAAGTTGTTACAGATGAGATTCGATTCAGTCGTAATTTATTATGTAGAAGTCATAATTATGAACTGTCTGCCATTCTATCCTTTCCATCTTGGACGTCATTAGATTGAACTGAAGTTCCAATAACTGATCAGAGATACATTTGATTGGGTATTACAAGATAGAGAAGGTAGACTATCCTACTGTTTGCTCTTCTACCTTCACTTTATTAATAAGTGCAGATAATAGCAACGTTTAACTGGTACGAAGTTTATTACGTACCACTCCTTGCAATACCTTGAGCAATCACACTCATACGTAAATGAGAAAAAGAGACTCTAAGGACTATTAGCTTTGTTTCGCACCTTCATACCCCCTCAATGCAGTGGTTAATAATGTCATGTCTATTGGTACGAGGTCTAAAATGTAGCGCTCCTTGCAGTACTGAACAGTATCATACCTGGATAAATGAAAAAGAGATACGAGTCTTCGCATTGCGTGCAGCAGTTGATGGTTGTGTGATTATATCTACAACCTTAATACCGTCCCCTTACAGTGATTTACCTTAAGGGGGCTACCTTACTTGAGTCAATGAGTGATTGTCTCACTGTTTGCTCCCCTGCCTCCACGCCGCCAGAATGCAGCAGTTGATGACCATATCCACTGGTACGAGGTCTACCACATACCGCTCCTTGCAGTACCCTGAGCGGTAAGTTCCTCGGGATATCTCCATTATTAAACCTGCGTGAGGAGAAATGTTTCTGAAATTTTTATGACACTATAATTGTCACTAACTTGGGTAGATTCAGGCTGGGTAAGCTAATCATTAATATTTTTCGAATATAAGCACCTGTAAAGGACTTTGTTGCACAAAGATTTACGAAATATAATTTTTGGACACACTTATACGAGGGTGATATAAAAATAGGTATTACAACTACTCTCACCAGTGACTCCGTAGACATTGTCAATCCATCCTGGGAATGGTTCTTGGAGGGCAGCGGTCACTGTAATCAAAAACGACGATAGCATTAAGATCTTTAACATCTGGGCTGAAAATGGTGATTGAAATGTTAAACTCTACTATGGGATCTATATATCTATACTCGTATATACCATAAGGTTATCAGGAGGTGTCTTCCTTTTTTTTAAGGAACTTATGGACCGTAGATGGCTATATTCAGCTTTACCGTGAATTTATTTGTAGAAGGTGCATGAGCTTCTCTGCCTTGCCTGCTAACGGTCCCGGCGCCATTCCGGGATCGTTAGGGTCGAAACAAAAGTAAGACGACGCAAATTGAGCGCGCGTCTACTGGCTCGGACGCTCAAGATCGCCATGTACTGGAACGTAGTCTCACCCATGGTTTCACCGACCCGGTACGTGACGGCACCCATTTGACGGTATATGTGTGGTCCGGATCGTCGCACTCACCGGCGTGAGTTGCGACGCGGTTATTAGACAAACTTGTAAGATATGTAAGCGAAAAATTTACAAGCGGTGGTAATTTGTAAGCGTGTCTGTATGTCTTATTACTATACAAACCGAGCCAAAAATCATCAGTTCACCTAAAATTAGATTACGGACATCCTGTTCAACATCCGGTGATCCTTACATAGTATTGAAAATTGTTTTAGGGCTGCGGAGATGGGTGGTTATGTGGGGCTCTCCTCCCCAGAAGGGGGGAGGGGCGCTACCGACTAAAAACCTCAGCGATGGCCGTCCTCAGGCATTGTCGGGGGAGGATACTTATACCAAGTTCGGATTCCTTCTACTAAGGTGAGTTAAAAAATCAACGGAAGTGCATTGTTTGTATGCATATCTCACATTTTTGACATTTACAATTGTTACTACTACTACTTATGTTATGCTAATGTAATTGATCACAAAACAGGTAAAACTGGATGAACTATTTAGTTTTCTTAATATATTTTCACAGAAACATACTTGTTAAGGGTAGAGAAAACATACAGTTAGTTTTTCACTTTCACGCTAAAGTATTTCGTAAATTATGAGCATATACAATTAGTGGCGCCGACGGATTTAGAATACCTTCATGTGTCACCGCTCCATTTCCTCTCATTAATTTCAGTTAATTTAGTTAAGTAGAATTTAGTTAGAATTGTCAGTCGGATATTTTCAACTTTCGAAAAGTTTACTAATCGTGGATGTTTGTCAATAAAGGATTGAAGAAGGTTTTAAGAAATTATTTCAATAAGTATCTGATACTATGTTGTATATTATTAAAACATTTTTGAAACAATTGTATCGATAACATTGAATAGATATAAATGTCTAAAATATTAATCATGATCATATTATTTAATAGTCCTTAAGAGATGTGTTAACGTCTATAGCCTCAATCACTTGATTCTATTAAACAATCGGTTCATTCTAAATCTAAAAAGTTTGTCGAGGCATAAAGCCACCCTGAGAAAAAGACATATGTTGGAAATCGATATTACCTATTGATTACCTAGCACACAATTCTAATACTTATCGTTGCAGCATTAAAGTACAATTTGAACGGCGTTAACGTCGTGAACTTCCTTGAAAAATTTATGACACACCTGAGAAAGAGGCTATATGACGGATACCGTGTTGAGTGACCTATCATTACTCAACTCGATATTAATAAGACTCTTATTTTATTCATTTACGAAAGCTTGAAGGTACTAAGGTTAGGGTAGGTAAGTTAATACTAACTCGCAATCTTTAAATTGTAATATACTTTGTAGTTTAAATATAAAGCTTGACGTGTTGCTGGCTATACATAATAATGCGATACAATTAAGATTGAATTAAAAGAAATCTGTGCTATACAGATTTCTTTATACCTGTTGTCGGCGGGTAGGCGTCCGGTACACTTATTCTATCATCAAGTTCGCTTGCCATCAGGTGATCCATTTACTAGTTTGCCCCCGTAATAAAAAAAAAACACGGTGTATAAAAAACACGTATAGTGTGTGTGTCTGTGGCGTTGAGCTATGTGCCTTTTTTGGTGCTGCTGCAGCACAAATGAATCTCAAATATTCTGTATAGAGGACTGGTCTGATTCCCTAAATTTGTTTTTTCTTTTTTTAATTTTTCTTGTGATTGAATAATATTTGTGGCACGTGTGTCTTTAGACCAAATAAAATATCTATCTATCTATATTACTTACCTATAGATGGCCTCACGATGCAGACCGGTAGATTTGTGTGGTTATAAACTATAGATTCCGCCAATGCCTTTGTCAGAGTGTAGGGGTTTGGGTGTTCGCCCTGTAGAAAATAATGTCTTTATAGTTACGAATGAGTACAGGGGCGCAGAAGAAATGAATTTAATATAGTTATCCAATTATAGTTCTAGTGTTCCACTAATCCTTACTAAGCAGAATACTACATTAAATTTATTTTCATTTCTTGAAGACATAATGCTAGGTCATGTTTCATTTCAGCATGTTTGTTAGTTTAACTAAGAGCAAGTCAAAATATTTTTGAGAGGAATTAAATTTTTTAGAACGAAAAAAAATATGATCATTAATATACATGAAGGTATTTTCCTACCTGTAAGCTATCAGCAATGACGTCCATAGTTTCTCGTGGTAGCATTTTGGTACACCTTATGATGCTGTCAGGATCGTACGGAGGCGGATATACCATCTCTTCGATGTGTGAGCGAGGGGCATTGCTGTATGCCGTGGATACGTGGACCAGAGCCTGTTGACCGGATAATGTAAATTATTTTATAATCATGGAAGATTGAAAGCACTTTATTCGTTACTAATTCATCATCGCAGCTCAAATCCTCAACACTGTGGGTCACTAGCCTAATTTAATACATAGGACAATAAGGCCTTAGTCAATTACGCTGTACCAGTGCAGATGAGTCGAGTTCACATTTTCCTTTGATTTTTTTTGTATATGGCCATACTATTTTCATTTCATCGTAAGGGCGTCAGAAGTAAGAAAGAGATATAACATTCGGAAAACTGTAAGTACGTTGGTATATGGCACGATCGACCCTGGTCCTCCCGGCTAGTAGACCAGTGCCGACATTACAGCGCCACCGACGCTTCATTAATAAATACTAATTTATAAAGAATATTTGGGTTAGAAGTAGTACTTATTACTTAAGGAACGAGAAACATGTGAACCTCACCCTCAAGATGTCCTCCGAAGTCTGCTTATATTTACACTATTACCAGTTGATTCGACAAATGTTTTTCTGTCAAATAAGAATTGACTAAAAAAGCAATATGTAGTGAAGCAAATTGTGAATTTTAACAATTCTCGAATCTTTTTTTGCCCTTAAGAGAGGAGATTCTAAGAATTCTAATTAATAAATGAATACCATCGTAACTAAGTGTCGCGGTGATTATGCTTGATTTCAGACCGATCAAGGCGACTCGACTTACCGACCTTTTTTTTTTGTTCCCCTGAGGAAAATGCATTAAGTTGCATACCCCGGCTGTGGCGAGCCGGCGGTTATGTGGGGCTCTCCTCCCCAGAAGAGGGAGGCCTACCCACTAAAAACCTCAGGGATGGCCTTCCTCAGGCATGTAGGGAGCCCCCGGGAACGCCAGGCGACATCCGGGAACCCCCAGCCTCCGCTCTCCTGCCGGACAGGAGAGCCCTCCTCGGGGGAAGCTACAATACCTCCCCCGGTCTCCGCGAATTGCTCGCGCCCACTGGCGACCCGCGGCGGCGCCGCAGCTGTGCTATCTAACCCGGCGCCGCCTTCTTCGAGCGGGATCGGCTATCTCTCGACCCCGCTCGGCAACTTACCGACCTAGCGACTAAAATCAATGATTGCAACCAAAAGTAAAAAAATTAAAATAGATTTTTATATATTTATATTAAATACCGTTTTATATATTTATATTGATTATGAAACACAAAAGTTTGAAAAATAGTAAAAAAATTCTTTCGACACTTACCTTAAGCTTGGGCATATCTTCAGCCAACTTTAGTAGTGATGCTGTGCCTTGCACGTTGAGGGTGGTAGCGGCGTGAAGCGGCTCTGTGAACCTGACTGTTGCCGCCGAGTGGAACAGGTTGGTAACACTAGATAGCAACTCCCGTTGCTCTGCACTAATCCCTAGTTTTGGAGCGGCGACGTCCCCAGTAATGGGTGAGAGTTTGCTGAGTCTTTCCGGCCAACGAGCACGAATGCGATCAAATACCTAAAAATTGATAATTGTTAAAACAAATAAGTGAATATATATTATTAAATTGCTGTTAAGGACGTTCCTGACCAAACGCAGCATCCTTAGTACTTAGATATGAATAAATTAAAGTTAAAGGAATAATTTCGAAAAGATATTGCCTGCTAGGAAAATAGTAGACCACGTGTTTTCGAAATTCAAAAATCGATGACAGAAGTGATTGTCATGATATTTGCTCCTAATATGTAGATAAGTTATATTTCTCTATTATCAATTAATAACTAACTATTAACTAGTAGAGGTCCTCTACTATAAATAGTAAGATCGGGATGTTGAAATGTGGGGATGAAATGTTTGAATTATTGTTTCACAAATTCATCGTCTAATTCTATTCCTGGTGATGTCACTTTCAGTTGAAGATTAAAGAAATTGCGGAGCTTTTTTTAGAGATTGTTAGATTCACCTCAAGCTTGTAAAAGAATTATGTTTCATTTAAATTAATTAAAAAGTAATCTTATTTATTTGAACGTTATTCAGCTATTATTTTTATTATTAGCAGCAGTTTTTAAAAAAGTGATAATAACATCACAACATATGTCTATTATTACGTTACCAAATAAAGATTTTGTATGCATCTTGCTTCAATTATTTTAAGAAGTATCATATATAAAATATTTTCATTAAGTTTCACACGACAGGTATTTGTTTGATTTTTAAATGTAATTAAAACTAGACAAAATATCTAGTATTATTATTTTTTATGTGACTTTTGTGTATTGCGATTTTTTTAAACATAATAAAAGGTTCTAGTCATAATTCTAGTGCAGATCGTGCAACCTAATATACTGTTGTCTATTTGCTTGCTTAGAGAGGTGAAAACTTGTTTACTGCTTTCGTGAGTTTGCGTCGCTATGCGAAATATTATGCAAGTATTGATCTCGCTACGATCATGATTTAAATCTACACAATATTTCAAAACGCTTACATAATATTTCGTGTCTTGTCATTCAGTAGCTTTACCTCTTACTACATATATACCTGTTCCATACCTAGTTTTTTATAATGAGTATAGGAAGAGAGCAATGTTGTTTTTGTTTTAATTGTAAGTAACCTAAGGACTGGCCGACTTAACCCTTAGGGTTGTATGGCAAATAAAGATTAAAAAAAAAAAAAAGTAACCTAAGGACACTTGCGGAATGGCACCTTAAATATTTTTACTAAGTCAAAATTGTTAAATTATTTAGGGGAAATACAGCAGCGAGGAGGATGATTAGCAAAAATAATGAAATAATCTCACCTGATTCTTCAAAAGCTCCTTATACCTTTGTTCCACAGTCAAACCTCGTTTCGGCCTCATCAGAACATAGATGGTGTCTATGCCGGGACAACTCCTCAGCAGTTTCTCCAAGAGAGCCTTTCCAACGAACCCGGTACCTCCGGTGACGAGGATAACGGAGCCTTTGTAGTAGTCAGCTATGGCTTCTGTGTCCGTTTGGTCTGAAGACTTCGTGTTTAGGTTCGGGGCGGTGGGGTCGTTACCGTTCAAGCATTCCATGTTTCTAGACAAGTCATGAGAAAATTAGGGTCTGTATATTGATTGCTATACTAACGGAAACATAATAAAACGTTTCCTACGGGAAGTAGAAAATGCAATAGAAAATCTACAACAATATTTTTGTTTTAAAAATTTCATTTTATTTTGAATTTTCACCAAAAATATCATCATTATGACAAGCCGATTAAAGAAATTTACTTCAAAGTACATAAAGAAGAAAATATTGAGATCAGTTCCGTTTTGGAGGAATGAACAGGAAATAACAAAACAGTAAATTTTGTATATTACTTTTTTATCGTCATCACCTTAATATTCTCTCTAACATCTTTAATCCTGAGTGATCAGCAGGATCACTCACGATAAAGTTGTCGTGCGCAACGGCTCATGCCACATACTAGGATCCAACTAACTGAAAAAAATGGCTCTTCAGAAGCCGCTATTTGATTTTATAAATAGTGCTTTGTAGCTAAACAGCTGAACACCTCCCTTTTTTAAACAAATATACAAATATATGTATGTCAAATTTTACGAATATACACATGTAACAACAATACTAACAAAAAAAAATTGAATGTTGGGATTAAAAGCCTTTGGCAGTGCATGCCGAATTCATAGCCAACTGCTTTATATTGTAATAAATTAAGATAATATCAATAAATAAAACCGTATCGCTACATAGCAACATCGATCCGCGGATCTCTCTATTAGAACGCTAAGACCGAATTGTATCAGAATTTAAAAAGAAAGTTTAGGTTAAAATTTGAAAACTTAACCAAAACCTTTACCATTTTGACATATATTTATGAGATAAAGTTTACTTAAATAACTGACTTATATAATTAAAAATAATTGTGATCATACAATAAAAATATCCATATTAAGTTAAGTCATTATTATTAATTAGATACAAAACTTACTGATAATAGAGTTCCATTGTGATTTATCTTCTATTGCGCCTGTGAGATGTCTTCGTCGCTTCCTCAATATTAGATCTGTAAAGAAACAAGTAAAAATTTAAACATTATATTATGTATTACATATGAAATTGTTTTGTGCGTGGAGAAGCGTTTATGTCAATGTTTTCCTTATTTATATATGAGAATGCAAACTTTTTGATAAAAAATATGTAAACAGACATTAAACTAACTAACAATATAAATTTGCAAACAAAGAAAAAGTCTTCAAAAAGTTTCAGCCAATAAGTAAGAGTCCAAATCTGATTAAACATATTATGAGATTTTAGAGTAATTAAGTTACTGTATGGTTAAAACAAAATGCAAAGATATATAATAATACTTCACCTATGATATTACCAGCTTGAATGGAGATTGCAAGAGCTTTCTCCAAACTAAAGTTTAATTTAATTGTTTATAAAAAGATAAATCATTTACACATATCTCAACATACTTTAAACGAACTAAAACCGTAATCTAAAGTGAATAATAAATATTTTCAGTAAGGTATAGTCAGTAAAGTACAAAGTTCTGAAATGATGAATTGTAACCAAAACCTCTGCTTATTTTGTAATCTTCATTAGAACCTATGAGATATAGTCAAAATATTTGCAATATTAAATAACCACGATAAGTCATGTAATATTAAAATTATTAATTTAGGAGCACGAATGAAATAAACAGCAAATTCTTAGGTAAAGCTAATAGTTACTAGAAGTACTTATTAAATTAAAAATGTTGTAACATATAAAAATATAATGGCTTATTTAAAGGTATTATTTTCTATATTTTATTAGTAAATAGCTATTATTTTATTAGTAAATAACGATAAATTATTCCTTCAGGACGACACTACACTATAACTTTCTGACCAACATACAAGTAACCTTCGTACATACACTACCGCTTAAAAGTATTTGGCCACCTAGTAAAATATATTTTGTAAAAGTGTGATTAAATGAAACTGCTCCATAAATATTTTAACTGCTTATTTGCATTTTTTTTGACATACCTATAATACATTTTTAAAATTTTGAACTCATTACAATGAAACCTAATAAATGATTTTTAATGTATTGCTTATAACTAGAGATCGGATAATCGGATGCATATTTACCTAAAGTTAGTTTAAGACAAAGTATGGAAACGGCTTTTTATTGTTTTGTTAAATAAAATTTTTCACCATTTCTGTTTTTTTATTCAATTATTTAATTGATTATTGTTTTAGTCAAACTAGCTGACTACTTTCGTATAACACTCTTCATGTTATAAATCGTACATTCATAAATCGCACGGGGAACTGGAGACCTATTTTTGAATTACGAATGCGATTTCGAAATCACCGCTGACTAAATAGTCAGCGGTGACTTTGAGGTCACGGATTCCTAAACATCCAATTTTTGAAAGTCGATCGCAGAGCTGCCAACATAGATAAAGTACACACATAAATGTAAGAGTTCGGTTCCACGCAGAATGTAGTCGCTGCCGGTTATTGCCGGCTTAACCATTGTTATTATATATTATATTTATATATATTGTTATTATATTATATATATATATATATACTGAAAAATCAACACATCAAACTTCTCTAAACACAGATAACATTTCCACAACTATGATTTGAATACGAGTGGGTGTGGGCACTCGTAATGAAATCATATCCGTGACTAGATAGTCACATAAGTGATATTCAAAAATAAGAATAATTGAAAATCGGTGATTATTAGTCACATCGGTGATTTCGAAGTAGCATTCGTAATTCAAAAATAGGTCTCCTGAAACTAAACTTCATGTAAATACGTATGCATAGTTGTATAAATCGGAGTCTCGGTCTTTTGAAAATAAATACCACGTGCTAATTCAGTAATTTTCAAACAATATCACTACGTTAAATTTGCAGTCCCGTATTTTCCCGTGATTTTTATTTAACAAAATGTATTTTAAAAAGCCGCTTCCATAATTTGTGAGCCAAAAATTAACTTTAGGTAAATATGCATCCGATTATCCGATCTCTATGTATAACTTATACAAAATGCAAGTGGCCACACCAGTGAAGAAATTCACCCGTGAAGAAACCAATGCGCACGGGGCCAGGGTGGTTGTCTAAGGCCTAATCGCTTCAACATAGATAGAGTAGACTGGATTCTTTCCATATGCACGAATAAGAGCAGCGTAGCTACGTACATAAGTTTATATTTTCCTTATCGAAAATAATAGCTAACTTACGGTAGAGCCACATACAGAATGACAAAAGAACTGATACGAATCTTGTCCAGGCAATGTGGCACACAATAACAAAAGGATTATCCAATTTGGTGTAGTTGCTCGGGAGTTATGTATTTCAGCGGTTCGTTTTATATATAAATAAATATATAAAAGCTTTAAGTTTACATTACAACATGTATTTTCATTTGTTAATATAATGTAATGTGTATTTTGTCTAGACTAGACTATAGAATAAAGTACAGAATTTGCTGGGATATTTTTATGGCTCAATAATTTTGTGGCTCAATGAAAAAGCGGTCAAGTGCGAGCGATGGGCGTATTGAAAGCAGGTTGTGTTCATCTCAGATTATATAACTACTTGTTCGACGTGACTTTGTCCGAGTTTCGAATTGTATACCGGATTTTCGCGGGCCTCATATTAGCAAACGATGTGTGACTTGTACTGTATTAATTGAATTGTAATAATTTTAAATTTAACATTGGCATAATTAATTCGATGAATATGTTTGCATGTCATGAATTTCAACTTTCTAATATGTACGCTAGTTTTGAATGAAGCGTTTACCTCTGGTGGGTATTGTTTCAATCGAATCTCAGCCTTGGGCAAATATAGAGACGAAGCATTAAGGGATATTTTCCGATATCTACAATTACATTCTTATCATTTTCATTCTTTTTTTTATAAGATAGGGTAGCAAACCAGAAAACTGATCACCTGATGGTTAACGATAATAGTTACCCATGGACACTCGCAACACTAGAGGAGTCACAGATGCGTTGCCGACCTTTAAAAAGGGAATAAGGGGGGAAGGGGAGTTGGCCTCTGGTACCCTCACTCACTCTGCGAAACACAGCGCAAGCGCTATTTTACGCCAGTTTTCTGTGAGGCCGTGGTATCACTCCGGTCGAGCTGGCCCAATTCGTGCCGAAGCATTGCTCTCATACGGTAAAAATCTCATTCTCATTTGTTAATTATGAAATAGTTTATTAATCAGAATAATACCTAGTAATTAGTAATCTAATATCTTAGCGACAAAAATAGGTACCACAGACGTTTTCAGTACTGACACTTGTAGTCTTGTAAATTAACAAGGGTAGTAAAAAAATCATTTTGAAATGAAGCCAATACAAGAAATACAGGCAACTGCAATTTCAAAACCTCAAATCCTTCTTAAACGCCAAAATGATTTGGTTTTGAAACACTGTAACAATGACGACGTGGGTCAAGGTTCAGTTAAAACTAATAGACCCACATTTTATTATTTATAATCAAATGTACAAATTTCTTTAACTAAAATATGTAAATATGTTCCAAAAACACCGTTTGTCATATTTGAAAATAGTTGGGCAAACGACACGATTACCTAATATTGCAGACAATCTTTTATTAAGTTTCACTTTATGGATATATTATTTGAAGCCCTTACTAAACTACTAATTCTATCCTTATTGTCCTCCTAAAAAATATCCTGTTTCTGTAACTGAATATCGTGCTGAGAATTCTCCGGGCTCTACTGAATACAGAGTCAGACTTCAATATATAGGAAATATAAAAAAAGTATTTCATATCTTATACTCGTAAAGCAGTTAGTTTAATGATGATTACAAAGCTACAAAAAATATTTTTTATATAAAATAGATTACGATTTAAATAAAATAGATATGATACATGCTGCGGTCCTGCGTGCGTTTATACAACCAGTGTGATTTAATAGTAGTGTTATTCTGGTTGTGTTATGTATAATTAACGTTCAAAATTTGTGATAAAATTTTGGTTATTTTATCATTTTCAGCTTAAACAAGTTATTTCATATAACTTAAGACAAAACATTACTATAATTACAAGTCATTATCTTATTTGTAATAGAAATGTCCTGTTTTGGTGTATCTATACTTATAATAAATCTGTAGAGAAGTCAATTCTGTACATTAAATATATTTAAAAAATTACTAGCAAAGGGTGATAAGGGATCGTTAGTGATCCCAAAAATGCAATCAGTAAAATTTTTGTCTGTCTGTCTGTCTGTCTGTATGTTCAGGCATCACGTAAAAACTAACGGTTCGATTTCGATGAAACTTGGTATAATTATACCTTATTATCCTGGGCATAAAATAGGATACTTTTTATCCTGGAAAAATACGTAGAAAAAAAAAAACTTAATTTTTCAGTTTTATTCATTGACGTTATTCTGTAGAACCGCGAACACACAGTGGATTCAGCGCCGTAGCCTGTAGCGCCGAAAGTCGGATTTGGCTTGAATGATCTAATAAAATGCCCGCGACAGTATGTCTATCTTTTAATGTTAACTCACTAGAATCGTTTTTATGGTAACCAAATTTGGATATGTCGCGTTGTCAAGATCGAGTTGTTTGCAAAAATAAATATGATGTTCAAAATAACTATTCCACGCGGACGAAGTAGCTGGCACCGCTAGTGTTTTAATATAATTGTTGGAGGGGTATTGTGTTATGGGGTAGACTAGTGTTTGTATCTAATTCAGTTATATATGATCCAGGAAATGTACCTTACGAGTGCAACAGAGACGCAGTGGGTTCCAAAATTACTGTATTTAGAAGTAAATTATATGAAGCAGAATACTATGAGTTTTCTGTAGAAGAATTGATTTTCCGGTTTTGTAGATTAATACAATAATCATTTCAATCTTTTAGAAATGTTTTGGATTCGGTTTCCTTTAAAGAAAATACAAATACTTTAATTGATATTAACTTAAAATTTCACTAAGTATTCTAATTTATCGTAATGTTTTTATAGACACTACTCTTACTGCTATTATTCAGCTTATACGAGTATATTAGAGTATACAAGTACTTTGCATGGAATAGATTTCTGTGGACTTTTGTAGAAAGTTATTTAATACTTACTACGTGTAATATTTATTATATATATATTATTTTGAGGTACATCAATGTCAATTATACAATAAATTAATGTAATGTTGAGCGGAGATCTCATTGGAAATTACATAATTATAACTTAAAAAAACACTAAAATTATTTAGCATAATTAGCTATTAACTAGCCTGGATACGTTTTTCGGCCAAGATCTGAACTTATAACGTGTCAACGACACAGAGGTTACACAATAGATTACTGACCTACGACTTTTAAACTGTTGTTAGTAATCAGAAAACAAAAAGAAAATCATTCATTAATTTTAATTAATTCTGTTTTTATCATCAGATATTTTTGTTTACAGAAAACCGGATGAACCTGTCAAGAAAAATTTAAATGTTTTTGTACCGTGACAGGGAACGGTATCCGCTTGTCGCCTTTTTCAATTTACGGTAAAAAAATTACAAAAATTAAAAATTTAATTTTGACAACGAATAAAAATTTTCATGGATTATATATTGCTGCCATATACAAAGTGCGTTCGTTCGGAGTTATTGTTTTAAATTTGTCTTTTCTTTTTGAGTTAAATTTATTACGGAATACATGCAGTTCTTCAATGAAATATTTTTTATAAGTATACTAACAATATCTTGTAATATTGTTAAGCGTATGAGCCTACCTTTAATACCGGGAAACGTCACAGCTGTCAGCACCAAAACTATGTAGCTAGTAAAGTAACACCATCATTTCCGTGCGTTCTCTACACGCAGTCGGCTCTCACTGGTACCCCCACGGCGGAATCACCCGCTAGTCTTGGATAACACACGGCTTAGAATTACACACGGGCCCGTATGTAGCTGAATAAATGTTGAAATGTATAATCATTAGCAGAAGTTATACATTTGAAACTTTGACATTTAAAGCTTACTCCTACCATCAAAATACAATAAATATAAACTGTATTATATAAAAGCTCACAACGTACTCATTTATGATTGTATTCCTAGGTATATGTGTACAATATGAATAACACATAACTAGAGCAGCACACTTATTATATTGAAATTAGTACCATTCAGTTGCAAGTCTTGTGCCAGGTTTGATTGTATGCGTGACGAACCTTTTGTACGTTCGACCAATAGGCCTCAATAATATAACATGGGCACATTTTAATACATCATCATCACAATTCCATATACTTTTTTTTGACGGTAAATGCTCCTTATGCACCGTGGCACCGCGTTGGCTAGGCGTGGCCGTGTGTGGGGCTCTCGGTCTACCCACTAAAACCCCCCACTGTTCTCTAAGCCCATGCGGGGCTCATGCCCGGGTGCGCTTTCACGATTCTACCGCTAACAATTCCATATACCTAGTGTTCCATCGAGAGGCACGAGTTTACAATAAGTTACGGCGATTTTAACTTTATTTGACCACTGTGGTCTAGTAGGAATTGGTCAACTTTACGTGCTTCTTGTGAGTTTTTTTTTGCCGCAGGACCGCAGGAGCATCTGATACACACAGCAATACGTTAGACTTTACAGTTAGCATCGAGACAGCTTGAAATAATGAAGGTTTTCGTATTGCAGATGCAAAGTTAGACGAGCTGATGACCGTACATACGGAATAAGCTCACAATGATTATCATGCCATAGTGATTATTGATCAATATCTCAATAATAGTTTTTCATATAGCAGATTTCATATAATTTATTGTGTATGTGATATTCAATGTTTTAAGATGTAAATTATTAATAACTTAAAAGTTTTTTCGATTGTTTTTTGAACGTATGATTGCTTTTATTTTAAAATATAATTAGTGTTAAATAACTGCATACTGAACAACAGTTATAAAGAAATAAATTTATTTTAGACTACACAACGATACCAGCAACAATAACAAAACAAAACATAATCATAACATATACCGCTGTATCATAATGTAGAAAACTCAGTATAAGCAGGAAGCATAGCCTGCTTCACTGGTATTCTGCTTGACACAATCACACTCATCAGGTACGTTAAACAGCACAGAACAAAAATGTGAACTTAAAATTAAATCACACGGGGAACTTGGAAAATCGAACGTAATAAAAATATTTAGTATATTTAATAAAATGAAAGGACAAAGCTAACATTAACGAATATGCCGATTATGAAACAACAAAACAATACAAATATCAAGGGAATACAAAATATTACAAACGGTAATTAAATAGACTTGCAACTGCAACTCAAGTAAATATCTGTGATGATCCAAAATCGGACTATTTTTGTGACATTCGTGCGTTGACGAATTTCGAATACATGTATCTCCTCCTCATTACATGATCCCACAGATAACGTGATAGACAACTAAGCTGCACTATAATGTCCAGCAATAGGACAGTTGAAATTGTTTGTTTAGTAAGTAGCTTTTTAATCTCATTGTCATGATACAATAAAATTAATATTTGTATATTATACATAAAATACACTGAAACTTATAGGACTGCAACCATTATTACAATAAAGATCTTCCAGTTGCGGCAGCGAAACGGAATCGTGTGTAAAGGGGGCATATCGTAACTCACCGCGAGGAGGACGATTGGTGTGATGAACATTGCTGGAAGTAATAGGCGTCTCACAGCTGCGGTGGGGCGGTTGCAAGCAATAAAACGATTCATTGAAAACTTATTGATGCTGATTTTTATATAATGTTACTTATGTTTTCAAATAAACGTACGAGACTCGATGCTGTATACACACAGGTGGTTTTTGTGGGCGTTTCCGAAAGTATTATATTAGAATACTATAGTGTAGGTAATGTAATATGTATAATATTATTTATTATACTATCTGACAGATCCGCATTCAAAATACAGGCCACTCCTTTCTTTTTCCTCCCATGGATGCTGTACGTGCTAAATAATGGAATATAATTAATTTGTACTTCTGTGAAATGTTCGGATAAAGACAATGAGTCCACCTTTTATACTTAGAATAATCAAAAAGTGACGAAGTGTGAGTGCTAATAATATTTCTGTCTAACTCTTTGCAGACAATTGGAGTAGCAGCTATTCAATGCCCAATTAATGATATGACTGAACACACAGGTCAATGAACGACAGTGAAAAAAAGTTCAAGTGTCTTCAATTATTATATTAGAGTAGTGATTAGTTTTTCCACAAGATTTTTCCATAAAATTTCGGATTCATGAATCCACAGCTACTTATAAATAACATAGTCGGTTATAAAGTAGGATCGCAATCCCTTAAGCAGCACGTCGGCTGTTGCATATGCTTCTAAGTTAAAGTTGTAAGGTAAGACTTATAGGGCAGAGCTTAGTTGGTAAGAATCCGATATGTTTATCCAGAGGGTTCCTCTTCTTTCATTTAAAAACAAATATCCAGATAGATTTAGTTTTAGTTGGCAAAGAAGTCGATTGCTTCTTATTAAATTTCATCCACCAGTAGGGCGATTCATTAAGATTAGCATCAACCTTGATTCTGTGGCAACGCTTGGATTCATGTTAGTCGTATAAAAAGCCTGTCAATATTATTAAATTATCCAGCAGGTGGCATTCATGAGCCAGTATAAATTGGTAATAAAATTATGGGTGTGTAAAGAATATGAAATAGAATGAACATATTAATTTTATATTTTGGTAAGAAGGTAACATATTGTTTGTGCGGATTTTTTATGTAGAGCTAAATTCAGCGAGGCAGATGAAGAATAAGCCACTAACGGCCGGTTTCTGAAACGCATGTTATGTTAACACGCTGTTAACACGTTTACTACTTCTTATTAAACGCCAAATATATGAGTAAATAACCAAAAAATAGTCAATTAGATAATTTTACACTATAAACCCATTCAGTAACCAGCTGTTATCCATACATTTAACATTAACAACGATTTAATGAGAGATTAACAACGTGTCAACAACGTGTTAACATAACATGCGTTTCAGAAACCGGCCGTAAGATAGTTAACGTTGATTTTACCACTCACAGCGTCATTTCAACGCACGTTCTGTGTCTTCAAATGTGTATGCATTTATAATCTACTAGCGACCCGCCCCGGCTTCGCACGGGTGCAGTGAAAAAATGGTTATGGTGGGTTATCCCTAAGAGATAGACATATACCATCGCGGACTTTTTTGTGGATTTTTGTAAGTTGTACAATACTGTAGTACATTATTTTGGTCTATCTCGTAGGGTTCAGCCAGCGTTTGCAATATAAGCGCAAAAAAAACGTGCTTATTTACGACATCACATTAGAAACTTTTAAATTTATCAGTGTTTCTCTACTATATTATGCATTTATTATACATACAAACCTTCCTTAAGAATCACTCTATCTATTAAAAAAATACCGCGTCAAAATCCGTTGCGTAGTTTTAAAGATCTAAGCATACATACGGACATACAGCGAAAGCGACTTTGTTTTATACTATGTATTGACGTAAAGGCAAAAGATAATGCCCTTATTCGAAATTGAGAGAGCTATCCTGGCGAAATCTATCGCCGTTCAAAACGAGCTGTTTTCAGCATTAAATTTTCGGAGTCTAGGAAATTGGTTTTAATAGGTGTCATCCTCATAGTTTATTCGTCAATTGTAATAGTTTTGACGAATAAAGTAACCCTCACAACAGGTTTTTTAGATTGTTGAGGCTTGTAGATGTTAGTGCATTCATGGTCTATAGTAGTTAGTAGGTAGAACTCTGGGTATTGACGCTCTATGATTTTCTGTACATTTATATTGGTGGTGGTGCTTCAAAAGTCATCTAGTTTGTTTCTACCGTCTTACCTAAGATTTTCAGTATAAAACAATACTAGTATGGTGGTGCTCCAATAATTAGAGTTAAGGAAGCAGTAATGCAGCTCTTCGATCGGTAGAGTCTACGAAAAAATCTGTGTCAGCTCCTGCAATATAGTCATAACTTAACGCGTACGTCAAAAGCCTTTCTCCCACCTGATTCATAATTAGATAAGAGGATCGAGATATTAAGTAAAAAAAGAAATACCATACGGAATTGATCACTGAACTTACACATGTGAGCTCTAACAACTGGAATTTTGAAATATAATTTCTAAATTGAATAATTTATTTATGTTCTTCAAGATGAACCTTTACAGATCAACAAAAAGATAATCTCCTTGGTTGGCTCTCAATATTTCTGTTACTATTAAAATATTTTTAACTGTCTCAACTAGAAGTTTTAGTGAGTTAGCATAATGGCAAATGTTAGCAACGTGAGTGCTAAGGTTTGCAGTAATCTAGTTAACCGCCCATGTTGAAAAAATTTATGTCATCGGGAACATGAAACTCCTTCGACCGAAATATGGCAGTCAGTGCTTTCCTAATTTGTAGTAACACATAACTACGATGAGGTTGCATAATAACTTGCTGTAACTTTGGACCGGTCTTGAAGTTAGAGACGGCAGGATATATTTTGCCAATTTTGTCGATAAAAAGAAAACAGAAAGATAGTAAGTAGTGCACAAATATAATAAAACTTTGAATCTCGTTTTCTCTATTCTTATTTTATGAACGAAAATGTGGAACAGTTAGAATCTCTTAAATATGATAAACTATGAATGATACATGTACATCATTTTACATACATACATACATACACACATAAATGACTTGCTCCCAATGGGGTAGGCAGAGACCACCTCTCTCCACTTGCTCATTTTACAATACATCATATTCTGTTACATGAGATAATTTGTTGTAATCGCATCACCAGAACTGATTAGTAAGATGCACCGCGTGTAAGTAGAATTATGTTATTGGTAGATTTTGGAATAACTACGTAAAATGACATTCAAGTGCTTGCTAAGCATAAAAGATAATGACAGTTAGCTTTCCCTTCATATCGCCTGGATTCTGTGCACATAAAAATAAGATATTTATTCAAATATATTTACAATACTGTATTAAATATATGTATTAACATACGTTAGTTTGCATCGATACATTCTCCATTAACAGCCCCAACACTAGGGCGTAATGAAGCACAACCACTTTCACCGTTGTTTGTGTACGGGTTTCCTACTTCGCAGTTTTATTATTGACATGCGCAAGAGTTTCATCATCGGCTCATCGGCACTGGGTTATATGTGGTGACGTCACGGCTGCCCTTTATAATCAAATTTTTAGTAGGTCATCTATTTTTTTATTTACAAAATGTGCTTGTGTCAAATGGGCTCTCATCTGATAGATGTGACTTCTGCCACCAATAGTAAATGTATATAATTAATAGTATAGTAAATCTATAAATATTTCTTGTGAAATATTTTAATTTGCAAATTTTGTATTACCTATTAAAATACTGGTAAGGATATACTTTTGTTATTGTACTATTCAACCATAATTCAAACACAGTTTTCTGCAGAAATAGGCATCTGTCCAAGTTAAGGTGCTCCCTTCAAATTTGCTCGTAAAATATATAACATGTGTGAAAACTTGCTGCTTATAATAGGTAGGTATAAAATAATAATATTTTTTTTTAAACTACTTGCCTTTTTTAAATTTTTGCTAACATTTTCCAATTATTGATTTATATACTTAACTCATTCTATATTCAAATATTTATAATTGATCTACATTCAAGATATTCGCATTGATATAATATAGCTACTTGAAATGACTTTTTGAACTTAAACCTCTAAGGCAACGAAAAAGGGTGGTAAAATATGCATCCACTTTGTCTGAAATTTGGTTCCCTAATCGGGATATCGAGATTAACCGCAATGTTTCTTTACGGTTGTATTATAAAATCTTTGAAAATCTGTTTGAAAATATATTGTTCAAAATTTGAATTTGCAACTTTACACAATTACGATTATCATGGTGCATCTAGAAAAAATTGACTTATTGAGATTAAAAATTTGCATTTGCATTCCCTTCTCGATTTTTGTCGCTACATGTTGTTTTACACCGATAGAATTAGATTGAAGGTGTAGTACAGCATCACATGAGTAAGAATGAATAATTGGTCGCGAGAAGATCCTCTCGCCGCTCCGCTCAACTGTAAACGGCAGAATAGAAGAGACTTAACCTTCCATAATTTAATAAATAATACTTAACTTTCCATAATTTCGAGTGGCGGACTACTATTTGACATATATGCTTCAAACTGGCCAACAATCTGGCGTAATCCTATTTGGTTTCTCATAGACGTTACTGGTCCTTCTGCCCGACGCTTATCAATTTAAAAGCTCTGTTGTTTTATCATTTGCCAGTGTCTTTAGGTCCAGTGTCAAAAAAAGTAGGTCGGTAGGCAAACTAGGCACGAATTTACGCTTATAAAAAATAGTGCTTATTCGATAAGACAAGGTCAAATCGCCGTATATTAGCGCTCGTGCCTCTTGGCGGAGACGAACCATAATAAATAAAATAAATAAATATCCTAGCTTTTTTACGGACCTATGCTCAAGCCTATGCAGCAAGGCTATGTTCAGCTTTACCTTGAGTGTGTTTGTGGAAGGCGGACGAACAGAAGGTTCGACGCCTTGTCTGCTAATGACACCGGCGACCGTTCCGGGGTCGTTAGAGTCAATACAAAGGAGTCGAAGCAAGTGGCTTGGGCGCTCAAGATCGCCGTGTAGTGGAGGGAGAGAATCTACCCGGTACGTGACGGTACCGGGTATATGTTTGACGAGAGATATGTAGTTCGGGTCGTCGCGCTCGCCAACAAGCACGGTGTGTGATAGAGATCTCGTACATGAGAGACGACGCAATTGGTGGCCGGCGGGAGGGATTCGTTAGCCCGGGTACTAATCTCTGTAAGGCTTATATTATGGGATCTAGCGTAACGAATAGAAATACATATATTACGGTTGATTATAGACGCGGGGCTTACAATGCCCTTCGTGTGCAATACAATAATGCTTTTAGGATACTGCTTCGGCTGCCTCGGCGCTGTAGCGCGTCTGGCATGTTCGCTGAAGCCAGAGTAGATTGCTTTCCCACAACTATGCGCAAGCGAGTGACATCTATGGCGCGCAGGACCCGAGACAGCCGAAACAGCCTCCTGTCAGTCATAGCGGAGAGGATGGACGGCCCGTTCTTGAAACACTGGATGTTCGTTCATGCACCCGTGTCTCGAGAACGAGTACGGCAATATTAATATATTTAAATGGACATTATAATTATTTAGATTTAATTTTATTATGTAATTTTATGGATTTATAATCTGAAATAAATTAAATTATTATTATATTATTACACATTTATAAATATTTATGATAGAAATATATATTAATAACCATTACTAAGGTACAAATGCTCGCATTCATCACATAAACATCTGCCTCCACCGGGACTCGAAACCGGGACCTCAGAGATAGTAACAACTTGAAACCGGTGTACTAACCACTCGACTATGGAGTTGTTAAGGATGTATGTTAATTGAAAAAAGTTATACCATAAATACACTAAAATAACAACTGATTACTAGCTTTCTCATAACACTGTCATTATAACAACTTATCTAACGTAGCAGTTACATAAAGTACCTAAGTGCAGGAGATAATGCAGTAGTAAAACTAAGATTATTCGCGGTTCTATCTTTTTAATAATTCCTCGAGCATAGTGTGCACATCGGGCGTTATTTATGCTCGAGTTCTTTTTATTTCT
Source organism: Scirpophaga incertulas (assembly GCA_036419045.1). Taxonomy (NCBI): domain Eukaryota; kingdom Metazoa; phylum Arthropoda; class Insecta; order Lepidoptera; family Crambidae; genus Scirpophaga; species Scirpophaga incertulas. The sequence goes on from CM071636.1 coordinate 9,556,572, forward strand.
CTTTTTATGTACATTGAGAATCAATATTACTTTTTTTTAACATAATACGTTTTTCACTTTTATTGAAAGTGAGACAAAAATCGAGAAGAGAGAAGACCGTCTACGATGATGCACAACGTGAGACGATTGACTCAAAAACAAGGCCGCCGATACGTTCTAATAACTGCACTTACTTTATTGTTTCATTGACGCGTAATATTTTAAATAAATCAAGTGTTGAATAATGCGTATGTGATCAAATCGTTGAATATTATTTTCGTTGCGTTTTGCTTCACTAAAATTTATTCAAAGCGTTTAATAAATCGATCACTAGTTCATTGCCCGAAAATTGCAGTCACAAAATTTATGGAAGATTGGAATGAAATGGAAAATACTGGTTATGGTTTTGTTTATTTTTTGATCTTTTATATGGAATAAATAGCCTCTACTAACACACACGCAAATTTTTGTTGAAATTTTGCATTAGCTTCATGCATTCTTGTGAAAGGTTAGGTCAAAGCTAGGGAAGTATGTTTGAATCGTAGCAAGTGGAAAACTGTAATCTCTGCCTACCTCCATGGAATAGTAGATTGTTAACCGAGGGTGGAAAGAATCAATTCCCGAGGTATTTATAGGCTATAGTCCCAGAAGGAATTGATTCTTTTACCCGTGTTAAACACTCTACTTTTCACTTCGAATATATGAGGAAAATAAAACATTGGTTGTTTATTTAATCTATTTATTGATAATATATGATAATATCAGTAGACCATCAGTAGGCAGAACACAATTTGCCTCGTCTTTAATTGAATCTGGTGTCAATATTTCGGAATCGCTTGAACTCATTTTTAAAATTAAAATCTTAACTAGTATAAGAGATTCACAGATATATATATTAAATTCACATCCCGCCAATTTATGTCGACTGTTTAAATTTTAAATATGGAACTCACCGCGTGTTTGTTGCAGTTTGCTTATTCCGCTGGAAGTAGTTTGCGCTAAGTTCACACTGGCTGTATAGAAACTCACATGGCCGCAGCATTTTTTTTTTATAGTTCACAGCTGACAGTTCGTAGCTGACATTCGTAGTTCTATTTTTAAAGTTCTTTCCGGCCCTTGGGTGGGAAGTAAATTGTATAAGTTTTTCCCTCCCTATGTCGGGAAGCAGCATTTTCCACCCAATAATCAGATCAAAACAACATAACTTTCCGAGTATGAGAAATGAAAAAGAAGGTTGAGTATATGTAGCTGTGTATGTATATGTATATGTGTATGTTTATGAATTTCTTTGCTTTATGACATTATAGCACTGTCGTCCTTTGCGCATCTGCTCTTGGGACTCCACTCTAGCCGGCCGGCTAAGGCGTAGGCGGGAGGCATACTATTCCCTGAACCATATCGAAAACTCTCCGTATTTCAAATCACCGACAGCTCGCCAGAACTGACCTAAAGACTTTCGTCGTCACTTCTCTACGCTCCTATTACTGTTAAGTTCGGAATCTATAAAATGTAATTATATTCTGTTACGTACAAGGAAATGGGTCATACAAATTGATAATTCTTATTAAGTGATTTATTTACGACATTTCTGAATTTAATCAGTGGTCTCTCTATCATTTTATTGTGTTTGGTGTTGGTTTCTTTATTGTTGATTCGAATATGCAATTATTACCGTAATTCTACTGCTGTGAGAAGCGGAAAACACTAAATAAACTGAATGGCTAAACTTAGCCAGCGTCTTCTCTTATTCGTCACACCGGCTATAATAACATACTTTCAGGTAATATTCATACAGCTTCTAACTTAACTACTCGCTATTGAACTTTGAAATAAAAGATTGTAAATAATAAAAAAGGCAGACAATATATGTTTTACAGTTTCTATTTTTTCTTATAATTGATTAAGTCTTTGTATGTAATGAACATCTTTTTTATTATTCCTAACGTAAGTAGGCAAGCTTTTTCCCAAATAAGATATTGCTATACTAATAATATCAGGAGCAAAATCTATTATTTTATCTGTATTTAAATGATGGACATTATTAACGCACTTTTTATTGATTATGATACACAAAATTTATGATTTAGGTAATTGACATTAATACGCAAATATACTTTTTGTGGCATATTAAAAGGCTAAAAGCCATTTTCTTATTTCCAATCAAAATTTTGTCGTGCTGTGGTACAGTAGATAATCATTAAAATATAAATATATTTAGGTATAAAAATTAAATCTAGTATTTTTTATGTTTCATTTTTTAGGTATAACCTTATTATCTCACTGAAAAGTGTCTCATTTTTCGCTAGCACAAGTCGTAGTTCCAAATTGATTAGTTTAGTCACTCATGGTGCTAACTCACCACAACTTATGGCACATGAGACCAATAGTATATACCAAAGATGCCACATCGATTGCCAACTAAGTATGGTGACCCAAATTGACCATATGGTCAAGCAGGCCATGATGATCCGGGGTATCCTACACCCGGTGCTAGAATCCCAGCTACTGCTGCCTACGAAGCTCTTAAATTATAAATGTTACGTTTATTCGCGGCTCAGCGTACCAGGTTGTAGGGTGTCTAGAACGTTTCTCTCCGCATAGATAGATGTCACGAATAACGTAATCTCCAAAAATTTATGAATCTTACGATGGAGGTGTTTGGCGCTTGTCTAGCGCGTCGAATGTTCGACCTCGCCTACAATGGGCCACAACATTTGTACCCCCCAACCCTTTCAGACGTGCTTTGTCTTGCGAGCCACTGTAACCTACAAAAGAAACAACAAGATGATAGAATCATTTGCTAACATATTTCATAAGGCACAATCGATATAATCTCTGAATTAATATAGAACATTACGGCGACTCTACAGAGCTTGGCAGTAAGTCTGAAATCCCCACAAGAACCACAATATAAGTTCGCAGTTTGTGATGACATAAGATGTAAAGTTATTTTGCGTAGTATTTTCACTGCCTATTGCTATGAAAAACAATTGAATCATACAAATAAATTTAAATAAGTATGAACTTATCTGTTCTACAGAAAAAGTATAACTATAGATATCGCTAAAGAAAATTTTACTCTTTTGTTAATTTTTATTCTAAAAATTATTTTTTCCTACATGCATACTAATAGATTTTTTTAAGGTTCAGTAGGTTCCATATTAGAAGACGGAACTTTTATAGGATCCGTTAACCGTCTGTTAAAACTCTTTTAGTTTCAGAATCGCCTGGAGATATCAAATTGGAATTAATATTTAATACTTGCAGCAATGAAAACATCACACTTCTAATTCTAAGTCAACATAATCAAAATATATGTCCTTTTATGCCGTATATTTTAACCAAAGGAAAACATCCGAAAACTATATATTTAGTTAACTAAAAGTTAGAGTTAAGAGATTTTTCGAGCAACAGATTATCGAGTTTTCTAAGTTTGATTACAAGCTTCTTTTAAATCTATTAAAATAAATAATAAGAAAATTGCATATACAAGTTTACTAATAATTCAATATTCTCCTTGTTAACGTTACACATTATAAAGATATTATATGTACGCATAAAACGTGAGCTCTATCAAATACTTTCATAAATATATTAATAAGGTAACAGTGAGAATTAAAGCAAAGAATACAGATTGTCCTTACCTTTTCGAGAAATGAACCAATTATAGGGAACTGATATTAAAAAAGCACGCCTAATCTATTTTTAAACTTCTCATGAGAACTAAAAGCACTTAATATTTCAAGCAAGTTTGTATACAGTTTCAAAGAATGCGAGAAGTTAGAATCATTTGTTGCTCCTTTCAGAAGGATATTTTGATTGCCCTTAGTTGTAATATTCTGCCCTCGTAGTTTTACAAGGGTAGAAAATTATTTATTTACTTAACACACAAAATAGATTACAATCGATTATAGATGCATTTTTCTTATACAATATTGCAGACCACATTGTATTCATTAGGTATGTATGTAAAACACGAACGACACATAACTAACTAGAGCAGTACACTTATTATATTGAAATTAGTTGATTATATTGGAATTAGTAGATACCATTCAGTTGTGGGTCTTGCGCCAGGCTTGATCGTATGCGTGAGGAACCTTTTGTACCTTCGACAAATAGGTCTCGATACGATATGATGGACACATTTTAATAAATTTTCATCACAATTCCATATACCTACTGTCCTACCGAGGGGCACGAGTTTACATTAAGTTACGGTGATTTAAGCTTTATTTAACCAAAAAAATAAAAATAAAATTCTAGACCACTCTAGTATGAATTGGTCGACATTACTGCTTCTTGTGAGTTTTTTCGTAGGTACATGCAGGTTGCCTCACGATGTTTTTCTTAACCGCAGGAGCATCTGATAAACCATGGCGGTAGAATCGTGAAAGCGCACCCCGTCATGTGCCCCTCATGGGCCTAGAGAACACAGGGGGGTTTTAGTGGGTAGGCCGGTACTCTTAGACCGGAGGGCCCCACACACGGCCGCGCCTAGCCAGCGCGGTGTCAAGGTGCATAATGCATTTCCCCCTAAAAAAAAGAGCATCTGATAAATAACAGCAATACGTTACTTTACAGTTAGCCTCGAGACAGCTCGAAATAATGAAGTTATTCGTATTGCAGATGCAAAGTTAGACGTGTTGATGACCGTACGTAAGGAATGAGAAACACACTGTCTCGCCTGAATCGCCCTGGACTTCCCGATTAAGGCATATACTTAGCTACGACCATAGTGTAATTTAAGGTAGCTTTGCACCAAACTTTGACGTGGTGGTTGCCTATCGATAAAGTAGATATTCATTTATGGGCAAATATAGCTGCAACAATGTTCCACAAAGCGTTATTGATTTGCCTTTAATTCAGTCAGTCAATGATTACTTGAATAATGGTCAGACTTAATTATTAAATTTAAATGGAATAGCAACAAAAGAATGTAGTATACTATGTAATTATACTAATTACTTAATAAATTCTGCATTCCATTTATTAATGCAATCAACGAGTCGGCTAAACGATATATAACTGTGTGATTGAATGATGTTGTTCAGTCAAAGGGCTAGCTGTTTGATTGAATGGCTATTTTAACCAGTTGGCTGCGACATCATCATCCTCTTGCCCATTTCCCATTATCTATTCCTCTTTATCAGCCGTCATTTCCATGCTTACTCCTTTCATTCTTATATCATTCTTCACACAATCGATCCATCTTTTATTCGGCCTTCCTCTGCCCGTGTATCCCTCCACTTTCATATTCAACATTCGTTTTGTGACATGACTTTCATCCCTCCGCATCACATGTCCAAACCATGCTAATCTACTTCCTCTCACTTTTTCTACCACTGGCGCTACTTTCAGGCTTCCTCTTATGTACTCATTCCTTATCTGATCCATCACATCACACATCCATCGTAACATTCTCATTTCATTTGTATGCAATCTATTTTCATCCTTCTTCTTGACGGCCCAGCATTCACTTCCATACATGACGACAGGTCGGGTGATCGATTTGTAAATTTTCCCCTTCAGCCTTATTGGCATTCGGGGATCGCACGTTGTAGCTGTGACCTGTCGCCATTTCATCCACCCTGCGTTAATCCTGTTAATAGTTAATAGTTGGCTGCGACATATACATTGTTATTAGAAAAGAAAAAATAAACGACCCTCGTGTTTTTAATTTTTGTAACTGTACATTCATTTTCGCATGTAATATTTCAAATGACACAGTAATTTATTTGGATTACATGTTTTAATTCAACAAGCTAAAATATATACAAGTTCCAATAATTAATCTTAAATTAAGTGACATATTTTTATATGTATATACGGGTTGAGCTCTGTGATATCAATATACATATATCACTTTAGTTGCGACTATACGGGATTAAATGTAAAATTCTGATGGTACTGGAAACGTCGCAGTTATAGTTGCCGACAAATTAAACTAGGTCGCAATTATAGGTTTGAATCAATTTTTGCAATTTTTAACTAACTAAGTTATGTAACAACACCCCACTTACTAAATAGAGAGTTAAATTATCTTTAGTTTTGTCTTATAAAGTATAGATTCGGTTAGGGAAATTATAATTTTACGCAATGGATAATCTAAATTTTCTTATTGTTTTTTTGTAACGAAAGCAGAGTGCAGCGTGTCAACGCGACATCAAATAGTTTGTACTATGTTATTGTTTCCGATTTAGTACTAACGCAACTATATGACACATTTAACGAAACACTGGAAACATTTGGATCACACGTGTTGTTTTACATTACATATGTTTAAATTATTTTATGTTTAACTACAAAAACGACGTGAATACTACAGTGACGAGTAAAAAGCTTGAATTCATTTTGAATTCGAAGGATATTTTTAAGAGCTATTGATTGGTATATTATATATTAGAGTCAGCAATATAATCAACATATTTTTTGTTACATAGGTTTATTACAAACCGCATAGGTTTATAGTTACATATCCAGTGTCCAATTTCTCAGATCCCAATAGTTTGAAAACAACATCAATATATATCGTAATTTCGGCAAATTCAAAGTTTTTGAGAGTCATCAAATAAAAAGTCAATGTGTTCCGTTTTCAGAATTATAACTAAATAGAACGACAGAACTTGTAAACATTATTTTTTAATTACGTATTTTTTTTATGTCTAAATTTATAAACAATTCCAACAACGAGAACAATTGTTTATGTAAAAAGATTCTTTGCATTTCTTAGAAAATAATCAAAAAACTAGAGCTAGATTTTTAAATTAAATCTTAAAATTATTTCATAAACTTATTATTATACTCATATATTATTGCTATATCATGTTGAATAGTACAATAAATAAGAAATATTTAGAAATTATGGAACGGTCGGGTATCACAATTTGAACATAGGGTGTAATATTTGCATAAATAGTGAAAATGTAACCCCAGAAATAATATTTTCAGAAGAAATGTTGCCATGATGGGATCATATGATTTGCACTATCAAAAAATTAATAGATTCATGTAGAGCTAAGCTTCTTACTCTACGCTCCCCAATTCTACAAGGCCCAACTTCACAAACTTTACAACTGCGTCAACAGTTAAGTCATGTAATGTACACTACTTCTGATCATTACTTCCCACTATACAAAAGTTTTTGGAGTAACGGAACGAGCTACATATTTTGACTAAGGGAGGATATGTCATGTTTTTCATAGACCGACAATAAAACGAACACTTGGAATAATTTAGTTTCTTTAACAAATATTGATACAGATTAGTGCAACACACCTCACCATAATTATTTTATGAACAAAGTACATTTCTTGAACCAAAGGGATTTTTCTAATCCCTTCTGCTTACTTTGTAGATGTGCATCGACCAACTGAGAATTTTCGTCGTACATAAAATAATATAAAAGATTATTTATTTATATATAAATATATTAATACACAAATAGTAGATTATATATTGGGTTTAGTACAGAATTTCTGAAATATCAGGTTTAACTGGTTGTTATTTTGCAAGGTTTATTTATTACTAAGATCATTAAAATAATCGTATCAAAAAAAATGAACGTATAATATTCTGGCTATCTCAGATTTGTTTCCATTCGAAAAAGCCAGATATCGCAATGAATTTTTCCAAATGTACGATAATTACTCAATGGATAGGTGTTTTGCGTAGAGAGATAACAGATGCATGTGCTTGGATCTACCTTTATTTTACCTATTTCTGCCTCATAACAGCAGGATCTTTATGAGGGGTGCAGATTTACTGCGAACTTCCCAGATACAGAACTCACGTCATAACCCTCGACATACCTCTATAGCTGTTACGAGTATAACAAATCATTCACCACGGCTATGGAATATAAACAGGCTGCCTTATTCTGTGCGTGATAGTGCTTCTCTGGATGTCTTCAAGAGAAGATGGCAATATGTGCATGTATATGTACAAGTTATTATGTGTTATGTTTTTCAAGTGTACAATAAAGAATAAATATTTTTCAGTACAGTACTTACCTACATTAATAAAATACCTACTTTTTATTTGTATCTATTGTAATCAAAATTAAATTATAAGTTCTTGATTTGACCACGACTATGTGACCCCGCTCTGGCGACAAAGCTGGATCCGCCCTTGGGTAGAGGTACAGCAAAACACCATCAGTGGTAGTCGGTTGGCTTGCTTGTCAGTATAACGAAAAAAAATGATACAACACTATGTTAAGTCTAATAGCATAATGATACATTTATCATTAGGTGTGTTAAAGATCTGAGAGTTAATTCACGGGTGCGTGGAGCGAAGTATTCTAATCAAGACCGGATTGAGTTTCTCTGCCTTTCCCCGTGAGAAAATTAACTCAACGCAGTACTTTTAATACCCACTAAGTTAATAAAATTACAGATTTCTCGACTCTACCAGTTTTTTGAATCTAATGTAATGATTTCATAATCACGTCATTTTTGCTTTTCTATGCATTGGAACTATTAATAATAACAATCTACTGAGAGATTGGTCTGGGGGCCTTCCTTATCCCAAAGGTTTTTGGTGTCACGACGGAGAGGCTCTTGACAGAGATTTAGTAGGTTGTACGTAGGCGTAACAGAGTCCGCTGCCTTGCTTAATGGTGTGGATCGTCATCTCCCCTTTAGGTATCGTAAAGATGATTGTCCCGCCTTAATTAATTGAGTTTGTATGTCTAGTGATGCTAGCCCAATTTACTTTAGAAATTGTATAAATGTAGAATATGTCGGGAACTTAGTCAATTCAGTTTAATACTTTTCAGAAAGTTTGTAATTTTTATTATTAATTTGTTCCATATGTTTCCTATGAACCAATAAAGTGTTAGAAATTATTATTATTGTTTTTTTTATAAACACCATATTATACGATTCTAATATTTATTAGATCTTTTAAATTAAATCTTGAAATCTTAATTTCTATCATTTCCTTAATATTTTTCATTTAAAATACACATCGGCAATAATTCGAATAAAATTAAATTATTTTTAAAATTACAGAATAACTAGTTTCTGAATAATTACCCACTAATAGTAAGTATTACTTCAAATCGGATCTTTGTGAAACTTGAGTCTTTTATATTTTTATATATTTAGGTCTTTACATTTAGGGGTTATCTATAAAAAGAAAATACCTAATACCGACAATTTAGTGTTAAGCGATTCTTTGTTTTTCATTCTAAAAACACAGTTTTCTTCGAATTGCGACAGCATTGCCACCGTTCCGTTAACCCTGAAAAATTCAAATGCATTGTTATTTTATCAAACGCTTACGATGCATCTTTATAGTCTAATTAAAGTACAGGTAAGCGGTACTTAACCAGTCAATGCGTTCATCTTTAATCGCAGTGATCTTACGCTCGCATTGTTCGACAACCTTTGCGCGTGCGCACACGATAGCAGAATACGTGCGCTGTTGGTTTAACTTTTTTAACAAACTCTTCAATTATTAAAAATTTTTACTTTATCTTAAAAAAAGAATAGCCACAATTCGAAATAATATAGTCCTAATGAGGGACGTTTGGATTTTTTTAAATTAAAACCTTAAAGTTTTCTATCGATACAATATCGTAAATTTTAGAACTTATACATTAAAAAGTGGTAGGATATCGTGAATTAAGTTGCATGTGTGTGGACAACTAGGTGATTTTGGAGCATTTGTTTATAAATAAACGTGGTCCACTGGTGAGTTCTTTCACGTTTTATTTTTTGATATTTTCATTATGTTCTTGTAATATGAGTATACAATGTTAGACGTGATGAATAATTCATGCAAATGAAGCAATTATTAACTTTTAAATGAAATGCTTTGTTGCGGCTATTTTGAGTCTTTCATCGTTTAGTTGTTTTGAAAAATGAAAGTTTTACTGTTTATATATAAGCAGTTAATTACGTATGCGTTATTTTTCTTGGTTTATATTTTATTTGGTAAATCATACACATACATCATAGGTGATCCAACTGTAGATAAAAAGTATATTATTCAAACTAGACAAATATACTTACTTGGTCAGGAGTACCCGACGTCGACGGGCGTGCATGAAAGTAATAATGAAACAGGAAGATAGGGAAGTGATTTCTGCCTACCCCTATGGGAAAGAGGCTTGAGTATATGTATGTACTCGTATATATCTACACTAATGTTATAAAGAGGAATGATTTGTATTTTTGTATGTAACGAATAAACTCAAAAAGTACTGGACCGATTTTAATCATTCTTTTTTCATTAGAAAGCTATATTATCACTGAGTAACAAATTTGAGGCTATATTTGGTACTACATTACTATAGAAATCTTTAGAAATTCTTATGAAAACCAACCGAAGGTGTAAAAAAATTTGCCATAAAATGTCTTTCGTCGCATACGCTGCGAAGAGTAATATCTACTTCTGTCTGTCTAATTATATAAAAGTAGTGCTCCAGAGATAGACTATAGATAGACTTCGACCTACTCCTCAAAATATTGTAATCACTAAAACGTCAAAAAAAGTTTGCCTTATCAAGGGATCAGTTATGCCGGACGCGTCGTTATCATTATTTAAAAAGACAAAATCAAAATAATATTTGCGTCTTTTACCTGTGTTAAAAGCAATCTAAACCACAAATATGAAAACTAAAAAATATGTAATGCTTATAACATGATAATAGAATTTAAATATTTATTACACGTTTTACTTAACTAATGCAGTTCTGATTAATTTTGAATTAACTTCCTTAACTAATGAATCATTGTGAAAATATTTCGCTCGATTAATTAGCACCAAAGAGCATTATGATTTGTTTTAATTTACATAATTTGCATTAATGACTCGGTTTTTAAATTACTTGGGTAAGTTTCTATAAGTACATAAAATTACGTGTTCTATGAATTGCCTTTGCGTCCGTTGACTATTTGTACAAGCCATCGTGATGACGTAACAATCACAAAACATACAGATCTACTAACATCTTAACCAATGTGTTTAAAATCTAAGTACTAAATCCGCTCAATTTTACTAGAGATATTACGAGTATATAGGTATATCACTGTTTATATTTAAATAGTAGTAATAAAAAAGCACAATTGACTGAATGACATCAACAACATCATATAAACACAGAGACATCCGAATAGAATCGCGGAGCCTTTGATGTGGGAAGAAAACATGATATAATCTTTAATAAATCCAAGTAAATAAAAAAAGTACGGAGCATAGAGTTTACAAGAGAAACTATTTATACATTTTAAAAAAATATCTAGCCTTTCCATCCTAGTTCTAGGTCTTTATAGTCTAGGCTCAGGCTGAGTTTAGTCGGTAGGCCAATCTAGACGGGGCGCTTCAATTGGTTTGAAGTACGACTTAATCTTGGTGACACAGGTTGCGGTGGTAACCATAAGGATTCTAAAGCCTCTCTTCTCCAGACGTCAAAAAAAACAACTAGGTACTGGACCGCTACACTTATGTGGAAAAATTTTCATTGATACTCCGCACCGTTTACATAGTCGTAGCATGAAAGTATATAGAATTAACGTAAAACATTTTTCAGGAACATAAATTTAGGAACCTAACGACATAGCTGTTAATAGATTTGAAAGTTTTAGTAATTAGTATACCTATTAGTAATATTACACTATTCCTATTAATAATGAAAGATAAAACAATAATTAGATAAATACATTAATAAAATAAAATGTAGTACATAGGTACATGCAACTTTTGTATTCACACAGGATGATAAGTCAGCCATCAATATGTTGATTTGTGTACAAATATTTATTGACAATGTTAAATTCATGTAACTGCTTTTAGATTCATTACCAAAAAGAGTTGGTATAATTAGTACGAGTATATCAGATAATCGCAACTAGAATGTATTATTTAATTTATCCATAAATAATTAAGTTTCTTTTACGAAACGCCTAACAGTCAATCAATTGAGCTGTCAACTGTGGAAGATGGCGAAATTATACATTCTAATGCAAATATTTGACCTTAAAATAATTTTCCTTCTCTCTAGAACGATTTCTTTCTTCTCCTATTCTCGAGAAATGAATCTAGCTAACGTGATCATCTAAATCGATTCAGCCAGCAAGACTTTGTATTATATATGTAAATTATGTAAATATTCGGAAAAATCGATATAAAGATTTTTTTCTAAAGGTTTTAGGTAAATATTTAAAGCTTTTATATTTATATTTTTACATACACTTTCCGTTGTGTATATTTTTTATCATATAACATAATGTTGATATGGTTTGGAATAATAGAGTTAAATAGAGTTATGAGAAAGTTAACTCATTTCAATCAATTTTATTTAATGGTAATTGATATTTAACCTTCATACATCCACCCCGAGTGGTATATTTTCTTAAAAATTTTCATATTTATATAGGTTTAACCCTGCAAACCCCGTTTAACATTTATAAGATTTAGTACGATCAGCAACACTTCAAGCTTTACGTTTGCACTACGAAAACCGCTGCTATTACGAGAAACAATTGTCTCAAAGTGATAATGTATAATTTGACAGGTGACTGAGTTTACTTATCGAACTAAATATAGCAAAATTATTAAGATTCTTTAATAATTATGAAATGATAATAATAATTAACATATTTCGAAAAGTTTGTTTGAGTTAGTTAGCTATTATCGCTGACATTTATTTTATCATCATGCGTTGTATTTAAAATATATACGTAAAAAACTTATTATTTAAGTTTTGACTATCATACAGAACTAATATAGAAACACCAAATGCGTATAAAAACCATAGGTAGTAAAATATAAATGCTTACGATGTTACATAAAAAAAAACATCTTATACAACATGATATTAAGCACAAAAAAGCTAAGAAAAAAGCACATACACAGTCGGGCAAAGAGTAGTATAAAAACAAAAAGTGATCGATAAATGGCTGACCACAACCTTGGTATTCCGGTTTTCAGGTACTGAGTGAATTGCCCTAAATGGTCGTTAAAATCCCCGGTATTCCCACAAAATATTTTTAAAAGCATACGAATGTATACTGAAAAGCAATATAATTGGTCACTCCTGACAAACTTATCACTTTATATACGACTAGCTTTCTGCCCGCGGCTTCGCCTGCGTGGATTTCGGGATTGGGTCTATTGAGGGTTAAGGGTCATAGCTTTTGCCAACGGCTACATATGCGCGGAAGTCGGTTTATGGCGCGAAGGTTTTATCGCGATTCCCGTGGGACTATCCATCTTTCCGAGATAAAAAATACCGCAAAACCTTGCTCAAGACTCTATCTATTGATGAAAACCGCATGAAAATCTGTGCAGTAGTTTTTGAGCGAAGCCTTTATTGCGCATCCCGTGGGATCTGTCGATTTTTCCAGGATAAAAAGTAGCCTATGTTACTCGGGGATAATGTAAGCTACATTATCCCCGAGTACCATCCAAAGGTGAAAGAATTTTTGTAATCGGTCCAGTAGTTTCGGAGCCAATTCATTACAAACAAACAAATCTTTCCTCTTTATAATATTAGTATAGACTATAAAGTAAAAAAGTAAACTGTAATCATTAAATAAATAGTTTCAAATTGATTGTTATATGATTGAAAATAATGACCTTATTAAAGAACACATTTGCAATCAAAATTGACCCAGCAACTCTATATAGAATATAACATAACTGGTGTCCGAGCATAGATTTGTCAGTCGACAAGAGCATTTATGCTTGACCATTCAAAAAATCAAATTCTAATTTAGTACCTACTACACAAAATAAAGTACAAAAATAAAGTCAAAATTTGTATACCGACAGTATCATGTTCGTACTACATGACAAATAAATAAAAGCATAATGATGCACATACAAATAATATTATTTGCTGACTTGTTATTACTCCGATAGATAAAATTAAATAACGTACAAGTATTAAAATATTGATTAACGTATTTAATTTCAATGATATATCAGTCATAATAAAGTACAAAATATTCCTCGAAATACTTTTCAAACAATGTTTAATGTGGAGGAGCATTTTTTTATATGACAATGTGTAGCTTTTATACACATTGCAATGAAATTTTATTATAAGACGCTGTTATATTTTTTTGATCATTAATAATTTATTTTTTTTTATTTTTTTTTATTTTAACAAAAACATTACAGAATTACATGATCGATTTCGGCGAATGTAACATAAATCCGATGGATTTATCCGTACATTCCATTCATCGGAGACTCACGCGTACATATACAAAAATCAAAATATTCATACATAATAGCGTTTATAAAACTAGTACTTAGCAACTAATACCTGGTGAGTACCCACATAATAGTAGCAAGAACTTAGTTAGTTAATGTTGTGCACAGGTGGGTAGGTATATATATTTAGAATTTTGCAACACCTTCGTTTTATTTTTATCAGTGCGAGGTAGTGTGCTGTGAGGTGGCTGTGCGTGTTGTTTACGAATATAATTCACAGGATGCTCTATAAATTAGAATGCTCATCGTAAATGTTATCTTAATTTACCTAGTAGTGATTATTAAAGTTTTGTTTGAGAGTTTTACAAATGATTTTGTTTGGAAGATAATAAGACATACATTCGTACATACATACACACACTCGTACATACATACACAAATATATATACATACGATATTCGCAGTAGACGTATTTTATGCTTTTATTTCATGAAATAGGGTTTTAATTTATATTTTATGTTATTGCGGTTAATATCTTATATTAGTCCTTCTGGTAGTTGGTTTATAAGGTAAGGCATCATGTTGCACAAACGGCATTTTCCATATAGGTTCTGAAAGGCAGGTATGACCAACCTTTGGTGGGTTACATTACATGTCATTTTAGAATGAGCGGTAGTTATTTTAAAATCTTCATTAAAAAAATGTTCAACTAGTAGGGAATAATTTACTTTTTCCTGTATTGGCATAATTTTACAATATTTAAATAATTCCTGATAGTTATCCTTATATTTTGATCTAATGTTTAGGGGTACTATACATTTTAAAATTCTTGATTGTAGGAATGTAATGAATTGACTCGAGAATGTTCGACCGTAGCTACTAATAGCCCATATGAAATTATTGATTCTGCTAAGCATATATATAAACTTCTTAATATTTGAAATGGTATTTTATTTCGGATACATTTAAAGTTAGCTAAAATAGCACGCAATTCATTGCAGACAACATTAATGTGATCAGTCCATCTAAGGCGATCATCAATAACTAGACCCAAGTATGTATGTTTGGTCACTACTTCCACTGTGTCACATGAACATAAGTCTTCTTCGTGTGTTCGAATGGAGACATTGATGATTGTCTGCAACTAGATGGAGATTACATGATTTTTCTCTGTTTTGACTTGAACTAAGGTACATCAACTTCGTTTTCGTTGTATTTAGCACAAGCCCAAGTCATGTGACCATTGAGTCAGTATGGTAAAATCAGTTTGTAGCTTTTGTAATGCTACTTCAATGTTCGTGTTTGCTATCATGATGCAAGTATCATCAGCAAATTGGTATACTTCACCATGCTTAATGACCTTAGACATAGTATTAACATAAGTCAAGAAATGTAGTGGCCCTAGAACTGACCCTTGGGCAGTGCCTTCACTTATGTGTATTTGTGTAGTAAGCGCGTCTGCGACTTTTACCTTATAGGATCTCTCACTTAAATAGTTTCGACACCACTCCTTTCTTTCTTCTTCCACCACCACTTTCTTCTAACCTTTTGAATCTTTGAAATAACTGTTTATTTTGGAACTGTATATATAATTTGGTATTATAACTTCTATTTTTATGAATATAGACGAGTAAAATATTGGACACAAAAACTCATTAACCGAATAAATATGAATATGAAAAATAAAGAAACAGAAGTAATACTAAAAACAATTAATCAATATGATTAAAAATATTAAATAATACATCATAAGCATATAAAATATCGCAGTGACATTGGAATCATAATAATAGCCATAAAATTAAATTTGAAATGCTAGTTTGCTATTAATATTTCTATTAGTAATGTTGATTCTTATTGACACTTATATATATATATATATTTTTTTTTTTCTTTATACGTGTATATATTTCCTTGCAGGGAAAGAAAGTTATCTTCGTGGGAGTTTTGTTTTTTGTTGTTCATAAATTATCGTTTAAGTTACTCTGGGTCTGCACACTGATCATAAAAATTCGATAAAGTATTGTTAATATTCCTCCATGTCCTACGTTTCTTACAAGTCCACAGCAAAGAGTAAAATGAGATCTGTGGCTATATTGAAAACGGTATATAATAAGTTCGTCTTTCTTACTTTATATGATGGTAAATCAATCATTTATGTAAAATTTATCTATACAATATATTCAAATAAAAGAATTTATTCATGAATATAGATAATTAAAAAAGTACAGTTAAAATAAGTTTGATATTCCTTGTTAATTAATTTAATATCTATTACAGGTTGATCTTATATAAAATAAATAAAACTAAAGTAAAGTAAACATAAAAATATAATGTATTCAGATAATTGATATTAATTAATATACTATAATTGAATTTTCGACATGATTTTGGTGTATTATTCAAATAAAGACAGACAAATGTAAAAAAACTATTTTGAAAAATGCATTAAAAAGAAGGAAAAAGAGTCTAAAATGGTCTACTTGTAATATTGTGTAGGTACTCAAGATTGAATTGCGTTATCTATTTTATTATACTATACCAACATAGGTCAGATGTCTTTTTTTAAATATCATACAACAATTATGTCTCAACCGTAATGAGAAGTTTTTATTGGAGGATTATGCCATAACCAATTTTTAAGTTTAATACCGGACAGTCCCAGATTACCTAAAAGATATTTTCATGGAGTATTAGGGCACGGAGAACAGCAATATCGAATAATCGTCGCACATTGCGTTCATCAAAGATAGACTAAGTAATTCTATTTCATTGTTCTGTGAGGTGTTCAGAGTATTTCATGGAACTAACCTCTATTAAAATTTTTATGTACACTTACATTCTAAATACACTTTTATGTAACTAAATTTGTAGTTACTGATTGCCGAATTCATTATCATTCAGAATAATCTACTAAGAGTAGTCACAATATTTTATCCAGCTAGTGTGTTTAAAAAATTAATCACAATGAGCATGTAGTTGTCCATAGAATCTGTTTAATCGAACGAGCGCTAATGGACGATTTATTAATGCTTGTGTTGACGTTATTGCAGCTCCATGAGCATGATTTGCCTCCTTTTTTTCTTGTGGATATCGTAATAATAGACTTTGATATTTCTAGCAATTCCACTGCAACAAGGATGGAATACTTCAAACTAAGAGTATACGGTAATAGAAAGAACTCGAGCACAACAATAGAACTATCGACTGGTTGAGAAAATTATGTTAATAAGCTGACTGTCAAATATGTTCTTATACAAAAATACAGGTGCTGTAGACAGAAAACTTGCAATGGTGCGTATTTTACGTATGGTAAAGATATCCCGCGATACGCTGTTTCCTGGTCACTTTAGCGTTGCCAAACTGATGGACAATGAGGCCATGGTCATCGGTATGATCGGTGTAATTTAACATATCGCCCTCTCGCTCACTCGGCGAAAGTGAGGCAATTTGATTTATGGACCAGGCGCTCAGATTGTTTCAAGTCTCAATTCATTAATGAAGTCTTTAGACAAATAACAATGTCTTGCTGTGATAAGTAATATATTATTAAGACAGCGCGGTGATCACGACCGCAAGGCTATTCAGATAGCAGTGCGAAATAATTCACCAATTTAATGGTAACTATCGTCTGCTTGGGTACCTCGGTGTTACTCATATCAGCACTAGCATTATTCTATTACTCAATCATTTCACAAACTGGCAACATAAAGTTCCTGTGGATTTTCAGATTTTCAGCAAATCTCACAAGATCCTTAGTTACTTTAACGTTTACGTGACGTTACATTACATTTACTATTACTGAATAAGTAACTTTTTATTAGGTAGACAGTTGCTTATTTGTCAATAACCAATAGTCGATAGATATTAGGTCCATAACCTAGGTACTCTTAAATAAGACCAAATAGTTTTGGATTAACTAGCCTTTTTTTTTTTTTGAGGGGGAGAAATGTGGCCTTGTGCACCCTGACACCGCGCTGGCAAGACGCGGCCGTGTGTGGGGCTCTCCGGTCAAGAGGACCGGCCTACCCACTAAAACCCCCCCGAGTTCTCTGGGCCCATACGGGGCACATGGCGGGGTTCGCTCTCGCGGTTCGACCGCCATGTGTCCCGGGGTGGATTAACTGACCTGATAATAAAAACGAAACCTTTTAAATGACACCCCTAGTTAGCTGTTAACACAAAAAAATATGCTATCTAATTGTAGACTCAACATTTGGGTGGTAAAAGCAGAACAGTTGCCACCTTAGGTGTGGGATGTGCGTTACACGTTACTCATTAAGCGAGCAACTGTAGACTTCTCTGTCTGGTAATACATCTAGTATACCACGATAACCCCCTACGCCTGTAGAGAATTATCGTGGTATACTACGGCTACGGGCCAGATATTAACGCCTGTTAATATCTGGCCCGTAGCAAGCCGAGTTGTAAAAGCGTTCAACTGGAGAAATTTAGCTCCGGTCAACCCCGCTCCACGTCAAAGAGTATGTGGTGGCCTAAACACCGAAACAAATGCTCATATCTGGGAATTAATGTAATTGTACAGTGCGTCTGTCTTGTATTTATATTTTCCGTTTCAACTAACGACACAATAGCATACTTTTAATGTAGAATTTATCTTTCTAGAGTACAAACAAAAAGATTTGTTATCACTTAGACAAGTAATGACTTTTAATTTATTCTATTTATCAGAAAAGAAAACGAAATGGTAACTGTTAAGTAAAATTAATATCCTTTTTTCTTAATAACCTCTAAACTCTGACTCCCTTAACAATGTAAACTGACCCCTATTTAATATGTATTATATTCAATCATACTTGGTATGACATACGAAAGTTTTAATTATATCTGACATGAAATGAATTAATTAAGTATTTAACAATAACATTACTACTTTTAACATTGTTAGTATTGTAGAGGAGAATTAATGTCAAACATCAAGACTTTATGGATATTGATTGATAGTATTTGATTTTGTCAATTTAGTAAAACAATTATTAAAAATGTGTTTCTGATTTTATGTGAACTAGTTATCTCTTGAATATTATTAAATAATAAAATACGTACATAATAGTAACTTACTACGGAACATGTACTACGAAAAGTAGATTACATGAAAAGTAAAAATTTACTGAAGTATGATTGAAACCTCGGATAACGAAACTAGTTAGTGAAGCTTACTTCCAACGAAACTTGTTTGTTTCACCAAAAGAAGTTGTAAACGATGTATAATGATTATGACTTGGATAGTGTCATGATAACCAATCTAAAAGAGTTGGAATCCGCAACACCAACCAAATTATTTCCTGCAGTCACCATCTTTTTGATGGCAACGACTAAAGTTTTGTTAATTCGATTGTTTGACGTCCATTTAGAGTATTTCAATGTAAATAGACTTAGTTCAAACAACGTTAAAGAAATATATTTACACGAGCAATATTGAATCTAGTCAATTGAAGTAAATCTTTGGTTACGATGACGATCGTATATCTTAGTTTTTACTGTAGTGTATATTTTGTGTTAACTGATCTCTAGATTTGTGTAATTCATTTGAAATATTTATTTTTCTATTTTTTTTAATCTAGTTTGGAATTGGATTATGTTAAGCAAATAACCTCTCTGTCGACGCAGAAATATGTATGATTATATTTTTTAGTATCTCCAATTTAAAGATACATTGATTTATTCATCAAAATAGTTTAAGTAAACTCTTTGTTTTATTTCAATACCACATTATTTTACCAGAGTGATACAGGACATAGATCTAGGATCTTTACTTAATCATCAGCTCACAATATGGGAGGTGAGCAGTATGGTGGGCAATGTGAACAATATAATGAGTAAAAATGACAAATCATGGGATTTAGGTCATTTTTATAGAATGAGAATTATAATCGACAAATTTATAATTTGTCTACATAGCTTCATTGCAAAAGATGACAAAGTAATTATTAGCATTATTTAGGGCTCTTCAGAAATTTCCTTTGCTTAAGTTTGAATGAATTGTTTTTGTGAAAAATATCTCCCACAATTACCAAGTGGGTCGTGCGAAATATATCTTCTGATCGATACGATCTGTGTGACCGATTCTCATGACATGCAGTTGTTATTATCTCAGCCAAGTATTCGTTTAATCTTTGTATATAGGTTGTTTAATATTTTTTTTTTAATTAGCTTTATCTACATACTACTAGCTTATCTTAATAATAATAGCTAGACTTTGCCTATGAAATTACCAGTATTGTTTACTTTATAACTGATTTTTAATTTAAGAGATATTAATTATACAATTTTTGATTTATAATAGAGAAAGTATCATTCGTGTTCTTTTTGTTATTGAAATCGTTTTGATATTTAACGTCAATGTATAGAAATGATTTCAAATTACGGATTCATTCTCATATATATCGATTTAACGAAACAAAAATGAACTTCATAAGTCTTACTTTGTCTACAGGGCCAGGCTTAATCACATATGGAATACTGCTCTCAGTTTTGGGCAGGGACTTCCTAACGCCGCGTAGAGATGTAGCTTCGTTATATGTATATGCTGTATCGTTTTTCGCTCAGAGATATTGTTTGATTTGAATCTTGCCGCCAGTTTCCATCATTGTTCCACGTGACAAAATATTCACTCTCATCATTTAGATGGCTCGAGTAGTCTACAATAGGCGTTTTTCTACAAATTTTCTGTCTGTCATTACCAAATTGTGAAATGAACTAACGGTAATGTCAGCTCTTAAATTAAAATTAAAATATATTCGTGAAATTTTGTTAATGATTTTTTGCCATCTTGAAGATAGACATGATCCATATGTTGAGATGCCTGGGCTTTCTAACGGATGCATTAATACCTTTCAGCTGATTTTTTTATTTTTGCTGTGGTTGTAGTGCTCTAGCATTATTGTCGTGAAAACCAAACCCTTTCGGTTGATTAATTCCGGCAGCTTCCTCTTAAATTCTTGTTTAATCAATTATACACATAACACACTTTGTTGTGGGTTAGCGCGGGCTTTGCCACAGGCTGTGAAACCTAACGCTTTTTCATGTTGTACAACATCCACTATTCATCACCAGTTAAAAATTTCTTCAGAAAGCGTATAATAAAAATTATATTCATGTTTTTTCCAGAGGTCCCAAATATTGAGCATTTTGTGTACCCAGCTTTTCTCAAATGAGTCAAAACTATGTGTTGGTAATTTTCTAGTTATTCAGCTACGTCGTAACTACTTACTATGTACTAACTTAAAAAATTTACTAAAGGTATGAGACCTTTAACTGGGGGTCAAAGCTAGGAGCATTTTTTTATCTCAATGAAAAAGCATTACAATGACTTTTGGGGTGCTACTAAGAACGATTTCGAGTTGTATTTTCATCGCAAGCACTTTGTGTGAGATTGAAAACGCTTCAAGTAACTTTGTACTATTCTTAATAACACTACATATACATAGACGTCACAAATGTGATATTTTCTTTTTTTTGCAATATTATTTTAAAATAGCTGGAAGCAACATTAATTATTAATTTTATTATTTATTAAAGTCATAACACCAGCCAATCACAAGTAGGCAAAAATGTTTGATTACCTACAACTCTATACATACCATGTGAGACTAAGCCTTTAACTGACATGAAAATAGTGACTGTCTACTTGGGTCATATTTTGCATTGCACAAGAATAGGATATAGGAAATTTGTCATCTAAAAAAAAAATACAGATCTTTTGTTTTCATAAGAGAGTAATTAAATGGTTTCGTCTAATTACTGACGCATCTCGCAGCCGGATGTATTAATCGTTTTTATTCATCTCCGTGTCGAAAGATCCGTGATTATGAAGTAGTCCTAGTCACGTATACAAGGAACCAGTAATAATGAAAATACTCCACTATTAAGTCAAACTGTTGTTGCTGTTATTTAGTTATTTTTGATCAGTATCGTTATTATTATTCATCTTTTGCTTTGTGATGCCAAAGTATACTTTATTCACTTCAAAAATCACGTCTCATGGACTACATCGTTTAAATGTTTACATCTGAAAATTCCGTTGGTTCAAAGAAGTTAATAGAAGCAGCCTTTTGTGAAAGAGTAAAATAAAACTTATATGTATTAGTCAAAATTATCATAACTTGACTTAATTTAGACGTGATAAAAATTAACAATAAATTGGTATATTATATACTAATTTACTAATTCACTCTGTAACAGGTTATTAGTAATACACGAACTTTACAAAAAATAAAGGTATCAATCTCTTTGTTGATGTTTTAAACAATAAAGAAAAAACAATAAAATAAAGAAATTAACTAAATGAACAAATGCAGTTTGCCGGCAATGTGAAACCACAAAAAGATTTTATTACAGATTTCTGGAAATTTGATTAAAAATATGGCAAACTTAATATATATATATATATATATTATATATATATATATATATATATATATATATATATATATATATATATATAGTAGCAAAAATAAGACAAAAGAATGCGCTGCGCTTCCAATTAATTCTTTTTATTTGTAGGGTAATTGCTTTTTACATTGACTTATTGTTTATGTTATGTACTAATTATTATTGTCTATGTTTGCAAATCTGTGAATGTAGTTCAGAATAACGTAAAATGTTATAAATTATATCCTAGACGTTTTCTTATAACTAATACTTTTTAGGTAGAGTGGAATTTTGAGACAGGAGAGTGTCTCTAAAATACTCTACATAGGGAATTATTTAATATTATTTTCGCTTACGAAGGAAGTAGCAATAAGGAAACAAGTTTCTTGAAAGAAAGAACAACACACCTGGCTGAACAATTTATGTAGATTTTTTTTATTGATAAATAAATACTGCGTTCTATCGCTGCCCATGTACAACACAACAGTAAAATAGTCGCCTGTTTTTATGGCGCCAATTGACAAACACGTAGAATACCCAACTGATTGTAAGTACGAGTAGTTACAGTCTGTAGTACATCTGGTTCCTGTGTGATTCCCAGCAAATCCGCAACCACATAAAAGTAACATATATATCGCCAATTTGTGACATAAGATGTAAAATCACGGTACATAGTAACTTCACTGCTTATTTCAGTCTTCACTTCTAGTGTTTTCCACTAAGCGCGATATGCCTTTTGGCTGTCAAGCATTTATTGATCAATTAATATATCTAATATTCTAGCGTAATTATTGCTTTCAATTGCATCGAAGAAATGATTGAGAGAGTCATGAAATTTTTATGAAGCTTTTTATGTATTAAACCTGTCAATCTTTAACAAATGTTTCTAAATAAAAATATGTTAATTAAGTAAAATTTACAATTAATATTATTTAATTTTTGTTTTTTCTAACTGAATCCAAGAAAACTGAACCCACCCTTTAGATTAGAAAGACCAGCCCATGTATGTGGCGCCCTATATTCCCTCGACTCAGTCACTTCCTAGATTAGCTCTGCAGCAATTACGTGGGTGGACATTCTGGAGTTTCTATCTGAAAATGTAAATGTCGTCGTTTCCTTTCAACCCGTTAAACCAGGTTCGTCTGTTTTGTAATTTCTACGAAACGAAATTATTGTGTAACGTGATTTTACAACGTACGATCACATTAGAGGTTGGCATATAACGTGGTTCTTGAGGGAGCTGCTGATTTACTACGGACAGCCGCAAAAGGCCATTCCTCTGGCATATTTTGAAAAATTACGAAATAAAAGTGTTTGTTTATACTACTCCTTTTGCGTTGAAATGAGCATACATTCTCCATATACTACCACTTCTGACTACGATCTGCGTGCATCTTGTCTGATGTGGGTATCTAAATTTTGACTCAGATATCAGTTAGTACAGTGACACAATATTCCAAGATTAAAAAAAGGTTAACAGCTTAACAAAACGCGCACGGAAATCAAGTTCACTTCCTATTATGTACGCGTGAAGGCCATCCTAACTCATCATGGACGTGTACAAATCTTAATGCTAACTATCGGAATATGTATGATATGGATATGTAAGCACTTAGCTTGGCCAACAGATAAATAAACGAATTTTACAATTTAAATAATTGGAAAAAACTTAACGCTGTGGTAATTTGATCAGTGAATCTCTGGTAGTTGCTACTACTAAGTACATAGCTTACTCGTATAAAGCTCTTGTAGACTTGCAAAGTTTTTTTATTGATCGTTTCATATTGAAGTCTAGTTTTCTGCCCGGTTGTTATTAAGATTTTTCCAAAAGAGACATATTAAAAAAAATATTAATTTAAAATAATTCTATGTCCATTCTCTGGTTTAAGTTATAGTTATACCAAAGTGTGTCAAATTTAGTATCAGATATACCCCAAAGTTTCAAATTCATACGCTTTAAATAACTCATTATAATATTTATATTTGTTTAGATTAGGTATCATTAATTTATTATTATTTATCTTTAATTTATTATTATTTATCTCTAGCCGGTGCCCGCGACTTAGTATTTCGAGTAGTTTATATTAACATACTCCACGCTAATATAAACTACTCGAAATACTTAAATCTTTATAAATTGTAGCCAAAGTATTATTCTGATGTATAAGGTATACGAGTATTATTGCAAAGTTTTATTAAAATCCATTTCATCCATCCATTTAGTAGTTTTTATGTGAAAGAGTAACAAATATCCATCCATTCAAACTTTCGCGTTTATAACATTTATAGGATTTAATAAACAGCAAGTAAATAATGTTTCTTTCGCGTTTATAACATTAGTAGGATTTAACAAACAGCAAGTAAATAATGTTTCTTTCGCGTTTATAACATTAGTAGGATTTAACAAACAGCAAGTAAATAATGTTTCTTTCGCGTTTATAACATTAGTAGGATTTAACAAACAGCAAGTAAATAATGTTTCTTTCGCGTTTATAACATTAGTAGGATTTAACAAACAGCAAGTAAATAATGTTTCTTTCGCGTTTATAACATTAGTAGGATTTAACAAACAGCAAGTAAATAATGTTTCTTTCTTTTTTTCACAGCTTGTGTTGCAAATCTCAGTATTTATGAGGTTACTGAGAAAGGTGTGTTATTTATATTGACGGTCTGTTTCAGCCGACGCGACGTGCTGAAATTGACTGAAATTACCTTGCTGAAAAATTTGCCTTATTTGTCGCTAACATCTAATGAATCTGACAATTAATTTTATTAAAAGCGTATAGGTAATTTTTCAGTAAGTTGGATTAGATACCCTAAGATATTAACAATAAGTTACATAGATGATTGATGAAAAGGCTTTTTTGAATAAATAAAGGCTACGAGAACATCGCTATACCCAATTGCTTTAAAATAGCATATATTCTTACAGAATGCTTTTCAGACAAATTCTATACGTAGCCGTTAATTAAAAAGGCTTTACTAACTTTTTTATACTCACTTATTGAAGTTCAGTTGAGTAATAACATACATTTTACCAGTATAATCTATATACACACAATTTTTTTTGTTTTTTTTATTTGACTATACGAGTATAAAGACATCTGTTTATTACTGTAAAAACTTAAATAATTACAAGTGTAGCCTAGAACGGTAAATAATAGTTTTATTTATAAGTTCTTTTTTTGGTTACCACAAATGTTCACAAATGTTATATATATGTTATATATTATTATTATCCATTATAAATTCGTTATAAGCATTTGTGGTAAAAAAAAAACGGATTCTGATCGTGTGTTACTAATACCTCTTTTGACGACACGTTTAGCGCAGTGGTCGAGTAATCGCCTTCTATGCAAAGGATCGCGAGTTCAATTCCCGCACGGGATAGATATTTTGTAACCTGTAAAAATTTATTCTGGTCTAGGTGTTTGTGCATGTGAGATTTCTGTTTGTGACTGCACCCACGACACAGGAAAAAAATCCTAGTGTGGGCCAACGTTTTTCTTTAAAAAGAAAAAACCTCAGTTATTGCCTTTTACTGCAATCTGGTAATTTTTTCTAGAAAATTGTTTTGGTAACTTTACAAGATATGTTTATGATCTTTTAGATGCACACTGCGTTCTGCATTAAAGGTACATAAAGCTACCTTTGACTTCCTTTCTTAATAATCATTGAAGATAAATCAATGATAGAGCTGATTTACACTAGTATATTTGTCAGATCATATCCATGAATATAGAATAATACCCTTAATTATTGAATCATGTTCCTGATTATTGAATTGCAATAATACTATTAAACAATTATTATGAGGATAAACAGAATAGAGTTAGCTAGAGATCTTAAAAGACTGCTGACTTTGAGGTTGCGTATCCTAAAAAAGAAAGCGGAACCTTATAAGATCACTTTATTGTTCGTTTTCAGTCTTCTCAACACCATTTTTGAAAGCAATACGTGGAAGTAGTGTGTTAAAATTAACATCTAATCGGTATTGACAGATAAATTAAAATCTATTAGGTAATTATATCTGTGGTTCCTTGAAGCTTAACATGGCCAGCTTCTGTGTATATGTAGAGAATATTTCAAGTTCCAAGAGGCTCGGTTAAGGCCTTCTCTTAGTTTTGCCTTTTCACTACAAGATAACTATTGTGATTAAGTTATGTGTTTACAGTAAATTGAAAACACTACATAATTCTAAGCTAGATAGTCCTTACTACTAGACCGCAGTGATTATTACGAAAACCAAAGTCATTCTTATATATTTTTTCTAACGACAATATTTGACACGAATCAACAATTATGTTTTCATCGATATTATTTGTCGGAATCCCTCAATTCAAGGTCTATCTTGTGATGTTGTAGGCAGAGATTGTGCCTTATTTATTCACAATTAGGCATTCATCATTTATATTTTAAACAAACACATATACATATTTTTTCTGTTTGGTTTAATAACTTGTTCGTTGTTATCATAATTTCACATTATATACCTACATGCCCACCGATGGGCATACGTTAGAGTAAGTCTGAATGCTTAGGTTTAATAAACGATGCTAGCTCAATGCCGAGTTATCGACTTCACATAAATCTTTTGCATGTTTCATTGTGCAGATAGAGATTAGACACAGTTGGTAAAATCCACGCAGACTTTCATTAAATTTGGCCGCTTAAATGGCCTCAAAGTGTTGGATCTGCCTTATAATGAAGCGACCTTACAATACTATGCATGAGAATAATGTTGTGCGTTGATGACGTATGGCATACTACTCGTATTATGGGGATCTGCGGCAAATATTGAAATTATTTTCGTAAAGTAAAGCTCCAAAAAAAGAGCAATTTGCGCTATCTATAATAAAAAACAGAGAGAATCACTCAGAGATTTATTTAAGGATATAAATATAATGACATTAGCGTGTCAATATATTTATGAAAATTTAATATATGTTTATAAGAACTACGATACATTTAATACAAATTTTCAAATTCATCATTTAAACACAAGACATAAAAATAAACATGCCGTTCCAACATACAGGCTTCAAAAAACTAGAGGTTCGTTCTTAGGGAAATGTGTAACTTTTTATAACACACTTCCAGAAAATAGTACTGCTTTACCGTTTCACGAATTTAAAGCACATATTAAAAATACTCTAATGAAAAAAGGGTTTACAAGGTCAATGATTTCTTGAATGATAAAAATGCTTGGATTTAATTTTTACGATATTTAATTTCCTGAATGATTAAACATGCTTGGAATTAAATTTTGTTATATATAATTTTAATGATT
Source organism: Scirpophaga incertulas (assembly GCA_036419045.1). Classification (NCBI taxonomy): domain Eukaryota; kingdom Metazoa; phylum Arthropoda; class Insecta; order Lepidoptera; family Crambidae; genus Scirpophaga; species Scirpophaga incertulas. The sequence goes on from CM071636.1 coordinate 9,584,404, forward strand.
CTATAATAAATAATATTTTTGTTTTGTACCGGACATATACATATCAGATTTGTTTAATGCGATATGACTCTTGTGACGGAAATATATATTTGTTAGTTGTTTTAACTTGTATCAGAGGTTGGGTTCAGACTATGTATCTGAAGCTGGCTTCCAACTGACGACTCTGTAATGACACAGGGAGAAAAACAAAATTGCCCTTGCTGGTTTTCTTGCTGGTTCTTTCCAGTACAAGGTCTCCCGCCGTAGACTTGTGAACCAATGGCGTAGCATCTTTGACATTCAAAAGTGATATAGTGTAGTGTAAAAAGAAAAGTGAGATAGTGTAAAATCCTATTTGAAAAATAAATTTTTGATTTGATTTGACGTATGATAGAGAGGAGTGGAAAAGAGAGACGTGATGCGACGACCCCCTTAATAGTAAGATGAGGCCAGAATTATGATAATACCTACGTCTCTACTCAGAGGAATAAGCCTCAGATATCCTAAGATTGTTTGTTAGATCTTAAACAACCACAAATCAATCAGCTAGCATCTGCTCGAATAGGAAATCATCTATATCTAATAACCAACACGGCAATCTAAAGAATTTGAAAACTAGTCGAACTTTATCTTACTTTATTAACGTGTCTACATCTGAAATTTCTACGTATTCAGTAATTAAACTAAGTGGTGGGAAGAACTGCAAGCATCAATACATTTTATTATAAAAATTAAACAGGTTATTTTTGATATGTAGAGAGGTTGTCCCTAATATTTAAAAGTTAAGCCTCAGTTATCTTTATTAAAATTCCTGCGAAGTATACCTATAATTAGCTAATAATCGTCGTTAAAGCAAAATACCATATTATATTAATCACTTATTCACGCGCAAAACCTCACATGTGCCACAAAATATTTATTAGTTACTTGTACGCATATTGTGCGTTAGTGTGTGTTTAAATCAATGATCAAGAATTGAAACTAAGAATATAATTATGATCATTAAATGTATCAATTACAGTGCATTAGTTTAATTTACCCACACTTAAGGCGGTATTCATAGTAGACATATAATCAGAAATTAAAACAATCTCCTGGTAAACCGTTTTTTAATTATGTCCTTAATAAATTAAATTGTCAGTAATTCGGCAATAAGAACTTCTCTACTGTATGAGTATTTTCTCAAACAATCTCTCCTTTTATCCGTTTCTCAATTACTGTTCAGGTTAACATAATTAAAGATTTATTAATCTAGTGAGCTTAACTGAAACGTTGTTAGTAACTCACGCGAATGCTTGTTTCACTGTATTTTGGTGTCCATTGTGGTTCGGAGAAAAAAGAAAATTTGCAATTGACATATTCAATAAATTTTTACAGCGAATTCTGATAGTACCGACTAATAAGTTAAAAATAAAATTAAGATCAAGTGTCTTGATTATTGTGCGTGATGTTAATAATGAAAATAGCATTACATTAATAATTGGATTGAAACGTTAGTAATGTCAAGGATACTGAATTCTATCACGTGCAAAGACAACTCATTAAACCGATACGCACACAATAAAACATTAGTTTTTCTAATTAGGCCATTCGTATTCAGTTTAGGCACTGGAGCGTCTTGTGACAGCAAGAGGATAATATGACATCAAAAAATTGCGACTCGACGAGCCTATATTCATAGCGACACATCTAAGTCAGAAAGAGCATATATTTATGTAAAAGAAGTTTTTTATTGGGTACACTTTTTATAAAATTTGACATACAGTCCGCGCTATATTCTATTTTAACTTACATGCACAGAGTAAACGGAAATCTGTGACGATATCACCAGCGAAAAATCGTAAGGTCAATGTTAATTTTTAGGCGTTGCGTTGTTGGAATCTCAGAGAGAAAAACAAAGCCTTTATAGAATTATACTCTTGTAGATATATAATCAATCTTTAAATAAGCAACCAACCTAAGATTGTGTGTGGTTTATTAGAGCTGTAAGATGATCGAGATTCTAAGTAAATACAATAGTACAACTTCGTAATAATAGAAGTACGTACTATGCTGAAACCTTTGGTCAAACTCCTAGTTGACCGATTTTCTTTATCTCTTGGGCATACTTCAAAACGGTTTACTTTTAATCGTAAATCCCACCGCCCATTGAAACCGATAGCACCTTGGGGTTGGGTCACAATACTCATTATTGATAAACTTACGATTGCATCAAAAAATTGTCAGGATTAAATCCTCCATTTTATAGTGTTGTTCCTTGGTTAGTAACTATGTAATTTGTAAAAAGAACTTGTTTAGATAGATCTTCAATTGCATATACTATTGACATTGTGTTATACTAGCTGTTGCCCGCGACTTCGTCCGCGTGCATTTGATTTCATTATCCAGTTAACTGTCATACAGAAAAAATAAATAAAACGAAAATACAAAGTTTGAATTTCTACGTAAATATTTCCTAAACGAATATATAAAGGAGTTTGTTTGAACGGCCTTTCAGTGTAGGATCTTTTTTTATTGAATAGGTAATAATGGGAACTTTTTAAAATTAGAGATGAGTAAGAGTTTATAAATGTAAAAGTAAACAAATATAAACAGAATGCTCTGAACTGCTAAGCTATCAGGAGTTACACGTGTTATTGTGAGTCAACCGTAAAAGATAGACATATGCTGTTGCGGGATGTTTTTTAGACAATTTTATGAAGAATATTTCCGTGATACATGATTTTTATGTAACTTTAACCATTAAGGCTATACACGCGACGGAAGCTAAAAAAATGGAGTTACTTCTCCCGTTTTCCCAAAATTTCCCTTCACTACTCTGCTCCTATTGATTATAGCGTAATGGAAAGTATAACCTGCCCAGGAGTATGAAGAATAATTATACCAAGTTTCGTTAAAATCCGTCCAGTAGTTTTTGTTTCTATAAAGAACATGCAGACAGGCAGACAGACAAAAATTTTACTGATTGCATTTTTGGCATCAGTATCGATCCCTTATCACCCCCTGATAGTTATTTTGAAAATATATTTCATGTACAGAATTGACCCCTCTACAGATTTATTACTTACGATCTGTTTATGCATATCCTGTTGTAGTTTTACTGATTAAATCCCGCAAAATAGAGTACATTGAAACATTATAGGTTTTTTAAAAAAGTTTAAAAATAAAATTACCTTTTCTTTCTAGGCATAGCAATTTAAATACATTTTACGTCGTTCGGTTGCTATTGTTTATTTTATATATTTAAAATTACTCTATTATACTTAACTTCATTTCATTAATTATATAATTAAATTCTTATTAAATCAATTTTCAGGATTAAAATGGCTCCGTCAGTAAGTGAGTACTACGCTGGCAAAACAATATTTCTAACGGGAGCCACCGGCTTCATGGGCAAGGTGCTGGTGGAGAAAATACTGAGATCCTGTCCCGACGTGAAGCGGTTGTACATGCTGATGAGGTCGAAGAAAGGCCAAAGTAGCAAGGAGAGACTTAACACGTTTACCAATTGCCCAGTAAGTGCTACAACCTGAGAAGCGAAATTTCGTATATGCTTTAAAATGACGTTTTCCTGATAGTGTAGTGTTGAAACTTCTGTAGTAATATAAAAGACTCATACTTCTCAGATAAATATAAATGTCAAAATTTATCCATTTTTTACATTCTTATCTGTCCTAGTTTTCACCTGTGAAGCTTGGGTGTTATAATATCTTGAACATTATTTGTTTAATCCGAGTCTATACATTATGTTACTGTAAATAACAGATATAAAACGTGTATCGTGCTATATCTAAAATCAACATTTTTACATTAAATGTCTTTGCTCTAAATTAATTAAATTATCTTTATTAATCTTCAGGTCTTTGATGCCTTGAAGAAAAACAGCCCCGATCAGATTAAGAAGCTGCACGTCATCCCCGGGGATATTTTGGTGCACGAGCTCGGCATCACCATTGAGGACAAGGAAACACTCCAGCGGGAAGTACAAGTCGTTTTCCACTGCGCTGCTTGCGTGAGGTTAGTGTGGAGGTCCAAAGAAGCGGAAAAACAAAATAATATTTGGGAAATAGTAGTAAATAAGCAAGTCTCCTATATAACTATATATATTTATCTCTATATAGCTTTCAAGTTTTATACGCTTAAAATACTCGTTCATTTACTTATGTCATGTTTCTGCAATAAAGTAATGCTACTTTAAAAAAGATTTTATGTGAGAGTAAAAAAATGAATGTCCCAACATTTGCATAAAATCTCATCTTAATTTTTTTCCTTTTATAAATTTAAAGCAATAGTCGAAAAGTTTTAATATATCGAACGTGAGATGAGTCAAAATAGTATTTGTGGTAATGATCTTAGTTTCAAAAGAACAATGTTTTAGTAATGTCGATTCCCTTTCAAACCGACTCCAAAACATTGATAAATTAATAGAAGAAAGTAATAAGTATCCATAAAATCATATATATTAATATTTTTTATTTATATCATCAGGTTCGATATGTTTATACGTGATGCTGTGCACCTAAACACTGTTGGCACGAAGAGGGTCTTGGAGCTGACTATGGGCATGAAGCAACTTGAAGTAAGTTTAATTTAAAAATATATTTTCTACACAATGATAACTTTGAAAGTAACCTTTTATCATGTATTGAAGAAAGGGATGATCTACAAATCGCAAGGTTCGTGAGGTTCGGGGTATATCCAGCCATATACCAATGTATTTTTAGTATTTCATTTCTATATTTGTCTGACGCTTCTAAGGTACAGGAAAATATCGTGAGCCAACTTGCATACACCTCCGAAACAATTCAAAGGTGTATGCAGTCAGCCAATCCGCACTACGCTAGCATGGTTGACTAAAGCCAAAATGCCTTAACATACTCGTAGTTGTGTTAGGTTCGCCCCTGTTATGGGCCCAAAGAACACCGGGGCGCTTTAGCGGGTACGCCGGTCCTCGCAGACCGGAGAGTCCCACACATCGGCCCCTTCTTCAGAACGTATATGAGCTGTATTAATAATATTAATTCAAATATCATCTATATTTAATTCCGATTCTTCTATGGCAAAAAATTAGATATTTAAACTGGCGTTGATATCTAGCCAGAATGCATGGTTTGTCCTATCAATGAACGAGTATGCAACAAACCTGCAGATTTAAACTAATCCAAATAAATATACATTCACGAAACATGTTCTCTTTGAAAGAAGACTTTCCTGTTTGTTATCGTATTACATCGAACCAATAAAGATGTAATTCATCACGGTGATAGATTTAATTGAAAATATTTGTTAAATAGATCTGGTTCATTTCTAGGTGTTCCTCCACGTGTCCACCGCCTACTGTCGATGCGAGGTCGAGATATTGGAGGAGAAGCTGTACCCAGCGAAGCACAAGCCGCGCCACGTGATGGATTGCATCGAGTGGATGGATGACGAGCTCCTTGAGTATTTGCAACCTAAGTAGGTTATAATGTTGATAAAACATTTTTTAACCTATCGTTTTCTGGGTAAGTTTGTTCAGCTAACAAACTTACCCAGAAAACTCACTAGCTGAGCCACCATAATAACACTTTTTTTTGGATTGTGTTCCGATAAATAAGTTGATGATCAGTTGATGAAGTTAATGTTCAGTATACAGGTAAAGGTCCCATTCCAATATAAATAGGTTCCATGGAATTCGCATTGTGGTATATTTATCGGCGACTAACAAAAAAACCAATTCCCCTGATTAATTCCAATAATTCAACTTTGCATCAGCTATAATTATGACTTTAAATACTGCAACAAATGCATGAATCATTCTTCGGAACATCTTAAATATTTAAACACTCAAAACCATATAACTAAACCATGGAATAACAATCTGGAATTATCTTACATGATGTAGATAATGTGTAAATATAGCAGATGTGTGAGGCGTCTTCTCTCTACAGCAAATCTTCAACTTCTGACGTTACGTTTTAAGTAATAACCTAAATTTGAGACAATTTACATTTTTCAGACTAATACAGCCTCAACCGAATACATATGCTTACACGAAGTCACTTACCGAGGACCTCGTGTCACAGCACGTCGGCAAGTTCCCCATTGTGATTGCGCGGCCATCTATCGGTTAGTAGAGCAACTAGCTTTAAACCCATTTCATTTCTTTCATTTCTTGTTGTATGGTTACATTATTGCCCTGTGTTCTAATTGTTATTTTATTTTACAGTGACGGCGGCATACAAGGAGCCTATACCTGGATGGGTGGATAACATGAACGGTCCCACAGGTCTCATGATTGGAGCTGGCAAAGGTAATAAATACATATATTTCTACTGCGCAATAATACGCAGACATACTGCGTATTATTGCAGTAAAAAAAAGCAGGGGAGGTTTCAAAATAAAGTAACACAAGGCGAAAGCCGTCCATAGTTGATGGAGAAAATATTTAAGTGATAGCACTAGCGCGTCGAACTAAGCAAACTTCAATTCGTGCACTGGGTGTAAATTCATTAAATAAATGAATTAACATAGATTTCATCCCTCGTACAGATTCTACGTTTAACTATCGGCCTCTTTCTTTATACCCGTACATTTGTAATGTAGTGTTCCTTTTTGAACGTCGCACAGTATGGATATGTTTTTTTCCCACAGGGGATGATAGTGAATCCTCATAAGGGTTGCTATTGTATTCGTTTTAATAACCCTTTGGTGCTCTGACGACCTTACATGGGATACCACCCGCGCCCGGTCTAAACGGGTGGTTATGTTGGACTCTAGCAGAAGGCTAGCCTACCAACTAAACACAACCTACAAGCCTTTGAACTAAAGCGCCTGCCCTCCAGAGCGGTGGGCGGTGCATAAAATACAATTTACGGTTACTTTTTAAACGTCGCACAGTATGGATATACGCCATCTGTAGTAAAATTTCTTTAAGATAGATTTAAATTGAAATAACGCGGTAATATATATTTAACGTGTATGATAGGACGTGTAAATGATATTATGAATTAAACACTGAATTATTTGGGATAATTCAGTTAGTAATGAAGACAGCTGTAAGTAAAGCAAAAAATCTATTATAATATTATTGTTAATTATAATATTACTGTTCAAATCCATAGGGAAATCGGTTAAGATATATATTTTTAGAATCGCATGAACACAACTAGCAGAAAGAACTCAGTGACAATTGGTGGTGAACTTGAACTGACGAAACAATAGTATGATGCTTTGATTCCAATAAAATATCAAAGATAGATAGAAATAATGGATGTCTCACTTTTCTGCAAAGAGGAGATATTAAAATTGTAGGACTATTACCTCGGAATGATAGTGACATTGTATGCTCCAAAAATATTGTCAGTTTCAAGTGATAAGAAGCTGAAGTCGAGAATTCAGCATCTGTTCTACTATGAAACAAAATATATGGTCACCAACGTGACAAGTTCAACATTTGCTCTACGAAAACTGCTTTTATTTCGAACAACATAAAAGCTGTTTGAAGGTCAATATAATAGGTTAAGTCTGATGCGCTGCTGCGGAATTCGAGCAATCAACGCATTACTACATTCCAAGATTGCATCCCAGACCTGCTGATTACAAGGCGATTGCAAAAACCACTGACGCACTGAATAAATTAATAATTCTTTTCTGTACTGACTAATTATACCATTCCTACTTTCTAACACTATCTCCCGTCACAGGTGTAATTCGAACTATGCACTGCAACGACAGTTATCAGGCAGATGTGGTGCCAGTTGACATGGTTGTCAATGCCTGTATATTGCTGGCGTACAATGCTGCCTTAGAGAAGTAAGTGGTATTTATAGTTAATATTATATTAGTAAATATTTTTTTCCACTTCATCAGCACGACAATTTTTCTGGGAGTAACGACTCCATTTTGTTTAAGACTACTTTTATTTTAATACGAAATGTCTCGACCAGACACTATCTCTTACCAGTTTTATTATATTGACCACAATAACCCAACTTTTACGTACGCAGCGCCATGTTTTATATTTTATTTTATGTTATATTAAAATAATAATCACATTTTAAAGTATTCAACTTGTTTTATTAATATGGTCAAAACCATAGACAGACAACATAGTAACTACTGTTAGGTATACAGATTATTAAAGATGAGACACTAGATACAACAATATCTATCTAAGTTTCAGATTTTTTATAAAATAGGAAGTTAGCAATTAAAATCTTATTGTGGTTCACGGAATCATTTATACATTCTGTCACAGTTCAGATCCTATTTTTAAGTAAGCCATAGATATTTAACTCTTGGTCAATGATCGTAGATTGCGAAATATTATTTTAGATCCTCCAGAAACCATCACATCACCATTAAGACTTCCGTGATCTGATCACATTGTAAATCTATTAAAATTACGGACTTAAACTGAAACCCAGCTGAAACGTTGTGGTAAATATTATTGTTTCAATCGTAATTAGAATAGTAATTTTAATACATTTACAAAATATTTATTATTATTTATTTATATAGTAATATATTATAATAATTTATTTATGTAGTAATATATATTTATTTATTATTAATAGTTTGTAAAATGAGCCAAAATATAGACTGATCAATCACTTAGATACCTATTGATAATAAGGAGTATTATATTTGTATTGTATTTAAATTGTAGTTTTGCCCGCGGTTCCGCCCTCTTGGAAGCGTTTCATCCCCTTAGAGTTATAATTTAAAAATCCATCTTTTGTCCTCCCCTATACATAACCATACTTACGTTCCTACGATGTTATAGTATGTACTCGTACTATAACTTTAAGTATAGCGGTCAATTTTTTTTACTTTTAAAAAGGAGCAATTCCATCATACTTACATTAAACGTAACTTAAATTGCAAGGAATGCACTCAAAATCAAATATATTTGACCGTTTTTGCAATATTTTCCATTAATGTTCCGCTTCTATTAGTCGCAGCGTAATATTAGATAGCTTTCCACTATGAATGAACTAGCCAACACAAAAAGATTTTTTCAATTTAGACATTTCTGAGATTAGCCTGTTCAACTACTATTCAGCTTTATAATAATAACATATAATAACATAGTATAAATTATTTAAAAGGTTTGGATATATAGGGAACTATAGTTGGTTTAACTATGTTATGTTAATTTCATTCTATCATTTTATGTAACTACTAGCTAACCCGTGCCCACTTCGTTGGGCATAATACTAATATCCCCGAAGCGAGCACGAACGCGAACCGAATTAAACCCGAAGCCATCGCGCTCCGTACGCTACCCGTTTTTTTCACCATTTACTTTGCAAAACGGACTACCACGTAAAAGCCTTTTTATTTTTCGGATTTTAATATAACCTATGACACTCAGCAACATTGTGTCTTTCTATTGGTGAAAAAAAAATTAAAATCGGTTCAGTAGACCCCGAGATTACCCTTTACAATTTACAAACACACAAACTTTACTTCTTTATAATATTAGTATAGATTTGGCCGTAATAAATAAAAAGTATAAAAGTGTGATAATCTAATTTAAATCAAAATATCTGATATTGTATAACTGTTGTCGAACGATATTGTTTTGATTGTTGTTCAGTTTAATTATTTATTGTAATAACGGCCATTCCTAAACGCGATGAAAGTGAATGTGACGTCATATTTATACAAAAACTACCATTATTGAGATCGATATAAGAGCTATCTTAAGGACAATATGTAAAATCTGATAAATTATTATGTGTACATATTATGAATTTACAGTATTTTTCCTAAGACCGATATCGATTTGGACAATGCTTGAGTTTGATGCCGAAACTTCGGTCGTCCAAGAGACTCGGCCCACGATGTAAATATTTACACAGCAAATAATCAAATTTACATTTATTTTCAGGCCTAAAGACCTACAAATATGCAACATCTGTTTATCTGGAGCTAATCCTATAACTTGGGGTGAGGCGTTGGATATAGGTAAGACAATAGTACAGCAATTATACATAACTGGTTCTACAAGTTAGACCTTCATATATTATATCGTATTGTTTTTATTCTACTATAAGTGAACTTTCTATCTTCAAATATTGAATAAATAATGAGTATAATGATTGAAAATCCTTTATCTAAATGCTATTGATATTATATTTTCACAGGAAGATACCACGTAACAGAGTTCCCGTTCTCCGTATGCCTCTGGTACCCAGGAGGCTCGCCAAAAACGTCCCTGTTACAACACCAGATAGCTCTGTTCCTCACGCACATACTACCTGCGTACCTCGTTGATCTGCTGCTGTATCTCGTTGGAAAGAAACCTTTGTAAGTATAGTAGCTTAAGATATAAATATATAAATTATTTTAAATAATCTACTCCCGTTCAGCAGTAATTTGCAAAGAAGTACCTGATGTTACAAAAAGCCGAAATAAATTTAATAATTTAATAAATGTGTTGTACTAAATCATTCTCAAGAGTTTACAAAATAATTTAAAATATGTAGAAAACCAATTGAATTATAGAATTGAATCTTTGACAATTCTTACAGTATGATAAAACTACAGAAGAGAATTAATTACGGGTTAGACGTCCTACAGTATTACACTACAAAGGAATGGCACTTCAAAAATGAAAACTACCTGGAACTGCGCAAAAAGATATTAAATAAGGACAATGAAACTTTCTACACAGATTTATCGGTAAGTAAAGCTATCTAACAGTTGTTAAACAATTTTGTCTAATAACTGTAATGTATTTAGATATAGAGTTTATTTTTTCAGAAATAACTACATAGTATCATGAATAAGTAACTTTTTTAATACACCACTTTGGAAACTGAAGTGAGGTGACTAAAGGCTAGTAGGAATCATAAGTGATTGGGGAGGAAATACGAGCAGACAGATCACCTGAAAGTAAAGGACTGTCGCAGTCTATGGGGATAACTGCAAAACCGGAAGTTATAGTATTTTTAGTATAATAAAGATTTTTTTAAGATGTTATATATTTACGAACAAGCAGACTGCTCGACTGATGATAATCCGACCAACCTCCCATGGCCCTTGGCCGTCAACCATCTTGGTTTTACGAGCCGAAGCAGCGAGGGATGCGCGCGGAATCTGTATACAGCACTCTGCCGCGCGTATTTCTTACTCCCTACAAATTGTTTATTCTACTTCCATTATCCCTAGGTCCCTCTTCCCATTCTGGGGCGGACAATCACACTAACTAACGCCTTCGGTTCCCCCTATTGATGATAAGTGGTTACAATCGCCTATAGTACATGTTGTTCCTATGAAGTTGTGGCATAACCGATCAAACATCTTAGCTATGTTCAAAGTAACGACCATAGCTTCTCCTTTACTCTCTACTATTCTTCTCAACCTGACGGCCCACCTGATGGTAAGCGGTTACCGTAGCCTATGGACACTTGCAACACCAGGGGTGTCATTCGTGCGTTGCCAACTCTTTAAAAACCCAATTACTTGTTTTTGAAGAACCCCATACTGTAGTCCTCCGGAAATACCTCGACACAAACGAAGTGTATGCGGGAAGAAATTTCTTTGGAACCTATACCGGACCATTTAGGTTTCAGTGTAAGAGCATGAACTCCCTGTCGATGGCGAGTGGTGCGATGCTAGAAAGTGGCCACGGGCATCATATTGAACAATTCCTCGGAACATAACCCATTATATAGGCAGTAGACTTATCTAATTCTACTGTATAAGTATTCAAATGTGTTGCTGTAAATATTGACAAAGTTGATTGCGCTGCTATGTCCCCACACTTACAGGTAAAAAGGCCATTCATCGACTCATGTGATGGCAAGGTCCCTACTCGATCTGCGACCTTATCGTATCGGATTATAAACGAGGCCTAAAAGGTTTGCTATCGTGTGTAAAAAGAAATATATAGAATGGCCTTAAAAAGATTGTCTCTTCGAATAACTAGCACAAAGTTATAGAAGGTGCTGTATCATTCCTGTGTTCTTATTTCCAGCTTTTCTTTACAATTGTATTTATTCCAGAGTATAAACTGGAACGAGTACATCCGAGACTACATTAAAGGAGCTAGGGAATACTGCGTGAAAGAGGACCCCTCAACTTTGCCACAAGCGAGAAGATTGAATAGACAGTAAGCTTGTTAATATATAATATATACAGGCAGGGTGTTCCAAAAAATAGTGTCAAGCGAAAGTCCAGAGCTAGAGCACCTATTGGAGTATCCGAATCACCCCCATGTATGTTCTGCTATTATGCGTAGTTTTCAAGTTATAATTTTTTTTCTGATTTTTTAAAGATAGATACATATATGTCACGCCTTGTTCCCAATGGGGTAGGCAGAGACCACCTCTCTCCACTTGCTACAATCCTGGCACACTCCTCTTGCTTCTTCCACTTTCATGAGCGTCTTCATGCATGCTCGTCGGTTGCGAGTACTCTTGACCCGGCTTTTCTTTAGGACATCTTAGATTTGATCGAGATATGTCCGCCTAGGTCATCCTGCACCGATTCGTCCTATCATTCTTACCATTTAATGATATCGGTCTAATGGCCGTTTTCACCAACTTTATCTTAGCTTAGGCGACTCCTAAGAGACATGCTGTCTTACTCTTTTCAGTTAATATAAAAAGTGACAGCATGTCACTTAGGAGTCACCTAAGCTAACACCTTACAAGGTTGGTGAAAACGGCCATAAATATCTCAAAAATTTGCTTGAACCCCATAGATTTTTTCGTCTGGGGTTAGTTACTATAAAAAAAAAAACAAAAAAAAATATAACTCGAAAACTACGCAGAACATACATGGGGGTGATTCGGATACTCTAATAGGTGCTCTAGCTCTGGACTTTTGCTTGACACTATTTTTTGAATCGTTCAATTTTTTTCCTACCACCTATAATATATATATATATATATATATTATAGGTGGTAGGAAAAAATTATTATATATATATTATAGGTGGTAGGAAAAAAATTTAACGATTCATAAGAGCTTTCTATAGTCTTATTTGAATAAAGTAAATTTTGAGTTTGATTTTATATACAGGTGTCCCAAAAAATAGTGTCAAGCAAAAGTCCAGAGCTAGAGCATCAAATTAGCTTCTTTTGTTTACATAGTAATCTGCAGTCACTATCCTTTAATCTTCAAGTTATACTGTAGAGTAATTTGAATTTGATTAAGTAAAAAATGTAGTTCCTAATTTTTAATGTCGAAGCATGGGGATTTTTCTTAATTTTAATCAGCAAATCTTTGAAAGGAATGATTCACTCTGCTGACTGGCTTTCAGTTATATTATAGAGAACCAATGACGGTCCTCTGTTAAACCTTTTTTATCATTTTACGATGTTCCTCCATTAAGTCGTGCAGTAACCATTGAGTGTAAAACTTCCAAAACTGGAGATGCAAACGTAAAATTAATATTTTGCACATGACTTATGCTTAGTACTTAGTACAAAATTGCTAGAAAGTAATTTTTGTCAATTTCAATAAGATGTCATACATTGTTATTCGAGCCTACTCGATAACGCAGTTGTTAGCTAATCTACATGTACCTCGTAATGTAGACGATCAAGTCTACGTTTAAATTCTCCATATTACGATAAACAGACATGCGACATGGTGCTTTATCACCAAATGTCAATTGTAATTTTTGGCAACTCTCTTGTCGACTAAGACCACAACGAAAGACATAAACAATTATTGAACGAAAATTTAATTCTGATAGCAACACACAATATTCTAAAGGACGCGTTTCAAAGCCTTTCCCAAAGCGTTCCATTTTCTAATTCTATAATAACTTTTTCTTTCTTCTATTATAAGTGGGCAGATCCAGGAACTTTTAGTGAACTAGACGACCTCCATAGTCGAGTGGATAGTACACCGGTTTTAAGGTGTCGCCATCTCTGAGGTCCCGGGTTCGAGTCCCGGTGGGGGCAGATGTTTGTGTGATGAATGCGAGCATTTGTACCTTAGTCATGGTTGTTGATATATATTTCAATAAACATTATTTATATATGTATAATATATGTATGTCTATCCGTTACCCTAGATCCCATAGCACAAGCCTTACAGAGCTTACCTTGGGCTAGGCTAATTGGTGTAAGTGTAAAAAAAAAAAAAAAAAAAAAAGCTACGTATACATTTTATTTGGCAATACTCTTAATTATAAGCCATTATTAAAAATGTCGCCAAAAACGGTATTATTATAATAAAAAAAACATACAAATGATACCTATTAGCTATTAAAAATAGCTCGCTCTTTCTTGCAAAATAAATTTTAAGTCAGCGTTACAATATCACGTTTAGTTTGTTATACTTGATAAATATTTGACGAACACTAAGTCGCTCGTGAGACACCGAGCGGGCAACATATCCTGAAGATGTCTCGCTGAGAGACGAAACACGTGTCGACCTTGTCTGCTCACTCTGACAAGTCATCATCAACTGCGCGGAATCAGCAAACGTAATCAATATCCTTTGTAATACAATGGACTTCCGCAAAATAACACCTGCTACAATAGAGTCCCTAAATTATTTTTCACTGACGTAGACCCGCAGATGTATCGATATAGACCACTTTGTGAGTCACTGTACTAGATCAATGAGATAGTAGTTAAATATTTATATTAATTAATTGGTACTGTTTTTTAGACTAATTAATATTTTTTTCTTTCACAGATTATACTACGTGGACAAGTTCGCACAAGGAATACTTTATTCATTATTAGCATATTTTGTATATATTTGCATTAATTTTATTATTAGCATATAATTATTATTGTTTAATTAATAACACAAAATAAAATAAACATCATGGTTTTGATAAGTAATTATTGTAATTTATTGCTTTATTTTATGAGTAAGGTGAAACACAAGCGTATAGACGGTGTTAAATCTTTCCGAGGTTAGCATTCGTAATTCGGAGACAGTTAGGAGAAGAAATTCAGTCTGGAAAATGTAATCAAGAGGATTACATTTTCCAGAAATTTTATAATATATTTTAACAGCGTGCTTTATATTTTTAAGACAACCTTTACAGTGCCAAGTGTAAGCTGGGTAGTGGGCTTTTCAAATAGTTTGGGTCTATTCATTTTATCGTAATATTTATTATTATTTTAAATAGCTTCAGTATATCAAAGTCTATTAAAATATAAGCACTCTTACCGGTAAGTGATATTCGGGTTATAGTACATTTAAGTTCTTTATAATGAAAAGTAATATTAGTATTCTTCTTATAGTTATTTACTTTAAGATATTTGTGGAAAGCTTTAATTGACTAATTGATACCAGAATATTGTTATTAAATACTTATGTTTTACTGCTAATATTAGTATGTACATAAACAAAATTGATGTGTAGAAAGATAGCACTGAGCTTTGCATAATGTCAACATCTCAAAATTGAACTGAATGCTATCCGAGTAACTGCTGTCAATTACTGTTTTAACTTTACGGGACAAAAGTCAATGACTTATTTACATGAACCTTCGCGTATTCCATAAGATAGAAACTTATATAATAGTCGAGTCGAATGCCTTCGTTATATTTAAAATAACGTCAAATGCCACGCTGGGGAACTATCATTGAAAGTGAAGCGTATTTCGATACGCGTCAAGAACACTTGTCGCATATCACCATCTAGGTAATCATAAAAACAATTCATCCGTATATGTCTAATATCCAATACTAACTAATGTTATAGATTAATAACTATTATATGGTACGAAGTTCGCTGGGTCACCTGGCCATCTTTATGAAAGGTTATTTCTTAATTTGGTTGAATATTTTGTTCGTTTTTGATGTAGTTCCGTCACAAACATAATAGTATAATTATTTTTTATAAAACAATATAAATGGCACCTACAAAAACTTTCGATAAATAAAAAATCGAATTATCTCTTGAAAGATTACTTTGATGATATAGTGTGTGTGTTCCTCGACTGTGGAAGCCCTAAACCTTAATTAGGCACTAACTACAGTTCTCAAGTATTGCGTGAAGCGGCGCAGGCCCATGTAATGTAACGGAGCAATATACAAGTGAATAAAGTTCTGAGCAGATTAAAATAGTCCACATTGGGCCACAGTGGGCCGCAGTATTTAATGATGCCTGAGTAGATAGAATAAGAATATACATATATCATTCATTGAATAAATGAAAGTATTGTGAATAAAGACATCTTTCATTCATCTTGCTAAGGAAGATTTTTTCATTTCTTCCAAATAACCATTATTAATAAAGCATTGACACATGATGTGTACCATCGCTTTCAAACGGTACATAAATCAAATATCACATATCATTGTAATACGTACATTATTTATGTACTCACGCCTCTTCCCATGCTAGAGTAGGCAGAGATCAGTTTTCCACTTGCTACGAACCATACATAGTACTCTAGATTCCTCAACTTAGTTTAATACTTCTATGTACACTCGTCGGTTACTTGACTTTTCTTTCAGTATATCTTCTTTAGTTAATAGAAGTACGTTTGTCTAGGTTACATGATAATATCTACAATAATAAAAATACATTATGTGAACAAAACAATTAAATTATGATATGACTGGACTACTGTTTCATAAGATGTTGGCACAAAATATATTTAAAAAATTGTAACTGACTAAACTTATGTAAATTATTACATTATATATTATTACAATGTACAGACATCATATAAATGATACTTAGTTGGAGAATTGTATACTACATTTTAATATTAATAGTAAAAAATATATAATTTGTAAATGTTAATGTTTTCAGTAAAAAATATTGGTACCTATAAATATGAAAAGACTAGGCAAGAAAAAGAAAAGTTTTCGCCTCGGGCAGGTTTTTTACCCGCGTCTTAACAAATAGTTAAAATGCCAGTTTACGCAGCTCTTTCAGTCCAACATTCGTACAAACATCGGTTTGTACAATGCCACTGACTAACAGGTCTTCTAATACAAAATTCAACAGATTTTTATTCAGTATTTAATCACACAAATATTGTTGGTATAAAATTAAGTTATTACTCTTCATTAGTTAATAACAGCAAATTGGGAGATCATACACCATTGTACTATAAACTTGGGATACGACATTATCCATGCGACTACCAGATGCGGCTCACAACATACGGCCCACAGCATACAGTCCACAACATACGGCCCACAGCATACAGTCCACAACATACAGCCCACAGCATACAGTCCACAACATATGGCCCACAGCACAAGCCCCACTATAGTGTGAAAGATACTTAACGTATAAATATGCGCATATTTTGCTCAAGTGAAGCGCGAAGTATAATTTCACGAAGAAACGAATCGCGTGGTGGGTTCTGCCGGCACTAACAGTTTACACCTGATAGCATTAAAGGTAAGTAATTTTGACATATTTCTTTTATAGATTTATGTTTACATAGTTATTGAAATTATTTTGTGCTTTATTTATAATTAATTGTTTCCATGTAAAAAAAATCATTAGTTTATTTAACATGGGGATGATAATTTACCGATTATCCAGAGGCAGATCGCAATATGATATTTACGACAGGGTCGTCATCTAAGTACTGCTTTAAAAACTAACGACTTATTTATTGTTCAAATTCGAAGTTATATAAAATCAAGCAAAGATAATTATTGCTAACAATTTTATTTATTATTAATTTGTTACTACAGCTTGACTACGGCTGTGCCGTACGGCCGCACTTTTTTCAAGTCCAATCTAAGTACAGCCCTGTCAAATAAATAATTTGCTATTTCATTCATCTTTCACGTACTGATCGGGTGATTCGCAAGACAAAAAATATATAAGTAGCGGTTTTCTCATTTAAAAATTCAATTTATTTTTTATGTATGTTTGTTACGCGATTGTTCAGTCAATTATAAATTAATATTAATCATTATTTTTCTGTATGGTAAGTTGTATTTCAGAGGTGGAAAAATAATTAAATAACATTATTTCGCGTCTATGGCTCTGTAGTTTCGGCAGTGATCATTGAATTGGTCAATCCGAGGAGTCCCTATTCTTGCCATAAACTATGTTTTTCGTTTTTCGAATTTCATATACATATACATTTTCCTGACGTTTCTGCGGTTTAGAAAATATCATGAGATAGTCTGTCACCTGCGAACAAATACAAAAGTGTATGTGAAGCCAACCAATCCGCACTGGCCCAGGCTAATCACCCTAACATTACCAATTAGGGTAGGCTTACCCCCATCGATGGAGACAGATATGTGTTGCCATGCCGAGGTTCAGCTAGCAGCACATCAAGTAATTCTGAAAATAGCTGTTTATTACATAGGAAATAGAAACGGTGTTAGACAAGAAAAAATATTTTGTATGTACGAGTAGGTATATATGTGTAAAAACACACCTTTTATTCGAGTAGAATTATTAAATAGTTATGAAGTATATTTATTGTACATAATGTATGACAATTTATTAACATTGTTTTGAATTTGAACATGACGCGATCTATGAACATGATTGGAAAGTTCGTTAACCTGTCACTCGAAAAATCACTCAATCCATCTCTGCCAAATATTCGGATTTAAGATCATCTCTATTCTAATGGGACAGAAAAATAAATACCGCAGTGTGTTATTCAATGATACCTCGGGATTTTTGGAGAAATTAATCAAACCCACTCACCTTAAAATGATTATACATGATTACTCAAACCAAATTGAATGTATTTCGTAACTCGATAGCTTCTTATTAATTTACGAACATTCTACTAGTATTATACGAAAGTATGTGACGATGGGTGAATGCTTGTTGGAAAAATTTGTAGAGGAAATCGTTTTTCTTAAAACGATAGTACACAAAACTCTAAAATTTTTTATACATTACTTTACACATTATTTTAGACACCCAGGTATATTTTTGTCGTGTTATAACATTACAAGATGTTAATCCGGAATCGATCCAAACAAGCCTCAATTTTTATATCAATTCAGTCGGAGAAATTGCAATTTTTATTTGTTTCTATTTCAATAAATAAAATAATAATAAAGTGAACAATTTTTTCCATTTTTATTTTAGTATTATTATTAAAGTGGAACTGGTGCTCATTAGAAGTGAAATCAATATTTAAAACAAATTTCATTCCTGGCTCTAAAAATAGTTTGTCCGTAGGAAATCAATAATTTCTAGCTCATTAATATTGATGAAATGGTTTCAGTAATACAGGAAGTATCCTTCAAGTATTTTGTTTGAGTTGTGTATGCGTCCGTTTAGCGGAAATTTGATAAGTGATCAGAATAGTATAATTGAGTATCTACACGTTCCGCCATCTTGGTACCGTTCATAATTCAATAGTTAGGAAAAAGAAGGTAAAATAGCTTTGATACGTAAGTTTTAAAGAAAAAGATTAATCAACGGAATCAACTCAACTGGTCAGATTTTGAAAAATTACTTGGCATACCTATTCTCATTTATCGCTGTGCCTCAAGAAAAAATATATGATTCGTGTGTGCTACCAATGATGACACATAGAACTAAAACCACTCACATTAGCCTTATAAGGACTCAAAGAGCAATGGATAAAGCTATACTTTAACTGTGCAATTGAGTAGGAAGTTATGAAATTCGCAGAAGAACAAGTGGTAATGGACACTTAATTGGAAGATTATTCACAGGACAGACGGCGGTTGGGACACAAAGGTGGCAGGCATATGCCACAAATCATAGCGTTAGTAAACCTTCAACAAAGTGGACGCAGGATGTGGTGAAAATCGCAGTAATGCACTGCCAATAGCGCAGAACCGATTGTAATGAAGATCCTTAGAGCAGATCTATGTCCAGCTATGTTAAATTGATAAATAGTTTGTGCTTAAGTTTTTGATAGGTAAAATGAGATAGGACAATAAAAAATTTAAACGCAGTAAGTAATTAAAAAAAAGGACTGCATAAATTAAATTACGATACTTAAGTAATAAACAAAAGTAATAAGTAATAAACAAACAATAGTGAATACTACATTGTAGTCTTGTTTTGGTCTTAGTGCTTGCTTAGACTTTTTTGTACCCAGACTATCATTTAAATAACAATTTTATTTTCCACCCAATTACATTTTTAAGAAAGACGTATTTCTATATAATCTCGAACTATGTGTGCCGTTCAAATTAAACTTACTATAAGAAAGTTTTCCTCTCTCTGTGTGTGTGTGTCTATATCCCTTGAAATGCAATTTGATTAATCACGCAAAATTCTATTTTATTTTCAAGTTTCGTATCGATTAACAGTTACGCTTTAGCTAAACTTAATTGTTTTAAATGTATTACTTTATTTCCTGAAATATTTCCGATACAATTGCAATAAAATTTCCTTCAAAATATCTACCAAACAATATACCTACTAAACGAAACATAATAATCAAAATCAATGCATAATTGGTTGAAAAATCGCGTAACAACCATACAAAAAATACAGTGATATTTATCAATATGCTCCAATGCCTCTAATCTATCCTCTTTTTTAATTTGGGTAAAAAAAAACCAAGCAAACATTGAATTCCATTGCATTACACAAACTGCTAACAGGAATTGTTGTACATATAAAGATTAATTCGAATTAACGACCCAAACTTAGCAATCAATCCTCCGTCATTAAGTGACAAGCATCATATCAGTATTAAGGCATTTACATCTTGTCTAGCATAACGATCCACCTAATGACCTAACACATCAAAATTATTGTGACCGAAATTGTTCATGACCACGAAATAAATGCAAATGTTAATTCAATCGCGGTCAGTGCAGTTAGTTCATTGCACGTGCATTGTATTTGACGCAAGGTCAAATATTTTAATCTTTCTGTCTTGTAGAATGCACTTGGCGTTTTAAGCAGGAATATATTGGAGGTAAATACAATAGTAGATTAAAGTCAAATATAGAAGTAGCTTGCAACCATAAGGAGTACACGAGTAAAGATACTCTGAGAAAAAAACCTAGGCGTTAAATCCGATTACGTACTTATCTTGTGAACCGTAGCTTTGCATAGTTACTAGATAAAGATAACATGATTTATTCTATATTAAATGTTTTTTGCATAACTTGTTTCAGTTTTTCAGAAGATGTCGCCGTCAGTGGTAGAATTTTACGCTGGTAAAAAACTGCTCATCACCGGAGGAACCGGCTTCGTGGGAAAGGTTATATATTATGTTATAATTATATATAGCAGGTCCATCATCATCCTTCTTACAGTATGCTCATTGCTGGTTAATGAACTAGCCAAAAATGGTAAATCTATACATCTGTATATCAGCAAGGTGTATGAGAGGGCAAGAGAGGATGACTTGAGTCTGGTTCTTGTAAGATTTGCTTAACTAATTAGGCCGTCCCTAGTAACCGTTGCTGGCGCTGTAAATACGGCGATTCGATTGGGAATTCCCCGCGCTGGTTGAGTTTTTAGTTTATTCGACATTCGACATGTACATTTATTTGACACACCAATGGAGAAGTTAAGTATCGTCATTCGTCACTAATATGAAGTAAAAAACTTCATAGGTGTACGTAAAGTCGATCGATCTGCACTGGACCAGTGTAATAAGACAAGATAACTTAGGCCTACCTTATTATTTTCAGAAGACTGCGCCCCACTAGTCTTTGTAGCCTGTGTCGTAGGAACAGTTATTAACAAAGAATCTCACATGCAAATACATCCAGACCAGAACAAATTATTGTAGGTAGATACAAAATATATATTTCGTGCGCCAATCGAACCATCGACCTATTGCGTAGTAACCGATCTCTGGATTGCTGTACTGAACGTGTCATCAACTGGTCGGATTTCTTTCACTTATGCTCTATTTAATTAAATATAAACTACAAATTTAATTGCTCCTTATTTAACTGTCATACATATTAATCGTTCTAATTTAGTAAGAACTGTGTCCCTCAGTGAGGATGTACAATTGCGGTAAACGATATTAGAGGATCTTCGCAAACATCCTAAGCCTCGATAAGACACCATGTTCTTTTAGTAATACTCAGTTTGACTGAAGCAGAGTCCAGGTCATGTTTATTGAGTTTGTCGAGTCCAGATACGTTATCGCTGGAATAAAATGGAAGAAGAGATGGGTGAAATGAAAAGAACTAATTTCTTTCATAGGCTCTTGTTGAGAAACTGCTGAGAAGTTGTCCAGACGTAGATACCATCTATCTACTGCTACGTACAAAAAAAGGTGTCAGCAGTGAAGAGAGACTTAGAGACCTTTGGAATAACAAGGTATGTACATAATATTAGACCTCCAAATTCTTAGTAGTATTTTAGTATTTTTGATATGTACGCATTAACCCTATTCATTTTAATACATATGTATGTGTACATATGGTATATATATGTATATAGTATATATATAATATGTTGTATACATATATTTGATATAATATTATGCAATAATATGTTGACAAACACTACCTGATTATGTTTAAAGTAGGTAATAGTAAAAGGGATTTGATACATTTGTATACACTACTCCTCTGAAAGAATTTGTATATTTCTATGTTTTATACGTTATTTTCTATATATGGAAAAAATATTTTGGTATTATACCAGTTTCATTCAATTTTTTGGCAGCTTTTTGATGTGGTTCGTGAGAAGAACCCGGAAACTTTTAAGAAGCTGCGACTGATAACCGGCGACATCTTGGAAGACGAGCTAGGGATTTCCCCTGAGGATCAATTGGAGCTGCAGAATAATTGTCAGATAGTGTTCCACAGTGCTGCATGCGTGCGGTAAGTATTATGCGTTACGTTATACAATGCTCAGGCAATTATTTGATTAATTTTATTATATTACACACATGGAATAAAATAGTGTTCATTTTCCTTCTTTTCGACTTCTTTTTAATTCATCTTCTTTTCACTATGATTAAAAATACAGTGTATTTTTGATGCACTCACTTTTTTGGCACCGTCAGTGATAAATTGTCTATGACAATGTGAATAAATAATAAATATGTGTACCACGTGTCTCTTTTTGACAATAATTTAAATTGAAACAAATACGAGTATAATCTATTTCAGTAAATACGATAACAACAAAATTTAAATTAATATTTGATAAATCCTAGTTATTGCGAGATAATTTATACCTAAGCGGCATTCTTAATGCTACTTTACGGAATATCACAAATATCATTTAGTTCATTCTTATTGAAGAAAAATGTGACAATTTATTTATAACACCACAATTCATATATATTTTCGAAGTTATGAATTCACAGTTTTTTATATTTATTCTAACTTTTGTTTACTTGTTAAAAATAGTATTTATTATATCTACCAATAGTGATTATCTTAATTGATTAATAGAATTTGTAAAAAAAAGTTCGAGTGAGATATCTATTCGAAAGCAAAAAGAAGTACGTCCATACAGCTTCACGCTTTGTACGTTTTATTGTTAACTATTAATTGTTTGTTTATGTTGGCTTGTCACGAAACAATATTTTCATAATCCTATTTAATGTTTTAAATATTTTAGTCGTATAATAATACTATATTTATAAAATCTGTTTTTTAATCTATAAAATTAGGCTTGAGTTTAAGTATAAACGTAACCGCCAACAGGTTTGGTAAATTTGACAATAATAATATTGATTTTTTCTTACTCATATAATCTCTCATTGACTATTTAAGATGGGATGAAAATTATTCAAATAGGTATTCAATACGTCTTCCTTATTCTGATAGAATCACCAATTTCCCGTCTTGGTAATACGACATTTTACAACTGCGTTGGCGGTGACGACTTGTGTCGCGAGTATTATTTTGACAACATAGATTATTAATTTCACTTCAATAAGCAATGTACTATCATCCCCAAACTATTATATTTTACCGAAAAAAGACGTATTCAATGTGCGTAAAAGTAAGAGTACAAAGTACGTTCAGCTTAACGCCAAGTACCTACATGGAACCAGTATACAAGCTACAAGCCAACTTTTGTGCAAAGAAAAAGTTGCCTGTTGGCGATTTTTCACATCACTTGATGGCTTTGTAAAGAGTTAGCTTGTAAAATAGTCAGGTGAATTCACAGTATCTTGTGCAACTTGCAGTGACAAATAGTAGCCTAACAGTAGATGAAAACACGTGATTTCTACTCGCTAGTTACAGGGCTACAGAAATTTAAAATTTTTGTTTATACCCGTCAAGTACGCGAAGACAAGCTAACAAGCCAGTTTTGTTAGTTTGTTAACTCGCCCCATCTAGTTGATCCTCTAGTGATATACAAAATAATGTTTTTCAGATTCGACCAGAAACTGAAGGACGCAGTAAAAATGAATACAGTTGGCACCTTGAAGGTTTTGCAATTAGCTGAGACGATGGAGAAATTAGAGGTAATAACTATCTTAGTTTTTATGACAAAATTTTCATGAATTAACGTAGCTACAAATCAATGTTGATAGGAGCTGAGAAGAAAAGAGTTTCGAATAAGACCATACTTTTTCAAAGCCTCCAATTTTCTTGGGCGGATAGCGTCCCAACTAGGTCATGCTGGGTTAGTGAGCGTAATGGTTCTAATATTGACTTACTTATATTATATTTATCCTTATATTGGAAAGTCAAATAAGCTTATAAAGTCAAATAAATTTAAACTACATTGACGCATCTACGTTGAACTTCGTGGGAGGTCAATGTCTTGTCTTGTTTCGATAGTTGACAAGCGATTGTGTCTCAATTAAACATATGTGTTTGTAGTTTTAACCATTCCAAAATTACTATACATAAATATACTATTATTTACTTCTACTCAAGACTGCTGTTTTAATATAGTTAGTCTTAGGAATAAAAATAATAACGTTCTTAGGTTAAACTCGTTCAAAATTCACGGTAAAGTCATGAAGCATGCTCTAATACTTTATTAGAACTATGTCAGATACCTATAAACCATAAAAAAATCTATTGATTTCTTAGAATAGTACTTGTTTTGAACCTGATCTTGCTGAAAATCTGTAAATAGCTTCTTCTTTTCTTCTTTTCTTTCTTTCAGGCATTTGTTCATCTATCGACAGCTTACTGCCGTTGCGACCTAGATGAACTAGAAGAGAAGATGTACGCTCCCGTCCACAGTCCTCGCAAGATCATGGATATATGTCAGTGGATGGACGATGACCTACTTGCATACATGGAGCCAAAGTGAGTGATTTTTGAAATTAGTCAAAAACAGCGAACAAAGAAACGAAAACATATTAAAACTATACGTTAATGAAATTCCTGAGTAAACCGGAGAGCATCACTGTATTAAATATTTGCCAACGTTGGCAAAGTAAACTAAACTAATGAGGCTTTCGTAGTTGCGATTGACAGTACTATCTAATGGTACTTCGGTAAGTAAATGTTTGAAGTTGGTTTACAACTGTCTGTGGCTAAGTAATAATATTTGTCCTTAATTTATCGACTAGGGTAATAGAGTCGGAACCGAATACTTACTCGTACACGAAAGCTATCACGGAGGACTTGGTCGGCGAGTATGCTGCGAAGTTTCCCATTGCAATTGCAAGGCCGTCTATTGGTAAGGTTTTATTATTCAATGTCGCACTAGCACGTACATATAAATCGTAAAATTATAGTTATGACGTCAACAAATTTTCATAATTTCAGCTAAGAGACTCCCACTGCTGGATATGGATCTCGACACCGATCGGTCCTACGCTGCTAGTATACAGCGTTTTCCTGAAATCTTCACCAAAAAATCGGTTTACTTTCTAGTAGGTCTATATACCAACGGCGCATTTACCTACGAATGCCTGCGACATGTGGACCTGTCTATCCCAACGATCTTCAATGTACCCATAGCCACTTAAGGCTCGCAATTCTTAGGGCTATAATGGTAACGCTAATTCTACTGCGGACATCATCATTTTTGATTCTATCTTGCAGATAAACACATACTGGCTTGATTGCTTAATGAGGCTCGATGTCAGTGGCCAGACTTTGGCTCTATATGTCATTACTGGCAGTAAGCATGTATCAAAGTTTCATCTTGCGGCACTGCGGTAAATTGACCGAGCATATAACGTATAGTTTCCCGGAACCTTACCTTAGCCCTTAGGACCTTTGCCTAGCTGAGCTTTAATAAATATTTGTATTTATCTAATATATAGATAATAGATATTTGTGACTGAGATTTAACTAATGTATGACTACAGAATAGTCAATTAATTAAGTTCCGCTTTAAGGAACTTCAAACTACGAATCCTGGTATTTATATTTATTACATTCCTGTTTGTCGTTGTAAAGATTATTTAATAATTAAGATAGATTTACTGGTCAATATCGTAGCCAAAAAAAAATACTTAACTATCACCATTTTAGTCCTATCCTCGTGTTATCTAGTATATTTTTTAAATAAATTGTATTTGTAAAAATATAGAAAATTTAATCAAAAATTACCGTTAAACTAAACATAATTAGAGACAAAACATAAATGATTTTATAAAATAAAGATTACTTAATATTTTTCACGGATCGAATGAGACAAATAGATCAACATACAAACATATAGAGTCACACGGAATATGAACACTTCATCAAGGCTCTAGACGATAATATTTAATATTTAAAATTATAACTCTTATTCAAGTTATAATAAGTTTCATTTTTTTAAAGAATTTATTAATTAATATTTAGATATATTTAGTTATATTTATCTTAAATATATAAAACAAAGTCGTGTTAATTACGTCATTTATAAATAATACTAGATTGCTGAACTGATTTAAATAATTACCTATTTAAATAGATAGAATACTATTATAAAAGACTAGGTCGTAAAATATATTTCATATGCGATTAGGGTGTTTCTTTTGTATGCCGGATCAACAACTAATTTAACTTTGTTTCGAAATATTTTAGTGATAGCTGCTTGGAAAGAGCCGGTTCCAGGATGGGTGGACAATTTAAACGGACCCACTGGCCTACTCGTTGGTAGTGGCAAAGGTGAGTTAAGAAACTTTTACATGAACTCAATAATGAAAACCACAAAAATCTACATAATAACAGCAGTTCAATGTTTCTTGTAGTGCAGTACTCTCAGGTATTCACGAATACAAGTGGTAATGTATAGTTGAATGTGATAAATAAACGGTACCTAATCGTATAGATACCGGATTTTTAGTTTTACCGGAGGTTGACACTACAATCACGGTCGTCTGCTAGAATATCTATTTCTGCCGCAAAACACCCAATGAAATGACTAGGTACTGTGACTTAAAATTATATGCTCAATTTATATATGGCAACACTGTAGTATATCTGGGTACCAATAAAGTGGCCAAAAATATAGAATCTATATTATATATGTTATACTTTCAATGTGTAATAAAAGTATTATATTAATTAAATACACTTTATTTTATACCACACGTATTGACTATAAAACTCGGTACAAGGAGAGGGGCAAAATGGTGTTGCTATTACTAAATAATTTTATAATGACAAGGTACAACACTATATTTATTTATTTATTTATCAGCAAGGTATATTTAAATAAGCTCACATTTTATGAGCTTCAATTGCATTTAAACCAACAAACATAATTCATAGTAAAATTGTTAGTATATATTTTAATTTGAACGCTTATCAGTAGGTATCATTAATCCTAGAGCTTATAGTTAATCAATCAAATATCTATTACATATAGAAGTATTATATGAAATAATACCTTTAAACATTAGGATAATAGGATAACATATCTTATAACAACGACTGTACCCACTTATCATAAGTTATGCATTTGTCAATATACAAATAAGATTCAATAACATTTAGAAATTACCGACATTTAGAAAATACTTACCGTTAAAATTTTATCCTTTTGCTTATACAATGAAAAGTTATGGAAGAATAATGTTCATTTTTATCATAATTCGTATGCACGTTTTGAGAGCAACTGAAAAACTAACAAAACGTTAAGGGCGCTCTAGTGGTGTGAGTATTACCTGACCCCGACAACGTCACGTCTGTGTGACTCCTAATTTTTGTTATGTTAACATTTTTGTGGTTAAAAAAATCAACTACACTAATATAATACTCGTAGACCAATCTAATCTTATTTGCTATTAACTGGTGCCCGCAATTTCGTATGCGCAGGATTATTATTGCGAGAAGCTGGTATTAGTGTGGCGTATATTTTTTTACATTGTAATCTATGTGTTATTATGATGTATTTATCAGCTATATTATTGTAAAGTTTCATTAAAATACATTTAGTACTTTTTACTTGATAGAAGAACAAACTTATAAAAACTAAACAAACAAACAAAAAGAAACTGCCGTGATCAAAGTCCAACAACAGCATTGTAATAATAGGTAATAGTTTCTTCCTATTAAAACAATAAAGATACGTTATTTGTACAGGAAACGATTTATCACAGCAATTTAAAAATATATGAACAAGCCTTATAAGACTAGATTGATGTAGAGTGGTAAGTGCAAGCGCCATCTATGACTGGATTTTTTTTAGCTCTTTTTGGTTTTCTGCGGACTCTTTGGTCCGCACTCTTTTTTGTTTGTGTTAGTCTTTTTTTTTACATTTCCTTATATATTATTTATTCTAAAAGTAACATATTATTTGTCGATCAGGAGAAAGGTATTGTTCTCCGTTTTGTGGGGACAGATGGTCTTGTTCCCCACAGTCATATACTGGATTATGACTGGATTTCAAATACTCGTTAATTGGTCACTCGGAATATCCATCATTGTTTCTAAGCCAATTTTCCAGGTGTAATCAGGACCATGCAATGTGAGCCAACTTACACAGCCGATGCAGTCTCTATTGACATCGTGGTCAACGGTTGTCTACTGATCGCCCATGCTATAGCTTTGGAGAAGTAAGTTCGTCTTATGCATTTCTGTCTTGACGAGTTTATAGTAGCTGTGCTCACGACTTCGTCCGCGGCGTGCCATTGAAACTAACCACTATCTGCCAGTGAAAGTCCCGTCCAAATCGGTCCAGCTGTTCCAGATATTAGCCGGAACAAACAGACAAACAGACTGAATTTTGAAGACAAATTTTGAAAATATGTATTTTGGTATGTGTACCGTATATACATTGATATGAATGTAGTAGAAAGCGATTATTTTAATATTACAAACAGACACTCCAATTTTATTTATTTGTAGAGATGTAGCATCCGTGATTATATTTCTAAACGGATGTAGTGTAGTAGAATGTGTGGCCGTAACTTTACTACTTTAATTCACTAGCACGTCACTGGTGGCATTATGATTGATTATGATATAATTTTTGAAGATGGTTTCAAATTGCATTTTACTAATATTATACTTATTATAAAAATTATTAATATTCAATACATCATTTTCAGGCCCAATGGAATCAGAGTCTTCAATATCACATTGTCAGGACAAATAAACATTTCGTGGAAGGAAATCATTGAATTAGGTAAGAAAATATCACTTAAATTTAAATCAAAATAACATTTATTGAATATAAGCCTTAATATACACTTATTGGCGTCAAAACAGGGTTAAAATACAAAATAACATACAGGGAAATATACAGAGCGGAAATAAATCTCTAAGGGTTAATTTTGTTTTCTCCTTTTTCTACTAAAAATTCCTTTTTCTACTAAAAGATTCGGGAATACACTGACATAGAAACTGCCCGCCTTGTCTATTCAGTTACTTTCACAGTATAATGTCCTACGGCTTTGCTTTGGGGCCTGTGCTGCATGACATAGATACTATTTTTGTGCTTCAAAAGAGGGCGATAAGGGCAATCTATAAGATTAGCTGCAGGAATCGAAGGAGAAGTTTAAAGATATTAACATATTGACTGTTACTCGCAATATATTTATGAAAATCTTTTGTATGTTCACAAGAATATAAATACATATAAAAGAAATCACAATATTCATAATTTAAATCTAAGAAATAAAAATGACCTTACTGTGCCCGGAAGTAGGCTCCATAAAATAAGCAAATCCTTTGGTTGCGCTGGCATTCGTTTTTATAAGCTACCAGGATATACGAGATTTTGTCAATTAACAAATTTACATAAAATGTAAACTTATGAAAAAGGCGTACTATAACACTGCTTGTTACCTCGAAGATAAAAGCCCCTGGGCATATTATCGGTCCAGTTCTGGTGATCCTAATTATATTTAGTGTATTATTTTTTTTTTTTTTGTTACTTGTATTGTAATATGTTATTTGTATCATAACTTTCCTTTTGTTTTGTTTAAGTAGCTGATAATATGTTTTTTTTTGTTTGTATATGACGATTGTAAGTGATCACGTGTGATTCTAAGCAATAAAAGTGTTTGACTTTGACTTTGACTTCTAATTATCGTTTACATATTATTATATTTAGGTACACTTTAGTTGGAATATAGCCTCAAGAAGAGTTGAACAATCTCTACCAATTCCTTTGCTGTCTGTGTTCTAGTATGTACTACGTATGTATGTATGTAGAAGAAAATGTTGAATTTTGATTCTAAAAGCAAGTTTTTATGATATTCTAGGACCAGGATGTCGTGGAAATATTAACTTATTTCAAATACGTTTTCGAAAATGAATTGACGTATCGTTAATTCGTTTTTTAATGGCCAAAGTAACAGTTATAATAAAGGTTTATCTGTTAACTGTTCAGTGACAGCTGGCCAACATAGGCAACTGTCAGTTCGGTCATTCATATTAAAAGTCATATTATTATGTAATAGTACTATTATTATGTAAGTTTGGGGCTCTGTATAAGTTGTCATATAACAATATACGTAGTTCATATTGACTATTACTGTGCTGTAGCTAAAAATAAATGGGAGCCGATTCCGTTACGTTAAACCAACAATTTAGCGCTTCTATTGGTCAAATACAAACGTTACGCTTCCTTTTCGGCTACGTTATGTTCACTGGTTAGCAGAATAGAATCATTGAAAGAAAATACAATACAATTACTGAGATAAATATATAAAGTTTTTTTTTATAATAAACAGGTAAAAAATGGATCGAGGTCTACCCACATACGCTGGCACTGTGGTACCCGGGAGGAGATATCAAATCGTACGAGTGGCACAACAAAATCTGTATATTTTTCTTTCACCTCATTCCGGCTTATTTGATTGACGGCTTGCTGTTTCTTCTCGGGAAAAAGACTTTGTAAGAAAACCTTTCTTTTATTTAATAAGATTCTTTTCAATAAGATCAAATTTCACTATCATTATAGTCAGCCATGAACGCTCACTGCAGAGATAAGCATTCCTCAAGAATCTCTACGCCGCGATCGGTCCTGGATTGATAGCATCCAGCACCTTCCATTTTTTTGTTCCCTGAGGAAAATGCATTAAGTTGCATACCCCGGCTATGGCGAGCCGGCGGTTATGTGGGGCTCTCCTCCCTAGAAGGGGGAGGCCTACCCACTTAAAACCTCAGGGATGGCCTTCCTCAGGCATGTAGAGAGCCCCGGGAACACCAAGCTACTTCCGGGAATCCCCAGCTTCCGCTCCCCTGCCGATACAGGGGAGCCCTCCTCGGGGGAGGCTACAATACTTCCCCCGATCTCCACCACCGACGACGCCCCCCGGCCACGGAAGGGGCGTAGTCCCTCCCGGGTCGCCGTATCCGCGGGCACGATTTCGTCGCGCCTGCCGGCGACACACGGCGGCGCCGCAACTGTGCTACCGAGCCCGGCGCCGCCTCCTTCGAGCGGGATCGGCCATCTCCCGACCCCGCTCGGCGGCCTCCTTCTGGAGCACCACTGCTTCACAGCAGGAGGCCACAGCCCTCCAACCTCCCTCGTCCGCCAGCATTGCCGCAATCAATGCCGGCGGAGATAGATCTCGCCCGATCTCTGCGACCAAGACTCGGCGCTCGGAGGCCTACGCGGGGCACTCCGCCAGCCTGTGCTGGGCCGAGTCGAGAACGGATGCGCAGTGGTGGCAATGTGTCGATCCCTCCCGTCCTATTCGACACAGATATTCACCGAAGCAGCCGTGCCCGGTGAGTATTTGAGTCAATCGGTAGGTGACCTCCTCCTTCCCGTGGAGCCAAGCTTCGAGGTGCGGGAGTACGGTACCGACGGCCCGCTGGCGCGTGCAGATCCGTAATTCGAGCTGCGCACGCCAGGCCGCCACAATCCGTCGGTGCCACTCCCGCTTAACACTTCGTGTGCGGGTTCCAGGGCGCTCCCTCCATCGCTCCCCCAGAAAAGCCCAGCCGGCGGATCGCCCGCACGACACACGCCACCCCAAAAGCTCGGCAAGCCTGAGCACCGGCCCGAAGTCGGCCCCAGTCGTCACAACGAGAGTGTCGTCTGCTACGCGTAGCAAACGACACTCTCGTTCTCAGACACTCACGCCGTGAGGAAGGCTGGTGCGAAGGACCGCGTCGTATGCGAGGTTCCATAGTACGTGCGCCTCCCTAATGGCCTGCCAGGGGAGGGTGCCGAAGGCCATCCGACCCCCCCCCCCCGACCGGACTGCAGACTCCAACAGGGAACGAACACTGGACGCTGGACGCCGTCCAGCGTTATCGCCCCCGCCGGAATTCAAATTGGCAGTCCGATAGCTCGGGACCCGCGCACGACGGGTGCTCGCTTACACGAGCGGAGATAAACCTCTCGAAGAGTTTCCCGGGCCTCGTTCAGCAAGCAGATCGGACGGAACGAAGACGGAACGTCGCCGGTCCTTCCTTCCTTTCTGAGGAGCATCAGCCTGGCCGACTTCCAGGTCGACGGGGAATACGCCCTCGCGGAGACAGTTCGTGAAGAGCTGCCTCACCGTGCTCCCGAATCCAGCGCCTTCCTACAGTTTTCACTAAGTCGTCGACACACCTTGTAGGTGGTCTACTGACACTACGTTTCCCAGCAAAAGTCTAAGTTCAATTAAGGTCTAAGTTTGTATAAGTATTTTATTATTTCTTTGATTTTGAGTCTTTATAAAGCAAGTGGCCAGGTTTTGGTTTCAAGTTATCTATATATTACAGTAACAAGTACGAACATTCTGAATCCTTTAATTCATACGTCTTTACTTTAGTCCTAAATTTGCTACGTAATATTCCGAATGCTGGCAAGTCGATTTAAACCTGTTAATTGACCTCTCTCTAGAATTTGAACCTACTAGAACCTGTTTCATTTTTCGGCTCGCGATCCAGGAAAACTGAGATTTGCACTGTCAACAATTGTTGGCCCTGTGCGGGGTTGAAGGGGCACTAAATTCTCGTATGTTGGTTAGGAGGGTGCACCATGAGCAAGTGAGATGACCTCGGATCCCGTCAGGTATAAATAAAGACACCCCTGTCAAAAAACCAGAACCCATGACATCCTTGTCAAATTTACCTGATTAAATTTACGATTTAACACTATTCATTTCCAAATATTAATTCTATCCATTAATAAATAGTAAAAATGCTGTCAATTTATGTAAAGGTATCTAGTTTACTTGCAATATGAACTTAATTATTTGTATCCAGTATGGTGAACGTTCAGAAGAGAATCAGTCATGGCTTGAAGGTACTTCAGTCATACACCGTCAAACAATGGCGGTTCAAAAACGACAACTTCAGGAATCTTCGAAAAAAAATCAGCAAAGAAGACAACGAGATATTCTTCACTGACCTCTCTGCAATAGACACGGACGAGTATATGAAGAACTATGTAATAGGAACAAGGACTTACTGCTGTAAGGAAGATATATCAACGTTACCGAGGGCAAGAAAGCTGAACAAAATGTATGTTTATTACTTTATTGACGAGATCTATTTAAATAATATTTTCAAACTTTTTGTATCTATATATATGTATCATATTAGATAATTATTATATCAAATAATTAATATGACATTATGAAAAGACTAAAAAAAATAGTTATACGAATCTGTCCATTCAGTTCAAATCACAATATAGATAAGCCAAGTTAATTAAAACACACTCATTGAAGATCATTTTCAAAAATGTTATGTTTCGAGTGAGTTCGATAAGAGGGGTGTTATATTCTTGTCCTTGGAGCTTGGTGGCAATGCGTACACCACTTTGGTATTAATATCATGATGATTGGTACAATTATTCGCAACTCATCAAGGGTTAAATAAATTGATATATATTTTTTTTCGTGTTTGTACGTAGGTACAAGGTATTTGTTTTGATTCACAAGAATAATTTTGACCTATTTTGAATAAAGATTATTTTGTCCTTATTTTGATTTAATATGAGAATCTAAGCAACTTATAAAAAATAAATCCAATTACAAATATTTTCATGTAAAATGTTGCAAACACTCGTACTGTCAGTAATATTTTTATCAGTAATATTTTAGTCATAATATTTTACCATTTCTTAGTGCTCATTTTATCCCAACTAATATTATAAATGCGAAAGTGTGTTTGTTTGTTTGTTTGTTTATTGTTTGTTTGTTTGTTTGTTTGTTACCTCTTCACGCTTAAACTACTGAACCGATTTCAAAAATTCTTTCACCTTTGGAAAGCTACATTCTCCCCGAGTAACATAGGCTACTTTTTATCCCGGAAAAATTGACAGATCCCACGGGATGCGCAATAAAGGCTTCGCTCAAAAACTACTGCACAGATTTTTATGCGGTTTTCATCAATAGATAGAGTGATTCTTGAGGAGTTTTGCGGCATTTTTTATCTCGGAAAAACGGATAGTCCCACGGGAAGCGCGATAAAATCTTCGCACCATAAACCGACTTCCGCGTATATGTAGCCGTGGGCAAAAGCTATGACCCTTAACCCTCTATACACCCAATCCCGAAATCCACGCGGGCGAAGCCGCGGGCAGAAAGCTAGTTGAGAAAATATCTATAACAAGTTTGTTTGATAAGTGTTTGTTCATCCAGATTATATAATATTTAATATTCATAGTTAGGACTAGATGACTATCGGGTCAGCTAAAGTCACTAAGGAATTTGTCAAAACTATAATATTTTGAAAAATAAACTGTGGGTATGACATCTGTCAAAACGGACTTTTTAGATTTTAAAGACTAGTTAAAAACAAAAACAACATACCCTGTATCGCTGTGTAACATTATCTGCATTTCTTTGTTCACAGACGTTACATAGTTCATGTGACATGCCAGATACTTTTTTACTTGATTTTGGTATGGCTGATCTACTCTTACCGACACGTGTTTACGAGCTCTGTGGAATTCCTGGACAGCACATTAAAGAGCCTGCCGCCTATTAGCAATGTTAAAGCTGAAGAACCCGATTTTATTAATTCATAAAACGTTGTGGAAATACTCTATAGAAAAACATTATTGGACTACGCAACTTTAGGGCATGGTGTGAAATAATTATAAGTATTGTTTTACAATTCTAATTGCATTTTTCCTAATTTTACCATTTCTTTAAATCACCTTATTTTATATCTACGTCGTCGTACAATCGACTTGGTTAAGTTCGCTTTTAAAATGATACTGTCAATCTAATTACACATGCAGCTGTGCTTAATTGACCGAAAAGCTGCTCACGGCGAGTTATGAGTGCCAGTTCAATATAATAGCACTATTCGTATTCTACACCTACTAATCCGGTTGCCGTAGCGATGTGGCTTCTAATATGTTAGCGGAACACTTGAAACAACGACTTTACTGAAATAATGAAGAAAAGGCGTGCCTATGCGCTGAAGCGTTAACGCAGTAGCTCAAACAGTATTTTGAGTTTGTATATATCAACCAGAAGGGACTTGCTATTACATATCCCTACAATGACATAACAATATTTCTAAAAAATAATTATTACTTGTGGAGTTTTTAATTTTACTAATCATAGTCATTATATTCATTAAGACTTAGTTCCTCCTGTGGGTTTGCCTGAAATAAATGTTTATTATTATTTTGCATGTTATCACGGATCTAACGACACATTTCTTTATAAGGCGTGCTGGGGATAGGGTCCATAGGTCCAACGTGTAGACCTTTTTAATAATAGTGTACGAATTATGACTAAAATCTGAAAATGAATAATATTTGAATTAAAATGAGAAACGCACTTAAAGGCTATACCCAGCTAGATATATAGGAACTTTGTGATTTCTAGTCCAAATGTTTATGGGTTATTGTAATTTGATTTTGATGAATTGATGAGAATTGGGCTATGAGAAGAGAATCCTGTGACCCGTACAAAAGCTGATCAATGTTTATGACGATACGTTTGGTGCAGCAGTCGAGTGATCAGCTACTGCTGCACAATCAGTTCAATTACCACAAAGAACAGATATTTTGCAATTACAATTCCACTCTAGTCAACCGGATAACACTAGACAGAGGCGGATAGCACACAACTCCCTGTGGTATATTGGGAATTATGGTTCCATGTAGGGACGGGCGAGTGGTATAGTAGCAATTCACTCGACAGCTCAAAAAAAACTTTATTTAATTATTAATTCTAAATTTTAAGTGTCTACAACATATACAGGTGCGCCAGAAAGGCATACGAATTTCAAAATCACATTACTCGTGACAGGAACGCGGGAACGGAGTGCAGGTAGCGGGGATAGGTGGTTCTCGCTTCTCGGAAATTCAGTCGCCATTATAAAAGTACTCTGTGGTCGCCATGGAGCGTTTCACCGGTGAGCAGCGTGCGTTTAGTATAAAGGCGTATTACAAAAATGGTGATTCGTGCATTATTGTGCGGCGTCTATTTGGCTCGCATTTTAAATTACATGACTTAAACCAATGTCCAAGTGATCTTGAGTCAGAAAGTTTGAGGCTTCGGGTTCGACATTAAATGAAAAACCTGCGGGAAAAACGTCCAAGATCGGTAAGAAGGGAGGAAAATGTTAGCGAAGTTATGACGTCCGTACGGCGTGATCCCTAACAATCGTCCCGAAAGAGATCAGCTGTACTCGCCATATCAAGAACATCATTAAGGTGTATTTTGTCTAAAGATCTTAATTTACACCCGTATAAGCTACAATTAGTCCAGGAATTGAAACCAAATGAGCACCATTTACGTTCTGAATTTGCCGAAACAATGTTAGAGCGATTTTAAAGTTTGAACAATATTCTCTTCTCGGATGAAGCTCATTTCCACGTATGTGTATTGTCAATAAACAAAATTGTCGATATTGGACCGCAGGAAATCCTCAATTAAAACCTCAAAGACAGTTACAGTTTGAGCAGCCAAGTCGGCTCAAGGAATCATCGAACCCCATTTTTTTGAAAATGAGCGAGGCCAGGGAATAACAGTAAATTCTGATCGCTAGACAGCAATATTACGTAACTTTTTCTTTCCAGAACTGCATAATTTTGAAGGCTACAACAGCAGAACTTGGTTTCAACAAGATGGCGCGACATCCCATACTTCCAATGAGTCTTTGGCAGTTGAATCTGAGCAAAATATTTAATATTTATGACTAACGAATAGTTAGATCAATAAATCAAATATAAAGATCCACTTCAAAATAATCGAATCACAACAATTCCCGCGCTCCGATAGTATCCCTAAGTAGTTTGCCCGCCGAATGTGTTGTGTATTTTTATTTCCAGAAACCCAAAGGAATCTAGTTTCCTTACAAAGATAAGTTCAACGAAAATGGTGTAAAAAGTAATATTTTTGTTTAATTTCATGTTAATTACTTTATTATTTTTTCTTCACCTGTACAATTTAATAATTATTATTATTTTAAAAATACTAATAGTGGTAACATTTACAATTATGTATTTTTTATTCTTAGTCTGTGCTGTGGAAGATAGGTATATAGATGGGAAAGAAAAATACCCATTTGAGACCTGTCAAACATTTTGACAGGTCGTAATATTTTGCATTAAAAGTTATACAAAATGTCCTAAAATAAAATAAATCGTAGGCGAGGATAAAAAGATATTGCAATTTCAATAGTTTCAATATTGTGCATAAATATGATTACGGCCCATAATCAAAACTGGAACGCAGCCATTTATGTCATCGACGTTCCGTTACAAGCAGTAAAAGAACACAAATATATTTTTTACATTTATTTTTTTATTAAATGTTATTAATATTTTGTGAAAGAAAAGCTTATCTAAAGCTAGAGTTAATATAAATAGTGTTATAACTACTCGAAATGCTTACTTTGATGAAATTGTAAAAAAAAATGGTTGCCTGTAAAGTCGGTTTTACGGGCGAAGATTTTACGTGACAACGTCTTTTTCTCGGTAGAATATTTATTGATATGAATATAATTAAATTGCACAATAGGAACAAGGAATTGAATGAAAATAAGAATTGCACAAATTTTAACTAAAGAAATATATTTTGTTTACTAAAACATTGTACATGTAAACTTCGAGACGCAAGGCATTCGGCGGGCCTCTCTCTCGTTCGGTGACTCATCGTAACGTTACCGAGCGTTACACTTTTTCATAAGTGACTCCCAGCCGCAACCTAATTTAAGACGTTGTCACGTCAAAATAGTTAATACTTTGACCTTGTGTGTACCGAAACATATTCTTTACTGACATGCAAAATGTTTGATTTTCTTAGGCATGTATTTATATAATGACTGGGTCATCAGGTATTGTATCTTAGAAATCTGAAATGCATAAAAAGAGAGCATTGCTATATATATTTAAACCATAAAAAGCATTGCTTTTTATTGTACTTGGCCAACATAATACACACAACATAATAATATCTCGTAGAGTAATTGTTCTCGTCTTATTTATAAACAACGTCATTGATTCAAAAAAATAGTTTGACAGGTTTTTGAAGGTTGTATCGGAACTGGGCATTGTTCTTTGTAATTATATATATATATATATACGATGAAACTGTTTTTATTTCTGTAAACTATGTAATATGTTGCCAGCAGTAGGGCAAGGCTCAAGTTAGTTTGGTTAGATGTAAAGAAAGAAATCCCCGTATAATACGAGTCCATGTCGAGAATTACTGCTTTTTCTCTCCGGTCCTTGATCTACCCATCAAAGTCTTCAGCTCTCCTCGCCTCTTATGAAGTCTTCAGCTATTAAGCTATTTGCAGAAACAACAATCGGAATAAAGATCGTCGAATCACCATCACACTTGGCATTTTCCCTTTAAGCTTTCATGATATTCTCGCCATGAAGAATGGTGATATTGACGAGCACTGCTCGGCGTTAGCACCATGGTCAACCATGATTATATGAAATTTATTGCACACAATAGTACTATCTGTAATGATAGATAGGTCTCAATATAAAAACGCACGACCAGTTTATAATTTCTGATGGTTGATCCTAGTCACTAAGTATATAAGTTACTCGCCGTTGGCTAGATGAGACCAATCATGATAATGGGCCTGAATGACTATTCGGGGCAATGGCTTCTGGATTCGGGTTAACATTAAGGAAATCGATCTTAATGCTCGATAACTTATGTTCTGTGATTCCTTTTTTAATTTTATCAATATACCTAATAATAGTAATTAAACACAACCAAAGTTATTTTTATTTCTTTCAACAATCCCCCTTCCTCTCTCCGCCAGTAGATACGTAAATCTGATTTTATAAGTTTGTTAAAAGATATTCCGAGTAGTGGCAGGAATTATCTAAAATTTCATACTTTGTAATCACTCCCACAGTTAAGCACTCAAAAAGGGGTACTGTTTAAAATAACGAAACACGAAACCGACTGTTATAATCGCTAGATAGGTACCACATATCAGAAACATGGAGGTTCTAAATACTGGGATCATTTCAATATACGCTCTGAACGCAATCTGAATTAATCTCAGTGTACCGAAGAAGCCTAATAATAAACTCACCACCACGCCATTGAAGCCACCTAATTTACACTAGATAAAATACTATTAAGTGCCTTTGTAAGACGGCGAAAGAATCGAGTCTTCTCCGACTATTTGACTTTCTCCATAGTTATTCCTAACAATTTGACATACCAATAGTTATTTAACATATGTAAGCACTTCAGAGACAGATCTGAGTGCCGGCAATGCTACTAATATGTCAGCATATAACTACCGAAGGTGTGTGTATGAATGTGTTTTTGACTGCAATAGCCAAACAATAGCCAGGCAGCCGAGTTCGGTAGACTACCCAACGCCCGTCCCTATTACACTAGAGTCACCGGAGGAGTATTGCGTCATGCAACGGTACATCATTCAAACAATAAAGAGATACTTTAAATCTAGTTGCACTGTACAAGTGTCATATTTAAATTTGACATTTGCACACACGCTGTGTTTTTTTTTTTTGAGTACTGATAGTACGACCTAAACGTTATTGACATCACATTTCTTTCATAGGCACGATAGGCTCAATTCGGTCTACCGATACTAATAGCACATATCAGCTCAATTCGGACCGCAACTAGTTGTCAAAATCACATGCGTCAGTGTCAAATTGCTATCAATTGCTATCCAATATTTCGAGGTCTGTTCTCGTTTGTAATATTATTTTGATTGTTAAAAATTATTT
Organism: Scirpophaga incertulas; assembly: GCA_036419045.1. Taxonomy (NCBI): domain Eukaryota; kingdom Metazoa; phylum Arthropoda; class Insecta; order Lepidoptera; family Crambidae; genus Scirpophaga; species Scirpophaga incertulas. The sequence goes on from CM071636.1 coordinate 9,624,718, forward strand.
ATATTAGTTTATAATTAGTAAATAAACATGTCAAACAATAAAGATTCCTCAAAAAAGGAAGTGGACCCAGAATTGAACGACTTATTAGACAGTAAGTAGAACTATACTATATTATTTTCATCTGTTACACAATACATAACCTTAATGGGTCATTTTAAATTAAACACTACAATTGAAATAATTGTACATAAATGCACTTTGTCCCTATCGTAATAGTATATTTATATTGTGCCTCAAACACCGTAGAGTTTTTTTTTATTCAGTTGGGATTATAAGTTTATACCAAATTTAAAAGAAATGAAAATCCTACCCTAATGTTTTCTGTACGTAGCCCCATGATTGGGAACTTTTGCTTCCTACTACTTAGTAATAAAATATAATTTTATATTTTTAGAAACATGGTAATATAGTTTCCTCCATTACTAGATCTTGGTTTTCTAGACTATTCAAAACCAGCTACTTCATGCTAGCTTACAATAGGGTTTAGGGGCTTATTTTGAGTTTTCCAGGCACATTTTATGCAGGTGCATAAGCCATCAATAAATTACTTAATTACTTACTAAATGAAAGAAAAGATTAACAAATTACTTTATTGTGTAATGTATATAATGGCAATCATAGTAGTATTGCTGTTCTGACAATTAAATGGCATAAATTAACTGATAATTTTTAAGCAATATAAAAAGCAGGTGAATATTTCTTCATCACTTATTACAGTTTCAGTAGTGAAAAATTAAAATAATTAGGAAGTCATGTCGTTTTAGTCCTGCTATTCAAATATGTATGATCATTTTTCAAATGTTATAATAATAAGGTTTTTATAATGTCACCCATATTATGACTTGGATTGACATGGAGATAGAATTATTAAAATTTATATCCATGTCAAATTGTATCATCTGTTTGGGTACATTGCATTTTGCAGGTGCACTTGAAGATATGACGAAAAAGTCAGAAGAGAGTCCAATGAACCCAACTGGCAATGATGTCCCGCAGAACATGTGGAGTGAGGAATTCATCAAGGAAGCTGCTGCACAGTTTGAAAGCAATATGGCTGCCATAATGGGTAGCTTTACTGGAGTCCCTGGTAAGTTTATTAAATTTTTACTTCCTGTAATCCCTCAGTGCATTAAAAGATTCTAGGCCACTTCAGCGACTGGAATGAATGCTTAGGCACTATAAGCTTATAAAAATGAAATAAGCTCATGAAATGAAAAATGAATGAAATTTACATATATTCTAATATATAGTAATAAAACTACTTTTTGCGCACATAAGTGTTATATAGTTTATTTGTTGTAGATTCTATTTTGTGTGTTCATTATTTATCTACTTTTAATGAATGTTTTTTAGATTAAATACTAACCATGTATAGCAATTAGATTGATCAAATATCCACCATATATCTGGCATTGGTATCAGAAATATATTTATATCAAAGTGAAATAATTACATATATGTTTAAGTTTTTCAACAAAATGACCTTAATTTTGATGAAATTCAATAGGATAGTTTAAGATTAAGGGAAAGGACAAGATAATTTTTACCACTGAAAACCATTTTCTTTCTTATGAGAAGATTCTACATTGTTTATGTTCTTTATGGTATGGCGGATAATTTAGAATAAAGGTATCACTGCTCCTTGCTGTAAATGTGATTAAGGCCCATTAAGCGAATATACCCAGGCATTTATAATACACCACCCCCACTAGACTAGGATGTAATACAGTTTGAAGACAAGTGGTTGTTTAGTCCACCTGTGATTGACCCTTCTGGGTAAGCAAATGGACTAATATATATATAATTACATATGTATAAAATATGTACATGTGTATAAAATATATTAACATATAATATAATTTCTATATCATATTCATATCTTTCATCACTTATGGTATAATGTTTTTTTCAGAGGAGCAAATAACACAGGAACAAATAGCACAAACATTTTCTAAAATGGCAGGTGAGCTATAATCTAGTTTTGTGATCTAATAATTATTGTGTTCACTTCAAATTTTATATTACATCAATTGATTTTTTACCAACCAACCAATTTAAATCAAAATGTAGATAAAACCTTTGAATTTGGTTTTAATAAATTTTATAAATTATTAAAATTTCAACAATGTCAATGAATAAATTGAATGTGTAACCTAACCATGACAAATTCTTGTGATACTGGCATCTAACCTCAACAGTTCAGATGTACTATTCAATCATTATCCTAAATATAGGTTTTTAAATTATTATTATTATTATTATATAGCAAAATTGCTAAAGTTTGTCTACCTTATTTACATCATCTAGAAAGTTATCATTTTATCTATTTAACTATATAATTTCTTTCCAAAAAATAAAACCATAGAAATCAAAACTAATAACTGAAAAATATTTTCAGGCAAACATGTCATTTACTGTTAAAGTGAAAACCAAAACTCATTTTTATATGTGTCTTGTAGTAATTTGTGTTATTTACATTATTAAATATCATTCGTCCAAAATCATCCATAATAGCATAACTTTTTTTTTGATAAATTCTTTTAATTTATGCAAAGACAAATCAGTAACACTTTGTGGGACTTTGTTATAAACAACTATGCATTTCCATGATTTTTGCAGCCCATTGGATAAATAAGGCTCAAGGCTAAATGCTTCATAAGAGACATTGGTAAAACCAATAAATGGTAATAATACCAGTAACTATAATAGTGAGTCTGTATAAATATGTATATTATTTCATATTTGTCCATTAATATTAATTGGTCAAGTATAGTAACAATTGGTACGTAGGACCTACTGTTATTTTAATATTTTAGTACATTGTCTACATCATTTAAATCTTTATTGTCAGCAAAACCGTTCATCTTATTTATTATTTTTAATTTTTTTTATCAATCCGGTAATGGTTTATAATTTGTTAAGACTGTTAATTGTAGATTCCATCACATTGTTGATGTAGATCTAAAATTATTTCATCCCTTAGCTACATGTGTATAAGTGCAGTTTTCTAATTAAACAGAAGCAGCAGCACAAGTCCTAAAACCAGGAACGAGTGAGCAAGAAGTTTCTAGTGATATGCAAGGAAAGATTGATGAGGTATGATTATATTTTGCTTTTTATTACACGCTTTTTTACACGCTTTTTATTGACTTACTCTGTCCGTTTGTTTGTTTGTTTGTTTGTCATGATCAAATCTTGTAATCGATTTTTCGACCACTTCTACTGCTCCAATCGAGCTCAAATTTTTTTTACATGTGTATTCTAGATGACAATACAATATTCAATCATTTTCGAATCATAAAAATACATAATTATGTTGTAATAAATTAAAAACTTTTTAATATGAGAATTGGTTCAATGAAGCAAACAGATAGAATTTGATATAATGCATATGTTTAATTCTAATACTACATTTTCTGAACAATTATGTACATTTCTTTATGTTTGTTATAATAATCACGAGACTAAAAAGTAGTAAATAAAAAAAAAATTAAAAAAACTTTTTAAAAAACACGCTTTTTACGCAAAGACTAAAAAACGTTTGAAAAAATTTTTGTTTGTTATAAAGACTAAAAAACATTTGATCTAAAAAGTAGTAAATAAAAAAAAATTAAAAAAAACTTTTTAAAAAACACGCTTTTATAAAAAGACTAAAAACCGATCTAAAAACTTGAAAATAAAAATAAAGTCACGCTTTTAGAAAATTTGGGTACATATCAAGAAAAATTTCTGATGACAAAAAGAAATGTAACTCAAAAATTTGTCTATAAAATTTAGCAAATTAGTCCAAGAACTCAATGACTATAAAAGCGTGGGGTGTAAATGTTAAGACCATTAAATGAGTAATGTTAATTTTGAACACCCCACGCTTTTATAGTCATTGAGTTCTTGGACTAATTTGCTAAATTTTATAGACAAATTTTTGAGTTACATTTCTTTTTGTCATCAGAAATTTTTCTTGATATGTACCAAATTTTCTAAAAGCGTGACTTTATTTTTATTTTCAAGTTTTTAGATCGGTTTTTAGTTTTTTAATAAAAGCGTGTTTTTTTTAAAAGTTTTTTTTAATTTTTTTATTATGTATGTATCATTATGTTACTTATTGTTTGTCGCATCAAGTATTGTAACGTTAATATTTTGTTGTTGTCTATGGTTATGGGTATTGACTGCTGAAGTTGAAATACTTGCTTACTTGGGTACCTCTGTTTTACCTATATCTGCCACAAAATAACAGTTTGAATTGTTATGATCCGGTGTGCACGGTAAGATGGGCATTGATATTGCTGGTTACTGTGACATTACATCTTATGTTACATGTTGGTAATGTACACTATGATTTTTGTGGGGCTTTGCTGTAAATCTCTCAGGAACCACATGTACTATAGGCGACTGTAACCACTTACCATCGGGTTCTTCTTGGTTGCTTCAAAATCTAGTTGGTTGACACAGATATCTTTTAAATAAGATTAATGAAAAAACGTATATTTATTTATTAAATGATATGTACTATATGTTTACTCTTTTAGGTATCAGCAGCATTATCACAAACTCTTCAGAACCTTAACACAAACTCAGAGAATCTGCAAACTCCATTCTCAGAGCAAGACTTGGCAAACATGTTCCAAAACTTCAATATGGGCGAGGCGGGACAGGTACCTTTTTTACAAACCATTAGGAATATCATTTTTCTATAAGGAAGAGATATTTTCCCATAGTCAATGAATATTGTATGTCTTGCCCAGGTTTAAAACATACCTCAAGTCAGAATTGGTTTAGTTTAGGACAGATATTTTATAAAATTCGATCTCAATATATCTCCACACCGAATTTAATCGAAATCAGAAGTTAGATTTACAAGCGTAACAAACAGACAAAGCTTCTTTCACATTTATAATTAGTTGTATGAGGGCTGCTACTTATGTATCCGGAATAGAAAAATTAAACAAACGCATATGGCTAAATATGGGTTTAATGTTTTTCAAAGTATTCTCCGCGATGATCGATACACTTTTGCATACGTTGAAACCAATTTTTATAGCATTTTTTCCACTCTGATTGCGGTATCTCTGAAACGTGCTGATTGAACGCGTCGACGGCATCTTCACGGGTCGAAAATAGTTGACGACGTAATTTATTCTTAACATTTGGGAATAAATAGAAATCATTAGGTGCCAAGTCTGGGCTATACAGTGGATGACCCATCAATTCTATTTTTTGACCCTCCAAAAATGTATTTGTTTCGCGTGATGTGTGACAGGTGGCATTGTCTTCCGGCAAACAAATGGTCGTGTTCCACTCGGAATTGACCGTTTTACGATTCTTTAGTGGTATTGTAGCCACATGACCATTAATCCAAAAAAGCAGGCCACCATTTGCTTTAAAGTGCTTTTTGCACGAGTCACTTTCGTAGGGTTCGGCTCATTTTGAAACACCCAAACTGTTACTTAGTTTCGGGATCGTACGCATAGATCCAAGATTCATCACCTGTGTAGATGTTATAAACAGATTTTGAGTCACCTCCGTTAAATTTTTTTAACATATTCTTGCACCATTCGATGCGAGCTTCTTTTTGATGCTGAGTTAAGTTGTGCGGTATCCAACGCGAACAATTTTTTTTTTACGAACAAATGTTCATGTAATATTTTATTAATGCTTGTCATACACATGCCCAGAGTAGCCTCTCTCTCGCGATACGTAACATGACGATCTTGCATAATTAGTTTTCGTACAGCTTCAATGTTTTGTGGCACAACGACTGATTTCGGGCGACCTTCCTTAACTTCGTCCGTGAGCTTACTCCGTCCACGATTGAACTCACTAAACCAGTGATACACAGTGGTTTTTGATGGAGCTTCAACACTAAAAGTTGAAGTTAATTGATCTACGCACTGTTGTTGCGTTAAACCACGTCGAAAATCGTAATAAATCATAGCACGAATATTTTCACGTGTGAGTTCCATTATTTCAGCGATATGACATTTTAAACCCATCAGAAACAAAACACTAGCGTACATAAGGAAAACAAAATAGCGGCCAGTATTTAAAAAAAAAACGAATTTTACCATGGAGGCCATATATTGCGTTTAAAAATGTTGAAATCCCAGATTCCGGATACTTAAGTAGCAGCCCTCGTACATTTTATAAGTGAAATCATTACTAAATTAACTTAATTATAAGTGAAAAAGTTAGTTTAAGTTATTTATAAATTAATAGAATTCACGTAGACACAGATTTCCCCTTAACAACAGAATAATAAAATTCTTTCTTAGCTATTTACCTGCTAAACTTCAGTTCAATCTGGCAAGTAGTTTGAGCTAAGGGTTGTTATTTTGTGATAGGTCACCTGTGCTTATTATATATTTAGATTGTCTAGAATGGAAGTGCGATAGCTGTATAAAAAAACACCGGTACACCTTAAAAACAATACTCCTATATTATAATTGTTTAGATATTTCAACCCCATCACACCTGATTAGGAGATAGTGTTATTACATATCAAAATTTGTTATTTTTACCAGTAATCCAAAAAAGAGCTGATTGTCAAATTTTTATCTTCCTTTGTGGGTTGTGTAATAAAAAAACCTAAAACAGGTTCTTAATCATTTGCTAATAGCAGTAATGCGAATTTTCAAATGAAATATTCTCGGAACTTTATTCTTTACCCCCTCTTTTCATCCTTTTTTTATGCACTCCTGACTCAATTTCTCTCTTCTCTTCAATACTTAGGATTTTTACTCAATTAGATTTTAACATCTCAGCCCCATTGTACACCATGAGATGATGTTATTTTACGTATGCCAAAATTGATATTAAATTTGTGGTTAATTTTGTGACCCAAAATAACGTTCCCTAGTTGATTTATCACATTTTACCCGTCAATTTTCATGACTTTGAGGCTTAATTTGTGAAAATACCTGTAACCGATATTTACTCATTTTATATTAAGAGTACTTCCGTAAAGTTTCTAATAAAATATTAAACACTACTTGACTATGAAGAATAATCCTATAGTTTTATTGTTAATCTCATTTTTATTTTGGTTGGCATCTTTACACCCTGGTACAAAATATTTCACCTCGATGTTTACAAAGCTTATTAATGAAGTATGGCACTGTTTATACTAGTACTTACAATTCATACTCAGTATCGCGCACTCTATAGTTTGCTTTATGTATACCCTAAGCGAGTAACGTTTTTCATCTGTTATTCATTGAAGTTTGCCTCTGGTCATGTTGCAAGAAAGATACAAACACGTTGCATTTTCTGACAATTACGTTTATACTTACTACATATGACACTTCCATTCCTTTCTAGTCTTTTTTTTACATCCTTTTTGCAGTTTTTTAATCCTAAAAGAAATTTTATCATCTTTGTCGCGCTTAAGTTAAATTACGGGATTAGTTATCAGACATCTAACTTTGTTGAATATCAGTGTCGTTCATTCGAGAAACCAACGTGTTTTATATTACAGCAGGACGGAAATATGTTCGTCCCATTTATGCAAGGCATGATGCAGTCGCTACTGTCCAAGGAAGTTCTGTACCCCTCCCTCAAGGAGCTCATTGATAAATACCCAGCGTGGCTGGCGGAAAACAAGGGCAAGATCGAGCAAAGTGAATACGAAAGGTAATATTTTTTACCTAAATCTCAGTCAACAGTCTATAATACTATTTTATAATTATTCTTTCTTTTGGACGTGGCTATCCATTCATTTTCTCATTTTATTGATTTTCAGTCGACACAATAAATTCTCTTTTTACTCGATTGCGGCGAAACGTAAAAAAAGAGTAATAATTTTGGAGTCTATCTATGTATGTTTGTATTTGCCACTGATGTGCCTGAACTATTAAATTGATTGGCCTGAAGAAATATAGGTTATATTAATTTGATCTAAAGACCATTTATTACCAACATTGTATTTCTGGATTTTTATCTTATTTATTTTCTTGTTTCGTCCTAGTATAGCATATATTACGGGAATTACTCTTAGGAATTGTTTAGATTGCCATCGTTCTACGTGATGTTGCGATATACCTTAAAAAATAGATCGCAATCACATTTAAAAGAGCTCATTTTAAGGAACGATTCACCTACTCGTTGCTTGTCGAATTATAATGGCGATTAATTGAATAAACATAAAAATCATATGCGTTACTGTTGTTTCTTTTTACTCTCAAAACTAAATAACGTAACTTATACTATCATCATCATTTTTCTTGAGAATATTATGTTTATATGATTATTTAAAAATTAAGCACATCCGCCAATTCATGAAAAACCTGTAAATATATTCTGCTTTTTTAACAACACTCAATAAGTGGTTCGTATTTATAGTAATATTGCTGATTCTTGACAGCAAACAAACAATATCAAAACGTCAAAGTCAATTATGATACACTAAATTAATACTTTGGCGTTATGTTATTGCATAGGCAATTCCTTTACTTTTTTATTTGAACTAAATAAAGCTAAAATGTTAATGAAAATTCAAACAATTATTTAACAGTTATGCATCATCATCATAATCGCTCATATACAGTACCACTGCGGCGGCGTACCTACCCTGTGTTAGGTTGGGTTAACCTTAGTTGTTGCACATTTGATTATTTTCGCATTAGTATGCTTGTTGCCCACGTTGTTTATCTTCATCGTAGGATAAATATGTCAGTTAAATGCACATATGAAGTTCTGGATGCTGGCACAGGGCCAAGAATTCGATGATGAATCAAACAAATGATCTTAAAAGTAGTTTCCTGACATTTTTTTTTGTATGATTGGTGGACTATTGCCTACTAATCATACATAACATGGATTACAATGGTACTATTGTGATATATGTATGCTACTCTTTTTTTTGTACATAACAATATTTGTAGAAATTTTCCAAGTTTGTTGTTATAATTCAGTTGTTTTTTTTTTTTGTAATAACTCTTTACGATCTTGACTGACAGGTTCGAGCAGCAGCTAGAGCTAATGCAGAAAGTGTGCACAGAACTGGAACCAGAGCAGGAATCAGATCCAGAAGATGTCAAGAGGAAAAGGTTCGAGACGGTCTTGGAGCTGATGCAAAAGGTGATTTTTTGATTCCATATATAGTGTAAAAATACCCATACTGAAAACTGAGGCCATGTATTCATTCTTCTTTGTGATCTCATGATTAATAGTGAAAGTTGCAAAACTATTTATATATATATTCAATTTGATGTAACTATTGCCATTACTTGTTTCTCTAACATAACAATCTTAAGTGATGATTGTCCGGTAACGTAGTGGTGCGTGTATGAGATACCTGAAGCATGTCTCCATATAGACTGTGACTTCGCTAAGGGCGTTTTTAACCCCCGACGCAAAAAGAGGGGTGTTATAAGTTTGACGTGTCTGTCTGTCTGTTTTCAATTTAGTTTTTTTTGTATTACAGGTGTTTTTTACGTGGTATACTTAAATAACTATTGTTATAGTTATGCCATTTCATTATTTTAACTATATATGGTTATAATTTAACTTTGCTATGCACAGAGGTGTCTTCTTTAATTTTTTTCCCTCTACATGTGAACACATGCACCTTCCCTGGTGTATGTGTTCTAAAGTAAATGGTATGTTATAGGATTCTAATACTAGACTTTGAAAATGTTGAAAACATACATATTTGTATCGAGATTTCCCGAGAAATTTTGCCTTACTCGAGACGAGAAAAAAGTGGCCGAGAAATCGAGAAATTAAGTCAAAATTTTTTAATGCTTAATACGAAACCGACTATCAGATAATGCTTTAAATGCTCTCGTATTTTTGAAAGCTTATTTCCTAAATAATAAAAATACCTAGTGGGCTTGCTTTTGGGGCAGTTTCCTCTTTAAATTGTAATTATAATTAGTCTGATTTTTAATTATTTATTAGATTCTTAAGTATCAAAAATGTCTATATATAAAAAAATATTGAAAATTTATATTGAAAAGTTGGGCTAAAATAAGTTACTTGTACGTACCCTATTGTTATTCATTGTAATTATGAAGCTAGTCTAATTGTTTTATTTTTATAGGTACCTAATTCAAAAATTGTCGTTTCAATTATACATTTTAATAGAATAGTTTGTAGTACAGACAGAGACTAAAGAAAATTATATATTATGTAATGTAAGGTACTAAATTATATTGTGATTTCGTTAATTTTATATACTTACTTAAGTTAAAGTCAATTGAAATTAATAATAAATGTTGTTGATTGATAAATGTTGTTGAATATTGCATAAAAAGCGTAGTTTTATTGGTAAAACACGCATATTTTTAAAAATTTCCATATATCTCGAGAAACCCTAATGTGGAATTATAGTATAGTAAATGCACAATATATTATTTCAGATGCAAGACTTAGGTCAGCCACCTACAGAGTTAGTTGGCGACATTGGATCCCCACCACAAGGATTCGCCCCACCAACAGGCCAAGACGCTGCGCAATGTAGCATAATGTAATCGCTGTTGACTGATTTTTGACGCGTTTGACGTATTTGTGTCCATTCTGACACCCTGACGCATCCGCTCTGCAATCGAACACCTTATAGATTATTCCTGTTATATTTATTTACTATAATTTGTTATTGCACAAATACCATGATGTTTAATTCGTTTCGAAAGCCTTTATAATAGTTTTTGTGATGTCTTTGTTTTGTGTTATTTGTATTTTTATTAGTTTTAATAACTGAGACATGTATTATTTATTATTTTGTTGTATGGGCACGTAATTATTATTTACAAACTAGGTCAAATATATTTCGTGAATTATTATGGAAAATTTCAAGTTATCGCAAACATTAAGAATTTTATCTATATATATTGTGTGGTATCAAACTCAGTGCGATTGATACATTTCGTGATATTTGGAACCAATTGCTGTGACGCAACTAAGATCGTTGAAGGTTTTGGTAATATGCCGCAGTATATTTTAGCAGGAACGGTCTTTGGACTGCGTTCGAATGTGTAATAATATAGCGTGACGCGTTCGAGTCGCGATGGCGCATTCTCACTTGGTCATAACATACGATTTAAGAGTGTGATTATTTATTAGTTACATTATTAATTAGCATCTATACACCAGCTATAACACCAAAATACAATATGATATAGCGATTTCTAACTATGAACTTTCAAAATATAATGAGTTGATGAGGGATTATCTAGTAATAAATACAAATATTTTACATAATAAATTGCAGGTGGTACTAAGACATGTTTTAATTTAGTCACAATTTTTTTTATAGCAATCGTAAATAACGTTTCAATACACATGTCTTTAAATAGTTAGCACCTTCATCGAGCTGAATTTTGAATAAAAATTTAATCTATGGATTATAAACAGGATTTTGTATTTGTGAAATGTAAACGTAAGTTGGGCTTGGGGAAATGCATTTATCTGTCACTCGGGAAATCCCTCATTTATGGTGGCGGCTGGTTTTGATGAATTATCATCAAAATATATTGATATATCGCGTTTCGGTTTCGGGAGCTGAAATAGTTATTGTTTAAACGGTTGTGAAAATTGTAATAGTGATCGGTTCCTTACTTAATCTCAGAATTAAAAGCAAATTATTTTAGTCTGATATATTCGTAAATCACTCATGAATGCAAATATTTGACCTTTATATTTGGATTGTGTTATAGATTTTACAAACTCCTGAGATTTTATGTATACTGTTAATGGTACATTTCAATGAAAATACCTGCTTTAATAATATTTAAATACCTATATTAATTTTATTCTAACAATTTGATGCGAGAATATTCAAGAAATGCGTACACTTGATTAAGTTTGTCTTGTACTGTCAGAAATTATTTCATTATATATATATAAGTTAACAGTCAACTGTGAATGCGCATTTGCGCATTAATCGCAATTTTGGTGCTGTGCGTTAATTATACATAAGAAGTTTTATGTGTGTGACATATATAGTTGGATATAGTATTTATAAATATTTTGTGAATGATGTGTGTGTTAATGAATGTAGAGTATACAAAATTTGTCTACAAAAGTTATGTAGTAGTGCTTATGATTATAAATTATGAATTCAGTTGTTTATTTTTATTATTTCACCTACCAAAACATAATAATCATTTTAGCCAAGAGAAGTGACTAGAACGTTTAGACTCTTTTTGAACTTTTAGAACGTTTAGACTGATTCTACTGTTTATAATTTTATAGATTTTTGAATCACTCGGAATTCAGTGTTGTTATTAAAAACAAATTCTTAATTAGATTCCGCTTCACGCAGAAAAATTAACAACCTTTAAAAAATTAACAACAAATTTTACTCAAACAATATTTACTTATTATTACGTACATATTTATAAGCTTTACATTAACCAGAGTAAATTTATCACTGTCAACGTCACTTCGGCGTTGGATATTCTACTAGGATAATCAAAATCGAGTGGGTTGAACCACTCGTTGCACAACGCACGAAATGAAAGTTCAGAAATAGTGAATTCGGTAATACGTATACGAATCTTTTCGAAAATTGATTTTCTATTGTTTCACAAATTCGTCTCCTGTACATATTTGAGCAAGCTGGGTTGGAGCAAGATAACTACACTTCTCATCAAAAAAATCGAAACACCTTGCAAGTTTACGTTTTGTCAGGATTATCAGAAAAATGTGTACATTTAAGAATAAATGTTAAATGTCGTTTAATACTGAGTAATATGAGCTTATCAAATCTTAATGTTAATGTTCTAAATTTAAATGAATTTTTCATAGGTTTCGTATTTTGTTAAATGAGTCATTTTTATTCCGTATGGAGTATAAAGGAAATGGATAAAACAACACACGTAAATGAAAAAAAAAGCTAAAAAACGTTTATTTAATAACTTGTATTCCCTCCCCGAGCTCTAATTACTGCTTCCATACGGTTCTTCATCGATCGGATGAGAGTCACGATCACATGCTGTGGTATATTGTCCCATTCCTCTTGGATTGCATCTTGCAGCTGGCTAAGTGTTTCTGGGACAGGATCTCTTGCTCGAATTCGTCTCTTTAATTCATCCACAGATGTTCAATGGGATTCATGTCCGGGCTTCTTGCTGGCCATTCCATAATAGAGATATCGACTTCGTTAAGATAATCTCGTACGACGCCCGCGGTGTGAGCCTAGCATTGTTGTGCATGAATATGAAGCCGTTGCCAACAAAATGTGCATAGGGCATCACATGAGGCTCGAGACACTCTTCGACATACCGATGACAGTTTAGTGCAGGCAGACGTGGCCCAGACACAAAAGCAAGCTCTGTCTTACCGTCGGCGCTGATTCCTCCCCAAACCGTCCACGAACCGCCACCATAGCTGACCTTTTCTTCAATGCAGCATTCTGCATAGCGTTCTCCGTCTCTTCTGTAGACCTTGTTCCTTCCGTCGTTACCATACAGCATAATTTTACACTCATCAGAAAAGAGAACTTTGCTCCACTGTAGGTATGACCAATTTAGGTGCTCACGTGCAAAGTTAAGGCGCGCTCTTCGATGGTCTGCAGTTAATTTCGGCCCATTTGCTGGCTTATGCGGTACCAGTCCACGATCCTTCAACCTTCTTCTAATTGTAGAGTCACTTACAGCCACCCTTCGTACAACACGAAGCCGCTGCTGCAGTTGAAAAGCGTTAAGGCGTCGATTTCTTAAAGAAGTTGTTACAATAAATCGATCATCTCGCTCAGAAGTGACCCGATTCCTGCCAGATCCTGAACGGCGCGTGAACAAACCAGTCTCCCGATAACGTTTATAGACTCTATGAACAGATGACAGGCTTAGATGCAGTCTTGCAGTCACAACACGCTGACTAAGGCCAGAATCCAGCAATGCCACAACTTGGGCGGCTTCTGTGGGCGAATTATCCATACGTTTTAGAAAAATAACCTTTTTTCAGACGTCCCAAAGTCACAGTATTGAAATAAAAAACAAAAAGTTTAAGGATAGGCGCCAATTTTTAGTTTTTAAACGCTAAATGTACTCCAACCCTAAACACACATTTGTCTCAAAACAGTGATTCATTTCGTTTATAAGATAAACAAATGAAATTCTAATTTTGAATTTAGAATTTTCGCTTATTACTGTAATGGCCAAACTGCCAGCTATACATTTATGTTTTTTTTTCATCGTATGAATTCTTTTTTGTGTTAAATTTGGACAGAAACAATGAAAACGGAAGTGTTTCGATTTTTTTGATGAGAAGTGTATTTGTAATTGAGGTCACTGTGTAAGTAACCTGCAAAATCTTCATCGCCCTTACTCGTTTTATCATCACGATCACTTGATTGATTTCGGGGAACATACTTTACATAAGTCTATAAGCCCCGAAAGGCTATAAGAAGTTGAATAAAAACTTCAGCCACGACTTTGAAGTTAAGATGATATATTGTCTGAATTAAAATTCTAATCAGCATAGTATCGAAGTATTAATGTGACAGATGTTAAGTAATTTTTAATACAGTGCTACTGTAATACAAAGAAGGATTCTTGTTTGAGTGATATGAGCTATTACAAGGAGTAAAATTACTGTTAATCGAACATACCTACTGATATTATAAACGCGACAGTTTGTAAGTATGAATGTATGTTTTGTTACTCTTTCGCGTAAAAACTACTGATTGGATTTAAACGAAACATTACAATACTTATATATATATATATATATATATATATATATAATATATATATATATATAATATATATATATATATATACATATATATATATATATAATATATATATATATATATATATATTATTTAAATTGTAAAAAATATGACGATAAGTGTAAAAACCTTTAAAAAAAAGTAATAAAAAATGATGTTTTTCAGTAGATCTCCCTATCCCTATCCCCTACTGATCCTGCAAACATACTGTGGAACTCTGCCTTATAACATCAGCGAATGTAAATCACTGATCACTTTCATGCTTCGAATGAAAGATCCAAGCTCCATTTTAGTTTAGTAAACATTAAAGTTATATATCTATTACCTATTTATTATTATATGTATACATATTTGTTATAATATAAATATATAAATAAAGGTATTCTACATACCGTGACTAATACTTACCTATATACATATTTTCTTAACGCAGGCCTGCTGGTAGAAATTTCGTAGGAAACAAACAGAACCTTTGTACCTCATACTTTTTATATTTATTTGTATTGTGTTTATAAACATTAATAAATAAAAAATAGAGAATTTATAGTGTCTCAAGTGATTAAATACTTACAAAGTTTATCGTCTATTCAAAAAAGATTTGAGGATCTTCTATCTTGTAATATTTTCAATGTAATGAAAGTATATAGGTAATAACGACGATTCTAACGTCAGGCTTCTAGCAGTCCCGTAGAGCTAGAGCCGTATCGGTCTTGAGTTTATTCTAAGAGTTCTGAATAATACGAAAAGATTTGTAAACTCGTATTTAGTTTTAAAGCTGTTGTGTTGCCATAATAGACAGATTGGGCCGCAACTCCAGTACACTCCTGAAGGTTTTCGCTGAACGATAGGATTCACCCACGCTGAGCATATGGATTGGATGAATGGTAAATCAAATAAAAAGTGAATAAGAATTTTATATCCCATAGCGCTCACTCTCACAATATTTTTTATTTTTTAGTGTAAATTTTAATAAGTTTGGTAATAAAATTGAACTTCTTGTCTGAGTAATAATAGTACATTATAATACAAGTGAGTAATTGAAATTTGAATGAAAAATTTGATTGAATTGAAAAAGAATTGAAAATTTCGTTCGAGGCTGACTTAATATTCGAGAATGTAAGTTTTAACTGCTCACGAGTGTTATACGACGATTTTCAACACTATTCCGAGTAATTAATACAAACTTTATAGATAAAAAATATTTTGAAAAACAATTTGTGAAAGTACAATTATAAAAATTATACGTTGGATTTCCACCTTCACCTCCAGTTATTTTTGAAATATTCGTTATTATTTCATTCGTACAATCAATTTCATCGCTTGATGACATTTTTGATATAAAAATCTTAACAAAAGAAACAATGCAAAATATCTATTTGCAATATAGTACTGAAAATTGAAAAATGGCGCGTTTACTTTTTCATTGCCGGCTTTGTGCGCGAAAGACTAAAGTACCGACGCTTATACAGCGAAAACAGCAAATTTAAATAAGGTTTTTATAATTGTATATAATGATATACAATTATAAAAACCTTATTTAAATGTTGTTTAATGAAACAGTGTGTTTCTAAACGCCAAACTTATTTAATTTACAAAAATGTTTCAGCATTTTGCATATAAATTCTCTTTGGTTTCTATTTTTTTTTCTTATAAATAAAAGCGTGACTTTTCTTTACGTACCCTTCCACACCGCCTTCAGCGAATAACCCCAATCCAAATCGGCAGAGGATACGCAGACCGCGTCACGTCCTTAGGGACCCCCCCAACCAACTAATGCAGGACCTTCAAGACCTGCAAGCGGCGGCGTCTGAGCCGTCGCCTCTTTTCTCCCCTTATTCGGCAGCCTTCTGCTTACCTGCCACGCGTAGGTTCCCCGTCAATACAGGCCGGTCCCACTTTGGTGAACCGTGCCTCTTCTAGTGCTTATGTCCTCTCCATGGGGCAGTGCTAACCGTACTTCTCCTGAGGTGCGGCCCCCGTCAATAAAAGCCAGTAGGGTCATTAGGACCAAAGGCTTAGACTGAGTTTAGTCGGTAGGTCTGTTGGGTCGAGCCGCCTCGATTCGCTAGGAGTCCGACATAATCAACGCATCCCTGCTTGCCTGTTGCGTTGGTATCCATGATGGATTCTCAGCCTCCTCTCCTGAGGAAAAAAAAACTTTACAAAACTATTCACTTTTGATTATCAAACTGTGCGGTAAAATATTGTGAAATTGTGCGGTAAAACATTGTGAAACTAAAATTGGTGGAGTTACATACCTTTCGAATTTATTTTTCACTTGACGCTGGCATAATTAATAAATGTCCATAAGGGGAAAATAAAAGTTACATACCAATTGCGTGCAATAGTGTTGAAAAGTTATTATTGTTATATTAAAGCATATAATTGTTTTGACGGCGTTTGTTCTGTACTACCTACTCTTTGTTTAACAACGCCACGTCACATTCCGTACGTTCTGTGTTTGAATCTCGCGCACTGTAAGTGTAAGTGAATGTAGTTTATCTGTTTTAACTATGTACTAATCAGTGATCTGTTCTTTTTTTCGAAATTATTGTTTACATTAACGGCAAAGGCAAGAGGCTTCGTCGCAAAATTACCCGGCCTATTGAACGTCATGGCACCACATTTCAATATCAATGGAATTCAAAGCTACATTCAAATCGAGCATATTTAACCTTGTTATACGCGTGTACGTCACTGAAGTTTGATTATAATTCGGTTGTTATATTTGCATACATTACTAAACTTACTAATCCAATCACCCTTGACCGGTTTGCTTAGTCATTCTCTGCTGAATACGCGATTAATTACACTAACGAGTATAAATAAGAAGTCAGACGCTTCGCATTTTTTTACTGTTATTCTACTACCAAACACGCATTGTTGAGGCTGAAAAAATTTGAAGAATTTGTCAATACTCTAAGGCGAATAAGTAAAATTCCCTATTTGATTAATGCTATTAAATCTATATAAAAAAATACATCAAAGTCCTTGTTGCTTATTCATCTTTTTAAGTCCAAAGATTCAGTTTTCCTAAAATACCGAATTAATATTCTGAAATAGTGACAAATAACTTCATACGGTGGAATGGACTACCTACTTTCTTGGCATATTTACCACGAATTTGGAAAAGGCATATCTCCATTCCACTAAAAATATAACGTCATCTATGATGATGATTTTTCAATAACTGAATAGCAACGAAATGAAGAACTGTTTTTTATTATTATTTTGAGGTGTTTATAATTTTATTCAACATGAATATTAATCATTTTTATAGTTTATTACCGTAGCAGCATAATAACATATGACGTTGCTGTATATGAGTGAGGCTGTTTCACCTCTGTGACCCTGTAGGTTTGTGCGGTCTAGTTCTGTGAACAGTATAATAGGACTGGTCCTGTAGTACTGCCTAGGAGTGCTTTTTATGCATTATATTGTGCTGCCTGCGCGTTTTTGTGGCTAGTATCCCGCCAACGATGAATCAAAAAGACATGGCACGCTTGGTTCCGTCCCGGTTATTTCGCAAAAAAATTGGTTTAACCAAATTAAACACTATAAAGTTAAATATTACAGTAATTTTCTCAATAAAAAATAATAGTTAATAGTATTAATGAAAGTGTAGGTTATATTGCTAAAATTGATGATATAATTTAAAGATACTATAAATATTTGAGACTAATAAGATTTTCGAAGCACTTATGACTCATCATAGTATACAAATGTCGTCTAATTTGAAAATGTTAATATTACAGTCTGATTCATTAATTTTTTCCTCAGAATATTGGATGCTTTTTTACGTGGATTCTGAGCATCTTGCTCTTTGATCAATAAACGTTTCTTTTAGGACTTATTTTGTTGTGGATGGAAACGTTTTTAAACGGAGTTTAAAATATAATGTTATATGTATATATATCATACACAAAATTATAAGCGAATCGAAACTTCATTGTTGCAGTAAGCAATGGTTATGAGTAGATTTAAACATAACAATATCATTTTAAATATAGTAGATTAAATGTGAAATGTTCGATTATGCTAAAAATGTCGCGTTATTATCGTTAAAAGTATATTTGACTGGAAGCGCTTCGTTGTCATTTATTGGTAAGTATGTGAGAGACTCGGTTCTGCTCAACAAGCTAACTCTGATATCACTTTTCTCTCAAGATATAATACCTACACAATATTATTACTCGGAACTAAATTTAGGATGTGGGAGATTTTCATACATCAATGTGGAGATTTCATAGAACAGGGCCTATGTTGCTATGATCAAATAATGATATTTATGTAGGAAAAAAAATTGTTGGGGCGTAACATTTGGCGTTAGATACTATATACAATGACGGAGTTCGGAAATTAGCCACAAAATTGCATTAAACCAGGGTTTTAGGGGTTAATAATGCTATAAGAAATAAAAAAAAAAACGTATTGGCCGAACAAAAATCTATGCAATTAGTAGTTTTATATAGAAGTTTGTGAGTATGGATGTTCGGAATAGTATTCGATACTACACAGAAAGAAAATATAAATCAATCCAAAACGCAAATATGTCTTGGAGAATATATTTGGAATGTAAATAAAAATATCTCAATACAAAATAGAGGCACCGGTTGTCGGCCAATTAAGAGAAGCGATGACTTTGTTGCTAAAAATCTCTGTTAAATCTTGTGCCTAGTTCTTCCGTCTTTTTTATGATGTTTCCATAGCTATTCAGGTACTGGAAACTACAACAATATTTTACAAAATATGCTTTAAAAAAGAATTATTGAATAAAATCTACAAAAAGGGCCTTTTTACCGGTTTTCGGCCACTTGAACCAACTATCGGCCACATTTGCACCGGTTTTCGGCCATTCATTTTGTTAAACGAAAATCAGTCTTAGTGTCTATAAAATAAACTCTGTTTTAGTTATTTACCGAAACTCCGATATTGATATGTATTATGATCAATAAAGTTTAAAATTTTGTTTAAAATAGCT
Organism: Scirpophaga incertulas; assembly: GCA_036419045.1. Classification (NCBI taxonomy): domain Eukaryota; kingdom Metazoa; phylum Arthropoda; class Insecta; order Lepidoptera; family Crambidae; genus Scirpophaga; species Scirpophaga incertulas. Next base: position 9,644,370 of record CM071636.1, read on the forward strand.
TTACTTTATTATCAAAATTTCAATAAATTACAAATAAAAAACTACCAGGAGGTAAGTTGTTCTCATAATCCTACAAAAGCTTCTGGAAAATTTTAAAAATTAAGTAATTTAGGTATTAAAAGAAATGAAATTAGAAAAATCAATTTATTAATGAATTTGTTTGCTTATCATTATTTTTTAAACTAAAAGTTATCTTTAAATAAGTCCAAAAATTACGAACAGTATTCGTTTAATATATTTTCTTTGGCGACCCTTGCTATTTGACACAACTCACACTCATACTCTGCTTTAGCAGCTTCGTTGTAGGATAGGATGCTGAGCGATGTGCATTTTAGATGGTACCACCGTATACAAGAGTCACACCCAATATTTTTCTCTCCATCCTCTTCTACATCGCTAATCAGTTCGTCTTCACAACAGCTACATTTAATGTTAGACATTTTCTTAGGAAGTGCTTTAGTCTTGCTCTGAAGTCTTTTTTCTTTAAATTCTTCTTAGATTCTCTTTCTACTTTCCGTTTTTTTTTCTCATTTTCTTTTTCCACCTTCTCTCTTTCTTTATTCTCATGATAATCACGCCAGGCTCTAGCTGATATTGCACTCGGGAGATAACTAGCCTTTTTTTGTTTTTTCCTGACACCTTCCGAAGCAGCAATAGGAAATTTTAAATGTTTTTCAAATGGATCTGTTGAGGTGGATGGTACTATTTCATTAGGTGGCTCCTCGGTAAGAAGGGAAGGTGATAGTGGCATATTAGGCGAATGTGAAGAACGTGGCAGTAATGTAGAAGCTGGCTGGATAACTGGTTTAAGGGTAGATGATGCTTGAATAGGCGGTTGTACAGAATGTGGTTGTGAGGTAGGTGACTCCTGAGAGTCTTGAGTAACTAGTTTTAGAGTAGGTTGTTGTTCAGTAGGCGCGGGAGATGTTTGCATGTTAGGAGACGGTGGTATATTAGGCGATTGTGAAGAACGTGGCAGTAAGGTAGAAGCTGGATAAATAACTTGTTTAAGGGTAGGTGCTAGTTGGATGGGCAAAGATTCTTGCATGATAGGCGTCGATGTATGTTGTAGTTCTACAGAACATGGTTGTGAGGTGGGCGACTGCTGAGTAACCAGTTGTAGGGTAGGTTGTTGTTCAGTAGATACGGGAGATGTTTGCATATTAGATGATGACATAATAAGCTGTTCTGAAGAACGTGAAAGCAAGGTAGCTGATTGCTGGATAGCTGGCATCAGAATTAATTGTTGTTGCATAGTGTACAGTGGCAGTGTATGTGGTGGCATATTTTCTGTTTTTCTTAATATTTCGGTTGTCGGTAGCCATCTGAAAATTAAGAATAAGTACCCTCACACCAAGCAAACATTAATGTTAAACATGCAATGCAGGATAATATCATTATTCAAAATTAGGCTATTGTTGGCATCACATTATTACTTATAAAGCAAATTTTACCCTAACAGCAAACTCTTTTATAGGTTAGTAGCATATAATAATCAATTATAGCACACTCCATTTCGTATTAGTTAGCGTCAACAAAATTACCTATATACTTAATCCAATAACCACATAGATTATAGTAGATCATAAATTATAGTAATTAAAAAGTGGAGAATTAGACCACCAACTGCAACTGGTAATTATGGTTAAAAAATAATGTAGTTAACAGCCGTCTTCATACTTACAACAATACGGCCGAAAACATATCCATTTTTCGGCCGTATCTTAAATAGGGTGGCCGAAAATGCGGTTATTATAAGCCACATTTGGCCGCTTTTAAGAACAGGTGGCTGAAAATAGGATCAGTGTGCATCACTTTTCGGCCACTTTAATATGGGGTGGTCGAAAACAGGATAAGTCTGCACCAGTTGTCGGCCGCCCAAAAAACTTTATTTCAGAGACGATTATTTATACTTTCTAAATACATTGAAACGGCCGCAAATTGGGCTCCAGTCTGCTTTAAACTTATAGAATAAAATTAATCAAAGAACAATTACAGCTTCCAAAACGTCTAGAAATAAAGCTACAAAAATTAAAGTCGACTTAATACCAGTTTTCGGCCACTAGGCCGACAACTAGAATACACTAGATTTTAGAACCAGTTTACCAGCCATTAAATTTAAAAAAGAGAAAAAATATTTAATTAATGTTTTTAGTAAAATATCAATACAAAATTAATAATTTATCATGTAGTATACCAATTATCTTATATCTTACATTAAATCATGTATAACTTACCGTTTTCAACAACGCACTCCACTATTTTTTTTGTAATTTTTCGGACACGTCCACACACCAGAAATGAAACCATTGACTAAAAGCATATCACTACTTGTACAAGGTCGAAGTTGTCAAAACAAATTGAGCGTCGTTCGTTCATTGGAACTACTCAATTTCCGAGTGAAATAAGTACCATTTTTCTTTGTTATTTTCAAAAAACTAACAAATGGCCGAAAACTGGAGATGGCCGGCGAACCGGTGCCTCTACCCTAATTCTCCTATAAAGTTTGTAGTAGGTATTATTGGGACAAGAATATGGATTTTTAATTTAGAAACCAGAACCTTAATTCAAAATACTGCAGTTTTTGTTATCAGTTTTAGAGTCTAGGAACCAAGTACTCAAACCAAAAAAAAACAAAATTTATCAAAGATTTTGCATATTTTAATCAAGAACTAAAAATTCTTATTTTTAGAATATAAAATGATGTTTACTTCAAGAATGTTGCATATTTGACTTGAAGTTTATTTTTTATTCGGCATGTTTAAATTGTGTTAGAAAGTTCTTAATCACCAATAACTACACATATTTTATCCTTAGATTGTTTCATTCTTCATCTAAGAACGACAGATCAGAAATATGTTCATCCAAGAAACAGGAATTATTCTGAAAAATAACATAGACATTAATCATTCTTGGAAAACCGAATGGTGCTACCATTATACAAAAATCTGTTTGTAAGGTAGAAAATATAGGCGCCTTCAGAGCTATAGCGCGTAGAGCCATAAGGCATACTCAGACCAAATAAAAAACTAAAGACTTAACACTTCCAACAAAATCGTGAAGCCGGTTGTGTAAACACCACCAGTACCACACAGTAAAAAAATTACCCGAAAATTTAGTCACAGTATTAGCAGGGTTATTAGATGAGTATATCATAGATTTAGTACAATAGATAGGCAATGCGAAAGAGACAAATTATCGTTCCCCGTATAATAGAGCGAGATGGGAATATGGCAGCTTCAAGTACCTACACACAAGCGACTTGACGTTTGCGTAGGTAAAAATAATCAAACACATTTTTTGAATACCGTGTTTTGAAAGCAATGAGTTACGTGTGCAGTACCAGGATACACATCCAAGAAAGATAACACACGGAAATATACGTTTCAAGTGTAAATATAACATATAATTTTTGTTGATTTAAGTAGTTATTTTCATCAATATCTAAAAAATATATATAAATCAGGAATAAAAAATACATAAATAATATAACCATCTATGTAATACTAAATCTATGGAGTAGGTATATAGACAAGTTAGCGTTTATTTAAAATGTGTATAGGTATTACGCTTTCAAGGGGTGGAATGGTAATATGTTTATTTCGACAAGATATGTAGAAGATATTAAACAAGTTTTAGGATAAGATAAGAACAAAATTCTTTATTGTTCAACAAATAAAAACCACCGACTCACTGCCTTCCCTCCTTCCCTTTTCTTACCTAAGTAGTTTAATGCCTCTTTACGCTTTTATTATCTTTAATATTATCAACATCAAAACAAATATAAATAAATGAATGAATGTGCAACGATACTGTTCGTATCACATTAATTACTTACCTAATAAACATGGAATATTGTAGCGCTTACTAGTGGTAAACTATTTGCTGGTTAAATGGTGCCTTGATCTATTGCGTGATATGTTAGAAAGAGACAAATATGAAACTAATTGTGTAAAAGGCTGTTAAAAGATATCGTTCCTACAAGGTGTTCAGCACTACAGAGCTAAATTACAGCCTAAAACTAAAGGTTAGCCTTGACTCATTGTAACTGGAACTACACTTCCGAGGATTTGAATGCGCTCCTATATACAATTACAATATTGCTATTAGAAACTTAATTTAAAAAGTACAAGTCCGGAAAGTAGGTATATAATTTCTTCAAGCGTCCCGGTTTGTTGATTTTTGTGGTGACGTCTCTACGTATTGGAAATGATAATGCCGCACGTGAACCAAACTACATTTTTGATAAAAAAAGAGAAAAATCATTTTAAGTATTGGACAAGGAATATTTGATATTAGCAGTTTGAACAATTGTTGAGAATGATATAAAACGGCTGTGTGTGCGTAAAAAATGATACACACGGCCGTGTCTCAGTATTACCTATAATGAATTAAAAATAATAAATAAATGGTGAAAATAATACTTACGGGTTACAAGCAAATTGGTTTTTATTCCGTGCCACGATTTGAGCACTTCCAACCTGTGCCTATACGGTTTGTAATATCTTTGCCACTAATGATATGTTGTACAAATATACTTGTTTATAGGATAACTATAACTACTGTAAACCTATAATAGAGTTTGAGAACACACGGTTAATTCTCTAATATCACTAGGTAGGTAGTAGGTAGTTATGTAACTACTTAGTCTTAATAATCGATAACTGTGTTACAAAATACCACAATAAGTTTACATTTACCGTGATTTTTAAAAGCAATAACGTGCAATAATGTGTCAACATTATGAATAATATTGTTTTATTTAAGTTTGATGTCTATAAATTTTTCTCGTATGGAATTGTCCGATTTGAGAGAAAGTCAAATAATCATTATGGCAACATTCTTTTTGAACGCTATGAGGATTTTGTGGACTCAACCGACTTTCTTTCTTTCTGAAACAGCAGCTCTTGAGTACTGTTCTGTGCACAACAGGATTTATCAATTTGTGAATTTAATTTTTCAACTGTTCTATTTATTTGTTACTCACCCACCCACCTAGGTTTATTTGTACACTGAAGCTAGTTTACAGATTTAAGGATAATTAACCTACATAATTATGGAACTAGAAAATTTGCTTGCGTCGGGGATTTGCCACAAGACATTATTAAGAACTTCACGGGTGAGTTTATTTATTGTTTTTATCAAATAATTATTTAAGTGCGGTCACAGGCTAATGGAGAAAGCTATGCCAGTGTTGTCGTTGTCGTATCAGAAATGATTTGCAAACTATGCCACAGAAGGCTTGATAGTGAAAACTCATGTAAGTATGTACTCGTATAGTGTTGTTAAACAATTTCTGTTTATTGATAAAGAAAACGATTGAGCCCTTAGGATGATGAAGAGAGAAAACAGATCAAAGGATTAATCCTTCTATCAAAGCTGTTTATGCAATATTGCTAACGCAATTCATTTTTCGCATTCTAAGCAGATTTTTTGTATGTAGGCAATCCAAAAACATAGTAAAATGATCTCAAACTTAAAATATTTTAATATTATTATCCTTCCAATGTTACAATTTAATATATATATATATATAGATTAAATATATATATACTGTATATACCTATAGAATGCTAAAACTGAATCGCATTTGCAAATGCAGCCTTTTTAGGCCTTCAGTGCTGCTAAACTTTTACCACATAGTACCTATGCTGTGCCGGAAAGAAGCTCTGGGACAAAGTTAACAGGATGTTAATCATAACACATAAGCTTTTGTTTTATGCTGTTGATAGCGAAAATTCGAAATAGTATTTCGTTTCTTTATTCAATTATAGTAATGAAGGCTGATCCACGAGACCTATTTTATAATAAGTTTAAGAATTTAATATGTGACGATGTTTTCATGGTGCTGAATAAAGTTATTCTCTCTTTCTTTTTCATTTTAATCTTTTTCAGATATTATATTTTATAAAAAAAAAATTAAAACTATATAATAACAAAAGTAGGTAACCCATAGAAAAGTTTAGTAAATTAAAGTAATTCTCTCGCAGGCCATTCAAAACGAATATTAGGACGACCTCCGTAGCCGAGTGGCTAGTACACCGGTTTCAAGGTGTCGCCATCTCTGAGGTCCCGGGTTCGATTCCCGGGGGGTGACAGATGTTTGTGTGATGGACTCGAGAATTTGTGCCTTAGTCATGGGTGTTAATATTTATTTCTATTTAAAAAAATATTTATCTATGTATAATTAAATGTCTGTCCGTTACCCTAGATCCCATATCATAAGCCTAGGGTTTAGTTTGGGCTAGGCTAATTGGTGTGAGTGTAGGAAATATTTATTTATTTATTACGAATATACCACCACTATCTATTAATAGTGCAAACTCTTAAATGGTTTAGTATAAACATGGTTTTATACTATTGTATTAAACCATGGAAAAAAATAAAGCAGTTATGGATACTAGATAACGAATAAACATATTTAATAATATATGTATACATTTAGAATAAATATATACATCCATAACCCGACAACAAATATTATTATTGTTCTTCACACAAATAATTGCAGCGACTAATTCAAACCCAGGACTTGTTATTTCGTAACCAATGTCGTTGAATATATTCCTATGGATATTATTGCTTTTCTTGACTACAAATAGAACACTAGTAGGAGATAAGTGAATAGTATGTTTGTTGTCATTTAGTTTGTGCTTTTCCACAAAAATAGATAATTGTATTTATATCCCGTAGACCATGTGTAAACTGCTGAAAGGTTTTGTTGCTGTCTAGGTCCATTGTTGATACTTTGGTTTGACCCGTAACCTTATTCTTACTGACATAAAGTTTATTGATTTTTTTTAGAATGCTGGAGATATTGAACACGTAATAAGTAAACACAAAGAAAAAGCTGCGTCCCGCCACCAGACTGTCCAGCCATTTATACTTCTACAAGGAAAATTGCAAGATTTTTCAGCTCTCTATATTGTGATTGAAGATAAAAAATATCAGCTGCAAAGTGCAACTAAGGCATTTGATTTACATCAAAATCGATATTTACATTATTTGTTGCCTTTGAAATAATACATATTACAGAAGACGACCGTGCTACGATTGTATATGATTCCAATTATTGTTATTTTAAAGTGTTTTTTGTCATTATCGTTGTCATTTTCATAAATAAAATAATTTTTATACTATTTATGTATTTTATTAACAGTAGTGTGCCCGACTATGTCAACCTTTTTATAATTGTCTATTTTCGTATTTGTTTTTTATATAATTTTATTTTTGTTCGGGCTGTCTGTGATTTTGTTTTTTGACGTTCAATAGAAAAAAGATATATTTTCCACGAAAAACGTTTTATTTTATTGTAAACAGGAAAATAGTGGTCCTTCACCCTTTGAATCAGCTTATTATAGTTTTCAGTGTTGTGAAATTATTTGATTCGAAAAATGGTAGTTACTCGTAATCAGTCGCGATTAGTTTCTACGAGCTGCGATGGTGATGCTCAACAGCCACAAGCTGTTCGTACTGGCGAATCATCACAGGAGGCTAATCCAGTGACGACCACACATATACCAACGTCCTCACGATCGAATTCCATTACATCGCGCACCAGCCGCTCCTCAGCAATGATTACTGCAAGGAAGCTTGCAGCAGAGGCTCAGCATGCCCGTCACGTCGCTCGTTTGGAGATGGAATTGGCCACGCGGAAATTGGAACTTGAGAGGAATACGGCTGAGCTTGAACATCAGGCCGAAATTGCCGCAATCGAAGCTAGCTCTAGTCATCACGGTACTAAAAGTGGTCGGAGTCGAGGTAGTATAAAACAGTGGTTAATAGATACGGAACGTAATAATCTAAATAACTCACTTACCAAAAATCGTGAAAGTTTAACATCTAACAACCAAATCCAAAATACTGTCGAATTATCGGCGGCACCGATACCTGCCCGCCCACAATCAGTCTCTACTAACATTAAAAATTATCCACAGGTTTCTTCACATCCGCTCTATGATACCGATCCAATTGCGAACATGGAACGGACGCAGCCAGCGATGTCACGGCCCGACCTACGCCGTGAAGTTTATGAGCTCCCTATCCATTCCTCTTCGGAATATCACCATAAAAATGGAGCCGATGATAATGTTTTACGCCTAGTTAATGCTTTCGAGTGTTTGGTTAACAAAATTGAACCAAACAAAAAGCCAAAATTATTTATTAACCTTCCTAATTTTGATGGCAAATCGCCTTTAGATTGGTTAGTGTTCAAACGTTCTTTCGCAGATTCTGAGAATGCTTATAGTGCTGCTGAGAATCTGGCCCGTCTCAGCGTTGCTTTGAAAGGTGCAGCGCGTGAAGCTGTGTGCATGCTGCTCGCTACTACTCAACGTCCTGGTATTATTATTGAAGAATTGGATAGACGTTTCGGGCGACCGGAGCAGATAGTGCTACGTGAAGTTGCGGCGATCCGCGCCCTTCCTAAGGTCAATAACGATATTAAAGATCTTTCAGTATTTTCTTCTCGCGTGCGTAATTGTGTTGAAGTCGCAAAGTTACTTAATGAAAGTGACTATTTACGTTCGCCAGAATTATTTGGAGCTCTCATAAACAAACTCCCTACACTATTACGTACACGGTGGATTGACTACGCGGCATCAAGTATTACCGCTGACGCTACGCTATCTAGTTGTGCGAGAATAGAATTGCTATCGAATTTCTTGGCGCGAGAAGTAGACCTACACGTAAAATTCGATACCACTGTAGAATTAAGTCATAGTCACTTTCCGCGAGAACGTACTCATACGGTATCAGAATCGAACTCGGCATCATCTCGTAAAGAATCGAACCTCGGAGCTAGGCCAAAAATTCTTCAAAATTATAATTTACATCATAATAATAAATCATGCCCATGCTGTAAACAATGTCATGACTTGTCATTTTGTGATGTTTTCAAATCAATGTCAATCGAAGACAAGTGGCAGTTCATAAAAAATAATAAAGTTTGTTATCGTTGCCTAATAAAAAGTTCCCATAATTTCAAATTGTGCAATAGAAATAAAAATAAATGTCAAATCAAAGATTGTAATCTAAGACATCATACGTTATTACACGATCCTAGTTTTACACCTACAATTACATTGTCTAATCATGTAGAGGAACAGGTGAGGCCCGCTTCTGTTGACCCGACGGCATCTACTTTAAACGATTTTGATAACAAAATAATAAGAGAGGTGGCCGCTCACACTAGTACTGTTTTAAATCCTATGGTGGCAAATATGAATACTACCTTGCACCCGCTTTTGAAAATAATTGCAGTTACAGTAACCGGCCCTGCTGGTAGTGTCAATACTTTCGCGCTCTTGGATGATGGTTCGAGCTCGACCTTTATTGACTCCGAGATTTCTTCTCGTATCGGTTTAACAGGCCCCGAAGGCCAAATTTATCTCGATTGCGTTGGAGGCTTATGCAGGGAAACTTCTGTTCAGTATGTAGATTTTCAAATAAAGGGGCGGCATGTAAACGAAAGTTTTTTGATTCGTGGGGCACGTTCTATTAATAATTTAGGTATTCTATGCAACCAATCAGTTAATACGAAAGATTTACATAAATATCCGTATTTGTCCGATTTGTCAAATGAATTGTGCTACCTATGTTGCTAATTGGCATCGATAACTGGCATTTATCAATACCAACTGCTATACGGAACGGCACAAAAACTCAACCTGTGGCAATTAAAACATGTCTAGGATGGGTTCTTTTCGGATTTTCTAGTAGCAAAACCCGACCAGTAGAGCTAGCTTACCACACCTACATCGAAGCCGATAATTCTAATTTCGATTTTGAAGATTTTATAAAAACTCAATACAAGCTAGATTCCATCGGAATTACTAAACATGAGCCAGGAAACACCGAAGACAATCGTGCGCTTGAAATCTTAGGCCGAACTGCAAAACGACTTCCAAGCGGACGCTTTGAGGTCGGTTTGCTCTGGAAATCTGATGAATTTTCGACACCAAACAGCTATCCTCTGGCTCTCTCCAGATTCAAAAGCCTTGAAGCTAAGATGTTAAGAGAGTCCGAGTATGCTGAACGATACCGAAAGAATATACACGATATGTTAGAGAAGGGTTACGCTGAGGAATGTACTGGTCTTAAGCCGAAAGGTGTTTGTTGGTATTTACCTCACTTCGGTGTAGTAAATCCCAAAAAACCAGCCAAATTGCGCGTAGTTCACGATGCAGCATCACGGTCACAGGGAGTTTCTCTAAATTCGATGCTATTACCAGGGCCCGACTTTCTGCAATCTCTGCTTGGTATTTTGATGCGTTTTAGAGAAGGAAGAATCGCTCTAACGGCTGATATTAGGGAAATGTTTCCTCAGATAAAAATTATCGACCTCGATAGGGATGCCCAACGATTTCTTTGGCGCGACGATCTTTCCGGACCAATTAAAACGTTCCGTATGAGCTCTATGATGTTCGGTGCATGTTCAAGCCCCTCAACAGCAATATATATTTTGAATCGGAATGCATCAGAGTTCCAGGAAGAGTTTCCTGAGGCCGTGACTGCTATCAAAAATGATATGTACATGGACGATTTTATAAGCAGTTTCGACAGCATAAACCAAGCAGCTCGTCTGGCTGCTGAAATTGTTACGATTCATAAGCGCGGTGGTTTTGAAATGCGTGGTTGGACGTCTAATGAGCCCGCAGCTTTAGCTCATTTACCAGGCGAGCTGTTATCCGACTTATTTAGTCCGAAAAATTTGGAGTTGTGTAAAAATGCTGTCACTCGAACTCTTGGTTTTATTTGGTTGCCAGATCAAGACGAGTTGGAGTTTAATTGTGGACTGTCTGAAAATTCCTCATCACCCACAACTAAACGCCAGGCACTTACGCAAGTTATGCGAATTTACGACCCTTTAGGGATATTAGCACCTATTGTAGTAAACGGTCGTATACTTTTTCAAAATTTGTGGCGTAAAGGTATAGACTGGGACGAGAGGCTATGCGACAGTGATATCAAAATCTGGCACGAGTGGTTTAAATCTGTTAAGTCGGTTTCCGAATTACGAATTCCGCGCCGCTATTACCTTAGTGACGTAGAAATAAGAACCCGCGAGCTTCATGTGTTTTGTGACGCTAGCGAGTCGGCCTATGTCGCTGTTGCTTACTGGCGATTCATTGATATTTATGGACAAGTTAGGTTGGCTTTGATTGCAAGCAAGGCGCGCGTTGCACCTTTGAAGCCGTCTTCAATACCACGCCTCGAGTTGCAAGGTGCTCTCATAGCCACTCGTCTCGCTTCATTCATTTGCGATTCTCATCGTTCCAGGCCGGAGCTTCGATATTTCTGGTGTGACTCGATGACTGTGCTTGGTTGGATTCGCAGTGATGCTCGTAAATATAAGCCATTCGTAGCCAACCGAGTAGGCGAAATTCTGGAAAACAGCGTTATTTCTGAATGGCATTGGATTCCAACTAGTTTGAATGTCGCTGACGATGCGACTAGAGTTTATAGTGGCACACTGCATTTAGAGTCACGCTGGATGTCCGGTCCCACATTTTTACTGTCTGCTACAACAGAGTGGCCGAACGAACCCTTATTTGATGTTTCGGTCGAATCGTCTGATCATGTAGAGTTAAAACCATCTGCACACATTGAAAAATCACCATTGGCACGCTTAAAATCACATTCGACCGCATCTTACAATATCGTAGCGTACAATAGCGTAGGTAAGTCGCCCAAACCTGTAGCAGCTGATCCCGACCGTTTTAGTTCATGGCTTAGGATGGTGAGGGCGACTGCTAGAGCTCATCAGTTCATTGCCATTTGCATCACGAGGGTTAAGGGGGGCTCTAATAATTTTATTCTTCCTCAACGCAGTACCTTAACATCTTCCTTTCGGCCGTTAAATGTATTAGCGCTTCACACTGCGGAGGTCCATATATTACGACGAACGCAGATGAACATCTTTTCGAAAGAATTAGAATGTTTAAAACGAGGAATGCCAGTTCCACCTAAAAGCCGCCTCTCCAAACTTACACCGTTCTTAAACGAAGAAGGTTTGTTGTGTCTTCGTGGACGTACAGCAGCAGTGACCGGAGTTGATGACTCTATTAGACACCCTGTTCTACTTGAAAGCAAAGAGCCGGCCGTACGTCTCCTCATTCAACATTTTCATAAAAAGTTCGCCCACGCTAATACCGAGACCGTAATTAATGAAATTCGACAGCAGTACTGGATTCTTGGTCTAAGAACCACGGTGAGGTCTATTGTCCGAAATTGCCGATTCTGTAAATTGGTTCGAGGTACACCCCTGCAACCACCGATGGGTGACTTACCAAATGCTCGACTTGAACATCATAAGCGACCGTTCACGTTTACAGGACTGGACTATTTTGGTCCGCTGTTGGTTACAGTTCGCCGCACTCGCGAAAAGAGATGGGTTGCTTTATTTACGTGTATGGTTACAAGAGCCGTGCACTTAGATGTAGTGCGAAGCTTATCTACTGACGCAGCAATAATGTGTCTCCGTCGTTTTATTGCTCGGAGAGGATCACCAAGCCAAATTTTTTCTGACAACGGGACTGCTTTTGTCGGAGCGAATCGTCAACTGCGTGCATTGTATGATCAAGAAGTGACCGACTTTGCAACTACCCATAGAATTGAGTGGCACTTCATCCCACCCTCAGCACCGTTCATGGGTGGTGCTTGGGAGCGGTTAATCAAAAGTGTCAAGGTTGCTCTTAAATCCACCTTGAGAGATAGAGCACCGACAGATGAAATTTTGGTCACTATATTGGCTGAAGCTGAAGCAATAGTAAATGCGCGACCTCTCACACACGTCTCGCCTGATTCCGAGGATCCCGAAGCTCTTACACCGTCGCACTTTCTCCTGGGCGCTTCTTCAGGTCGACCAATCCCGGCACGTCTTACAGACTCGGATCTCTGCAACAGGACAGGCTGGCGCAAGGCACTCAGATTAACGGATCATTTCTGGCGTCGTTGGCTTAGAGAATATTTGCCAACTTTGGCCCCCAGACGCATACGGGGTCACCCAGAACACACCGTCGAAGTTGGGGATTCCGTTCTTATTGTTGACGGGGATCTACCGAGGGGAACTTGGCCTCGAGGCATAATATCTAAGACGTACCCAGGCTCAGATGGAACTGTTAGAGTCGTAGACGTAAGGACCTCCGCTGGTACCCTTCGTCGTCCAGTAAAAAAAATTGTATCACTGCAATGAAAAGAGGGGAGAATGTGCCCGACTATGTCAACCTTTTTATAATTGTCTATTTTCGTATTTGTTTTTTATATAATTTTATTTTTGTTCGGGCTGTCTGTGATTTTGTTTTTTGACGTTCAATAGAAAAAAGATATATTTTCCACGAAAAACGTTTTATTTTATTGTAAACAGGAAAAAGTAGTTTAGAGGTTTTCTTTCAACTTACCTATTCTTTTACATAAGAATGCATTCTCTTGAATCAGGAATATGAGCCTTTTATTTCGAAATTTAAGCATATCATTTTAAGTCAGCATTCTTTTACATAAAAATAGAATAATTCTTGAATTAAAAAATTATTGTATAACAAAAAGAAACATTAATATTTACAGTAAACGAGTAACATTTGAACCAATGTCGCAAAATATTTAGTATAAGAATATGTAGACCCTCGATTTTATTTCAATGTTCCGTAACTTTAGGAGCGAGTCACAGAATTATTTAATTCAAGAAATGTTGTTTCAAGCACCTGAGAATTAACTATATTTATTCAAGATTTGTACACTCTGTATCTAAGAAAGAAAGAATTTTGAATCTAATAGGATACTTTATTTCTTACGTGATAAATTTCTGTTCAAATCAAGAGCGCCTATTTATTGATATAACTTCGAAGAATTTTAAAAAGAAGAAACAAAGTATTTGTTCTGGGAGTTGAGATTCTTGATAGTTCAAAACATTTTGTATCTTATTAGAAATAATTTATTTTTTCCTTATATAGGAAACTGGAAATATCTTGCGTTAAATAAGTTTATTTGATTGAAGATTTATTTTCTTTCTGTGTACTCATTTTATGATTTTGAAGATGCTTAATATTAAGATTATCTGAGGTTTGGAGAAAGATATACAATAATTTTACAATCGGAAAATAACTCTAGCCTGTCAGAAATCGCGATATGCTGCTAGTACATAAACATCTTTTTTTTTGTTCCCCTGAGGAAAATGCATTAAGTTGCATACCCCGGCTGTGGCGAGCCGGCGGTTATGTGGGGCTCTCCTCCACAGAAGGTTTACCCACTAAAAACCTCAGGGATGGCCTTCCTCAGGCATGTAGGGAGCCCCCTGGAACGCCAAGCTACTTCCGGGAACCCCCAACCTCCGCTCCCCCGGCAATACAGGGGAACCCTCCTCGGGGGAGGCTACAATACCTCCCCCGACCTCCATCACCGACGACGGCCCCCGGCCACGGAAGGGGCGTGGTCCCTCCCGGGTCGCCGTATCCGCGGCGCCGCAGCTGTGCTACCGAGCCCGGCGCCGCCTCCTTCGAGCGAAATCGGCCATCTCCCGACCCCGCTCGGCGGCCTCCTTCTGGAGCGTCACTGCTTCACAGAAGGAGGCCACAGCCCTTCAACCTCCCTCGTCCGCCAGCATTGGCGCAATCAATGCCGGAACACATAAACATCTAGTCATTTTTAACTATAGATTGAGATTTAAGTAGTCTTTTATTAAAATTTTACTTAGTTTATTTATATTAGGGAAGTTAACATCGAATTCACTTAATTATACAAATAAGTCCAATTATAAACTACTTTGCAAACAAAATTGTATATCTATGTACGTTTAACTATGACTAATATATACAAACAATACAATACTTATAAAAAAAATGTTCTTAGCGTCAACTTTATTCTATTTTTCTACTAGTTCTCAATAAGAATGCAATATGCATTTGAATTCTGTATCTTTAATAAGAATGCTGTCTACTATGCACCTCCACACTTCCAGCCAAAAAATAATGAAATTTTAGAGAATCCGGTACACACAGCTATAATTCAGACTATATACTGACCAGTTTTCATCTTCATCATCGTTACGTTGTATCCTCACGTGCTGCTGACTGTACGTGGCAGGGTCGATTTCGGGCATCCCGATTAAAAGACTAGAGCCGAAACAAGTATAAAATAAGTAATTAATACCAAAAAAAAAACAAACTATAATCTTTGTCAAAGTAACCATTTATTCTGATCTTTTTAAGTTTCCCTGTATACCCTACCTTATTAGTGAGTTCCTATTAGTTCAACACCTAGTTCTGGGTCAAGGGCACCGACACAACTGATGACGCTCACTGTAATAACATAATATGTTTCTTTGTAATGACCCTGCTATTTGTTTTATAAAATAATACTATTTATTTTAAATCTTCGTTTGTTAGTTTATATTATTATGTTCGAGTATATCCTGCATGCTTGAGTTTGAGTCTCGTTCTTAATACAGGCCTTAAACTCATTTTGTATCGACGATGACCTTAACCTAGAAATAAAGAATAAATATTCCCAAAAAAATATACACGCCCCACAAACCAATTATGTAATTTACCTATTAAAAAAGTAACAAAAACATTCATTTACTAAAACTGAAATTTGCTGAGGAATGTTCAAAGGGGAATATTTGGCTATTCGAAAGAGGATTCTAAGTTGGATGGTAAGGAGAGGGATAAACCGAAACAAAACAAGACATTGCTACAGAATAGTTAAGAATCCATTTTACAGAAAAATCCAATGTTTGGCATAATATTCCAAGCCACTCCAAAACAACGCTACAAAAAGCAAGACTTAAACCCTGGGAGGACTACCCTAAACGTATAAGAAAATTTACATATAGTTTTTATTACGTTCTAGCACATCGACCATGAATAAATTGCACAACAACACCAAACACATTCTCCATGAAAATTGAATTCTCAACTCGAATGTTATTTTGCTATAAAGAATGCTTGAATACCAATTGCTTGAATACCAAAGAATGCTTGAATAACAATGTAAAACAAATAAATCTTATATCTTCACTATATGGAGTTTACACTGTTTTAATATGAATCATCTAGTCATTATGGCGCTTTGCTTGATATTTGCCTGTTTAAGTACTTTTCTTAGCTCGCTATGTCTGTTTGTTTAGACATAAATCGTGTCTAAAATTTTAATATATGTTTGTCTCTGAAATCTGGAAATATCAAGACTGAATGACAATACAATGTTTTATTAAATTGTCCTAATCTGTGAAATATCTGTTTACAAAATAATTTTTAGTACCTGCATTTAAATTTTTTAAATGATTTTCTTTTTCTTATTGCGTTAATATAAACCAATATT
Organism: Scirpophaga incertulas; assembly: GCA_036419045.1. Taxonomy (NCBI): domain Eukaryota; kingdom Metazoa; phylum Arthropoda; class Insecta; order Lepidoptera; family Crambidae; genus Scirpophaga; species Scirpophaga incertulas. Next base: position 9,660,687 of record CM071636.1, read on the forward strand.
TTAATGTTTCTTTATATTTAAATATTACGACTTTAGTTTTATGTAGACGTTGATATGTTTCTTTGAGGAAAATATATGGAAAAAACTTATATGAGAAGTAAGGAGGTGGCTGACCGAACAATATGAAGTAACTATTCTCAAAGGTTTTATTGTATACTTACGTTACGTTACGTCAAACACGTCCTGTTTTCGTAAGTACTGTAGTGGATAATAAAGTTGCTTACACAAATGAAGAGTTTGTTTGAATAATTAAAAGATTTTATTAATATTTAAGAAATAGCTATAGAATTGAAGAAACACTCGTAAATATATATTTATAAAGTTTGCTGAGAAAGTTTACGCATTTTGTCGATATAGTACATCGAGGCACAACTATATGCTTCAAGATTCTCCTTTGTGTAATATAAGAACGAAAATATAGAAACAATGCTCTTTACACCAACGCTATATTAATCTTGTGATTTCTATATAGTACAAATGACCAACCATCATATATAGGCTATGAGAAAAGATTACCATCCATGAAAACACTAACAAGCAGGTGTAGTTTTGTGAATGTTTAAATTTCTCTATGTTCTCTTTAGCAACAGTTCTGATATCTTTTTTTTTTCCCGCTGAAGAAAATGCATTAAATTGCATACCCCGGCTGTGGCGGGCCGGCGGTTATGTGGGGCTCTACTCCCCAGAAGGGGGAGGCCTACCCACTAAAAATCTCAGGGATGGCCTTCCTCAGGCATGTAGGGAGCCCCCGGGAACATCAAGCCACTTCCGGGAACCCCAGCCTTCGCTCCCCCGCCGATACAGGGGAGCCCTCCTTGGGGGAGGCTCACTACCTACCCCGGTCTCCTCCACCGACGACGCCCCCCGGCCACGGAAGGGGCGTGGTCCATCCCGGGTCGCCGTAGCGGTCGCGACTTCCTCGCGCCCGCCGGCGACCCGCGGCGGCGCCGCAGCTGTGCTACCGAGCCCGGCGCCGCCGCCTTCTTCGAGCGGGATCGGCCATCTCCCGACCCCGCTCGGCAGCCTCCTTCTGGAGCATCACTGCTTCACAGAAGGAGGCCACAGCCCTCCAACCTCCCTGGTCTGCCAGCATTGCCGCAATCAATGCCGGTGGAGACAGATCTCGGCCGATCTCTGCGACCAAGACTCGGCGCTCGGAGGCCCACGCGGGACACTCCGCCAGCGTGTGCTGGGCCGAGTCGAGGTCGGATGCGCAGTGGTGGCAATGTGTCGATCCCTCCCGTCCTATTCGACACAGATACTCACCGAAGCAGCCGTGCCCGATGAGTATCTGAGTCAATCGGTAGGTGACCTCCTCCTTCCCGTGGAGCCAAACTTTTTTTCTAGCTTGTTTTTTTCTCTCTCTCATAAATACTTTCTCGTTTCGGTCATTAAAAAAGAGAAAAACGAAGAATGCCTGACATTATGGTGCCGTCTTACTAACCGGCGCGGCGGCAGCGGCGTATCGGCGACCATGCGAATTTTTTTATATAACTTACATTTTTAAACTTATGATATCTTTCGGATGGAATGTCGAAATTGAATAATTCGAAAAGTCTTAATTAATCTTTAAATTACATTTAGATTAACCTTCAAATATTCAAATTAGATTTAATCTAACTTTTAAATCCTATTTACTGAAATAAATGAAATGAAAAATTATACAAAATAACGTACAGAATAATTACTGGATTCTAGCCCTTAACAACCTAAAAATATAGGTAGGCGTAGCTTGTATCAATGTTCGACTTTGACTGCTATAATTACCATAAACGTTTTTAGCAAATAAATCATTATTTACTTAAAATGGATAATAGATTATCTTGCATTGTTTTTTAAATTATTATACAATGGATTTGGTTCAGAGACAGAGCAATATATCAATATATAAAAAGAGCTTATAATATTACACTAAGTTCGCCTGGTTTTACCCTTTGTAGGTTTCAATATTCAGAGTATTAGGTATTAATATTGAAATGTTCCTATTATCGCATACGTAATATTTGTAACATTACAATGAATACTGATAGGTTTTTATTCATGACATGAGTGTGTTGACGTGCTGGAACATAGCCATATAACTATAAAAATATTTAATTCTCATTTCTTCATTAATTTTACTTTTACTTGTTTTAAGTTGTGCATTGTGTGTGAAAATCTTATGGGAGAAAAGTGAATAGAACGAATTCTTATGGAGACGTACATTTAGTTTAGATTATGTGACAAACATTTTAAAATGTTGTATGCCATGTATTGGTATGTTGTATATGTTGACAACAATTTTGATTAATATCTCTCTGCATCATATTTGAGCAAATAAATTTTTTCATTAATTTTACTATAAAAATAACTACCTATTTATTATTTTCAATAATCCAAACAAGTACGTGGATTTTATGGGTGTCATCACACATTGAGTAAATTAAATGAAACCATTGATAAATCATATACACATTCAAGTACCCTACACTAATAAAATCAATTAAATCAATCAATTGTTTATATTATACAATGCTACCAGTTTCAATGGGTGACTATATTTTTAGTTACTTGATTTTAGCTTCGCCGCAGTATACAATTATTATTAATAAGTACGCAGTATTAACACAGTATACAATTCTTGCACATTTAAATATAATATAATCAATTCGTACGCAAATGAAAGCAATTCCAACCACAAAAACACAGAACCGTATTTCAACTAAAAATATATTGAATACTTTATTAAAATCGCGGAAACCAGTTATGTAGTTGCACAATACTTTGCCCTTTCTTTTAAAATTGCCGAAGAGGTTTTCCAGACGTGATTCATTTGACTTCATCCTTGACATTTATATTTCCAAAAAACCATCTTTTATGCTTTTTTTTATTAACTCCATCTTGTTTTTCCATAGTAATGTATTTAAAGAATCTTTTAAGGCGTTTCTTTTCCAAAATCAATCCTAACTATAAAATGTGTTATTTTGAAGAATATTTAAACACTTTATAAACATTGGTGACTAATAGCTGTTATCGGAAATAATGGAATAATTTTTATTACCTTTTAGTATTTGAAAGGGATTTATTGTATATTAATAATAATAAATAATAAATATTTGTTACACTTACACCAATTAGCCTAGCCCAAACTAAGCTCTATAAGGCTTGTGCTATGGCATCTAGGGTAACGGATAGACATACATACATATATTATACGTATATAAATATTTTTATAGAAATATATATCAACAACCATGACTAAAGAACAAATGCTCGCATTCATCACACAAACATCTGCCTCCACCGGGATTTGAACCCGGGTCCTCAGAGCTGGCGACACCTTGAAACCGGTGTACTATCCACTCGACTATGGAGGTCGTCAAATATATTGGTATATATGTTACTGTGACAAACTTTGTTATTGACTACGTATTTTTTTTATTATTAACAAATGTATACATGTTGTTAAGTTTGCTTGATGAATTAATAATTTTTTTTTAGTCAATAGCCTAGAATATTCACTAGTAATAAATAATTAAACACCTTTCGTGGGACGTTTAAATAAATGTTTTTGAAAATTTTAATGATACTCGTAAATTATTGAAATTGTGGTTGTGTAATTTAGCAAGATTTTTTATTGGTGGTACTCTTAAATTTTTATATTTTACAGAATTGTAGTTTTATATACCAATGTTGGTATATAAAATTGCAACGGGGTGTTTTACGAAAATCATGTAAAAATAGATATTACTTACCACCAAGAATAATGCCTGACTGAAATTGTGATATCAAACTTAATAGTTCTATCACCAATCATATTAAATGAAATTCTTCTGCATGATAGCAAATCAAACATTGATTCTCCAAATCTAAAACTGATAGCCCGATTCCTGTAAGATGATTAAAACATAACATAATTATATAAATCCGACACTAAATAAGTAGATAACATATTTATATAATATATTACTAAGCCGCTACTAATGTGTACGTATAATCACAGTGGATTAAATGCAACATTATCGGCTGCTTACTCCACAATACATGTCATTGAATTACACAGAGCCCTGTCGGTCACTGATAGCGCTGTGCTATGCAAATAGCTTTCCACCGAGAACGTGATATCAGAGTTTACCTTTGAAACGAAATATGTTCGCGTAGTAAAAGTTATCTTTCATCCAAAACGCATTAATTTATGTATCTAGTATCGGATCAATAGGAGATCAATTTACCTTTTGAAAATATTAGTTTAGTTTAATTTATTTGTATATTAAATGTCCTACTATAAATTGCTGCTTATCATGAAGATTTTTTTCTTTTCTATACCAACAAAATATTTTATTTTATAAAAATTGTTAAATGAATAACACATAGTTTCGTTCAATGTTTTTGATACATATACCTAGTAACAATTAAAATTTATTTGTATAATTAGGAAAATGAAAACTGTTACTTTTAATTTTAAAGGTAAAATGTTTTAATTTTATTCGGATTATGTCCTAAAAACATCTCGTATTAGATTTAGACATTAATTCAATTAAAATATTAACTAAAATTTGAAAAAATAATTACTTCCGCCAAGAATAGATAATTTATTTGATGATTTTGGTGGAAATGTAACACTAAATATCACGTCATATCATCATATAATATCACTTGTAGTAAAATTTAATTACAAATTAATTGATGTCTTAGTATTGAATGACTTGCTAATGGGAAAAACGCCAACAGCAATAACGGAATGTTTTAAAACAGTTCTAGTTAGATAAAGGACAGACCAGTTTTCTATTAATGATATTACTTTAATTGTATTTTTTTCTGCTTCTGGTTTTCTTTAAATACATGTTATATATACAATAATAAATCTGTGCACTACGAATATAATTATATTACAGTTATAAAATGTTTTTATTGTACGATGATTTAATGATTTAATTAATCATGTGGTATGTTTATCTTATGGGTTATTATTTGATGCTTCCCTTCTCATTAGTCCGTATAGCTATATCTTCCCCTTCGGGTTAGCCAAATATGCCCAAGAGCTTTAATTATACTATATTTCAGTGGCATGGCCTTAGATATGTAGGTAAGACGACAACGTCTTACCTACTATATATTGGTAAACTTGGCAGTCAATGCGCCTGAAAAAGAAACTATAATGTAAACCTAAGAAACTCAAAGATGTATCTGAAAGCGAATCCTATCGAGATTGTTGAAAACATATATATTAATTGTGACCTAAGCATTTTATTTTATTACATTTAATAATGGAAAAAATAGGATATAAATTTATTTTTATGAACATGCTTTGTGCATGTTCATAAAAATCATGACAAATTCCCATTTAATATCTATTCTTATGAAGGTAGTAGGTTGTAAACTGGAACTTGTAGATGAGTATGTTTACCTCAGATAAACAGTCGAATTAAATAGATTAAATTTTTAGAAAGAGATCAATCAATAGATCCTACTCAATTTATAAATGTTCAGAAAGTTACGCGGTGTATTTTGCTACCTCAAGACGAAAATCCTTGATATGTACTTGTTAAAAGTAATAACATATGGAACTAAAACCTGACCACTTACGAGCACAATAGGCCATATAAGAAGGCTCAAAATTGCACAAAGGCCAACGGAGAGCTATGCGTGGGAGTTTCATGATGTTATTCAATCAGAAATGATGAAATCCGCAGAGGAATATGGGTCACCAACATAGCCCAAACAGTCGTGAATCATAAGTGGCAGCGGGTAGGGCATACTGCTCACAGAACTGACGGCCATTACGGTGGAAAGATCCTTGAATGGCAGGCATATGCCAGAAACCATAGTGCTGGTAAGTCTCTATCACGTTGGACGAAGTTAACAACGATTTTGTAAATATAGAGGGAATGTGTTGGACGCTAGCTGCGCAGGACCGATCAGTGTGGGGATCCGTGGGAAAGATCTATGTCCAGGAGTTGGCGTTTATTTGTTGAAATTATCATATTTATACGACTAAGTTTTCAATAGTTCTCCTTTGAATTAATTTTTAATACAAAACTTGAATTTGTAACCTGTTACATAATTGCACATATAAGAAAATTATACGTATGTATTTGTATATTACGTAAAACAATGTTTTTTTTGTTAGGAAATACCTATACAGTAAACACTAACATAAAAATCAATTAAGTGACTTTGGGTTTTGACAAATAGCATTACATTCCCTAATGACTTCATTAATTACTATCGCAGCGTAATAGGTATTTTGTTAAAATTTGTCGACTCAGCTTAGAATAATTAACATTATTGTGATTCAATATTTCGATATATAAGAATGCGATACAATCGAGGGACAATATTTTTTTTAAATTGAAAATTACCTTAATATTCTAAATTAGATGATTATCATATCCATTAGATGCTGAGGTATAAAAAAATAGGTTAAAATAAAGACTCGAAAATTAGACAAACGACTGTGTTAACTAATGAACCAGAAATACTGATTTTTAAGGCATCGCTCACTTTGCTGAGGGCGCGATAAGAGTCCAATATAAATGGCCTATTAAGCCACACATTAGACTAATTGGTACACATCAATACTATGAGTAATGTGTACGACGTCTCTGCTCCGTAAGAAATGTAAATAAAATTTAAAACTATTCAGATATTATGATGAAATATCATGATATAAAAATTATACTAAAAATGATCTAATAATAAATATTACTTAATAACTATATCTTAAAAATGTATAAGTGAATGAAGATTTTCGAATTCAGATTAGTTGAAATCGTTTCGCTTCGTTTAGCTTCCAGTGTGCGCGTTCACAGGCAAGCAGCAAGTGACCACGCACGCATACTACATAATTTTATTGGGAAACCGCTGCTGCTACGTCCAGTCCGCAACAGTTGTCCATTAAAGCAGCTCGTGCCAAGGACATACTATATTTTAGCGGGAAACTCGAAGTGTGCATAGACAAATTTTTGTGTTAAAACTTTTCGGTCCCGCTTTCAAATATAAGGTAAGTTTATTTTTTTGAATATAAATTTTAATAAAATTTGTTATAAATTTTTTTAAAGATTTGTTGCATATTTCGAAAGATATGTTTATTCCCTCGTAACAGTATTACAGTAAATTACACTAGTATATTCGATAATTTATTATATAATTTGATATAAAAATTAACTTACCAATTAAATTTGTACATCCTAATATTTTTATTGTTATGGTGTTTAATTGTGCTAGCTATAGCCAAAAATTTTAAAAAATCTGACGAAAGAAATAAGAGTTATAACTTTTTTATTTAAGACATAATCAACATTATTATATAATTTAAGAATTTTATTTGTGGATTTATTAATATTATTTATTTTCCTATTTCATTGTAAACCCTATAGTGCAATTAATGATTGTTCTTGAAGTTGTTGAATTAATTTAAAAAAGCAAGCAATCACGAAATTCGCTCCTAAGATAGGAGATATTTATATAAAACTAGCTTTCTGCCCGCGGCTTCGCCCGCGTGGATTTCGGGATTGGGTGTATAGAGGGTTAAGGGTCATAGCTTTTGCCCACGGCTACATATACGCGGAAGTCGGTTTATGGTGCGAAGATTTTATCGCGCTTCCCGTGGGACTATCCGTTTTTCCGAGATAAAAAATGCCGCAAAACTCCTCAAGAATCACTCTATCTATTGATGAAAACCGCATAAAAATCTGTGCAGTAGTTTTTGAGCGAAGCCTTTATTGCGCATCCCGTGGGATCTGTCGATTTTTCCGGGATAAAAAGTAGCATATGTTACTCGGGGAGAATGTAGCTTTCCAAAGGTGAAAGAATTTTTGAAATCGGTCCAGTAGTTTAAGCGTGAAGAGGTAACAAACAAACAAACAAACAAACAAATAAACAAACAAACAAACAAACAAATAAACAAACAAACAAACAAACACACTTTCGCATTTATAATATTAGTTGGGATTGTAGTTATTAATTTTCGAAAAACATTTTTTTTTTGCTTTCAATATTATATTACCAATTTGTTTAATGCTTTTGACATACGTTTAAATATTAGATTTTTCGGATGTCAAATAAATAAGAAACACATTATTAAGGAACAGGCAAAATTATTACGTGAAAGAGTGGAAGAGCCATGCTTCGGCACGAATCGGGCCGGCTCGACCGGAGTGATACCACAGCCTCACAGAAAACCGGCGTAAAATAGCGCTTGCGATGGGTTGCGCCGAGTGAGTACCGAAGGCCCAACCCCCCTTATTCCCCTTATTCCCTTTTAAAAGGCCGGCAACGCATCTGTGACTGCTCTGGTGTTGCGGGTGTCCATGGGCAACGGTTATCGCTTACCATCAGGTGATCCGTTTGCTCGTTTGTTGTCCTATCCTATAAAAAAATAAAAAATCTTCATAGAAAATGTAATTTCGTAGATAATTCTTATTAAAACTAAAATCTTTATCGGTTGTATTTTAATATTGTTTTCGTTAATTGACATGAAAATGTTTCATCATAACAAAAATGTAGTATTTGCAAATAATGTACATATATACATTTTTCTATTCACATTTTACCGGCATGAGACTATACCGACGTTTGCTTGGATATCTTCCACTTTCTTATTTATTTTTGCCATGAAAACTCAGTTCCCAGCGAGGTTCAAGTTTGAAGGGTTACCGTGATTTTCCATAATGTCACAAGTTGGCAACGTACGCTGTTAATGAGTGTTGTAGATTAGACCACCTTACCTATTAATGTCTGTAACCACTTTTACACATCAGGTGGACAGTTTGCTTGTTCATCAAATTAGCAAATATTATCATCCCTTGCATAAAAATTATCATATATTTACTTAATGTACCCCATTACAATATCGAAAGATAATAGCACAATTGCTTACACGTGACAACTATTTGTACACATTGTGACATAGGGGTTGTGAAAACTGAAGATAAGATAGTAACGAATAAGTATGACTTAAATGAAATAAGAAACAAAATAGCTTAACAATAGAAAAAAAATGAAGTATAGTCTGTAGGTTTGTTTTTTTTTTTTCTATTTTGTGTGTCATTTATTTTTTATTAACAGGCACAAATAATTTTGATTTTCTTCTTCTTCCTACTTAACAACAGACAGATTGTGTTCTTTAATCTATGTAAACAATCATTTGACTACAAAATGAACTCAAGCATCTGTAGCGGCAAGCGTTACTGTCCATGATGTGTTACTTTGGTCTTGATCGGCTCAACTTTAATCAGTCTTTGAGCAGAAATTAGCAGTGATGCCAGACTGATAGAAATGAAATGAATGATTTTAATAGATGTATTCGCCAGCAAAACTGATTACCCTTCAAAGTTCTTGCCTTGCCCATACTAATCTTAAGGCGCTGTCTACGTAGACCATAAAAAAAAAACAAATGAACATCATTAATAATATCTAACGAGATAGAGACTAGACGCTTTTGTTTCCGAATAGCTTTGAAGCACACGTGCCCTAATTAGGGAGCCGCATTACTATATCTGAAAGGCGGTCTGTAAATGTTACCGAAAAGGGCTTAAGGCAATGGATAGAGTTTAGTCGGACATTGTCCGACTTCAATTTTCGGTGCAATCTTCTATATATATATATATACATCGCTTACAAGAAGTAAAGTGAAGAAAGGCGTTTAAAGTCAAAGTTCCTTTACTTCATATAGCCTTCATAAAGTTTTGGCGAATTTACTCAGTAAGAATTCAATCAACGTGATGTAACAATTGAGCAAAAAATACGAACAAAAGTAGTCATTTCTTCATCTGTATAAAGTGGTAACATTATCTGTTTTTAAAATTGAAAATCAATTTTATAGCTAACTTTTTTGGTATTTGTAAATATACAATTTTGCAATTGTTTTAGTGTAATAAATGCATTTTATTTTATTTTTATGGATTGAATCCTTACTGAGTAACTTCATTTTGATTAGAACACGTGTGTTATTAATATACGGGTTTGGCTCTGACGTTCATATGACCGGTTGTTATAATTTATGATTATGGATATTCTGTATATTCAGTGTTCTGTCATCATCACTATCTGTTCTACGACGTTTATCGTTGACATATTACTAATTAAATTGTTTAGGTTGCACTTAATAGGTTGGTAAAATTTCATTATGGATATCGAAAAATACATTGGATTCGAGTTACTACAAAGAATATCGATTACGAGAATTTCTCAATTACATTTTTGATTTGACTGCGCTACAGTTAGTGGTTCTAAGGTCAAAATTGCATCTTCATCCCTCGTATTCGAAATCTTGTTATTCGAAAAGTCTTGTTATTTGTTAAAAAGGAGCAAAGTTGCAAATGGTTTTTATAAGTGCGAATCTGAATTGATTATAATACTCTTAAAAATATTTATTAACGTGCTTTTATCTCTAATTTATTTCGCGCCTATGGTTGGGGCATTGTAGTTGAAAACGTTCACCTTTTTATTCTAATAATATATTAGTTCCGTTTGAAAAAAATCCGGTAGTGAAAAAAAATAAGTGCGCGTTTTATATTTTACTAAATATTTTACAAATATGAGTTCGAACAGCAATAAAATTTTTATATCGGAAATATAAAAATGGATTCTATCCACGTAAATACTCTACAGAAGAACTCACTGTTAGTAGAATCTCATGATAATAAGTTTCACCTTTTATCATTTATTGATTTTACTTATACCTACATAGGGTGAAAGGGAATCTGTTTAAAAAATATTTTTGTCTTGGTCGACGTTCTTTGTTCTTTGTCGCTCGCTCGCTTAGTTTCTCCGTTATTCTATTTTTCTGTTTGTATAATGAAACAAACATAGAAAAATAGAATATTGAATATTGATAGAAATATATTGGGTGCAATCTTTGGAATTCTGTTCAAGAATCCATTGCCAACTTCTGGATTCAAAAGTGCGCCCTCACCGCAAAATATAATTTTGTTCCCTTGTGAATACAAACTAAATCGCCGGTCCGTACTATATTGCTGATTATTTTGTGTTTTATTAATGTTTTGTTTTGAAGTCTTAACATATCTGTTAAATGATTCATCCTATAGTTATTTCCGATTGAAATAATTTCATTTTTATATTATCGATTCCGAAATTGGGACATAACAAAATAACTGCTCTGAAGCAGTACAATTTGTCAAGTAGATTTCAAATATCCTCTATACTATATACAATTCAATATAAAGAAAAAAAAGATATGAAATAATCCAATACTCCAATAATCCAATATGTGATAATAACAAATTTAAAGTGAATCATACTACGTTTTGATATTTTAGATGTCCCTACTTACCAAAGGACCATGCGTGCGTGATATTCAACATGTTTATAATAAATAACATTTAACAATATGTCCAGTTGTAATCAGTCGCCAGGCTTAACGGAAACAATCTAATAAAAATATAAAGATATACTATCGATTAATGTAATACAAATTAAATAATTACGATTGATATCACATCAACCTGTCAAACAGATACAAATATATTTTAGTTATTTATCAGAAAGTCTGTTTTAAATTGACTGAGAAAAAATGTATATAATATTGGATTGTTTGTGTAAACACGGAACAGAAAAATCAAGTTTTACTTTGACGATATTATTTCACCAGGCTCATTTTAAAATGTATGTAATTGTCTATATATTTATTATACAATTATTACAATACGACTCAGTAAGGAATAAAAACTGTATATATTATGTTTTAACATTTTAATTTTATTTGAATAATAAACTCTTTTATTAATATTTCTTTATTTCACGGATCACATTGTCTTAAACCATTTGCCAAAACATTATTACGTAAGAACACATTTGATTGCGTGAAGAATGATATACATGGGAAGAGTGTAGGTAATTGCTGAGATAACTTGTGCTAAATATAAAAAAACCTGTTGGGCCGAGCTTGTCCGTGAGTTAAGTAAAGGTAAGCGAAGTGACAATGATCATGATGTCTTAATTCGATTTTTTTTTATAACTAACTAACCACGGGAGAGTATCTCTAGATAATTTACCGCGGGAAATACTTTTATCCAGTGCGCGAATTTAAAAAAAAATTATATATAAATTTTTTAAATATAAAATAAAGTATCAATTTATCACTTGACAAATGCAGTCTCATGATAGTAATATTGTAAGCTAAGAATATATTTTAACGTGTGATATTGCAAAGTAATAAATAATCTACACATAAAACTGTAACTTTAACTAATGACAGATTTTTTGCTAGATGTTTGACTATTAAAAATAATTTACTATTAAGTCAAAAATAAAATCGATAAAATTGCGAACTATTTGAATATCCTTACACATTATTTTGAACAAATATAAATATTCATGAACTACACGTTGCCCAATCACGTGTTCTCAACACCTACTGGCTGTAAACACGTGTCACTTTATGACTCTAAAACTAATGTTAATATTTGGGTATTTTTATTGTATAGTTTACGCCCGAAACATATATACCATATAAAATTGTAACCTCGATTAAAGTTTCACGTTCTATAACATATACATATACTTTTTTCAAGTCCGAGTAACTTATTTGGGAAGTTCGATGGGCGTCTGGAAGAACTTTTGTTCGTAAATTATGTACCTATAAATTTATGTCGAAAACTGGTTTTCAAGTAAAGATATACTATATACACAAAATTATTGAAATGAAGATTGCTAATAAATCCTTGAACCATTAAGACGACTTTTCACCTTGAAAGTACAATAATCCATCACGTCCAACTATTTTATCTCATCTTTGAAGTGGTGTGTCTCTTCTGGAGAATCTTTCCATCATTTTATGCTTATCCAAATCCTGTCAAAAAGATAGGGTTTTGCAACATGTATATTATCCAGCATAGGTTTAATCATTCGTGCCTATAGGCTTAATGATGTCCTTGATGATGGCATAGTTCTATTGTCTGCTGACTCTGGGGTATAATATCGCTGTCAGGTTTTATCTGCCGTAAGATAAATCTCAAGCACAATATTCCCCTTCATTCTCACAGGATGTATAGCTTGGGTCTGGCACAACCAACCTGTACAACTTGATCTCAGTGTCAAAGTGTCGCCATCTACTCAAACTACGAGTAAGTCTAAACGATTAAATTTAATCACCAGAAATTGTGTGAGGAAGGCACTATGGAAAGAATATACAGGAAAGAATTTTATGGTTTTATTGTATGTTTAGTTGGTTGGTTGCGGCTGCTAATGAAACTTTTAGGTAGGACTCATTTACTGGGAGCATGATACAATTTAGGAGTATTAAATACAATTAGCAATATATCCAAATAATTCGCACGGAAAATATCTGAACGTTTGAATGAATAACAAAATCTCGTCACTAGACTATGATATAATCACCGGGCACGGCTGCTTCGGTGAGTATCTGTGTCGAATAGGACGGGAGGGATCGACACATTGCCACCACTGTGCATCCGACCTTGACTCCGCCCAGCACACGCTGGCGGAGTGCCCCGCGTGGGCCTCCGAGCGCCGAGTCTTGGTCGCAGAGATCGGACGAGATCTGTCTCCGCCGGCATTGATTGCGGCAATGCTGGCGGACGAGGGAGGCTGGAGGGCTGTGGCCTCCTTCTGTGAAGCAGTGATGCTCCAGAAGGAGGCTGCCGAGCGGGGTCGGGAGATGGCCGATCCCGCTCGAAGGAGGCGGCGCCGGGCTCAGTAGCACAGGTGCGGCGCCGCCGCGGGTTGCCGGCGGGCGCGAGGAAGTCGCGACCGCTACGGCGACCCGGGATGGACCACGCCCCTTCTGTGGCCGGGGAGCGTCGTCGGTGGAGGAGACCAGGGGAGGTAGTAAGCCTTCCCCGAGGAGGGCTCCCCTGTATCGACGGGGGAGCGGAGGCTGGGGGTTCCCGGAAGAAGCTTGATGCTCCCGGGGGCTCCCTACATGCCTGAGGAAGGCCATCCCTGAGGTTTTTAGTGGGTAGGCCTCCCCCTTCTGGGGAGGAGAGCCCCACATAACCGCCGGCTCGCCACAGCCGGGGTATGCAATTTAATGCATTTTCCTCAAGGGGAACAAAAAAAAAAAAAGGCTATGTTATAATGATACAAAGATAACGACCATGCGTTACCATGTCCTATCTTTGTAAAACCTAACAAGGCGATGGATTCTATAGAGACCATAGATTAGAGCCACAAACATTACAATAGATATTTAAGGTTGTGAGCTGGTGATAATTATTTGAACCAAATAGTGGTACCAAAACAATCAAGATTAGTGCATCTGGTGTTTCATATTGTATTAGATACTAAAAGCGATGTAATAAAGAGTTTTTTTTACAAGCTTTTACATCGTACTGATGGAAGATTACGCAATTAATGAAATGAGAATTTTTAGCTTAATAAGAAATGATCCTATGATAATGGGGCGATGATATTTATTTAGTAAATTTTGCACCTTAATATCACGATACTAGTATATTAAATCATAAAGGACTGTATCTTTAAGATGTATTGTAATTTCCTGGTTGTCGATAAAATTATAAAGAAAACAAACAACCGAAACCTTAATTGTTATTTTAAAACCTATAGAGGTTCTATAGGTATTAAAGTACCATATGAGTAAGGTCATAATATATTACGTAGTCTTGTTGGTAGATTATATTCTATGTTATTTTGATATGGAACTTATAATACATACATAAAACGAAACACGATTAAAAGACCACCCATTTAAATTTACGCAAATCAGCAATATTAACGAGAGGTTTCCGCTCATATCTACGTTACAATAATATAGTTTGAATAAAAACGTTTTATTTTTTAATTAACTAACATAGTGTATAACTTATTCGACAAAGCTTCGGGTGCAGATTGAGAATCATCAGAATTACCGTCATTTGTTATAGTGAAATAGAAGAAACTAATCATGACTCTGATGTTAGTCTTTGAAATTGTAATAGAAATTGATAATTAAAGACATTTTTTTTATCTGTATCTATTTGTTATGTATATATGTCCTTTACCTATTTATTACATGATTGTTTTTACATATTAGGGCGAAATTACGCATTAACACAGCTAATGTTAACCAACTATGATGTTATATCTTGACAACTAAAGAGTCAAGGTTGCCATCTACAATAATACATGTAGAAAAAAATCCTCAAACATGACTTAATATTTAATTTTCATATGATGGTTCAATGAATATACTGTTGACCTTTTTTATTAGCGTGCTGTATATACAAGCTTGTCAGTAAAAAAACCACAATGACGTTTTTATTAAAGAATTGAGTAAATTTTTGTTACATGTTTTGCCTTGTTCTATTACATATCAATTATTACATGTTGAAATAAGACAAACAAAATAGTTATTTCGACGATAACCTAATATGTAAGTGTTATATAATAAAGCCAATGAGCGTCGGTGGCGCTGTGGTCTCGGCACTGGTTTGTGCGCCGCATAGAATCGGGAGGCCCGCGATCTAATCCCCACCGTGTACCAATGTGTTTTTCGTTCCGAATTTCATATGTACATTTATCCGACGCTCCTACGGTGAAGGAAAACATCGTGAGGAAACCTGCGTACATCTGCGAAGCGATTCAAAGGTGTACGTAGTCAACCAACCCGCACTGGGCCAGCGTGGTTGACTAAGGCCTAATCGCCCTAACGTAGTTAGGGTAGGCTCGAGCCCTTCGGTGGGGACGTATATGATGATGATATAATAAAGCCAATAGACGACTCTACATTAATTTAACTAAAAATTAAAAACGAAGTGTAATGTTGAAATTAAAAGGAAAGAACATGATGTGACCTTCATATACAAAATCTCTTTCGCAAAATTATGTGAAATTGCCTTACGGACCAGTGATGGGTAATGAAAAATACAAAATATCCATAGGGATGTTCTGTTGGCATGTTCAGTTGTTGCTTCAAATGCATTACAACTAAGATTTATTAAATAAATACTCTTTTAAAATCGAATATCGATCAAATACTTCACATGAACATAAATAATCATCAATTAGTCAGACGAATAATGTGGCTTAGAACCGTTTGCACCGATAATACTAATATTGTACACAGAGGAACACTTTATATATTGACTTTGATATAGTCGTACTTCTTATATACGAGTAGCTTACGTATCACGTCTTACGTAATAGCGGAGCTTTTAGTGAGTCTTGATGGGTTGTTGTTGAGTATACACAGTTTACTCTATACAAACCAAAGAAAAACGTGAATATTCCTTTTAAATTTGTCAGTTGTTGTTAAGACAGAAAAACGTGAATATTCCTTTTAAATTTGTCAGTTGTTGTTAAGACAGTTTCTAATTGAAAGTGAAATTTGACATATGTTCTAATAGGCGCTAGTAGCACTTAGTGGTTGAAATCGTTTGTCATTACAGTCGATAAAAAATTTAAAATTATAGAATGTAGAACATCACTGGAAAATCAATTGAAACCTAGCGTTAGACGGAATTTTTCCCATGCGGAGATTTCTAATGACTACCCTCAGAACCGTTCGTTCCTTTCCTACCCTCAAAATCACTCGTTATATCGGACTCAGGAAAAGTCCCATCTACCGACTGAAACTCTGATTGAAGCCTCAGTGCTATCGAAATCATTGGTGTGGAGCTGCAGTTCCGGTCTCTTTCTCACGTTGAGGTTGTATCGTACATGCGAATGCAGGAAGGAACAGAGATTATAAATATTTATGTGCCTGTACTGTGTTGTGCATGATCTGATAGTAATCATATGATCAAGAATCGAGTATTCTTCGTATGAAAAACTACTAAATTCTTGCGAATATTACGTGACTTTTCTTGTCTATACCTAAATAAAATTTATAATTTTATGAGGTTACATTATACAAATATATTTTATTTGCTCAGTAATACATTTTTAAAGTTCTATGGTTTTTTTCTATAGTTTCTCTATAGAATTAATATGTTTATCTTTGAGTTTATTCGTTTATTCTATAACTATAAAAAACATTAATTTATTAACATGTGAAAAAGAAAAAAAAAACACCAAAGCTATATTTATAATAATTACCGATTATTATGCAAAATGCATATATTATTTATATATAGGTACTTTTAATTCTATATTTCGAAAAAAATTGATTTTGATGATCATAAATGTTGCCCTTTAATTTGCCTATTACCAAATTAATCTAGGCAAATTGTTGGTCTTGAAACGTGTATGCAAATTTCGGTCACGTTCGCTTCGGTGTCACTGACCAAATTTATCACTCAGACCGGTCTATCATGACGGAAAGCATTTCACGAATATATCGCTACATGTAGTAAAGTATGTATTTACAAGGAAAATTAATCCTAATCTATAGTTATATGAGTAAACTAATCTAAAACCGTAATGGACTTAGGAATATGGGTAAGTTAAAGTAAGCTCTCAATAAATACTGCTTTTAATGCTAATACTGTTTTTATGCAATAATATACATAATGAATATGGATATTATTGTGGTCAATACGTACATTTAAGAAACCAATATTACAATTATATTTATAAAGCATTAAGGCAAGACCGATACAGACTTTTCATTCTTAGTTGAGAATTGAAAAATCTAAATTGCTGTTATATAATATTAAGTTTCTTTTTTTAAATAACAATGCAAATGGGAAGACATCGCCTGATGCAAGCAGAGAAAAGCGATTACCATCGCTCATAGACAACTGCAAAACCAGAAGAAACCCAGTTGTGGACTGCCATAGATTAAAGTGTTATATATAGGGATCAGTTCGAACATTTCCTGAAACCAATTTCTGTTATCCAAGCGATAGAAAATGAGGAGTAAGACTACATCTCTATATAGCACCATAGAGTTGAGCTGATCCATTCCATATGTGGGTGAACCTTTATGTAAAGTTGAAAGCTGTCCCATTCTGTTGAAAAGGGCAAGTTTCTTGAAGGCTAACGCTTTAAAGGCTTACCCTTTAAATTGCTACAAAATTACATGACAATCGAGATGTCAGTCTACCAGTTAGTATCTTTTTAGGGAAGTGTCAATTTCAAGCAAAAGATTGCTTTGGAACTCGATGACATCATTCTGAGAAATAATACGTGTATATTTCTTTTTGCACGCGGGCAATAACATAACCATGAATGTTGCGGAATCAAAAATTCATAGTACCGTTTCAGAAAAACGATCGATGGTGTATAACTTATTAAGGTCAGCCAGCGGTAAACTTGAAAATCAATTTCATCCAAAGTAATAGCCCATATTATGGCCAAAAGCCTCGGCAATTTTGAATTTACAACCTTGAAATATTTCTTAACTGGATTTGTAGCCGAAGATGCTGATACCAAGATCTAGGTTTAAGATGGAGATGGAAGCTTCCGAAGATATTCTTCCAAATGGATTTTCTACAAAAGTATGCTTTTCTTGCTTCTTTTCTTTGCTTAGAAATCGTGTGTGTAACACGATTTCTATTCAAATGGTTAATTAGGTTTATGATTGACTTGTAATATCTGAACCACCATCTGAAATTGTACTACTTTTGATATACAATTTCTCTTTTATATATTTCTTCAATGAACTTGATGTTAATGAAACAATAGTTTAGTTATTAAATAAAATAACAATTCTCAGATTCCCCATATTTATATATAATTTATATACATTTCTATTCATACATGGAAATACGAAGAATCGTAAATTTTAAATGTACATATGTTCAGTAACGATGTATGTAGTTACTGACTTAATAAAACGCAGCACTGCCCTTAAGTGACATGACGGGTTCTTCTAGGCATCTCGACGTTTTATGTCAGTAGTAATAATAATCATAAATGGTGTTGCCAAGTCTGTGAATACGCGAACATTCCCGCCGATGCCATGTAGCCACGTTATTTTTAATAATGTAAATACATTTATTATTCTACGTATAATACTTTGGGTACGCAATAATAGAGCCCCACCACAATACTACTATGACTATATTAATACAAACGGAAAACCAACTAAATTAAAAGTGAATTGTAAATTAATTTGTTTCACACCAAAATTCGAGCCTCGAAGTAACAATGTCCTCTTAAGTATGCTAATCGCGCATTTAATCCGTGACGTGCAAAAAACAACATACAACTGATATATGGTTATAACAGGACCTCTAACTGTTTGGGTAAAAGTCGGGGGAAGCACCGCATCGTCTTAACTTAATAATGTATGTAGTATATTAATGTATGTTTATATACGAGTTTAATAGTGTATATATATTAATGTCAGTTGACTTATGTTAAAATAATGTGAGGTTAATTTTTAATATATGATAGGTAATATTAATTATTCACAAATCTATTAATTTATTAATTACAAATAGACAGATAACCGGAAGGATAAAAAAGTTCGCTCAATTGATACACGATGATTATTTAGAGCGGGCAAGTATCAGTCTCACTTCATATATATACATTTATTAAAATCCACCTTTAAAATATTTAACTATTTACACATGTCGTTTGTGCCGAGAATGCAAGGAATCTTTATTACTGCAATAATGTAATGAAAAAAGTGAACTGAGTCCTATGCTATAAAAATAAAGGTATAATCATTAGGTTGATTGCACTTATTGATTAAAATGAATCTATATAGGTAATTAAATAAAATACGCAAATTATCGAATCACTGGTAACTTCTAGGTCAAGACATCCGTTACTCACCTCACTTTCTAGAATTTTTTATATTATGCCTAATTTAAATATAATTAGCAAATTGCCGTTTTTAGAGTTCCTTAATTAAATATCAATAACTAATTAGTTTCTCTTATCATTAATGTGAAATATCACAAGTGTTATTAATACTTTACTTAAAAAAGGAGCTGTGACTCAATAAAATAGTACAGTTCCAAATTTTTGCCTGTTCTTCGCACGTAGTACATACTTCTGCGATTCTACAAAGGAAGCTGACATATCGTTTTATAACTAAAGAGTAAAAAAGTCTCTAACTTTTCAATTTAACATAAATTTACATTTTAGTCAACCTTTAATTATAACTACTAATATTTAACTTACATCATTATTCAATTTGGAACATTTGCTTGAACTCACAATAAAAAATATTAGAATTATATATTAATAATAATTACTTACTTCTAGAGTAATTGGAATTAAGTATCTAGTTTTGACGTCAGTAAGTGCCTGTTAAATGAACATTTCTGCATATAAAATCGACAATTATTTTAAAAATTTGTTTCATTCTAGCCATGACGTTCGATATTCAAACGACGAAGGAGATCCTAAACCCGAAACAGGGCGGAGACATTACATATATGGACATGGTGGAAGAAAAGGACAGTCTGGGAGAATCGCAGATCCAGAAAACTTACGCTTCATCTACTATTTTCATCACTGGAGGCACGGGATTCTTGGGCAAACTGATCGTTGAGAAGCTATTAAGGTATGTTTACCCAAATTTGTCATGGTTGCTTTTACTATGAAAATCATTAGACTCAATTCTAAAATAGCCACTAGATCCACCGTTTTCCACTAGATGCACATATTTCATATCACCTTTAAAGATATATTTCTATTTAAAAACAACATACTGCAATGCTTTTTAAATATCCGTAAAAGCCACACAAACTCACATCGTTTTTTCATAATCGGTTAGGTAGAGCGATACGACATGTCCCATGACGTCACTGTAAGTAGCTACCATATACTCAATAAGCTGTTTTAAAACTTTTAAAATATTTAACAACTTTTGCGTTTAGTTGCAATTACGAGTATACCGTTCTTTGACTATTTGTTTGGTTTCATTGAATTATGCCGCGTTACAAAAAAAAATGAAAATTTTATGCATTCAGTTCGAGTTTCTAATTTGAATCTGTCTTTTCTTTAATTTCTTAAAATGTTGGAATCTTTCAAATGATAACACATACCACGAATTAGTTTATTTTTTGGAAATATAAAGATTCTAATAATAATCAACACAGCTCTTTTGAACACGGATGCAATGGAAATCCTTTTTTTATGCAACTACAGCGGCAGATGACTTTTATAGCGTCATTGATTTGTTTTGGTGGAGACTTAAGGTTTTCTCCGTGACCGAATAGAGTCGCTAGGGCTTTTTAAATCTTACATTTGTCAATTTCCCAGAAGAACTTTATGCCATGACTCGGACGCTCAAAATCTCCATGTTATGGAGGGTCATAGATCAAAATACCTAGTATACGACTAAAGACGCACTTCAAAAATATGTTAAAATGAATACGGCCTGGTTTGGACTTTAAAGAGTAAACTCTATTTTAAAGACACATAGAGAGTCATTAGTATTTCTCTAAGTTTGGTCAGTGTAATTAAATTTCAATGTGGGCAACCTACTCGATATGTTATGCAATGTAGAAGGTCAGCGCCACGTTAACTCACGGATGCTAACTTTTAAACAGGGGACTTGTTTAACTGACCTTTTACACGCTTAACTGACATATTATAGTTGTAAATTAATCAATTACTTGGTTATTTTCTAAACAAAAGTTTGTATAAATACCAAAAAAATCTGATATATCCACTTCTCAGATTAAACACAACCTATTAGCTGATGTCATTCAATAAGACAAAGTGACGTATTTTTTTTATAGACTACTGCTACTGTCCTCTAACATATACGTCAGAGTCTTTAGTATTTCTATTCTTCCATGCCAATTCTCACTTTTATGCTTTCCTGTCATGCTACATACTTTCCAGTTCTCTTTGTCATTCCTCTATTATCTGTCTATGCTACTCTATTTTATTTGTATTTTGGAAGGTGTGGTTGGTTCGGGAATCTTTATTTATTTTATTATAACTTTGTTTACTATACTTACACTTATGTACATTTTATTTATTCTTCTTACTTCTATTTGCTTACTTCTAATGCTTTCTTTGTATATCTTATGCTATTTATTTTATTCTATTCAGTACAATATACTCTCTATTGTGCTTATTTTAAGTTACCTATTTCCTTATTTAGTTTACCTTTTGCTGTGGATAACTATATTCTATTTACATTTTGCCATCTTAGCTATTGCTTTGTCTTACATGCTAATTCTAATTATACTATATTATGATTGATTAGCATGCTATCTTGTTTCTGTGTTATCTGCTAGCAATTTTTTCAATGTATTTTAGTAGTGACGTATTAATGTACTGGGAATGAAAAGGCTAGTAAGGAAACAATATCAGAATTACCACTGTCAACGTACCATTTGATCAATTTTAACGCGTCAGCTTTTTTTTATGAACTGTGCTGTAAGCCTCAGGTTGAGGCGAGCCCTATGTAGGTCTTCAAGTTTATCATTTTTGAATAGTTTTTCTCGTATAGTAAACTATGGAAATGATTTTTAATAGGAAAGAAATATACGATTACGTTATCGGTAGTGATTCTGCACAAGGTTTTCTTACAAAAATATCTATGATAGTGCTCTCGATATCAACTATAAAAGTATGTAAACTCATGATAGCTTATGGTTTTTGTAGTCAGAAGTAAGTTCAAGAGTATTGTACTGACCGAATAGTCACAAATATGTACGATTCTAATTGAGATTGACATAACGTAATGGATTTTCAAAAAGGGAAGATATGTTTTCAGGCTGTAAAATTATCTTATGTTTTTTCCCATGTCTTCTATCTTTATGTATTTGTATTCTATCCTGATACAAAAAAATCCATGTATTCTATCCTGATACAAAATTGCATCCAAATCTGGCCAACTGCTTCTATCACATTTTCTCGCAGGAATAATATATTTTCCCGTGGCATCTTATACCCCCTCGTTGTGTATAGGTATATTTCTAACAAGCCTAATCCTATATAATTTTTATCAAAATCGATTTAGTAGCTTGAAAGCCCATTCAAATAAAAACGTTCATACCCTATTTTTACCCCATTGGGGATAATTTCAGATACAAATAAAGCTTTGAATGTAGTATTTATTTGTATCTAAAAATAATCCTAAAATTAAGTGCTATCCATACAAACTTTCATCCCATATTAGAACCCTTTACAGCCCTTTATTCACATAAAAAAAAACTTTCTCAGGCTCTCCGACTACATCTGTACTAAATTTCTTTTGAGTCGTATTAGTAATTTCGGCGTGACATACAGCCACAGCTAATTTCGCATCTATAATATTAATAAGGATAACAGGAATGGGAGTGTATTGTTCAATATCTCACTTGATGGTACCGGGAGATAAGGTCAAAGATGACGAAATACATTAAGTACATAGCTAGCCGAGTAGCCGGGCGTACTCCCTTGTGAATTGAACAAAAAGTGTCTTACGTGAAACAACTACACCTGCGGTTAAGTAGTCCCCAAACAAACAGCATTGGAATCATTAACTTTTTTTATACCACGATGGTGGCAAACAGTAGTGCAATTCTCCTAAATAAAGTCGCAGCGAGTTAGCAACGATTTAGTCTAAAAACACGTTTTTGTATTCACGTCTTTCAATCGAACTTTGATCGGACTTGAACTAGCTCGATCCAAACGTAGCGCTAAATCATAATCGTTACACTGTATTCTCCTATTTTATCGAAGTTAAACTGCACTCTAACCGCAACAGAATCGGTATTCTACTAAAGTTTAGATAAACCTGTCGATCGAGGTTGAGCTACCAAACGTCAAATTCCACGATTGAAATGCAGTTGTCATTAAATATTTATACATCTTTGGACTTTTATGCCAATTAAATAATGATTTTATGCTCTAAAATCTAATAGTATCGTTTATTTTTCGATATATTTATTTTTTTAAATTCAGTGGATTTTGTCTTGATTCAGTTGGCAACATTCCCACCTCGCAATCTAAAGTTCGCTGAAATTAAGTTTTAGTTTCAATTTAGTTTTGGTTTTGTTCGGAAATGTGATACGTGAATACCGATTTTGGGTGGGACTAAGATCGAGCGATTGCTAAACTTCAACTAAATTGCGATTGTAAAAAAATACGAGAATTGCACTACAGGTCTACGACCCGCCTGAAGGTAAACGGTTACTGTAACCTATGGACACTTACAACACCAGGGGTGTCACTCATGCGTTGCCAATCCCTTAAAAATCTATTTACTCCTCTTTTGAAGAAGAAGAATACTGTAGTCCTCTGGGAAAAACTCGGATTTTTTTTTTTCAATTACACTATTTTTTGAGCTATTTCGGTAACGGAATGATTTAAAATACTTTTCTTTCTAAAAATACTTTTATCATGATTCAAGCGTGAATCTGATTAACTTAAGCAGGAAAAGTAGTCCTATTTCCATATAGTGTCCGTGCAAAGATTTTACAATGACCCTTCCATTGTCTAAGCATAATGGTCGTGTAAAACGCCAATCTATCATACTAATTAAGTAATACCCATTCCTATCGTATATCAAATCGTAATATATAACAATATGTTATTAGAATATTAAGATCATTGAAAAGTCATTGTTGCGATATACAATGAAGCTTTCAACTGTACATTTATTAAAACTACTAGACACACAGTTGTTTAGCTGTGGTAGTAGAAAACTAAATAACAACACAGTAGAAGTGGGATGTATGCCTGACCTTTGAGTGTGAGCATCACTTGAACCGCCGCTCAGGTGGTGCTTACACCATCAGTGCATTCTCAGCGTTTTGTTTGCCCTTCAATTACTCCCGAAACATGCTGTGATTACAAGAATCATGATGTGATTACAGCACGACTTTTTCGAAAATAATGTGCTATAAGCCGACATCCGATTTTGTGGCTCGAGGTGTGTAAAAAATTGCATATAACGCTTAAAAAAAATAACTAAAAATAATAAATTTGTAAATACAGCACAGAATGTAATAGGGTATTAAGAATGTAACAAAATATTGTTTTAATAAATATTATTTTTCGCGTTGCTTAGACATATTATATAAGTTATATAACAAGTAGTGTGACCTCTTCCGCTTTCCGAGGTCTCGCTATCGAAAATAATCACCATCTATAGACTAATAATATTTTAGGTATTCTATCTCATAGGTATGAACAGTATATCACTTATATTTCAATGCATCTCTGTTTAGGATCAGGAGAAAGATAACTGTCCTAATTAGAAAATGCTAAGCCTAATGGACATTTTGTAGCTGGGATGATGATATTAATACTTACTATAATATCATGTTTAAATTCCTTTCCGCTTGAATAAAACAAACCTAGTCTCTTGCGTAGGTACTTTCCAGATCAAATGCATAGTAGGACGTGACGAGCATCTCGATAAGCTAGCGCACTAATTCGGCCTCTATCTCAGGGTGTTACGTCACGTTTTCCTGTACGTACTCTAGTCGTGTGCTAATTTGAAAATCAAGTACGAATGGCCATAAATGAGTTATGTTAGTAGAACTGTTTGTTTAAATTATACTAGGTAATACCCTTGGTGTTGTACGGTACAAGTGGAAGATAATCATGTTACTGATACCTACTACTAGACTAATGGCCGTTTTCACCAACCTTGTCTTAGCTTAGGCGACTCCTAAGTGACATGCTGTCACTTTTTATATTAACTAAAAAGAGTGAGACAGCATGTCTCTTAGGAGTCACCTAAGCTAAGACAAAGTTGGTGAAAACGGCCATAAATACATTTTTGCCATTTTGCATTACATCATAACTGACCTTGATCGATTTTGTGAAAACCAACATTCATCTAAGGTACCCCACCTTAGAAATACGTAGGAAGCTTGCATATTTCACGATTTTTGATACACCTTCTCCGTCCTTGTCATAGCTTGGTACATTTGTTGGATTTTCGTCCATTTGTTTTTGAATCGAAATGCGTGAAATCACATTGTACCCTCCGTTCACCAGGCGGCGGGCGTTGATGGGAGTCTCCTAGCAAAACTGCTAGGCCTACTCACTAAAGCTCTTTGGTGTTCTACTTACTCGGTCAGATGTGTGGACATTGTGATCCTACTACTCATGCACCCGGACTAGCCAAATATAATAGTTTCAAATTTACAGATCATAGAGAAATTACCTTCTTCTTTTATATAAGATGGCGGCACACCCATAAGATCAAGCTCAAACATTTGACTTAGAATACCTATAGAACAATTAATAATGAAAAATTTCACCTTGTTTGTAGACTGCTATAGATTATTTAAAACAGGAATAATCACCGACTAAGCGCAACACCAAATGAATCAACACGTCTGCGCTCTTCTTTCCAATGACTTCTAACTCCTCATCTTGGCATAAAATTATTAGAATATTTTTGGCATAAAGGTTATCATAACTATCATTTGGCCTTAAAGGCAGAGGTTAGTTGTTAGGGAGGCTGGGTCGAGCCGTCTTAGTTCAATCCAAAACCAATCATAATATCCGGCGGCACCTGACTACGGGGGTATTCTGGGCGGACTTCCCTGCTCCTTTTGTGAAAAATGTTTGACTCTTATTTCCTGAGAGGAAAAGAAGACTCAGGAGACCTATTTTTGAATTACGAATGCGACTTCGAAATCACCGATGTGACTAATAATCACCGATTTTCAATAATTCTTATTTTTGAATATCACTGATGTGACTACCTTAGTCACAGGTGTGATTTCATTACGAGTGCCCTCACCTACTCGTAATCAAGTCATACTTGTAGAAATTTTATCTGTTTTGGTTTTGATTTTTCAGTCTATATTTACAATATATATATAATTATATTTATATATATGCAATGGTGAACCGCAATAACCGGCAGCGACAACATTCATATATATATATATATATATATATATATATTATATATATATATATATATATTATAATTAACCTAATGGTTAAAGCCGGCAATAACCGGCAGCGGCTACATTCTGCGTGGAACGAACTCTTACATTTATGTGTGTACTTTATCTATGTGGGCAGCTCTGCGATCGACTTTTTCAAAAATTGGATGTTTTAGGAATCCGTGACCTCGAAGTCACGCTGACTATGTAGTCAGCGGTTAGTCGAAATCGCATTCGTAATTCAAAATAGGTCTCCTGAGTCTTCTTTTCCTCTCAGGAAATAAGAGTCAAACAATTTTCACAAAGGAGCAGGGAAGTCCGCCCAGAATACCCCCGTAGTCTGGTGCCGCGGATATTATGATGGTTTTGGATTGAACTAAGACGGCTCGGCCCAGCCTCCCTAACAACTAAACTCTGCCTTTAAGGCCTTGGTCTAAATGAGTTTATGGCTACAGTAGTGAGAGCTTTCAGTAAAGGACCCCTGAGTCGCGAATATGATTTTTGTTATATTAGTTATATCAAGATAAAAACTTTATAATTGTTAGTCCTTATTATGTTAATATTATTTATGACAAACAATTTATACATAATAAATATGCATAATCATTATTTTATATCGCAGTTTACAAAAGCAAATTTCTTAATTCATACCTTACAAATAAGAAATTATATATTTACCAAATTTAATTAACAGAAAATGTTCGTATCACTTATTTTTGATAACCAGTTTAATGAGTACCTGTATTCATAAAAAATATAGTGAACAAACGGGAAAGATGTCAAAGTTATGCCAATATTTGCAGATCAAACATGACTCTATGGTATATAGCCAAGACATTGCGTCATTACGAGACTTGTTTTTAAAATACGCACCTTTTGCTCTTTTCAAATAAAATGGTTTGACGTGACGATATTAGGACATATCTTCGTGTGGTTTAATTTGTTCGGGCTTAGCTTTATCTGATTCTTCTATGATGAAAAAAACTCATGACGTAACCTGTGAAGCTCAAATGATTGATGAAAGGTTGATCAATTCACACTGTTCAGTGTGCATAATTGACCAAGGCTTAATCACCTAACTTAGGGTAGTCTTGGGACGTATAAGTTGTAACGATAATTATGAGGAATTAATTAACTTATCTACTCATATTTATAATACAATAATAAACTTTTTGATCTTAACACATATTACCTTTGATTAACTTTTAAAGAAATATTATCAGGTTGTTTACACATTAAAGCCGGATGTGGCATATCTACTTATCTACTGTTGTATAAACAAGGGTTTTCCGAGTGACAAATTAAAGAGTTTCTATCATAAATGGGATGTTCATTTGTACTTGCATTCAAGCCACACTATATAGATTAAAAACAATGTATATAAATTATCATAGATTATGTTACTATACGCATATTTAGCATGATTAAAACATTTTGCTTTATTTCGCTACAGATTATAATGTCATTGCTTTCCAATAACATGTATGTAAAACATTAAAAAGGACTTTAAAACTATTATTTCAGGATAAATCTACATAATTTTGACTTATCTTAAGACAAAAGAACAATCTGTATTCAATTATGCCAATAATTTTATTATTTTTTTAGTTCAATGTCAAAAAACCATTCATTAATTTGGCATTGTAATGCGGTATCATTTTTCCTATACCTTGGGGCTGGCGAGCAAATATTTAAATTTAGTAAGGTGACTATTTATTCAGAATTTATAATTACGTAACAAAATTAATATCGTGACCGTACTATTTTATTTGTGGCAGTGTTGTGATAGATTACAAAGCCTCCTTTCTTCAGTCTCCTTCAGTTATTTGATCTCTACGAACTGTGCACAAAGTGGTTATACGCACGCTCTTTCACTTTATTACACTGGGACTTATAATATTTCACGAAGACACTTAGTTTTTACTACACCTTAGCTCTGCCTAGCTTTTTAACAATTAATATATTAACGAAATGTTGAGAATTTTTCTTACAAATTCGTGTAACGGGCCAAATTATACAATTTTCTGTGATATATCAGTAAGAAATATTAATCTTAACATATCAAATAAATGAGCACCAATCTTATGTCGATCGTTATAAGTAATCAGTGGTGCTTGTGGAAAACACAAATTGCAAAATACTTATAGAAAACTAAACCGAACGTCCACTAAATTTAATATTGGTAATATTGTAACCGTCTCTGTAATTTTACCCTTGAGATTACTAGTAATTTAAGGCAATAAGTAGAGATAATTGAGCAGTCATTTAGTAGATCTCCCGCTCCTATTATCTCCCACATATGGAATCAAGTCACGGGATAATATGCATTTTTTCAATTGAAATATATATGTGTTATCTAATTTAAATATCGTTGGAGTCTCGGCGTTACTGTGGGTCTTCCCTATCTTTCTAGACGGAGGCTTGGATTTAATCCTGTAATGTAACAATCTGTTTCATAAATACATATAATGACGTCAGTGCGTACCTAATGGTTCGGCGAAGGTAATAATCAGTCATACTCATATCGTCAATTTTATAAGTTGCAGTGAAATATTTACAATTGCCTAGACAAAAATATATTTTTAGTTAAACCTCACATCGTGATTTAATTTCCATATCTGTACTAATCTTAAAGAAATTAAGAACTACAATATAATAAATATATATTTAATATAATATTACAATATAAAAAAACATCTATGATTATAGATTAAATTGTCAACCTTAATTATAAGGTTGACAATTTATCCTATACGTCAACTCCTTTCATAAATATTTATGCTTTAAAAAGTCAGTAGATGGCGGTACTTGTATTACAGAAAATGGTTAACAATTAAAAATAATACCAACAGTTAAAAATAATATTTTACTGAAACTCATCTTATTCATATTTTAATATTGGTAATCCAATATTTTGCAAATATTTTATTCAGAGTTGTTTTCTATCATTAGCTAATTGCTTTTCCTAAGCCTAAAAGGCTATGCACGATATGTTTTACTATTGTACTTATTACATCACTAAACAAAACGGGGTATACCATACCAATTTGTAAACTAAATTTGCTAATATAATAATACCATTTAAATATAATAAGTAAAGTATAGTCTTTTGTAAAAGCAAGAATAATAAGTTTTATACGTACTTTAACAATTTTGTTTGGAGTTAGCAATCCATTCTGCTTTAATTTATGTATGATAGCGGCCAGGTTTCTATGCTTTTATTATTTTTCTAAAAGCTAGATTTTGAAGTGTTACCTTTGATATCGTTAACAGATTTAATTCCCTAATGACATTCTAAAACTGCTACATGACTTCAGCAGGAAGTAAGTAGGTAGGCAGACTAGTAAACGTGCACTTTATGCATATCTAACTTATTAATTCAGTGAAAACAATTATACATAACTAATTCTTTGTTTACTGAAGTCTTTATTGTTACCGATGCATAAGTCACCACATAAGTCATGTATAAATCAAGAGATAATGAATTCATAAATAATACATAAATTTAGAGGGACGAGGTCATAAGTAAGAATGACTACAAAGCTATTTTAATAGGTATCTTGTACGTATTTTTAAGTGGCTTTATTTTTCTTTTTGTTCTATAAAAAAAATCGCCCCACACTAGGATTTTTATCCAATATCGTGGAAGCAGTCACAAAGATAGAATATCACATACACATACCCAGACCGGAACACATTTTTTTGCGTCATACAAAATATCTAACCCATGCGGTAATTGAACTCGCGAACCGTGGCGCAGTAGCCGCTCATTCGACCGCTGCGTGTCGTCTAATTTATGTTTTTTTTTCTTTTTTGTTCTTGTTTTTATTTAATGTGATTTTTAATTTCATTTGTTGTTCTATTTTATCTGAAAGCCAAGAAATCAAACTTGCGAAAAATATCAATAGACATAAAACTAACTAATGAAACATATGTTAATATAACAAAAGTAATTTCTGAAAAATAAAATAAAGTGTTAGATATTTTCGAGATTATATTTTTCTAATTTAGTTATTCCGAATAAATGATATAAATTTGTGATAGGTTCCAAAGTTACTATTAAGTAACTTTTATACTAATATTAAGTAACTTTATATCATAAAAGAATATAACACTTATAAAGTTCTATGTACAAACGATAAAAACGGTACTTTCAATTTATTTTGACAATGCACACGAAACATTTGCCTGATAGTATTTATTTCTTGTTTATTAAATATATAATTATCTTCTTATTTATTAAATAATATTCGTTTTTTTTTTATTATTTGTATAATTTTGTTAATTCTTTTTTAGATCATGTCCAGATGTCAAAAAGCTGTATCTTTTAGTCAGACCAAAGAAAAACAAAGATACAAGCAAAAGAATTCAGGAGCAGTTTGAGGATGTTGTAAGTATTATCAATTACGTTAATAATTTTCTTTGTAAAATGACCACCGAAATACGATATTCGTGCATTTATTATCTGTGAACTGCCAAAACACAATAAATAGATAAAGGCTTTGTCATGTCCCGGTAATGGGTACATACGAGGGCAGGTGACTTGTATTTCATACCGTATATAATTATGATAAAACGCGTGGACGTAATATTTATCACTGTGTGGCCAATATTATAATATTAGTAGTTTTATTATGAATGCTAGCGATGACTAGCTTCCTTAGTAAAAGATTATATCTTCATTACAATTATAATAAAGATTACTTTGATTTGCACACAAGCTTTATAAAGCCGTGTGCAGAACCTAGCTGGTGCACACAAAGCGCGCTTCGGTCCGGATGTTGTCGGAATCGGGCCGTTCAGTGGCTCTACCATGAGTATGCTATCATGTTTGATACGTATTTGGCGTATAAACTACAGATGTCATGTCAATTTAATATGAAAAAATACTGCTAGCGGTAACCTGTACAAAGTTGGAGCGCTGTACAAAATTTTCATATAAAAATTTACGCTGTCGATAGCGGTTGAAAATAAATGGAAACTCACTGTAGATGCACAGAACATGTCAGAATGAAAAACACTTTGACATATTATTAGTACACTCGTTGAACATTCAGAAGCTCCGAGTGATGCAATCAAACAACCGATTCGAGTATAGGGTGAAAAACACTGACAGATTAAGTTAATATCAATGTCAAATATATTATAAATATAAAACAAAAACTCCGTTAAATTAAGAAACAGGGATCATTAGTGATTACTATATGTTGTGCTTATAATTTATAAAAATGTAGGTTACTAATCTTTTGCCCTTAGCCTGACCTAGTTCGGGAAAAATCGAACTATAAAAAGCCAACCCGTTCTGAAGCTCGACAGCGAGCTTGATAATCACGGTCGGTTACATTACTCTGACCCTCGGATCGCGCCGTGTCTCGACACTCGTGTAAATGACCTATCACAGTTAAAAAAAAAGTCGAAAAAAAGAGTAAAAAAACCCCTTGTAATTTTATTTTTATTCACATTCAATCCAAGAGTAATAACCTTGCTAGTCCAGATGTAGTAGTAAATGTATGTAATAGAAGTTCAAATGGTGGGTCCCAATAAAGAATGGAGTCTCGTTTATTATTAAAACATCTTAATTTCATAATTATTGAGGCAGTTATAGAGTAATTGAAGTTATAGAGTCAAATATTCGAACGGATTATGTACACATTTTTATTGCTAATTTAGACATAGAATCCGATAATAAAATAGTTTGTTACTTACATCATCAACACAGTATATTTCTTTTTAAAACATAAATCATCTTTGCCATCAATTCCATAATAAAATTAAATATCTACATAAATAAGCTCATTATAAAACAATTACAAAATCCCCCAAACTTTACTTCAACATTTTCCCAAATACTATCTTATTACTTCTAAACTCAAATCTGACTCTCTGTCAACTTATATTAAAATTTTGGCAACTAAAAACCATGGACCACAAAAATTTCTCGTGTAGGGAAAATTTACACTTTATAAATTACACTCACACAATATAATTCAATCATACTAATTATATAGTTACATTATAAAACTCCGAACCCCACTTCATCTTCTAATAAAACCAATATAACAATATCAAAACATTCTTCGAATAATAAAATATAAAGACAGCACGCTTCATTCTTTTAAACTCATAATACTATATTTAATTTTGACAAATAGCTAATCATAGACAAAATTCCAACATCTAACAATTTCCATATACTAATACACTTGACTGACTAAATATTTATAGAGGTGGAAAAATAGAAAACGGTGGTCTAAATATTTATCTCGTAATTTTTCCAGCTGTATAACAAGCTGAGGAAGGAGAGACCTAATTTCTTTCAAAAAATCGGCGTCATTGAAGGCGATGTGGGGGAATTGGGCTTAGGCATAAGCGAGCCAGACAGGATCAAGCTTATGAATGAGGTAAGTGTTTTGTCTTGATTTTTATTCTTGTATATTATATTTAATCAAAGTTTTTAACTCTGAATCGAGAACGTTTGCTATTTCATTTGTATCAATTCTACAAGACGGTTTTAATTTTAAACCATGTGTTTTAAGAGTGACAAACAATGTTTTATAGTTTGATTTATATGTTTGAAAAGATGACAAGTTAATAAACATTACGTGCTTCCAGACAATTATTTTTTTTTTCATAATATATGACTGTTCCAAAAGTCTACATTCTAAACACATAAATATTTTTATTTTCAGTGTTTTATATCAATTTGTGGTTTTTGCGATACGAAATCCATATCACTTTCTTGCAATATTTTGAAATATTAAAAATTGTTCCTTTTTTTTGTAAAATATTTGTTAACAATTGTTTTTAATTGTTTATTAAAGTGATAAAAATATCTTATATTATGTAGCGGAAAAACTAATGAACAATATTAATAAATGATTCATCTACATTTTTTTCTTTTCAAGATGTATTTACTATCCATTGTCCCTTTATCAGATTCTTTAGTTTTCTGTAACAAGTAAACAAGAATTAACTATACAAGGACAAAGGAACAATATATACCATTGAATGTTAATATCGATGTTTTGTCTCAAACTCACAGATAAAACTATCGTTTTGTAATTTATATTGATCGATGTATTTTCAGGTGGAGTTCATCTTTCACGGAGCAGCCACAGTGCGGTTTGACGAACCCCTGAAGACGGCGGTGGCAATCAATGTTAGGGGAACTCGTGAGATATTCAAACTGGCGAGGCAATGCGGCAAGCTGAGAGCAGTGCTGCATATATCTACCGCTTACAGGTAAGGTACCAAGTTATCTCATCATCTTATATCAGCTAAGTACTGTTAGGAATAGAAATCTCTAACTGCGAGTACATACTAGACCTTCCTATAAAAATGGGGTTGGTTAGTTTCATACCACGTTGTTACAGAATTGACTTTTCTCAGTTTTCCATCAATGCCTGTGTTCCTTAGGCTTACACGGACCGAAAAATACTATCTGATATTTGTTCCAACTCCATATTATATTGATATGTTTATAAAAATCTAACCACACTAGTCTTTCCATAATGTAATTGTATCTCATCGTACAATATCTTATCCAAGCAACTGAAATATTTCTAACTATCTAGTGCCCGCGACTCTGCGCAGGATTAGTATTTTGAATAGCTTTTATTAGCGTGGCGTATATTTTTATAATTTGTAGCCTACATGTTATGTTGATGAATAAGCTATATTATTGTTAAATTTCATTAAATACGTTCAGTAGTTTTTACGTGAAAGAACAATATACATGTATCCATACAAACTTGTGCAATTATAAATTTTCTTAGATGACACACTTTTTCAATACGACCAATATTATACTGCTTAAAAAAATGTCGCGTCGGTTATGACAAAAGATTTCATGAAACTGACATATAAATTATTATTATTTAATAATGATTATTGGGTATATAATGGCAAATTAGAACTATAGTCAAAAATATTTTACTACTAAAATTAAATATTTACAGTTTGTTTTTACTAAACTTGACAAATTATGAAATTTCCCTTTTTTTAAATTATTACATGAGTGAATTTGCATGAAATATCTTAAGTATACTTTTAACTTTAAATAAAAAATAACTATAATTTCTTAAAATACATTATTATGATAATGTGAATTGTGTTTAAATAAAATAAATAAAGTTGTCGACTTAAGTAAAACAAAATTATCCATAAGTAATTGCGATATTACGTTTGACAAATGATAAATATCATAAAAATTACTATATTAATTTTACAGTAACTGCACATCAAGCACAATAGAAGAGAAATTCTACGAGAGCCCGATATCTGGAGACAAGCTGATCGACTTGGTTGAGGCGATTGATGAGAAGACAGTTAACAATATAACTCCAGGGTAATTATTTAATTGATTGAATGAGGCTCAAGCTATGAGGCATAGGTGACGAGACGTGACGATAGAGACGTGGTGATAGAGACGTGACTTGCTTGACTAGGGCATTAAACACGATTTGATAAAGTCATATATCGTGCTGAACTGCCAAAATAAAGTAGATATTTAGCATAAATTAATAAAGTAAGGAGAGATTGCTAACAATATCTATGGTTTAAAAGCTTATAGTAGATGACGTTACTTGTATTACAGAAATAGTTAAACCAATAGTTAAAATAATATTTGTCGGAGATTTACCGCATTTTATTAATAACAAGTCATCCTATTTACTTTTTTAATGTTGGAAAACTAATATTTTGCAATAATTATTTTTTATACCACTATGATGTCCAAAAAAATGTATGGCCATAAGACCGTCTGATCATATAGCCATCTGGTTCTACCATCAGATAACCTTACCATCAGATGTACCATACCATCAGATAAGCTAGTCTATGGATGCCTGCAACATCAGGAGCATCAATATCACTTACGTTACTTATCCATTATCTTGGAACTATTTTTGTCAAATTAGTTTTTTGTTAGCTTCGAAAAATATTAAGCGTGTCCGAAAAATTACGATTAGCAATACAAGCAACAATGAAAAAATTCACACATACTTAAAATAGGAATAGCACCATAAGCATAGTAAAATAAAGCAAATGTAAGGCTCAATATATTTGTGAATTTTCGAGATTCGAGGTGTTACCATCTCTGAGGTCTCGGGTTCCAATCCCGGGCAGATATTTGTGTAATAAATGCGAGCTTTTGTATCTAATCACGGTTGTTAAAATATTTTTTTCTATCACAAATATTTATATATGTAAAATATATGTATGTCTATCCGTTACCCTAGATCCCATAACACAAGCCGTATAGAGCTTACTTTGGGCTAGGCTAATAGATGTAAGTGTAAAAATTATTTATTTTTTATCGTATAAAACAAAATTTATTATATTTTCAGATTACTTGGCGACTACCCCAACACATACGCATTCACAAAATCAGTAGCTGAAAATATTGTGGCGGAGTATTCGAAGGGGTTGCCCGTAGCTGTATTTAGGCCAGCTATAGGTAATTATAGCCATAATTATCATAGATTACGTCAGTTGTCATTGGGACGCTCAATTTCACCCTAATTAACCATATTGATCTAATGTGAATTGGTCGTCAACATACACATTTAAATTTCTTCGCAAGTTGTATTCAAGTGGCCTTATAATGTTTTCCTTAACAGTAGGTCTGTTAGATAAATGTACATTTGGAATACGAAAAACCAATAATTGGCACATAAGCCGGTTCGACCTGGGGCCTTTGGAATCTTCGGATTCGATGACCAGTGCCGTAGCAACACCAACATTACAATAATAATAAATGTCGTTATTCTCGTTTCCGTTTTATTTCAATTGCTTTAAATTTTAATCGGAATTATTACTTTATTGTTAGTGATTGCTACAACCAAGGAGCCAGTGGCTGGATGGATCGACAACGTGTACGGCCCCACAGGCGTGAGTTATAATTCAGTTTTACTTTTTGGTGTAATAATCAAAAGACACATTGAAGCTATTATTTTCACATTAATAGTTTTCCAGATGATGATCAAAGTGACATTTAACTCTCAACCCACAACTACAATAACAAATTTAAAAAAAAATTAATTAGAATTGTTAAGAATATTAGGTACATGATAATTCAAAGAATAACATCTAAATATATGTATGTAATTAGTTAAATATTGTTTATTAAAATTATATATTTTATTTAATTGGTTTTCATTTAATCATAAAAAATAAAACAAATTGGTTGCTGTTTATGGTGTATGTATATACATGTGTGTGAGTATGTGTGTGTGTGTGTGTGTGTGTGTTTGTGTGTGTGTGTGCTGTCTGGTGCCAAGGTCAAGTCTAGCGCACTATTTTTGTTTTCATTAATCTGTAGATAACGTTTTTGGCATGCATAGATATAGTAAACTGAATTAAAATACTTTATATAAGTATTGTAATTGTTTGTTATCTTTTACTAAATAAATAAATATTGAATAAATAAAATAAACCCATAAACACGCTGTGGCTATGGGTTTGATAGCTGCAATCGCCGATATCAGCTCAGTAGATTACCGTAGCCTGCTGTTACCGCCAGGTGGTGGTGGGTGCAGCGGTGGGCCTGCTGCACACTCTGCAGTGCCGGCCGTGCGCGGTGGCCGACCTGGTGCCTGGCGACATGGTGGTGGCCGGCACGCTGGCCGCGGCCGCGCGCGCCGCCGACGCACCGCGCAACCGCGAGGAGCCGCCGCACGAACTCCCCCCGCCCATCTACAACTATGTGTCGTCCGAGCAGAAGCCGCTTACTTGGGGTAAGTGGGACTTGAGTTTAGCTGAAGCCCATCTTTTCCTTTTTTCTTTGCTAGTCCGAAAAAAGTGTAATAAGACTTCTCCCCGAAACTTTTTATTCTTGAATTCTCTTGGTGTTGCTAACACCTGGTATAGTCTAGGTCTAGGATTTTTTTTTTATTTATTAAGGAACAGCAAACAGCTGCAAAATACAAATAAACACAAAACATTACACAGTTGGTAATATTGTAGCCCACAACGCTATCCACGTGTTAATTAATATTAATGATTACAAAAACACAGTCACGAGCCGCTGTATAATACTAACAGTAAAAAAAAATCAATAGTGTTACAAAGTGGAACAGAAAATTAAAATAAAATAAATAAAATAAAATAAAACTATATACTACTTAAACAACTAAAATAACACATAAATTTATAAAGAGATTAAAAACCCTGCAGCTCATTGAGGACAGACTTTTTAAAACTATTCATATGACCACAAAATAAATCTATATCTTATAAAAGATTCGTTATAATTGTGCATCATTCGACGGAGTGGCACGCGCAGGATGTCAATTAAATTATAAAGATTTTGAAACTCTATTAATGTGATATAATTTTGAGAATGTGTAATGTAGTATAATAGTTATTTATGCAAATGTTGTTTAATCAGGGGTATTTAAACACGAATGTGGGTTTATCACACCAAGCGTAGCCGAGTGTGATAATAGTATTACATGAGAGTTTTAATACCTAATTATAACAGTTGCATACAAAAGACTTTATCTACAATCATGATGTGAAAAAATATATTCTCTATGAAAAAATGGCGGGAAATAACACGATATGACGAGAATCCGAAATTACAAATTAGTCTACAATTTACTGTTCTTTTTTCAAACTTAGCGATCTGGTGGTGAAAATGTCATTGCATGAGAATGTTCTTTTTTTGAAATTCATAATAATCACGTTTGGATGATATAATGATCATAATATCATTGAGTGTTTTAATGTTGGCAATAAGCTAATTGTTATAGGTTCTTTTATAGAGGATTAATAGCATGATAGTAGATAATTGTATTTCTGTAATAACGCAGATAGCTCAATGTTTATTTCTAAAATTGAACTGAAAAGAATCACTCTTTATATATGATGTTAGGCTATGGAATTTCATTTTTCGTACTCTTCTTTACAGAACGATTCATGAGCCTAACAGAACACTATGGCTTTGACGTGCCTCCCCTGCAAGCAATGTATTACTACCTCTTTAAACTCACTCCCTCGAGGTTCATCTACCTAATGTACTGCTTCTTTCTCCACTGGCTCCCTGCATATGTCATCGACGGCATCATGGTTTTGATTGGCAAAAAGCCTATGTGAGTAATATTTGTATAGTATTCTTCATTAAAGAATGTGTTGTCAGATATATACATTATATAATCCATTTATAAAAAGGATATCAGACTTTTACAAGTATTTTTAAATTTAAATCTAAATAAGACATACCTACTTCATGCAGTTTCTATTCATATATCTCTTTTATGTTCTAAGTCTTATCTAGACATAATATTTCTTCTCATTATAATAACACAATACAAAGTGATGAAAAAAAAAAGAAAAAAAAGGGGTACTGCATCAAGTAACTACAATTTTGCTGATCACGTAACTATGATACTAAAATAATATGTCCCTATAGAATACATTTATAATAACAAACGTTATTCCCAGGTTGCGCAAAGCCTACACAAAGATCTCGAAATTCGCGGATGTGCTCGCTTACTTCGCGCTAAAACAGTGGAAATTCTCAAATTCAAACACTCAGAATCTCTACAGTGAGATGTGCGACGCCGACAAACAGCTATTTGACTTTGATATCGGAGCTTTGGACTGGAACGATTACTTTTACAGCTACGTCAGAGGTATCAGGGTCTATCTCCTCAAGGATCCTTTGGAGACTATCCCTGACGGTATCAAGAGATATAACAAACTCAAATACTTGCACTACACTTGCTGTACTGTGTTCGGGTTACTCGTTTTGAGGTTAGTCTGGGCTGTGGTGTCCTATATCAGTAGTTTTCTGTTCTAATTTATTATCTTATGTTATAATACACTGATGATAATGCTACATTACAATTTTATTTGTTTTTGTACTTCATTTTTAAAATGTAATTGAATTATTACTTTATTCTTAATATTGTATTAAAGCACTTGTATCGATACCAATAATAATATTTGAGACTTGCTTAATTTTTATTAAGTTTAGAGCATTATCGAGATTATTTTTAATTGCTTTTACTGGTTTGTAATTCTGTGACATACCTACTTCTTTACGCCTTATATTTTCTGGATTAATAGAAGATCAAAGCATTTGTATGATTAATTTATTTACATTGTTATTATTTTACTTAATAATTTTAATTATTCTACATAACATTTTACTTAGTTGAAACTGGTATGTTGTTTTTTATGATGTTTAAGTTGAGTGTTTGATGGTTTTTAAGTATCTTTGTATTTATCTTAGAGTATATTTATCCCTAATGTTGCGGTAGTTTTACTACTGGATGTGATATTTATAGCTCACGGTTTTTATTATTTTTAGTATTACTTCAGTTGCACATAAGTTCTAAGTTAATACAGGAATATATGAAAATTTGCTCAAGATTTTATATTAATTAGGTTGCAAATTGACTGGTTGGCTTTTGTGTTGCATAGGAATCTAGATCTAATTAATTCTAAATTTATTATATCTCATTTCTTATGTAAGGTTGACGAATCGTTTTATTATTTTATTGTGTAGTAATGTAATGACATTACAAGTCGTAAAATAATTAAAATATCACTGGTAGTAGCAATTATATGATTAGTCTATACGAAAAAAGAGAATAATCGTGATGTGAAAATAGACTAATGTTACATACAACCTTTACCTAAAAAAAATTAATCTTTCCCTTCATTCTTATTTTAAGCTTCAAAATGTAAATTGTACATTGAAATGATAAAAAATTCATAAAGTACTATATGAAAAAATTCATAAAGTACATTTTGAACTACAGGGCAATATAGGTTAATAGAAAAGGAAAGCACCTTTCTCAATTTTAACGATCATTGGTAGGTACTACCTTTTGAAATTATTAAAGAGGCTGGTCGTACTATCTTCTCTTATGATGTAGATGAGAATTCAATCTCAAGTTTTGATATTACTATATAATTTCTTTACTTACTACCTATATACAGAGTGTGAAACACGTCGAGATTAATAAACGCTGGGGCCAGTTGTGATGTTATTTTGCTCAAAAGATTTAAGAGTATTTGTGCAGCATAACTGTCTAGTGCTTAGCGTTAAGTAGTTGTTAGATGCCATTTTATATTTAAGTAATGTCTTTTGACTAAATAAAGACGTTTTGACACGTTCATGCCATTTTTATTTTGTATTTTAGTCAAAAATGAAGATTTAATTTTAGACGTATACCCCCGACCTTATTTCTAATAATGAATTACACAATTTGAGAATACAAGTTTAATAGCAATGTAACTAAATATCATCATTGTGGAATTTATTTATGTTCGAATTAGTTCATAATTTTTAAAATATTTTAAATTTTCCATATTTTTATTAGAAAATACATGGCCTCTTTAAATAGAGTTGGTTGTCATATACAACCACATAAAGTAACATGTTTGTAAAAACTATCTACAAGACAATGTTGCTATGGTTTTGATTTGTATACAGTCCAGCCACAGAGTACTTTATTTTATACTGAAAAGTCCAGCCAAAAAAGGCTTGTTAGGTGTCAAGTACATTTCTTAGTCTAAGTCAGACAACGAAAAACAAGAACAAAAATATAATAATTTGTGGATACTAGTTGTACATAGTATATACAAATGATTTAATCACTATAAAATCTTAATTAAATCAGTATAAATGCAACTGTATATAAAATCATGCTTACTAATATGAGACCAGAATGATGAATGATAGATTATATTATCAGTCAATTTGTTAGTTGATAAATTGACATGATAAATGTAGTTTATAATACGTCAAAAACCTATTGAAAATGGTAGTAAATTGGTATTCATAGTAAAGCTACAGTATCTTACATATTTATTTTATTTTAACTAAATTATTTATTATTAAAGTGTATTTTATTGGATATTTCAAGCGTTTATGTATTTTACAATATGATTATTTGCTGTACGGGAGTCCATCTAAAATAGTTATTTTATTCTGTTTTTAGTATTTGTTGTTTTAGCGACAACAGAAATACATCATCTGCGAATATTTCTACTGCTGTTGCTAGCTGTTACTAAAACTTTTCATGATATGGTGACAGACAGCCGAGTGGACAGGAGGTCGTACAGCCAAACGGACAACGGAGTTTTAGTGATAGGGTCCCATTTATAGCCCTTGCATATGAAACCGTAAAATGCAACGTTGACTTTCGGCATGTCTACATGCACATGTAATAGCTTTATCTGCGAAACTGTGTCGATTATTTATTGATATGTATTATGTCAGTCTGCATTACTAGCGTTGTAGGTTGAAAGTCCTATCTCCTAGTACCTACTCATAGTAGTGTGTTGTGGCTATCTACTTTAGATGTAAATTCTACTTCCGAGCCTTTATTAAAAGTCCTGTAAAATATTGTGTCAGCCAAAAATCAGGACTGTAAGTCAATTGCATCTATTAAACACAATCTAAATTAAGCCCTTACATGTTCTAATATATATGTTCATACATTTCTTTTCTTTCCCATGCAGATCAATACTTAAAAAGAAATGAATTTATTTCGTTCTTAATTATTACTAATTCTTCATTACGTGTAATTGTCATTACGCTTTTGAGCATAAAACATTAAACTAGTAGTGAAAGCTAGATGGTATACTAGCACGGAGACTACGAGCTAGTAGAATAGATCCAGAGTAGATAGAATAGGATGACTCCTTACGAAGTCTTCCGTAAAGAGTCACCCCATCACTAAGAAAAGAAATATGGATTGCTTCGTCATTTTTTAAAAATGAAAAATATTTTTTGTGTAGTGAGAAACATAATTAGATTAAATTTTATATATAGTCAAACGAATAATTATATATCTAGTCTGGCATAGTTCGCGTTCGTTATATATGTTCGATTTCTATTATATTGTTTACTAAAGGATTCTTCCTAATTTCCTCCTAACTACAAATTTTTACAGCAAGACATTTTTACATTTAAACAGTAATGTAGTAAATATTCATACCATAAAAATGCCCGTCCTTTTATACTTTTGTTTATTTGTGATCCTATATTGTACTTTTATAGCGACAATCTTTGCCGCGCTAATTAAAATCATAAAACTATATCTATGGTTGAAATTATAAGACATGAACTGTGTAAAGCAAACATTCCGTCTATGGCTAAAACGATTTCCGATTCCTTTGATAATTGTCAGATATACAATAAGGAAAATGACGTTCAATACAATACACATTTATACCAAATGAAAACGTTTGACACTTTATTTTGTTTTGTATCTTTTATAGCATTATACGTTAGAAATATTATGGCTATCAGCAACAAAAATCTAGATGTATCTAAAACTGGGGTAGAAACAGTTACGTCTCAATCTGTTGGGTTAGTATTATTTGCAGATGTAAATAACACTTCCGAGGATCTGGATTATGATGTCGTAGCATCCCCTGATAAGTGCTGTATAGATATAAATTCCCAATTAATATGTAATATCGTTGAAGTAGTTGGAGAATGCATCGAAACTGTGCCCAAAGGTAAGTTAGGTCGATGAATTTTTCATTCAACATAAGACATTTACTTACTTATATACTCATTTTTTGTTGTATGACCTTTCTTACGCTGTATTAATTCTTGTAAATTTAGGTTAACAGACTCAACTATTCTACAGTACTACTTTTATCTTGATCCACGCAATTTTCTTCAATAGTGCACAAATGCATTAGTATATAATTCCTTTGTTAATGTTTCATTTAAGGGGCTGTCAAAAGATTACGATTTGTTGCACCTTTAGTAGACCCGATAGAAAGACGAGGCTACTGTTATATCTGCTTAGATTCAAAGCCACGATTTCGCCAAAGAAAAGTTATGAGAAACATTATTAAAATACCTGTTGACACACGACTTAAAAATAAAAAACAAAAAATGGAAATTATGGATAACGTAACCGAATGCATCGGGATTGATGAAGATCCACTAAACGCTTGTAAACCAATTGATTGTGAATCTTATTACAACGGCAAAAGATCCTTTTATGATAAAAAATTAAAAAGATGTGTTAGCGTTCCAGTTTGCTTGGCCGATAACAAGGAAGAGATCCCAAATATAATATATGATACGAAGAAAAATAAATGTACTGTCGGAGATTCAATAACTAAAGATGATTTGAAATTCATCCAGGAACTTACTTACAGTGGTAAAAAACGAAGAATCAAAGATATTCTTGTAAATGTACCGAAAAAAATGCATAAAAAATCAACAAAAATCGTACAGGGTGTTGATAATGAAATATTATATACACCCGATATTAACAATGACTTGTATTATGATACGAATAAATCAGATCTTAAGTCAAAAAAAATATTGTGCATTGTCACTAAGTATTTAATGGGAAATAT
Source organism: Scirpophaga incertulas (assembly GCA_036419045.1). Lineage (NCBI taxonomy): Eukaryota > Metazoa > Arthropoda > Insecta > Lepidoptera > Crambidae > Scirpophaga > Scirpophaga incertulas. Next base: position 9,704,690 of record CM071636.1, read on the forward strand.
CTATATGTTGATAATATTAATTGTTGTAATAATTATACAATGTTGTTTGATTTGTACAATGATTTTTTGTTTTAGTAAAAGTTGTAAAAAATACCGCAAAACGAATACTTTGAAACAAATATTTAACTACACACAAGATGCTTCCATCACTACTCCGTTAATTTGTTCAAGTAACATAGACACAGATACTACAGAATTTCAGTATATCAGTGGACCTTCGAATATTGAGAATCAAATAAAATCTTATAAAGCTTTTCATAAGGAAAGAAATACCAACACTATGAAGAGCATGTCAGACGACATACTTTCAAAATTGATAAATAGAAGAGATTGGAATCACAATAAGTTGAGGTCTAAAATCATTCCTGACAGTAATACGTTACAGGTGGATTCTACAGCCGTACTTAAAGGACAAGTAGTAAATGAAAACAAATCTACATACTATAAAACATATGAAAATAAGGAATGCAAGAAAACTATAGATGTCGATGTACAGACAACAGTAAATTTTGAAACTAAACAACCAAAATCATATCCTGAATTGAGTCAGATTGAATATCCAACTGAAAATGTAAATCACAAAATGAGTAATGAAAGTAAAAGCAGTACACACAAAGAGATACTCGACGAATTATCTGAAAAAGAAATTAAAAATCACAGTTACAATTACTTAGATATCTCTTCAAATACTCTTGGTGTTAAGTCAAATGGGAAATCTAAAAGACTTGGGTTCTATAAATCGGATAAAACTAAGACTGGAGTATCTTTATCTACAGAGAAAGGTGCGCAAGCGTCTTTCTCTAATGACTCTATAGACGATTTTCTATCTGAGAGAAGAATAACTTTTGCAGGTGAAAACACGTCTAAATACTCATTTTCGAGTCAGTCTACAAGTGATCCATTATCAATAACTTCTGAAGTGTCTGGTAAAACTTCAAAAAATAATGTGGTAAAACAAATGCTATCTTTGCTTCATAAAAAATCAAAGCAAAGTCCGTGTTCGGAACCTGGTGGTAAAAACAGCGTGGAACTTATTCATCTATCAAAAGCATCAGTTTACAGTTCAAGCAATAACGAATCAGAGTGTTTCAAAAGCGTAAAACGGACCAAAGACTCCAGGTTATCTTTTTAATTTTTTATAGAGTATATATTTATAATCTTATTTGTTCTTTAAAGTTTATTTTTGTTAGAACCCTTAATACCTTTATGTAAAAAAATGTGTGCTAAAGAAACGTTTAGTAATAGCAATAATAGTTTTGTATAGCAACAACATAACCGCTTCTTTATTGAGTTCAAGATAGTAAAATATATATGTATATAAAGATCTGTAAGTTATTATCCTCTTTATTCACCAAGTTCTAATTTAGGCGGTGGACAAATAGGGCACAAACAGGGCGGACAAACTGTTGCAGGTGGCTCAGTAGGCGAAGGTACAGGTCTAAAAGGGGTTACCTGTAACAAATGAGAGACGTGTTTATAGTAGTAACGAGGTATACATATATATATATATATTTTTTTTTTCATAGAGATTAGAAGAATCTGCTAGGTTTGATTACAAGTGTTAAAAATAACAATGTTTATATTATTGTGAACGTACCAGACAGATAAGATAGCTAGACATTTGGTTATAGCTGCCATATATAAAAAATAATGTATAAGCTAAGTACATATTTTCATGCACTGTTGTGTATTTGGCATACCAACTATACCTACTATTAGTATTATAAGGAGATAAGTTTATGATTTTTAATGTTCGCGGTAATCTCCAGTAGTACTTTTTAATAAAATTTGATGTTCGGGATAATTTGAAATCAGGGTTTTCGACATTTGAAAACTCTTAACAAGGGAAAATATATATTTTCTATGGAAAAATCCAATATAGGCAGTCCCAGACGGGAAGCTGATTTGTCTTAAAATAATGTTTTCTCACCTTTAATTTGGGAAAATGTAAGTTCCCGATCAGTTTAAACTTTGGTAATGGACCTCTTGTTACACAATCGCACTGCAAAATTAATAAATGTAATGATTTATAAGCAACAAAATTCATGTCAATTTAAGTCGATGTTTAGGTTAGGGCTTCGAAAAAACATCACACAAAAGAAAATATCAAAGATCCCCGTTAGATACCGTATCGCTCATAGTACGGCATACAGACTACAATCATCGCAGAATCTTTTACTTCACATTGTGATCGGTGCTATGTTAGATGCTGAGGAGGCCTGGCGAGCGGTAAACTCATTTTGAGTCGAAGCGATGACGTAAGAAAGGTGGAATAGAGGGCTAGAAGGGATGACCTGGCTGAACCATCGCACCACAGAAGAAATACGCGGAAGAGGCGGAAGTACGTCAGCCTTCTAAAGTCAGCCAACAGAATTCTGGTCCTAGGAGACCGGGTCTTTTATTACACAGGTTGTTGCTAGTCGCCGACAGCCTGACTGTCCCGGGGGATTGCTGGCTTTCCGTTTTGTGAGGGTGAGAGGGGCAGACGCTGAATAGGCCGTTGAAGTATTCGCGAGAGTTTCCATAAGCTTGCTGTCGGCGACGGACGAGTCTCTCTCCAGTGTTTTCCTCTTATTAAACAGCTATTATATCATTTCTAAGAGCGCCGGTGACTTTAAAACTTACCATTGTTGAGTAGTTTGTGTTCAATACACAGCAATACCTTTTTGTCGATAAACAACTCTGTTGATAATATTGCAGTGTGCATGTTATGGAAAAAGAATTTAATAAGAAATATACTCAAGTCGCAGAAAAAGATAACTTGTTTTGTAATAACTCATAAACTGCATTTATACAAAATAACACTAGTAAGCTAGTAATTCTAGAATTTAGGAAAATGCGAGTAAAACGCGGTTATGGGAAGGTATAGCATTAATGACTGGGCAGCAGTGACTATAAGAGATAACGGTTGTCTTCCGGGTATAGCTAAGAGCTATACGAGTATACACATTCGATCACAGACGAGTGCAGAGATACAAATTATCTGGAGAAGGAGACTAGGAATTATCGGAATTTTATTGTTATTATTGGAATTTAGAAATATTTGCTTTGGTTCAAAAAGAACAAAGGTTTTCAAAAGATAAAACGAATAAAATATCAAATGTTTCTGTATTTAGAACCGATCCATAAAACAAATAATTATTTTATTAATATGCAGTATACCTGTGCTTAAGTAGCCAATTTGTTAAGTGTTTATTTTGCACAGTTATTTTGAATTTGTTTTTGCGGCGTGTTGTTATTAATATGCACAATATTTTATGAAATTAAAATAGCTGCAAAATTTGTTCTACAAATATTATAGTATAAGAAATTCGATTTATCATTTTTATATGATTAGATCTCTCAATGAAGTGCAAAACGTTGAGCGAATCCAGATGAATGTCGAATAGTCATAGTACACACAACAACGTAGCAGACTTTACATGTACTAAGACTTTCTTTCCTTATCAATATCAATTTATTAATTCTTAATAGTTAGTACATTTTATGTTCTTATTCTTATATTCTTAGTAGTAAATTTTTAAATAGCGGCGTTTTTTGTAGTACAAATGTAAAACTTAACATGTTACTAACTGCACATCCACATTCAACCGAAAATAATAATAATAAAAGCAACTCACGCCAGGCTAGAAATAATGTTATCATTTTTTTATATGCATAATGATTGAAGGTGAGTCTTCAAATGATCATGAATAAGTCAAAAATTATGTCGAATTGTCAAGGTAGACCAGTGTAGAGTCAAGGACCATAAGTAAACATACTGTAGAGAAGTAGGTAAGTCTAACTTCCAGAAGGATCTAGCTCGGCTGAACAGCTTTTGGAAAGTGGCATACCCTCAACCTATCTACTGCAGTGTCTCAAAAGTTGGGAAAGCTATAGCCAATAGTGGACGTCTCAGCTGAAATTTATTTATTTATTTATTAAGAGATAACAAACAGTTATATAAAGTATAATTTAGTTTACTATATTTATGCATGCCAATACTACAACCAACAACGTTATCCACAGATTAATAAAAATAAAAATAGTGACACTTGACCTCGGCACCACATAGCGCATACACACACACACCACATATATACACAGACACCACAAACAGCAGCCAATTTGTTTTATTTTTTATGTTTACTATATTTATGCATGCCAATACTGCAACCAACAACGTTATCCACAGATAAATAAAAATAAAAATAGTGACACTTGACCTCGGCACCACATAGTGCATACACACACACACCACATATACACACAGACACCACAAACAGCAGCCAATTTGTTTTATTTTTTATGTTTAAAATAAAACAAATTAATTTAAATATATAAACATATAAATAAACAATATTTATCCAATTAATTATATACATATTTTATTTTTTTTAATTTATTTTTCTAAGAAACCATACTGCGATATACAGACTATATTTTCTACAGTATGTGCCAATACCAAGGCCAATTAAAGGTTTCCTTACACAAAACCATTCGTAAGTAGTAACAACGGATGTTTGAAATTAAAATAACTTCGTAAGAACAGTCTCTGCCTATTACATAAATGGAAGTTACACAAGTATTAAAGTTATACATAAATTAAAGTAACACATTCATTTTAGAAAATTAATTACACAGACACACTCCTTGAAACACACAGCAAAGATACTATATAAAATACAATACATACATATATACACACATATATACATACATAAACATATACACACAAATAAACAAATCTTCATATCGAGTGTTAATGTTTGTCTAGTTCGTTTTGAGATTTTAATATATTTAAGACACGAACTTTAAAGTTGGACTTGGAGCAGGCATATGTTTAGATGTTATTGTTTTTTATTACTATATTCATGTTTGTTGGCCGTCTAAAGAGATTAGTCTAAATAAATAAATTATACTTACTTTCTGTAATAAGAAAAAAAATTAAAGGCATTGTTTTGTTTGTTTATACAATTTGATATACCTAATTGTATTAATTATACTTATATGTGTTTCTCACCGTTGGAGGCTAAAAATTAAAGTAAGTAAATATATTAGGACTTTTAGTAAACTTTTAACTTTTTCTAATATAAATTGAAAATAAGTATGCAATAAATAACATAATAAGAATAATTGAAGCTTACATAAGTCTGAAAAAATAACGATAGTTAATCATTAATTAATATACTCCCCCTCAACACACCCCACCATATGAAGGGTTCATACTTGGTGGAGACACTTTAAAGGATGCAAGGATTCTCCCCATATAATTTTCTGACACGCTCGAGTCACTTCAAAAATCCCCGCTTTGGCTCCCCTACTATTACAGAAAATCACCAGTAAAGGTCAAACTTATTAAGACAATATCTCAAAATAAACTTGCAACATGCGGTCAAGAACAGTAGGAAATACGGCAAAAAGTGTTACTAAATCAAAATCTTCATCGTGACATATCTACTTAAAATACTGAAAGATCATTTATTATACAATTAACGTATTTGTCTTTAAAGTTCGTGTTGTTACAAACGTGTATCAATCACAGCTATTAAATTAATACAAAAAAATTAACAAAAAAAAAATGATAACCAAATAACGTAAGATAGTTATACTAACCCTATTGCCCGTTTTTTATGTAGCCCGAAATAGATATCGATTGCTTTTCATGTTTGAAATAACCGCGCAAATCAATTAAATGAAATTTACCCTGGAGTATAACTACAGATTTTTAAATTAATGTAATAAATTGAATCACGCTGTAATTATTTATAGTCTCAAAGCATTTTATTTTTTACTTATGCCATTTAAAGGTAAAAGCTATAAGTTTTTCACTGAACTTGTTTAATAAGCGACGATATAAAAAAATACTTTTTGATATTTTTGTAAATTTTCAACGTAGACCTCGGGAATTAATATATTTTTGATACAAAATGTATTCTATAATACACACAGGAGTAAGAACTTTATTTATACAAAGATTAAAATCTCTTAAGTCGTTTTTGATCTATGAATGTACATACAAACAGACAGACAGACAAAACTTTTACGGATTGCATTTTCAACATGAAAGTCGGACATCGATCGTGCTCTAATAAATACTAATAACTAATATTAATTGAACATGTTGTTAACTAATATTTTCTATAGACTAAATATAGAACATATAGATATACAAAATATAGAAAAGTATGTGCCAGTCTGATCGAAACTCCAGCAAGGCTTTTGTATACAGAGTACATAACTTTAACTAAAGTATTCGCCTTTATTAAAGAGGAGCTGTAAAAGTAACTTGCGACTTGTTACCGAAAAGTTTATAAAAATATATATCAATGATTACATTAAATTAATTAATTTACTTACATAATACTGAAATTGTAAATGAATAATTTTAGTTGTATCAAAGCAAATTTTAACAAAGGTAATTTAATAGTAAAAAAATACGCACAGTCATCTGTATACAAAAAAAGAACATTGTTTAGTTATTTTAACTTCCATACAATTATGTATTGCAGTAGGTACACATTATATAATGATAAAAAATGAAGCGAACAACCAAAAAAAGAAGCAGAATATAATATTTTTTAATTACCCATCTCTGGAAAATCATAATATACATAAACTTTTAAAATATTAATAGTAATTTTGTGTTTAAATTTTTTGATGAGATTTTTACCAATCACAGAAATGTTCCGACAAAAACTTCAAACAATAACAAGGAAATATAAATCTAGCTTACCTCTGACTAAAGTAAAATTAAAAAAAAAACTATTAATATAGAAATGTACTATAATTTTATTTTATTAAGCAATTGCCCTTCACTTACGTGAACCTCCTACAAACCAATCAAAAGATTAATTATTATAATATAAAAACAACACCAAAATAATGTATTTTAGAAGTAATTATTATTAAACATTTACATACCGCTTTCTGTAAATAATATTAGACATAATATTCAGTTTTCAACTTTGCAATTTTTAGAAATATTCTTGACACATATACTCGTATCACGCTATATTTTTGGCTGTGCTATGGAGGTATATTGATCCCTACGCTTATGTATGAATACGGCAAAAGAAAGATAAAATACTAGATAGTTTGGATATGTAGAATGGATGGCTGAAAGATGATAGACGAAAGAAAATAAAACAAGTATAAATGGGCTAGCTGGTAGGGGACGACATAGATGAACATACTTGAACCAAATAGGTGACATACTGAAAGAAAGTCAGGTCAAGAAGGTCAGGTCAGGTATCCGAAGAGCAGGCATGAAAGTCTAAGAAACTAGAAAAGTATATTTGCATCGTAACAAGTGGAAAACTGTTATCTCTGTCCACCCCTATAGGACAGAGGAGTAAGTATACGTATATATGTACTATATATACGATGTATTTATAACATTAATCTGAAAAGTCTCGTAAATAAAAATCTATAGTTATAATCATTAATAGTAGAACGCAGCCCTTCTGTACTGTTGAATATATTTACAGTTGTGTGCAGTGCAGTGTAAAGCACCAGTGCATACGTTGCTATGTTCCTGTATGATAAGATATTGTAGTGAAAATTTTATCTGTCATATTAGATCATAAGTTGGCAAACACTGTGGCTTTTGGGGAGGTTGTAGATTTATTGTAAATCCTAGAAGCACCGCGGGTATATTATATGCCGCTTTCTCGGACAGAGTATAAATTTTTATCAATACAGTTAGTTGTATGAAAGAATCCCTAACTCCAAAATGTTTGCTTTTACTGAGAATATTCTTTTTCTTTAAACGTAAACATACATTTTGTCTTCAAAGATACAATAAAAAGCTACTAACAAATGAAATTTGTAATGTTTAGTATAAACAAATGAGGAAAACTAAAGTATCATTGTTGAAATGTATAATATAAAAATATTATACTTACAATACCATTCTGTGCAAAGTGGAAAAAAATGTTAACTGGGGATACATTTAACACATTGTATGTTTAAACTGTTTAATAAAATGAACCACTTACATCCAGCTATTATTAATAATTAGAGTTAATTAATAAATTTATTTCACAAAAAGTAATGATTACAAGGGTAATTTATTTTATTGAAGTATATAATAAGTAAGTGTTCATTAATTAATCATTACCGTAAACTGAAAATATACGCAATACAATTAAAATTTAATATTATTAAAACAAAATAATTATTGACGTGGTTCATTATTTTCTTCTTGGAAAATAAGATGCTTGTATTGGTACGTTTTCCTTACTTTATAATTAAATAATTTATAAAGAAAAGAAAATATACCAAAAGAAATATACTCGTTCAAAAACCTATGAAAGTAGCCAGATTCTTCGCCGTATTTAAACAAACAGGTAATAAATTCCAAGAAACCATAATAAAATATAAAACAGGAGCATAGGTAAAGCTTTGATTATTATTTTTCTTAAATAGGTTTAGGTCTTGAGGAATAAAGAGAGTTTCCTCTTGCATTGAAGAATTTATTTTGTCTTCTATACGTAGGTATTTTCTAACTAAACTATTTTTGTCCCTATCGCACTCTACGGGCGAGTAGTAGCATAAAGTGACAGCAATAGTTTTTGTAAATTCTTATTTATCAATTGTGATGCCTGATAATTCCTTCTAAATTACAATATCAGAGACTGCGTCATTGGCGCTTCCTTTCTAATTCGAAGGTTCTCCCAATAGTATTCTAAATAATGTCAAACTAGAATTCGCATATGCGCATGACCTCGCCACTCAGGCGGTACTCACGCCTCTAACGCCTTCTCACCGTTTTATTGAATGAATAAACATGTTTACGGCCTTATGTGCAATTAAGATAGCCACTCAAAAAAAACTATAAAATATACAGGCACACTCTTGTAAGATGAGTATATAGATTTGTTACAATCTTGTGTATTGTATATAATCTACGCTAATTACAAAGACTGTTTTAATCTATCCCAACTAATATTATAAATGCGAAAGTGTGTTTGTTTGTTTGTTTGTTTGTTTGTTTATTTGTTTGTTTGTTTGTTTGTTTGTTACCTCTTCACGCTTAAACTACTGGACCGATTTCAAAAATTCTTTCACCTTTGGAAAGCTACATTCTCCCCGAGTAACATAGGCTACTTTTATCCCGGAAAAATCGACAGATCCCACGGGATGCGCAATAAAGGCTTCGCTCAAAAACTACTGCACAGATTTTTATGCGGTTTTCATCAATAGATAGAGTGATTCTTGAGGAGTTTTGCGGCATTTTTTATCTCGGAAAAACGGATAGTCCCACGGAAGCGCGATAAAATCTTCGCACCATAAACCGACTTCCGCGTATATGTAGCCGTGGGCAAAAGCTATGACCTTAACCCTCTATACCCCAATCCCGAAAACCACGCGGGCGAAGCCGCGGGCAGAAAGCTAGTGTATAATAAATGTGGCTTCAATTTATTTTAAGTACAAATGTAACTACACGCCATATATATATACATAGTTATCCGATAGTTATACTTATCCAATTTAAAATTTTGCAACCACGAAAATCGGTAATAATAAAATTGGTACGTACCAACGTTATAAAGATTTTCGAATTTCATATGTACTATCCAACGATTCTACATTGATAGTAAATACCGTGAGTTAAGCTTCATACACATGTGATTAAATTCTAATGTATATAGGTGCTTAGTCAGCATTGTTGAGTAGACCTACATATCCTAACGTAGTACAAGTCCGAGTCTATCATTGGGGACGTATCAGCATTGTTGAGTAGACCAACATATCCTATAACGTAGTACAAGTCCGAGTCTATCATTGGGGACGTATCAGCATTGTTGAGTAGACCTACATATCCTAACGTAGTACAAGTCCGAGTCTATCATTGGGGACGTATCAGCATTGTTGAGTAGACCTACATATCCTAACGTAGTACAAGTCCGAGTCTATCATTGGGGACGTATCAGCATTGTTGAGTAGACCTACATATCCTAACGTAGTACAAGTCCGAGTCTATCATTGGGGACGTATCAGCATTGTTGAGTAGACCTACATATCCTAACGTAGTACATGTCCGAGTCTATCATTGGGGACGTACAAAATGCATCACAATCATTTGAATTCGTAAAATTTATTGTAATTTTAAAGCAATTTATATAATAGAAAAAATTTATGAGGTATCTAATCGAGTTATATTTATGATATAAAAAAGATTTGTGTGCATAAATCATTAGTAACTTACATTGAGCTAAGGTAAAATTAACAACAACGAGCATTAAAATACAATATAACAAAACACTTTATTTTATAATGTGACAATCGAACAAACAAATGTTAAGGATAGAATAACTTACTATATCCTGAAAGATAATTTTTTACTAGTTCTTTCATATGTAGTAAAAAATAAAAGGAAAAAGATTTTGATAGCAAACAAGACTAATGATCATCCCGGTATTTCACAGTAATGTTATGCCTGTTATCGGAACCTTTTTGATGCAATATAAATGTTTTGTAATGTCTGAAAAATATCAACATCATGCTGTGAAGTAAAATTAAGGTTTCCTTGCTACATTCCTTTCTAACAATTGAAAAAAAAGTCACTCACTTTAGTCTGTAAATTAAAACTAATCTTCAATAATAATACTATTGTTAATTTCAAAGAATTATAATTTGATATTTAATTATCTCTTACCGTAACCTTGAAAAAAAATTGCCCATGAAAATGTTAATCGTCATATATTACATTGGCTACAAGCAATTAGGGTAGTAAATAAAATAGCTTCAAGGCGACTTTATATTAGCTATTTAATTTAAAAAAACTGTCATAATTAGAAAGTAATTTCCAATTGCTTGGATTTTATTTAGGAAATTACTAACTAGGTTACAAATTTATTTTGTTTATATTAACAAAATGGGCGGTTAGTCAGACTAAAAATACAGTATAAAGTAGGTGCCGGATATAGTATAACAGGTCCAAAAATCACATTGATTAATCTTAAAACTCCAGAGTTATTATAATTTAAATTAATTATTTTTTATGCTCTCATGTAAAATTTTGATGTAATTACTTGTTTCCAGTTTAGTGCAGGCGAGGTCTCAAATTAACTAAAAGAAAGAGCCTACCAGTTGATCTACCGTCACCACGTGACACTGCCACCCAATGTGGGGCGTTATTTCACTTTCTGATGTAGATGTATCTAAATACGTCACAGTAATAAGTAAAAATTAAATATTGACCGTAATCTTAAGATTATGAAGCGAATTAGATAAATATCTAATCTTAACGCCACATCACATTAACATACAAAAGTGCAGTTTAGCACATGCATATATCACAGGTTGTTTTGTTGCGAGGCGCATGCGTAATTTTAATTAACAACACAGAGCAAGCTGTACATTTGTAGCATGACAGCTACTTTGTGTTTTTTCGCACGCCATAGCAATGCAATAGTAGACTTTTTAAGGCAGGTTAGCATTTTTTACGATGGTCTTATGTCATCGGAGTTTGTTATATTGGAAAAATTCCCATGTGGTCTAAAATTATCTAAAGTAGAATCAAGACTCTCGATGGGACGAATATGGTAAGTCATACACTTATGAACAAAACAACATCAAAACTTACCGGTTCCTGTAAAAATAAGATTGTTGAATCAAACATTTTCTTACGTTGTAACGGCGATATGGATCAATTTACGTTAATCATATAAGTAATTTATAGATATAACTGAATGTTTGAAATCTCTTTAAATATTGTTAATATCTGAATCACCTTTTCAAAATAGAAAAAAAAAACAATTATTAAGGTTTTAATTATAACAACGTACCCCCTGCATCTGTGAAAAAAAAAGTTTATTTTTCAATACATTAAAAGCTATTTATCTGGTTGAAATAAGGCCGCCATTTCTACATTACCAAGGTAAAGTAATTCTATTTAGTTTTAAGTTTGTCGCAAAAATTACTTTATTACTGAATATTAGTGAAACCCATCAATCTTTGAAAAAGTGTTACTTATCACTATTTCATTATTAAACAAAAGTTTAAAAGATCAACTTCGCACTTACAGTGGATGATGTTTTTAACATGAAAAGAAAATAGGAATGTTAGTATACCGTTATGAAATTTCAAGATATTAAAATTATTTAAATAAATAGCGTTTTATTGAAATAGTGAGAATAGGGTGAATTCGGACACCGGGTAATTTTCAGCATCAATTTCTTTGATCCTTGTCTGGGCCTCTCTCATGCATACAACCTTTGATCATATCCGCCATTTTCATTTATTTACTACTAAATCGTTCGACACATAGTTAAACAGGCTTAGAAATGAAATAAACGAAGGCTTGATACTGAAATTAAAGGACAATTCCAACATTATGATTGGATATAATTGAAGACACTCGTCGTGGAATAATTATGGTACAACACAGGGGAGCCCTGCTCGGGGGAGGCTACACTATCTCCCCCGATCTCCTCCATCGATGACGCCCCCCGGCCACGGAAGGGGCGTGGTCGGCTGCGGCGCCGCAGCTGTGGTGCCGAGCCCGGTGCCGCCTCCTTCGAGCGGGATCGGCTATCTCCCGACCCCTCTCGGCGGCCTCCTTCTGGAGTATCACTGCTTCACAGAAGGAGGTCACCTCCCTCGTCCCTCCAACCTCCCTCGTCCGCCAGCATTACCGCAATCAATGCCGGTGGAGACAAATCTCCCCAATCTCTGCGACCAAGACTCGGCGCTCGGAGGCCCACGCGGGGCACTCCGCCAGCGTGTGCTGGGCCGAGTCGAGGTCGGATGCGCAGTGGTGGCAATGTGTCGATCTCTCCCGTCCTATTCGACACAGATACTGACCGAAGCAGCCATGCCCGGTGAGTATCTGCGTCAATCGGTAGGTGACCTTCTCCTTCCCGTGGAGCCAAGCTTCGAGGTCCGGGGCCCGCCGGCGCGTGCAGATCCGTAATTCGAGCTGCGCACGCCAGGCCGCCACAATCCGTCGGTACCACTCCCGACTAGGTTCTTCGTGCGGTCGACATGCCACGACGCATACCTCGCCGCGTACATGTCGGCCAGGATGTCTAATGGGGGGAACGTCCCAGAACCGTCGCCGCCTCGTACGAGATGGTACGGTAGCCTCCTACGATCCGTATGGCCATTATACGCTGCAGGCTCTGTAGCAGAGCTCTGCAGCGGGGGGACCTCGCGCAGTCTCGCGACCACACGGGGCCCCCATACATGACCACGGATCGCACGACGCCCCCGTACAGGCAGCACACTAACTTTAAATGAAAATTTCTAGATTTTCAATTAACATTAAATATGAGTGTTATTAAAAAAACATCGATATCTCTAACTATTAAAAGTAGTTTTCTACATTGTCTATATAAAAATGTAAGTTAGTCCTACTATAATCTATATGGTATCTACTATTTTAATATGTTTTGAGAATCGTCTTCTACTTACATAACGATCCTGCAAATAATTTTTAATGATTTTAATAAAAATAATCTTGACAATTTAATGATTTTGCAAAAAGAAGTAAGCACAAGAATAAAGATTAGCAGCAGCTTATAATATTTTATAAAACTAATTACCGTCACCTGCAAAATAAAACAAAATGTCCAATTAACTTTAGCGAAATTTTCAGCATATTAGAACACAAATATTATTTAGGTGAATGATGCCGTTAGATAGACTTCATTGTCTATCATCGAAATTATGATGCTAAATAAGAACTAATTATTTAAAAATACATTTTTATGTGACGTACATGTTTAGTGCTAATAAATAAAAAGTAATAAGAAGCTAAGGAGATGTATTGACTGAATAAAAGTGAATTTTGAATTAGAACAGATTATAAAAGTGGCAATAAAGAAACTGCGCTGTATCACTGTTAATATCATTATTGCGTAGAATACACCGAAAAAGAAAGAAATTCTTCGAACTTTCGTCGGACTGGTTACAGACATGTGACATGAATATCCAAAAATACTGAATATGGAACGGATTTCAAATTCGAATCTTACGATTTAGAAATCCAATTATGAAAGAAGGAGCCTCCAATATACTTCTATGACCAATTATGACTGCGACAAATGCTAGTGACAAATAAAATGTGTTTTTTATTTAAATTACTTATTTGATTACATTCTTGAGAGATAGGAGATAAAAATGCACAATCAAGAGATCACTCACCACATTCTGCAAATTATGAAAAATTAAAATTGAAAATAATAATGTTACACGCTATATGTACTAAAATAAAAGTGTAATTATGAATCTCACCGGAGGCTGAAATAAACTATAAAGTTCAATAAACACAATTTTGAGCTTGAACATTATATGAATTTTTATCTATCAAATCTGGCAAACTGTCAGACATCCATAATGTTGATATGTATTTTATATATATTCACTATAAAGATATTCATCCATTATTTCAATTAAAACCATAATTTTTAAATAGAGGTTTATTTTATTAACTCAATAAATTCATAAATAGTAATAAACAAAATCGGCGAACATTCCTTGAATGTTTGCAAAACATTTTAAATTATATGTCAAATTATCTAAAGCCCAATATTATTAAGGGATTCTTCATTTTCAGAATATTTAGTGTTATAAAAAATCTATAATTAATTGTAGATAACGTAATTCGTTTTCACCCTATTTAGGTTTCAGGCATAAGTCAAATATCCTACCTACCGGCACAGTTGAAATTTTTGTGAACGCTATAAATTTTCTAGACACGATGTATCTTTACTCAAAAAAAAACACGTAGCATATAAAAATATATGAAGTTTGAAGTAAATTTTAAAAATATAGGTATGTCAGTGTAAGTATAGTTTTAACTCTAATCAATATTTTTTTTACTAATGTACTTACAGGAATCTAATTGGAAATAGAATGAAAATACTTAAAATCAGTAATTTAGTTAAACACAACTGATAAAAAATTGACACTACATATTTTAGAAATAATCGTAAGCAATTTAATTATCGATTGGTAGTTTAAATAATTCTTAATTGGTATTTATTCGAATGTCATTTGCATCATAATTCATTTTATAACTAATCGATTAGTACAACAGATATCAACTTACATTATCATGCTACAAACAAAAACGTAAAACAACTTAAGAGTTCACAAATTAATATATTAGTTACGACAGTAAATAATAGAATAAAAGTCTATATAAAATCATTTCTTTGCAATAGGCTTGTTGCCTAAATTTCAGTAGTTAGATACTAATATACCTTGATGCCTATTCTATACAAAATAATTATTATTTTTGAAAAAAAATGCTTATTTATAAGAATAATTTTGCATTTAATTAAATATTTGACATTAGTCATCAAAAACGCTCATGACTGTCATGGCGTCTTGAATGACGTCACGCCGTGCAAAACACAGCTGTTTTAGTATCGGAATATTCGGTATTGTGAAGTTATTTTAATAAAAAATGGGTTCATCGTATTACAAGTACTGCATAGTGCCCCAGTGTACAAGCACAAGTATAAAAACACCAAAAAAATTATTTATATACGTGCCAAACAATCAGCAGATACGTAAAAAGTGGCTAACACTCGCGAGAAGGAATGATGCCCATTCTTTTTCGCACTTCCACAAGACACTTGGGAATGACATTTTGACTTTGACGTTTCGCACGGCGTGACGTAACACTTTTTAATTGGTGTTTGCTGTCACGTGACTTATGGCTTATTTTGTGCAATTTTATTTTATAAAAATATAAATAATCAAAAGTTATTATTTTATAAAACTTTGTTTTTTCATAATTAAATGATCATCTTAATAGTTATGCAACCTAATGCATCAGATTTGTTCATAGTGGATACAAGCCTATTGTTTGAATTCAAGTTGACTTAAATTTTTACCTCATTTGTATATTATTTGTCATATATCAAAGATATGAAGATCATTTCTATTAGAACTTACCTCAATCTTAAAGTAAAAAATAAATGAAATTAGTTACATAAGAAGGTACAAGGATAAAATATAAAAGACTTAAATTTGTCAAGAGCACGCTTCTATTATATCCAATTTATTTGAATGAGCTATGGTAAATAATGCATTTTATGAATTAGATAAGATTTTAATTAGTTATAATAAAAATAAAGCAATAAAGCAATTTTAAGGAAAAAAGTATTTTCAAATATTTTTAAGCCATATTGTAACATAGGTAGATACACTACAGTATTTCATAAGAATCAGTATCACATTATTATTCTATCAAACCATTTTAAATGAAATAAGTATGAGAAGAGTAATGAAAATTGTAAAAAAATGTTTTAAAAATAAATACCCACATTGGGTGTCTTCAAGCCTATTGTATCTTTTCCCAAATAATTAAATCGATCATGGTAAAAAAGATATTTCACTATAAAGTCAAAAACTCTTAAAATTTTGCACTTATACTACGAAAATTTTAATACTTACTTTCAGCTTGAATAATTAAGTTAAAATTACTTTTTCAAAATTAAGCCACTTGGTTCGCGTTTTATTAACGAACACGTAAACACTAAAACAATTACGAATATCATTAAAATTTAGTTATTAATATTTTTAATATACATTAGTACCTGTGTTTGTGTTTGTCACTTTTCAGATTACGAACGTTTTTCAATATCTGTAGTCGCAGTATGGTTGACTGGATGCTCGCATATACTTATTATACTAGGTTTTTAAAGAAAGCCTAGGAGAATATCGAATATGCAAAAATCACATAATGAAAACATAAATGTTACAAGCTTACCTCTACTTTTTCTATCAGCTAAAAACAAGATTAACAGTTATATTAAAAAAGGTAAATTATTTTGGTGAAATTAAAAAACAAGTATTGTTTATATTTTATAATTGTTGCCTTACGTATTTATTTCAAATGTATACTTTCCTTTTAGTTACACTTACCTCTGCTGATTTATCAGACATTTTCTATAATAAAGATAAATAAATGCCATTTAATTGTTCCTATTTCTGGGGAATCAGGTGCCGGGTCTTTAAGAATGTATGAGAGGGTTTCTAACAAAAAAAAATCAAGATGTTCTTTGCAATGTTTTTATTTTCATTTATTGACATGAATGACAATAAAAACATTTAACTAAAGTAATAAAACACAAATTTTTTTTCAATCAGAATTATATTATAATGAACATTTCCATAAAAGTCAAGTATGTAAGGAGAAAATATAATATAAAAGTATAAGAGCGTAATAAAACTATACATTTGGTATTTAATAGAAAATACTAAATCTATATTTTGATTTACTTTTTAATACTTAACAATACGTACCCCTGGATCTTGTGAGTCCTACAATCAAGATAAATAAAATATTATTATATTTCTACTGTCATAACGCAATAATCTTATTATGAACAACCTTCAGTAAACCATGTAAAAAAGATATTATGATTATTAATTAGTTGCTTTCAAGTATCTTTTTTCTTGCAATTTAATTGTATTAGATTAAAGGGGCATATATCTCGATTGAATACAGAATCATTAAAAACTATATACTTTTTAAATTATACTTTTAATATTGTACATATGTACACTACTAAAACAAATAAACTCATTATAATTACTTTTTATTAAATAACTATACCTAGTCTTGCCATAAATATTGAAATATAGAAAAAACATTTTTTTTATCTGCTTAAAACATTTATTACTTATACACTATGTTAGTTTAGTACATAAATATAAATCAATTAAAAGTATATAAAGCTTATTCGAAGTGGTCTCCATTGGTTGCAATACAGTCCTTTAAACGTTGAGGCCAGTTATCAATAGAAGCACGCACTCTTTCCATGGGAAAATTCTTCACTGCCAATCGTATAGACTGTTTTAGGGACTCCAAATTATCATGGCGTTTAGAGCAAGCTGTACTCTCTAAAATTGACCATAAATCATAATCTAGTGGATTAAGATCGGGACTAGACGAACGGCCAGTCTTCAGCTCTGATGAAGTCCGAAACGTTCGCTTCAAACCAAGACTGCGTGGAACGAGCTTTATGACCCGGCGCCGAGTCTTGCTGGAAGGACCATACTTGGTTATTGAACATGGTGATGTTAAGGGGCTTAACTACCTTCTCAAGAATGGTATCTTGATATACTTGTGCCGATGTTTTGATACCTTTTTCACAAAAATATGGCTCAGTCACTCCTTCATAGCTAACACCCCATCAAACCATCACTGAAGTCGGATAATGTCCACGTTGCACTCTGTCGACTAATTGGGAAGCTTCCTTAGAGCTTAGAGCATAAATACGGTCATTTTGTTTGTTAAAATGTTGCTCTATTGTAAAAATTTTCTCATCCGTAAACAAAATTTTTCTGTGACCTCCCTTTGCGTACCGTTTCAGTAGTTGTTTCGATTTTACCACCCTATTCTTCTTTAAATTATCAGCTAAGAAGTGACCAGTGCGTCTCTTATAGGCTGGAAGTCCTAAGTCATCTTTTAAAATACGTGACATGGTTCTAGGTGCTATCTTCATTTCCTGAGATAAAATCTTTTGCTTTCGGACAGGATTTCTACGAATTCTTTCCCTTACTGCTTTGACCACCTTTTTCGTACGAATACTACGTGGACGGCCAGATCTTTTTCTATCACAAACAGAGGAAGTCTCATTGTACCTATTAATAGCCCGGTACACAAACATTTTACTAATACCAAGGGTATGGAGAGTTTTAAAAATTGCATTTGGCTCCATACCTACTTTGTGTAATGCAATCACAGCGATTCGGTTCTCTTTATCACCCCACTCCATTTTAATATCGCAAAATATTATAAAATGTATTGGCGCCAAAATGAGAAAACACAATGAACAACCGTATAAAAATGACAAATTCGAAATTCAAATGTAATATTTTTTTATTTTTAAGTGTAACAGTATTTATGGCCAGACTAAGTACATACCCCTGCAGGTTTATTCTCTGTCTTCTATAATAAATATGTAAATTACATTAATTTGTTCGCGTCTCTAATTAGAACATATAAAACCTTATAATAAAGTTCATGAACATAATACTAACATTAAAAATTACATTTCAGTTTTTTTCTCAAACTATATATATAACGAATTTATCCATACACGTGTAAACAAAAAGTAAATATCATTAGCAACATATTTAACAGAATTAAGTCACAAACTATCGATAAATATAAATACACTAAATAGACAACTAAATTCATTGTTGTAACTAGTTTAAGTTAATTCTTCATGTTTGAAGAACCTCTTGAGGTTTTTCATCTGCATTCTAGTAAATAAAATATTTATTTTTATATTCTAATTAACAATATTCTAATTAAGACATTGTATTTAAAACTTTATAAATATATCACTTAGATCAAATCAGGTAATCTCGAACACAATATTATTTTATTGACCAATACGTAGACCTAATCTAAGAATTTAAAATCACCAAGGAAATATTATATTAAACTGTATGCGTAATAACTATGCGTACCTCTTGAGGTTTATCTTCCGTTTTCTATAACAAACATAAGTAAATTAATATATTTATCTAATTTCTGAATATATATAAAAATAATACCAAAATTTTAAAATAGAATCATATTGCAATCCTTTTCTCAAGCAACATAATGGACATTACAGATCAAACCCAAAGTCGAATGTCGCCAAGGAATTTTTTAACACCATAGATAAATGTAAATACGTACATAGATAAAGTATACTTCATAAACAAATTCAATGCTGTAATTATTTCTCGTTAATTAACGTTTATCATTTTTATGTCGTTAAATGTCTATACATACCTCTTTGTTTGCATCCGCATTCTATAAAACAAAAATAATTTCACTAATATTATGATATATAAGAACACTTTATTAACTACTAAAATCACAGTCGTAATTTCTTTTTATTGATTAATTCCACAACACTTTCTACAGCAAATTACCACCTACCAAATTCCTAACTATCTTTGTCACGCTGTAGCTAGCTAAATCTAAAAAAACCCACTATTTTCTAATTCAGACTTCAGAGCCCCCTAGCGGGAAAATACGTCGTTAACATTTTTTGCTCAGCTCGACCAGGAGAACAACATATCCAAAATTTTGACCTGGGTCCCGAAAACCACGTGGCCATTTAAACATTTTCATCTACTTGTCATTCGTAAATGACGTAGTTGCGGTGTAAAGGAATGAAATTTGTTGATAACTTTTATGTCTTAATATTAAGTTATTATATATCTCTATTCTGTACTCAACATACACCACTAAAATAAAATTATAAAGAAATATATGTATCATCAGTATCGACTACTGTAACGATATATTTCTTATTTAACGAGAGATTCTTGTGAAACTTGTTCTTTGCATAGATAAGACTCGGCGCTCGGAGGCCCACGCGGGGCACTCCGCCAGCTTGCGCTGGGCCGAGTCAAGGTCGGATGCGCAGTGGTGGCATCGTGTCGATCCCTCCCGATGCAGATTATATCTGGACTTAACAAATATATTTATCAAGTTAGCTCCGAAACCAATAACAACGGCGATGGATTTTGGTGATGAAATTTTAATTAAACTATCTGACGATGCTTACAAGTATTTCCAAAAATAAACTACAGTAGATTCTATGCATCATTTTATACATTATACCAGCTTACCTACCTGGTATAACGGAAGTAAGTTTATAGCAGACATAGATTTACCTCTATACATATAAAAAAATGGTAGATAAGCGATGGTTTAAGAAAACCATTCAGTGACTTTTTGTATTTTGGTTAGTTTTGCTTTTTTATTAAATGCACTTACGTCTTCAGGATCTTCGTGCGTCTAAAAATATATAAAATATGATTAATTTAATCAGTATATCATGCTTATTTATTTCAAATCAAATCCATATCGCATTAATCGCTCCTCGATTGCCTTCATTTGCTGCGTGTATATCATAAGAGCCGACCAAGAGAGCATTATATAACATTCTTCTATTAAGTTTTATATCAAGCAGCCGTAATGCTCAAACAGAGCTAGACAACTCTGTTGAGCTCTGTCAGCATCGATTTGATTTTGCTGCGCACTGCGCGGGTCTCTTTCGTCTTAGAATTTCCGAGTGGTATCTATATTTCAAGGATTCATCGCCCGTTTTAAGGATAAGTTGATGCAGTAGTAATTGAATAGAAGCAACGAGAGTACTACACATAACCTTACTCAAACACTGCTCTACAGCAACTGGTGCTAGCGACAGGCAGGTAAAAGTTGACACATGTGCAAGAAGGTTCGAGGTCAGCTAATGCAACTACACTTAATTCGAATACATTATAATAAAAAATAAGGTTGGATACTGACATATTTTTATTAATATAAATGTCCAACAACGTTTACTGCCAACTGCACTATGTTCTAAATATTTTTACCTATCAATATGTAATCTAACACCTTAACAATATGATAAAAATAATTATATAAATGAATAAACAATTTATTTGCTCACCGTTGATTTGTTGACAAGCATACAACACAATAGTAGTATTATGGTGCAAGCTTTGCTAAAAAACAAATGAGAATGTTAATTATCCATACCCTAAAAAAATAAAACAAACGGATCCACCGTGGAGAACACACCCTTCTGGAGAATTAAAATATAAATTTTTACTTATGTACTCACATATTAATAGAAAAATAAGTATTGTAATACATGTTATTGTACGTAATATTTTATTTCCACTGTCGAAACTGACTTGGCTTTGATATGTAACTCGGTTACTTGCTGCAGTAATAAAAAATATGTGCCATAAAATTTCTATACAATATTACAGCTAGTACTAGTAATAGTTTGAATTTACAATGTGTTTTTTTTTATACGGTATGAAAACACTTTTACTTAAGACTTTAAGAATGTAGATAGATAATTTTTTTATTTACACTAATCTTCATCCATCAGACACAAAAATAGCAGCACTAAAAGACATAATTAGAAGAGGTCCCCCAACGCGAAGTTTTTTTTAAATATCAATACATATACATATAGGTACTTTAGGATTAATTTTCATTTACTTATTATTTTTTTACTTTTTAAAGGTAACTTATGTTTTTGTGTCGGGGTATTTTTAAATGTTTAATTTATTTTTTTATTTTATTCTTTTTAAAGGTAAACATACTCATAATATCTCTGGTTAAGCTGTAAATATATAGGTTCTTGTCGATTTCAAACGTATATAAGTTAAGATTACATTTTAAGGTCAATCTACACAGACACACACACACAGACAGACAGACACGTCAAACTTATAAAACTTGTTTTGTGATGTACATAACCTTTCATTTGATACCCCACTTAAGCATATTTGCAGACATTCGGTTGGTTTTTGTTCCCCACTTTAACCCCCCCCCCCCCCCCATAACTTTTAAACGCTCAATCGATTTTCATCAAACATGTCTAAGAACACTCTACCGTAAAACACCTGTGAAAAAAAAAATTGAAATCGGTGCATTCGTTCGGGAGCTATGATGCCACAGACACACAGACAGACAGACGCGTCACACCTTTTTTTGCATCGGGGGTTAAAAAATATAATTTTTAGAAGAAATTAAAACAAAAATTTATGAAAAAATATATATATTTGTAGCAGCTAGTAATTACAAAACCATATAACTCTGTGTTCGTCCGTGGTGCATTATTTTGTGTCTTCAGATTTCTCTTGGTATGATATAACTCCCTTTTCTATTAGATCAGGGACCTCAACAGCTAACCAAGGTCCCAACTGCAATAAAAACATTATTTTATATTTTGCATCTGACTTTCTTATACTGATAGATGCTGAAAGTATGGTAAATCAACTAATAGAAAACAATAATATAAATATAAGCAATATAAAGAAAACTTTAATTTTATTTTTATAATTAATACCAAATTTGATGTACACTAATATCATATCAATATTGACATATTTCAAATGTATTTTCTTTTGTAAATAAAATTGAAGTAATAGAATAAAATAAATAATATTATAACATGTGTATATTTACTATCTTCATGTATTGAGCAAAAGTGTAACCTATAAGTTTTCATCATGGTATTGTTTCATTCCTAGTAATCTATTCAACAATGCATGCTTGACAGATAACTGAATTTTATTAATTGCTTACCCCTAAAGCAATAGCATGTGCTATGCCAAACTTTGGCACATTTCGTGCCCAAAGAGGTTTGAAGTGATCTGTTAGACAAATTTTGCCACCTCTGTACATCTTGGCAGTTTTCCCATCTAAACCTGGTAGAGCTATTTCTGGTGCTGTTGTGGGGTATGTTATAGGTATCTGTAAATATCAAGAGATTTCAAACTACATTTTATTACTCTTAAGTATCCATATATACATACTAGACATTGTCATCCTTTTAAAATTATCTAATTACTTACAACATAATTTATTCATAAAAAGCAAGAGCAAAGTACATAATAACTAGACATAGTACATAATTACTGTCTGAAAGTTGTCTTAAAGTATAGACCGTCTATGAATACAAACTATTTATTTTAATGTCAACAATATAGAATGCTGAATGCATGCAATGGATCTTACATTAGGTAAAACCTCTATCACCCGAAAATATAAATTATATCCTGAATGAATATTATTCTGAATCTGATTTATTAATATATATTTTTTGTCTGAACAATAACTTTTTTTGCCATATTATGTTGTTTTACAATTAAAGTATGTCATGGAAATATACATTTCTTTAACATTAAGTTAAAAACTTGTAACTCTTAACTGACTAACTAATTTAAATATTCACTTATTTGTTGGATTTGCCTCTATTAAAAATAGTATAATAATGACATATATTATTATATATATATATATATATATATAAATATTGTGTATATATAAATATTTATTTTAATTAAATATTTATTTTAACAATATGTATATCTAAAAGATAACACCTATACAGTATATATGTATAGGTGTATAGTATGTATATACTGTATAGGTGTTATCTTTTAGATATACATATTGTTAAAATAAATATTTAATTAAAAATTAATACTAGATTCGAATACACTTGAGTCATCTCACCATTCTACTACTTCCACTACTTAGGGCTGACTGGAAGAAATCTCTTTTAGAGATAAGTCCACCTTTTGTTTACTTTATAGTCTTAATAACAATATGATTTACTACATGTACAATAAAGTGTATAAATAAATAAATAAATATAATTTAGTACCATACCAAAGAATAAAATAGCAAAGAAAGGTAATCATAAGGAAAATTATTAATTGAATAAGATACAAGTCTTGGAATTTTGCCATGTTCCACAGTGACAATCGGTTTATAAGTAAACAAATTACACATCTCACACTAACCTGCATTGTATTTTTTTGTGCTAGAAGACAAAAAGTCACACATCGCAAATTGCCACAACTTAAATAAATAAATAATAAGTAAATATTTATTACACTTACACCAATTAGCCTTTTTTTTTTTGTTTGCTGAGGAAAATGCATTGAATTGCATACCCTGGCTGCGGAGAGCCGGTGGTTATGTGGGGCTCTCCTCCCCAGGAAGGGGAGGCCTACCCACTAAAAACCTCAGTGATGGCCATCCTCAGGCGTTGTAGGGGGCCCTCAGGATCGAGTGTCGCATCTGAGGACCTCCGGCCTTTGCTCCCCTGGGTGCGCCAAGGGAGCCCGTCTCGGGGAGGAGTGAGTCGGGGAGGAGTGAGCATCACCGCTTCACAAAAGGAGGCCACAGCCCTCCAACCTCCCTCATCCAGATCTTGCCCGATCTCTTCAACCAAGACTCGGCGTTCGGAGTCCCAAGCGGGGCGCTCCGCCAGCGTGTGCTGGGCCGAGTCGAGGTCGGATGCGCAATGGTGGCATCGTATCGTGTCCTCCCTCCCTATTCGACTCAGATACTCACCGAAACAACCATGTCCGGTGAGTATCTAAGTCAAGCGGTAGGTGACTTCCGCCCTCCCGTAGAGCCAAGCTTCGAAGTGCGGGAGAACCGCACCGACGGCGACGGCTGACGCACGCAGCCCCCACGCTCTAGCTGCGCACGCCAGGCCCTCTCGGCCCATCGGTGCAACTCCCGTCTGTGCATTCCGTGCGCTGGTGCCGGGGGACTCCCCCCGTCGTCCCCCCGACCGAGATGCCGCGGTGCGTTGTACATCACCGCGTACATGTCGGCCAGAATCTCGAAAAGGGGGGACCGCCCCAGAACCGTCGACGCCTCGCACGATCCGTATAGACATTGTCCGCTGCATGCTCCAGAACAGAGCTCTGCAGCGGGTGCACCTCGTGTAACCTCGTGGACCTCGTGGGGTAACGGATAGACATATATATATTATATAAAAAAAAATTATTGAAATATATATGTATCAACAACCATGACTAAGATACAAATGCTCGCATTCATCACACAAACATCTGGCCCCACCGGGTTTCGAACCCGGGACCTCAGAGATGGCAACACCTTGAAACCGGTGTACTCTCCACTCGACTATGGAGGTCATCATACTTACATGTATACATTAACTCTACAGACTAATACATAGTTGTTTGGAAGTTACGATTTGTTTTGTTATTCATAATCTCAATCTTTGTCTTTGTGTATGGGTAAATAATGATAATTAATGGTATAAATTTTGACCCATTCCTTCACTAACTTAAAGTATCCTTATAATTACAATTTAATCACTAATATATTCACACAATATACTAGACATACTGAGTTCTATAATGATAATATTACTAAACAATACTTACATCAAATTCCAAGTCAAATTCATACTTCAACAAGTTGTGCACAAACCAACACTTGCCAAACCATCGTGTGCCGGTTTTATCTGACTCCAGTCGAAACCAGTCATTGTCAGCAGCTTTGTTATTTTGAACATACTGAAAAAATATATCAGTAAATATTAATACTTAATTGACAGCAGTAATATATGTCACTGCATATGGCTTAATTGTATTATACATATAAATTAGGACTAGTTAATGACCATTCCAGTAGAAAATTAAAGTCAGAGTGAACAGGAAGTTTTCAAACAACATAAATAATTACTGATGGTTAAATAATTGTGAAAAGATTGCATGTTGTTCCAAATTGGTATAGAAAGTATTTTTGTTATTATGAAATATAATTTTAAATCTGTAACTAAAACACTTTAAAGCTGTGAAATCAAGCAGAATTGTAACATATATTCCCAAATTATATATAAAACAAATCATCACATTTCTTTTTACCTTTATTAATGCTTGATACTCCTCTTTGAGTCTGTTTACCCATAATTCTTTATCTCTAGGTCCAGCTTTAGTTTGCAATAAAGGGATACTGCTCAAAGTTTTTCTTGTGCTTTCATCTACCATTTTATTAAATTATTTTGCAGATTTTGAACATAATTTAATATTTATTTAGAATGGAATCACAAACGTGTGAAATTGCTGACTTTTGCATTTGTGTACAGTAAACTGTCAATGTCAAATTACAATGGACATCAAATGGTTCTACGTGTCGAGACAGATTAAAAATAACGTTCGAATATTTTTATATTTCATTTTGTGTTTTTGCAATTAAAAAGAGGTCTATTTTGTACACAATAAATTAATCAAAAAGAATAAAATTTAAAAGTCTGTCACATTACGATAAAAAGTCACCCAATCTATACACATATTTGCTTATCAGTGATATGGGTTGTGCTGTGTAATGTGGCAATAAAATTGCAAATATTTAAAAATATAAAAAATGTAAGTATCTACGTCTACGTCTTTTATTTGAGCACGATGTACATACAGCAGTAGTTTGTTTCAAAGTAGCGAAAAATATAAGTAAGAGAAATAGATTCAAAACCGTTAACACAGGTTTTTTCCCATGACAATATTAGTTTCATATTATTATTACTAAGAGGATATACATATTCACGAAGTCATACGATTATTTAAGTCCTCCTATTACATTTCAAACATGTAGAAAAACATTGCTCATGGATTAAATGCGACCGACATCATAGGTACCTAACCACCATAACCACCTATTGTTGACTTTATACCTAGTTCTTATTACATAAATATCATATATTTAAAGTCATCTATCATCATATCACAGCTCATTTGATGGAACCTTAATTAACCACACTAGTCCAGTGCGGATTGATTGACTAAATTCACCTTTGAATTTCTTGGCAGGTGAATGCAGATTGCCTCACGATGTTTTCTTTTACCATAGGAGCGTCATTAGATAAATGTACATACGAGATTGAAATAACTAGAACCACATTGTTAGATGACTTGATCGACTCCTGGATTCGTAAATCTCCCTAATGGAAGACCAGTAGTGAGACTACCGCCTCCAGTTCATTCAATTTTTAGTTTATTTAATGGTTTAGTCAAATGGCACAAACCAGTAAGTGCAAATTATATCAGTGGGATATTCTAATGGCAATTATCACGTATTTCACCCAATATTTTATTACTTACGAAATAAATTCAGATAACAAATATTCGTGGCCCATTTGGCATGTTATTCGGTTCTTTTTCAGAGAAAAAATCGTGAGTTTGATGGAAAATCCTCAAGTGCTGCTTGAGCTAAGTTGAAATTGTCAAGTGAAAAGGAAAATGCCGGACACGAAAAAGTTAGTAGATTGGTAGAGATACAATCACAAGATGAATTGAGTGACTGGTTTCGCTTTGTCATGAGGCACTGTTTAGCAGCAGCCGCTAACTTCTCGCCGTTGCTTAAAACAGCTGCCGTCACATTTGTCATCATCCCAGTCCCAGAATTGAGCATTCAAATCCAACTAAAGGCCATGCAGATCTATTTCCAATCAACTTTAGCCAGAACCACCTCTGTCTAAGACAAACACACTCCTAAATATCGATTTTGATGAAATGAACGCGCTAGCTAGCAGGCGTGCCCCAAATAATAGTCCGACTTTTGGCTATTTTTTAATAAACCATATTATATAGCAGCTCAAGTATATAGTTATGTGTTGTACCATGGCACTCGAAACTTTCATAAACTAATACTTATGTATGAATTTTTAAAATTAAAACTTATAAAATTATAAGCACAATTTCTACCAGTTCCTCCATTATCACCCGCTTAGTAACTATGTATTTTGAGTACAAAAACGCAAATTATCAGTATTCAAATCTACAATAATTTGTTACACATCGAATTTAAAATTAAAAAATATTTCAGTAATATTTTAACATTTCAAATAGCAATTTATAATTAATACTTATTTAAAATCATTAATCATTCAAAAATGCAATAAAAATAAATTCATAAAAAGCTGCAAAATGCTGCAATATTATGATTCAATGTTTTATGAAGATAATTGTCAAATTTAATAAATTTCAGAGTAAACCAAATAAACGCAACAAATTAATTTTACAAGAGGCCTACGTAATCTGTTGGGCTCAGAAGTTGAGTTTTATAACAGCACTTGTAGCCCAAGTAATATTCACTTCGTTTTATTAGAATGAATTGATGTATTCAAATGACTTCGTAATCTAGAATCATTTCTATATGTTGCCTATCGATAGTAAAACGATGTCGATGACGTAACATATGTGAATGATTCTTCGGTGAAAGCAATTCCAAATGTCTTTTCCATTTGTAGAGCGGCGTCTGCCTCTGGCGACGCACCACAGAAAGACAGCAAGGATAAGAAAAAGGATGACAAACAGAGAAAGGCTATTATAGAAGAGGTGATGGAAGAAGAAAACATCAAGACACCATCGCAAATTGCTCAAGAGTATGCACTATTATATGATCTCCTTCTGCCACTATGATATATTATTCGATAACTTCATCTTTTTCATAAGTCACATCATTATTCTGAGTCATGTTACCTTTCTCGTTGATGCATATTATTAAAGTATTGAATACTTACCTCCGTTATCGTTTCGATTGTGAGTTTTAGTATAAAAGCTACTTCCCCGCAAGGCTTTTTTTAAGTTTTAAATTTTCACAACGACAACAACTACGCAAGCAATGTTTATGTATTATTGCTTTGCATTTGAATTGAAAACTGGCCACCTGTTATCTTGTTTATAGGTAGTACTTCTAATATTTTGAATATAACATTATTATATATTATACAGTTAGCTAGATAGAAAAGGAAGGATGGTAGTGCAATGTCATTTGCCCTTAGTGTTTGAAATATTGGTAAAGATTTAATACAATTGCCAAAGCCCTAAAGTATTACAGTATGATATAATCCCTTTAACGGTTGCACTCATGCTAAATAAAGGGAAGCTGAATACAGAGCGATTCAGAGAAAACAGAGATTTAAAAGACGCTGGCCGGAGATTAGTAAGCCAGAGTTAAAAACTAGACCCTGGCATCCTCCCGGCCCACCGAAAAAGCCACCACAAATCGTGAGTATAGAATTTTGTTTAACATTTTATTGCTATTAAATTACATTTCACAACAAATACTGGACTGTTCTGTGAACAAATAATTTCACGTCAATAAAAAAAATGCCGAAATGAGCCAGCCTAGTAGACAAAAAGCAAGCATATTATTCTGTGTATGGTTGGACTTGAAACGTTTATAAACTGAAATGATGTTAATTACCCATCTATATAATCATAATCATATATCAGTATAACTGATTATAAATTTATATAAGTATAAATTATTAATTTGGAAACGTAGAGTAGTAGGTAACTTGCATAGCATAATCTACTTGAAGCGGAATAATTTTGTTACAAATGAGAGATGTGGCGTGTAGACAATAAATTGAACTGTTAAACTTAAACTTCATATTATAAAGTTACAAATTGCATTAATTTTGGAGTGTATACTTTGAGAAAATTTACCGACAACAGGGTCATAACTACTGAAAGGCTTACTTGTTCGCGCAGATTTTTTGTGAAAAAATTTTAAGTCTCTGGTTTAGATATTTTCCAATTCTAGTTAATACAACTACCAGAGATCAACACGAGGAGATGGCTGCCGCCGCACCGGAGCAGAAGAAAAGCAAGGCGGAAACTGCGACGAATCCCACTTGAG
This sequence comes from Scirpophaga incertulas, assembly GCA_036419045.1. NCBI lineage: Eukaryota > Metazoa > Arthropoda > Insecta > Lepidoptera > Crambidae > Scirpophaga > Scirpophaga incertulas. The sequence continues at coordinate 9,734,640 of CM071636.1, forward strand.
GAAATGACACAGCCGCTATATGAGTGGACCAAGTTGAAAAAGGTAGTGCCACATAATTAACAAGTTATATTTTCTAATTTTAGAGTAAAATATTTTTAATATCTCAAGTATTAATTTTTTATTACAGATATGGCACAATTTCAGCAAAGTTGACAGGAATAAAATGATGTTGCAAGGGACCATTGCTTGTAACTCAAAAAGATACTCTTCGACTGCATGCGGTAAGCCAAACTTTGGTTTAATACTTATCTAAATATAAATTTGTTCTTCCTTATACCAGATAAAAATAATGAAACAGAACCCAAAATTAAATCATTCTGTATACATATATTTCATAGAGATGATGCTGTTTTATAGATTTTCTGAGTATCCTTATAATGCGCACTGTGCTTGCTCATATCAGATTTATGCAAATATTTTTCAACGCATTTGTATAAACAATTCAAAAATCAATTTTACAAAAGAAGCCTTTTTTTTCTCTTCTATGTAGTTTCGTATTTGAATTTTATGATAACTATCTACTCTTAGCGTATTATAAGTGAAATTTGCATTTTATCGGTGTAATTGGCTGTTCCACAGCGCTTAAAAATCGGAGTTTATTCTTCAGGAAGTGAAATTGTAAATTTTTGTCAAATTGGATTAGAAAATAATTAAATCTAACAAAATTTAGCAATATACAATTATTTTAACAATATTACTATAATAAATTAATTTTGAGTCGGTGCCAGCCTGTAATCAATCACAGTTAGTATATTGCTAAATTTTGTTAGATTAAATTACATTTCATCATCCTCTTGCCCATTTCCCATTATCTGGGGTCGGCGCATTAAATCTTTTTCTTCCATTCCTCTCTATCAGCCGTCATTTCCATGCTTACTCCTTTCATTCTTATAACATTCTTCACACAATCGATCCATCTTTTATTCGGCCTTCCTCTGCCCGTGTATCCCTCCACTTTCATATTCAACATTCGTTGAATACATAAATTACATTACTTTAATTACATTTAAATTACAAAAATATCATGTAAATATTATTTATAGTTTAAGATTTAGGTAGGTTTGAACTGACGCGCGTGGAAATAAAAAAATTCTTAAGCTGTTAATCACAGTACTCATATTTAATTAAAAAACTTATTTCTTACTTTTTAGTGCTTGATTGTATGTTTTCCATGTAAATCATAATTCTAATTACTTTGTGCTAAGTTAACCATTTTTAGGTTTTTTCAATTTTGAAGTCGGTTTTTTTTTTGTTAATAATTAGTTTATTTTACGAGTTTTAGAGATAGAGTCACAGTTGTGAGTTTCGACAGTTCCTCTCGATTTCCCGAAATGCCATGATCAGATGCTGGTCTCATGGTACTTTCTCATAACAAAGGAAATGTTTAGTGAACCTGTACTTCTCTTCATAAAAGCTACGAAGAGGAGTATAAATCCGTATATTAATGTTGAAAGAACTATTTCCTAACTCCTAGTAATTGAGGACTTACACCTTCCATCATCAGCTCAGCAGCATAATATTATGATTGCCAGAAGCAAATGCCAATATAACTTTAGAAAATATGTAAAACGCGGTACATGTGCCTATAAAATTTGACGGTTCCCCTCGATTTCTCCAGGATCCCATCTTCGGACCCTGATATCCTCATCATGGTCCCATTCCGGGAGTATCTTCATTCTAACTAAAAAAAATCATCAAAATCTGTTCAAAAATGGCGAAGTAATCGGCGAACAAACATAAAGAACACTCCTTTTTTTGAAGTCGGTTAATAAACAAAACTAGCAAAATGCAGCAAATCACCACCACCTAGGCGACCTCTACCTATTATTATTATCCTCATCACTAAACAATTTTTTCTACCATCATTTCTACATCAGTATCGAATCTCTAGTTATTCATAATTAATTTTACCGGTTTTTGTCCAAATTAAAATAAAAGTAATCACACCGTTTTTCCACAAAAATCCATTCAGGATCCCAAACTGGCTGTATAGCGGCAGTATGCCGCGCCCTTCTCGAGGAGAAGACCCCAGCTCAATTTAATAGGCGAGATGTTGACGAGGTTATTGTCGCAGGGGACCGGTTCTACCGACAGTGCTTGCTCGCTATGAAGTGCTATAAGGGTAAGCTCGAGCAAGAATTAAGCATATATAGATTTGAACCTATAGATTGAGAAGAATCTGTAACTCCAAAAAAATATGCAGCCAACACAACAATATTGGTTGTTCTTTACTAGTTGTCGTCTCTAGAAAAGGCTTCGTGAGAGATGCTCCTAAGCATGTTGTACTTTGCATTTGTAACTGTATGATGTATATCCTCCCAAAATGCGCTGTTTGTCCACGAGTCAAAAATAACGATTCTCTTCCCATATAAGGTAAACCTCAATTGCAACTGAACCAGCTCCTCAATTCCTTCTTCTTTCGTGACATTAAATACACGGTGAAGATGCAAGAGGTGGATAAGGGATTGCTGGCCAAACACCCTGATAACATTCAGGCCGACCAAGATTTTATGTCGTGAGTTTCATTATTATTGATTACCGTAACTGCAAGAAACGAGATGTATCTACTCGCATTGATTCGCTTTACGTAATGATTCCATTATATAATATCTTGTAATACTTATGTGAATACATAATCTCTAACTTTAAGTAAAAAGTTAGAGTATTCACATAAAGTTGATATGTAGTAATATATCAATAACATATCGAAAGTCAATCGAAAGTCGTAAAAGAACTTTTAGTATTTATATACTCAAAGCAAGTGTTCTCCCACCAGGTTGATGGAAAAACGCATAGGTCAAAACTACATGATGATACTCTCCATTGACGGGGTGAAACACTTCCTCATATGGGGCCATCCCCCGTCATCCGAGAGTGGATCCAGCGTTAAAACAGTTTGTTATATCTTCGATCCACATGCACTGAACGAGATTGGAGGCCCGGATACTCTGTAAGGATGCATAAAATTCACAAATTAACTTATTTTTTTAACCAATTAGTCATCACTTTAAGTACCTTACCTTCTGTTTCACTAAAATTGTCTTGGAAAATCTAAAGCGTTACACTGTAACTTCTTGTCGTAAATGAAGACATTAAGATAAATGTCCACTTAAGATTAGCCTAAGCCGAGATAATGTTGATAAAATTAGCCATTAATACTAAAACGCAGTGCTCCTGAATATTATTAGAACTGAATCAGTAGCTTATAAATCAAAAGATAATAGACAGTTCATTGTAGTGGAAATAGACATATCAAAGTAAAAATATTCGAGAGATAAACTGTAAATATATGTAAATCCAGTAATTGGAACATTCCTTATAAATACTTATAATACTAAGAGGAACAAGCAATTACGACGTTATAAAATATATTTATTTATTTATTGTTTATTTAAGTTTCATTTGGACGGATGAAGTAATGTTTAAATACAGCAATTACCTATCTATTTTTGTTTGTTTCTAATATTTTTTTTTTGACTCACACCTAACCATCTAACAAAAATTCTACAAAATCCACCAGCAATGGTGCCGGTGCTTTTGTGAGGTATGCCGGAGTGACTTCCTTTGTTCTGGACTTTCTGGCCAACTACGGAGATTTGAACGCCGCGAGAAAAGGCAAGCCGAAGCCACCAATAACGCTGACCAATATTGAAGTAAATTAAAAAATACTTAATCCTATAGAATATTATCTTATAAAATAGAAAATTACAAATTTATAACAAAGTGTGGAATATTAACAAGAAAGTATTTTTGCTAATGTTCCATACTTTGTTTATAAATTTGTAACAAACAATAACAACAAGAGGAAAAATAGATTTTAGCACATAGTAACCTACAATAATATCAATTTATGAAAATTAAAGAGACCTTAGAATGATGATATATCTATGTAAAATTGAAGGTGGTACAAAAGGAACCGTTGATTCGAGAGCCAAACTATGAGCTGGACTTGAAAGCTCTGAACATCCACTGCAGAAGCATGTGGGATAGCATTAATATAAATGCTCTCATCGAAAAAAAGATCAAAGAGGTATGTTTGTAAAATCAAACCATTAACAACTAGGTTATTAGTTCATATTAATTACAGGCTCAAATATTTATATTAAGTAGGTAGAATACGTGCACATGTTTCCAAAGAAGTAATATTGATTTATTTTAAGGCAACATGATAAGTCTGTGTCCGAATCATCTTGATGCCCGAAGATTTCAAAGTGCCTAATTCTAACATATTGATTTGTACTAACTACACATAAAACACGTTTTAATATTAAACTGAGTGTATTTAATTCAACTATTTTATCTTCATTTCAGTTAATGAATAAAAGCATTTTGTTACTAAACAGAACTGCTAAATAAGATCATATTTTAAAATTAAATTTTAATCTCTGCTTGACAACTGTTGTCTCTGCTTGAAAGGGATTGTGCTATTGAGGACAAATATCGCCATCCCTTTCTAACAGTACGCTAGTAAAAATTTTTAGTTAGTCTCATTCTGTAATACGGGCCTAATTAGTTCATGTGACATAGTAGGTAGAAAAATATTAGAAGCATCTTTCTCTGCAAACGACGAGGTACGCTAATTAATATACTTACATCTGAAATATACGAATATTTCAGATAATAACCAATAATTGGAACTTTTCTAGGGAACGCAGGCTCGTCTCTAGGATAGACAACTTATATAGGTATTTCATGAGTTAATTATGAAGAATTGTGCACACTGACTTATTATTTTAGGGCAAATATCCTCAATGCTCACTGAGCGCTGTAAGCTTAGCTACATCAAGAGCAACACTGAGGAAACAAGTCAGAGAATTCTACCAGAAAATGCCTAAGGAGGTAATTGCATTTTTAAATGTAACTAGAATGCTTCTTTTCTTTTTTTTTTTTTTAGACGTAACTAGAATGGTTGTGAAGTAGAAGATGAAAACTGTTAGCCTGTTTTTCTAAGTCTCTTTCCAATCCTGTAACATGAATAAGACCTATAGAGTTTTAAATAGTTTATTTCTGTATCGTATGCACACAGCCGCCACCACAACTTCCATTACAACCGGAAAAAGCACCAAATGCGCCAACAATGGACCAAATAATGGCACTGCGTGGAGAAGACTTCTTTCTATACTGCCCAAAAACTGACGGCCACAATTATGGAAGGTACAGTATTTAAAGACTTTAACGGCGTGCATGGCAGAAGTTTTATACAATGGTATTTTTTTCTATTTAAGGTCATTAATTAACGATGTACATGGCGACAGCGACAGCTATATTGAATGTTAATTTATATGAACGTCGCTTACACGATGTGGATAAAAGAAAGCCTTACATTTCTCCATTTTTTGTATATTTAAATACATATAACAAAAATAGACATCTATATTATGAAGAAAAAAATTTATGCGTTACTACTAGGTAAACATATAAGTAATTTATGACTGTTAAAAACGAGCCGTTCTGTGCCACTGAGTACAAACTCAAAATAATAGATTATGGAATGAACTATCAAAAATATGGATCCTAACAAATCTGACGTTGTATAGTACACAAGATCTCTGTAGAAAGTTATTGCTGCCATAGTAGGCCCTACTAAAGTTTCACAGTAAAAAGTGGCTTTTTACGATTTGTTCTCTCTTTACACATGTAAATATATGTATATCGTCGAGCATATCATGCAATATTGAAAATAAACATGTTAGATCTATGTGGAAGGCTAGAGAGGATTCCATCCAATAACTGAATACATTTTCCTTGACCTTTTCGATTTTATCTTGATGTACATGATAATAAGGCTTCCAGACATGGCTTACAAATTCTAACCAGCTACGTAGGTAACTATTCTATTTTACCTGCACTTAGTAAAAATTTTGACAATGTAATTTCTAGTTAATTAGCGGATCATTTCACATCTAAATAAATTCTTATATATAAATAATTCTTTAAATGGGATTAACAATATAAAATTGTTAGTTTATTTCCCATACCTGTTTAATACTAAATTCTAATCTTTTATACAATGTTATGTTTTTACCTCGCTAGAGACGACATGTTACCTGAGCCCAAATCTGAGACGATACTCCATAGCCCTGTGGATATCGCAAATAAAAACTACCACTCGCAATATCAACAGATCGATGTGGAGAAGTGGATCCTGAGAGCCACTAGACATATGGCCAGCTTGAGGTATCTAATAATAATAATTTCTGATAGCTTTCACAGTTCGACTATGACAGTTCAAGTATGACAATATACATTCAGGACGAACGAAACAATAAAATTTAGTTGGAAAAAAATACCTTGATTAGCCATAATATTTTTTCTACAGTTTTTAAGTCTTGATACATACTAATATAAATAAACATAAATATTTCTTACAGTTAACACCAATTACCCTAGCCCATAGTAAACTTTGTCAGGCTTGTGATTTGGGATCTAGGATTATGGATAAACATACATATATAAATATTTTTGATAGAAATATAAATTGACAACTAGGACTAAAGTATAAATACTCGCATATTCGCCACACAAACATCGGCTTCCACCCGGTTCGGACCCACGACCTCGGAGATGGTTACACCTTGAAACTGGGAAACTAACCACTTGATTACGGTGGTATCTTTAATATTTTCGATAACCCTGAAACACTCAAGTATAAGTTGCTCAACTAATCTAGTAACAATAGTGCAATAATGATGATGCAGCAGCCAGAGTAGTGGAGTCCATAATGTATGACCAAAAATATAAAATAACATGAGACCATCCTTGTTTGGAACGGGTATGAAAAAATGGGAAAATCTGGAATAAACTGCCAGAGGATACTGACATTGTATCTAACTGGGAAGACGGGAACAGTTGGCACCTGTCTTGTCATATAATATTGTGCATTATAATGTACTATGTAATTGCTTTAAATAGCCAGATTTAGCTTCTTAACATTAGATGTGGTATAAAAAGAGTTTTCTATTGTAGGTTAATAAGGTAAACATTGATTTCTTACCCAGATACCAAATATTCAAAACGTACACTGGCATCGCCTGCTGCGTCGCCGCACTGGCTATGCTCCGTCGCATGAGAGCCAGAGCTTGGAACGAAGATACTCTCGATGAGACGTTGGACGTAGGATTCAATATTTTTAGGGTGAGATTACTTATTCAGTACTGAGTTTAATTATTGTAATGAAATATGAGTAAATCTGTAAGCAATCACGTCAACGTAAAAACTTGTAGCTTTATTTGTATTAAAAGTTATAATTACTTCTTAAATTTTATCCTGCAACCCCAAAACAGAAGATATACGAAATATTTACTAAAATACTGATAAAGTATTATATACCTATTTCAGGAATCTTTGGTCGAGCGTGGTGGTCCAATACGAAGACTAGTTCTTGGGGAACTCAAAGAAACATTTAAGATGAGAGATACAGAATATAAACACAAAGCACGTATAATGCTTAATATTATATAGGTTTATAATACATATATTAACTTAATGAATTTCGATAAGTTTGCAAGCCAAATAAATCGTTCAATTAACTTTAGTTAATTTGAACACAACTGCTTGCTCCGTATAACTTACATAAATAAGCAAATTCATTATCGCCGAAAGTTTTGAATTTCAAACAATAAAAAATGCTGTATAGCCTAAAATGCCATTGCCATTTGGAACATACATCAAAAATAAAAATATATCACTTCCCTATGTCAGGGAGAATTAAAAAAAAATATATATCAAATGGCTGTAAAGAAAGTAGAGAAATAAAGCAGTTCGTCGCCCACGACTGTTATACTTTCTAATGTGTTACTAATTATTGTGATTGTTTATTTTAAATAAATTACTGTGAGTTCAGACAGCGAATTAGGCATATGCAGGTCGGGTTGTATAATGGACGGAAAAAGTAAAAAATCAGCAAAATTATATTGCTATTCTCTCTCCCTTAGTTTTCATAAATTTATTGAATTATTTCATAAATTGCATCGATATATATGTACTATGTCAATGATAAACTGTCGATTATTTTAGCAATACCACAAAAAATATGTTTTGTATTTTGTTATAGAGATAGGTTTAAATTACGGTGTTCTTCTCTTCGTCACCTGAAAATTTCTTCCCAGGAAGATGTTTTTTTCATTTTTGGAAACAGATAATAATCATTATAATTATATATATATTTCGAAGCCCATATTTTGAACAGTAGCCTATGCAACATATGCCTTGTGCACTGGATACATTGGCACGCAAAAGGCACTTTTGTTAAATTTTCCCCGCCTTTTCTCCTTCACAACATTTCGCAGATATTCATTTAATGCAGCACAGTACTCTCCTGTTTCTCCAGTACGTACATCCTTTTCCCTCGTGAAGGATATCCCTATGTATTATAGAAAATTGTAGCTAGGTGGTTTCGGGCTGACGAAGACGCATAAAATATTTTATGGCACCTATGATATGCCAAGAAGGTTGTGTACGATTTTCAAAATGATTGTTGCGATACCTCACTCATTTCTGCTAGCTGCTTCTTTTTTAAACGGCCATCTTTTAATATTATTTTTCAAATTTGGCGACTCTGTCGTGTTCGTGACGACTTTAACGCACAATGAATACTATTTTTAGACAGATTTGTAAGTAATGAAATTTGACATGATTCAATGCATTAACAGGAACGTGGCATTGCCGTATGGGGCAAGATGGTGTCTTCAGATCCGAAGGTTTATGACTTATACCGCGGCGTTGAGACGTTCTTTAAGGAGTCAGATTCAGGCATTTTGCAAGTGAGTCCATTTAGAAAAGTTACTAACACTTGAAGGTTTGTTATAGAAATATTTGTTATACCTGAAATTCGTCCTTTAATTAGTTCTGATAGAACTCCTTTGTCAGTTTAGAAATTTAAATTAGCTTTGAAAAGAGCTGTTGAACGAAGACGACGTTGTTCGAAGCACCGAGGCACACATCCGAACATCACAGCGTAGCAACAAACATCTTGAAGCTCACAACACAAAAATAATAATAATCCTGCAAGTTACCGTCTCCGCAATGCCGGCTCGACCCTCTCAGGTGCCTCTTTACTGTACCGCTGCCTCCCGAGAAAAGAACGAGATATTTTTTTTTTCCTACTGGAGAGGGGAGGAGGGGCTGAAAATCCTCATGGATACCATCGCAATCAAGTGCCACAGTGATTATATCAAACTTCAGACAGTCTAGGCAGCTCGACCAGACTGACCTACCCACTAAATTCAGCCTGAGCTTTTCGCGCCAATTCTTTTCATGTTCGTCATAAGTGTAAAAATCTAATTGCTCCATATTAATTAATTTTAGTTTTTGTTATAAGGATTTTTGTATAAAAATATGGTTGTAAATAAAGTATTGTACATTATAGCCAGAATCCCAATATTATTAAATAACATAATAACACAAAATATCAATATTTTTTCCAACGTAACAAAATAACAGTAACATTATTTAAATAAGGTTTACTATAAGTAAAGAATATGAAAATGAATCAGATTTATTTATTTTCATTCGTCATTCATGTCCTCATCCCTCATTTCCCAGTATTCATTCTTCAGTTACTGAACATGTTTTTCGATATTGACCCAGTTTCCTTCCGTTACGAAATTACACTCGTTGCTGCATCTTTCAGTTTTCTCAAACACAAATCGGTCTTTATGTTGTATTCTCTTACGAAGGTGTGTTGTTAATATGTTGTATTCTCTTCAAGGAGGTATTGTTTTAATTTTTTTATGTGTGCTCGTGCGGTACTAATACTATGGAATGGGCGGGTGAAGTGCGATTTGCTGGGTGTCTCTTCTCCGGCGCCTCACCTCATACCCCGATTGCCATATGGACCTATCGTGCACTGTAGATCAGATAGGATACCAAAAATATAACATGTGGTAAGAAAAGATATTTGGTTTTAATTTTAAATTTTGACAGATTCCCGGAGAGCTGGAGACAGCAATATGGTATGAAGGAGGTAGATACTATATCTACCACCCATGGCCTGCCGATCGGTATGGTTATAAGGTAAGGTTATCTATACTATCTATACTAATATTATAAAGAGGAAAGATTTGTTTGTTTGTTTGTTTGTAATGAATAGGCTCCGAAACTACTGGACCGATTTCAAAAATTCTTTCACCTTTGGAAAGCTAAATTATCCCCGAGTAACATAGGCTACTTTTTATCCCGGAAAAATCGACAGATCCCACGGGATGCGCAATAAAGGCTTCGCTCAAAAACTACTGCACAGATCTTCATGCGATTTTCATCAATAGATAGAGTGATTCTTGAGCAAGGTTTTGCGGTATTTTTTATCTCGGAAAAACGGATAGTCCCACGGGAAGCGCGATGAAACCTTCGCGCCATAAACCGACTTCCGCGCATATGTAGCCGTGGGCACAAGCTATGACCCTTAACCCTCTATAGATCCAATCCCGAAATCCACGCAGGCGAAGCCGCGGGCAGAAAGCTAGTTGTGAATATTGGTGTCAAGCTAAAGGCTAACAATTAATAATAAAGAGTGATTTTACGCCAGTAGGTCACGTAAATGAAAGCATAATATACCTTTTCACATTTTCCATAGTTTTGCGATCTTTGAACGGAGATGTAGATTTTATGACTCTCATGGTGATACCAAATCGTTATGTACTAGGTGGGCCTTCAAGGAGGCGGAAAAGCATGTCTAATGTACTTCACCCGCGTCTCCCGTCTTTGCGAGCACTTCATGGATAGTGCAACGGACTTGAAAAGGAAACCGTTCAGTATAGCAGATATCAACGTGTTTGAACAGCGCGAGATGCCCGAACCTGTGAATAAGATGAAACGTTAGTTATTTTATTGCAGTTTTCAGAGAAAAAATTTTTGCTGTGCTGACAAATATGTAGATGAATTGCAGAACTATAGCGGATATTTATATACTATTTAGGGATGATGCTAGTAGTTCATTTCTTTTTGCTTACATACATACAATAAGCAATATAATGGTAACCTTGTAAACAAATCTTGTGAGCATCTCACGCTTAAAGTATTTTGAAATATTCTGCCCCGGTAGAAAATAGTAGTATTCATGTGAATAAGTGTTATATACTCTACATTGTATATACATTGTATTTTTATTTAAATGCAAATGTATGAAAGCAGTCAGTTGAAAACTGGAAGCCTAATCGTTCTCTAGTGGTTTGTATCAAATTTTATATTTTTATTGTAAGCTAGTTACCTTAATTCAAATATGTAATTGTTGGTGACAACGCTAAGCATAGCATCTACGAGCATGTTTTCAGTCGCTCGTATCATCGTATCATCATCAGCAAAGAAAAATAATTTTGAGTTTCTTAGAAAAAAATAATAATTTCTGATAATTAACATTATGTACTTGTATAGGTATACCAAAAATAACGCTGTGCTAAAAATAATCTACTATGTAAATTTTGTATGTCTCCTTCAGCGGTAGCACCCAACCGCTGGGTGGTATGTGGTCGCTTCCATGAAGGTGATGAAAGGTTTCCCGAGGAACACCGCAATAAACAAGCCACTCCCGTTTCAATAGCCGCCATCGCCATGGCGCATATAGTCGATCCTGCTGATTGGACACCTGACGATGTTGACGAGGTATTGGAAAATCTATCCAGTTACGTTCTATAAAATTTAATTAGCAAGATAAGACTAAATTGATTGGGAGAAAAGCCGTGGCGTCTAACATTTTTGCAATATTTTGCTATAATAAATTTGAGAGGCTATGTACTATGAGTTGTCTCGCAGAATGCTTGTTTTCCTTCTTGTTTCTCATCATTTCTGATTCGATCACGCAGAGAAACTCCGAGCATTGCCCTCTCCATTGCCCTCTGGGTGACTTTGAGCCGCCTTATAAGGCCCATTGTGAGTGGCCAGGTTTCTGTTCCGTATGTCATCACTGGCAACACGCACGAATCGAAGACTTTCGTCTTGAGGCACTGCGGTAGATGGGCCGAGAATATGCCGCGTAGCTTCCCAAACGCTGCCCAGCCGAGTCGGATCCGCCGATTTACCTCTTTCTGGAAATTGGACCTACCTAGTTGGATTATTTGGCCCAGGTAAACGTACTCGTCAACAATTTCCAGTGTAGAGCCTCCAACCTCCAACCTTCAACCTTCACAGGAGTGGGTGCTACATGGTGATTCGACATGATTTTCGTCTTGTCCATGTTCATTTTAGTGTCAGCAATTGGTCGTTAGTGTCAGCAATTAATTATAAATATGTTGTTTTTCGAACCCATAGTATGATAAGAATCATACTATTGATAATATATACTATAATATATATATATAAATATATATGTATATATATATACAGTGTGTTAGGGAACGGACTTCCGATACTTTACCAACGTGTTGTATGTTAAGTTTTATCGACAAAAACCTATACAAATGGGACGCATCCCTCACCCCTATGAATGAGAGCTATTTTAAAATTTTATTTCTCGTATTTTACGTTTATTAAATCTTGCTGTTTTACGATTTTATTTGGTCCACATACACAAAAGTGGCCTTATTTCAAAGATAATGAGCTGTGCTAGCATTTAACGATAAATTTGTTAAGAAATTCTTTACAATAATAAACAAAATCCTTTGATTTAGACGGAAAACTGGGTAAAATTATCAATTTTTTTTAGTTATTGGGCTCTACCTAAAATTCCGGGCCCTTGACATATCATTTTTTTTGTTTTAATTTATTGGCAATGAGTTGAGCTTGTAAATAAACCTAAAATAAGTACCGCTAAACAGGCAAATAGAAACGGGTCTAACAAAACAAGTCAAAATTGTCAAAAAAAACCCTATTCATAAGAAGGTAATATTTCTATTGTGTGTGAGAGAGAGAGGTACTTTTACGATTAGAAGGTAAGTAAGCCATTAAACTACACATTATTTGAAATAAAAACAAAGAAAAAGAGAGTACGAGAATTTATTCAAACCTATTTTTTTACAAAATTTGTTTGAAGTGACCGCCATTATTTTGAAGGCATGCGATTGCTCTCAATCCAACTTGTTGAGTGACTCTTAATATCATATCTCTGTCGTTCCGTATCTCTTCAGCTGTAGCCATAATCCTCTGAAGGAGCTGCTCTCTGGTGTTTGGAACTTCCGATAAACTTTCTGTTTTAATGTTCCCCAAAGAAAGAGTCCAGAGGAGTCAAGTCTGGTGAACGAGGCGGCCAGGCAATCATGCCGCCACGTCCGATCCATGGCGAGTAATTAGCATGAATGTATGCTCTCACATTTCGGGAGTAATGTGCCGGCGCTCCGTCCATTTGGAAATAAAAAGGCCGCTGCTGCCTGAACACCAGCGGAGCCTCTTCCAAAAAATCATTTTGTAAAAACTCCAAAAATCTTTCTCCGGTTAACGTACAACACGTTGGTAAAGTATCGGAAGTCCGATCCCTAACACACTATATATATATATATACAGTGTGTTAGGGAACGGACTTCCGATACTTTACCAACGTGTTGTATGTTAAGTTTTATCGACAAAAACCTATACAAATGGGACGCATCCCTCACCCCTATGAATGAGAGCTATTTTAAAATTTTATTTCTCGTATTTTACGTTTATTAAATCTTGCTGTTTTACGATTTTATTTGGTCCACATACACAAAAGTGGCCTTATTTCAAAGATAATGAGCTGTGCTAGCATTTAACGATAAATTTGTTAAGAAATTCTTTACAATAATAAACAAAATCCTTTGATTTAGACGGAAAACTGGGTAAAATTATCAATTTTTTTTAGTTATTGGGCTCTACCTAAAATTCCGGGCCTTGACATATCATTTTTTTTGTTTTAATTTATTGGCAATGAGTTGAGCTTGTAAATAAACCTAAAATAAGTACCGCTAAACAGGCAAATAGAAACGGGTCTAACAAAACAAGTCAAAATTGTCAAAAAAAACCCTATTCATAAGAAGGTAATATTTCTATTGTGTGTGAGAGAGAGAGGTACTTTTACGATTAGAAGGTAAGTAAGCCATTAAACTACACATTATTTGAAATAAAAACAAAGAAAAAGAGAGTACGAGAATTTATTCAAACCTATTTTTTTACAAAATTTGTTTGAAGTGACCGCCATTATTTTGAAGGCATGCGATTGCTCTCAATCCAACTTGTTGAGTGACTCTTAATATCATATCTCTGTCGTTCCGTATCTCTTCAGCTGTAGCCATAATCCTCTGAAGGAGCTGCTCTCTGGTGTTTGGAACTTCCCGATAAACTTTCTGTTTTAATGTTCCCCAAAGAAAGAGTCCAGAGGAGTCAAGTCTGGTGAACGAGGCGGCCAGGCAATCATGCCGCCACGTCCGATCCATGGCGAGTAATTAGCATGAATGTATGCTCTCACATTTCGGGAGTAATGTGCCGGCGCTCCGTCCATTTGGAAATAAAAAGGCCGCTGCTGCCTGAACACCAGCGGAGCCTCTTCCAAAAAATCATTTTGTAAAAACTCCAAAAATCTTTCTCCGGTTAACGTACAACACGTTGGTAAAGTATCGGAAGTCCGATCCCTAACACACTATATATATATATATACTATATAATTATTTATTTTTATTATATTTAATTCTAACAATTATGGAAGAAACATTGAGATTTTTATGCCCCAGACCCTGATACGAGGTGATATACTATATCAAAACACAATGGAACATTTGGAGCGTATGGGCATCAGCCTAGAAACTCAACGAACGGACGAGGAGACTGAAGAAGAGGAGACGACTTCGGGCGGAACTATGGCCGCTGCTGACGTTCTGAATAGATTCAAAGTATCTGAATACGATTGTATTGAGACTGATGTTTTGGACAGCGCTTGGAGTGGTTAGTTTTTACGTATAAAAATAAGAACTCACATAGTGCAACTATTGCTGAGTAACTTTCGATACTTATAGATATAAATATATATATATATACATACACACATACATATATATATATATAATATATATATATTATATATATATATATATATATATATATATATATATATATCTATATATATATATATATATCTCTCTCTGGCGAAAATGGTATCTAACGACTGAAGAATAACGATAATTGCTTTTTTTCTGTTTTCACTACATTGTCCTTATACTATATCGTCAACTCATTTCGTCACTCACATCATAAATTGAAGCTTCTTAATTGAGGGATTCATGACGAAAGGATCAAGTTCAGTTCAGGCTCACCAGTGACCATTAGACCGGTGGACGACGAGTACTAATTACTGTTTTATCATGTCATTTCTGCATATCACATCTATCTTACTATATCTGTAACAGGTCAACTAAATCCAGAACCTGGTTCGGGTATACTCTCCCTAAAAGACTCTCTGGGGCAACTCTTCAAGCAATACAGTCACGCGGTGTTGACTGCACGTGGCGGGTCTGCTGCGGTATGGAGACGGGATCAGCACTTTTACTTCTTTGACCCGCACGGATGCGATGAAAATGGTACGATCACTATAAAAAAATACTATGAATGTGCTAATATATATGGAAACTGCTGATTCTACAAAGACCTAAAGTTCTATTATAACAACCAATTCGAACACAATGTTACGAAAATGACTACTGAAAAATTTATGTCGAACAAGATAAAGATAATGTATACTTAGATAAATGTAATGAATATTAAAAATATTAATTGATTGTACCTTTAAGTATTTTTTAAAAAGTTATCTTGTATAATATATGAAATATTAATATACATAATATAATAAAAATAGGTGTGCTATCTTCGGAGCCCCGAGCGGCGGCGTGCCTAGTTTGTATGAAAGGCAGCGTAAATGAACTCGCCAATATCATCCTTGGAAACCTTGCCCCCGGGACGGACGATAGCTTCAACTTATCCCCAGTCAATGTTACTGCAAGCAAGCTCAATCCAGAGGTCGGAGCTCCTGAAACGAAACTAGAGGTAATACGGAATTAAGAAACATATAGTCTACTTACTACTACAAGCAGCAACAAGTTATACGAGTAGAATAAGAAAATTTAAATAGTGAGCCTGATCACTTCCTTCTGAAGAATCAAGTATCTCATATAACAGACATTAACATTGTTATCATTGTTTTGTATATATTTAGAGCAAGGCCTTTGAATGGATAAACAAGGGCACAGCAGCAATAATGATGGGACCAAGAGGTGAAAATACAGCCATTGGAAAAGCTGCCGCTAAAGTGGGAATTAACGTGAGTGTCATTCGAATAAATTATTCGCATACTCAAATATAAATTAGTGTAGGTGATTTTTTAAGTAATACTTTATAAAGTTAGCTGTGCACAGTCATTTTTTTTTCGCGTGGTTAAAATTATCTACGTATACGTCCTTCTCCGGGTCTAAAACTCTCCCTATATTATTTTTTATCAAATTCTTTCTGATTTTATACAAACAAAAACATTCATCCCCTATTTATCCCCTTGTATTATACTTTTTTATTTTTAAACCTTGAATGGCTTATTTATTATTATGTAATCAACATAGTATAAATATTTTGTGTCCGTGTCCGTGTCCGTGTCGGTGTCGATGTCCGTGTCGGTGTCCGTGTCGGTGTCCTCGGTGTCGAACCGAACATAAGCCGAACACAAAACAAACAAACCAAAACAAACCAAACCAAACCAAAACAAACAAACCAAACCAAACCAAAACAGAACAGAACCAGAACAGAACCAGAACAGAACAGAACAGAACAGAACAGAACCAGAACAGAACAGGACAGAACCAGAACAGAACAGAAAGAACCAGAACAGAACAGAACAGAACGGAACGGAACGGAACAGACAGAACAGAACAGAACAGAACAGAACAGAACAGAACGGAACGGAACGGAACAGAACAGAACAGAAAGAACAGAACAGAACAGAACAGAACAGAACAGAACAGAACCAGAACAGAACAGAACAGAACAGAGAACAGAACAGAACAGAACAGAACAGAAAGAACAGAACAGAACAGAACAGAACGAACAGAACAGAACAGAACAGAACAGAACAGAAACAGAACAGAACAGAACAGAACAGAACAGAACAGAACAGAACAGAACAGAACAGAACAGAACAAAACAGAACAGAACAGAACAGAACAGAACAGAACAGAACAGAACAGAACAGAACAGAACCAGAACAGAACAGAACAGAAGAACAGAACAGAACAGAACAGAACAGAACAGAACAGAACAGAACAGAACAGAACAGAACAGAACAGAACAGAACAGAACAGAACAGAACAGAACAGAACAGAACAGAACAGAACAGAACAGAACAGAACAGAACAGAACAGAACAGAACAGAGCAGTACAGAACAGAGCAGTACAGAACAGAGCAGTACAGAACAGAGCAGTACAGAACAGAGCAGTACAGAACAGAACAGTACAGAACAGTACAGAACAGAACCAGAACAGAATAGAAGAGAACCAGAACAGAATAGAAGAGAACCAGAACAGAATAGAAGAGAACCAGAACATAATAGAAGAGAACCAGAACAGAACAGAACAGAACAGAACAGAACCAGAACAGAACAGAACAGAACCAGAAAAGAACAGAACAGAACCAGAAAAGAACAGAACAGAACCAGAACAGAACAGAACAGAACAGAACAGAACAGAACAGAACAGAACAGAACAGAACAGAACAGAACAGAACCAGAACAGAACAGAACCAGAACAGAACAGAACAGAACAGAAACAGAACAGAACAGAACAGAACCAGAACAGAACCAGAACAGAACAGAACAGAACAGAACAGAACAGAACAGAACCAGAACAGAACAGAACCAGAACAGAACAGAACAGAACAAAACAAACACAAATATTAATTTTAATTTTAATTTAATATTATATATTTAATATAATATTAATATAAATATAAACAAATAGTGAGAATATGCCCTACATACGATTTGTCACAGTTTTATAAAACTATCAATAAAGAGAAAAAGTGTGCCCAGCCCTTATCACTAGTTCACTGATTTCTTTACTTGTTATTAATTTTTGTTTGTTTATTTTTAATAACTTATGTTTTGTATTTGAAATAATATACATTTACAAAGGATATTGATTACGTTTTGCTGATTCCGCGCAGTTGATGATGACTTGTCCAACAAGCAGACAAGGTCGACACGTGTTTCGTCTCTCAGCGAGACATCTTTAGGATATGTTGCCCGTTCGGTGTCTCACGAGCGGCTGGCTTGCGGCGCCTTGCGCGCTTGTATTTATAGGCTGAGGGGGTTGGCCCCTCCTCTCGGTAGGCGGGGCTACCGACCATTGGGCAACTGTTTTGTATAATAGGCGAATGTGTAAGATTGTTTGTTCGTTCAGCAATGTAATATTAGGTATATTTTTATGTTTATAGATTTCCGAATATTATTCCCGAATATTCGGGAACAGAACCAGAACAGAACAGAACAGAACCAGAACTGTTCTGTACTGTTCTGTTCTGTTCTGGTTCTGTTCCCGAATATTCGGGAATAATATTCGGAAATCTATAAACATAAAAATATACCTAATATTACATTGCTGAACGAACAAACAAATCTTACACATTCGCCTATTATACAAACAGTTGCCCAATGGTCGGTAGCCCCGCCTGCCGAGAGGAGGGGGCAACCCCCTCAGCCTATAAATACAAGCGCGCAAGGCGCCGCAAGCCAGCCGCTCGTGAGACACCGAACGGGCAACATATCCTGAAGATGTCTCGCTGAGAGACGAAACACGTGTCGACCTTGTCTGCTTGTTGGACAAGTCATCATCAACTGCGCGGAATCAGCAAACGTAATCAATATTCTTTTTAATACAATGGACTTCCGCAAAATAACACCTGCTACAATAGAGTAAATAATATACATTTATTTTAAGGTCATATTTTTATTAGAATACGCCTGTAATCATGTTGTGTACACTATTTTTGGATTGTTATCTTATTTTATGTCTTTAATTAGCTTGTAATTTGTTTGTGTACCTTAAATAAATGGCGTACTGTTCATACAAACTTTCCTTTTGACCGTTTATCACATTAAATAGTCTTATAATATTAGTAAGAATAACAAGCTGTTAACCAAATGTTTAAGGAAGATCGGGTTTACAGGTTTTCCAGTTTATGCATCACATAATTACTAGAATAAACATATAATAAATATTAAAACTTTTAAATGATTTAAAATAAGCATTTGATTTATTGATATGTTAAATCAATTAACTAGGATGACGACATGGCCGGCCGAACATTAGCTCTTCCAGCGGCTGCAGCTTTCACAGCAGCCTCTGTATCAGTACCACCGCCACACATGCACCAGGATCACATGTACAACTTTTTGGGTGAGCAAAATGATTTGTTTATACTACATTCCTACTGGTACTGATGAACAGCGGCATATGATAGGCAACGAAAATGTCATTGCTGCAGAACTAGTTCAATTGGGTAGAACTTTATAGCATTTACTCTATAATCCTCTAGCAACCTCTCCCCTAATGGAAACCACCGCCACTTCAGTGGTTCCAAAACTATGCATATAATACTTAACACATACAGAAGCAGAAACCAAATCCGGTCTAGACTTTTTAATATTTTACCCCCGAAACCACTCAATCAGCGCTCTTAACTACATGTCACAAAGGGACTCTACCTCTAAGAAGGGACGGGAAGAAACCATCCTTGGGAGTTCGAAACTATTGGAACCAGGAAAATGATCTCCCAGTATTATATCTTTATACCGGCCCCTGGCCAAATTGGTTTATAAAGAGGGCAAGACCAGGTTTGCACGTCTCCTTGACAAAATAAATTAAATATATTGATCTAGTTCTTCACTGCTCAAATGCCCTGAATCATGCGATTCATGCGATTATTTTTTAAGTGATCATGCGAAAAAGTCTGCGATAGTAACAATATAAAAATAAAGTAATCGCTATTTATTTATTACAATGTTTAATGTAATGTAGACTAATTGAAAGGAAGAGTGTGTAAGTTATACATATTCACGTATCTTCTTAGACGCCGGAGCCGATTACTATCTTAACCATATCAAGAAAACCGGTAAAAAAGAGATTCTACCAGAAGACTTAACGGAGAAATTTGAGATGGGAGCAAACACCTTCTCCATTGAGCTTGGAGATCCTATAAAACTACCACTTAAATTACCAGATGAACCTGCTGGAGTAAGTCGTTTTCATCTTATATTGCTTTCATATTGTATAATATTTTTTTTAATTTTCAAAACCAATGCAGTACATCTTAGTTTTCATTACAATTTTAAATCTACATGAAAAATTTGATGCTTTATAATACTCTTAGTTCTGATTTTCTAGTTTGCAATATTTTTGATATTATTTTCAAACTATTTTATCGACTTTTACAATGGTATTGATCACATTAATATTAGTTTGTAGTGGTGTGATTATGATCCATAGTTCTATGTCCGCCTTTATTATCATCTACCATTAAGCAAGAATGATAGTTAAGAATTCCAATAGCTTTGACGACAGCTCATTTTGGAACACATTATCGTCACCTATATCAATAGTGCAGTGACTTTAGTTATGTAGTATTGGTATGCCCTGTATAATCTTTTATACTTTTAGGAAGGTGAGGAAGAAAGTGCTGAAAAGGATGAAACGGGCGAGGAACAGGAAGAGGAAGAAAAGGAGGAACCAATGAAGCGTAAGTTTTAATCAATACCTTCCACTATATTTTGTATACAGCAGGTTATGAAAAACGTCTATAAATATTACACTCCACTTTTCATGACTTTTTCACAAATCTTTAAAAATCGAGCCACAAATATTATTTTACGTCTCAAATCAAATATTATGTAAAAAGGTAACGCGACTTGTAAAGAGATAAATTGAAACCTTGTCCTTATAATGCCTACAAATAAGTAGACTAGTTAATGACCTTATCTAACAGACAGTCATCACAATCTTCACAAACATTCTTCGTAAACTTCTTTTCTGGAGTCAGAATGCTTTCCTCTTAAGTTAGAACTCTTCTTACTTAGAATGCGTGACATTCCGATTGTATAGATAGTTAGATAGTTCTAGATATAGATAGCCTAATGCCTTTTTTTTGTTCCCCTGAGAAAATGCATTAAATTGCATACTCCGGCTGTGGCGAGCCGGCGGTTATGTGGGGCTCTCCTCCCCAGAAGGGGGAGGCCTACCCACTAAATACCTCAGGGATGGTCTTCCTCAGGCATGTAGGGAGCCCTCGGGAACGCCACGCGACATCCGGGCACCCCCAGCCTCCGCTCCCCCGCCGATACAAGGGAGCCCTCCTCGGGGAAGGCTACAATACCTCCCCCAGATAGCCTAATGCCTAAAATCTAAAATACTATTTCGTAAAATTTCTTCTATCTTTTATGTCATACTAAGAGGTAGAGATAGGACATTGTTGTTCGTAACTTGGATTAAATGATACGTAGGTTTTCTGCCTCTAATATACTACAATGAAATAAATATCATATAACTACGTATTTATTTACTTTTCTAACACTACAATCCATAAGACATCTTCTTTATAACTTATTTTTTATTATTATATATTTTATTACCTATAAATTAATCATACCATACTGCCTAATATGACTATTTGTTATACAGAAATAAAGGACGCCCTCATCAAGAATTGGAATGATCAGACGAAACAGACTTCAGTGGCGCTCCTAGTGGGTGATTACCACCAACTAGGGGTGTGGATGGCTGCAGGTGGTAAAGTGGTGGCTTTTGACCCAGCCCCTACACTGACCAAGGGGATGCTAACCGCCCAAAGGATTAAGAAGGGTAAAATTCATGTGATTACTTTTTCCTTCTCATTATAGTTGATTTAAAAATATATCATACCAATTTACCAAAGAATATATGTTTACATTGTTACGAATGTTAATGTGCATTTCTAGTACATAAGTGACAGTTCTATAGACGGATTTATAAATTCAAAGCACTTTTTCTTTAATTAATTTCAATTTAATACTTAAATTATTTTAAAAGCAATATATTTTTAACAAGCGAATAATATATTTCTTTGTAATTTATTGCTCCAAATAATTTTACTTCCCATCGGTAAAACTCCCGTAGCGTTCCCTCACGCCTCTGATGGGCGCCGTAACAGTCCCTTTGTGTAAATGGCAACCAATGGGTAGGTAAGATGTAATGTAATGTATGTAATGGTAAATCAGTTGTACCTGTAATTTAGGCGATGAAATCCGTCTTCAGCGCGAAAAAGACGAGATGACAGGTGAAGGTGTCGGTGACGAGGAAGAAGCCGAAGACGAAGAAGCGGGAGCAGGTATACATATGCCACACATAATATGACGACTAGACGTGAATGTATTCTTTATCTATACACATGTATACACCGCCTTGTTTTATTTTGAACAAATTGACAGATTAGTGCATATTATCTTTGAATCTACCATGATACACATTTGCTCATTTTAGCTTAAAAATACTGACATTTCTAGTTTCAGGACATGGAGCTTTCCTCCACCAATTCCCTCATGTTACCTATTTGAACGCTGCAGTGACTTGGAGGTTTATTATTTCTCAACTTCAGATATTCCTTGTTTTAGTAAGATGAGTTTAACCACAGAAAATCATTGCAGAGGGTGAAGAAGTGCCAGAACCTGTGCCAGAAAATGTTCCGCCTGAATCCTGCCCAACCCTGATGGTGTTCGCTAGTCCCGGCGAGTTTATTGACAAACTGGGTATGTTTTAATGCTTAACCATAGATTTTAGTACATTTTACATAAAATGATGAATGATGATGTAGAATAACTTATTATGTCCAATTCATTCAGAAGAAAATACATTATGAACATAGTAGATCTTCTGATATTGTTCTAGATGTTCTTAATGCTCACCTAAAGATATCATTACCAAGTCGCCATGAACTCCTCATACTAATAATTATAGATTCTGGTCAGTTGTGGTGGTGCAACGGTGCAAACAGTATTGATCCGGTAATTACTACCGGATATAATACTGTTGAGTAATAGTTTTTCAAAGTAATATAATCCGTTAAAACACATACACGAATAATTTTCATGTTTAAACAGGACTTTTGCTTTCATGTACCTATTAACAGTGCGCCAAAGCGGCCTCAATGCCAAGCAATGTAAGGCTCCGTACAAGCTGTACTCGGTGAAGGTGATCAACGAACTGACCAGCTCTCTCAAAGAGAAAAAATCTGGGCCATCAAAAGGAGAAGGGGATGAAGGCGCTGATGAGGAAGGTGAGTCGTTTGGTGCCAAATTTTTCGTATTGTTTACCTATCTTAAATTTCTGTCTTGTGCGATGTAAGAACTTAATATCTTGCCTGTAATCTCAATTGAACGCGCTCATGATAGTTAAAGTAATACCCGATCTTATTAATAAGCTTCAATACTATATCTAGCAATAATCCTGCCGCAGATTTGAACTTATTCAATAATTGCACTGAGCTGTAAAAAATCAAATCACGGTATTACTTTCATATAAACATATTTATTTTATAGCCTCACACAACTGTACAGTTGTAATGATTTCAGCTGGGTTATAGCACAAAGGCCGCGATTAGTGCGCGTCATACTGTCATACAAGGCATAAGATAGCTCTGATGCAAGGTACTAATGGCTGCGATTAAAAGGTTTTAAATGTCAGAAATGAAATTTGTTTTTTATTTTACTACGGAGATTATGCTGAGATCCATATCAACCGAAACGGCCCACGCGAATATGATCTACCAACTAAACTCAGCCTTGGTCCTGAGAATGTCAGCGACTGCTTGTCAGGAGAGGCGCGGTGCAATCGCAGATAACGCGTCGCTTACTTGTTTTGTCCAATAGATGCGCAAAATGTGTTCAATATCGCACGACTCGTATGTAATGTAATTAAATTAGCAACCCCATAGAGCTATTTACGGTGAATTGGACTTAATGACCAAAAATGATACACAAGAAGGACACACCAAGTGCCTTCACTGGTATATGTATATATATATATATATATATATATATATATATATATATATATATATATATATATATATATATATATATATATATATATATATAATATATATATATATATATATATATATATATATATATCCAATTTTGACATTTAACAAACTAACAAACTATAATTAACAACAATATATAATTATACATATATAACGTGCTGGGCCCTGTTATCCTCGTTTGTCAAATGTCAAAACGAATTGTTACCGTGTTTTCACTACGCCTTTGGAAAACCATAGGTCGACCATAGGAACAAATACTCACAATAAATGGAAATAAAAATGTAAAGGCGCGGGTCGTGTATAAGTCGGTCTGTTATTGTCGTACCAATGTACGTCGTCGTACGTACGTCGCAATGCACTACAAACGCGAAACAGATTAATATAGATTAGTATCCCTAATATACCAAAATCTATAGTTTTATCTGATATTTTGACGACATACGTGTAACTGTCTCAATCCGTCTAGAAACTGAGGAACTCGTGGAAGCTCTAGAAGATGCAGCTGTGGGCAAATACTTCACGCGAATTGGACGAGCTGTCGCCTCACTGCGAGGCAACCTCCAGCAGGGCGAGGCTTACTTTATGGATCAGCCCAATAGGGACAACCAGGTGAGCTGTAACAATCTAATTTTTAATATTGTAGGTAGTTATCTTAAACGGTATTTAGTTGAATATGATTAGAATAGTCTCCGCTACACCTTTTTTATTTGTCTAATTATACATTCAATGCATAATTATTACATATATCTATAAAATATATTAGAACAGTAAAAATTCTAGTTATTTATTACATTTTTACAAGCTTTTATATTAGCTTCACTTGTAATTATGTAAGAAAATCTTGGAATCTTAATTTGACCCACTTCGGGAGTTCTAAGCCGGATGACAATGCATGGTTAGGTGTGTGACGTCATTCAAAATCCAACATGGCGGCATTACCAAGATGGCGGATCAATTATTTTTAATGCACCCCTACAATATAGGTATCAAATGAAAGGGCTTGTAAAGAACACCTCGATAAATAATATGACGTCACTCTTAATCCAATATGGCGGACTTTCCCAAGATGGCGGACCAATCATTAATAATGCACCCCTACAATATGGGTATCAAATGAAAGGGTTTGCTAAGCTTGGTTTTTTAGTCGGATTTTTTTTTAATACTAGCTTTTATTAAATGCGCTAAAAAGAACAAAATAAATTTTTACATATAAAAGTTTGTCGTGAGATTTACTTACTTACAGAATTACCTTTAACGACATTTAATAAAAGCTTGTATTAAAAAAAAAATCTTTTAATTTTTTCTCATAAGTGAATGTTTGAGACTAACTTTCGAGTTAAATATACAGGACGCAGCAAACTGTATCATGGGTATAGTGGTGGACCACATTGAGCCACACATCTATTGGAAGCCGCAGCTCGTCGACGCCATCTTAAAGTATGGAGATCGGCTCTACACAACGTCTTTGCCTAGAGCAGCCAACCCGCCGAAGCTGGAGCCGATGGAGGTGGAAACGGACTTTCACGTGACCACATTTGATGTGAGATCGTTTTAATAACACATACTTTTGTTATTCATGTAGGATGCATATTTTATTGTATTTTTATGATTGAATTTAAAATGAAACTAGCAGAAGAATTGAGATAACGGAGTGTAATTCTGTGTTTGTTTGGAGGAAGATGTTTTAAGTTGGTTTCGTTCTATTTTATCATTTATACAGTTCCATTTGAACTAGGCGTTCATTGTATCTATTTCGTAGGCAGCACCATGATAGTTTTATTAGTTTATATGAACTTAGATATTTTTATGGGAACTGGGTTGAGTTTATGAGAACTTAGTTATTATGATGGTTTTATGAAAAACGTTTATTATTGTTTTTCAGTTTTGTCAAAACATTATTATTTTTTGTTAATAAGAATATATTACAATTTTTTGTGACTATGTGTGATATAATATAATCAAGAATCATATAATAATAACATACTCAGCAATATAATATGTGAGTTAACAATTAATCACCCCCTATTTTCATAACTTTGGCTCGGATTTTTTTTCCTAATTTATCTATTTATGGAACCATAGCTGACTTCTTTTACACTAAATAAAGAAACAACATTGGAATATGGTTTCATTTTTCGTCGGTTAAAAACGTATCTCGTTTGAAATCTGTAACATTGTTTTATTTTTTGTTTACGTTTTGTTTTGGCACAATCTAAGCTTTCAGTATTATTTGTAGCAACGTTACTGCTACGAGGGGAATTTAGGGAATTTATTGATCTAACACATTTGTTTTAGTTCTGTCTATTAAAACTGTTTCAATATATAACTCGTCCCGTATTTCTTATCGGTCAGCATTAAAAGCTAAAGAATGCATAATAAAAAAAAATCTTATTCGAATTTTTCAAAAATAATGTGTAAGTTTTATACACGTGCACTTTTGAGATGTATGCAAAAAAGTAGTAAAATCTGCATCATCTCTATGATCATTTTCTTCACATGCAAAATTTTTACAAACAGGTAAAGACTGAAGTGACTCCGAATGTTGTGAGCGGAGACATCATGGCTGGAGACACTGGCGCAGTGTTGAATCTTAGGCGCGCTCTTATCAAGTTTTTTGAATCGGTAATTTTTATGTTTAATCGGCTTATGGTAAACACTGAGATAGCCGGATCACACTACAAAGTTACCATATATTTTAAGTTAAAGTTAACAAATATGTTTATTTTTGTTTACTTTGTACGACCATAGCTATACATTAACTCGTTAATCGGGATTAACTTTTAGGTTAGTTTTATTAAATTGACTGATTAACTTCCGTACACCTTCTTCAAATCCATTCATCGTTAATCCAGTATCTATTTTTAATCATAAGTCAGATCAGATAACATGCATCACCGTAAAAAACACATTCTAACAAGTGGGCTGGGGTAATGATATTTAACAATAGATGGCGACTATGATGCCAATCGACAAATACAATTCAGTACGTAGAGCGCACGTGGCGCTTAACAACATGATTTGATGATTACCAGAATTCAAACTATCTGTTTTTATATTAACTACATCACTTCTACTACCATATACAATATGCAATAATCACGGATTAACTATTAACGTTAACGTTTTAACACCGGGTTGTCGATTAAGCTCTACTTATCTATGGTATTTGTTCTGTGAAATTCTCTAATATCCAAATGGATAAACATAGAACATTAAAACTGGACAATAGGCAAGCGTTTAGCGCTCTAAGGCCCGTATTACAGAATGAGACACAAATCTCTGCTTGAGCTTGTTTTTAGAACACAGTTCAAAAAGAACAAATCGATTGAACAAGGAAACATTCCCTGCAGACCACGGCCAAACAATATCATGTTATGTTTCCTTTCCGTTGCGTAAGTAAAGTTACCATTAAAACTTGTTATGAATGTGATATTAATCCTATCGATAAATAATGCTTTAGACGTAGAATAACAAACGACGGACGAAGTGAGCGATTGTTCCAATTGTCCAGCGTATTGTAACAAATGGCTCAAATAGCTCCTAGTCTTTTATTCATTAACAGCAGTAGCTGATATTTACATCGTTCAGTTCGAAAATTTCGCCCGTGGCTTCGTCCACGTGACATCGAGTTACCCTATAAGAAACGAATAATTTCTCGTGGTAAAAATTGCCCTTTGATTCTTCCTGCATACTAATATTACACCATATTCGATTCAGTCATTTCTATTTACGATTTTATTACCAATAGAAAAAACAGTTATTTTTAGCGGCAACATTATACTACATGCTTTTTCGGATCTCAAACTATTCACATGCCAAGTCTAATGAAAATTGACTTATCCGTTCAGACTTAAAAACGTAACACACAAGTTACTTTCATATTTACAATATTAATAAGGATTTCGTTAAAAATTATTTTAGTGTGGACAATAAAACTTATAATAAAACAAATGACTACTTTTATTCTTTATACAGCACACTCACGGAGTACTGTGCGCTAAACATTATTGCGTGGGAGTATGGCGTCCAACTGATGGAAACGTGGGACCGGTGTACTGCCTATGGGATTCACATGGCACAGGTAAGGCGATACTATGTTCTGGCAGTTAATAGATCTTGGAGCACTATTACCATAGGGATCTCCCTTACCTATCTAGGTAAGCTTACATCGTTCTTTATATTTAAAAATACACTTTGGACAGAATAACGAATTCTGTCTTTGAGCATCAAACTCGATAGGTATATAAATAACATATTTACTTGTTTTATCCTGACAGTAAACATCTCAGTAAAAATTTAAAAATGCATCATAATAACCGTACTTTGCGTACTTATGTAAATGTTGTATTATCAATTCTTTACTAGTTAAATGTCTCCTAGTTAAATGAAATTTTATAATAAAGAACATAATAATAATGTTCTAAACTGTATTCTATTTATTGTACAAAATAGTGTTTTTAGTCCATCATGTTCGCTTGATTACCAACACGCTTACTTTTTAGTGAAAAGAAGTTAGGCGGAGTAGATTCTAACACTACATTGAAAAAATATATAGATATACGATATGTATATAACGTATCGTATATCGTATACGTAGCGTATTTTTTTCTTGTGATTTTAAACTAAAATTTGGTTACTGTGACTTTACATCTGCCACAGTCTGGCAACGTACGAGTACATTGTGCTTATTGTGTGATTTGCAGATTTACTGCAAATCTCTTCTCTACTAATAAATTATAAGGAGAGGTTGGACACGAGTTATTCATGTACTTACACCGATTTCATACAGCGAAAGAATAAAATGGATATGCCTCGAATCCCGAAATTATTTTTAAAGAGCAGAAAATACCCGTGATTTTTAAATTTTTTTAATATACAAATGGATATTAAACGTTCGAAGAAATTTATTGAAGCCAGAAAATATTGAAAAGCTAATGGTCATATATTTTAATTCTCACAAAAGTTATACAGTAATGTCGGAAGCGAACACTTCAAATCTTACTGGTAATGAATCGGACAAGGAAAATTATTCTGATGGGCCTTTTGAATAATCTTACGAATCTAGGCTAGAAGCAGAAGTATTCGCTCGGTACTTATAAAAAAGGCGAAATATGCGTATGAGAATTTGCTTAAAACTATCAATAATTGGTATTGTGAATTAATGTAAACTAATAAAAATTGTATGTTAATTATCTTTGTTTTGACGTGAAACGTCTTTAAAATCGCGCCGAAACATACGGGTACCAGGTTTAAAAAGTGGACCGTAACGAAAAGGTCTATATCATCGTACCTTAATAATTAAAAAACTATTAGTCTTAGAAACAAAAATATGGTGTGAATATTTCACTTATATAGTCAGCTCGCTGTTGTGACAATGAGTTTTTTATTAAAATTCTTAAAACACCGTCAATCTTGTTTTTATTTAAAGCGATTTCCTAACATAGACGTTTCACGTTAAAACCAACGGCCGTGTGCCCCGGCACAGCCCCACCCGATTTTTTAATATTTGTCTATCTCTGAGGTTTATTATTATTTATTTGTAATATTGTTGGTCACATGGGATTGTCCATTAGAAATCCCGGGAAGGTCCACATTAATATTAACGTTTCGATGCAAGTACATAAATAAATGTACCTAATTCCGACCTCTGATTATAAGCGACTGTGACTGCGTACACTCCATATGTGCTACCTTGTAAAAATTTAAAATATTATCCTTCTGACTTTAAAAAGCAGTGCTTATAAAGTTCCCAAAATATATATAAATTATATTCTAATTATAGATTTATATAATTTTATTAGCATATGAACTTGCATATACAATAAATAACAGCATTATCGTCTGAATTTAGATATGTGTGCTCCGATATTTCCGCACCTATTGTAAGACGCATCAAAGTAAGGAAAATAATAATTCTGAGGTTGCAGCGTAGCGCTTTAAGTCATCTGCGCATGTCACTTCGGTGTGCTGCTGGAGCTAGCGCATCTGTGTTTTGTATCGTCCTCGTATAAGCAGCAAGTTAAAACTCGTGAAAACAAATATATTAACTATTTGTTAAACTAAACGTATTAGGTAAAAACCTTAACTTCATTATATATTTTTTTATTTTGAAGTAAAAACTTATAAATAAATTCATTAACACCTAGCTTAAAAATTCACCAATTATTTATTTAATATTTATTATTAATTATTACATATAATGGTATTTGCTGTTCCTAAACACCGAAATGTTCATATATATTTTTATCAATATTTTTTAAGATGTAACTATTTTAACATTAAATGTGATAGTTGTGTTTTGTGAAGTGTGAAGAGAAGGCTGCGTGCTGAAATCTCAGAGCACATATTAATTTTACGATGAAAATTCACTCTAGCTCTTGTTTCCAGAAAATATAAATCGTTTTAATTGTTATCAACGCAAAAATAAATATTTTTACAGTTAATTAAACAATTAGTTTTGCTTTATTGTTATAAATAATCCTGCATACAACCTTATTTTTAGTAGTTTATACAAATTGTTGCGTATTAAGATAATAATAGGGAATTCTCCCATATTTATTATTTAATTTAAAATATTTTTTTCAGTCACTGACTACTTATCATCAGATGGGCAGTCCACTTGTTTAATATATAGCTATAAAAAACCCTAATGCCTATTTCTCGGCCATTGAACTAATGTACTATTAGGAATAATATATAATTAAAATTTTGTGCATTAACCTTTCAAACACTAGGACCGACCGGCAGAAGATCGGCCGGAGGAGCGGCCACCCTAGTGTTGTTCAGTTCGCCCGCAGATCTCGCCGACACTTTTGTCGCCAACATACAGGAGCTTGCGCGGCCAGGACCTAACAGGCTAGTGTTGGACCATTTTATAGCAAAGGAAACACATTACCGAGCATTCGTACTTGTTTTTGATCTACTAGCAACCCACCCCGGTTTCGCACGATTGCAATGCTATTGGGTAGACGACAATTTTTTAAATTCTATACATAATAAGAGTAATCTTTTAAGTGAGAAATATTGTAGAACCAACGGTACACTTGCACCTATTACTTTTGTAGATACATCGACATGTTTGCGGCGCTGTCGCGGGTCGCTCAGAAACGCTCCATACTAAAAACACTGCAATCGTCATAACTAAGTAAACTCGTCGAAGTTGTATGAGCGTATAAACAAATTTCAAAATAACTTTGTTATTTGTACTTTTTTAAGTATACTTTCTATATAAAAAATGTTACATTTAATGTGAGAATGCTAGAAATGTGTTCGTTTTATTTGAATTACGTAAATAATTAATTGCTCATTTTTAAGAAATCAAAAAACAATATAAATTAATAATTAAACTCAAATTTCTATATTGGCATACTTTCATGAGATATAAATTGCTCAAATCAGATTATTATAGTATAAAAACGACCATAATTAGTTGTAGTCGTCTACCCTATTGTTTTTAATCTACTAGCAACCCACCCCGGTTTCGCACGACTGCAATGCTATTCCTACTGAGGTTATAAACCCAACAGTTTCTATGAATTCATGTTTGTTACTTTTTCATGTAAAACCACTAAATTTATTTTTTTCAACCTTTATAAATAGGTACAGATATTTAATAATAATAAAATAAATAATAAATATTAATTTGTTACACTTACACCAATTAGCCTAGCCCAAACTAAGCTCTATAAGGCTTGTGCAATGGGATCTAGGGTAACGGATAGACATACATATATTATACATATATAAATATTTTTTATTGAAATACATATCAACAACCATGACTAAGGTACAAATGCTCGCATTCATCACACAAACATCTGCCCCCACCGGGATTCGAACCCGAGACCTCAGAGATGGCGACACCTTGAAACCGGTGTATTATCCACTCGACTATGGAGGTCGATTTAAGTTATAAGCATGCTAATTAAAACTACCATTAATCACTTTAGAAAAAAAATGTATTCTTATCTTAAAGCCTCCCTGTACACTACGTTGGCTGTGGTATTTGTAGGTGGCAACAATACATATTGATTTTCAGGAGATCCTACTCGAGAAAGTGCCACATACAATTTGCCCTTGATATATTCTATAATTTTGTCGAACATTTTCTTGTCCTATCATTAATACTCTTCGCAGCGTATGCGATGGTAGACATTTTATGGCAAATTTTTTTACACCTTCGGTTGGTTTTAATAAGAATTTCTAAAGATTTATATAGTAATCTAGTACTAAATATAGCCTATGTTACTCAGTGATAATGTAGCTTTCTAATGAAAAAAGAAATATTAAAATCGGTCCAGTACTTTATCAGTTTATTCGTTACAAATATACAAATCTTTCCTCTTTATAATAATAGTGTAGTTATATCAGAATAACACACAGGCTACATTTTATAAAGATATACGCCGCACTAATATAAGCTACTCGATAATAGTAACTATGCGCAGACGAAGTCGGGCACTAGCTAGATCATTTTCTGTGTTCATTGTTCGCAACCGCTGTGTCCCTGCATTTCAAATCCTACTACTATTCATAAAGGCGAAAGTTTGTAAGTATGGATGTATGGATGTTTGTTACTCTTTCACGTAAAAACTACTGAATGGATTGAATGAACTTTACCACATATAGCTTATACATCAGAATAACACATAGGCTACAATTTTGAGATTTCTAATGTGGGTCGTAAAAAAAACACATTTTTTGCGCTTACATTGCAACGGTCAGCTCTATGTGGCTTGCTCACGTGTTTCCAAAGCGAAGAATCTGCATGTTTATGCTGAAGGAAAAAAGATCGTTAAAGTATTTATAGGAGCATACTGCAGTAGCTACCTATAGGCCTATAATTAGGGCTCTGCAGTGCTTAGTTACCGTATTTCTTACTTATTACTAGACTAGACGGGACGAACCTGAAGTCCACGCGAACGAAGTCGCGGGCAAAAGTTAGTCTGTAATATATTAAGAAATATTCATTTAAATTACTAGTTATAAAGATCCATATTGATCTATATTAAATACACTATTTATTTAATATACGTCATTAGATAAGGATTAATGCAGTAGAATACAATGATAGTACCTATTAACTTACATTATACATTATTTACATATTTATAAAACTACCTATGAAGTAAAAATTTTTTTATATATGCTTATAAAATTTTGTTGTAGGCATTCTATATCAGTTAAGTAGTCTACCCAAAACTAAAAAAATGGCAAACTGTTTACGACACATAAAAGTTTCGGAACCTCTGCGCTACAAAGTAACAGATCACTTTACTGTTGCGCAGAACTTTGTTTTATACTATGTAGTGACGAATATTAATAATTAACGTTTATATTAAACCTTTATATTAATAAACGTATATTGTTTTTGAATATAACGTTTTATATTAATTTTTATCTCCAAGTATAGATTTATGATATTGGAAAAAGCACAAAAGAATTTTATGGCATGCAGCACCAATTACTTTTTCCTAGCATTTAAATTCAGTTAGTTATTTGCGAAGTATTGGCGAATATACGCATAATTATGTAATAGTATATTATATTGATTTACTTACCTAAGTAGTTGCATATATAAAATATTTTAAAATATATTGTCCAGGTTCACAATAAGTGCAGTGAAGGTATTCTGGGAAATATCCAAGGGAGCAAACTATGTCACTCCCCAGGGTTCAGTGCCCGATGAGGGTTACGAATGGAAGGTTCTCACTGCTTATGTGGAGACCGCCAGAGGCAGGACCATTTTGAGGGGAACTAGACCACCTGATCTTGTGAAGTAAGTAATATTATTAAGTATATTTCGTAGGATCTGTTGTATTAGATACAGGCAAGACCACTTGTAATTATTATAACATTATCACTGTCGCTTATATCACGTGTCTTTATAAGACACGGTCCTTTATAACCAACTGGGTCTCTATCTGCACCATGAAAATACAGCTAAAGACTATACCCAGTTAGATGCACAGAAACTATTGCCATTACTAGTCAGAACGTTTGTGAACTATTGCATTTCAATTTCGGTGGTAATGAGAATCTGGCTATGGAAGAGACTCCGATCACCTGCCTTCTCAAAGCCTCCTGATTGATTTAAATATGGCAGGTGGTGACTTGCCGCTCACTAAATGGACCCCCAAAAAAGTAGACTAATATTGGTGCGAAAGGAGTAATATTGGTATTAACGGCTAAAAGTGTAGAGAGGTGTGTCTGCGACAGCGATCGAGACGCCGTCGGCGTATTGACATTATTACACTTCCACCCTTCCAGCATCTGCTCTTGCGACTCCACTCTGCTAATAATAAGACAAGACAGAGGCGGATGGCATACTGAGGGAGACTGACTGTTGATGGGGCATTTATGGCAGTTAAGGGGCTTTAAATGCCCCACCAGTGGGCGATGGGGTCGTCACATTTTACGGTTTTGACCTTATACTAAAATATTAAAATAAAGGCGACTCAAGCTGTCACTTCTCCGCACTAGAAAAGAATAGCATACTTAATAAGTAATGCTTATCAATATTGAATAATACTTATTACATATATGAAATATATATAACGATTGATTTCTACTTCCACCAAAAGCTGAAAACTGCATGTACATTCGTCTTTATATCTTCGTATAATATAATATAGAATAAATCGTATGTTCGCCTTTTTGACAAAGTATATCAATAAGTACAAATTTCTCCATATCCCCGCATTTAAAAAAAACCTTGTATTACATTTGGCTTATTCTTTCAATTTACATCTTCTTGTGTTTTTTATTCCAAATTTTACTTTTATTTTCCACAGAATCGTAGTCTGACACTTTATTATAAATATTTCATTTTTCTTTTTAATCAAATTATTTAATATTTAATGAGTAGAAATCGTACTTAAAATTATTAAAAAAATATTTTTTTTTTTTCCCCCAAACTATAATCGGCAATCAGCTGGCAATCGGCCGAGGACAGTTATGAGCTGTCACCTGTAGATTCCACCTGTATTAGTTTGGTTCATTAAACAAAAAATTATAATGAAAGATTCGCTCTTACAAAGGTTCGCTCACGATGCGCTCCTTCAGTCATCGTGTTCGGCCATAGTGTCCGTCTGCATGTCGCGAGTTCGCCGACCACACTTGTGGACAAGAGGTATTATCGACGAAATAGTGTCGACGGGAGCACAACTTTTTGCTGCGTCACTGTCCGCCCTGGGATACGAGTTCCGCCCCGGGGACGATGTACTACTGCCGTTACAGGTAAATACGCATTAGACCAGGCACGCAAATGACCAAATTTCATATACGCATAAGATAAGACACACAAGTGATTTGTAGCCAGACTATATAAATATTGCTAACACATTTCGTATGTACATTGTTGCCTTTGTCTGCACAGGATTGATATTCCGAATAACTTTATTGGCGTAGCGCATATATCTTAATATATATATTTCTTGTGTGCGTGTGTATGTGACTGAACTCCTCCTAAACGACTGGACCAATTTTGATGAAATTTTTTGTGTGTATTCCAGGGGGCTTGAGAATGGTTTAGATTCACAATACGGTCATATAGATATTGTTTTTCAGCTAAATTATTTATTTAAAAACATTTGAGACAACGTGAGACAACGTGACATTTGAGACATTTGACAGGACAACGTCTGTTGGACCAGCTAGTATATTTATAAATTGGTAGCCTATGTGTTATTCTGATGTATAAGCTACATTATTGTAAAGTTTCTTTAAAATCTAATTAGTAGTTATTACGTGAAAAAGTAATTAACATCCATATGTACAAAATTTCGCGTTTATTATATTTATAATCATAATAAATCAGTAATGTAATTACACTAACTGTCAAAATCAATTAAATTTGAGAATAACAGAGTTACATAGTCAATAGGTTGATTTTTCAATACGCAATAGACCAATGAACAGAACTTCATATTATCGACTTGTGCGACTCGAACTTCATAAGTCGAGCAAAAAAGCGGCACGGCCGTATCATCCTTTGCTCGAAGCAATTCAGGTCATTTTCGACCCCCTGTAACTTCGTTGTGGATGAAACTAGAAGACTGAATTTTCAGTAACCATGTAGGCATTGTAAAGACACGGTATATTTCAATATTTCATTCAATTTGAACCAGTAGTTTTATTATTATAACGGGTCAAATTTATTAATTTTGTCACTCACTGACTCACTGACTGACTCACCGATCATCAAAATTCTAAGGCACTTCTAGCAGACCTAGCACTTCTAGCTTCAAATTTGGAATATAAGTAGTGTTTGGTGTATGAATCAAGGAAAAACTAAAAGATTTGGGGGTGTGGTAGTGCAACCGCTAAGTCTATAAGGCTACCTACAAAAATAAGAAAAGTTCATAATTCATATATATATATATATATATACAATAAGTAGAAGCTACGTAACAATTTAATGCTTCGAGTACGGAGATTCCAGACACAATTGGTTTTTGATTGTTATAGACCACGATCGTGGTCTTACGGACTGGACGTATTAAGACAGAAAGTCCCTTAAGTAGTAGACTGAATAAATTAATAACCGACTTGGTATTACATGGATCTCACAACTTTTTACCGTAGAACAACTAAGTTGCGAGACTTGGTTTTTTTTGACAAGTTTTGTTTTTGATTTGAAACATGTACCAGTTTACAGCTACATTCTCCGCCTCCAACGTGCTTTTGTAACCACTTTCCTTGACAAAATTGTTAATAAACAGATTATACAAATAGATACTACATATTAACAGATACTAAACTAACTAATAACATAATTATTTAGCAAGAAAATTTAATAAGAGGTTCATACAGCAAATTGATTGTCAACAAAAAAAATTAGGAGCACTTTTTTGAAAATTATTTGTTTTTTTCAGTTCAAATAGACAAATTGCACTGCAGGATATTAATCTTGATTACATATTGATGTAACATGGGATAAAAAACAATTTCATAGATATTTTTATGTAGATGGAAATATGAATATACCTATGGTAGTTTTGTTCCACTATACCAGGTGCTGAACCGGTTCGTTCTCGGCGTGAACTACGTGCGGTATGACCTTCAAGCGGCCTATAGCGGAAAACTAGAACAAAAGGAGCCTTCGGCGATGACGCTGCGGTACGATTTACTTTCTTCTAAATTGTTAGTAATTGGTGAATCCAGTTAGGCTGGTAATGCGGAAGTGAATGTCAAAAACTTGATACTTGAGTCCAGAATGAGTTGTCAATGCTTATTTCTCTTCGCTACTGTAAGTTCGCACGCAAGTACATAATCGAGAATATTCACACCTTATTTGTAACATAATTATACACCGATATATCAATAAATTCAAGAAAATAATAAAAATTTGTTACTTGGCGTTACTTTATG
This sequence comes from Scirpophaga incertulas, assembly GCA_036419045.1. Taxonomy (NCBI): domain Eukaryota; kingdom Metazoa; phylum Arthropoda; class Insecta; order Lepidoptera; family Crambidae; genus Scirpophaga; species Scirpophaga incertulas. The sequence continues at coordinate 9,772,000 of CM071636.1, forward strand.
CGCCACCCGTACAATCTACATAAAAAAACTGTTTTGGTAGAATGAGATAGCGTGCTATATTTAATAGTTAATATTTTTTTTAATTTCATTATATTTTAAACTTATATTGCTTTGATTTGTTTTTGGTTTATAAATCATAAAGTATCACAAAAAAAATTAATAATTGAGCACTACCCTATTGGCACTACTTGGCCATTCAATTATTTTCTATTCCCAACCCACAGAGAGTTGACGTGACAGTGAGCTATAGTACCTTACTATATAAAAAGTATGAAAAAGATCGCCGATGTATTTTTTTTATAGGATAGGGCAGCAAACGAGCAAACGAATCACCTGATGGTAAGCGATAACCGTTGCCCATGGACACCCGCAACACCAGAGCAGTCACAGATGCGTTGCCGGCCTTTTACAAGGGAATAATAAGGTTGGGCCTCCGGTACCCTCACTCACTCGGCGAAACACAGCGTAAGCGCTGTTTTACGCCAGTTTTCTGTGAGGCCGTGGTATCACTCCGGTCGAGCCGGCCCAAGTCGTGCCGAAGCATGGCTCTCCCACGGTAAAACGGTATACTTCCCATATTAAAAATGCATAAATTATTAAGTTTAAAATACAGTTTATTAAAAAAAATATATACTATGAAACACAAAATATTACCAAAAAAATACTTCACTAGCGGGGAAGATGCGTTATGTTAGACGTCACAACCCCATACCTTACCTTTCCCATAGATTATGTAGGTAGTTATAATATAGATTTGTTACCTAACCTAACCTAAAAATATAATGTTACTCCATATTTATGAATATTGCGTTTTCGTTTGCCGAATAATATATAGGTACACATTTATTCGACGCTCCTACAGTAAAGGAAAGCATTGTACGCCAACCTGCAGGTTGTATGCATACAATTGTAAACACTAGAACTGGTTATTCCGAATCAGGCCAGCGTGGTTGAGAAAGGCCTCACAAAGGCATTCACATAATCATGCTATATACAAACAAACAAACAAACAAACAAACAAACGTGCATGAACTGTGATGACGAGATCTACGAGAAAAAGTCATTTACTTTCTTAAATTTTGAGATTAAAAACAAAAAACATATTAATCTGTTGGACAAATTCCAAAGTACGGATGGTTTGAGCTGCATTATTGTAAAGTCGTATCTGAAATTGTGGACTTCTTGTGTATTTTAATAAATTGCGTAATTGAGTGGCTGCGCTTTGACAAGTATGTCGTGCAGTCAAATAGCGTCCTAGGTTGGCCAGCGATAACAATAACGGCGTAATGCAGGTCCGCCATTGAACACTTCTTTGAGGAACACACACTAGGCGTTTTGTGGTCGACGCCTCACGCGGTGGGCGTTTGGCGAACGGAGGGCGCGCCCGCGTATTACATGATGGAGCCTCATGCTTGCGGTCCTACTGGCTTGAGGGCTGATGCACAGGTCATGGTCGTATCCAGGATGCTCAGAATAAGTAGAAAGGATATTCACTGTACAACACTGTACAAAGGATACTCAACGCAGTTCTTACGAAGACAGTTCCATACATAGAATGTTGAATAAATGCATTATGGTAGGGGAACCCAGCGGGGATTTTTAAAGTGACTCGAGCGTGTCAAAAAATTATATAGGGAGAATCCTTTCATCCTTTAAAGTATCTCTACCAAGTATGAATCCTTCATATGGTGGAGTGTGTTAAGGGGAATCCGCTTTACCTTTTCTCCACGATTCTACTAACATCGCCCCATAAAAACTGACAGATTCTTTCTTTGTAATTCTTAGTAGATTACTTCTTTGTAATTCTTATAGTGTTTCCATCAAAATAAAAACAAAATTGAAACGCGCTCGAGTATTTTAACTTTTATTTGTAATTAACCAACTTTCTCCTAATCTGACGCGCTCGAGATTTCAAAAAAAAAATTGTTTTTAATAATCAGGGGGTTCCCCTCAATACACCCCACCATATGGCGGTTTCATACTTGGTAGAGGTACATTAAGGGATGCAAGGATTCTCCTATATAATTTTCTGACACGCTCGAGTCACTTCAAAAATCCCCGCTTGGGCTCCCCTACTATTATTTACAAGTGGTCTAAGCGCCGGTCTCAAGGTACAATAATCTTCTGAGGTTCCGGGTTCGATTCCCGATAGGATTAGATACTTGTGTGAGTAACATGCCTTTGTCTTGTTTGTTAATATGTATTTCTAGCAATAAACATTTAAGTATAAGTAATATATGTATGTTTATCCCATAAGACAAGCCAGTAACACTAGTGTATAGTAGTAATTGCTTTGGGCTGGGCTATTTGGGAGTGTATAAAATATAGAATTACTTAGTTCAATTTGTATAATGTTCGATATATACGTTACTTAAGAATTCAATTCGTAGAATTTTAAGTAAATACGTTATTTAAATATTAAAACAGTTCGATTCGGAGAACGTTGTTTATAAATATTATTATTAACGTCGTCTAAAAGCCGAAGAGAGCGACATCTTTTATCTAGTCTATGCAGTTCTTGAATAATGCTCCTTTGTTGTACTCCTTTGGCATACTGAAATTTACTCAGATTTTAGCTGTACTTCTTGGATAAGGCTAGTCCGTTGGATGCTTACTACACATTGTAAGCTCTATCCTAGAACAGTTATGGGACTGTACATCCGCGTAAGCGGGGAGTCTAAACTTTCTATCAATAATAAATGCCAAAAATCTTCACAATGAAACAACCTCAAGAATTACTTCCTTAACAGCGAATATGGGATGTATAGTGATGTAGTGACAGCTGTTAAGGGTCTATACTAGAACTGGGGTAAATCAGCAGCGCTCATATTGCTCATAGTAAATGCAGATTCTGCCGTCTCGTAAAGGCTCTCCCAATTTCCGAACAAGTGTCGGTGTTATTTTTATTGTATACGCATGTATAAAGCTATGTAGCTATTAAGCTCTTTGTGTCCTTTCAATTTTCTGTCGACAAATAAAGTCTTAGTTGAATAAAAATTATTTTGATTTCGAAAGCTAAGGTACAAGGAATAGAAACAAAATTAAATAAATAACAAACAAAATTACGATATTAATTTCTATTAAATCTACTCTGTTTGCGTTTTACGTATATTGTACGTTTTTCATATTGCAGGATGACGGCGCTGCCTGTGTCCTGACGTTTACATCTCCAAAGCTTATGGCTTTTGCGTGAGTCATAAATTATTAAGATACTAGTCATGCTAATGTCAGCGTGAAATTAGACCAGTATTACAGAACGCGACTCTAAACGAAAAGAATATATGTGGGTTCAATAGCGCTATCCCTTTCTAATTGAAATCAAGCAGAAATAATACGGACGCATCCTGTAATATCATATTTTATACCATAGATTTATTTTGAAAGACTGAGACTCGGTAGCGTCAAAAAGCTTATCTCACAATCGTTCCCTCATAAAATAAAACGGGGTCAAAATCCGGAACATCATAGGTGCTTTAACTGCACATTGCACCTTGAACAAGCACCTATTTACAATAGGTGTGAGCCCTCTATGCAGCGGATGCATGGAAGCAGAGGAAACACCACATGTTCTCATGGAGTGCAGAAGCGTGGTCGATCAACGGGCAAAATTTCTCCACTCTCCAGAATCCCTACAGGAAGCATGCAGAAGCCCCAAGAGGCTTCTGGCATTCGAAGATCTGGGATGATTGGAATAAGATAGCAGTCAACCAGCACAGAACGCATAAGGCCTCAACTGTCTGCCCATTTGAGGCTAAGTGGAGATAAAAGCCCAACCATACTAACTAACCAACCATAGATTTACAAATTTTCACTGTCTAATTTGTTTACAGTGAGATGAAGGAAAATTTTGTTTTTTCTGTTATAGGTACTTACAAAATATACCAGTAGCTGAACGCAGCAAGCACGAGTTTCAATTATATGCAATGGCTGTTTCGGTACAACCTATTAAGAAGCTGGGCGGAGTCCGTCCGCCTTTGGTGCAAGCGCCGCCTGGTGTCACTCTAGTGCCCGCAACTAGCAAGGTAACAGTTCTAAAATGAATTTTATTTCACTTGATCTTCAATAGATCGTAATAGATGCACAAGAAATTTTACTTATCTATTGCCTTATGAACATCAAGTAGACAAAGGTGGACTTAATGCCATTAAGTATTTTCTGCCAATAGACCTTAGGGTATGAAAGTGGATGGGCGTGTGGGGAAGACCGAAGAAACGGTGGATGAACAGTATGAATGATGATTTGAAGGGAGTGAGTGTCGAAATGGCGAATGATAGAGGAGAGTGGAAGAGAAAAACGTGTTGCGCCGACCCTAAATAAAATTGGTAAGTAAAAAAGGTAAGAAAAAATAGAAGGATCCCGGCAAAATGCATAATGTTTATGATTTTTTTTTACATGCTATCAATATCTACGTATCTACTTATTGATGATATTGACTTATTGATTGCATGTTCAACTAGAAATTCTAATATCAAACTGGAGCGTGTACCATAAGACAATTGTTTGAACGCAAATAGATGAATGAAATATATTTGTGTGATAGAAAGAACATCTGAGTAGATTTAACAAAGAGCGGAGATTTTCGTCATAAGATTTACTTAAATACTGATACGGCGACCCGGGAGGGACCGCGCCCCTTCCGTAGTTGGGAGGAGGAAGAAGTATTGTAGCTCCCCCGAGGAGGGCTCCTCTTTCTGGGGAGGAGAGCCCCACATAACCGCCGGCTCACCACTGCCGGGGTATACAATTTAATTTATTTTCCTCAGGGGAACAAAAAAAAGGATAACAGGGTCAACTGGTTCACAATTTTCGTGTGTCGTTACCAATTCAGCATCCAGGTATCCAGCACAGAAGTACTGACATTTGACGATTGAATACAAATCAAATACCCTTGTTCAACAAACATCTGGTTTCCCCGAAGTACGCAACACCTGGTGGCATAGAACAAGTATTGTCAGCTTGACACCTTGTAATACCTACCTACCTATACCTAAAGTAGACCTATACCTAAAACCGTATGTTAGGTTTAAGTTGTGTATTAACGTAATTAGTTAACAATTAGTAAATTAATAATTTATAACTAAGTAAATAAATAACACTTGCCAAATGAATTGATCAAATTACCGCTTTCTCGTTTTAATTATTTTCCGAAGAAAATATTACTGAATATGGTAAATATTTAAATAAGCCCATGCAATATTTTAGCGAATTATATATAATTATATAAATAATTATATACAATATAATTAGATATAGTCTATAAAGAAAATGTTGATATGACAATAAAAATGGGTTCTTTTTTTCTTTTTTCCTATTAAGGTCTGAGGCTCATAATCACAATGTAGTTTTATAATTATCCACCGGGACCAGAGACTATCGTTTTCATGGAAAAGAATTAAACGTCTTTGTTCAGATAAGCTTCGAGTACTTTCGACGCATAAGACATGAAAACAAGAACATTTAACGACTGTAGCCGATTTATTTGTTTCATGTAAATATTAGGTGGGCATCGACGGCAAAAAGCGTAGAGCAGAAGAGAAAGACCGTAAACACCCACCGGGTAGCGTAACTTGTTTGGACGCTCAGCGCGCCACAGAGGAGAGGGACAAGGAACAAAAGCTACTACAAGGTCAGTAACTGTTAAACTATGCAATACAAAGGGATCATAAGGGACATACGTATGTGTTTCCCTATCTTCTCGAAATGGGTACATGTTGACACGCTCATTTGTCAGTGATGGAAGACGACAGAGGCAGGAAACGGAAGATAGTTCAAGGTTAGTAATATGTCACCTGTAGTTAGCCAGAGTGGAGACGGTCGTAGTCGCATTGTTGAAAGGTGCGTCCCTAATGCAATGCGATTTATCTATTAGTATATTGAAGCTGATAAAGAATATTTTATGTACCTCGCCATTGCACACTAACCACGTCTTTTAAAAGTGTATCTTACGTGCAGAACATTTTGAGAACGGGTCTATTAGAGAAAAGAAGTTATAATGATTCGTTATAGACGCTATTTCTCTCCATTCAAGCCGTAGGGCCCTTATGGCCAAGGCTAGGCTGAGTTTAGTTGGTAGGTCTGTTGGGTCGACCCGCCTCGATTCACCAGTAGTGCAATTCTCCTAAATAAAGTCGCAGCGAGTTAGCAACGATTTAGTCTAAAAACACGTTTTTGTATTCACGTCTTTCAATCGAACTTTGATCGGACTTGAACTAGCTCGATCCAAACGTAGCGCTAAATCATAATCGTTACACTGTATTCTCCTATTTTATCGAAGTTAAACTGCACTCTAACCGCAACAGAATCGGTATTCTACTAAAGTTTAGATAAACCTGTCAATCGAGGTTGAGCTACCAAACGTCAAATTCCACGATTGAAATGCAGTTGTCATTAAATATTTATACATCTTTGGACTTTTATGCCAATTAAATAATGATTTTATACTCTAAAATCTAATAGTATCGTTTATTTTTCGATATATTTATTTTTTTAAATTCAGTGGATTTTGTCTTGATTCAGTTGGCAACATTCCCACTCGCAATCTAAAGTTCGCTGAAATTAAGTTTTAGTTTCAATTTAGTTTTGGTTTTGTTCGGAAATGTGATACGTGAATACCGATTTTGGGTGGGACTAAGATCGAGCGATTGCTAAACTTCAACTAAATTGCGATTGTAAAAAAATACGAGAATTGCACTACAGGAGTCCGACATAATCACCGCATAGAGATGCAAGTAGAGACTTGCCGTTACGGTGGTATCCATGAGGATTCCCAGCCTCCTCTCCTGAGAAAAAAAAATAGACGCTATCGAACACGGTACGATCGGAAAAGTAGAATTTCACCTTCTAAATAGCTATTTGTATGAAATAACATAAAATAGCTAATTAATTGATTATGTGTCAAGGTTTACTTCATTTTTATAATTCATCTGCGAGTATCATTTACTTACTTTACATCGTACCCCTTTTTTTTTTGTGGTGGGAAAATGCGACCTTATGCACCATGACACCGCGCTGGCAAGGAGCGGTCGTATGTGGGGCTCTCCGGTCAAGAGGACCGACCTACCCACTAAAACCCCCCGAGTTCTCTGGACCCATACGGGGCACATGGCGGGGCCATTCGACCGCCATGTGTCCCGGGGCCGGCTCCAAAGCCACCGCCAAAGGAGGGATTGTCCGAGAACCCCTGGACAGTCCCCCAGACAGAGAGACTTCACCACGGCGTGCGCGCTTAGCTAGACGCGCACGCAGCCTCACGGTAGGGTCACTAGACGGGCAACACCGCGCTTACATTGTACCCCTATATGGTTTTTTTTATTTATTTGAGACACGAACAGCAAGTTAAGATAGTACTACTCGGTCAAAATAATAAGACCAACTAAAGTATAGTTGGTAGACAATGATTGCGCAAAAATGGTCATTTAACCGTTAGAGTGCTAAGCAGCGATTTTGCGCAGCGGCGATTTGTATCGAAAAGTGCGACCCACTTTTTTCTGTATAACCCAAAAATATTTATTAAAATTTATTAATATTTGTCTAAATGAGAGTGTTTTATTTGACACCATATTTTTTTCCTTTAGAGTAATCAAAATATGCATAGAATTTTCCAATAGATTTTTACAAAAATTGCTTAGCACTCAAACAGTTAAATAATTTTTTTTTTAATAATTTTATGTGGTATATTGTGTTTATTTAATTATTTGAGCAAATTTTTTACTTATGGATAATCAAGTTTGTGAAATGTCTCTAGGGCAGCGAAACACGAGTGGTTGGTTGGTATTGAGTGACGGCACTCAGTTCCTATCTGCACAGCACTCGATGGCATGTCGAAAGTTCCCCTATGCTTCTAGAGGATACCAGGTAAGGCACTTTCATAATCTACATCCGTTTTACATGATCCATTTTCTTGATTAATGTCGCCTGCTTTTTTAGTGGCTGCAAATTCATCGAGCACCTTGATTGCTGCTGCAGTAGAATTCAAAAATTTTTTGTCTTATAATTGACAGTTCTTGCGCTGTCAATATACTGTCATTTTTAAACGTTTTATTATTAAAGGTTAGGTAATATTAAATTATAGACGAGAGCGTTTATGAAGCTGTAGTATTGACACTGGCCTTCTAATCGGGAAGTCCGGAGTTCAAATGTCATGTTCCATTTCAGTATTCGAAATTCTCAAGTACTTACATTTATTCAACGCTTCCACGGTGAAGAAAAACCTGCGATGAAGCTCAAAAGTGAATATAACGTCGACCACTCCGCACTTGTCCAAATGTGGGTTCACTGAACCCAATTCAACCTTTCCTTAACTTACTTTTGAAGACTGTGCCTGTGAGTGGTTGGTGATGATGACAAAGTTTTAGAAAAATGGATTTTTTTATATAAGCAATATTTTATGTCTTGCAATTCCAATGCAAAGAAAATCTTATTGTCCTCATAAGTTCCACATTAAAATTCAAATTGAAGTTCAAAATATTGATATCTTTGTTAAAAACCAACGTAAATCGGAGTCTTTTTACTCTAGTAAATAATAGTTTTACATAATAAAATCTTAGTTACTTTCCTTGGTTTTCACTTTTCCAGGCATTGGCGTGTTCTGTGATGGCAGTGGCAATGTCTCGCGTCGAGGACGTGTGTCGATGGTGTTCCTCCACCCTAGATCAAATCTTGGAGAGCGGAGTTCAACTTTACCAAGACAGCTACTTACATTTTAGGCCGGCAACAAGGATTCTGTCAATACAACAGGTTAAATCTTAGTCATTATACCAACATATCCGGGACATTTTCATGTAATATCATCATATTATTGACTTAATTTTTTTTTAAATTAATTAATATAAAGGAGGTATCACATTTTATATATTAAAATGGTCCGAATTGCTTAGAGTTTTGATGTATTTAATTAGAAAATTAGCACTTAAGTTCTACATCGCGTAACTTAAAATTGTAAACTTGATTGTAAATTTTAAAATTGAAATATGATATATTTTATTACATAATCTCAAAAAGTGGTCCACTTTTAAGTATTTGTGTCAAAAAAAATACATATGCCTATCTACATATCAATACTTTTTTTCGTCTCCTGGAAAGATATTTACCTACTTACCCATTTTGAATTAAGCGGTATAGAACTTAGTGACGATAGAATTAATTAACTAAAAACTTGAAGTATTTTATCACTTGATTTCTACGCAATACATTCAATAAAATCAATACCTCAATATTTTTTTTTTATTTTTTTGTTGTATTTTTCCTTTAACAAGATGCACTTTAACAGATCTTACGGAAGTTTTACACCCCTGGAAACTGCGTGTGCCGAGTTGTGGTATACATGGCTCGCCAAGAAGGTGTCGTTGACAAAGATCTTTTGGAAAAGGTCTGTCTTTTATACAGCTTATAAATCTTTACAACAAATGTGGACGAAGTTTGCAAATTATAGGCTTTTCGTGAAGTTAAAGCACATGTTGAAAGCATAGTTATACAAACTCAAGGACTCCGTCTGCAGCTTCTTAGAGAATCGATAAAATTTTGCATTTTTTTTACGGTACCTTCTTTTTTGCAGTAAGAAGCCAACCGTGCAAATATGTCACCTGATATTATGCGAATCATCCCGTCTGTAGACACGCGCAACTTCAGGGAAGTTGCCTTTTTAATTGGAGAACCCTATTTTTGTTGAAGTTATCACATGTGGCAATTCATTCCACGGTTAAAAGAAAGTTTTGCCAGCTAAAAAAATCCTGTTTTTGACTACTGGGTGATGAGGGGGTGAATGTTTTATCCCGTGAAACGATGACGAAAACACTTTAGATCAATTCCTGAGATCACTCCCCGCAAATTAAACTCTTTGGTTTTCTGTATGCCTTACACAGTGCGTGCATATGGTCTATGGTATTATATCAAATATACCTAGCCACACTAACTACGCGGTTGAACTGCCAGACATAGGCTTACGAGGGCTGTTCCGAAAGTTTTTAGTTAAATGAAAATGTGCAAGGATATCAATAAAAACTATTTATATTTTTTCAAAATATTTCTCCCCAACCTCAATACATTTACGTATTCTGTCAAACCAGCTTTCAAAACAATTGAAACACGATTCTTACGAAAGGTCGACAAACATCCGTCGAAATTCTTCAACGGCCTCGTCTGCTGTTTGAAATCTTTGCCCACGAAGCATTTTTTTCACCGTAGGATATAAAAAGAAATCACAGGGTGATAGGTCGGGACTATAGGGTGGATGTGGTAACATTTGTACTCCAGAATTAGTCAAGTTATCTTGGTGAAAAAGAATGCCACGGACTCCGGTACTTGGACGCTCATTACTCAACTCTGGACTGCTATTGGAACAACTGGACCACTTCGTCGAAAAAAACCGCAACCATTTTTTTATTAATGCTCCGGCCGCGAACCAGTTTTGTAGGCAACTCGTCCTCTTCAAACACCCATTGCGTGGATTGCTGCTTTGTTAGAGGATTGTAGCTGTAAATCCAAGATTCGTCAGTTGTAAGGTTCGGAAACGTTCTGCGATGTTCCTTCTTTGAACTTTTCCAACATAAATTTACACCACTCTACACGACGGTATTTTTGCTCATCAGTGAGAAAATGAGGTATCCATCGCGAAGCAACCTTCCTGACTTTAAGGTATTCATGCAAATTGTTGGAAACTGCCCGGGATCCAATCTTCATTTCAGCCTAAATCTCTATGTGTTATTTTTCTATTTTCCTGGATTAGCCACTCTACTTGGATAACGTTTTCATGAGTTACCGCAGTTGGTGGTCAGTTCTAGGGTCATCATTTAGGCTCTCTCGACCACGTTTAAATTCACGGAACCAATACCTGATAGTTGCTAACACAGGAGCAGACTCGCCAAAATCAACTTGTAAATTTTCATGTGATTCCTTAATCATAGAAAATAATAGCTCGAAATGCTTCCCGAGAGACCTCCATTGTTAAGAACAAAAAGATTTTGTTGATGGCCAGTGATTTTCAGCATGGAGGTTAGTTTTGAAATATGTCATAAATTAAAAAAAGTTCCAACAAAAAAGAGGTCGTAATCACAGTGTAGCTAACTATTATCGGAACAGCGCTCGTACACTGGTTATTTTTTAAATTAGTCATTGAATCGCTGCTTTATCGTACTAGGTCTGCATAATTATAAATGTGATGTGAAAAATTGATTAGTAAATAATTAATAATTCTAGATGACAGAATTCTTTCGCGAAGAGAAGTGTGGAGTATTAGTGGCGGGAAATGGAGACATGGCTGTGGCTCTCTTCAGGACACCAAGAGGCGAGACTATATTTTAACATATTCTTCTTTAAACTGATGTACTACTCCTACTACTACTACTACTACTACTAACCTCTATTGGAATAAACTAAAACAAAAACCGTGGTTCTGCACAAAGAACACATTTCTCACGTCAAACAAAAAGGAAACATTTCCTTTGGATGAAGCTTATAAGCTTATAACTGTATAAACGCTGTACAATGAAAAATTTCAAGAGTTTAGGCTGTACAAATGGCTGAATTAGGACTGTATATCCAGATATACAGTCGATATATCCGCGAAAAGCGCCCCAAATTATACAGCGCAAAGTGTAGAACTAGCTGTAAACAGCTGTGAAATAGCGCAATATCTGATTAGGCAAATAATTTGATACCAATATACAGATACTGTGCGCAAATCTTAAGTAGTTGTTTTATTCTTATACTAGCGGACCCGACAGACTTCGTCCTGTCAAAAAGATTTGTACAGTGGCAGTTTTTTGTTCCTAATTATTTTATATATAATGTCGCATAGCCAACCAAATCGCAAAAAAAGTCTAAATGACCTATTACATTTTGTGGCTATTCAATTTTGGAACGTGACATTAAATCCTCCAACGATGTATTCTGTGCTCCAACGCACGCACGCACACTGTTTTGATAGATATGATTGATGAAACTATATGTAGCGTTAATAAAGCGCAAATTGACTCTTTGATGTTAGGAACACACCTTCATTGCTTAGACAACAGTGAGTGCTTGCAATATGAACTTTATACAATAACGCTCAATTCGACTGTACGTTTTAGTTAGAAAACGTTTGCATGGGAAAATAAAAGGGCTGTTTTTAGGGTATTTCCGATAATTATTCGAATTTCCCTCATTGTAAAAACCCTCCTTGAACTTCAACGAACATTAACAAAAAAGAATTGGCCAAATTGGTCCAGGCGTTGTTGAGTTATGAGCTTACCAACACATTTTGCGATTCATTTTTATATATAAGAAAGATACAGCCATAGGCTTGCGAACGTCTGAATATAAGTCTAAAATTATGCTAAATCCTTCCATACTGAACTTAATTCATTGAATCATTGAAAAGCGGCGGCCATAATAAATATCTGTTGAATTGTGAAGTGATCAAATATTATTTTGCTATATGATAAATACCCATTACTAATTTCCTGGTCATTATTTTGCTTGCGGCTGCTACTTCTTCGTGATTATATATACCAATATTAAGCCAAAAACTCACGCGCTCTCGAAATAATAGATATTAATAACCTAACCTAACCTAACATGAGACTAATTTTATAAGCCCGCAGGGCATTTTTATTGACAACAAATTAATTTCATTGTGTTTTCAGGTGAAAGTCTATGTAAATATAGCCGTAATTTTCAAAACAAATACTAACACAATATATTAATTTTGGTAGCATGATTTTTAGGTTATGGTCTAATGGCATCTTTAATTATACAGCTGTTGCTCTTCAAGTTGCTCTTCTAGTACTCTATTATGAAGCTTTTTGCATAAGTTATGTTTGTACAACAGCCTAAAGAGTAACTTTTGCTGTACATTAGAATTTATTTACTGTAGTAGGTGCTTAATAGAATAAGTTAAGTGAATATTACAGCAATTCAGGATTCAATTAAAAGTAAAGAAGACTTATACTGTATATATAATTTATATTTATTTCCGCAATAGGTACCTACAGTTAAATTAATAAATGAACTGTACCTAACCTACCTGTTTACTAACACAAATATATTTTGATGACACAAACAATCATGCCATTTTGAAATAAAGCAAAAATAAATCACTATGAACACAATAATACTATGCAAAACTGACATTTTGATACGCCATTTTTTACTTAGAAATTTAAATACTCGATAAGCTGCATAACTATGTATTGAAACACTATAACCGGTATAATGGTCTACTGTAACACCAAAAAACTGGACTAAACACAAACATTTACGCTAATCACGATAGCTTTAAAATAAAGTAAGACTAAACCATTATTCAGCAGACAACATTGTATGACACTCTTGTACAGAAATTAGCTTTTTAAGGGTGTCCTAGATAACCATTATTTATTTATTTATTTAAAATATTTATATGATTACTGTACTACAGAGTAATTATTATACACCGTTATTCAGAAATAGCAATATTCAACAGAACTAGGCTGCAAAAAGAAATAATTCTAGAGCACTATTCAGTTGATATACTGCCCTAGTCTTATAAACTTGCTTAAAGCTGCTTTTTATACCAATCACTGTATTTTGGAGTATTCCCGTGCTATTTAACAGCCAAAAGTAATAATTTCGGTTTTGTACAGCCCTAAACCAGCCTTACTGTATAAAAGAATACAATTATGCTCTAATACAGCCTTAAATATATTTGTACGCTTTTGTACATCATTTATAAAGTCTCAAGCTATTATTCTACTGGTAAAAATATTTTTTTTTTTTGCTAAAAAGTTCCTTGGGATATTAGCTATAATGGCTACTACTCTGTTAGAGGCGAAACTAAATATTAGACTGTGGCGAAATTTGAACCCACGTCTTCAGCATGCTGTGTTGATGGCTACACGAATTTGATCACTAAGAACTATCTGTGTGAACCGAATATTACAACTGTATTCTTCTCTATATTTTTTGTTAAATCAAAGTAGACTTTATACATTAAATAAATATCCAACTTCGAAATCTTTTAAGATTTCATAACAAATACTTAAGTTCGCTTACCGATTTACGTTTGTTAGTATTTGCATTTTATTTAAACAATATATAAACATGAACAGATTGATATCAAACGAAATTGAATCGCAGACCTTCTGATGATAAGCAGGCCGCGTCCACCACCACCGAATAAAGCAAGCATACGTCTGATCCATGCAAATTAGTAACTAGGAATTCCAAATAACACTAGCACTAATATAAATTGCATGTCATCCCTTTTAAACTTCTTGTCCATCCAGGTTTCTACATGTTCGACGCTGCCGATCGGGATAGGTACGGGCGCGCTGTTGCACCCCCTTGCTTTGGAAGGGCTAGGGCGTGTTTCTCGCAATATCCCACAGTAAGTAACTTAACAATAAATAACGAGTTCCTAGGAACATCATCAATCTCATCGATCACTATTTTTGAATATTTTTTATCTGTTGTTCTAATTATATAAACCTGTGCTACCACAGAACGAAATTGTAAATTTTGGCTATCTAAGTCAGTGACATTGACAGTTAATAAATTAATAAAAAATAAATTGTATTTATAACTTTGAATTATATATATCCAACTTAGAAATTTTACTGTACAATCTGCATAAATGTTTTTTGGCAATTATCTTTTCGGGCATCTTTGGCCGATTTTCAGAAAACCATAAAACTCCATATAAGCGTCTTTGTCCGATACTCGGCCAATGGCGTGCACTCCTCAAAACTATTTCTAAAATTTTCAATATCAATGCTAATACGGTTAAATAAACACCTAAAAAACTGTACAAAACGCCGCGAGGAGTAGTGTCCTAATAGCTTTGTGGTATAAAAATTATGAGCTACATAATCTGTAACTTCATTCATATAAAATATATTCTGTAATTGCTTGTATTTTATTATTTCTGTAACTTAGTGCATTTTGTGAAATCATAGCATATTTATATTTATATATATATATATATATATATATTATTAGATATATATATCTATATTATTAGATATATAACCAATATTAGATTTTTTTTAAATAATTGTGAAAGAATTAAGTAGGTCAGACGATAAATTTTTCACTTTTGACGTAAAAACAATATCAAAAGCAATATTTTTCTTTTATTATATTTATTAAGTATGGCCCATCTTGGGAGACGGCCAACACCTAGTTTTATGATTTCTACAAAAAATTGTGGAGATCCTTTAAAAAGGAGTATTTTCAGCACTAAGATGATGATAATAATTGATGATGACTATTCTTGTTACATGAAAGTGGATTCATTAGTTAATTTGATGTACATTAGTTTTTAAATATATACATACATAACAGTCGAGCTATCATTTTTATTTACATTGCATAAATAACAAAGGGAATGTAAACAAACAGCGCTATCGGCAATTAATCTTGATTTATTTCTTCAATATGTTTTAAAAATTATGCAAAATATTATTATTTATATATCGGTTTCCTCTGTAATTTTAAATATATGTACATGTATTTTTTAGAGTGATTTCATTTGTAAAAGATAACCAACATGCGACTTATTTTCGTACGAATGATTTCTTGACAGTTTCGTAACTTTTTAAAGTTACGAAACTGTCAAGAAATCTTATTCGGGCGCAAATCTTACAACTATAGTATTAAGGCTAGATGACAAATTATTTGTTCGTCTGTTGAATAGGCACAGATATCATTTCATATGTACAGCCTAACGAAAATGTATGCATTTCAAAAAACTGTAAAGTTTATATTCTATGAAAATGAGTAATTGAACTTTTTTAGCAAAGGAATGTATTTGTACTGTACTTGAGTTTTTTTTCCATGAACGCATTGATCATATAACTAACATATGTTTATATTTTTAGGTACAGAGCCTAGTTGATAAACTGAGAGCAAATATCCCTCCAATGATGTCAAAAAACTGCGATGACCAAAGCAAAAACGACGATGTGAGATTTATTATTATTATTATTTATTTAAAGAATGTTTCCATTATTAAAAAAAATATTCCATTGTGCCAAAGGTTGCACCATGGAATAATGACTTCTTTCTTTCTGTTCCCATACTCCCACACCATCAATGTTAAATAACCTAACTGACTGAAAATCGATTTTTGCCATCGCTTTTACGACACTTCATTTTTCAACCTAGCAATTGATGCAAGTATTAAACATTTTGCAAAATTTAAGTTAATTTAACTTTGTATACTTTATCTTCAAGCAGGTGACAATTATACACCCCTCAAATGAAAAAGAACCCAAGGAGAAAGAAGTAAACACGGATGACAAAGAGGTGAGATCTTTATTTTGAATACACACATAAGCCTTTGGCTTTCGTCACTTACAAATCCAATGGTAGGTAATAATGACCGAAGCAAAGAACTGCTTTAGGTATACGTCTAAATCATCGCAAAAGATTTCTATTATATTGAATACAAACGTCTGAACTTTAGCTGCAAAGCGAGATTGTGTAAAAGTAAAGCCTATTTTCGGTCATTGTATTTTTAAAATTATGTGTTGCTAACTTGAAATTGTTTACATAAGAAATGTAGACTCAAACTCGAATATCTGCTTAAATACAGTTGGAAAGGAATGGCGCTATGTGGATCCAATAGCACTATTCCTTTCCAACTGTACTCAACTAGAGATTGAGCCTCGTTCTGCAATACGGGCTAAATATGAAGAGTGCTGATTGGTTAAAAATCCATTTCTTTTAACATTATGTGTGCTACTATTTATTTTTGAGATTGTCTCAATATTAGTTTTTACTAGCAACCCGCCCGGCTTCGCACGGGTGCAATGAAAAAATGGTTTTGGTGGGTTATCCCTAAGAAATAGAGATATACCATCGCGGACTTTTTTGTTGAAGTTTTTAATGTGGACAATACTCTAGTACATTATTTTGGTCTATCTCGTAGGGTTCAGCCAGCGTTTTTGCAATATAAGCGCAACAAAGCATCACATTAGAAACCTCTAAATTTATCAGTGTTTCTCTACTATATATTATGCATTATAAACCTTCCTTAAGAATCACTCTATCTGCTCTCTGAACCGCATCAAAATCCATTGCGTAGTTTTAAATCTACGAAATGGATCTAAGCATACATAGGGACAGACAGACGGCGGATAGCGACTTTCTTTTACGGCCGTTTTCAATAACCTATCTATCCTTTGTTTTTGCTACTAAAGATAATAAAATCTATCCTTATGCCCTAACTTGCGTTTCAATAACCTACTGATGGATAGCATCGCCTACCGAAGTTACCTATCCATCGTCGGGAGGACGGATAGCTTACTAGAGATAGGGACGCTCATACAAATCTGACGTAACTGCATTTCAAAAAAGTTTATAGGCGGAGCTATCTCTAGTGACGACATTTGGCTATCTGTCAATATCGGTGGATTAAAACACAGATAGGCTTCGAAAAAATTAACTATAATAACATTATAACTTAAATTACATAATGGAGAACTACAGTAGTGATGATAGTGATATGAAATTAATGAATATGATAATAGAGTGTGATGAAGACAGTGACAGTAATACCGATTTCGAATCGCTGCAATGAGTTGTACTAGATGCATTGTCTCATCTTTAGTCATAGGTGCTGCTTTCGTTGACTGAAAGAAAAGCAGTCTATTATTACCTTGAACGAATTTCAAAACTATCCTAAATCCAGATACTTACAGAACTCATTTTTTCCACTTTTACTTATATTTTATATCAAAAACATGTAATACACACAAATTGGCGGCAACAAATTATCTGTCAGTAATGTTCCAATGACATCACTTGTCATTTATAAACGTTTCGTTCTATGATTTTTATAAAGAACACCAGCAAATAAAGTGAAAATGACGATCTAAGAATTTTTATTTCAATTATAGTAACATTGTATGCACTCTTTACAACATAATATTTAAATTTAAGATACATCAATAAATTGTACATATGTTTTCAACGTACTAAAGCTTTATGGTTAGCAACGAACAAAACGTTCTACAGGGCTTGGATAGACGAGAGGGCATAAAGCTATCCTTAGTTAGACAAAGATAGATAGCTCGTATCTTTGATTGTGAAACGCAGACTACAGATAGATAACAGCTTACTGCTAATCGGAGATAGCAATTTATCTATGATCTTAGATAGGTTATTGAAAACGGCCGTTAGTAATGTAGTGATATAAAATATCGTGGTAAAAAAGCATTTGACAGTAATATCAGCAGTTAGTGTAGGTGCTTGCTCGGGCTGAGTTTAGGTCGAGGTGACTCGACAGAGAGTCACCTCAGTTTGAAGTCCAACATAATCATCGTAGCAATTTGGTTGCGGTTATATCCATAATATTCTCAGCCTCTCCTCTCCAGAGGGAACAAAGCAATAAAAGCTTTGAGATTTTTTTTATTTATAATAGGCTTGCGTTTGTCCACAATCTCACCTAATGGTATGTGACGATTAGGACTAGGATGGAACACGCTTACCTAGCAAATGCCTATTCACTCCTGACTTGAAGACCGTAAGATTATATTGTTCCGGGAACACAGACGTCGGCAAAGAGTTCCACATCTTAACCGTTCGTATTAACGAAGACTGGAACCGTTTTGTACGTATGCGAGGATAGTCTACCACGTAAAGATGGTAGACTGGTGGTGGAAAGGAGCGGGTGGAATTAATTCATGTAATTCCAACGCACACTCTCCGAAATGCAACCTATAGAAAACCGAAAGGCAAGAAACTCTTCGACGGTGTTCTAGACTCTGGAGACGTGAGTTTATAAGTGTTTCGTCGTCGATAAGTTTTCTAGTTCGCCTTTCTACTGAGTCCAAGGCAGCCAACTGATAGCGAATCCTTTTTCCGTTCCTTCGGATCCTTGATCCGTCCCAAAGATGGCAGCAGTACTCCATGCATGAACGAACTTGGGCTTGATATAGGTTGAGCACTTGTTCTGTAGTGAAGTAGCGCCTAACTTTGGATAAAATGCCAAGCTTTTTAGCTGCAGTTTTCGGCAAGGACCCAATGTGTAAGGCCTTTAGTATGAATTTAGCCCTGACCCTTTTTTAATCAGATCAGATAATTCCTATTTGAACTTGTTGCCACTGTCAGGTTCGTTTCGAAGAGCCAGCCAAATTTGCCATCTACGGCATGGACGTGACCAGTCTGAGGCGACTTAATCAGCACGAGAGGTGATACAGAGTATTTAAACAGAAAACATGACTAGCTAATGTTGTAATATCCTTTGTTTCATATGTTGTTAAAGATGTCCCATATTGTGGCGTGGCCTTTTTCTTGTATATATTAATTGTACCGTGACAACTTAGACACAAAGCGAAACGTCGATATGATTGGCGCAATATGTAATTTCCATATTTACACACAATAATCATTAGTCAAAATGGTCTTGATGAAATAATAACTTCACCTTGATTTTATTAAATATCTTGAAAGTCATATATGTAAAGACAGTATTTAAAAAAATTTACTCGGATTTAATACACCTAATTATAAAATTATCATGTCTGTAAACTAAATGTGTGTAATTTGATTTTGTAAGTTATAGGTACTCTCAGCTGTATCATTACGTAAATTATCCAAAACGAAGAAGCAATGTATATGGAAATTGTAGTCACATTACATAGTGTTGTTTATTAAAATAAAATTTATAAGTAAATGAAATGAAATATGTATTGTTGTCTCATTATTTAGAATGGTAAGAGTTTGCTCAGTTTTTTAATTTTTGTATAACTAAATAGTTTTTTTTTTCTCGATAAAAAATACCACCAAAACATTTTATCTTCTAGTCATCCGAATATAATTCATAAAAGTGATAAACACTTTCGTAAATAATTCAATCTTTAAGGTATATTTAAGATGGGTTTTTTAACAGAATCTCGGCTTCTCCGTAATTAATAATAATAATATAATATTTAATAATAATAATATATTCTTTATTTTTCTCTCACACAGTTATAATTTATAATATTGAAAAATCTAGAATGTACACTGCAGGTTGACATTAACATGTGAGAGAGACTGGTGTCTGTACTAGGAGACCTGTATTACAGATTACCAGCCTCTCCCGCCTCGGACCAGGCGGAGACAAGTAAGTAGCATGCGGTCATGGTACAGGTAAGTCATGTTGCAAAGTGCACTTTGCACATAGCCCACCCCACCGTTGTACATTTATATCTACTTAGTAGGCGTGCGAATATTTAAGCGGGCATGTGTGTGTGTGTGTGTGTGAGGGTGTGTGTGTGTGTGCGCGTGTGTGTGTGTGTGTTTGATGTATTATGTATAGATTGACGGAACTACGAGATTGTTGGATATAAGTTATATAGGTATATATTTACGTTTTACAATAAATACAGATAATGTTTACAGAAATACAAGATATTTAATGTACGAGTACTTAGTTAGGACAGAACCTTCAGCAGGTTCTCCGTTTCATCATAGCTAAGGGATTTTAACCAAGATTTCGTCAGTGACTCGTTATTCGTCTATTGTTAATTATTACATTCAATCTTATTAAAGTAGCAATGTAGTTACACTAACTGTCAGTTTTAAAATTTGATACTAACAAAGACCTACGCTTAAACCTAGTTTAGAACCTACGCTCAAACCCACTCCGACGGCAACTGGGTCTTTCAAAATATCTTAGTAAAACGCTCCGCATGGTTATCTCGCTCTATGACCGTTCTGAAACTCCCAGTGATACTGACAGTGATTCAACTGACTTTTCTTTTAGGATATATGGCAATGCCCCCATAGGATTTCGCCAAGTTCGAGTGATAGGATTAGAATACATTTTTTTTTATAAACCGTTAACGAGTCAATTGTTTATTCAGCTAGTGAAATTACAAGTGGATAAAATAAAATTAACACAAAACAAATGAAATAATGTAATCTGTTACCTATCTAATTAAAATACGTAAAAAATAAAACTTAGCACACAAAATTTAAAACAGAAAAATGAATTTTAATGAAGGGTGAATCAACCTAAGAAAGAAAGAAGTTGAATTTGCAAGGCTTTCGGATAAAAGGGCTTATAAAATCATTCAGAATGAATAATATTTGGGACAGCTGAAAAATATATGGTCAGTTGAACCTTCGTCCAAACCAAATTCAGGTACTACTGACTCCAGCATAGGTTGAAGAAAAATGACAGAATTTATGTCAGTCGATGTTATATATATCAACGTCAGTATAAAAATACGCAAAATAATCAATATGTTATTAATAAAATGCCATACGCCATCAGGTTAACAAGGTAATATAATGTAATTGTGTTATGGTTATGTTTATGTAGATAATACACAATAACTATCATTTTGACAATCAATGTTACCAATCTTATTCTCTCGGCCTAACAATGCTCGGCAAAAATCAAACTAGAAAAAAAGATCACAATCGCACCGTCATCGTCATTATGTAACTCAAATAAGTTAAAAATGATTATCACCAATTGTGAATTGCTTAATTCAACATTTATTTGCTACAGAACATTATTAATATACCATCCAGCGGTATTCGCCTTGCTGTGTTCCGGCGTGAAGAATAAAGTGGGTTGTAAAATTATTCGGTAGTGACTCTTGTCACACATTTTGGTTTTATGTGGGGGTTGCAAATTTGGTGCAATTTTCATAGGCGATAAAGGCGACTATATTAGTAGTCTGCTTATTTGTTAATATATTTTGATGTTTACTTTTCGTTTGATTTAGACAATAGACCTGCTGAATCTCGGCGAGTGTGTAAATCCCTCAGCTGCAATATTCTGTTCCTATAGCCAAATTAACACTAATAAGTAATAATATTCGCTTTTATTTCGAAATATATGGAAATGATTCCGTTCTATGGAATTATTTCCTTAAATTGTCGTTAGAGTCGAACTAAAACGCACCTCTTTGTTCAGTTCTAGAGAATGCCTGACGCTACAAACTAGGCAATAAATCTTTCCGTTGACAGTGGCGTGCGCGCAACTATATACCAATCCGCTATCCCCAGTGCCTAACATTAATAATTATATATTATACTAGCTGGCCCAACAGACGTTGTCCTGTCAAATGTCTCAAATGTCAAATGTCTCAAATGTCACGTTGTCTCACGTTGTCTCAAATGTTTTTAAATAAATAATTTAGCTGAAAAACAATATCTATATGACCGTATTGTGAATCTAAACCATTCTCAAGCCCCCTGGAATACACACAAAAAATTTCATCAAAATTGGTCCAGTCGTTTAGGAGGACCCTAGTAGCAATTTCGGTTGGTGTATTGTGGCCACTTCTAGCCAACGGTTGGGAATATGTTGGGGATCGGTAGTGACATAGCCAACAAAGTTTAAACATGGGGCCAACAATGTTATACTTACATACTAATTTCTAACTATGGGCCAACATTCTTATTGGTTGGAGTTTCAACGAGCAATTTACATACCAATTTCGAACGACGGGCCAACAAGGTTTTTAGGTGGATTTTCGACGAGTAATTTGCTTACCAATTTCTAACAATGGGCCAATACTGTTATCGGTTAGAGTTTCAACGAGCAATTTACATACCAATTTCGAACGATGACCCAACAAGCTTTTTGGTTGGATGTTCAACGAGGTATTAGAATACCAATTTTAAACAAAGGGCCAACACGCTTTTGGGTGGATTTTAATCGAGGAATTTGCATACCAATTTCTAACAATGGGCCAACACTCTTATCGGTTGGAGTTATAACGAGCAATTTACATACCAATTTCGAACGACGGGCCAACAAGCTTTTTAGGTGGATTTTCGACGAGTAATTTGCTTACCAATTTCTAACAATGGGCCAATGCTGTTATCGGTTAGAGTTTCAACGAGCAATTTACATACCAATTTCGAACGATGACCCAACAAGCTTTTTGGTTGGATGTTCAACGAGGTATTAGAATACCAATTTTAAACAAAGGGCCAACACGCTTTTGGGTGGATTTTAATCGAGGAATTTGCATACCAATTTCTAACAATGGGCCAACACTCTTATCGGTTGGAGTTATAACGAGCAATTTACATACCAATTTCGAACGACGGGCCAACAAGCTTTTTAGGTGGATTTTCGACGAGTAATTTGCTTACCAATTTCTAACAATGGGCCAATACTGTTATCGGTTAGAGTTTCAACGAGCAATTTACATACCAATTTCGAACGATGACCCAACAAGCTTTTTGGTTGGATATTCAACGAGGTATTAGAATACCAATTTTGAACAAAGGGCCAACACGCTTTTGGGTGGATTTTAATCGAGGAATTTGCATACCAATTTCTAACAATGGGCCAACACTCTTATCGGTTGGAGTTATAACGAGCAATTTACATACCAATTTCGAACGCCGGCCAACAAGCTTTATAGGTGGATTTTCTACGAGTAATTTGCTTACCAATTTCTAACAATGGGCCAATACTGTTATCGGTTAGAGTTTCAACGAGCAATTTACATACCAATTTCGAACGATGACCCAACAAGCTTTTTGGTTGGATGTTCAACGAGGTATTAGAATACCAATTTTGAACAAAGGGCCAACACGCTTTTGGGTGGATTTTAATCGAGGAATTTGCATACCAATTTCTAACAATGGGCCAACACTCTTATCGGTTGGAGTTATAACGAGCAATTTACATACCAATTTCGAACGACGGGCCAACAAGCTTTTTAGGTGGATTTTCGACGAGTAATTTGCTTACCAATTTCTAACAATGGGCCAATACTGTTATCGGTTAGAGTTTCAACGAGCAATTTACATACCAATTTCGAACGATGACCCAACAAGCTTTTTGGTTGGATGTTCAACGAGGTAT
Organism: Scirpophaga incertulas; assembly: GCA_036419045.1. Taxonomy (NCBI): domain Eukaryota; kingdom Metazoa; phylum Arthropoda; class Insecta; order Lepidoptera; family Crambidae; genus Scirpophaga; species Scirpophaga incertulas. Next base: position 9,795,785 of record CM071636.1, read on the forward strand.
TAGAATACCAATTTTGAACAAAGGGCCAACACGCTTTTGGTGGATTTTAATCGAGGAATTTGCATACCAATTTCTAACAATGGGCCAACACTCTTATCGGTTGGAGTTATAACGAGCAATTTACATACCAATTTCGAACGACAGGCCAACAAGCTTTTTAGGTGGATTTTCGACGAGTAATTTGCTTACCAATTTCTAACAATGGGCCAATACTGTTATCGGTTAGAGTTTCAACGAGCAATTTACATACCAATTTCGAACGATGACCCAACAAGCTTTTTGGTTGGATGTTCAACGAGGTATTAGAATACCAATTTTGAACAAAGGGCCAACACGCTTTTGGGTGGATTTTAATCGAGGAATTTGCATACCAATTTCTAACAATGGGCCAACACTCTTATCGGTTGGAGTTATAACGAGAAATTTACATACCAATTTCAAACGATGGCCCAACAAGCTTTTTGGTTTTCAACGATGTATTTGCGTAAAGATTTTGATCAGTGGGCCAACACGCTTTTGGGTGGATTTTAATCGAGGAATTTGCATACCAATTTCGCTATCGCTTGGAGTTTCAGCAAGCAATTTACATACCAATTTTGAACGATGCGCCAACAATCTTTTTGGTTGCATTTTCAACGAGGTATTTGCATACCAATTTTGGACAGTGGGCCAACACGCTGTTGGTTGGTAATTAATCAAGGCGTTTGCATTCCAATTTCTAAAAATGGGCCAAAACTCTTATCGGTGTGAGTTTAAACGCGCAATTTTAAACGACGAGCCAACACGCTTTTTGGTTGGATTTTCAACGAGGAATTCGCATAGGTACATACCAATATCTAGCAAAGGGCCAACTCACTTTTTGGTGGCTTTTTAACGAGGTATTTGCATACTATTTTGGAGAGCTGCTACTGATCGTATCTGCATAGTCAAAACAAAAAAAAATCCACAAATATATCTAGCAAATGACTGGTAAACGCGCAACTATTAATAAAATGAACTATAACTCCGTTTGTTTAGGTAATTAACTAAATGTAAACAAATCATAAAAAGGTTTCTTTTATAGGCCCACTTTTTATTCCGAGATAAAATGTAACCAAAACAAATTATCGGTTCATTTAAACATAATAATTACTATTATATCTTTCTATATATAACTACCTCGTTTAATTTTAAACAGTAAATATTATTTAGTTTAAAAATAATAAATAACTTAGATTATAATAGTTTCACACAAGTATTGCAAGGTGTGACTACTGTAAAGAATTCCTGATTACGTTTCCATCTCCTAAAAAAAAGTACAAATAAACATTGTTATAAAAGGTTAAATCCCTGAACGCCGCATTTTTATGTTTACTTTAGTTAAACCTAAACAAACGAATTTTATGAAAACCTTCATAACTTTTTGGGTGTCAATTAAAATGGTTAGCATAGTATTGTTATTTCTGTGAGCAGAAACGGTGAGCAGAATAGCTAATTGGTCAGCAACTCATGGTCAGCAAACATTTCAAAATCAATCAGCAATTTATGTCATTCTGGATGGCTGTTATTATTTTTGTATCAGCATATTAATTTTATAAGCTGCAATCAGCTGCTTCATGTTTAATAAAATTTTGGTAAGCACTCAGAGTGTAAGCAAAAAAATGCATTTTTGTTGCATATAAGAGTAGCAAAAATACTTTATTTGCATGCCTAACCTAACCTAACCTAAAACTAAAAAAAAAAAAAAAAAAAAAAAAAAAACCCTAAACTAACATACCAATCAAATATTGTATTAGACATGTTTTTCTGCGCTCATCTGAAATCTTGCCGCTCAAGTAATTTTGCGGACTGAATGTTTATTATGCAGACTCATGTTATTGTTGTTGCCTATGTATGATTTAAATTTGACCATTATCAAAATTAGTTGCGAACAAGAATTGCTGCCTGTTTTTTTTTATTGCAAACAAAATTTTGTATTGCTGACAAATTATTTAATGCTGCTTTTTGGCTGCCAAATTTTATAATTGCTGACAATGTATACTTCATAACTTTTTGATATAAGATATTATTAATTTTTAATAACACCTAGGCCTAATAACACTTAGACCTTATACTGCAAGCCTTTAATTTTTTTACTTTTTTACAACAAGTCCTATCATTTGATATATCAAACGAAGCAGTAGTTTAAAGTTTTTTATTTTTATATTTTCCCCTCAAAAATTACCTCATATATACATATACATATTTCATCTTTTCACAAAAATTAATATGTGTACCAAATTTCAACTTAATCGTATACCTATATCTGTATATTCGGAGATGATTGTGAGCGACGGACAGGATGTGATGTGAGACACGAGTGATCTTATAGGGGTTCTGTTTTTTATTCGGGCATATGGAACTCTGGTTAATTATAAGTTAGACTTAATAAAAAACATTTGCATTTCACAAATTACAAATCTATTCATTAATTAAATTAAGAAACCTTTTAGCAAAATAATAGCACCAATATTAATAGCACGTAACATTATATGGCATTAACGAGCTATTAAAAATAGCATATCAATTTCAACGTACTTAGCGTCAACAACATGGCGTTATAAATTATACCTATATTCTTTATTGTACACAATATATTCAAAAAACTTAATTATAACATATTATTGTACAAGGGCGAGCTTATCTCTTTAAGAAGAATTCTTTAAATGAGAAGAATTGAATTTTATTTTTACATTGTGTTATTTTGATATTAAAAGCATTGTTTTCACTTGAACAGCCAGATATTTAAATTATTGGTATAATTAATTGTAATTATTATTAATGTGATTCACACTTTAGTCATGCATGATTTTCATCAAATTTGTCCCCGACCCACACTACGTGAATGGTGATGTCATACTGTGTCAACCGCACAGCTGCACAGTCGACTGTGAGTTTGACTGGAACATAGCGAATGTTCGGGACTTCCTATCTAGTAGGTACGTAGTACACATTTAGATCGATGACTATAACTGCGTTTTGCCTGAAGTCGTATTGCATAAAATGGGCACCGACGAAAAATATTCGAAAAAATCCGGCACCTTTACTGGATAAATAACGTTGCTCGTGTAAATTGGTATCTATCTATCAGTTAATACCACAGAGCAAGTTCGTCCTACAGTTTGTGTTTGACAGCCATTCTTAGCAGAATAGCGTTCGATTTATGGAGAAAAATGGAACAAGTGAATTCCGTGTGCTCAGTAAACATATTTTTTCGAAACAAAACCATCACTCAAAATTTAGCATTAGCATTAATTTCAATGAAAAAAAAGTGGTTCTCTGTATTTCGTTATGACCGATATGAACACGTCGCTGTATAGCGTTATTCCGAAAATCAAGCTTCCACGTCTTCCTCGGTAGCATAAGCTGTCGATGAAGACCAAGAATTAATATTTTGTTTAATAATATTATTGGCGCCCTGTCCGAATAATTTTGTTGATTGATGTAGGTATTATATTTTTTGTTTCTTGACGCTTCTTACACAAATTTTCTTGATTATTAAAGATTCAAAATTTAAAGACGTTTTATTTCGCATTCAAGAATGTTAGCATGATATTTTATAATAGCTTAGTTTAATAGCATTTAAAATAATAATATAGGCAGTAATAGCAGTTTAGCATTTTTGTATTTTGTATTAGCGTTAAATATAGTCGTGTTTGTGTTGCGTGTCAACGAGCAGACGCATACTAACGAATGCTCCGACAGGCGTGCTCCGACGTTTCCGTTCGTGTAAAATAAAACGCGTAAAGAAATTGTCTTTTTTCCGTTTTCACTTTGTGTTCATTGCGAGGAGTTATCTTCAAATAGCCAGCAGGTAAGCTGTATTTTAAACATTACAACTGTCTAGATGTAATTTCATTAATTGCACGATTTATAATTGTTGTCGCATCGCATGCCCGCATGGACGCGGGTGGCGGGATTTGTATGATTCGCGGTTTGATGGCATTGGTTTTCCTTTTACATTACTGGTAATAAACTTCGGTATAGCATATAAAAACTATACCGAATACAACTATATATTCCAGTAAGTGCATTCCACTCCCAAAATACGAAAATTATATTAGTCTTTTGACAAACTTAGCACTTAACCTCAAACTATTACATAGTTTGAGGTTAAGTGCTATTTTTGTAAGTTTAGGAAATGATATCTTTTTTGTTTTGTTCTAATAGATCGAGACACTTACAATGTCCAGTAGCAAATTTTGTGTGATAGAATTTGGTGACGGAGGTGGAGGTGTTAGTGTTATTAGACAAGAATGGCTGACGCCAAGAAAAAAGCATAGCGTCTGGCCCCCAGTAAAAGTTCAAAACAAATTTAATAAATGTCTTGAAGGTTCTATCCTCCCAGATGACACATGGTCAAGTTTTACTATTAAGCGTGTATTTTATGAAACAGGTAAGTGGATTGCATGTCTGCATGGGGTCTATTATCCACAATTTTCCATTGTACAAAATGTTGATAAAAGTTATTACTTTTACTGATCTTAAGCAACAGTGTGACCAAGGATGGAGCACGCATATCTAAAAGAAACCTATATAAGCACCTACGCTCTATTTGATTGAGACACCCATCTCAACTTGAGTCATAACATGTGATTTGCTTTTTTGAATTGATCTATTTGAGTTACACATTACGGTTAGCTGAGGCCGAGCTTCTTGTTGACATTGCTTTCAAGGTGATATACGGTTCACAGTAAACTTATTTTTTTTGCATAGATTTTTCATATTTTTATAAAACCAATACAAAATATCTCAGTCATTCTCACTTTCATGTTAATGAAAAAAGGCAACAACAGATTTCTTTATAGATTTATAGGGTACATTTATATTTATTGTGCACTACATAGAATTTTACCATCTGCCAGAAGATTTACATCAACTTTCATTGAGAATTCATTGACAACGATTATAAGAAACCGGACTGCTGGATGGTAAAATTCCATGTTGTGTACAAGCACCCACAGTGCAATTTAGGTATTGGAGGTTGATAAGACGTTTATAAATAAGGGGGGTGGTTTAAACTTACTTATATTATTACCTAAATAGTAATTCTAATTTCAGATGACTTAAGCAAAGCAAGAGAGAAGGCCAAACAAGCTGAAACAGAGTCTGAAGTTGAGTCAGAATGGGGAGAGCGTCGAAGACGCAAAAAAACTAAAAGAATATATGACAGTGATGACTCCAACGAAAATTCAGAAGACAGTATTATTCGTTATCCAATAACTAGGCCTCCTTCGACACCATCAAGTCATACCAATTCAGATGTTACTCTGATTACTCATGATAATGAACCTGAAATAACCCTCCCAAACATAAGTGAGCAAATATTATTGATTTATGCTTAACATAATCAATTAATCACACTTTCTTGGACGGGGGCTACTTGCGGATTTGATTAATTATTGGTCATTTTGTTTTATAAAGATTGTGAATAAGATTTTGATTGTGACTGTTTTCAGGTTCATTGGATTTGACACTGGTAGACCCTAGCTCACATAGCCTTGGTAAGGAAACTTGCTTTTAGTTTCTCTATTAGATCATGTAAATAGAAAATTATACAAAATCTACCCTAATATTACTTTATTTTGCATAATATCAGTAAATGTTTTGTTGTCTGCCTAAGCATTACTTGTATAACAAATTTGAAGAGCAACTGTCTCCTGACATATAGGTGCTTTACCTAGTTTAGGAGCCAGGACATATTTTGATCTGTAATCATGCTTTTTGTGGATATTATTATTAATATTATGAAGTGGCAGCGCATCTTTTCTTTTTTTTTATTTAAACATAATTAAATCATGGGTGCGTCTAGATTAATATGTTTTGTTTTAATCTTCTGATATTCTTAAACATTCTAGTGTTGTGTTGTGGACCTTTCTAATGGTGTACAATTGCAATACTAGCCCTACCATGTAACCACACTCATTACCATTATTATTATAGATATAATTGCTAAGCGGTTGGCATCTATTGAAATTGAAATAAAAGAAATAAATATATCACAGCAAGAAATCCTGCAGAGAGTCAGATCTTCCTCTACAATCACGCCGTTTGAAACTTTGCCAGAAGAAATAAAATTACCCTGTGATAATATTGAATCACTGAATTCAATTGAAACATGGATTGTAACAGACAAAAATGCAAAACAATTGGTAATCTACTATGTTTACTAATCATTAAATTTAACAAACATGTTTATTAGGTAAAACTTAATTTTGTGCTTGATTTTTTTTTTCAGGTTACATACCTAAGCTTTGTGGGAGGTAGCAAGGTACCAACAATCACAAGGAGAATCCTTGAAAAGCTGTTCACTAATAAACTGGCTTTACTCTATAACTGGACAGGAAAAAATGCCAAATTACCATTGAAGAATATGCAATTAATTAAAGTAATAAGAGGTAAGTTACATTCAGAAATCATTATAATATTCAACACAGCTGCAACTACATAACTGTAGGACATAAATCTATTAATCCCTCAAGACCGTTAGATCGCCCCACAGTCCTGTTAACTGCAATTTAACACTCATAATTCTGTCAGAGACTAAATAATAATATAAACAGGGTGTCCACATTCTGGAAAGTCAGGGAAAGTCATGGAAAAGTCAGGGACGCTTGAGGTGGTCAGGGAAAGTCAGGGATATTGAGGGGCTACCTGGAAAGTCAGGGAAAATTATAGATATTTTTGTAAAAAACAAAATCAAGTTATTGCAAAATTTATCAAACTATAAATTGAAATGAATAGTACTTACTAATAGCCATTACACAAAAATAATAAGGAATAACCTGCTATACTGTTTATGTGTGCGTAAAATGCATGTCGAGATGGACATAGAAAACCTAAGCCATTATCGCAATAATAACTAAATTTTCAATAATAATAATAAATAAGATAGCTATTTTAATTGATGCCTGCTTACGCATTGTAATTTACACTGATGTTTACATTGTATATTGAGAATTATTTCATATTTTTTGAACTTATGGTTCAAAAGTTAGACACTTCGTTTTTAACTTTTAGGGCAATTATTTCAGGAAAAATAAATTTTATCATAAAATAATGTTAGAAAACCCCTATTTATATTTAAACCCCTATTAATAGCTATCCAACGATAAATCACAGAGTTAGAGTACAGACGAAAAAAAATCAGTCCCTCAATCATGTGTATCCCCCTTAATTTATTTTTTTATTTTTGTGCACATTGTCGGCCTTATTAATATACATAATTGTTCTAAATTTCAACTCTAGTGCTAACGGTCACTGAGATAATCCGCGGATGGACGAACGGACAGACAGCCATGGCGAAACTATAAGGTCGGCATTTTTAGGGTTCCCTAGTAAACTAGGAATTACTAGGGAACCTAAAAATGCCGACCTCACTAAGTGTGGAAACAGTGCAAGTGAATGATGACTAATTTTAAATATGGTTATAAATACGTTTGGTCAGGGATAGTAAGGGAATTTTTTTGAACGATAGCTGTGGACACCCTGATAAGGCATGTCTGCCTATGGAGTTCCATGCCAAAAGGGTGCTAACGTTACCCTATTAATAAGCCTACGTTGTCAGTCCGCCCGACCAATAAATGGCTATCTTTAAAAAATTGAAAATGTTAGGCTAACTTTTTCCCCATACAAGTTTCTTTTTTTCATTTTGGCTTTATTGTTAAAAATGGTAATACTTACAAGTCAAACTTGGTGTAATTATGGTGCTTAATCTGTAGTGACTGGAGTAGGTATAATAACAAATACTAAAAAGTGGTCAAGTGCGAGTCGTACTAGCACTAAGGATAGACAGAAAACTAAACATTTCTTGTTCAGTATTTGGGTGGGTGACTGCCTGAGAACACTGCGTAATATTGCCTTAAAAATTAATCATTCATAAGCATCGAATATTCAAATCTCAACCATTGCACACTTATAGCTATATATTTATTGTGTGGAGTCAGTACAAAATCCTCAGTGTTTTTTCCAGTATTATTTCAATTCTGCTGTTTTTCTTATAGAGTTTACAAAATTTCTTTACAGATGCAGTACGCCATAATAAAATAGCGGAAAAGGCAACAGACTCGGAAATTCTAGCGGAATTCTAATTCTAATTCGGAAGTTATAGCAAACTGGTTCAGGTATTTCCTACAAATTTTCAAGTCCCTCATTTTTTTAATGACTGAACTGATTTTTATGTTTACACACAAGCAGGATACATAGGTCTAAAAAAATAAAAGAAAAACATTTTAGAAATTAGTTATTAAAAAAAGTTATTTAGAAAAACTGTATATGGAAAATTTGAAAGTGGTGTGATTTTAGTCATTTAATCAAATAAGGAGTTGAAAATTTGTATGAAATGCTGTACGGCGTTAACGCTCTTAGTAGATACTTTTTTATTCAGGACTTCTGAAGGCATTTTTTTATTAACCAAATTTGGAAATGATAAAAACATGCCTTATTATTGAATCATGCATGTCTGTTAATTATAATTAAATAGATACGTATTGTTTAACTTTAATAAGAATAACGACAGATGGTTGCAACCTTATTTTTTTTAAATAAATTTAAATTACTGGATTTTCTTGTTTGTTGTTTGGTAGGGCCTCTGTTAAAAACCCAATGTTCGACGTTCTAGGTAGGGCATGACATGACATAAAACCGTCAGGCCCAACGCACACCGCTGGAAGAGCGGCGGAGCGAAGCATTTTAAACATAATTTAATTTAAACCTTAATTACCTTGACATACGGTACGCGCGCATGCTCTTCTAGTAGCTTGAAGGCGCTCCGAGCGCCGCATGCGAATTTATTCTTTTGTAGACCGTATGTCAAGTAAATTAAGGTTTTAATTAAATTGTTGTTTTCATTTGCGCTCCACCGCGCTTCCGGCGGTGTGCGCTGGGCCTCACAGGCATACAGTATTATTTTATTAGTAGGGCCCATATAAACCCTACACAGGCCTAAAGTAATAATTTACCGGTAGGGCCAGTAAAAGAAACCTGACGTAGGTATGCAGTATATATATATTGGTTGGGCCTATGTCATAAACCCCACACAGGGTAGTAATAATTTATCAGTAGGGCCAGTAACAAAGACCCAACATCGGTATGTAGTATACATTTATTGGTTGGGCCTATGTCGTAAACCATACACAGGCTTATAGTAATGATTTATCGGTAGGGCCAGTGATAGAAACCTAACGTAGGTATGGAGTATACTTTTATTGGTTGGGCCTGTTAAGTATTTGCTTGGTAGGGCCTACGTGAAAATAAAATCGCAACACACTGGTTGTACTTTCGACAATGGCCCAACGTCAATAGACAGTAGGCATTATGGTAGGGTTTTCGTGGGGGAATACATTGTTGGCTTAACATGATGGCCCTATGTTATTTCCACCGTTGGCACATACGTTTAAAAAGGGGACATGCAGGACCGTTGGCCAACAAATCGTGATTGTTGGCCGAACAAATCGCCAACTCAAAATGCTACTAGGGGAGTTCAGTCACATACACACGCACACAAGAAAATATATATATTAGATATCTAGACATTTTCTAAGAATCATAATAATGATCATATTAAGGGATATCCTAGGTAAAAGAATTCTTTAATCTTGAGTTGAACTAGATTGAATATTCGATAATTGGGCGCGATTTTAAGAACAATTTGAGGTCCCGGCTTCGAGTCACCGTAGAGTTCAGACGTTTATGTAATGAATACGAGCATTTGTGCCTTAGCCATGCTTATTAATATATATTTCTATACAAAATATATATGTACGTTTATCCGATACCCTAGATCCCATAACACAAGCTTTAAAGTGCTTGCTTTCAGCTAGTCTAATTGGTGAGAGTGTAATATTTATTTATTGCACTGCAATATTGCTCACATCTATTCACGGTAAAAGAATTTTCCGTAGGACATACCTGTCCGGTCTGAACGGGAAATTAAAACGTAGGATCTACTTTTTTGCACCAATGACCCAAATACAGATGCGGCCATCAGAAAGTAATAAAGATCGTGATTGTCATATTTCTCCATAACATCGTTCCGCCATTTTGAATAAACATTTTTAATTACAACCTTTTACGCGCAACCTCTCCATTGGCTGTAACAACGCGGCGCTGTTTTTGTAATGACAACCTACCGCGAATCTTATTAAGAAAATAAACTTAATTTTATAATTATGTTTCAATTCCAGAATTGGTTTTGATTACTTGGGAAACTGACTTCTTGTCTTGGTATTTTTTTTCAATATGTTAATTAGCGCTCAGTCTTCTAATACCGACACTAGTCCAGATACGCATCTAGATGAAGTATTTTATGCTTCTAATAAATAAAATTGCATGTAAAATTAGCACTATGTCTCATTTTCAAATAGAACGAAACAATTTATAGATATAAAATGTTTTGATCAATAAATCAAAGCTGTAATGACTAAGCTTCTAGAGAATAACATAATATGATACATTATTCGTTCTTAATAAAGAAGAATGACAAATTTTCATAATAAGATTGGATAGGTGACAATAGTGGTGTCAATTATACATAGATAGTAGATAAAAATTTTATTTACGAAAGCATCTTCATCACACATAAATAAAGGAACACAAAGAAACTAAATAACATTTTCTTAAAACAAAAAACCCAGAACAAACCAAGAGCTGTGTGTACTGTAGAAGTGTAAAAGGGTCGTAGCTCAGTGATTAGAATTGCTCACAAAAGGATGTGAGCAAAGCACTGATATTTTGCTACAACCTAAGGGTTTAGTGTTTGTCAATAATTTTTGAAGATTTTACATACAATAAAATACAATTTATCTTAATAAATATAAATATGCATGCACGTGTACAAATATATATACATATAAAATCAAAACACAAGCCCATAAATAAAATACAAATTGAAAACATATAGAAGCTTAGAAAAAATATATAAACAATATTTAAAATACTGGGTGTATAAACTATAATATGATGATGATGATATCAGTGATCAATGTTGGCTGTCATAAATTTTAACAATATTTCAAGTGCACACTAGACAAGTATTTAGTAACTAGCTTTTGCCCGCGACTTCGTTCGCGTGGACTTCAGGTTCGTCCCGTCTAGAGACGCACTGCAGAGCCCTAATCATAGGCCTATAGGTAGCTACTGCAGTATGCTCCTATAAACTACGTAGGATTCAGTCAGCGTTGCGCGCAATGTAAGCGCAAAAAATGTGTTTTTTTTTACGACCTCACATTAGAACCTCAAAAATTGTAACCTATGTGTTATTCTGATGTATAAGCTATATTGTGGTAAAGTTTCATTCAAATCCATTCAGTAGTTTTTACGTGAAAGAGTAACAAACATCCATACATCCATACTTACAAACTTTCGCCTTTTATAATAGTAGTAGGATTATCCAGAAGGTAAAAGTATAGACACTGTTCAAATGGCAAAATCCGCCACCGAGATACATACACATATTACATATTGCTTAGCACGCTCCGCAGCCAGAACGGCTCGATCGATTTTAGCTTCACAGGTGCCGTTAGATACCTATTTATTATGAAAGTGACACTGCGTATATAAAAATTTAAATAGCGGATTTCAGGCACCGAATCGAAATGTTTGGCACGCCTCGGCTCAGGTAGGCCAAAGGCCAGCCGACAGACTTTCTGAAATCTGAACGGCTTAATTGATTTTTAGCTTCAGTCGGCTCGCCACAGCCAGGGTATGAAATTTAATGCATTTTTCTCAGGGGAACAAAAAAAAATAAGGGATTCTAATTAATGTATTGAACGTCACTGTCACATTTTACTTTCAAAGTTTGTGTTCAGGTTATAAATCGAAACATACCTTATCTCCAGCACATAAATAGTTTATACGTAGGCTAGTTATTCCGCACAACAAAATAACATACGACATTCTATTTACTGTTTACGGGCTAGAGAATCCCTAAAAGAATTGTTCAAAGAACTAACTTTAGCTAGTCAATATATATATGATAATTTAGTTTTTGTATATAAAAACTATAATAAATTCGATAAAAACAGTGATCTACATAATGTGAATACAGAAACAAAAATAAACTTGCCGTTCCAATGTTCAGACTCCATAAAACTAACTGTTCGTTCTTGGGGAAATGTATATCTATGTTTAACAAACTTCCGCAGGGTGTCATTGATTTGCCTTTATATAAATTTAAAATCCATATAAAAAAGACACACATGAGTAAAGGTGAGTGACTATCTAAATGATCACACTGGGAATAGGGACACTATTCATAGAGCCATGTTTGGTAACAACATTATTTATAATATTGTGTTATTTTATATGTGTATGTAAACATACATACGACTGTAATCGTATTAGGTATGATTGTATCTTATACTATATTGTATTTTTATATTATATTATTATAATTATTAACATTAAAAAGAGGAGATGAAAAATAGACCTTCAGAGTTTCTTGCCTGTTCTTCTCGAGAAGGCTCTCCCAATTTCCGAACAGGTGTCGAGTCAATATATATTTTTTCTTTTTTTTTTCTTATTCGTACGTACGGACAAGGTTTTTGTTTTTTTTTAAGCTTCTTTTTTTGTTTTGTTGGTTGACGTCAATAAGTGCCTGTAAAGGTCTATGTTGAATAAATATTATTTTGATTTTGATTTTTTTTGATTTGATTCATTCATTATTAACATGTTTATAATCAAAAACGACATCACGCTATGAATGTAAGTAAAGTTGTACTACTATTCTCGCTGTATCAATGTTATTGATCGTTATCGTCGTCAGGTGAGATAATCAGTAGTTAAAAACTAACATCAATACATACACGTACGATTCTCCATCTTTTAAATCTCAATTTACTCGTGGTCCTCTATATATGCGGCATTCAGCTCAGTTAAAGCTAGTTATCCACTGTGTTTTTTTTATTTATTATGCCATTTGAACTAACGACCTCCATACTAGCGCCTCTCGCGGCTAATTCAAACACAAAAAGCATTCATTGGGTTATCCGTGCATAATTTAGTTTAGTTAATGAAATAATAAGAACCGGTCAAGTGCTAGCTTTCCGGGAAGGCTTTGTCACGGCTCGGCTTGAGTATCAAATACAGGGCATGAAAGGATAATAGTGTTGTGCTAAAATTTATGTAGTAAAGTTAATAAAATTAGCAACCATGCATGTAGTTAAATGCATTTGTGAGAATTTTATACCTTTGATATGCACGAAATCTGTAACAGCTACCTCATCAGCGAACGAACATTTTAATCTCATTAAGAAGAAAGATTCGAGATAAAAAAATGGTACTATTAGTTCAGAATAAGGTGAGTGACAAATTAAATTAAAGCCATTTAGCCAATCTGGTAGACTAGTGCTCTGTTATGCAGAAGACACCCCTGTTGATTTTCCTTGACTTTGAAGTTTGTACCTTCTTTAGCTTAATTCTCGCAGCTAGTCTATAAGGTAAGCATAGCTGTAGCTATTACTTATCGATTCAATTCATCGGTTGATATATTTATGCAGTATTCCTTTTCCAATTCCCTTTTCTGAATATTGTAACCATTATCCTATTGGTATATTAATAAATGTATACATTCGAAGATGTACTTTGTCAGGACGACGTCATTTCTTTAACTTTTTTTTCTAAAGAGGATCATAATAGAACAGCATAATTATATCTAAGATATTATGGATAAAATCTCGTTCATATAATTTGAACTGGTCTAGAAGTAACTTAGAACAGGTCACTTATTCGGTTTGCTGCAAGGAATAATTTGTGGAACCCATCTTGAATTGATCTTATTGATATTCAGATGGTTGTCTCAAAGAAAGGTCGCAAAGACTGTAATTATGCTATTTCTGTCACAATCTACTGTCATATAAAGCTTTTTAATTGACTAAATCGATTTAATCTTGAGTCAGAACTTTAACAGGGCAACAGTTTAATTGTTCAGTTCAGTTTTCAGTTGATGGTTTCCCATCCTAAGCAGATCTGCATTTTCCAGCAAGCTGGGTTCATTCGCACAGAAACTAAACTCTGTTTTATTGTGCATATCTCTTACAACAGTTAATTGGTGGTACCATAGCACCCCGTCCGTCTAACATCAGGACCAAAATCCGGCTCCAACTGTGTATGAGGCTGAGCAATGTGATATCGCCAAAACTGTTCACAGCTGTGCTAGAGGATGTTTTTAACTTTATGCTTTAAACTTCACTTTTAACCTTCTTTGAAGGTTGGAGGGTCTACATTACTGCATGATTCCAATGATGACATGTGGACCAGTTAAGGAGGCTCAAAGACGTCCAAAGTCACGCCAACTCAACAGAAACAAATTTGCAAATTTATGAGACTTTATAAATGTTTTCTTTTACTTACATCACTATCATTACACAGTAAATTAAGTTGGATACTGTCGGTTTCTTCATATTGTCAATAAAGCTACCAAAATCTCAAATAGATTGCCTTTAAAGATAACACAATTTATTACAATATTTAAAAAACTATGTACATATATCGAATATCGGCAAACACCCCATCCCTAAAGAGCATGACTAAATGCTGTATTCGCTGTTTAGAATACGAAAGCATTGTGCGCACGCATTTCACAAGAAACATGGTCCTTTAATCCCTAATGTGTTTCAAAACGAATAAATCGTAAATTTAATATTCATTTCATTTTTTTATATGTAATTATAATTATTGATATCTGTTTCGTCCAGTAATCTCTAGTTAGTATCAAAAGGATAGATAAAAATTACGATACGTTAAAATATGTTGTTGTTATGTAACCTCTACAGAAACGTAACAAAATACACTTACATAAAAACAACCGAAATGCCGAAAGATTTTTTTTTGAGATATGCAACTCATTGTCACACGGCATGTCGCCTTCGCATAAAAGCTTGCAAAAAAAAGCTTCCTGTTCCAACAGAAAGAATTACAAATAATATCTGTAGTGAGATCGCAGGGCCGATATGGCAATATGTCAATGGGAAAAGATTCTGATCCATTGGTATGCTATGGAATACAGGCTGTAATGCGATAGCTATTTTTACTGTGTATATAAATATCCGCATAATTGTTCTAGTTGAAATGCTTCATTGACATTTTTTTCGGACAGAAATCTCGGAAATATATAAAACAATTTCGATTCAAAAATTGATTTGATCGAATCAATTTTTGTCGTGCTTCCTACACTCCGTAATATCTGTATATATACATGTAATCCAGTAAACTATGACAAAGTACATACCAAACTACACCGTAAAATATGTACATTTGCGTATCTAGGTGGAGAGCCATATACATACCTAGGTGGAGAGCTCAGAGCAGGAGAAATAACCCGAAAACCAAGTAGGTACATATATATTTTCGGATATACATTTGTCGGCGTTAAAGTTGACTGGAATATGTGAAAGAATCACGAATATAGTTAACGGGGCACTGGTCATTAAATTCCAAAAGGTAGCTCGAATAGGAGACGTTTTTTTTGGGCCCCATTTTTTATTATTTTTCTACACTTACTGTGTGATGTTTTCTGATAGATCTCCCCTCTAAGCTTCCAAAAAGAAAAAAAATATAAAATCCTGCGAACTTTTAAAAAATAATATTTAAAGTCTCGAATATTGGTTTCTTTCATAAAGCTTTTTTTTATATTTATAGGTTTTAATAAAGGCATCAAGCTATTTATATTATTTTTCCGAAACTATTAATAAATTCTGATAATAAATATATGCTCTTACTACAGATTTATTCCAGAAAATGAAACCGTAGATGCTGGCTGTATTGGGTACTTCCTTTGCATTTTTATTAAATAATGAGAGTTGCCTCCTATCATCGTAATGTAATTGTCAGTGTGACAGTGACATCCTTCTATTTTGGTAGTGGCGGTGAAGCTTTTGACATCGGTCATGTCACTCATTGTGACAATCAAAATCGAAGTTGCCAATATAAAAAAGCTTTGGGTTGCTGTTTTATTGATCTTAACTTCAAAACCTTTTATTTTATTAACAATGTTTTGCAGGTTTAAAAAAAATATCTTCTTACCCTAAGTTCCCTAAGTTCCCTATTTTTTGTTCTTTCCATAAAATATTATTTTATTACTGTAGGCTGAGAGGGCCCAGCCTCCATACAAAAATGTAACATCTCCTTTGCTGAATTAAAGATTCAAGCCACACGCTTAATTTGAACTCACGTATAAAACTAATTCCAAAACAAAAGAAATAATACAGGAACGTAATAATAGCAGCAGTAATAGGATGTCGCGCAGCGTCTACTAAAATTAAAAACAATAGAACAACCTTTGATTATATATACGTACAAATACGTGTTAATGAAAAAGCGCAAAGCCCAAAATTACCATAATTAATTACCATAGACATAAAATTTGCAAAAAACAAGAAAATAAAAAAGCTCATATCTTCGAAAATAATCGGCGAAAATGAAAATTTATAATTTACGTAATTCTTTTATAATAAAAATAAGTTGAGGTTTCTGAGCTTTTGCGTTTTTTCAATAATACTTTGTATATCAAAATAAAGTTTATCTTTATAAAAAGATACAAAATCAAAACTTATTTTTTTCCCAATCTTTATGGAAAATATTTAGGGAACTGTTATCACTCGGCACTCTTGCAGTGCCGAAACACAATAGAAGTTACGCGTACCTGTGTGCGTATTTACGCACACAAGCGCTTCAAATGTGGCCTGTTGTTTTTGTGACAATTGCACCGCAGCGCTCTATCTAGACGTGTACATATATAATCAAAGAGAACAACCACCCATCTGCTCGACACCCGATGGTAAATGGTGAGTACAGTATATAAGATCAAAAATATACGCTAGCGTCATCTGGAGTCCATTCTGGATTCCATCTGGAACAACTAAGAAACCTTTAAGTGTACGAAGACAGCAATATGAACGTTGTTATTATGGTAATATGAAGTTGGTCATGAAGATAGTTCGGAAATTCTACCACTATTAAAACCAACAAGATCAGATTTTAAATATCGCATAGCATCGCTCTTCTATGATGCAACACCCTAATTGTGACTAATACGAAGATTTATCGCATAGTTTTGCGACCCGGATGCGGTTGTCTGTAGAAAATGAATTTCTCGTGTATTCACTCTATTGTGTGATCGCCTTTTAAATATTCCGAATAGGATTAAAATCTGATGAATTGCGTTTTTTTTGTTACATTTTTACTTATTGATTCACTGACAGAGATTGTATTGGTGATTTAGTACATGGACTACGAAGGAGACACTATGATAATACACAAATACTGATACATACTATAAAGCTTCGAGCATACCAGTAACTGCTAACTCGTCATACATAACCCAATACAACAGCAGTCAAAATTATCATCTCCCGTGTCTATGAAGTTCATATCTATAATAGACTAGGGTCTTACTATATTAGGATATAGAATATAAACTTAAAATAAATGGAATATATTATGAAAATAATCAGCCAAGAATGTCAATGTACAGTCGACGTTAAAAGTAAATGACATAATCGAAGATTCAATATAATTACTGTCAACAATTATCAGACTTAAATAAATTGTATAATTACATGATTATGACTAGTTTTAAGGTAAGGTAGCTTCAACTGGTGCAAATCAAATTGTGGCTTCTATGAAGTCTTCTCTTATAGAGATTCTACTTTGAAATAATTTCTTTATTTCACAAAGTCACTTTATTTTAAATATTGATATTTTTGTATTTATAATAGTTAGTTAGGACAAAAAATTATGGATACTGTGTTTCTATTTCAGGCCAGAATATAATTTTTTTCACGGATGTGTTGTTGATAGAGCTGAATGTATCTTGGGAAACAAATATCCCAAAAACCAGACGATAAAACCAATAAATTCTATAATTTGATAAGCAAAATAACAAGTACTGACAACATTCTTATGGGTATTACATATAGATATAGGTATTATATATTATAGGAATTATTATTGTAGCTTAATTCACGCGTCATTATAAGACACGGTCCTTTATAAGGCGTACGCGGGGATACAGATCCAACGCGTAGAGGCCATTTAAGCAAAATTTAACGAAAGTGTGCGTGGAGTGTACCAACTGGATCCAATCTCTATCTGCATCATGAAAGATGCAGCTAAAGACTACACCCAGTTAGATGCACAGAAACTATTGTCATTTGTGGTCAAAAAGTTTGTGGACTATTGCATTTCGATTTTGGTGGTAATGAGAACCGGACTATGGAAGAGACTCCGGTCACCTGCCTTCTCAAAGCCTCCTAAGTGATTTTAAATATGGCAGGTGGTGACTCGCCACTCACTAAATGGGTCCCCCCAAAAAAGCAAACCAATATTATTGCGAAGAAAGCAACATTGGTGTAATTATTCGATACGACGCGAGTAACAATTAAATTCCTCCACAAATTGTTGATTTGCCCAATTTCCTTAAAGTCTGTTTTTGAACAATGGCTAAGTAGAGAGAGGAACCAGCATAGTAATAATAAGTGCTGCTGTATTGTAAAGGATCACCCATAAGATGGATCCATGAAATGCAAAGGTTTCATATCTGTATCATTTTTAATTATGATTAAATTTCGTCATCAACCATGCCAAAAACTTACAAGTTTAACTGTCAGCTCGAGTAACTATTATGTTATATGGTGTCATTATGTGTATTAATTGTAAAAGCAAGCCAGCCCAACTTCGACCCTTTCGCTCAACACCAATGCCACGCAAACCTAGCTTCATATAACGCTAAGTCACGTTTGCATTCATAATTAAAATAATATTTTGAGAAGGCTTCGCGGCGGCGCAGGAAGTGGGAACGGCTGGATACAGTTTTTTTCTCTATTTGTTTACAAAATGTTCGGCTCATTTGAGCCGTATTGTTGGGTCGGGCGTTAGGCTTAAAAATTATTTGGACTCGAAATATTTAGTGCAAGCATGAACGTACCAAAATAATCTTATATAGATCATTATATATCCTGTTTTAACAGATAATATTTTTTATATGAATTTGTGTATTTATTAACATTTATTGACATTTCATCAGAAATTGAAACGATTTAAGAAGAGTTTAAAAAATATATTTCGGAAACACTGACTAGTAAAATATATCAATTTGATGCTTATGAACCGACTTATGATCTATAACCTAGTGACGAACGAACAACTTACATATCTTCATGATGAATTAAAATAAAATACTGCTCTGATAATAAGTCAACTGGGGTAGTAGGTACGGTAAATCTATCTGTAGTAATTTAGTTCTTTAGCAAAATCATCAATACAAGCATAATTCAAACATGTAGTTATAACGAACAGGGGTAGTATTTGCCATGATAAAAATTACCTGTTGTAGTTCACCTTTTTTTTAATTAACTATATACAAAACCATTTTTGACATTCCGCCATTTTCCACCGGCATTTCGTCTTGTTTTAATTTTAGGTTATGTTCACTAGTCTTGACAACAACTCTCATCTTGTAATAAATATATTAATTGTTGTCATTTTAAAAATTGATTTAAAATTTTAAAAATTGTTGACAATTAGATTTAAGTAAGTAACATACAATGCAAAATAAAATAAACCGCTAATATATAGGTTTTTGAACTTGTGACTTGTGAATGATTTTTAGTTACTAATGGATTTGTATGGTATTCAATATTTATAAACATTTGAATATGGCATTCAATTTTTTTTAAGTTGTACACACATCTTTTGATAAGTTTCTTTGGAAACGAATAATTATGTTGATACATTATTTTCTTTTGAGTAATATAGTTAAAAAAATATCAAAATATGTGAACCAATTATGGTTTATAGTGCACGGCAACATAATGTACCTAATGATTTTGAAATATTGTAAGACTAAATAAATAAAAAAAAAATCATATATATTGCTGTTGTAATTTAATCTTACATCTTTAAATACGAAAGTACGATCTCTAGGCACTAGAACAAAAGGCCTCGTTAAGTAGTCAGTGCTTTTATAATTCCGACTAAAACGTTTTGACTAATTCCCTATGAATATAAAAATATCATGTCTTAAAAACTCTATAGTGAAAAGCGACTGCTGTTCGTGTCACATTGTATACAGACAGACATTTATATTATGTCCAGTCGCAGTATTATTAATATTTTATAGATACTATTTTTTCGAACAAGTATACTTATTGGCGTCATACTGCGTGGGTTGTCGGTTGTAGCAAGTACGTGTTTGAACTAGTGACAGAATAGTGGCAGTTCGTCATAGTAGCAAGAACTGACTGATTTTGTCGGCAAGTTTATCCGTGTATACTATTTTTAATGCATATTTTTAATACTAGCATATAATGTCGTTCTCCTACATCTGCTTATATATAAAATGAATTGCAAAATGTGTTGGTAAGCGCATAACTCAACAACGTCTAGACCAATCTGGCCAATCCTTTTTTAAAATGTACGTTAAAATTCAAGAATGGTTTTTACGGTTAAAAAAATCAAATAATTATCGGAGAGCCCCTAAAAACAGCCTATCTCAAGTACCTATTCTCTAAGTTTTTTTGGTTGTTTACTAAAAAGGAATTGTTTTGAATAATTCTTTTTGTTTGGTAGGTGTGCTTTCCTGTAAATTTTATCGAAATTGGTTTGGAGGTTAATAAAAAAATCATCAAGAATAACATAATAAAATTAAATTATTTAAGAAGCACAGACTTTAAAACTACACCTGTATAGGTAGTCGCTGCCAAACTAGCGCCCTTTTCCGGCCACCCACAAAGACAGGATTAAACCGTCCTTAGCTGGCACTTACCGCAAATATAACTATTTATAAATATAAAACACTATTTAACATTGTATCAATAATTTTATTATTATGAAGTTTATATATATAGGTATAGTTTAGAAATAGATTTTTATTATTTATTTCTTATAAAATGAATTTAAACCGACTATTGACCATATAACTGTTATATATTAATTTTATATTCATTTCATGAATGGGTAAGATAGAAATACATAAAAGTGAGATAAAAAAAAACACAGATTTTCTCTTTTTTTTAAAGTCAAATCTTGACGGCTCTTCCATCTAAGTTAAATTTAGTAAGTGACGCAAAAATATTACCACAATAATACGGACTTGAAAGCAAACATAAGGTATTCAATGTGATTTCATTGAAACCCATTAAAATAAAGATTCGGTCTGTTTTTTTAAATACAAAATGAAAGAAACCTTGAACCGTTTATTGTTGGTAATTGGTTATCTTATTTAATATCTTCTAAAGTGCGGAATTTTCCCCAGAAAAAAGCACAACAACTGAGCTGATTTGTATTTTGCTCTTATTTTATTTCGATTATTTAGTTACTGTGTTTCGTTGTACTTGTTAGTTATCGGACTACTAAAACAAACAGTAGAACTTAGCTCTGTATTTTTATTTCATACTAGCTGACCCGTGCCCACTTCGTTGGGCATAATATTAATAATCCTTTTTTAGTACAGAGTGTTATGTTTTAAGTTCTAACTGTAATATTAAAAAAAAAACATCTTTTTGTAACTTAAATATAAAAGTTAGATATATGCTGTCTTTGACTATTTTGTAGGCATTTTCAAGCTCCACATCTTTTCTCTAGAACTCAAAAATATATCTTTCATAGTTAAGGCAGCGTTCGTAAGAAACGCTTTCATTCGACCGTTTTTTCTCCGATTCACTGCAAAACGGACTATCACGTAAAAGTCTTTTTATTTTTAGGTTTTCTATATAACCTATGACACTCAGCAATAATGTGGCTTTCTATTGGTGAAAGAATTTTTAAAATCGGATCAGTAGATCCCGAGATTAACCCTTACAATTTAACAAATATACAAACACACAAACTACTTCTTTATAATATTAGTTATTTTATATTAAAAGTTTTGGCTCTCCAAAACTGCCCATTATTGAAATATAAAAAGAATTGTACAAACAGACTATATTTCAATTATTCAACAGCCCTAGTACTATACCAAAACATTACCATTTCTTATAAAAACACATATAAAACACGGATTCGAGTTCCCTGCCTACTTTAAATATATTGCTAAAACATCAATTTTCGAAAAAAAATAAGTAAAATATTTCACCTTTGTATTTTCATGTATATTTTGATAGTTCATGATTAGGCAGGAATCTCTTTTTGAGTAATCATTCTTTAAAATATAATAGGCAAGCAATATATATATTTACATAGCATAATACAAAATCGTTCCCACTAAATCTTTCAAAGTACTTAATGAATTTTATAACAGCTCTCAGCAATAGATATAGTTATTTATGACAAAAGTCTATATATACGAGTATAAGAGTAGAGCAAAGCACATTGTACCTGTGTAAAGCTGGACTTCGTTTGTATAATGTAATGAAGAAACATCGAAATAATACGGTAATCGTGTTGTAATAGGATACTTATAAATACACGACAATAAGGAATAGATAAAAACATTTTTATCACAGTAGTAAAGAAAATTAATATAAATCAAAGCCTGATCGCCAGCAGCTATCTCAAGCGATCTGTGCCAGACAAACCTTGACCAAAAAACACGAGCTATCAGAGTAATACAACATTAGTACACATCGTTACGAAATTACTAAGATGTTTACTCTGTAACCAATTCCACAGATATCTCTATCTAATGAAGACGAAATCATGGACTTTTAATAAATTACATTAATCGACATTGTTGCAAAAAAAAAGCAGTCTGCGATACCGGGAATAGATAATTGGCGAAGAAAACGGAACGACACGGGGATTTTACAAAATGGTCGCCATCAAAAAACCTCGCGTCTCTTGGTCATAATACTTTGGGAATGTTTGACAAGGGTTTCAACCAAAATCGAGCTATATTGTAAAAAGTTATAGTTCATTTTAGTGTAGCGCTAGTGGTATGAGATTTGGAAAATTGCGATGAGTAGTGATGGGAATGATCCAATATTTTAAGTCGTCCATTTCTGTTTAAAATGAAACTATTGGAAAGAATATAAAAATTCTAAAAGTAAAAAAAAACAAATTGTATGATACCTAACGATAAAAATTAACAAGCACACCATAACATATCTATAATGTTGTTTTCACGTCTTTGCTGTCGACTTTAGTCTCAAGGAAGTAAATATGAAGTAATCTAATGTTAAATTTGTTTCTGAGGGAATCTGAGGGAATATCCCTCAAATTTGTGTCTTCTATACCCTAGCATTAATTCACATATCAAATCGCCTCTGGTATATATTGGGCCTGTTTAGTCCGTCGTTATAAAATAGACTAAGTATATTCCAGTGTTTAATATTGTACGGAGACTTTTATTAATTTATTGTTAAATCAAATTTGACTTTATGAATACTTTTAGCTCTATAACATTAGTTCATTGTCGATTATTTTTACATACTTTTTTTAAATGAATACGTTCAAAAGTATGTAAAGATTTGTAAAAATGTAATAAATAAATCTTAACCTAAGATTATCGGTAGAGTCAAACAATAACATTTTATTAATCTAATGGTCTGTGTTACTAAAACACTACAAACAATAATGTTGCGTCTATTTGGAATTTTGAATTTAAAAAAAAATATTATTTCAATATTTTCAATTCAAGTAAATGACCTGCTTCCCGCAACAGGCCAAAATGATTTACTAATGCCTACTCAATCTAAAGATAGAAAAGCTTCGAAACTCTCGGTAGTTATGAAATAACCGCACGCGTTCTATAGTTATTCCCATTTCCCCTCCCTATAGAAAGTAGGCAATTAAAAAAATCCAGAGAGTAAAAAGTTGAAATTAAAAAGAATGGACGCGGCAACGACGTGCCTCCGAGATGTATTTAGTTGTGTTTAACATATGTCGAATTGTATGATTAAACACAAATGCATGCGGCCATTTTAATTACCACTGCGACTGTGGGTTATCATAGAATATAATACAGAATGGACTTTTTATTACTGACGAAACTTTTTTGATTTTAAAACAATGAACAATTTAGGTACAATCCATAAAGTTTACTAGGTACTGGCAGATTTAGTTGAAGCTAAGGATTGAATGCATGTACATATATGGATGGGGTTCTCCCACGATCTTAATCAAGTCTAAAAATTAAAATTAAGTATAATGAAAATTATAACGTCACAAAAGTGAAAAACACTGTAAGAAGAATGGTTTTTTGATTATTTTGGAACATTATTTGAGTAATAATGTTAAAATTGATAATAGAAAAATAAATATAAAAAAGATGTAACATTTACTAATAGCAATAGAACTTCAGCATATGCAATTCCATACAAAACACATATGAGTGTATCTTTTTGTCTATATGTCTGTGTGTATACGTATGTATTTATTATTTAAGAATACTTCTAATACAGTTTGGCGGATAATATTGAATATTTGAAAGTAATGTAGATGAGGTATATAATCTACTATATAAAAATAAGTCGGGTTTTCCTTCCTGACGCTATAACTCCAGAACGCACGAACCGATTTCCACGGTTTTCCATTCGTTAAAAAGATCTTGGGCTCCATGAGGTTTTAGCAAAGAAAATTCAGGAAAATTTTCAACAGAAAAGCGGGAAAATCTTTTCCCGAACGAAGTCTGTCGTGTCCGCTAGTGTTTAATATACCTAAGTCTCGGCGTGTATCTCGCCAATAATTTAGGTCACTAGTTTGGCAAGTTTTAGATTAAAACAATGTACACGAGATGTTAACAATAGTTTTTAAAAAGTTTGCAGTATATTACTACCAAATAATTTTAAGTTGACTAAGATTCAAATCCAAGCTATCTCAATATCAAAATCAGCGTATCTTAAACACTATAACAAAGAAGCATTTTGTAGCACTTCTACTCGTTTATATGTAATAAAATAAATACAAGATAGAATGTAACAATTAGTATAATAACAAAATAAAAAGACAATAAAAGGTGTGGGTCTAGCTAGTATTCACAACCGGTAGTGTAAGTTGTATTCTCAATAAATATCAACATCACTGCCCTTAGCTCGTCGGTCAGCCGTAGTTTTCAGGAAGCGCAGTAGGTAGTAGGCAGTCTCTGAGATATTGCCAGAATGACTGA
Source organism: Scirpophaga incertulas (assembly GCA_036419045.1). Classification (NCBI taxonomy): domain Eukaryota; kingdom Metazoa; phylum Arthropoda; class Insecta; order Lepidoptera; family Crambidae; genus Scirpophaga; species Scirpophaga incertulas. The sequence goes on from CM071636.1 coordinate 9,820,842, forward strand.
TGCAGTAAAGAATAGGAAGCCAGTAAAATAACCGGTATCGGAGAGGTGGACCCCAATTTCGGGGAAAATGCACTCACAAAATAAGATAAATTTGTAAATATTTGATAAGTTTAATTTTATTTTAATAGCATTACGTAGGTAGGAGATGCTCAACGTACGTTAGTTTCTGCCAGAATGACTCGTCTCAGATTGATCACAGATCAAAAATGGATGGAGTGAAATGAACGGCCTGCCGGACCGAGAGCCGTGCATACCAAATTCATTCGTTCCAAGCAATATAACAGTTTGCTTACTGATTTTATTTATTTATTGTCCGACCCGCCCGACCCCATCACACGCGCAAACCAATCCTTCCCGCCGGTCACCAACCGCGTCGTCCCTCACGCCACACACCCACGTCTCTCTCTCACTCACCACGCTCGTCGGCGAGCGCGAAGACCCGGGCCACGCCTACGTCAAACATATACCCGGGACCGTCATGTACCGGGTAGATTCTCACCCTCCACTACACGGCGATCTTGAGCGTTCGAGCCATTAAACGGCGCGCTCAAGCTGCGTCGACTCCCTTTGCTTCGACCATAACGACACCGGAACGGTCGCCGGTGTCGTTAGTAGGCTAGGCGTCGAACCTTCCGTTCGTGCGCCTTCCACAAACACACTCATTGCAAAGCTGAACATAGCCATCCGAGGCTTCAGCATAGGTCCGTCCAAAAAAATATATTTATTTATTAGTTTTTTTTATTTAGTTTTAAGTATTTAGTTTTAGAAAAATACCAGCGTTACAATTTATAAAAACAATGTAGCTATAAAAATGCCACATAATGATTTAAATCTATACACATCATGTTGCAAATGAAAGGAGTAAAATTATATTTAATTGTATTTATAAAAACAAAAGGAAAAAGGAATCGATGTCATGGTTTTGAAATTATTGCCCTTTATTTTTTTTTTGCAAATGCTACCTTATGTTTATAAAATAGCTATAAGTTTTTAAAGAATGAACTATCGTGCTAAAAATTTCAGAAAAATAATCTTAATTAAAATACTCATTGACCATCATTAACATTAAAAAGGCTGAATTCACGAAAAAATTAATATTTTTTTCCATTTGTTTATATAATGTAAAATATCACAACAAAATATATAATAATTTTAGAATTTTATTACTAAAACTTATTTTACGTTATATTACCTATCTAATTTAGCCTTATTCCTCCCTCTCCTTTCCTTTATAGAAACACACGTAAGTGTCTTCGGAGCCATCCGTACACTATATCCCCCATTCCACACCGCACTAAGAAATTCCAAGTGACAAGTTTATTATGTCTCATATGTATTGTTTATTTTTTGTATTATTTGCAATACTTACAGTTTACTTCATTTTTTGCCATTTATTACAATAGTCACGACACATAACATTTTGCAGTATTAAAATTTTGATTTTCCGCTTACTCTTTCAGTACGGATCAGTACTTTATGTTGTGTCTAATGCTTTTAAGATCTTTGACGCCGAAAATCTTCACATGCACCGCCCGTCTGCGAAATGCCGACAGCCGCGCTCTGTCGAAGTTGATTTGACAAATTAAATGACGGTACAGTCGTAACGTAAATATAATATTTAACCTAAGTTTTGGCTGGGTAACTTTGCATTTGACAAGTTGGATATTGATAGTTAAAGTGATTTTATCTACATGTTATTGTTAACTTAAAATTTATTTTGAATTATATTGTGTTAGTTTTCATTACAATAGAACATAACACATAAAATCAGCTTGTATATCATTATCTCTCACTACTGAGAATAAATCTATATAAAGTAATAAACATCTATGATGCAAATTTGTACTACTGATTGGTAGAATCATAGACCTCTATTACAGAACGAAATCTCTTTTTTTATCTCTCAGGAGAGAGACGCTGAGAATCCTCCCAATGGTCACGAAACGTGCCCAGGATATATAGGCAAATCGTGAGGGCGACCGCCCCTCAGCGGAGGGGCGATGCAGCGCAAACTCATAAAAGGGGCCCAAAAGCGCTAGAACAGGCGCGGGAAGCCAAAGTGGCGCCGACCTTATCATGAAGGAACCTAGTCATGGCGATGCTGAAGGCTGCTGAACTAAGGGATTATGGAGGGTTTGGCGGCGCAGATGCCACGACTCAAACTGAAATCAAGTTTGATTTTGAGTTTGATTTTAGAATACGAGCCTAATAGTATGTTATTACATACATATTATTACAGTTTTTCAATGTAGCACATTATGGCTATGCATCTATATATATTATTGGACAAACTGACCATCAACTTGCTCTCTATTACACTGGGATTAGCCATGAATGTAGGTGTTCGTTACCTCTCCAGTACCTTTGGGAGAATAGACGTGAGCATGTGAGTGCAAATCATTAAGGTCCTTTGTCCCCTAGCTGGGGCAGAGGGCTTCCACAGTGAGTCTCCATCCTGCACGGCCTTAAGCTTTGCATTTGATTTCGCTCCAGGTTTTACCAAAAGTGTGGATTGACTAAGGCCTAATCTCGAATGCTTTGGTAGGGACACATATGAGCTGCAATGAATATTTAAAATAGGCGTTTGGATTCTTCTGCCATATTTACTCTTTCCCCCTTTAAGTTAGGATAATAGAAGTTTTAGGTGCAAATGTAATATTACATTTGAATTAATTTTTTGATAATAATATGCATAAATGTACAACTATTGCATTATAAATAACAGTAACGACAATATTTAAAGAAAATAGTGCGCCTATATGTAATATAGTTACAAAATATTTAGTGGAACAAAGTTAAAATGAACATACTCGTATACAAATTTTTAAAACACAAAAATGATAGGCAATAGGTAATATTTCACTATAAAATGGTTCACAGCTAAAAAATTTAATGCATTTTTACGAAGATCACACTTATGAACAGTCTCGAAACAAATTATATTATGGGAATAACTAATTCTTCAATCAACAGACCACACGTCATGTTCGCTTCGATATACATATTCATATAAAGATATAAGCGATGTTTTCAATATTAAATTTTATATGTTCTACGTTAAGACTGAAAATCCACTCGGCTGATATAAAATTCAAATAAGCCCGACCATAAACAAAGATTGTTTGGCGACAGTTTTTTAATTACCCCCCTATTTGCCGTGGACTAAGCAGAACTGTTAGCTCTTCGTACCATAGATACGGTAAAGGATTTTTTGGGCGAACCGCTCAGATTGAAGGTGCAATAAAGGGACCACCGTCTGTATTATGTTACATTTATATACAGGCTGTGTGTATTAAAATAATTCATTCCAAAATAATCGATCAGAACATACATGCATAAAAAATCCTTGCGATTACTTTTGATATATTTATATATCTTTTTAATAATTATGTTTACTTTCGTTATATATATTAAAATTTAAAATAACACTTTGCTAGACGGCTCCTGTAGTTATTCTTTGTCTTTACGAGTAAAGTATTACGACATATTAGTTTATCGCTGTTTTGAAAAGTAAACGTATAGATTTTTGATGTCTATAACTTAGACCCATAAAACGATGTCGAAACATGATTTATACTTGGCATATAGGCACTAGTTAGTGCTAGAAGAAAAAGCATGTGCGAAATGACAAGATTTTTGTATTAAGAATCATAATCACTTTGTACAGCTAGCTTCAATAGCCTGTCAATATTAATAAATATCATTGCAGCTAAGATGTCAATTAATTGACTGACAGAACTAGATAACTTTATTTATTTTGATTTTAGTTATTACATGAAAAATTATCAACCTGTAGCTTAAGCCATCAAAGAAATATCAACTAAGCGTGACATTTGTCAGCAAACATGACGAGCGGTCGTCCACATCTAATGAGTTGTTAAAACATAGCATGGGCCACATATTTATGAGTGGATTTGACACTTCCATATTGTTGTTTTTTGTCTACAATATGCATTCGTCGTCTATTAAAATCACTATTACCAAGCGTATTAGACAAAGACATCTTCTTATTGTGCATTATAAACTCCATATTTACCTCAATAGGTACAATAAAGGGGTTTTCAATTGTCTTATCACCATAAGACCCCGTACCTCGTACTCTTAAAATACGATGTGTCGTCATCGATTTCGCCACAAATGTTGCTCCTACTTTACTGTGCTATAAATGAGGTATTATCCGAGAGAGACAGATTAACGAGATATCCAAGGCTTAGAGAAATAGATTAGATAGCATTATATTTGTACTTAAATTCAAACTAACTTTAAAACATTAAAAACATTATTTTAAAATTCCCATTATGTACAATCCACATATTTCGCATTAAGCATTTAGCATTTCTACTTGTTTACGTTACAGATTACAAAGCATTACAATTGCTTCACGAATAAAGTGTATGACTTATCAACATTAATTAAAACAAAACGCATTATGTTTCTTAATTACAAATCATGTGTTAATTGACTATTGGTAAATCCCACATTAAAGATACACATAACTCAATGACAGCGACGATAATTATCATGTTCTGCATAATCCAGATAGAGTTTGTACAAGCAGTACAGCCACAGAGGTCGTATAAATATACAAAATGTTTAATTTTTTGTAATTAGTTTATTACTTACCTAAACTGCATAATAAATTATTAAAGTCACACAAAGTTATAAAATAAACACCATTTTTCATTAGCAAGATAACATACTAACAAGCAAGATAACTATAAAATTGCAAAACTTAATTTAAAGGTATGAAATTTGAAAATTACATGTATGATATTGAAAAAAAAAATTACCGAAACATTTCTATTTCGGTTACACATAACAACATATTTTTCGCCCCAATGACCCGTTTCGCAGCTTTATGTTAACAATTGCGTATCCAAATTCTATCACGGTGTCAAATAAGTATAGAGAACATCTGTCTATTACGTAGAAAAATATAATCCTGATTATTTCTGTAGCAACAAAACGCACCTTTCGTAAAATCTAAACGCAGAAACGTCGGATTAGTTTCAAATTTCGAATCCTAGAGGATATGTAAGAACCAACGAGTAGATAAAAATATGGACATGCAATATTGAAAAATTATAAAGAAGAAGCTCTCTTAGACTATAAGAGTATGAAATGTCATATGTTGCCCATAACATATTGACTTAAAGCAGCAATCTAATTTACTTTTAGAAATTAGCACATGCATGATTTTTCTTGCAGTATAATATGAATGCATTACTGCATTTATATTTAAAGTATAATAATTGTGACAAAACTTTTCATTGTAAATATTTTATAAAGTATTGAAAATTGTATGCAATATAAAAAAAATAGACTGAAGAACTTGCCGAATAAAGAATAAATAATGACAGCTATACTTTAACATTTTTTGATAAATTATATATTGTTGTAATATACTTACAATAGGCTTTCGTGTTCCTTCGACTTTCTTACCCTTTCAAGTAATAATAACATCGATAAATTTACCTGTTTGTTTATTAGCGCGCTATCAAGTTCTCACATTTGGCAGGCATTTTTTCTTTAGCCTCGATCTCACCTGATAGTAGTGTATACAAAAATATATTTTATAAATTATACTTGTATTAAAAATTGATACCTACCTTTAACCAAAGATTGTCATCTCCATTTCTTATATACGCACTGGTAAAAGCATCGTGGTTTGGTCATCATTCATCATTCGAAGAATGGAGACGACCTCTTTGACGCGGCCTACAAGAATTTGTTCGGGAATCACAAAGGAGGTTAGGTACGGTCGGACTCCTTTTAAAAGAAAATTCTTCAGTATTTAATCTGTGGTGTTACGCGGGCTTACCAATAAACCCTCTATTCTCATAAGTGTTAGGTTTAGAATACGCTGTATTTGAACAATGATCTTGATTTTGAAATTTGATACTTGATCATTGTCGAGGTATTGTTAAGGTTCAGAATGGATAATAGATTCACTTTTGGTGCAAATTTTGAAGTTTTTGATCATGTTTAATACATTTTTTTTTCTAATATTTCTTGCTCTGTCAAACAGCTTATATTATATAAAGCAACACCTATGTATATTGTCAAATCTAATAAATACCATTGAAAAATATTAGATAGATGAGATATGGGGGTGACAGCTATCAACTGATTTAGTATTACTTAGATTTGTTATAGATTATATAATATATGAATATTTTTATTTTTTCTATTTAAAGATTACTTTTTTATCTCGCTTTTAACAATATCATTGGTAGTTCTTAGGTAATCCACTTCTCTTTCTCATAGCTAAATATTCAATAATAATAATATTACAGAGTAATGTCAAATAAACCACATGCATGCATAGAGGCTTTCTGATTCGTACGACCTTCAAAGTTTCTTGCCTGTTCTTCTCGAGAAGGCTCTCCCAATTTCCGAACAGGTGTCGAGTCAATATATATATTTTTTTTCCTTATTCGTACGTACGGACAAGGTTTTTGATTTTTTTTTAACCTTATTTTTTTATTTTGTCTGTTGACGTCAATAAGTGCCTGTAAAGGTCTATGTTGAATAAAGATTATTTTGATTTTGATTTTTTGATACGCTTATCTATCGTAGTAAATGCTAGGTGTGGTAAAAGAAAGATAAAAGTATTATGAAATAATATAGTGGAAATGAGAGCTTGAGAGCTTTGAGAGATATGACTGAAGTGATGAAGAACGATGATGGCGAAAGTGTGGTAAAGGAAACGTGCGGTGTGAAAGGTGTACTGACAAAAATCGAGAAAAGAACACTTAGTACAAGCACAGTTAAAACTCGTTAACTTGTACACTAGTACAAAAATCTCGACAACAACTGAAATATATAAAATATTTTAAACAAAAAGTAGAGTAGTAGAATTGATATCAATTACACCTTATGTTATGAAACAATGCGCCGACGAATTAACTCACCGCTATATCTATGGATAACTCAATTAATAAAGGACGAAGTTATTCCAGAACAACTTAAACGTAGTAATCAAGTTATTTCACCAAAAATAATGATTGGAACAATTATCCACCACTAGCGTTACTTCCCCCAGATTCAAACATGTTTGAAAAGATTAGGTTTGACCTGGTATCCTGCCCAAATTTCTGAAAAAAAAATTAAAATTCTTGATGATAACTAGTATGTTTTTCAATAAAAGCGTTCAACAACATTGGCAGTTTTGCAAAATGTTTATAGGATAGTAAAGGAACAACAATACGCGATTGATATATTACTGAAAATTACCAAAGCATACTACTATATGGTACAGTATAATATACTCCTAAAAAACAAAATGATATTGGTATTATAGGACAGGCACATAAATGGTTTAATTCACACCCTAGCAATAGTAAACAGTTCGCAGACAAAAAAGCTGCTCTAAGAATGAATGAAAAAAAATACCATCGATTCCTTCGGCAGTTGTTTTGGGAATTTTGGGATACTTGTTGATTCTCATCTATATAAATGACCTTCCTCCTCCTTAGGTGTAGAATGTGTTCTTTTCGAGGACGACGTATCCATCCTAATATCGTGTAAAAATAATATTAATTTTAATATACAACTAAAAATCATACTTAATAAACCAACAAGTTGGATGAACCAAAATAATTTAAAAATATAAAAAGGTATCACTTTTCACGCACGTCATAAACTTCCTTCAAACATCGAGTTCAACTTTAATAACACAGCTTTATATGGTATTCGTGAACTTAAATTACGGGTTAAAGATTAGATACAATCAAAAATTGCTAGCTTTACTTACTTACACACCTTCAGAGACATAAAGAAAACAATGAATTCAAGTTCAACACTGATCATGTAATACAATTATGCTCACGTGGTAAAATTATGGTATTATTACCATTCTGCCCTGACTTTAATTGCATTTTATCGAATTTTCCAAAAGGAAAAATTGATTTTCTAGCGGTAAAAATTATCTTTTTTCATCTCCATGTCTCCAACCATCCCCATACCAAATTGTACTAAAACCCGGCTAGCTGTTTTTATCACATATTTTTCCCGCAGGAAAAATATTTTTTTCCCTGGGTAAAAATATACCTATATATTCAGTGTCTCATACTACCGCAATATTAACTTTCATCAAAATCGGTTCAGTACTTTATAAACCTGTTCAAAAAAAATCCTTTCATTACTTTACCCTTTTAGGTTTAAAATATTACAAGCTTTGAATATCATACTTATTTATATCTGCAAAAACCTCAAGTTTAAAAATAACATGCTATCCATAACATTTTTATGCTTTATTTTAAATCCTTACAGTTCTTTTTTGCATTAAATAGTATCCTATGTTCTTAGACTAAACTGTGTTCTGTAGTACTGTACTGTGTACAAATAGGTTCAGTAGTTTACCGTTAAAGCGTTATAGACAGACAAACAAAATTACTGTCGCTATTATACGCCGATGGATAAGAAGCTTATTTCTACGTTGGAAAGGAATGCATCTTAAAAGCAATTAGATATTATTTCGCTATTAGAAACTTGATACTAAAGTTCCTTAAACACTCTTGAACAGTGTATTGTACTTGTGTTAATCAGTTTTACCCTCGGTTGTATATCACTTAAATGGCACGCATATTAATGCATTTATTGAGTCCCAAGTATTAAGCATGAATGATTTAAATTTATTATCAAAATCGATAACATCATGTAACATCCCAGAGTGGGGCAGGACATTCACAACTCAAATATATTCGATTACTTACTTGGAAGTTATTTAATAAACCATTTTTATTATATTATTTATTACCCTTTGAGGAACGAAATAAATGTTAGCGACGTTATCTACGGGGGGATAGTATTATATAAGTTTGAAAACTATGGTTTCTACTACAATAACCATAATGGTGCAGCGATTGCAATAAATATAACTGGGCCACGCTCGTTGTCACCATATACAAAATATATCGACTGTCATGTCTGTTCAATACTGTCATATTATAGGGTTGCCATCAATAAATTTTGTTGTTCTAAATTTCACAAGATTGGCACTTTTCTTGTAAAGTATGCTTGGTAAGTTTTATGATTTGCCGATAAACCAGTAGACCGCCTACCTGATAGCCAATAATTACAGTCGCCTATAATACATGTGATTCCTGTGAGATTCACAGCAAATCTAAAACCCCCGAAAGAGCCAAGTAATAGATTATGATCTTACAAATGAAGAAATTTTATATTATTAACATTTAAATTACTTTCCTTTAGTAATTGATGAAGGGCAACCCTGTCTATATCTCCAGGCTGAACATTCCTTGGCAATTATTTACAACCAATTACTCGCACGCCCTTATAATCTTGGAGTCGACACCAAGCACAGAGGATCATTTGCTATTTGACATTAATGAGCGTTAAACGTTAGCAGAAATTATAATACGCATTCACGGAATGAGAATATTTACTGTTTTTTAGTAATAAATCTTATCATTTGATATGAATGATGAGTCATTTTAAAAAAGTAATTTTATAATTATTAAAGGTTATTAACTTCAATTTCATATTATTTGAGATCAAATTAAATCAATTTATTGTTTTCAAATATGTACAACTGATATACGAAATAACTAGTCTATTATACATAATTGTCATTTTTATATAGTTTGGATAGTTATTTTAAAATCTTAAGATTAGTGAGTACCACTACAACTACTATTTAGTAGTAGTTTCATGTTGAATTCCTAGCTATTATATATTCTTTTACACTATAGTAGCACTTATATTTCTATGTTTTAAGTAGATAATTTATTAATTTATCAAAGTGTATTATTTAATTGTTTTGTACAATTTACTAAAATCATATTCAAACATTTTCATGCTTCAAGGACGAATATTAAGGTTGTATGTGCGTGTTTGCTTCTCACAATATTAAATATTTGAAAAGACAGAATGTATGCGGATAATTTCAACGAAAACAAACTATCTACATACTTTTGAAACATTGCTCATTATTGCTGAATAACTGAGGAACTGACTGCCTCTTTATTGGTATATAATAATGATAAAGCAAATGATGATAGCTAACCCTGACAAAAACCAAACCGAATAGAAAATATTGCCCTCCTCGGGAATCGAACCCGAACCTTCCGCTTAACACCCGGTGATGTCGATCATTACGAAAACGGTAAAATACTAAACTATTACCAAAATGATCATAATAAGTAGAGTTCCGTGGATCGCCACCCACCACGATAGTCCAGTGCAGATTATTAGAGAGCGCCAAAGCCTCGTCTGTTTGTTGACAGACTGCACTACGTGATGAGTGAAGTTAGTTTAAGTCTCGTCAGATGTAGTAGTTCAGAACCTCTTACGCCCCAATTTAAATAACTTGGTTAAAATGACAGTAGCTTCCAGCAGTCTAACTGATTAGTGTGCCATGCTGGAGCACACTCGTTGCTCGATTGAGTTACAGGCAGGTAGACTTGTCTAACCAGAAGTAGAGTGCTAACACTAGTTCCAGCATATGCCTCAAAGTTAATTCCTTGTGTTAAGCTGTTGTCAGCGATAGTAGGATTCATTTGGTATGCTAGTTGTTACACAACATTATCTACATGTGTACATCATAGGTACACTATAAAAGTGTTCTGTTAAATATGTACGGAATCTGCAAGGAGAGTCTTACACACACCTGTTAATCAGACATTTGCAAGTAAAGCATTTCAAGTTATAATTTTTTTTATCGAAACACTAGGCCGTGTTTAACAACAAAACATTGTTTCGTTGCGGTCAGGAAGGGGTACAAGTACCCCGCCATGCAGCTTGTTAGCTATCATTTAATCGTTTAATAGTATCGGCAAGGGAATTTGAACAAATTAACCGAACAACAAATCAGCCCACCAACTGGCATATCAAAAAGACGACAATACTCGCAATCTACATGCGGAAATAGAGTCAATTCCCATTATTTACGCTACCCAATCTTGTTAACATTTCACCTAGTTTTTATTAACATACGTGCGTAACTAACTGACGAATTTAAGCTGATCTTTCCCATGTTGCGATAAAGAACTGTCCGAAGCTCTTACAGAGCTGGTTATAATGACCAGTTTTAAAAGACCTGCTTAACATTGTGCTTCCATAGAAATTACGGGTGGGATTCAAATAGCAATGCACTTGGCGAGGTCTCCAGAAATTTAACAATGCTAGAAGGCGAATTTAGTAGTTCTTTTCAAATGAGTTTTGTATTTTTTTCTTTCATTCAATAAAGGACGTTTGAATTCGGTTAGTTAGGACGAATCACACAAGTTTCTTATTTTTTGTTGCTTTTTTTTTAAATTATACTTAACACGAAAGGGTTTTTCTTTACATTCATCAATGAAGGTATTGTACTGATTCGCTCAAACGGTTGGTTAATGGTTTGAAAAATGTACCCAGTTCGAAAGTTTTACAGAAATATAACAAAACCTTGCTCTGTCGATAAAATTCATACTTGTATGTTTTTAATTAGAAATTATTTTTTATAGATATTCAATTGTATTAATGGGAATAAAATACTTTTGATAAAACACATTTTTTTATCTATACTAATATAATAAAGCTGAAGAGTTTGTTTGTTTGTTTGTTGTTTGAACGCGCTAATCTCCGAAACTACTGGTGCGATTTGAATAATTCTTTTTTGTTGGATAGTCCATTTATCGAGGAAGGCTATAGGCTAAATAACATTACGCTATGACCAATAGGAGCAAAGACAGAGCGGTAAATGTGTAAAAAACGGGGAAAATTATTCATTTTTGAAGGCTTTCTTTGCGTGCGCTGCGAAAACGGTTCAAGATACACAAAAAATATGTATGAAAGAATTATTCCTCTATACATGATCTAAAAAAAAGTCCGCGACGGCATATGTCTATCTTTTAAGGTTTAGTCACAATGACCGTTTTTATGGTACCAAATTTGGTCGAAATAATTTGTTTAAGTTGTATCAACATAATAATACTAAAAATTCTGCGGAAACTCGACCATTCCGAAAATCCCGCAAGAACGGGAACTATGTGGGAAAAACCAAAAATCTGCCGGAAGTCACTATTCCACGCGACGAAGTCGCGGGCAAAAGCTAGTCTTTTATAAAATTAAATCAATATTCGACATATGCCCTATGCGTTTTCAACAAGAAAAGGCAACAAACTTAGAATAATTTATTTACATTATTTAGAAAAATGGAATGCCTAGCAAAATAGTTGGCACAGTTTCCCAAATCAGACATACGAAGTAAAATTCTTAATGTCAAAATATTTATCTAAACATTCTAATAAGATTTATAATAAGTACAACTTTGATTTCATCTTTTAATTAATTTAAACAAAGCTCTCAAAGGAAAAAATTTGTGTTTTTATAATTGAAATATACAATCAGCAAGCGGCTTTACATTTGCACAACCAAAATATTACGAGTGAAATAAGCGTTGTCTCAACATGTATTGTTCTCCTCACACAATAAGGCGTCAGGCCTTGTTGTGTGAGGATAATTATATAATAAGTCTAAAATATTGATTTATTCTTTGTAGCCTTGGTTTTTTGAAAACTCAACATCTGTTTTCATAAATGGTAAATATTTTATGACACCTTCTAAGAATATCTTATAGTCAAAAACAACGGTAGCAAATTTTCCTTATATGTAACAACCGCAAACGATTACTGGCCAATTGGCCAAGGGATATTTGAATACGACTAATAGGATAGGACTGCATATATCCGTCACCGACGAATTTCCGTGCTAGGTGCTCGGAATGCCCAGAAGACCCGGAGCGAGCCCGCTGTGTCCCGCCACCGCTGTTAATCCACTCCAATTAATCAAAATAAATAATCGCTGTTTGCTTTAAAGCGCCGCTAGCGTATCTGGTTGATTTTGATACTTGCTTCAGTTTGCCAAGTAATCTAAAGAAATATATATAAGCAAAGACTTCATATTGTGTATACCTATGATTTTGTCGCCAAGGATGCTCATCTTTCATTGGCACGTACTATGCTAAATATAGACCTCTCTCAAGGATCATAATAAAAGGCATCACCCATCAAGCCATCAACCCAGCCATTATAATTTTACGTTTTATTTGCCCATATGTTGTGGGCACGCCACGCCTCGCGTTACACATGTGTACAAAAGACCAGGGGGACAATCGCACTAACAAATCGCAGCTGAAACGAAACCAAATCGTTCCACTCAACCAATCCGAGAGCTAAAATATCACGTCATCGAACAGATGACGTGATATTGTGGCGTTCGGATTGGTTAAGCCGAACGGTTCGGTTGCGTTTCGCTTGCGATTTATTAGTGCGATAGCCCCTCTGAACACTCCCTTCGATTGTTAATTACTATTACCAATACTCGTAGATACTCTTTTAACAGAATGTTTAATATCGTTGAAGATGAATTAATCATCTATTGGGTACATGTATTTATTTTTGATCATTTCCGTTTTCTCAGTATAACTAACACGATATATATATTTTGCGCATTAGTCTAATTTTTATTAATACAAATAAAATCGAAGCAATTAAGCTATATATAATCACGAGGCTCTTAATGAACTTCGATAGACCTAAAAACATACACACTGACATATACGACACACACTCAACAAGAAATCAATATATTTGTATTGTATTAATTAGAAATAAAAAAATTAACATTATTTAACAAGTATCAAAACAACTCACGCCGCCTATACATCAGTGTATTGGACCATAGACGATTATATTCATGCGATGGAAGCCAACGCGGGCTGCTCAAACATGCCAAGTGTTTTCCTACGAGCCGAATGTTTGTCGAACGATGCCCTTTGTGGCAGTGGACACGTTCTACATGGTTATACTGTTTACTAGTATTGATATTAGTAGTTGGTTTTTTTCTAAGCTTCCAACTTCCTAAGCAACTACTGATTTTGATTTTGTAAAGGTACTTAACGTGATAGTAAATTACTGCGTACTGTGTGACTGCATTGAAAATAAAGTCATATACGTCCCCACCGCCCTCGGTGCGCCCCTGCTCGAGGCTACCTTAACTACGTTAGGGCGATTAGGCCTTAGTCAACCACGCTGGCCCAGTGCGGGTTGCTTGACTACGTACGTACACCTTTGAATCGCTTCGCAGATGTACGCAGGTTTCCTCACGATGTTTTCCTTCACCGTAGGAGCGTCGGATAAATGTAATGAAATTCGGATCGAAAAACACATTGGTACACGGTGGGGATTAGATCGCGGGCCTCCCGATTCTATGCGGCGTACAAACCAGTGCCGAGACCACAGCGCCACCGACGCTCCATGTGTGACTCCAAGAGTGACTGCATTCTTCATTCTTATTACATTAGTTTCCATCACCGTTACCGTCAATTATATTTACTAAATCATCTTTTTTTTAAAAGGAGATGGCTAATTACAATATGGGCAATTGCCCTAGCAACGTATAAATAATGTATGTAGTTGCATCTAATGCTGGGTACCTGAAAGATAATATGTGATATTAAAAAAAGTATGTACAGTATATATTACTATTGTAGTGAATGATGGATACCTATATATTGAAGAATGTCGACTTTAATTCATGATTGTGATTAAAATACGCAAGACCATTATTTAATATGTACATATGTATATCCATATCGAGTTATGCACTCAAATTTCGTTACGCATTTGAAGTCGGCAAGTAGGCACAATACACAATTGGTCCCCGAAGCCAAAAGGGTGGCGGGCGCATTGCATCGCTTGCTGCCCAATCTCGGGGGACCGAGGGATGGAGTTCGCCGCCTGTACGAGGGCGTCGTGCGATCCGTGGCCATGTATGGGGCTCCCGTGTGGTTGCAAGACTGCGCGAGGTCCCCCCGCTGCAGAGCTCTGCTACGGAGCCTGCAGCGGATAATGGCCATACGGATCGTACGAGGCTACCATACCATCTCGTACGAGGCGGCGACGGTTCTGGGTCGCTCCCCCCCATTCGACATCCTGGCCGACATGTACATGCGGCGACGTATGCGTCGCGGCGTGTCGACCGGGGGAGCGATGGAGGGAGCGCCCTGGAACCCGCGCACAAAGTGCCTAAGCGAGAGTGGCACCGATCGGATTACGGATCTGCGCGCGTCAGCGGGCCGTCGGTGCCATACTCCCGCACCTCGAAGCTTGGCTCCACGGGAAGGAAGAGGTCACCTACCGAGTATCTGTGTCGAATAGGACGGGAGGGATCGACACATTGCCACCACTGCGCATCCGACCTCGACTCGGCCCAGCACACGCTGGCGGAGTGCCCCGCGTGGGCTTCCGAGCGCGGAGTCTTGGTCGCAGAGATCGGGCGAGATCTGTCTCCGCCGGCATTGATTGCAGCAATGCTGGCGGACGAGGGAGGTTGGAGGGCTGTAGCCTCCTTCTGTGAAGCAGTGATGCCGCTCGAAGGAGGCGGCGCCGGGCTCGGTAGCACAGCTGCAGCGCCGCCGCGGGTCGCCGGCGGGCGCAAGGAAATCGCACCCACGGATACGGCGACCCGGGAGGGACCACCGCCCCTTCCGTGGCCGGGGGGCGTCGTCGGTGGTGGAGATCGGGGGAAGTATTGTAGCCTCCCCCGAGGAGAGAGGGCTCCCCTGTGGGGGAGCGGAGGCTGGGGGTTCCCGGAAGTAGCTTGGTGTTCTCGGGGACTCCCTACATGCCTGAGGGAGGCCATCCCTGAGGTTTTTAGTGCCTCCCCCTTCTGGGGAGGAGAGCCCCACATAACCGCTCGCTCGCCACAGCCGGGGTATGCAACTTAATGCATTTTCCTCAGTGGAACAAAAAGAAAAAAAAAGGCACAATACACAATAGGTCCGTTTAGAAAAGCAGGGTCAGTATTAAAATCAAAAATCAAGTGATATCGCAACGAACAATCGAACAAACAAAAGTCGTATAACATCTGACATTGACATTTTTAAAGTGCTGTGAAAATATACTCTCAATACATTATCGTGTGAATAAAATACTTATTTTTTGTTTATTGTTTTCGACGATTAACATTAATTAAACATTTCTGTACAGAAAATATTCTTCTCTATTATTTAATGATTTTTATTGAATTCTTTTATTCGATAAAACAAAAAGTTTAATCCGCTATGTCCGTATACATCGATTATTTTGTATATTGACCGAAACTATAATAATCGATTATCTCGTTTAAATGTCAACACTATTCATCTCTGGAAAATAGGAAAACAAGTTTAATACTTTTTATTTAATTATTTTTTCACGAAAGTTCTAGGAAAATAATAATCATGTAACAATTCATTAATGAATATATAAAAATTACGAGGCAGTATGATATATTTATACATATTAAGGGCAGTCGTTTAGCCATCTCCTTTCAATTGTCAACTCGGTCAAGTCTATTTGATGTATATTTTACTTAGTAGTAAATTAATTTTCCCCCTCATACCGTCGCCCTAAAAACGCGCTCACCGACCCTCCCGATCTCATCACGAGTAAATTACAAACCCTGCTGGACGCGGCATCTGCGCCGCCGAACAGCACGGGTCACTAAGTACCTTCTGTACACAATTAAGTTTGACCGACCCACTCTGGGAACCGGCCTATCCCCTGAAGCGTATGCACCGTTAAGGGCTGCGCTACCTCGCCCCCTCCCCTGAGAGGGCGAGCGTTCCGATAAAGCCGATAGGGCCCCAGGCTTTCTGCCCGGCCAAAGGCATTAGGCAGTGTTTAAAAAAAATTAAATTAATTTTAATTAAACATCTGAAATTGATATAAAGTTTTTCATAAAATAATAATTTTGAATTGGAAACCGAAGTAACTGGCTGTGTTTAGATATTTGTCTGCAAGTTAGACCTAGTTATTCAGACTTTATGTCCCTGGCAAACATAACAGTCAATAACTGTAGAACCTCCAATCTTCACTAGAGTGGATGCTGCATGGGAAATCGACATTGTTTTCGTCATTTTAAGATCTACTTGTTAGAACACTACTAAGCTCTTCAAGCATAGTGCCCAAATTCCACGATTTCAGCTACGACTATATCATGGGCAACCTGAATGTAATGCCTTGCCCTTGATGTAAATGCCTAGTCCGGTCCAGTCCAGAAACATAAGTACATCCTTCAACGCAGCCGTACACTGTTTCGGAGCTATTATATTACCCAGTTCCATCCCGATGGATTCGTATCCATTTTGCAGTTCCAGTTCTGAAGGCGGACTGTCTACCAACGTTTTCCTATAGAAACTACAGCGCTTAGATGTATCGACAATCTGAGACAACTCTAGAGCGATGGAACCACGACCCACGTTTCTCGACGTTAACGAAAGCTTTCTCATTGTCCATGTGATAAACATAGTAGCAACTAAAACTCTTCGTTCTTCTGTTTCTTGTTTGGAGACTGGAAGTTGTCAAATATACTCGCGAGACGATTCGTGAGGTCTCTCGAGAACAGCTTAAGTTTAAATGAGTATACAACAATATATATATAATTTATAAGCAAGTCAACATAAAAGCTAATTCGAAATTATCTCAACGTAATAATTATTACTATACAAAAACGTAAAACATCTATTTGCAACTTGTTTAAATCAATTTCAAAGACTACACGATGAAACGGAAAATTTTCACATACGCAACTGAACATGTTGTCACAAAATATTTTTTTTATTCATTTGTTACTAGACTTATGTTCCGTACATATTATATATAAATTTAACTACCTATAAAGTGTTACAAAATAAGAGAAGTACAGTTTTTTAAACGGTGTATGGTGTTCCGAATTTTATCTAAAGAAACGGAACAGGGTGTACCCAGCCAACCAACAAACAAGGCTCTAGTGCTCCCGGCGTGGTGGAAAATGGTCCAGAACCCCTCTATAATTTTCAAAAAAGATCGATCAGTAGGCGTCTTTTGAGATTATGATAATGATAAGTTTATTTACGACACGTACTCATAATAGAGTCAGGCAGGGCAATAAAAATCACCATATTGTTCTCGGAGAAGCTGTTTTCGGTCATCCCAAGCAAACTGCCTGCAATAGAACATAAGTTTGTTAGAAGTAAGTTAGAGGTAAAATCATCAGGTAACTAATACGAAATTCGTAATATTTTACCAAATAAAACAAAATAATAAATGGAAATCCCATACCTAAATTATTATTAATAAACACTATAAAAAACTAACACTAATTTGCTTACCAATGTCATAATAAACATTTAACTGATATCATAATATAATTTAATGACTCAAAATCAAAACATTCACATAGAATAAAACAGATTAAGTTAATTCAAGTCGTGTGTACAAAGATAAATTATGTTTCAGATTAGGAGAACCGGTTGGTTTGACATTTCGAAATACGCAAATGTGGCAAACAGCTTGCGAGTTACCGACTCTAAAAAAAAATATCACGTTACTTACAATAGTTGTGGTAGATTCCAGCAAACTCCTGGACAATAACAAGAATGCCACTGTTATTAAGTCCGCCTTTATACAATTATAAAAGATATTTATATATAGTTATAATTATTTTGAAAATTTGTATGAAAGACGGTCCAGAGCCAAATTGGAAATTTGAGAGAGAAATTTTATAAGGAGAGAAGGCTGCAGGTGTATAACAGAATTTCTGCTGATACGATGATTACTGGTCAGAGCTATGTAATAAATGGAACAGTAGAGTTCCATTTATTCAACAATTTTATTTTAAAAATAAGAAAGTGGAAAGACGTAATTTATTTATTTTCTTATTACATACACTTATGAAAGTGGAAAGACGTAATAATAAGAAAATAAAGGCCATTTTACAATTGTGGTAAAGGTACCAAACAGAACTTTCTGACACTAACACACTCTACATCTTCAACTTTGTAATGTCCACCTTTCTCTTGCCCGTTTTCTTTATTCATCTTCCATCATATATACTCAAAATAGAAAAATCATATAAGTGTAAAAATAATAAGTGCGTGGGGAAGCGACGACCCCATCGCTTAAAAGGCCTCTTCTGTCTATCCCGCGCACGCCTTATAAAGGACAGTGTCTTTTAAAGATGCGTGATATAACCGATAATAATAATAAGCATAAAGGGAAGGCATATGGAAATACCATTGGTAGGCATTTAAATGGTACAAAAATCCCCACGAGTTTCGATACCGAAAGTTCCAAGTGCCGTATGCCACCCGCCTCTATCTTACCTGAACTGGCAAACAGCAGAGTGAAATCCCGAAAGTTAATATTCGAAGAGTATCAATATAATACAGTCATAGCTTCGGCGATGTCTCATTTACCCGGTAATATTTCTCCCTACGCCCTTAGTCGCTCACACATTTGAGTTAAAGAGTAATATTGGTTACCCTCTTTGCATAATTATTGATTTTGTTCTTGGATACCATTTATTGAGTGGCTACTCACTCACTCTCACTACTACTACTCACTTAATTACCTGCCATATTTAAATCAGTTCATAAAAGGCAGGTAACCGTAGTATTTTCCCACAATTATTCTCTCACTCTTATTCAATCGTATCAACAAATTCGTGAAGTTAGAAGGCTCGACTAAATATATATGTGGAAGGAAACTCAAACAATATCTTCGAATGTGCGATTATGATGAGACTGAAAACCTATTTAAAATTATAAAGTAAATTCAAATATATTATTATTTCTTTATTTAAAAGTATTTCTTAAATCAAAGTTTTTTTTTTTACATTATTATTATATTTTATGTATGTGTATGTGTATGTGTATGATTATCTATGTATATGTATGTGTATATTCAATATGTAGGTGTATGTGTATATGTGTATTTTATTACATATATAGGTAATATATTATTTTATTACTTGACATATCGAGTGTGTAATGATGTTTACGGTGTTGTTTTGTATTAATTTCGTCGTATCTTGTCTGTTAATAGTATAAGTGAAGTTTTATTTTTATCAGTCAAAAATGTATACCACTGATAGGACTATCGTCATTCATTACCTTGCCGTAACACAGTTAATAACTAGTACGGAGGGTAAGTAAGCATTGTGTGTAGATGAAAATGTATATATTTTTAATGAATAAAGTATTATTATTATTATTATTATTATTATTATTAATTCATTTTACGGTAATTTACTATCAAAATCAAAGTTTTGACATCTAATCGCAATAGTTTTCAATGTGAATCTAACTGGATATAGCTTCTATTCGAATTTCTTAATGTATAGAGATAGAGGTTAAATTTAGTTGGTGCACTCCATGCATATTTTCGTTTCATTCGCGAAAATGGTCACAAGACCTTTGATAAGCGGTTAATTATACATTATATAATGTAGTATATAAGCCCAACTTTCACTACAAGATTAAATAACATTACAGATACACGTTCTACAATAGATTATGTATTAGTTACCCTGTAACATTGTATATATTCGCTACAGATAAATGTTCGCTAGAACAACTTTATTAATATTGTTATTATCTAACTTTAATTTCAGAAAAAAATTAATACAAGTAGTATTAAATTTTTGAATGTTTATATCATTTAAGAAATTATTGACGTCGACGTGTGTTTAAAATTTATCAAAATCAAATCAATAACATTTTGTGAAAATTTGTGGTTACACATTTTACCTCAAACATTTTGGAACTTGGAAAGGTAAAATAATTGTTATTTCTCAATTAATTGATTAAGTTTTTGTGGTTTATTGAATGAATTTGATAATACGTATTGACTGTAGATTCTTCTAGATATGTCATAAATCTGCTGACCTCATTATATCTATATATGTATCCTGTTGTAATATAGATATCAAGTAAATAAAAGTTAAGTGAAGGCCGTAGATATTTAATTAAAATATTTTAAACAATTTATTTCGTGAATATATTATTAATGAATATCGTCAATACACTTTCCATTATACCATCCAGTACCATACATTTGCTATCATTCAGTGCCTTCCTGTGATCTTCCTCAAATACTCGATCCATCGTGTCGATGTCGATCAACGTTGCGTTTATATATTTGGCAGTCGAGGATATTTCCGCCTCAACGGCCATAATTCGACGAGTAATGTGCCCAGTTCAATACCAAATAAGGTTCATTACCTTCTATTATTTATGATTTTTTCATGCATGAAATTAATAATTAGTACATTTCAGCGCCATACATCGTCACTAACAACACTCTCATAACATGCTTCGTATTGAACCACCGCAATTATGGAGTGACATTTTTAGCACCCTCCAGCTCAATAATACGTACTAATACTATTAGTACAAATGATGCATACACTACACTAAACATTACAATGCACTCCTTAGTATACTACTTTGTTAGCATACACCTTTACTTCTCTCTTTCTTATAGTGGTAAGAGGCAAATCTTTACGGGAATTTACCGTATTTACGAATTTTGAGAATCATGTGCAGCGTTACCAAATATAAACAGTATTTGTTGTCTAAAGAATTACATATATACTATTTCTAATGTGGAAAAGGGCATTGACATAATTTAAAACGGGAGCATTGTCTATATTACAACCTTTGCTTTGGGTGGTGGTATTTAACTGTAGAGAATCCAGAGATCGGTGTACGCTGCTAAATATCAGACTGGACGTTGGAGTACAACGTTATTCTAAAAATTCCATAACATTGATAACATAACATTAACATTGTTATAAAAAGATAAGGTCATGTTAGCAAGCTAGATATCTTATATACTTTTCCATAATAAAAGTTATAAAGAAACTTAATGCTATGGACTTTAATGGAATTTAAGCACTAGACCAGCCTAGTGCTATATATAAATGCACCTTTATACACTGCGATACAATACTACATCATGTAGCCGAGATGCAGTCGGATGCTATGGTAGTGATACAACAAAGTTGCTGCATATGAAAACATGAGAATATAGACGCGATTTCAAGTAAGCAGATAAGCGAAATCGACGCAAAAACTTAGTTCGCCAAAGTCTAACACATAAAATATCGCTAGCTATATCGTAATAGCCCCAAAAGAATTTTAATACGTCCATTTGTATTTAAATCGTCGTGTCTAGTGACAAAAATGATCAAACTTCGATGTCTAATACATTTCGATTACTGAGATATGGTCCTTTGAGAAATTATTAAATTATGTAAAAATACTAGCATAAAATCGCGGGTTCTTTTTACATAATTTCATACATATAATTTCTTTTTACATATTTACTCTGTGGTAATTTAGACCTAAGACCACATTGACTCAAAACGAGAACATAAGTATCTTTAATAATAAACGTTTCTTTAATAAAAACGTATGAATATACGTATCTCTCAACCGTAATTGTACGAGATAAATATACAAACACAAGTATAACTAACATGAAATAGACTACACGTTTTCTCAGCAAAGAGACTTATGAAGAAAATAAGACGTTTGATCAGGTCTATGGAATGTGTGTGAGCAAAACGGCCTTTAGATTAGCAAGTTCCCAGGATTTCAACTCCTTCTTTGGGTATAGGGAAACCACCATTCCCTTTTAAGCCACCCCAGTACTGGACCCACTCAATTGACTGGGGGTCACTAGGAGCGTGACTAACAATGTCTTTATTACCGTAGCTCCGAAGAAGCCAATTAAAATCCTAAAGGACGGACGAGGTGAGTTCCCCACATCATATCGTGTGATGCGTAATCGTAGAATAAAAGTCGAATTTGATGCCAATTTACACGACGGTCTATCTCCTAGCACACAGCGCTGAAAAAATTGTTCATCAATGACCAAAGTAGTGCAAATCACCCTTTTTTTTTGTTACACTGAGGAAAATGCATTAAGTTGCATACCCCGGCTGTGGCGAGCCGGCGGTTATGTGGGGCTCTCCTCCCCAGAAGGGGGAGGCTTACCCACTAAAAACCTCAGGGATGGCCTTCCTCAGGCATGTAGGGAGCCCCCGGGAACGCCAACGACATACGGGAGCCCCCAGCCTCCGCTGCCCTGCCGATACAGGGGAGCCCTCCTCGGGGGAGGCTACAATACCTCCCCCGATCTCCACCACCGACGACGCCCCCCAGCCACGAAAGGGGCATAGTCCCTCCCGGGTCGCCATATCTGTGGGCGCGATTTCCTCGCGCCCGCCGGCGACCCGCGGCGGCGCCGCTGCTGTGCTACCGAGCCCGGCGCCGCCTCCTTCGAGCGGGATCGGCCATCTCCCGACCCTTGCATTGAGAACTTTGGTTTGGTATGACAACCGAAATCTTAAGTCTAATTTCTAGTCAATCACGCAATCACGCAAAGAACTAGACCACGAACATATATCATTTTCAACAGAAAATTAAAATTCAGTCAACAGACTAGTCAGGATCGTAACAAAATCATCACATGAAACGAATACATTTCTAGGTTTCTCATATTAAATGTAATATTATTTAATAAATGAAGTATATCGTTAATGAAGCGTTTCTGAGCGAACATGGCGCTGTATCTTCAAAAGTAATAATCGCAGACACATCGTTACTTTTGCAATATTTCTCATTTAAAAGAGTAGTTTTATATAGAATAAAAAAAATTGTTATCTATCTAATTGTAGTCCTAAATTTAATCGCGACAATAGTAAAGACGTGTGCAAGATCACGTCGCGCACCAAAAGTCACATGTGGAAACGAGGCTTTACAGCAGCGATAATTTTGTAAGAGCTCTCGAATAAAGAGCTATGACTAAATATCGGGTTATTGTCAATTTAAATTTTACGCCTGCTCAGTCGCAGCATTTATTTTATTTATGTATGGCCGCGCGAAAAAATGGCTTAATGTGCCACTCTGATGGTGTTATGCGTTAAAGCTTAATTGAAAATCAACTGTAATAATAGAAATTATGACGACTGTTTGGTCTGACTTTAACAATAATCCTAACTGAAAATATTACTGTAATAATGTATGATTTAACAAGTAGTAGAATTAACCAATTAATGACGAAATTTGGAAAGAAAAACAAAATGTCACAAACACATAAATACCACAAATAATAAATGCACATTCAAATCTGTCAATGACAGCAATATTTTTATTTACTGGCATGCATCTTAGCCACGGTCTCGAAACTGCTAACCGACACTAGTCACATCAAGAAAACTGTCGTATCACAGTATAATCGTACGTCACTTGTGTCAAGCTAGTTTCTCGCATAGCGCCATCCTTTTAAAACACACACGCGTACACGCCGCATCATTGATTTCTATAATAAATAACTCTCATTTGAATAATTCTGCAGTTATGTCGGACACTTAAGTAAAATAACTATCACCTGATCTAGGATGCAATGGATGTGGCAATCTAGTTATATATGTACGTGTTGTTATGTTTTAATATACGAATACTAATAACCACATATATTTTTTATTCAATAGTATCAATATTTACTCGTAAGTATATCATTATCCTGATTACTCATTATCCTGATTACTCATAATCCTCATTATCCTGAGTTTCACTCGCAGATACTCGAGAGATATACGCAAACAGGTAGGATGGAACTACAAATTGGATATTAATATAACAAAATAATAAAGAAACAATAATTATTATTTTATCTTATTCCAATTAGATAAAATAAAAGTAATAATACTGAGAATACTGTTAAGAAAAGTTTGAGCACAGCATTGAAAAGTATGAAATGTATAAAAATTTATAAAATACAGAAAAATAAGTGTGACAGAGCAAGGTAAAGAATGAACAAAGACTTTCTATGGAAGCGAGCTTCACCTGAACTCCTCAACATTTCAAATGATGAGGAATTGAGATGAAACAAGTTCTTTCCTCACCTGTAAAGAGAGATTTTCTGATAACCATTTAAAAAAACGAATTGTTAACTTATTGTAGACTGCATGTGGCGCTTTTGTTACAAGATAAGTCAAAATTGTGTCGATTTGTCTAAAAATAAAATTTTCGTAATTCTATATAATCTCTAAAATACATATCTAAATTAATGAAGCAATGTCTTTGTAATCTGTAACATAAATAAGTAGAATTTAGTACAAATATGTGTATTACAAATATCTACATAAAATTTTTGAGACATTGTTTTTAATCTATGAAATGTTGCTATCAAACTAACGCCATCTATAAACAGACTTAGAAAACTGGTTAATCTATCACTTGGTAAATCCCTCATTGTCGAAATACAACAATGCTATTAACACTGTCACAATGGTGACAAACTTATGTACGACAGTAATAGATATTTACGTGGGTTGTTTTACTCTCATGAGTAATTAAACCCCTAACGTCCCGTTCATCACATACTCAACTTAAACGCTGAACAACCGAGGCGCCAAATATAGACCGTTTTTTTTCTTTCTAACGGCTTGCAAAATTTATTCTTCCATTTTCATATGTATTTTTCCACCCCGAACAGTTATAGAGGCAGCACATTTGCCACACAATTCACAACTGATTTTCACAACTCATAATTCACAACTGATTGAATAAATACGTGACCATTTAAAAGTTACTGTGTCACTATTAATCTAGGTGGAACCTATGTCACGCTACTTGCATTTGGTTCTAAGTGATCTTCTTCCGTTAGTAAATAATATATTCCGTTCGGGTCATATTCAATGTAACCAAGGCCTATAAGGACAAGGTGCATTTGTAATATTGCGAATATTTCTTTCAACTTTTCATTCGAACGAAATGTACGTATTGGAATAATTCAACTTTGGGAATTCATACACATTGTCGTTTGATACTGATACCATGTCAATATCGAAATGAACAAGACCCTGGGTCAGTAGCCAAAGTAATAATTGTAACCTTCTCGATGACTTCATTGAAACATAATGTATAGCACTGATACCTCAATTTGGAACCATTCCTATACAATGCCGTTCCATTCCAAATTAAGGTCGGTAACGAAACGAATGCGGATAATACTTAGTGCTCTAAACACATACATTTTACATATGAAGTTAGAGTGACATGTGTGGCAAAACTACGACGATACATAGATATTAAAAGTAAGGGCCATGAACATAATGTATTAGCACTGATACCTCAATTTGGAATCATTCCTATACAATGCCGTTCCATTCCAAATTAAGGTCGATAACGAAACGAATGCGGATAATACTTAGTGCTCTAAACACATACATTTTACATATGAAGTTAGAGCGACATGTGTAGTAAAACTACGACGATACATAGATTTTAAAAGTAAGGGCCATGAACGATACTTTATATAATGATCCTATTTTTCTCAATACGAATTCTATTTTTTTCTTCAATTTTCTTATAAAAGTATTGTTATTTGTTAATTAGTTACGACTTGATTAAGGTTATCAATTAAGACGCAATTGCACATACATTTTTGTAATCTGTTACCTGTACGTACATCCTTTTTTAGTTTTTTGATAACTCAAATAATCAATTTCAATATCAGACACTTTATTATAATATTAATGGGATATTTAATATCTATAGTACCGTATCCACTGATTACTATTTACATTTTAATGCCGAACTCGTCTCATTTGTCAAATCCACCATGTTAGATAGATGAATAATACACCGAAATACCACATTTGACCATACCAATTGATTATATTATATTTTAAAATTACCGAAAGAGAGGCACGCAATTTTGAATCTAAACTCTATGCGATAGAGACTGAATAAACGCTAGCGCAATAAATCAATTTGACAAATTTTCGTTCGAACTTAGAATAAATAATAATTTGTTTTTAATTCTGAGTGCACTTTAAGATAACGTGGAAGGAAATATATATTTTATTATATTGATATTAATGACTTTAGTTATATTTTGCGAACCATTTTATCTTATGAATTAAACGGCAAGTTTTTATTCTAATATTTTTTCAGGGATTTCATCTTACGGAATCCATAAGAGATTCTACAAATGCAAATTCATACCTTTTTTGACAGAAGATAGATAGAAGCATTAAAAACGTTAACAGCTGCAGCCATAAAACAATAATTATGGTCATACATTGTTATGCAAATATGTATTGACAATTTATAGACCATACATTGTTATTCGCGAGTGATGAATGACATATTGGCCACCACCAGAACGGCCCTCAAATTTCATTACATGAAAAGTCGTTGCTACATCTGGAGCGCGAATTCAAATTACAAAAATAATTATTACATACATATATGTCACGCCTTGTTCCCAATGGGGTAGGCAGAGACCACCTCTCTCCACTTGCTACGATCCTGGCACACTCCTCTTGCTTCCTCCACTTTCATGAGCGTTTTCATGCATGCTCGTCGGTTGCGAGTACTCTTGACCCGGCCTTTCTTTAGAACATCTTCGATTTGATCGAGATACATATGTCCGCCTAGGTCGACCTGCACCGATTCGTCCTATCATTCTTACCTTGTGTATCTCTTTCGTTAATCTTCCTTCATTCATTCTTTCAACATGGCCGAACCATCTAAGCATCCCTTTCACTATCTTTGTTACTACATCTTCAACTACGCCGCATCGCTCCCTTATCACACTGTTCCTGACTTTGTCCTTCAGATTCACTCCAATTATACATCTCAAGCTTCTCATCTCCACAGCATTAATCCTACTTTCATGTTTCTTCTGCCACAGCCAACATCTCTACCATACATCAATGTGGGGATCAACACGCCGCCATGCACAGCCAGTCGTGCTCTTTGTGATACGTTCTGGCTATTCATGAAGTTATGAAGTGCCCCATTTACTTGATTCCTTTTCAAAATTTATCCGTATCTTCTTGATACGTTACATTGAGCTACAGTGTTTCTCGAGTGCTTGAATGTGTCTAAATTTTAACAATTCATTAAAAGAGCATTCTCTCCAGGTATGCTGTGACTAAGCTGTGTCCCTGTTATTACATATATAACCACCACCACGAGTTACCAGTTACTATTCTAGAATTGAACTCTAAAATATCGGAAATAGTGATAGTTTCGAAATACATCAAAATTCAAAAATTATCGAAAATATTTTCTTAAAAATCTGTTTATGTATTGAGCGTATAATTAGACTTAAAAATATGTAAAAAATATTTAACAAAAAATCTTTCATTTTTATATGTGTTTTACAACTAGGTACATGCATATTAAGAAAAATAATAAAATAAAATGAACCATTTTTAAGTTTTAATACTTGTTCATCACTTCAATGAAGCTTTATTAAAGTACCGGTTTTTATATTTTCAATTACTTACATGTCTTAATTTTAAACTTTTGCAATAACCGATCTTGATATTCGCTCATGACATCGAGCACCATTAAGCTACAATGTTGCACATGATTTATGGCAGAAAATGTCCCAAATAAAATTGTTATTAATATCACCATCTTTGTACGAGTGTTTTGAGACGAGGCAAATAAATATTTTCAAGTATATGATGTTGCAGTTAAACTTCAAAGCCTACGTCACTTTCTATACTTAATTGGATCATATTATTTTAAGTTTTATTGTAAAATATACCTTGGGCTTCCCGAATCTCGCGATTCGAAGTCAAGTGTCAAAGCCTGTGTACTACCAACGCTCACTTCAAATAAATATTTGTAGTTATTTGTTTTACAGAATACAAAATTTGATGTTTGCCATTGCTTCACAAAAAAAAATCTATTCTCAATAAATAATATATTATACAAAAATAATAATAGAGTAATGGAATGGAAGATGTTTTTTTTTCGGAAGGTTAAATTTGATGAATGAATTATGTAGCCATTGTAATTAATATTTCTAAAACTACAATCTGAAAGTAAATCTGTTCTTCTGAAGCGTTTGCAGCTTATAAATAAATTTATTTTAAACCATAACCAACACACGTCGTGTCAGCGGTATTCACTCAGATCCGAAAATAGTAGACACAGCAAGCGTAAAATAAACAATTAAATCTACTTACACGAAAAGAATAAAAAACTACTTACTTTTTTGTTTATCTTAAAAGTAATTAGTTCACTAATGCCCATAGCATGTAGCATGCAGGCACAAATTCCGCTCTTTTTATTATTATGAATATCAATGGTTGGTAGACGAATGTCTTCAAACCTTCAGCCATTGTTTGGCTCTGATCTGCGAGTAGATTCCATATTCGGAAACTGGCTGTAAAATTTAAGCTTAATTATAATTGTCGTCTTCCAAAAGTTGATTATTTAACAAACTGCCTACTACTTCTACACCCTACAGATACATCGGCACTTTAAATAACTGATGTTATCACGCAAACATTAATTTATGAGGAACACCCAAATACGATTGGGTGCGGTCACGTGTTGATAAAATACACTGCCGAGCGAAAGTAAGCGCTAAATAATCAAACTACACTATTTCCACAGATTCTGCAAAAAGAAAAGCGGTCTTGATTATAAAGAGAACGACCGTTAGTGTATGTATTTCGCATGGACTAACTTTATCTCAATTCAATCAATTCAAAACACAACTAAAAGCTTCAACATTGTCTCTTTCATATACTCCTTTGAGTTTCTTCGCGGGTGTGTTCAGACAGAATATTATTCGCGTTTGATTCGTTATCGAAATTGTTTCAATATCTAGCGACAATGTATGGAGATGATTCAAAACTACGTAATAATCCCCATATACTCGTATTTCTAACGAAACGAAAGCAACTGTCATTATTGTTATTTCATCTTGGGTCCTATATTGACTTGCGAAATTTCCGTTCAACTTGAGCGAATATATATGCAATCAAAATAAGACTTAGAATCTTAAATTCTGACAGAGATTCTAGGCAAAAAAAGACCTTACGAGGATTTCCAACGCATGCTAGGTACAGGTTGTATTCATTTGCCGCCTGTACGAGGGCATCGTGCGATCCGTGGTCATGTATGTGGCTCCTGTGTGGTCGCAAGACTGCGCGAGGTCCCCCCGCTGCAGAGCTCTGCTACGGAGCCTGCAGCGGATAATGGCCATACGGATCGTACGAGGCTACCGTACCATCTCGTACGAGGCGGCGACGGTTCTCCACCTCGAAGCTTGGCTCCACGGGAAAGACGAGGTCACCTACAGATTGACTTGATACTCACCGGGCACGGCTACTTCGGTGAGTATCTGTATCGAATAGAACGGGAGGGATCGACACATTGCCACCACTGCGCATCCGACCTGACTCGGCCCAGCACACGCTGGCCTTATAAGTATTTTAACTGCACTAAAGACTACTGATGTTTGACTCTCAGTGTACACAACTTTGCTTTTCAATTTCTAAGAAAACGCGGAACTGACGAATATCAATTCCATTCAAGATGGCGAGATTGTAAGTATTCATACAAATTTCGTTATAATGTTATAAATACGATTTGTACTTTTAATCTAGTTTATAATTTATTCTCTATTAGACACTATTTATATATTTCTCTTTATATTTACAGCAGATATTTATCAAACCCATAATAAATAATTATTTTTATCAGATAATTAAAATTAAATTAAAAGCTAATATAACGTAATCAAGATATGGAGTAAAATAATCGTCACTGTTAAAGTATATAAACTTTTTTTATAGCTTTATATTGACAAACAAGCTAACGACTCCTCACGTAATGGTAATTAGTAATTAGTCACATAAAGGTTTTTTTTTCAACAAGCATATACAAGTTTATTCTCTTAATCTTAAATTTGTTTTAAAGTCAGTAACGGCCTATATTGAATGAAAAATAGAGACTAGACGACCTCCACAGTCGAGTGGTTAATATACCGGTTTCAAGGTGTCGCCATTTCTGAGACCCTAGGTTCGAGGCCCGGTCGGGGCAGATGTTTGCGTGATAAATGCAACTATTTGTACCTTACTCATGGTTGTTATAATATATTTCTACGAAATTTATTTTTATATGTATGATATGTTTATCCGTTATCCAAGATCCCTTGATACAAGCTTTACAGAGCTTACTTTGGGCTAGGCTAATTGGTGTGTTCCGCCGGCATTGATTGCGGCAATGCTGGCGGACGAGGGAGGTTGGAGGGCTGTAGCCTCCTTCTGTGAAGCAGTGATGCTCCAGAAGGAGGCGGCGCCGGACTCGGTAGCACAGCTGCGGCGCTGCCGCGGGTCGCCGGCGGGCGCGAGGGAAACGCGCCCGCGAATACGGCGACCCGGGAGGGACCACGCCCCTTCCGTGGCCGGGGGGCGTCGTCGATGGTGGAGATCGGGGGAGGTATTGTAGCCTACATGTCTGAGGAAGGTCATCCCTGAGGTGTTTAGTGGGTAGGCCTCCCCCTTCTGGGGAGGAGAACCCCACATAACCGCCAGCTCGCCACAGCCGGGGTATGCAACTTAATGCATTTTCCTCAGGGGGAACAAGAAAAAAAAAGGCTAATTGGTGTAAGTGTAAGAAATATTTAGTTATTTTTATTAATTTTTTTAATAAAACATTATTTACATAATAATTTTAAAGTACGTGTTGCAGATTATGACACAAGACCGTGTTCGTTGCCAACTATTGATATACCTAAGACGTGAATTAAGTTACGGCAATAAGTGATTTCACTACCATATAACTTTTGAGACCTAACACAATAATACGAACATAGATAGCTCTTTTGTGCCTTAATAGGTACGACAGAGGTACCCAAGCAGACAGTCGTAATATAAACCTGGTTCTTAAGAGGCATTTAATTAAATAACACGTACAAACAAGCCACATCTCAGACCTTACAGATTAACTTTGAAACAGCTCTTATGTCGCTCGTAATAGAGGTGATTTTCTTGGAGCAAATGTAATGCTAGATTTGTTGCTGATCGTACATAAAATGTACAAATATGAATTTAACACTATTGTACTTTTTAATTGAGTTCTTAAAAGTGAATTCGATAGAAGAAAGGTTTAATCTGTGACCCTTTTTCTACAAATAAGTGCAAATTCAGGCCTTATTTAACATATGTAAGGAAGTTACGAGCAACTGCCATCTGCAAGAAATCAAGTCGCAAATATTTCTTATACATTTTTCTCACGAACGCACACTTAACTAACATATCGAACGTGTCAAGAATCAGACCGCCCGGTATATATGAACTTAACTATAGAATAAATATCGCGAAGAGTGGACCAACGATAGTTTTATCTAGAGATGGGCCGAATATTCGGTAAATATTCGGTATTCGGCATATTCGGTAACTTTTTCAGTATTCGTATTCGGCCGAATAGTTCGGTTACATTGCCGAAGAATTACCGAATAAACAAAGTAAATAACGAGTGTAGGTTGTTTTGTAATTTGTCGGTTTGACATCCTATACCAGCATTCTCAGTAAGCAACTAACAAAAAGATATAAATATGCTTCAAAATGTAAATATTATATATTTTTAGGAATCAGAAGAGAAATTCCTTAAAAAAATAAACAATTTAACAAATCACTTAATAAACACAAAAATTTGGCAACAAAATAATTTTACAGAGGAACAAAATCAGCCTAACGCCTTCTTTACGAATTACGCAACGTTACGCAACGCAACACGTAATAACGTTACGACCGGTCTACCCGCTCCGAATGCCCGATGATAAGTAAGTCGCTAGCTTTTTTTTTTTTTTTTTTTTTTTTCCTCAGGAGAGGAGGCTGGGAATCCATCATGGATACCAACGCAACAGGCAAGCAGGGATGCGTTGATTATGTCGGACTCCTGGTGAATCGAGGCGGCTCGACCCACCAGACCTACCGACTAAACTCAGCCTAAGCCTTCGGTCCTAATGACCTTACTGGCTTTATTGACGAGGGCGAAGTCGCTAGCCAACCGCAGCGGCTTTTATAGGCAACGGCCGGCAACCTTACGCAACGTGTGGGGGTATTCGCTTATACGGCCTCTCCTGACATAGTGTCGTCCTCGACACTGTTTCGGCGGGGCCTGCCACGATGTCTTGCAACGTTTGCCGCAGAGTTATCCTCAATTTTAGGATCTAGCGAAGGCATGTGCAGCGCAGCCGAGGTGGATGCCGACGCATCAGTTCTCTCGGCGTCGTTATCTGTGCACAGTTACATTTTCTCTAAACAATGATCGATTACTAGGTAGATAACCCAATCACACACTCGTTCTTACTGTCTTTGCTTAATTAATTCAAACATCAATCTTTTATACACAAAACAGCGTTTTACTTTATTCATTTCATCATATCTGTCGTCGTTATTTAGCGCTACGGGCGGAAGACACACTTAACAACGCCCATGGACGGAAGACACACTTAACAACGTCCAAAGTTATTTAGCGCTACGGGCGGAAGACACACTTAACAACGCCCATGGACGGAAGACACACTTAACAACGTCCAAAGTTATTTAGCGCTACGGGCGGAAGACACACTTAACAACGCCCATGGACGGAAGACACACTTAACAACGTCCAAAGTTATTTAGCGCTACGGGCGGAAGACACACTTAACAACGCCCATGGACGGAAGACACACTTAACAACGTCCAAAGTTATTTAGCGCTACGGGCGGAAGACACACTTAACAACGCCCATGGACGGAAGACACACTTAACAACGTCCAAAGTTATTTAGCGCTACGGGCGGAAGACACACTTAACAACGCCCATGGACGTAAGACACACTTAACAACGTCCAAAGTTATTTAGCGCTACGGGCGGAAGACACACGTAACAACGCCCATGGACGGAAGACACACTTAACAACGTCCAAAGTTATTTAGCGCTACGGGCGGAAGACACACTTAACAACGCCCATGTGCAGTCATATTTACCCTCGAAGAACGCTGCACAAGTCTCTGGGCACCACTCTCCTCGCCACGGCACCATATGCTGTGCTGCGGCTTGCGTAGTCTTTCCGTAGGCTCCGCTCAGCAAGCGTAGCTCGTAGCGACCATTCGGCAGGATCCTGACTACTTTGTACGGGCCACGCATGCCAGGATCAAGTTTTCCTGTGCTCTGCGAAAACTGCTTAACATTTTGAGGTTCAGCTGAGTCAATCAAAGCTCTAACCTTCTCCTGACTCGGCCTAACCTGACCTTCACTTATATTGCTAAGATCGACGCAAGACGGTCCATGATCGAATTCAATGTGGAATGAATAGCCAAATCCGGGGTATGTGACCTGCTTGAAGACCGCGATCTGTTCAAGCGACGATGATGGCGATCATGATTAGGCGTTTTTTCTGACGGTGTGAAATTTTCATTACGCGTCCTACTATATGACCGACGTCGCGATCGGCGGTTCCTAGTGGACACTTTGTGACGGCTATGTGAACGGTGCCGCGACTTATCACGGGAACGACTTCGCGACCTACGGTCACTCCGACTGGATCCGCCAGCCATTATCACAAACATGAACACTAAAGTACGCAGAAGACTTTGTTCCTCGTAATTGTGGGCTAAGAGTTGCTTATCCCACTTCTGATTTTAGGAATCAGAAGAGAAATTCCTTAAAAAAAATAAACAATTTAACAAATCACTTATAAACACAAAAATTTGGCTACAAAATAATTTTACAGAGGAACAAAATCAGCCTAACGCCTTCTTTACGAATTACGCAACGTTACGCAACGCAACACGTAATAACGTTACGACCGGTCTACCCGCTCCGAATGCCCGATGATAAGTAAGTCGCTAGCCAACCGCAGCGGCTTTTATAGGCAACGGCCGGCAACCTTACGCAACGTGTGGGGGTATCCGCTTATAATATAATAAATATTTTGCAATAAACCGTAGCTTAAGTAAGAAAACCCAAAATTGTTTTATTAATCATTAATCAGCTTTAGCATTTGCATGCTCTAAATGATAGGAACATTAGGATTAGGAACGATAGGTAACGTAAGTAACTATAAAATTTATAATCATTCAAAAGTTTTAAACTAATCATCAGTTTTAAACATATAATCTAAATTACGAGTAACAGTCTTCTTTCAATAAAGAAATAAATTAAATAAAAAGTAGTGTTTCTTCTTTCACTAAAATAAAACATAATCTCTTTTTAATCGATCGAAAAGAATTTAAAAGATTTTAAATGAAAAAGCTACCAAAAGTTTAGTTCTATTTATTTATAATTATAATTTAATCAGGCATGAGAAGGTTACCTATGTTTTTTTTCATAAACATTCCCAGCTTCCGAGAAAAGTCGTTCACTATACACTGAAGACCCAGGCGCTGCCAAGTATACTTTAGCTATATTTGACATTAAGGGATATTTTATTTTATTTTTTGTCCACCATTCAAAAGGACTTTTATCTCACTGTAGAAGGTTCTCCTGTAAATATTTGTCCAGTTCAGTTACAACAGGACTTTTTAAATTATCGGTCGATATCGCTGGTAGCTTTGTTGAGACAACTTCTTCAAAACAGCTCCAAAAATCTGCATGAGTAGAATTTGAAACAGCCACCCTATTATTGTCATCGTCTTCGTCAGTACTCTCATCATCACCGTTTCTCAATACCTCGGCTAAAAATGGCTGAGTGCGAACCTGTAAACACCTATTTATACAGAAAGTCCGTATTCGGCCCATCTCTAGTTTTATCTAAGCAGTTCAGCCCATAATTATTAGTACCTATAAACACTTCAGATTATAAGTATAATTATATATTATTATTATATATCAAAAAAAATTATATTACTGTCTGTTTATTGAAAACAAGCAAACTGCCCACCTGTTGGTAAGTAGTTACCATCATGTCACTATAAATAGGGTCTATTTTCCATCGAGGCATATAAGATTTGCCATAGCTGTTAAGACCTAACTCCGTACTTTCCCGGATGGTTTATAGGTGGTTTCCTACTATATTTAAGAAGATAACATCGAAATCGTTACTTAGGTATTTTAGGCCATAAATGCCGAAAAAGCACAAATTGATGATTATTAAAAAATAACGCGATTGATTAACTTGGATGGGGCAACGTGTTGTATCATTTGTTACAATTATTTTCTGGCTTTTCAATTATTGGTTAGTAATTTGGATGGCATCATTATATAATTGTGATGTTGATATTGAATAAATTCAATATTCTGTTCGACTTTCAAAATATTTAGAAGGCTCTTTTGACCCCTAAAACTAACTCAGCAATTAATTGACTTATAAGGCTTTTTAGTCTGCAAATGTAGATTAAAAAGTCCTATAGAGCCATTTATGACAGAATCCATGAAGAACAATGAAGCATTGTCATTTTTTTGGAAAAGTTGTTTAATTATGTTGAGGCATAAAACAATTAAACTCCAAATGACTTCTCTGTAGGATTAATATTTGACAAAACTTACACTTATCTCGAAACTTAAGCAGCCGATAGCGGCTATGATTCATGTGTCCTTTTTATACTCCTTAATGCGTCTACCACAGCGTTCTAGGACAACCAGACTTATGGTTCCGTAGTGGAATGAATAATGTTAAAAATAAGCACATAATTTCATTGAAGATAATCAACATAAATATGAGATTTGTCTAAATGGCCACTTATCCCAGGGATCAAACAATAAATATACCATGGTTTACACTAAACGAGAGACGTCGATAAAACAAAAACCCTCAATATTTTATTGATTAACATTGCTCGATTAGGATTTAGAAGCGCAAATGGAGTAGTTTTTATTTATTATTAGTAACGTTTTATCAGCTTTTCTATTTCACTTATGAAAATTTTAAAAACTCCAGCTTCCCTTTCGCAAATTATAATCCCGTATTATAATTATAATTTTAAAACCTAAACTGATAAATAACGTCATTTCGTGACGTGACATATTGTTCACCACAATATTTAACGTCGGAAGCAGCAGTATTCTCTTTAAATATTTTTGATGCTATATCTCAAACTTCTGCACAAATACGGTGCGGTCTTGACGGCTGACTTTAATCAGTCAACGCTCCCGACTTAAGTATAGCTCAAATCAGACCAGTTAAAAGGTACAGGTATATTTTCAAACATATTTGAAGTTTATTCCCGTCAGGCTACATAATTGCAAGGGAAAGAATTCGAGATGTACGTTAATTAATTTTTTAAACATCGATGGTGTGTCACTATCAAAATTTAAGAACATTTGTGATTTTCAATAAATTCGTAATTTGTATGACATAAGAATTTCAGATATTTAATATGAAGTTTAGAAATCAAAGAAATTTAACGAAACGTACTACAAGTTACAAATTAAATCCCCTTCCCCTCCCCTCCCCTACGCCCTAATATAAATAAATTATTTTTTATCTACGGTTTGCAAGGTATGTATGTATATTGTGTATTAAAGGAAGACCTAGCCTAAAGTATATTAAATATAATCTATGTCACGAAATTCAAGAAAATTTAAACAAAATAAACATATTATAAAATAATTGTTAAAGCCTAATTATACACCTCTCACTAAAATAATTTTCATAAATATAAAGTGATTATAAAGTCCAAGAATTTTGTTCACGAATGTTCCTGATTGGGTTTTTTTGTAATCCAAAAAAGCACAGACAACATAAAAAAGCATTATTATAGAATAAAAAATAAAGTTTGTGGTATATTTGTGTGGTATAGTTTAAAAGTCGATTTTTGATTTTTATTTAAAAATAATTTGTAAAGATCCACTGAACTGGAGAACTCATTATGATATAAAATTCTTTCCCGTAAAAAGTCATAATTAGATTATGACTCTTCAATCTATTTGTAGCCTAGCGTTAAATGCCGTCAATAATTATAAATTTGTATAAAATCTTATATCTAACGACATACATAGTGTAAGAATTATTATAAAAGATTGTATAAAATACCAAGTGTAGAAGATACGAAAAGAATATGCCTACGGAGGGTATAAAAGCGAGTGCAAACTATTGACCCGGGCTTATGCACCGCCCCCGTTCTGGAGTGCGGGAGCGTTAGTTCAAGCCGATAGGGTCCCATGCCTTCCACCCGACCAAAGGCTGTAGGTAGTGTTTAGTTGGTAGGCTGGCCTTCTGCTAGAGTCCAATATAACCATCCGCCGTAGACCGGTTGCGGGTGATATCCGGTGCACCAGGGGGTTCTCATAGCGACCACTATGGTGGCGCGCCCCCTATGAGGATTCACTACCATCCCCCGTGGGAAAAAAAAAATGATCCGGGCATTGCTGTCCGACATTTTTGCGTTCGAGCGACAGCAACCGAATTTATTCAAGCGCTCTCAAGCTCAGAGGCTTCGTGGCGACTTCTCATTTACTAGTCGACGAATGAACACATGATTTTCAAATTACCCTCTATAGCTCTCTATTAAATATTAGTTGAGTTTCTTTTGCATAAATTAAGTCAGAGACTTAAGCATCTAGTGTTTTGTAAAAAGTTACGTCTTTCTCTTAATAATAGCGTGGATCTTCTTATAATAGATTGCGTTAAAAATGCATCCTTCATTCTATATACGGTTTTCTGCTCGCGGGTTTCAAACATATATTTTATGTGGTAAATATATCCTTAATCTATGTATGTATTCTCTAGTATCCAATTTATCTAAACACACATACTTTGCATCTAAAATTTGTATATATTTGTTCATATCAATTCAAAAGCTAGCTGGGAAAATACCACTAATCGCTTTCCCTTATCGAACTTTAGACCTCTTACAAATAATCGAACACATGCTTAAACGGCAATTCATATACTTAAAAATTTGTTGTAAAACAATATTTTTACTTTTTTTAAAAGAATGTCATGCCATATGTAGCATGATGGGACGGTATATGTTTAGTCACTTATGTTTTAGGAGTCATGCCAGTTTTTTGTGCAGGCTTATTCCTATACTGGTTTCGAAACTGCATATTTTTCTGCCTAAATCTTAATTATGAACTTACTAATTCAAAAATATATTAGACTAAATTATTGTATTTTCAATATACATATTGACATTAAATAATAGTACATTAAAAAACAGAATGATTTGAATATACAATAACTTCTGGTCTCTTTATCTTCATCTATGTATGTAAATATACCAAAAACTGACCAAACAGAAATATTTGAAGCAATGAGCTTATTTGTCATGGCGCCCGTAAGGTAACGCGGAGATAACATTGTTACTAAACCGACTACTAAGTCAAAGGATTCTCAACAGTAAGCCGTTGTAATAAATGGGGTTTTCTTTTGCAATTAGGCGGTGGGTTAAGTCAAATGATCTTTTTTTTCTTATAGTTTACAAATAATATATTTAAT
Organism: Scirpophaga incertulas; assembly: GCA_036419045.1. NCBI lineage: Eukaryota > Metazoa > Arthropoda > Insecta > Lepidoptera > Crambidae > Scirpophaga > Scirpophaga incertulas. Next base: position 9,859,849 of record CM071636.1, read on the forward strand.
TATTCATAACTTAAGTAATAGTCCTCTAAACTAAACCTACAATATTTAGTGTGATTTAATTTAAAAAAATATATTCCATGTTTTTTGAAATTCAATTCAATTCATTCAATCATTTATACTAAGAGTTACCATTTTTACAATTGTTTATGCTTATGCATATGAATGATTATTTTTCTGAAATTACTGTTATAAATACAATAATCTTAACGCATCTTAGGCTTTTAACTCATGTTGGAATAGTAGCCATTATTTCTTTCAGCTACTTTCATATGAATTGTTGCTATGAAAATTAATGGCTAATATTAGAAATATTTTTCTCTTACAAAAAAAACGATTCGTGTTATTTACAGTTTAAGGGCTCTTTAGCTTTTACTTTAAGTTGTCAATATATTTATTATAAAGTAATTTTCATATATATCATTTATTACATGTACAATAAAAACAATAGTTTACATAATTTTCAATTAAATAGAATATAAGAAATAAAAATAAACTTGCCCTTTTTAATATACAGGCTTCATAAAACTAGATGCTTCTTAGGGAACGTATATCCAGTTTTGATAAGCTTTTACAAAGCATTATTTTTATTACAATAATTAAAAAATCACATCAAATAGACACTCATTTGTAAAAGCTATTATAAAGTAACTGAATATATAAATGATCACTCTATGTGGAACTAGGAATTGTGTTCATGTTCGCAACAATGTATTTCGTAACAAAATAATTTAATAATAATTTATTATACGATAATATTTGAAGCACCAACGAGGTAAGAACTGTTTATAATTGGGTTACAACTATTCAAAAGCATTTGTTATTACAAAGACTTTACAAAGTTATATAATTTATGGTAGGTTTCTATTTAAATATATATCTCGCTACAGCTTCTAACTTGACCCTCGCATAGTTCTCGATAAATATTAATTATTATCGGCAAATTAACATAAGATTGTATAACAATCGCTGCGGAGCGCAGTAGGCGGGGGGCGGAGGACGAGCCTCAATTGTTTAAGCTGACTTTTTAACCTCGTTTACACTTACTTAAATATTATGGACTCATGTGTTATTTTATCTATTTTTTACATACCCGGTCAGCTAAGTATTTTTAAAGTGCTCAGTGATGATTTTGGCAAGTAGAAAAATGTTGAATATAAATAATTTGTCTCCATCGACTATACAACATTACATTTTTGTTTACATATATCAGGGAAACTTTTCGACTTTTAACTGACCTGATGGTTCGTTATGATAAATCTAAATATGTAGGCGAACTCGATCTCAACTCTTCTACAACTCAGTAACTTGCCGCCTTACTCTAATTGTAAGAACAAAAATGATACTATTAACAATTTTATAAAAGCAACAAACTTAAGTAAAACGTCAATCATCATCTCTCGATCTGAGGCTGGAGGGGGATTACTCTAAGTAATTTTATATTTCTACTTTTAAAGAATGCTCAACTTAAAACAACGTAAGTATATTCTTCAGCCTGAAAACTGTGAATCAAATTTCTTTTGAAAATTTACGATTACAGCTTACGATTCCTTAAGAAATTTTCTATGAGTCGCCAACCACGTACCATTACAGGCAGTACAATGAATGAAAAGTAAATTTAGAGCGTGGTTATCGCTATTGTGCTCGTTGTTTGCGTCACTATGAGTTGGACCATTACGATAAGGAGTGCTGTAGCGCACAGTATCTTGCTAGTCAATAAACGTATGTGAGAGTGTCCCGACAGGGCATACCTACTTAATAAATCCAGCTCGACGTCCATAATGTCCTATTTAGATCGATTCAGATCCAGGGCCTGGAGAATCTAATTTGTCCGGATAAGCACGGAATGCCTAATAAGAAGCTTAGAAGACATTATTCACTTTTAGAAATCCCAGTAATCATTTTCTAGATATGGATGTATACCTTAACTCTTCACAGACCATTTATATTCTATATTCAACTTTACATTTTACATTGAGAACTAATTTGGAGAAGGTGAAAATTATGGTAGATCCTTTTAAGCAAACGATCCCAGCGAATCACTAACAGTCAGGCAAGGAAGTGTGATAGAATAGAATCACAAGGCGCCTCGAGTCAGAATTACATATGTAAGCTGGTGAAGTTACAGAGAACTATAATTCTACTTCTTATATCAAAAGTAATGTACACTGTGAACCCTACACTCATCGCATTTATCGCGAATCTTACAGAATCACCTATACTACGTACATACGGTTACAAGTTGCATATAAATGTAGACTTTGAGATCGCTTTTGTTCTCTAAGTAATAGAACCTGTTTTCGTATTTCATCTGTATATCTAGACATGCAGCTGATCATTCCTACTTAGATAGATATTTTCCACTTCTCATTAATTAGGTAGTATATAAGAAAGATGATATGCCATGGATAATTTACATAAAACCTTAAATTGAATTAGTTATTTGGCTCTGCTCAACTAACCAATCCAATTTTCACGTCGTATAAATTAAGTACTTAGATCTTAGAACTACATCGGAGGCAGTAAAATGAGCCAATGTTATCCTATACCTTCTTCTTCTTTCTCTTCTCCTGTTCCCAATTTTACTTGGGGTCGGCGCAACATGTCTTCCTCTTCAACTCTCCTCAATATGAAACCAATGATGCGTTTACATATTTTTTAAATTCTAGTTTCTGTAATACTACATCGATATTATTTCCTATTAGGGAAATGTCACTCAATGTATATCGGGATTGAATAAAAGGCCAGAATCCCTCATTAATAAAAACTTCCAAATGTGTGTACCTACGCTTATATATCAACTCTAACCTTTTAGTTAATTTTTAAATTTAATTATACATTTATATTTATTAATAAAACATATATTTAAATAGTATGTGTTGTGATGAAATAAATGTATCGCAATCAGTTAAAATGTTATTTATTTCATTCGTTTTATATTCATTTTTACAAATATTTACAATATTTTAAAGCTAGTATCAGTGCTGACTTATACACGTCATAAAACTAATATTTATAAATATAATAAGTATTATAAGCAACAATTGCATACAGTGAACGAAAAGAATAATTTCACCATACATATTTGTTGACAAAATAACATATGAATTAAATCAACACTTATTAGTAGATTCTTATACATATCAATGTACGCAGTAGGTACTACAAACACCCTGCTCTTGTTTAAACTTTCCTTTGTATGGTGTCATTAACTTTGGAAGAACATGGTTTTCATTTCTATCTATCAATAAAAATTTAATCAAAGGGCAAAAAATTAAGACTGGGGTACAAAAAAAATTACTATTTTTAGGATTTCATTGTATGTACAATGAATAGCTATTGTCGTCTTCGCTTGGACCATTTTAACTAACTTGTAAACACAATTACTGTATAATTTATATTATCTGACCGAAATGTAAGCACAGCCTTAGCAAATCATAAATTTTCGAGAACATAGTTTACTTGTACATATGCAATAAGTTGATAAATATTTAATATTCGTGTATAGATATTGTATTGAAATAACATAAATAATTAAGCTTCTCACTCCTAACCGGAGTTAATCTACATATATAACACTAAATATATATTTATCGGAGTGATGGACAATTTTCTAGATTTACTTATCTATTAAAACGACTACCAAAGCAGAGCATAATTTCTTCATAAAGGCATATCATAATTTGTTACTAAATAGTCGAAACTAACGGTACATTGATTTAAGTGACCATTTTACAACTTTAACATAAAACCCACTTTCGAGTCTGTAAAATGCATAGTGAAGTAGCAAATCAAACGAATAACACAATAAGGGCATAACGACTTCCCACAAGGACAAATGGTTAAAGATGAAAATGGTATTGATTGATGATGTATTGAAATGGATTAACTTTATTATTTTGTAATCATATTATTTGTAATCGTATTACATCATTTTCTGTCAGAGTACACTTTCTTTTATAGAAATTTAAAATTGCGCAATAATAAAAATAAGTTACAAAAATAATAATATTTTTAATTTGATGTATTTAAGTAGCTTTACCAAAATTCTCCACAACTTTACGAATTTCAAATGATGATATTACTGCAAATAACTATAAACATAATAATAGAGTATCGATAGAGATCTTTCAAAATTTACAATACAACGATAATTCTAATACATCTGGTACAAATTTAAATATCATAGCATAATATACAATGTTATTTATACACTATGTACAAATAATTAAATATCACTCAAATTACACTGGCACATTTAAATAAATCCTAAAAGTCTTTTACAATAAATTATAAATTATTTGGTATCAAAAAATTTACAAATATCTATCACTTATCCATATCAATGGTCTATTTTGAAATATCCTAAAAATCTAAGAATTTTCACCTAAATGTTTGTTCACACTTTTCCACTTGACTTAAAACTTTCCCTATCCGTTCATGTAGAATTTTAGAGTTTTTGTCAGGCAATGGTGGTAGAATATCTCTTATCACAACACTGTTTTTCTTATGAAACATATCACTAAGAGTAGCGCCTACAGAGTTTTTATAAAGCTTTCTCAAAGCGTCGACAGTCCTCTTCCTAAACACACATAGGTTGTCTAACATCACACTGTGATAAACGTTATATTTCTTCAATAACCTATATCCATGTAGTAAGCCTGACTCATTATCCAGAAACACTAGGAGTCCAGAGTCCATTTTCCTTGCTAGATTATGTGCTGGACCATCCATGATATTAATATTCCACTGATAATTAAAAAGGTTGTTTACTATTCTATCAAGATTTGCAGTCAGATAATCAAATATAATCAAATCTGACCATTGTGCCAACTCTACAAACAAGTCGATTGTCTTCCTATTTAATTTCATCTCAATATGATCAAACTCGTCAGTCTTATTTACAACGACCTTAGTAACTTTAACTTTGAGTTTATCTATTAGAACTGGTTTAGATGACTTAGAAGAATCTGTTTCTTTTGCTGAGATAGTTAATACATCGTTTTTGTTTAAATGTCTTGTTGAGGGTTTGAAAATATCTGGTATTGTAGCAGATTCAAGGCTCGGTATGTACTGAGTAAGGACTACGGCTCTATTCGTATTCCATTGAGCAGTTGCGATATCCGCAGCGACATTCCTCCACAGCTTATCTTTTAAATCGACAACTTTTACTACAGAAGGTGCGAGATTTGTCAAATTTAATAGATTTCCAACATAGAAGCTGAAAATTTCGCCTTGTATTTGGTCTGTATTCTGCCTATATCTAACGCATGCTTGAATGCTGTCTCTGAACGTAACTAGTCGGTTCTGCATTCTTCCACAGCCAGGTTCCATTTTGACAATTTCACTTTGCTCTATGTACCGCTCCCAAACTTCCGCTGAATTTGTCCCGTAGCCTTGAGGCATGAAGTCTTCAACCTCCGGCCCCCAATAAATATTATTATAAAGCACGGTTGATTCGTTAGGAATATAAATAGTTTTGTTAACAACTTTACCAATTTTATGTTGATGTTTTACTTTCTTGTTGTCCTTCAATATATCTTTCATGTCTTCTGTCAAACCTTTAGGGTAAACGTCTTTCCTATATTTATGTGATTCAGCACCAATAAAGGAAACCGTATCGAATTTAACTACTTTTGACTTGATATCCATTTGTATATCATTATCAGCCTTTTCCATGTTCAGAGAGTTTAAGTTTCGTGTTAAAATTTCATGGCTAGAATTTGCTCTAGCCAATTTAATTGGTGTGATGTCACTTTGAATTTGTGAGCTAGTTATAACTACTCCAATCGCAAGACCAAATGCAAAGCTTAAAATAACACTTATGAGGCAGTAATTATACAGACTATATTCTTTCCTCAAAACTTGTCTTCTCGACATGTCTTCTCTATAACTAATATTATCATAAAGAAGGTGTTTGGGTTTCTTCGCTCGAAACCTATTAATGTCTAGTGCCATTTTCATTGTGTCATCTAATACTTCTTTATTTTCTTTATAATTTTCAAGATCTTCTATAGTTGGAATTCTGTTTGAATCAGGGATTGATTTGGAGCCTGTAGAGTCCATGTTTTCATTAGCTTTGTATCTTAAGCTGTCATGGTTTCTGATATCTGTAACAAAAGAAAAATAATCGTTACTGTACCGTATAAGCATTTTTACAATAGTACAACTAATTATTTGTTTAACGTTATGCATTGCCGGTAAGCTGGAGGTTAACTATAATATAGCTCAAATGTGTTAAAAAGTCCTGCTTCGTAAAGATATTATTTTGCAGTAAACCTTAATTTTATTATTGAGGTTATATTAATATTATCTAGTGAGTACTATGTTTTGTAATTACAAATAGGAATAGCAAAATAAATAAGACAGCTAGTATGCTATCAATTTCCTCTTCACTTGATGCATTATAAACTTAAGCAAGTGTACATACATTACAATAATCTCCATGGAGATTGACATTTGAGCTCCCGCCATCTTTATTTAGTTTAATCTGTTAATTATTTGTTATCAGACTTATCTTAATGCATGGCTGTCCATCAAATTTTTTGATGGCACGTATCAGAGTATGCCGTCGACTAAAAATTATCCTTTATGTCTAACGCAAGTAGCAGTTTACCAGATGACGAATAAAACATACATCTCTTCATGTTATGTCTAAATAGTAATCTGAATTTTCTAATAAAGTCCACCTATATGTCTATCTATTTATTATAAAATTCCATACTTTCTACTACATAATATAATATGCTTATAATTTTCAATTTGGCCGCTGTTTCGGCGTAGATACATAACTCTGTAAAATTTTCATGCACTGATGCCTTATCATCAGCAAAGCCGTCGCTAATTGGATGGCTAACTATAGCAAGTGTTGTTCATGTTTATCATGTAGAAGACCATCGACTTTGTAATAATAACTTTTTTTATTGAAATTTATGAAAAGGAGAAACCGGAACATTTTGTGAAACATTATTATAAAAAGCTCGTAATAATACCTTTTGTTTTTTTAAAAACAACGTCAAAACATTTTTTTTTTAATATACAAATTGATTAACCTCGAATTTATCGTTCATTTGTTTAATGTTTAATAGCTCATAATTGTAAAATATGTTATTCATTTAAAATTTATATCGCTAATAATAATACTATTCTTAATATATTCTTCTATAATTCTTGTTGCAAACTCGATATCTACTTGGGTTAAGTAAATCGTTGGAGATTTGTATGCATAATATCAGTTAGTTGCGATCGTAACGATGACGATTCATATAAAAATAATATCCTACTTTAATTATATTACATTAATTATGTTATTGTTTTAGAAATCGTACTTTGTATTGATGACAATAAAATATTTTTATAAATTTAGTTGTTAAATTTATAAGACGCAATTAACAGCACTCCATTAGTTGCGGTTAAAAAAATCAAGAAGAGGGCACGTGAATACAGTATTCTAACAAATATGTTAATAAAATTAAATTCCAACGCCGAATAATAAAATAACCGCACGGTTAACGTAATGTACACACGTTCAAACCTTATAAACTTCTCTACATCTCACAAAGTTCATCGTTCATACGAATTTCCCAAAATAAACATAATAATGACGTATTAAGAAAAAGGCGTGAAAATTACAGGTTAGGTTAATATACAAACGCCCACAGATTATAAGTAATTCAATTATTTGGCTGTATATTGTTTAACTCGACCAGCAGTTGAGGCGGATGGAAGCGAGATTTTGTAGAGTTCTTATAACCACTTGTAAGTACTTATACCTATTGTTATATTTATAATAAATAACTGTGAATGCGCATATTAACTTTTATAAAAAGCATGAAAAATTAAATAACAATAGCTATTATATATTGGCATAACAATGTACGAAATGCACGTTATGATATAAGTTATAAATTTGAAAATACAACAAGAAATATACTAAAATTACCTACATTTTATATAACATGATCCCAAAATTAGAAAAGGAAAAACACACCACCGTAAAAATGTATGCAAATGTATGTTATTAATTCAAATTCTGATATTGAACATCGAATCCCATACTCATATTTTACTGCTAGTTTATAACCCAAGCTACACAACTAAACCAATCAAAATGATATTGTCAAATTTTGCAGTTTCAAACAGACTTTAAGTGGGTAAACAAACAAAAATAAAATCAAAAAAGTGGTTTTAACATCTCTAAATGATGTTATAAGCGATGCTACAAGACTTTTTGTGCCGTGAACCGACCGCGGGCGGGTTTTTGTCATTTTTTCCTGCTTCTTGTTAACCTTTTTTTCCTATAATGGCCGATGTAGGAATTTTGTAACACATTTCTGTTTTTATTACTCTATGGTACACATTAAATATTTGAATTTGTTGCGCATTTACGATACGCTTTTTTGGGTTAATATGAATATCTTACTTTGTCGAGTGCGTCTGTATTTTTTTTTTCGTTTGAGTATAACTGTGGGTTAGAATTGAAATCATACATTTTTTTTAATTCAAAATACTTTTGATCTACATGTCATGCAATAATTTGCAACGTTTTTTAATACCGATATCACACCTTCGCGGCACTGTAGCTATAATCTAATCTATTGTAGGTATATAGCTATAGAAGTCATGTCTAATCTATTCATCTTAAATTACAACAATGTTAGCGCTTAAGTTTTCGCTAGAGGCACTGCACAAAGTTTCTATACAAAACGTCAATATCGCTGGCAAAACAATGTAAAATCATGGTAGCTACAACAGCAATCTGCTGAACGATTCGCTTGCGTTGTTTTTTGTAGGAAATGTATCTCATTCTTATTTCAAAAACTTTCAATAGACACTTACAATACACGAGTTCCATCAAAACAGCAAAATAGTGCTGTATCTATATATACGCGGTTCCCAAACTTATTTGTGTCGTAAACCCTTTGCCATATTTTTCTGTTTTGGGTAGACCCCCTACTTGCCAGACATCGAACGCCTACACATCATACAACTTTTTATAAACATGTATGATCTTTCTTTTACTTCATAGATACTTTTATAAATACTGTATAAGTCTTTATATTAAAAAAAATATAATGCATGTAAATACGCACTATCAGTGTATTTATTTATTTATTTATTTATAACTTTATTGTACATCGACCATAGTGAAAAAAAAAAATTACAGATAATGGATCCTTAAAACTAACTGTACAAAGGGCGACCTTATCACAAAAAGTGATCTCTTCCAGGTAACCTTAAGTGTATGTTGAGATCCATTATTGTGGACCCCCATTTTCATTTCATGGACCTCCAAATTTTTTTTTCGCTAACATAAACCTCTTGCAGATTATCATAGACCATTTTTATGATAAATGTAGGAATACTACCGCCACTGGGGGCACTTCGCAATGATGTTGATAATACTTATCGCTGACTTAATTTTTATCAATTGTGGCGATAAATTTCATATTTATTTATTTTATTCTGATAGCTGACAGCAACAATAACAAATACACTTCTCATCAAAAAAATCGAAACACCTTGCAAGTTTACGTTTTGTCAGGATTATCAGAAAAATGTGTACATTTAGGAATAAATGTTAAATGTCGTTTAATAGTGAGTAATATGAGCTTATCAAATCTTAATGTTAATGTTCTAAATTTAAATGAATTTTTTATAGGTTTCGTATTTTGTTAAATGAGTCATTTTTATTCCGTATGGAGTATAAAGGAAATTGATAAAACAACACACGTAAATGAAAAAAAAAAGCTAAAAAACGTTTATTTAATAACTTGTATTCCCTCCCCGAGCTCTAATTACTGCTTGCATACGGTTCTTCATCGATCGGATGAGAGTCACGATCACATGCTGTGGTATATTGTCCCATTCCTCTTGGATTGCATCTTGCAGCTGGCTAAGTGTTTCTGGGGCAGGATCTCTTGCTCGAATTCGTCTCTTTAATTCATCCCACAGATGTTCAATGGGATTCATGTCCGGGCTTCTTGCTGGCCATTCCATAATAGAGATATCGACTTCGTTAAGATAATCTCGTACGACGCCCGCGGTGTGAGCCCTAGCATTGTCGTGCATGAATATGAAGCCGTTGCCAATAAAATGTGCATAGGGCATCACATGAGGCTCGAGACACTCTTCGACGTACCGATGACAGTTTAGTGCAGGCAGACGTGGCCCAGACACAAAAGCAAGCTCTGTCTTACCGTCGGCGCTGATTCCTCCCCAAACCGTCCACGAACCGCCACCATAGCTGACCTTTTCTTCAATGCAGCATTCTGCATAGCGTTCTCCGTCTCTTCTGTAGACCTTGTTCCTTCCGTCGTTACCATACAGCATAATTTTACACTCATCAGAAAAGAGAACTTTGCTCCACTGTAGGTATGACCAATTTAGGTGCTCACGTGCAAAGTTAAGGCGCGCTCTTCGATGGTCTGCAGTTAATTTCGGCCCATTTGCTGGCTTATGCGGTACCAGTCCACGATCCTTCAACCTTCTTCTAATTGTAGAGTCACTTACAGCCACCCTTCGTACAACACGAAGCCGCTGCTGCAGTTGAAAAGCGTTAAGGCGTCGATTTCTTAAAGAAGTTGTTACAATAAATCGATCATCTCGCTCAGAAGTGACCCGATTCCTGCCAGATCCTGAACGGCGCGTGAACAAACCAGTCTCCCGATAACGTTTATAGACTCTATGAACAGATGACAGGCTTAGATGCAGTCTTGCAGCCACAACACGCTGACTAAGGCCAGAATCCAGCAATGCCACAACTTGGGCGGCTTCTGTGGGTGAAGTATCCATACGTTTTAGAAAAATAACCTTTTTTCAGACGTCCCAAAGTATTGAAATAAAAAACAAAAAGTTTAAGGATAGGCGCCAATTTTTAGTTTTTAAACGCTAAATGTACTCCAACCCTAAACACACATTTGTCTCAAAACAGTGATTCATTTCGTTTATAAGATAAACAAATGAAATTCTAATTTTGAATTTAGAATTTTCGCTTATTACTGTAATGGCCAAACTGCCAGCTATACATTTATGTTTTTTTTTTCATCGTATGAATTCTTTTTTGTGTTAAATTCGGACATAAACAATGAAAACGGAAGTGTTTCGATTTTTTTGATGAGAAGTGTATATACAACTAAAGTAATTGAGTACATGCCAATAATGAGCTATCACAAATCTTAGGTTAAATTATAAGGTTGAGACTTCAATGATAATATCGTCAAATAACTGGATTTTTCTTGGTTTCAGAAACATCGCATATTGCAAATAAATACAAACTATTAATGAAATATGTTAAATAAAAGCAATTTATTAATAATTATGAGAACCTGGGCTTGTATGCACATTCAGCCTTACAATTGGGCCATTGTGCAATTTTAAAATTTATGTGCAAAAGCAGCGGTAACATTAGATATTTTTTTTCCAAAGCGACACTGAAAATGTAGTATTTTATTTTGTTTTTTTTATATTTTGTTCTCTATAGTTAGAAGATATATATTACTCACTTGGTTACCAATTGGTCAACTAATTTCCAAATTAGGAATAAGCATTTTTTATATCTTTTTTTGCAAAACAGTGTCACATACTGATAGATCTTATGTTTAGTCCTAAGAATAAGTAATACTTATTATATTCAAAATGTTCCCTTTTTCTCTCTATTATTGCTTTATTTTTTTTAATAAAACATTTTTTCTTATTTTATTATTGTACTTGACGCTGTGTTGTTACAGCCCAGTTCCAAATCTTGTCATTTCACGACAAAAAAATTCCAGCAAAACGGTGTCGATTGCTACAGAATTGGCCTTTGGGTCAACCTATCCAACTTTCTTACAATTAAATTATGTGTGTGTCGAATCATCACACATAATCACCTAGAGAAAGCTGTCAAACATTCAGCGATCAAATAGATGTATGGGCAGGCCGTGCCTTGCTTGTTTACATTTTTGTAGATGGCAATTAAATTCTTTTATGGTTTGCTTAGCCATTGAGTGTTTTTGCAGCATAGATTTTTTATTTCTCCTTTGTGATAGAAATGACATGCGTACTTTCTTATGACAGCATTAATAAGATATAAGAAATTGTGTTAATATTGATTTCACACTTTTTATTTAAAAACACACCCAAAATTAAATGTCCCGACTAACTGATTCATCTGGCAAATTGATATATGGTATTTGGCTATCATAGTCATTTCGAAAGTCAATCATTCCAATAAAATAATATTTTGGAAACTTTATTTATTTAATATATGTCACTACAGGTGTAAACAATTAAAAGATAAAAAATTATAATTAATATCAAACAAAGCAAGCACTTGTTTTTAAACATGCTTTCGGGGTTGTTTGCATCGTCAATGTCCTGGGAATTTTAATCGGAGTAAGACGAGAATTTACCCAAGTTGTACTAATAGAAATATTGAAAATATGTGTCATCCGATACGATAACAGACTGGGATTCTTATTTGGTTCAGCAAACAATCAAGACGTCACGAAAAAACATGTGATATAATATAGTCAGAGCCATAGTCTGCACCCTGATTACATTATAACAAGTAAAGTTTTGTCGAATTCTATATAAGTAAATTTAATAGTAGAATATTAGGAATACTTCAAACCAGAGCATTGCAGATGGCAATGAGGGTACGTCCTTAAATCCTTTAACCTGTAGTTTCAAAAATCTAAATTACAGTATTGTCTTATTTCTTTTTATCTATATCTTCCTTCTAAAAAACTTAGCTTAAGGTCACAAATAACATCAAAATGTGCAGAGATAGTGCCTCTTGGGAACACTCTCCACAGATTCAAAAACAAGATGATATTTTTTGATTGGGCATCGAATATAGGTACACATTAAAGGATTCAATTTCATCTTATTCTTTGCACACCATTCACATATGGCATCTAGGTCTTTTGTAATAATAAAACATCATGCTGATTATGTATAGGTTAATTATTTAAAATCACAGATTTGTTATATATTTTTTCATGTAGGATCGAAATTATGGTAAGAAGAACCAACGTAACAAATTGTAATTTTCGCAAAAGTACAATATAGTCAATAATCTTAAAGGCATTGGAGAATTCGATGTATGTGGAATTCACTCGTTCCAGATTATTCTTTTTATCTGCCACCGTTGTAACACAATCCTTGCAGAAGCCATGCTGAGCATTCATAATAATGTTCTTAAAATAGCTAATAGATACATGATAATTTAAGCGCTTAAATATTTTTACAAATAGACTAATCACCAAACAGTGGCTCAAAGTTTTTAATTTTCTCCATATGTACAGAAACTAGATAGGTTGACTTCCAATAATTAAATATTATGATGATAAAATATAGAAAATATTAATTTGTACAGGTAAAGCCCAGTTTTAGAATATATTTGTATAAAATAAAGCAGAATGCCAACAGAACCTGCACCTTTATGTCTTACGACTATATGATGTTAAGTATTTTGCATGTCTACGTTTCATAGAGAATTTTGAAGGTATATTATTAGGTTGCTTAAAGATGCAAAAAAAACTTTCGAATTGCTTTGCTGACATACAATTCCATCTGGAATACTAGAAGAATAAGCATTTTTGTTATATACGTTCATACAGTAAACTGTTCGGTAATCTGTAATCAGAATAATATTTAGATACCGTCAATTTAACTCGATACGATTGCTTGGTGTTTCTACTCGGCTTTGGGGACAATATGACATAGACATATTATTAGACAATATGACATAGACATATTATTACATTAGGGACAATAGGACATAGGGACAGTATGACTGATAGGAACAACAGTTGGTACTTAAAAAACTATGTGTCTCATTAAATGTTTCATTTTATTCCAACGCGGCTTTCTTAGAAAGCTTTATTACCATCACAGTTTATATCAGTACATGCCGCACCAAGGATCCTAAGCCTTACCTTAATCCCTAATTTAGTAATTAGGGCCAAGTCAACCACGCTGCTCCAGTGCGGGTTGATCAACTCCACATATAGCTTTGAGTTTCTTGGCAGTTGGTATACAAGAGTCTTGTAGCTATAAGTATTTTTCAAATCTACAACAACACGGAAAAAGTGCACTATAAGTACATTTAAAGTACTACATGCACTACATTAAAAATAAATACTAATAACGTAAGAATGCAAACGATTTAACGCTTACTTCTCAACGTTATGCGAAATGTATGGTCGATATGATGATAAACATGTCATATTGCATTTACTATAATAACAAAGAATAGCTTTTATCATATAATGTATATATACCTCTCACATTTAACCTGCACTTTGTCTAGTAATAATGTGAATTCCCAACCACGGTAGCCATTGTTATATTTACGACGTGCGTGGGCGGCTATTCATAGTCTAGTATTGACTGATTCAAATGGAATTACGAACTTCCGCATTTAGAAAATCAGACTCCATTGAGGTGACACGCGTTTTGAATTGAATGGGCAGATATTAGGCATAAAATGCTGCGATGCTCTTACGTGATTATGTAGATAAATTTAAAACAAACAAAAAAAATATATATAATCTGGTATGGTCTTATTCGTGTTTATCGAAAAAAGGAAATTTAAAGATACAGATGCTTAAAGGTATTGGTCCTTTAGATTTCAGTAGCACTGTATATGAATATCGACTAGTGAGAGACTAGTGTTCTTATACAGAGCTATGCAAATTTCAGATACTTATACTTTGAGTAAACTTGGGTAGTGTTAATATATAATGCTAATATATTATGGTTATTATGTATGAATAGCAGCACTGCCACACTGGAATTATTTTATAGCAAAGAGTAGCTAATAAAAGCTGTCCACAAGATAATTTAAAAAAAAAATGTAGAATTGTAGTAGGACTAGTATTTAAAATTATTGCATATTTTTTTGTGATTACCTGATACTAGTTTACTAACGTTTAATTTTGGAATTATAACGAAGTTTACGGACTAATTGTTATCAGTGGCATAAATATGTTGATCGCTAAATTGATATAATTACGAATCAATTATCATGAAACTGCTTTTACTGTGTTTGATACAATAATTGACATATTTGTATATTCAGATGCATTGCATTGTCATATAATTATATGCATGCTAGTAATATTTTAATTCCACATTTTTACTCAAACTGTTAGTGAAAATTTATCCAAATTACATGCTGTAGATAAATGTTTTTCTATACTGTTTTATATGGTTTGTCCTAGATTTATAAAAGCATCTTTTTTATATTTCTTGAGAATTCACACTAACTCCTATATCACAAAAAAAATATTATTTGTAATCTAAAGTCAAAACAATACAAAGCAGTGGTAACAATAACAATAAAAAAACTTTCAAATTATAATACAATTAGTTGATCTTCGAATTAAAAAACAAACTACATAAAAATTTTTCGAAATAGCTAAAAATGCGACCAAATGCTTTTTATCACCACCGAAATTCTTATCTCACGTCAATTTGACAGTTTTGACGATGACAAAAATTTAGTTATTGTAAACGTGCGCGGACTATGAGCTGAGGATGTCAGAGGGGTGCTGGATGAGAATTGTCAACACTTCTTCGTTACTTACAAATATACTTTATTGTACTGCTTTTAGAGACTGACTGTAGAAGTAGACTGACCAAAATGATTTATGAAGCTGGAGTGAGTGGAGATACGGGACGAGGAAGACCTAGGCGAACATATTTCGAACAAATCGAAAGTGTCCTCAAAAAAGGCCAGGTCAGAAGTACCCGCAATCGTCGAGCATGTATGAGGAATGTTATGAAAGTAGATGAAGCGAAAGAGATATGTAAAGACCGTAGCAAGTGGAAAGACGTAATCTCTGCCTACCCCCGTGGGAAAAAGGCGTGAGTGTATGTATGTATGTACTGCTTTTTAACAAAGACTATGACGGCGGCTACAGAAGAACTGTTTGGTTTGCCATGTTGTGGTCTTAAATACAAATTGTTATCAATTCATTCATTCGTCGTGTCTTTAAGCGGAAACATTCCGTTGTTTAATGACTTGGTAAACAATACATTAGTTAATGATTTATTAAACAATACTTCACAATTCTTAATAAGATACACTTATCGATGAGAAAAACAAACATTGGAAAATAACATGGATACATGAATATGTGAATACAATCTGGTACATTACATTATATATGTATGTACATAAATGTTTTCTGTACAATTCATAGACAGCTTTCGTCGGCCAGATTCTGTTTAACAGATTAACATCAATCAACAACATGTACATACTGTTCGTTGTCATTTCGAGTGAGTCTTTGAAAACGAATAAATCGACATTTGATTAATGAACAACAAATATTATTAACCATTATATCAGTGATATCATAATCACAAACGTAAATATTTATAGTATTGTAGCACAAAACTCATATAACAAAAATGGGGTATAAAGCGCAAGTAACGCAAAACAAAAATAGCCTTCTTGTGGACACACTCAAACGATATCTCACAGATTAAAAGCCAAAAAAGCACAACTCAGTGTGATGCTCATGAAAAAAGAAACGAAAGTCTCCATCGATCACTCTTGACTTATTTACGTCTGAAGATCTTGGCGAACAAATATATAACCAATACCAAGCCTTGATCTGTATCTTCTACAAAATACAGACTATATTCGATTGACAGTTGACGAAGAGACGCTGTCACAAAAATTCCTTGCCTATAAACATAAACAATCTTACGGCTTACTGTAGTTAAGTTTAAGCTCATTTTTGAATACAATAATTTGGGACGGTTTTTTAGTCTTATTTTAACCTTTTCTGAGTCATTTATTCCGTGATGCTTGTGTTACAAAATGTGACATGTCAGGCGCATGTTTTAACATGTGTCTTTAAAATATCGGGAGTTTTTGATGGTTTAAATCTGATACGTTCGTAATTGCTACCAAGTTTTGGATGGTTGGCTCTATGTGTGGGAGAGCTAGGACGACGTCTGTTATTAAATGGGGAATTGCTTGCTTCTCACAGATACAACTACCGCTGCCATGACTTTGTTTCTGCGTGAGCCACCACACTGGTATTATTTGCATGCTAGCAGAGTACGCTTAAACAGCCGGCTACTGTTGCCCAACGAGTCCTATTTTGAATCTTGGTCGAAATAACGAATTGCAAAATGCATGGGCTTGTTTATCGAGGCTTACACCAAAAGCCAAGAGCTTCTCACCGACAACTTTCGGACAACATCTTCATAACAAAAGTATACTTTTAACAACTATAGTATATTTGATAGTAAATGTGACTTATAGTAATGTGAATTATGTGAGATTGGTAACAAATCTGTAAACCACATAAGAAAAATAATGTACTTTTCCAATTTATAACACAAGTTATAAAGTCAAAGTAGCCAATAATTTACTGCAAAATATTTTTCTTCAAACCAGATCTCAGCAAAGCATAACTGCTTTGCAACAGAACACAGTAGGTAAGAATACAATTGCCCAAACAAGCGACCCTAGTAAAGAGTTTCAATCTAGAAATACCAATTCCAAATCACAAGGAAGAAGTATCCACATTACTCATATAGTATCATCCACTACTATCACGCACCATCGGAACGAAGAACAAACTTCAATATTAAACATAATCAATAAAGTTGGAAATTCAACATTTTCCGTAGTGTCGGAGCAAATTAAAGTACATACAATTTTACGACCGAAATACGATCGTGAATCTACATTACTACACCAGGGTGGCGCGAATGAACCATTAAACATAAAACGCTCATTAAATCCACTTAATCATTACTTAAGCCTGAACAGAACCGCTGGAATTGTTTGAGTCTTTATTACTCAAAAGTTAAAGTTGGATTCCGCATGCTAATTGGTAAGCTTGACGTGTTATTATCATTACTTAAGCCATTCTCTACAACTGAAATTTTGTAGGCCATAAAATTAAAACGTTAGGGTAGAAATTCGTTTGTTCGTCGGAATATTAAAGTATTATTGCTAGTACTTAAACAATGAGTGTAACATGAACTTAAGCTAGGTCTCAAATGGACAGAGTTAGGTTACACTTCAACTCTGTACTATACGGTGATGAAGGAAGTAATCAGTCGTTCAATATTTAAACTACGGTCTTACAGTGGCGTATTAGCTATATTTTAAAATCGATGTTATTTCTATTCTATCTGTTATTGTTAATAAGCTTGGAGATGCAATGGTTGTGCTTCGGCTAACGGGAATGACTGGAAAGAAGTTAGTTAAAATATTTTAATGTGGGAAAATATAACTTTCTATATGGGAAAATTCTATATAATGCGGGTCAAGTCACGGCCATAAAGCTAGTTTACAACAATTAAGCAAATTGCAAAAGAGTATATAAATAAATATTTTTTACACTTACACCAATTAGCTTAGTCCAAAGAAAACTCTTTAAGGCTTGTGTTATGGGATCTACGGTGACGGATAGACATGCATGTATAATAAATATTTTTGACAGAAACATATACTAACAACCATGAATAAGGCACAAATGCTCTCATACATCACACAAATATCTGCCCGCACCGGGACTCGAATCCGGAACCTCAGACATGGCGACACCTTAAAACCGGTGTACTATCTACTCTACTACGCAGGTCGTCTAATTATATTTAGTGTATATATATGTACTTTTAGGAATCAGAAGAGAAATTCCTTAAAAAAAATAATTTGGCAACAACATAATTTTACAGAGGAACAAAATCAGCCTAACGCCTACTTTACGAATTACGCAACGTTACGCAACGCAACACGCAATAACGTTACGACCGGTCTACCCGCTCCGAATGCCCGACGATAAGTGAGTCGCTAGCCAACCGCAGCGGCTTTTATAGGCAACGGCCGGCAACCTTACGCAACGTGTGGGGTAACCGCTTATACGGCCTCTCCTGACATAGTGTCGTCCTCGACACGAGCCTCGGGGTTGTCACCACTTTGTATGCTGCCATCTGCTTCAACTCCACCATCCTCGTCTGTCAGTCATTCATTCATTCTTATACCTGTATCATCATATTCAAGCTACGTCCACTCGTACGTTCAATACATACAAAACTGTATGTCTGCCGGACATAAAGTCCAATACATACAAAACTGTATGTCTGCCGGACACAAAGTCCAATACATACAAAACTGTATGTCTGCCGGACACAAAGTCCAATACATACAAAACTGTATGTCTGCGGGACACAAAGTCCAATACATACAAAACTGTATGTCTGCCGGACACAAAGTCCAATACATAAAAACTGTATGTCTGCCGGACACAAAGTCCAATACATAAAAACTGTATGTCTGCCGGACACAAGTCCAATACATACAAAACTGTATGTCTGCCGGACACAAAGTCCAATACATACAAAACTGTATGTCTGCCGGACACAATCCAATACATACAAAACTGTATGTCTGCCGGACACAAAGTCAATACATACAAAACAGTATGTCTGCCGGACACAAAGTCCAATACATACAAAACTGTATGTCTGCCGGACATAAAGTCCAATACATACAAAACTGTATGTCTGCCGGACACAAGTCCAATACATACAAAACTGTATGTCTGCCGGACACAAAGTCCAATACATACAAAACTGTATGTCTGCCGACATAAAGTCCAATACATACAAAACTGTATGTCTGCCGGACACAAAGTCCAATACATACAAAACTGTATGTCTGCGGACACAAAGTCCAATACATACAAAACTGTATGTCTGCCGGACACAAAGTCCAATACATACAAAACTGTATGTCTGCCGGACACAAAGTCCAATACATACAAAACTGTATGTCTGCCGGACACAAAGTCCAATACATACAAAACTGTATGTCTGCCGGACATAAAGTCCAATACATACAAAACTGTATGTCTTCACACTGAACGCCAAGGCCGCACCGCGATCCGATGACGTCCCCGACGCACCACCCGTCCGCACCTGCATCCGCCCAACATTCCGAGGCTCAGCCGAGCCAATCAAAGGTCCAACCCCCCCCGACTCGGCCCAACCTGACCCTCACCCACACTGCCAAGATCGACGCAAGACGGTCCATGATCGAATTCAACGTGGAATGAATAGCCAAATCCGGGTATGTGACCTGCTTGAAGACCGCGATCTGTTCAAGCGACGATGATGGCGATCACGATTAGGCGTTTTTTCTGACGGTGTGAAATTTTCATTACGCGTCCTACTATATGACCGACGTCGCGATCGGCGGTTCCTAGTGGACACTTCGTGACGGCTACGTGAACGGTGCCGCGACTTATCACGGGAACGACTTCGCGACCTACGGTCACTCCGACTGGATCCGCCAGCCATTATCACAAACACGAACACTAAAGTACGCAGAAGACTTTGTTCCTCGTAATTGTGGGCTAAGAGTTGCTTATCCCACTTCTGATTTTAGGAATCAGAAGAGAAATTCCTTAAAAAAAATAATTTGGCAACAACATAATTTTACAGAGGAACAAAATCAGCCTAACGCCTACTTTACGAATTACGCAACGTTACGCAACGCAACACGCAATAACGTTACGACCGGTCTACCCGCTCCGAATGCCCGACGATAAGTGAGTCGCTAGCCAACCGCAGCGGCTTTTATAGGCAACGGCCGGCAACCTTACGCAACGTGTGGGGTAACCGCTTATAGTACATATAATATGTCTTACTGCAGTCCGTCTGCCTTAAAACCTTAGTATCTCTCCATAGCTAACATTATTGTTAGTGTTTATCAACGCTATCAAATTCCAATGTTGTGCACGCACCCGAGTTATTCACTGTCTCACTTTTTTTTTATGTTTTCTCTCTCACACCCTATTGTTTGTTCTGAATTAATTGTCTAGTAAAATTGCACCACAATTATCCTTTAATTATAAATATGAAAATTACACATTCTGCTACGTTTTCACTAAAGAGAGATTGAGAAATAAGTGTAGTTTCAAACCCTAGGAATTTATAATAATTTCAACCACATATAATGTCTCTCACCTACAGAGAAATCTGATAAACAGATGAATCGATCATGACTTTGACACCCAGGAAATAAATTTTGCCACTGAAAAATATTTTTTCAAAAACTGCTTTTTCGAGTCAAAGTCGCGAGAGCGCATAGCTTATAATTTTTTAAGTCAGCGACATTGTCAACAAAACCAAAACTGAATTGATTGCTGTTCTCAACATTGTTCTCTTGCAACAACTGATGTGTATTGCAACTTCTAGTAATTTCTATAGGTATGTGGGTGAAGTCATCAAATGTATTGTCTACTGAACCTGAGAATTAATTATTTTATTATTGACTTAAGAGAAAGATTAAGCACAGGATGGATGAAATGGCAACAGATAACGAGACCTACCTGTGATACCCATATTCCTCTAAAAATGAAGGGCAACATTTGTCAATCAGTAATTAGACCTGTCGTTATGTATGGATCGGAATGTTGGCACGTTAAGCGGATGGATGAAAAAAGATTGCATGTTGCTGAAATGCGCATGTGAAGATAGATGTGTGGAGTGACATGAAAAGGTTAAGTGAGGAATTAAACATTGTTGAAAAATTGAGAGAAAGGAGACTCTCCTGATATGGTCATGCATTAAGAAGAGGCGATGATCATATTACTAGGAAGGTTATGAACATAAAAGTGGATGGGCATGTGGGGCGGAATGGAGAGGGAGAAGACCGAAGAAGCGATGGATGGACTGTGTGAATGTTGATATTTTGAATGTTGCGCCGACCCCAAATAAAATTGAGAACAGGACGATTAGAAGATCTATTGTCGACTTCCAGAATTGCACTGTACTCTTAAGGTTACCTTACTTATTTTCCTCAGCTTATTTTAATACAATTAGGAATAATAATAAAAATATTTTAAAATAAACTAATTTCGTTTAATGTATAGTATGGAGTTGGGAATAGGGACACTATTCATAGAGCCATGTTTGATAACAACATTATTTATAATATTGTATTATTTTATATGTGTATGTAAACATACATACAACTGTAATCGTGTTAGGTGTGATTGTATCTTGTACTATATTGTATTTTTGTATTGTATTATTGTGATTGTTAACATTGAAAAGAGGAGATAAAAAATAGACCTTCAGAGTTTCTTGCCTGTTCTTCTCGAGAAGGCTCTCCCAATTTCCGAACAGGTGTCGAGTCAATATATTTTTTTCTTTTTTTTTTCCTTATTCGTACGTATGGACAAGGTTTTTGTTTTATTTTTATTTAAGCTTTTTTTTTTGTTTTGTTTGTTGACGTCAATAAGTGCCTGTAAAGGTCTATGTTGCATAAATATTATTTTGATTTGATTATGTTTTAGAAATTAGTAGAACTTATATAACTTTTCTATAACTTATTCGTGTACTATACTAGTCAAAAGAAAACAACCGCTAACATTAAAATTGTTAAAATAGTTCTTATTATTTTAAGTTAGTATATATTCCAATTGTTTCATTCGTTTATTTATCTTGATATTAATGACTGACGATTCCCACCTAAGAACACAACATTTTTAAAAGTATGTATAATTACGAACACCACAACTACCCTTGATCTAGTGTAAGGCAAAGTTATTAATCTAAGTGATCTACCTAGAGAAACCGCTTCCCCTTCTACTACACTTCGAACATAAGCGTCCGAGCCTCTAGTGGGCCTCCCATGTTGTCCGGCTATAACGGCCCGATAACTCTATTTGATTTCTGATCGATAGAAATTTTGATTTGCTCACGTGCAACGAATCGCAAGCCTTGTGATGGCCCTTCATAAACTGAGGCAAGGTGACATTGTCAACTTACAGCATAGGTCCATAAAAAACAAACTTGTGATTAACTACTTGTAAAAATGGATATTAACACTCCCTTTATTATTATGTAGCATAACTTATATTTAGTACAGACGAGTTAGTACTTAATTCAGCGGTCATTCCCGTCAGTCATCTTGCTAAACGGCCGTCAGTTTAAGGCTGACAAAAAATTCGCGAGACCCGGCCTGAATTTTATTATGGCAGACCCTTCGGTTGTAGGTCTGGTTAAACTACAATTCTTCTCAGCATCCTTATTACTAAACCAATAAAGTTTAACTTTGTTCAAATGATAGCAAAACAAAATTTATTGAATCCTGTACACGTTCCAGTTACAATTTGATTTCTTATTACTAACAAAATAAAGTCCTGTTTGGATATAGCAGTCGGAAAATTATATTTGTCGAAGCTAACAATATGTTTAATATCAATCTGTCTTATTACGTAATTGGTAAGGTTCTGATTAGTATAGTATGTCGGTCTATAGCCTTTTCGTTGTTCTAGATACAAGTAGCAAGTAGTTACGGAAAAGAACTCGTATGGTATCTGTGAAGTAAATCTGATGTTTTTGTACTATGTTATAAAATAACCAAGGACATGAAATTATTACACGGTATCTATCGATATAGTATAAAAAAAATATATGATAATAACATGAAAGCGGTATGTGTACTACACAGATTCAAAGCTAGGACGATAGACGAAGCAAGTGAAAGATTCTAACGCACATAAAATACCCTAATCGTTGCGAGAGATTCGTAGCTGTCAAAATAAATCTATTTTATTCAAGAATTGCATACTATTTAATTTTCGGGACGCTCATTACGAAAAATAACAACAATTTAATATCAAGAAGTAAAACAACATTTTTTTGAGAAGTCGAAAGATGCGTTTCAAAATGGAAAAGAACCTAGAGACAAAAAGAGAGTACAAAGTTTGTATGTAAGATCGACATAGCATTGAAAAAAGAATACAAAACTTGTTTTAGGGCTTTTTCTTAAACAACTCCAAAGGAGGATATTTTTTTTATGTTTTTCTGATTATAATAATATTGTAGATGTGAAAATAAGTTAGTTTGTCTATGTATTACACAAATACGTTCTGACGTTTAAAACAGCTGGACGAGTAGTGATGCAATTTGGTATGGGGATAATTGGAGACCCCGGAAGGAATATAAGATATTGTTTACCGACGAAAAGCTAGTTAATTATAAAGTAATAAATAGGATAACTAAAACTATTTTTACTAAAATTAACTACAATAGAAAAAAAGACTGCGGCACCATATGATAAGTGCAGGGAGAAAATACTATTTCCAATTTATCCAACGAAGCGGAATTAATTAAGGAAACTTAATTTACGGCAAATTGTTTTTATTCTATGTTTTGTAACGTAAGCAAACTATAGATTCTGAAAATTTATCATCAACCTAATTTTGACTTAACAACGTCTTTCATCGATCTTTTGATAAAAATTAACGGAATTGCTCTCTGAGCCATCGACCGTTAGCAAATTGGGCAAATTTTATTAGTCTGCGCGTAATTTTTATCCAACCCTCCTTGTAATGTGTACCAGTTATATAGACCTTAAACGTACGGATGGGAATATTCATGAGTGTAAATAAATAATACAATAAAATTAGAAAAATGTCGACATCACTTGAAATGGGATAAGAGAAGGAGTAAAAATCAATAATAATATATAATAAAATGCCAATATAAAATAAACGCCATGTGTTACTAGATCTATTTTTCACTCCAACCTAAATAGCTCTATTTTAATCTACATCGTTCATGAATTATAGGATTTCTTATGAGTGTTATATCGTTAGCGTTCACGCTATGTTAGAAGACTACTATTTATTTTTGCCTCCTTTTCAATAATTAGGTCAAAACTAGACCTCACGGACCGTAAGCTTAAAAGTGAATTTAGTAATTTCAGGGAATTTCACTTTTTAGTAGTCAAGTTGATTAGCATGCAAAATAAGTTCCTTTTTCTTTATGCTCCTGCCATTTTTTTATTGATTTGAGAATGAAAAATGTTACATTAATGGGTTGAAAAGATTTTGATTGGCAGCAGTTCTTTCTTCCGGACATAGGAACTTGGGAATAAACGAAACTTTGTATGCTTTTTAAAATCCTTTTTGCAGGAGATATATCCTCCAGGCCAAAAAACTTAAAATACCTAACAGAATAAAAGCCCATTTTATCTGTTTTACTCTAAAGATCAACGTCACCGATCTCCAATTCTCCTAATTCGCCCTTGGACTTTACATTTCATCACTTATATCTTTATTATTTATCTTTCACTAATCCTGGGAAGTAAATTTATAGTCACAAAAAGAATGCAATCATAACTTTTTTGTTAATAAACTATTTTTTATACTCTCAGTGCGTTAATCCGTCTCACACTTGGTCAGAGCTTTTAAAGATGGTATTGAGTTTAAATGTTTGTAATCAGTTTGACGTAAATTACATAAAAACTCAAATGAGTTATCCAACTAGTTCCCACGACAGTTCCAACCACCTATAACCTAACCACCTTGTACTCGGTGGTTTGTCCCCTACATACAAATTATATACTGATCTCTTTTATAGGTACTAATGTATGGCATAATGCGTTATATTTGAACAATTAAATTAAGCATAAATATTCTTTACTACCCGCTTAAGTATCAATTTCCCTGCGACAACGTTGTAAATTATATTTTTATACAGGAAACTGCTTCTTAGGTTGCACAGTACAGTACCGTTCAGCGTAAACAGGTCACAGCTTTAAATTCTTGACTTTATGCACTTTATTACATCGATATTGCATCGATACTATACCATGCTCTAATCAATATTTTTATGTTTGTTTGTCTTTTATGATGCCGTAAAAGTATTTTTTTTTATTTCTGTCAAAAGAAAAGAAATTTTACAGAATCATTATTACACAACAGTGAAAAACTAATGTCTAAAGTCTGGCACTATGTTTATTTACATACGAGCACTGACCATTGTGATGAGCAGCATGATTACATTATGTGATGACATGACTGATGGGTGGAAGAAATCTTAGTTATAATATCTTACTTCTAAAAGAACTTAACCAAAATACTATATTCATGTTGCTAGATAGTTCTTGAAATCTTCTTCGTTCAATTTATCATTTTGAAAGGCTAACATACACTCGTTATATAAATACACTTCAAATAAACGTACAAAGTCCAAACTTTATAACAGTTGAAACGAATAGTCCCTAAGTCGAAAACAAACCCAACCGAGCATAAAATATATGTTAACTGAAGCAAAACTATGTAATTAGTATAACAAACTTTTCAGTGCTACATGATTTTCAACTCTACACTTTAGGCAATAAAATTAATATCTGCATAAAACTGACAAAGCTAACCTTACGATCACAGTACGACCCTGGAAAAAAATATAAGAATATAGAAGTGGATGAATGATAGGGCATAATAGGCGGTAATGGCAGCAAAAATGGTTCAAGCTCATTTACAATGTAAGCTATTTATTCATTCAGTATTCATTAACATAATTAAGGATTAATTGGATTTAAAAGAGAAAATAGTATATACAGTTATCGTCTTTTTGAAGATCACTAAAAAGTCATGTTATATTTTTAGTTCAACAATATCACATTTAAATATGTAATTACTAAAACATAATATTCATAAGCATTAAAGAATTTTTACCCATCGCTTTTTTAATCTTTACTTGCCTAAGCTGCAGCTACACAATGACCAAGTATCTCATTTCTGTATTAAATCCTGTAAATCTGTATACGAGTATACTCGTATACAGATTCACAGGCACAGCTGTACTGTTTACAGCTCCTGTACCGCAGGTGCAGTCTCAAATATAGAATCTCAGATATTAGACATACGAGTACTATTTTGAAAATGGGTGTACTTCTATTTATAATAAAATTCCCACAGGATTTCAGTTACGGTTTCGATGGCACTCAAAGGTAAGCGCTCAAGACAGTTATTAAAATATAAATAAATAAATAATAAAACCTGTTTGAGCTGACTGGAGGTTTGATAGTTTTGCAGACGCTACCCACTATCGTCGCTGTGAATTTTTGGAATACCGCCGCTCTGCGATGCTATCGGTCGCCGCGCGACCGGGTTCGGTGCCGGACCGGTTTCTACAACTCTATTCGATTTGGGACTAAGCATATCGGGCTCACCAATTCGAATTTACACTCATTTTCAAGGGCACTACATCGTGTTGCGTGTTGTTTGTGACAGTAATTAAATTAATTATGTTTCTTTACTTACTTCACGAACGACAAATAAAGGTATGTTAAGGAGATTATAGGTGGTTTCCACAGCTCTGACTTACTTAGTAACGAATTTTGATGTTGCGACTTTGAATCATCTCCTTCATCTTCTCCAGTTGCATCTGCTCCCTAACTTTAATCAGATAACCGGCTGTACGTATACTTGAGTACATACTAATAACACGCTCCCAAGGACCTGACCTTCGTAATTCTCTATAGCAAGATTATAACGTAACTTTGTCGTCTCCGGCTTACTTGCCAATAAACAGCTTAGCTAGTAGTTATCTTCATGCCAAACAAATAGCATAAAAAATTGTTTCTTTTAATTGTGTTTACTAGACCTCAACGACAGGACTGTCAGACAGGACCTGGCTGTAACCCTCAGTAGACCTGAGAATCAGCAAGTCAATGTAAGTAGTAAAATCAAGCCTTCATGCATAAATTATGATAACAGACTCTTCATTCCTAATCAACCCTTGTATAATAAAATCATAATTCCTTAGTCTTACATTTTCTTTTAAATATAAATATAATTTGTACTGGTATCAAACAAGGCGATGTGAATACCGAATACTGGTGCCTGTCACAAAAACGGGACGCACCGCTAATGACTCAAGAATGTCTTTGTTGGGACGAAAGCATCTCTTCTGAGAAACAGCTGGGACAATTAGAGTGGTTTTGGTTTTAGGAACGCGATGTGACTGAAATTTGCCAGTTTTTACCAATCGAAGAGGCCTAGAGTTTTGACAGATATTTTGGGGTATTTAATAACTATTTCAACTTTTCCTTTTTACAAAGAGGATTATCTCTCAGTAACACACACTGTTAGAAATAAGAATGTGTGTGGAGCTCCCTGCAGAAGGCCACCCAGTAAAGCAGACGTTTCCATCTAGATTGAAAGCCAATAAACCTGTGATGATTTGCTAATTAGTAATATCATGAATTACTCATTACATATTATCTGATTACAGTAAGATAGCCAATCAAATCTTAATGTCCTGATAAAAGAATCCAGATTATTTTTATTTCCAACTTCGACTGTCATCGCAAAAACGCTTGTTTATACCAATGTAAAATAATCATATCATGTTTAAAATTCAAGGTGACGGAGATAAATAACAAAAAAAAGCTATTTTATATTGTCATTTCCTTCAAAATTCTAATATGAAACGTTCGCCATTATTATCTGTAGACAAAGTTAAATACTGTCAATTAGATTTTATTGGAAAATTATATACCTTAAATAAAATCAAATGTTCAAAATCCACATCCAATAAAAAAATTCATACAATCTTAAAATTCAAGACAACTCGTAAATACAATATTATTTCATGTGGAGTTGTGGCGTTAGTTGATGTTTAATGTTTATGTGTCTTTAACTTACAGTCGGCAATGTTGGAAACTCGTGATTTGCAACAATGGTCCGTCTTGATACGATCTTACAGCGCGGCGGCGGTAACTTTAATCTAATCCACGGATCATAGATGCCATTCGGTTTGGTCAAAGTTCGCAATCAATGAAGAAACGAAATGAGAGCACTTACTTCCTTTTTGGCTTGGCGTGTATATCAAAATAATTTTGATTTACAAATCTTCGAATAATTTACATCATAAAATAATTAACCAAATATACTTATAAGCTAACGTAGTTATACAAATAAAATAAATTTTGTCTACTTAAATTATAAACAGTTCACAAGCGTTGTAACTTCTCACTCTAATGACATTGCTCTACATGTGAACTCTTGTAACCTTCTTAATAAAGAAATTAATCCAAACATAATTCTCAATAGTTTAGGCACATAAAATGCATTTGATGACATAAAATGCTTCAATAACAGATTTTCAAAATAAAGATAGTGTCACATTTTCTAAATTACATAAATGGCAGAACAGCGAAATATGGCTAAAAATTATAGGTTCGCAAATTAGGAGAAATTCCGCTGAAAAGGAGGTTGTGCTCATTTACTAATAACATTTATTACAACAATCAGTCAATCAGACAAAATATACTCAATAAAAAATTCAAAGCTGCTTAGGCAGGTTACAGGAGGCCGAACAGCAGTTAAGTTTCCTCGCTCAACGTGTTAGTTTAAGAATTAACCGAAACAACACCGCCAGCATCTGAGACACAAAGCCGCAGGAGCTTAATTAAAATTTAGTTTAGTTATAATTTATAGTTCCAAACAATTTTAATATTTTATAGTTGAATTAATTATATAGGTGTTAGTACATACTCGTACTCTACTAAGTTAAAATTTTGCTATGTGAACAAAGCTTTTCTATATAAGTATATATAAAAATAATCAAACTTTGTTATGTCTTTATTTTTTAATACGTTTTATTATACTAATTTTTTTCCATTCATGTTCGTGGGACATGAAAATGTACATTACCAAAAACCGTTTTACAATGAGGCATTTTATCAACAACTACACACGTGATTTATGTAGTTATTGTAAGCATATTATATTATATAGTATATTGAAGTTCACTTCAAGTGTTTTTCTGTTCTTTAAATATATTTTTAATTACTATATATAAGAGGAAACTATGTACTATATCAACTATAATCACTTACCATCAGATGGGTAGACTACTTGATTGTCAAAATAAAGTAACATTTTTTATATATTAAGTAGGTAGAAGTTTTGTTTAATAATTACAATCTTCATATTGAGAATCATTAATTCGACTTATACGTCTACACCTTCATACGTCTTAACCAGCTTAACTAGTCTGTATTTTGTCTTATTCTGCCACATGTCTACTATAAAATGACGAACTTTCTATTCATCTAAGTGGCAAAATGAACGTCTACATGACATTCAATCAAAATAATGTATTTAATCTTCATGATGAATTGATCAAAATACCTACCTTGTAGGTATGCCTTGTCTTTCTATAAATACATATATTCGTTGACGTTGTACCTCTATCTTATCTACCTAAACTATGCTTGTGTCGACGACATGTGGTGAATAACATACTCTGATCGCAAGCAGCTAGACTCTAGACATCAGGCGGCTCGAATGCTATTCAAGGAAGCTTCGTTTTACTTAATTATCAGATCACAACAGAACTGGTAACATTGTCCTAATATTGACACAATTATTAATATAGACACACTGTCAATCTAAACAATCGGTCCTTAACAATATATTCTATAATTACCATTATTATTAGCTACCGAATAATTAAATCTTGTACATCAAAAAGTCATGTTATTTCGTTACTTACAGACCTGTTATTACTAAACTTAATAACCTCTGAAACTAAGTTAAATACTTATCAGCTATTTGGTGGATTTGTCAAATGAAGAATAACAGGATAAGTAGTCAAATATTTAAAAAAAGCGGGGAATAGAAATTATTTAGAAAACAGTTCCCACGAAGTTTGCCGGATCAGCAGTATATAATAAATATATCCAATCTATCAACATCAACACTCAATCGAATCGAATCCATTGTCTTTTTCAATATTAGTCCGCGTTACGTATTCACGTAGTTAAAATTAAATCACCATATAAATTCTAACGTTACCTATCAGTTTATTTTTTACACCACAGACAACAGGTCTGATTTATCGCTCTATAAAGCAGATAGCAATAGACAAATTTGTAGTCGGGATGTCATAAATTCAACTTAACTTGCCAAACCAGTTTTATTTTAGGTTTTTGTTGCGCTATGCTAAATTTGTTTTGGCATAGAGAAAGTAAATGAAAGATAACAAATGGAATTTTTCTTTAATGCATGTAGGCTAGGGTTTTCACGTCCCCAACGTCCACTTTAATTGTGATAAAGCCAAAGATGGACGCCACATACTGTTATGCTTGCATACAGTTAAAACGAGATATTGACGACGCTATCTGAAAACTGTTTTTCTTGGCTTTAATTTAAATTCTTAAAGTTCCAGTATAATTTAAGTTCCAGTATAATAGGCCTAATACGACTGGGTGAGATTTTTAGTACAATAACAATACTAAATTAAATTATTTGACTCTTACGACATTCAAAGAAAAAGAGCAGTGGTGATACGCGTATGTATATAATCCGACACCGCACAACGCCCCCTATTGCACTGGCCATTATAAAATTATGGAGTGTGGGTATTTATCATCAGCACAGCACATATATCTACGTCCTTGTACCAAGACACGAGCCTATCTTAACAATGTTGAAGCGATAAGAGCCTTAGTCAACCATACTAACCCTATACAGATTGACCTTTTCATTTACATACGACATTCGAAAACGAAAAACATGTACATGGCAGTATCAACCCCAGGGCACCCGAAACTCCCGATTTGAAAACCAATGCTGAGATCACAGTGCTACCGACGCTGTCACACTTCGGTCAATATTTTTGGATTCGTAAGTATGTCTTATATGTATGCTTATTATTATTAACTTTAGCAATTGCCTGGCTTACGCAAATGCTTACGCCGTAATGCTCGAAGGCACAGTAGTGGTATATACATATATACTATAGTGCCTCCGAGCACTACATCTATTGTCAAAGCGACAATATCAACGACTATTCCGTGGGATAAAGACTTTCGTCGAAACATCACTAGAAATATTTTTGTGAGTAGTCGTGACTTTTGACCCGATGCTTTAAATTAGAGGGTCACGCGACAAATACATCACAAAGGGTCGGTCATCTTCGAGCCAGGGTCAAGTAAAGTTAATCTTGAAGCTAAACTCGACACGCTCGTGTGACTCACTGGAATCCGAATTATTGATTTTTTGTTAATTATTAACGGATACAATACGTAACAACAGGGTTAGAAAGTCATTAAAATTTTATGACCAAATATTTCTCTTTTAGAATGAAAAGTCTTGAATTTAAACAAAAAAAAATATGAGACGAAAACTTAACGTTCTATGGATTTCCAGTACGAGTGCCTAGTCCATAGTGTTTCAGAGAGAGGAACCAGAAGCAGAGCCTAAGACTTGTGACGGAAATGTGGGCTTAGGATACATCTTCATCACCTTGATACCTCTCTCTACATAGCCACATACATTCCGTGAGAACTGTCTTTGGTATCCTTTCTAGTACAGAATAAATAGAAAAATATGTATGCCGGGCCCAACATAACTATAGTTGCTTAAAATAATCGTAAGACTAAAAAATACACCTCCAACTTCTTACTGTCTAAATGGACTGAAACTGTAGTTTGTATCTATGCAATATGAACGTTCATACATTCCATAAGTTCATACATTCCATTCGGATATATGTATATATATGTACATATATCCGAATGAAATCGAGATCAAACACGATATAGATAACTGAAAACTATAGTCTGTGTTTTCAGTAAAATTACTGTAAACTACACACTAAAATTACTTACAACTTTTCGTCTTACGCAAAATTTTTAGCAAATCCGTAAACTGCTTACGCAATAATTGTTAATTTGCTTATATTTTGAGATACTGTTGTATTTTATAAACATAATAATTAGAGCTAATCACTTAATAAAAAAATCTGTAATAAAAAAATGTTCTGTAGAAGTAACCGTAAACGAATAATGAAAAGGCAGTTCAAGCCAGATAGAGGTAGAGCTCAGTGGCGTATCTACAAGCCAATTAAAATAAAAAATTAATTTTAAATATTCTAAGTAAAATTTATACTTATTGGTGCCAAAACAAATATAAGTTTAATAGAACAAAAATCTTATACGATGAAACATGAACAATGAAATAAAGAACAATGAAACAAGAAAACAACTGAAAAATCTATATGCCTATTCGGATACTGAATGAAGCAAATCTGAAAGTATATTTCTCTAACATCTACTTATCAATTTCGACGCATCAGTCATCAATTTGTTACAATGTCTAATCATAGGTTTAAACATGAGACTCGATTAATATATGAAAACTATGCCGTTTTGGATTACATGAAAGACAACGGGCTATTATTTCTGAGCATACTGATTTCGTCAATTGTGTCACTTTATTTTGTTGTGAAACTTGCCGAAGTCTGGCGCCATAACATTAAGCTACGATGCAATGTCATAGAACATAACTTATCTGTAGATATTATGCAGAATCGCTGTTTCTGGGAGCTCGCGGGTGTGATGTGGCAACGCGGATTACTCATTTTAAGCGCCACTCAGCAAAGTATTATGAAATTAGATTTATACCTTATTATATTTGATTATCTTTTCATATATGTAGTAAGTAAACTTCTGCTACCTGCTTCTGATATCTTTTGCAGTGAGTCAAATAAATAGTTAGTCAAAGTAATATTTGACACTATAAATGTTACTATTTTTATTTCCTGTTTACTACCTCTATTTCGACTGTACACTAATTCGAAAATATATTAGAGAGAGAGAGAGTTAGAGCGATATGTGTAAAATTCGATATAAAGAGGTTCTATCATTGATACTGTAGAAGTTTGGGTGCTTTCAATGACATTTCTTATGAGAATAGTTTGAGATGCGGGGAAGATCATAAGATACGACAAGAAATTATCACATTCTTATGGAATAATCCAATATAACTGCCACAAGCGGAAAGCAAATGTTTTGATAAAAATTACGAATATCCGTACTACGCCATGTTTATAACCTATCCCACTCTATAGAATTTATATTTTATTAGTTCTTAATATTTATTAGAGAATAAAACAGAGCGGCGGGGTTGTTATAGCCAAAAATAATAATCAGAGCGAGGCACGTCTTCAGGCTTTCACTATTTATACTATGCGACTAAATAAAATAACACCGATTGATCAAATTTTAACGTCTCATCTTTGACGAAGTAATGTCATATGTACCTTGTGTTTGTATATATAAATCATCGATACCTGTCCTAGGCGCGAAAAAACTCGCACACTCGTGTCAATCACTCATCAATGGTACAGTGCGTTATATTCCACTCAGTTCAAATAAGCAATTCTATCCTCCGAAACATTAGATTTTGTCAACACTGACCACTGTAAAATTAGTCATATCACACCAATTCCGTCTGCTTTAAAACCGTAGTAAGTTGTAATCAAATTAGCATCAAACTCATTAACAGACATAAAACGAACACGGAGACGTATCTCCGAACATCATCTCGTAACGTTACGCAATCAAATAATAATTAATATTAATGTGTAGCCATAAATTAACGTTAATGATAACGTACATTAATTTTTATTGTATTAATTCGTTTATTAACATGTTCGCTGCGAACGTTGTGGGAATTCGTTATTTTTGCTGTTGATTATTTAACATTTTGTTATG